>OY992533.1:126724778-127974778 GCA_963921185.1 Dasysyrphus tricinctus
AGCGCAGGCCGTGAATTCTCGTCCACCTGTTCCGCATGATGATGGTGATTAACAAGGATATTAATCATAGCAAATATAAGAGAGCGAGAGTTTAACAAGAGGGAAGGGACTGAAATTACCAATTAACAAGATACCCATCGCCATCAGTTCCCGTATGGGACCGTTTTACTTTTTTTTTTGTATTCTGTTTCTGTTACAGGTATTTGTGTGTATGATGATGGTTATTTAATAGGAGCAGACCGCAAAAGGGCGTCCGCCATACATATATACAAATACCTATAAACGTGTGCCGAAGAAGTTCCTAGAACACATCTATCTACGAACCTATCTATCTATTGCTATTTGCGGTTGGTGGTTCTCCTCAGAAACAAAATAGAGGATCCCAACCCATCATGAGAACACAGTGGGCCTGGGCATATTATAATGGGTTCTAAAGTGGCGGTTAATTGCTGATGGTAATGGTAATGGTAATGAGTGCGCGCGGCACTGCGATTCTCGTAATTCAGGGAGCGCTATAAATTTTCGTGTTGCCTTTAACTTTTCCCTACTTTTCTATTTCATTTTTTTTTTGCTTCGTCTATATATGTATTCATTGGAATAAGTGCTCTGATAATTTACGGCAAAGAAAAACCAATAAAGAATAAGTTTTTAGTTTGCCTTACTTTTAAGGAGTTTTTTTTTTTTTTGTTTCTTTAAAGTAGAAAGGGAAATCAGGCTAAGAGAAAATGAAGTTTGATTAGTTTTGGCCTTTAATTTTATAGCAACAGCGGTTCGTATTCTCAAGGTGGTTTTCATGGTCGTTTTAAAGAGAATTTGAATATAGTTTTGGTGATTTATGAATTTGTTATCTTCTATCGGGGAAGTACCCTTTTAAGGATTCCTTTGAACTTTTAAAGTAGAAATAATTTTGAAGAGCATATGGTTTTTATTGTTTTTTTGAGAAACAACATTTAAATACAAATAAGCAGAATATTATCTGCCTTATAAAATCTAAGAGTTTCAGAGTCAACTTCTTTGAAAAATGGCCGCCATTAATCATGATAAATTTCCTGTTTTGTTCATAGAAATATATAGTTATTTTTCGAAAATTCTTTAAAAAAAATGTATTTTTTTGAAGTTTTTAAAACCTTGAACAATTTTGAAGGATTCAATAGAGAACCTGTAAAAAATGTTTATGAATTTTGAATTTCCTTAAACGGGGCCATAAGCCAGTAATATTGGCCTTAAAATCAGCCAAAGTACGGAATAAATGGTGGAGAACTTGATTTTGGTACATAGCATCCCCATGGCATTCTAAGGAAACTGTAAAAATTCCAATCGATATGAGCGCCGCTATCAATTTTACGGGGGTCAAAGACCCCCCAAACGGTTTTTATGGAATATCTCCCGAACGATAACTCTTACAGAAAAAATGTCAAAGACTGAGTTCTAACTTAGAAAATTTCCTATACAGAATATCCAGTACTTTTTTTCATAAGAGCAACCATTTTCGAGATAACTTAATCAGTTGAGTTACGGATTTTATGTTTCTGTATAAAATGTACTCTTTTACACCACCTTTGAGGTTGAATAAGAGCTTAGTTTTTCTTGCGTGATATCCCCCAGGAAAGTTAGTAAATAATTCTTAGGAATATATTCGGGGTTTTATTCAAGGCTTTTGGGAAAATTCCCCATCGATTCGAGCTGCAGTACATTAATCATACGGGGTCGAAGATCACGAAATATGATATTTCGTTAATACAGGGTTCGTTAAAAAATGTGAAAAAAGCTAGAGAGTGTTGGGTGGGTTAAGAAAAGAAAAAATCGTTATGGGGGGTGTTATTCTCCCCGTTTAGTCGGGGGGGGGGGGGTGATTTGCTAAGAAATTGACTTAAAACCGAAGCCGAATACATTTTTTCTGAAGAGTTACCATTCGGGAGATATTCCTTAAAATTCTTTTGGGGAGGCCTTTGACCCCCCCGTTAAATCGATGGGGACGTTTTACAGTTTCCTTAGAATGCCATGGAGATTCTATATACCAAAATCCAGCTTTCCGCCATTTTTTTCCGAAGCAAAAAGCTTAAATGACTGGACTACCAGGGCAATGATTAACACTAAACAGTGTTTTTTTCAACTGATTAGATACTACGGAAAGAATTTTAAATCAAGTGTTTTTTTTTATTTTGAGTGTTTTTTCAGCTTAAAGACCCTAATTTTTCAAAATATTTAAAGAATTTTTTAAACAATTTGATTTGGGCAATTTTACACGTGGAATAAGTTTTGTATTTTCAATTTTGGAAAAAGGGAGCATTTTTTTGAAAGTTTTAATAATCAAAATTAATGGTTAGGAAACCGAATCCCAAGCGCTTTTTGGCTGGTACCTTTTTCTTATGATTGGAATTAATTTTTGTAATCCTGTCGCTTGGACGTAATTTTGAAAAAAAATCTCTTCGTATTAAAATCGATTGATAAGGTATTAAGTAGAGGCACCTTGAGGCAAAATTCCAGTGTTGCCACTTTTCTGGAACATACATTTTTTATGTTAACGGAGGGAACTCCACTTTTTTGATAATTTTTAATATTTTGAACATGCAAAAAGTATCGCAGATGCCTCCAGATAACAGTTGATACTTTAAAAAAAATTGTGTTGAGTAGACGCCCCTTCAGTGAAAATGTAAATGTTTCTACTTTCTGGGAACATACTCTTGATTGTCAAAAGGTGGGATTGGAGGTCACCCCCTTTGAAATGTAGAAAAGTACGTTTCCGAAAAGTGGCAACACTGACATCTTAACCGAAGGTGCTTCTACTCAAAACCTTTCTTTTAGGACATAAATCGTTATTTTGTTCATGGTATCCAAACTATTTGCGATTTTTTTTTAATTTAATATTTTCCACAAATTGGGTGCCATTTTTTGAAATGGCGTCCAAGCCACAGGATTACAGCAATGCCTCCGAAGCCAAATTACATCCTCAGTCAGACATAAGTAACAAATATAAAAATAAGCCTTCCCCCACAAAAATCGCAGAGATTTTGATTTCCTTGAAAGATTTAATTTTTATCATAAAAAAAGGCTCCGCCATAAAGTGCAAGGAATTAGTTTCCTAACCGGGCAATAGACTATTGCCATACATTTTTGAATTTTGGATTTCTATAAAATTGGGTCCGAAAATGGAATTTTATTTAAAAAAAAAATTCAAATGCCGAAATTTCTTTTATTCTTTGAATCAAATGTTCTAGTCCTTGTTTATTGGTATTTTAATAAAAACCTTGGAACAATAAGATTTGGTTGGATTCCTATTTGAAGGATATTTAAAATTTGTTTTTTTTTTTTGTAAGTGGGAGGGAGGGGAGTAGAGGTGTTTTTTTTTATTTGAGTGTCTAAAATATGTAGATATTCAAGAGAACCATGCCTTTGAATCCTTTTAAATAATTTTTAGAAAAATAATTTTTACAAATTTTTGAAATTTTTGAGATGTGGTCCACGGGAGTGAAAAATGTGACCAATTCGTTTTGTTAGATTAAGCCTTAATTTATTTTTAAATTTTAAGCAGAACAACTTTCAGATTTTTGAACTTTGAAAGAGAACAGTTTTGGTTGTACAAGATTCAATTTATTTATATAAAGGCTTGTAGATACCTCTGCCTATGTATTGTCATCAAATATTAAAAATTAAAAATTAAAAAAAAAAATACATTGGGGAAGCAAAGTTAACATTTTTCAAAAAAGTTTTGAAGGTGTCCAAATCTTTTAAAATGCTCATTTCACAAATTTAATTTTTTGGAACAATGGTAAGATAACTTTTGAAATTTTGATTATAGAGGTCCAAAAACTTAAATCTATATTCAGAACAACTAGACAAATCGGGCACAATTCCCAAGATGGTTGACCATAGCAAAAACGTTTTTTTTTAGTCTAAAATCCTCATTTCCCAAAAATATAACAACAACAATGAGGGCTTGAGTTGAAGACTCTTGTCTCACTCTCGCATCTTCGGCTCCGAAATCCCAAAGAATATTAGTGCAACAATCAATGGATGATAAGATTGATCGACTATTCCTCTTGGTTTTCAGAGCCCAAATCCCGGATAGATTTGAAAAGGTTTTTTTTACAAATAAATCATAATCTTATTCCAGCATCCAATCAGTGAATTTACATCGCTCTTAAAGGGCGTACCGCTCCATTTCTATAAACATCTCCAAGCTGTTGCTACTTGTCAAACTCGTTATAAATATGACTTTAAAATTTGTAATGTCAAATTCGAAACTTCTTAAACAGACAGTTATTCTCACTCAAAGAATGGCTCTTTTGTACTATTCATAAATTCACCAAATAAATAGGTAGGTTGGCATTGGCAAGTGAATTGATTGAATTAATCAAGTAAAGCTTTATCATTTTCTAAAAATAAGAATGATATCAGCTTCTTTTCGGTAAGAAGCATAAAAGTAAAAGTTTGTTGGTACACATTAGGCATTACTCAGCGTTTAAAAATCTTTTTTTTTTTTAGTTACGATGGATACGAATTCCTAATAAAAACCACATAATTTTTGCATTCAATTAGACCCAAATGAATTTCTTAAAAATGCCATTTGGCAAACTAAGATTATAAACTAAAGGAAACAAAAAAAAAACACTGAAGAAAAAAGAAATAAAACGATTACAGTAGTATTAGCAATCTACTTCCTTCCGTCACCATAGTATTCATCTGGCGACGGACGTTGGTTGATGTTGGGCATGTTGCGATTGTTCTACCCATAGTACCACACCTAATGACCTAACAGTACCATTTATTCTATCACTATTTGTTTGTTTTGTTGTTTCTTTCCAGATTTAATTTCCATAACAAACTCGCACCCTATCACAAATATGCAACTATAATAATTCTAGGAAGTTGATTCACTTCCAGGAAACAAGTATATTATTCGTACGAGTTGCATGATGTCCAACGCTATACTCTTACCATTTGAGATTTTAATATGCATATTGCATTGGCATTCCCACACTCAATGGAGCACCCATTTAGTTTTTTGCACACACCATTAATAACTTTATTGTGAATCGAAGTAAAAATATATAGAAATTGCATTTTAGTTTAGTCTCCAGCGATGTTCGATCAACGAATTCCATTCAACAAGCAGGGCAACACAGAGCACAATATTTTTTTTGTTTTTCTATCAAAGGTTTATAACTTTTGCCCTCAACTGAATGTTCAAACAATTTTTTTTAAATATGCTAACTGATCCATAAATCATTGAATATTTCCCTTGCTGATTGTTTTGCCTGTTTACATTTCGGTTTCGTTTTGTTTCCTTTTTTTTCAAAATGCCGAAAAGTTTAGGTAGATTTGTTCATACCAATACATGCTATCAAACATTTTGAGGCTTTTTGTTTTGCATCTCCGATAGTAATCATCGTCATTCATCTTTACGATTGGATATAAAATTACAAAAAAAAAGTAACATAAAGTCACAGAAATCTATCACAATTTATTCTCCTTCCGAAAAAATGTTCGATTCTTAGGTAGAAATGTAAATTTCACTCTAGGGTTGCCAGCATGGTATGATTTAAAAAAATATTGAATTCATATGTAAAATATAGCTCATTTTACAAATTAAAATTTTAAAAGTAAAAATATTGTTATTTCTTGTGAAACATAAACACTATTTTTTTTTTTTAATTTGTATTAAAGTTCGTTTAGGCAATTTTCGATAAAATTTGAAAAAAGTCCTTGGTTTTGAGTTAAAACAAAAATTTGAATTTTCCTTTAGAAAATAAAATAATCATAGGGCAAATCTGGATGGACAGTATTTATGGAGGGAGAAACCAAAAAATTAATATTTTACTGCAAGACTTTATTTTTTGAATAGCCTCCTCTCAAGCTTTCGACGCCTTTACTTCAGTATTTGCTATCACTCACACCCTAAATCTGCTGTGGGCTCTCGGTTTATATGGCAATTTATACATTCGTAAGGAAATTGGACTCGAGATTTTTATCAGGCTTGTCATTACGATGATAGGGAAGACGAAAAAAGTTGGTCTCACAATTCTATCTATCTGCCTGTTCGACTACAGCCTAATCGGTTAGATCGATTTTCATAAAACTTGGTATATAGTGGGTCTTGGTGATTCTCCCCTCACGTTTTTTCATTTTATTTTTTTTAAGGACCAAAAACAACGGTCCCCTGGCATACATATTTTTGAGCAATTTTAGAAGTTTTGTTTTCCACAAAAACGGCTTCACAGCTTTTCTTTAAAAAAAGAAAATATTTTACTTCTAGTAAGTTCTGTCTTTTTGTAGGAAAATATTTTTCAAAAAATGGTTATTAATGGAACCTCCCAAATAACCAATTTTCTTATCTTCTATTTTCTTGAAAACGGTGAGACTGATTTTAATCACTATTTTTATGCAGAAGCTCTCACATAGTTTAAATAGAAGGTACTAGGTTCCGGTATTTTCAAAAGAGTATTTTTTGAAAACTCAATATTTTGAAAACTTTCCAGTCAATTTTTTTAAATCGGTTCTTAGACTTTAAAGAATATGTTTAAAAAAAAAAATGTTTTACTTAATGCAAAAATAACGGTCCCTTTCATACAAATGTTAAAAACAGCCGAAGAAAATCTTATTTTTCTCAAAGACTCCTACAATTTTGATAAAATATTTTCAATGTTCTAAAATGGTTTACTATAAAATATAAACAACAAATGCACTTAGCAGCTATAACGCTATCTTTTTTACTTGCGATTATAGGTACTATAAGGCAAGTTTTGGATTCGTGCAAAAAAAAATTTCGAGATAACAATCAAACATGACATTACGATGATAGAGAACACGAAAAAAGTGGGTGGCAAAATTCTGTCTGTCTGTCTGTCTGTCTGTCCGTACCTCAACCTAGCGCCTAAACCACTGAAGCGATTTTCTTCAAATTTTGAACTTAAGGTTTTTTTTGTAACTCTCCAGAGGTGAAATTGAAATTTTTTTTTTTAGCTCAAAAAATAACGGTACTTGCCATACAACCGTTAAGGAAAAGCTTATTTATCTCAAAAACGGCTCCAACGATTTTAATTTTTTTTTTGTTGCCTATATTCATATTTTTTCAAGTAATCAGATGGCATACTTTTTTTTGAGCTCTAAGTTATTTTTCAGACTGTTTATACAATTAAAAGAACAATTTAAATGCTTTTTATACTTTTTCTATAATAACTTGAATATTTTTTAAAGTTATTAAGTCCCACACAACTTGAACATAAGAGCAAGTACGTGCGATCCAGTCGTGCATTTTATTTACTATTGGCTGACTGGATTTTAGTAAATTTTGATATAGGTACACAAATTTCCAATAAAATAAATAATATTTATTGCATATAAAAAATATTTCTTGAATTTAAAAATATAAATTTCAAAACATTGTTTTTGAATATTCGATATTTTAAAATTGCCTCGGCCTCTGTTATTTTTTTTTATTGATTTTTATCTGCAAGTTAGCAAAAAATTTTAATTTGCATGTTCTAACATTTTTCCAATAAAATATTCTGAACATTTAATATTTAAAAAAATAAGTTTTAAAAACAAACTCCAATGATTTTCCAAATTTTTGCCTCATAAATTCATATTTGTTCATAATTACAGATGACATTTCGATTTTTAGATAAATCTGTCAAAAAAAGTTGTTTAAGCAATTTAAGGAACGATTTCCATGCTTTCAATCATATTTCCCTCATAATATCCACGCTTACATGAAATTTTTTAAACTCTAAGCTTTTGAACATAAGAGCTAGCAGGTATAGGTACGTGTGACCCAGTCGTGCATTTTATTTTTGCTTATGACATTTTAGATTATATAACATTTCTGATTAAAATTTTAAATTTTCAGATTAAAATTTTCAAAAATATATTTTTCTTAAATCAAACGAAAAAATTATACTTTCTCTTAATTCGATATTTAAAAACGGGTTGATATTTTATTTTTAATTTATTTAATTTGTACATTAGGTATAATGTATTTGCATTAGTAAATGCTTAAAAATTGCATTATCAAAAATCTCCTTAAATTTGATGTATAACATACATAATTTTTTAAAAACCGCTGGGGTAGGGTGGGGCACTTTAAACGATGAGGCACTTTTGATTTTGGTGATTATCGAAAGACAGTTTGATTTTTTAAATAAAACTTTCAATGATAATGTAGGTTGCACTACTTCTATGTAATTAAATGCCAATTTTGGTAGATCTTCTTCGAAAGTTGTGGTGGCTTGACCAGTTTTTAGATTTTAAAGTGATTTTGGGTAATTTTTCTTGTAAACGAGGTCAGTGATATTTAATTTTCTGTTAATGGCATTTAATGGCTATCCAATTCACATTTAGGTGTTTAGTATCATTATCTTAAGTAACTATATGTAAGATGTCCTTAACTTAAAATACATATTTTTTTTATAAAAATAGTGCATGTGGCACTTTCGACGAGACCGCATGTTGCACTTACGACAAGGGAGTGTCCCATGTTCTAGTAAAATATTATTATAATTTTCTTCAGAATGGTGCGTAAATATCATAAAATTAATAAAAAATCAGTGTGAAATTAACGAAGCAATTTTTTGGAGAAATTTACAGCATGCAGTTAATTTTTTGTGTGACTTTAAGTTAAATTTAAAAAATTATTTCGGAAAATTCTCATATAATTTTTACAGATACAAGACCGTAATTCTTTTTTGGGACATTTAAGTCCATGTCGCAAGTGCCCCACTTGTTCGTCGATTGTGTTTGACCCATGGGGCATACAATCGTCATTTTGATGTAGTTTTTAATCAATTGTTATAAACTTTAAGGTTTGTGTAGTCTTTAAAATGTGTGTATTCCAATAGTTTAAGGTTTGAGGCTTCAAATAAAAAAATTATTAACAAAATATTCATTTTTAAAAAGTTATACTCTATCTTCAGATAATGTGTCGAGTTCACCCCACTCTTCCCTATAAAGATTTTTTAAATTTCTAACTATTTTGGTTTTATAATAATAGAATATGAAGAAACTTTGAAAAGAAAATCTTCTGATCAAGTGAAGTGACTTGAATTATTTTGGTTTTATTTCAGGATTTCAAAGATCGTTTTTCATGATTTTGAAAATTTTTCTTCCTCATAATAACCATGTTTTTTATGTAGGTTGGTATATTGGTACAGAGTTAAATATCTTCAAAAGAGGCTGGGTATGACCCACACTAGTAACTTCTCATTGGTGCCCTGGAAGCTAGAGGCCCAATGTTTGAACTAGTGTGTGAATAAACACCGATTTAACAAAAAATTTCCACAATTTTGGTAACGGTTCTGGTAGTTTTTTCGCTTAAGAAAAACTATTTGTTGATTTTTTTTACAAATCCTTTCAAATATCAATTATAAACTAATGTGCAGAATTAAATTTACCGGAAGCCAATATCTTTGTTCGTTCTCAAGATATATTTGAGCCAAACAACTTTTTTCAATAGTTTATCTAAAATTTCTATAGTAAAAAACCTTTCATTAAATTTTTTTGAAAGTCCTTTCTGCACGTAATGAAACTACTATCTATAAAATAAAATTGATCCGAAGTCAATATCTTTATTCGTTCTTGACATATGGTGAACGAAAAAATTCGAAGGAACATACGAACGTACGTACATACAAAGACATCTTTCTAAAAATGATGGATTCCGATTCTAGGGAGCTCGAAACGTACATAATGTCAAAATTTCCAATGGGAAGTTAAAAATTCTTAGCTAAACGAGCAGGCTTGTGCAACCTAGTCAGTCATGCATTAAATTTTTTACAGTGGGTGTGTTAGTGCTTGAACATTTTTCGTAGTCAATTTTTTTACATATTTTCTGTTATCAGGGCCGAAAATGCTACCGAATTCGGTTATGGTTCCTTCCTCCTCAATAAATGGCCCTGAGCGAAAATAAATTTAGTGTGGTAACTTCTCATCTTTATCATTATCATAACTTAATTAAAAGCAGTCAAGTGATTTAGTTTGTATGCAGGTTTTATCAGCTGGAGGCCAGGCATATACACCGACGGAAATGGTTTACCGAAAACACTTACCAGGGGAAGAATCGTTTAAGGTGAAAGTTGATAGTTCAAAGTCAAAAGCAAGATTTCCTCCATTTAAGAGGTTATTCTGATTATCAAGTTGGCAATAGCTATTTAACACATTTCAAGTTTTTGGACCTCTTGTTATTGTCAAAAGACGGCCCATATTTTCTGAGCTCTGATGCGTAAATGTTTTATTTTTTATATCAGGATGGCTTATCAAACTTTAATTGCATAACTATTCTAATTTTAAAGACTGATATTAATCTAGCCCCATCATCGGCTATAAGAAAGTAAGTGATGATGGCAACCCTATAGTCCAGCTCTATAATTTGTATATCCTCTTTTACTTCTCTCATTGGAATAAGATATATATTTTTTTTTCTTGTCTTATCTGAATGATTCTTTGTCAAATATATATCACAATATTGACAACCAAAATGGTCATAAGGTGCCTTTTGTCAAATCATTAATCAGGTAACAAAATATATACGAGGAGGTATATTTTATGTCTTTTGTTTATTCATCATTTCCAGTAGATGCTCTTATCAGCCAGATACTTAAAGTTTTAGATATCTTCTGTTCTGTATCTCTGCAGCATTCATAGCTGCATATCTATGAAAAGTAGTTGAAATTATTTAAATATTCTGTTTATTTTGTTTATTTTTTCTTCTTCGTTTTCTTGGTGAAGAAACAAATAATTTGCATGAAAAAAGACCAAAAAGCCATTAAATTGGAGTTTGACACTTTAAGCGGTTTAATCAGTAAATCTCGGCTCAGTTTAGAAGTTTTTTTTTTTTTGTAGTTGTTGAGAACCAAACTCTTCTTCAGTGAGGTATTTACCTCAATTTTTTTTTGTTCTGTTGATGGAGAATTCCCCCCAATTCTTTTTTTATGATATGAGGGAGATGAGATGGAATCTTAATTAGGGACAATATGCGGTCTTAAGCTTCTGAGATGGTGGTGATAAATTTAAATTATTCTGTTGTTTTTTTTTTTGTATTGTTGTTGGCGTATCAACAAAATAAAAAATAATATATCTTAAATAAAGATTAGGTGTGCACAATAAGAGTACCGTAAATAAATTTATTAATGAGCAGATGCTATAGGTAGGTTAGAGGTAGTTTGTGCGTCGTCGTCTTTTTTTGTTTGTATGTTATTAACTTTAAATAAGTCTACAAAAAAAAGTCAATATTTCAGCGAAGTAATCCGATAAATAAGTTGTTCACAGAAGTTTATATCGTGGGATTGTGCGAGCTTTTTGTTAAGTCTTGAAAGTCCAAGGCAACTTCAACTTCATTTGAGTTATTTGTGTTTATTTGTGAGCAGAAGTGATGAATGGTTCGAATAGAATAAACCAAAAAAAAAACGTAGAATTGATTTATTATAAAGCGGAATGAAATATATATGTTAAAAGAAAGGATTAGGCTCTGAAAATCATAGTTCTTATAACCTTAAGTGTTATGCAAAATCTTAAAACTATTTTAAGATGTGATTTACTTGAGCGTGAATGAATGTTAGGCCCTAGGGTTAATATTTGACGTATCTAAAAGGCCCATTTGTTCAAGCGAATGATACATAATTTAAATTTAAGCTAGCAACCACAAAAAGTTGTAAAAGTTGCCTAGAAAAATGGCAAGTCTTTGTCAAGTTTAATAAAGACAATGGAAAGGCTTCCGTAGAGGAATTCTAGACACAAAAATTTCATCCACTCAAACCTTATTAACTCTCTCTCTCTATTGAAAATCTTGGTTTTTTAATTTCAATAAAACATTTTTTGAAATAAAATGGACTTTCAAATTATTTTCTTATTTTCATACCAAACCATTGAATAAATTTAATAATTAATTGACTTCTATCCTAAAAGTCCACTCATTAGCGTCAATAAAGGTTGTTGACTTTACGCGCAACAATTAGGTCTCAGTGGGTGCTTCACTAATTTAAGGTACATACCTACGCGCGCGTCTTCGTTTCTCTCACTTACTAAATCACTTCTTTTGTCCCAGAATATCCAATCAATTCCAAATCAATTTGTTGGAAAAAAAGATTAATTTTAATCAAAAAAAAGTACCTACCAATCCGCCTTTTTTGCAGCAAGACACAAAAAGGTTTTGCATGAGAGAAATAAAAAATAAAAAAAAACTTTTTCTCAGAGGCACCCTGTGGCGGGGCTGGGTGCCCCTTTGGAGCCATTATTTAATTTTTTTGATTCTACATCCTCATTCCTCATTTATTTTATCTTATAACTTATACATTTGCCATATTATACCCTGATGGACATCGTCTTAGTGGTAGGAAGACCTGTAGGTTCTGGGTTGGGTTCTTCCATATAGCTTTTCAACTGACCCCGTCTGTAAAGTTGGCATTTGGTCATAAATCACTGCACGCTTACAATAAAATTAGTTAAAGAATGAATTTTATATCAAATTGGAAAAAAAAGCAAAGAATGAAGAGTGAGTCTCTGAGTATAAACAAAATTGAAAACAACTTGTTTGATTCTTCCATCATCTGAGGATGTTCAGTGTTCAAAGTATATCAAAGGACAGCCCAGGGAGAGGTAAAAACAAAAATACAACCAGGAAAGATGATTAATATTTTATTTTCAACTCGGTTGGCTGTCAAAAATGTTGATGTTTGGTTGTGTAATGTGCCAGGTTCTTTTCTTTTTTGTTTCTTCTTCTTCTAGATGCGGGAGAGACTTAAAAAAAAATTCCAAGTTAACACCTTCTTTGGCGGGCGTTTAAGGCATTTATTATTTAACATTTTGGTTCATAATTTTTACTCAAAACAATTTGTCTTATTTTCTGTATTTTTGTTGTTAATGGTTCGAAAGCCATGTGCGGGTCAAATGTAGCTCAATTATAATATTTTAATTATAACGATTATCATTATGAATTCAAAGAGGGCACATAATGAATGCGGAACAAAGATATAATGAAAAATTTAAATATTGTACCGAGAGCACCGTGAGAACTGACTGAAATTCTAGTTTTGCTTTGGGTATAATGATGAATGGTATGTAGGTGTAGTTTGACAGGTACCTATAATTAAAATCAAGGAACCTTACCTTAAATTCTTAGCTAAGACTGTGCAAAGTTTTGGTCTAAATAGTACCTACCTACCCACATCTGGAAGTGAGGTTATATAAGAGTACTATGCCATATTCGAGACAACATTCTTAGCACGGAAATTGTCTTTTAAACATTAAATTGTTTAACAAATAGGGAATTTCAATTTAACTTTATTATTTTGAAAAGTATCGCTGCGAAACTCAAACTTCTTTTAAGAATTGGTAGACACAATGACAAACTGCCCAAATTCACATCACGTACTTGCTATTATATTCAAGAGGGTGAGGTTTTAAAAAAATTGTATTATTATTATTAAAATACAACTTCTTTAATAGTTTGAGATGCAGAAAGAGAATGCTATTCGAGTTCTTCATCAAATATAATTACATAAAAAAAATTAAAAATCATTGTGGCAGTTTAAAAAAAAATAATATCAATTCTTTGAAACGTTCTTAAGCAAAAATTTGCAAAAATTAAAAAAAAAAAATTTAAAATGAATGGAGGGGACCTACAATTTTTCGCTGAGTCCGAACTTATTCATGATATGTATACTCTTGAAGAGTTTTCAGTTCCTAGCAAAAGGCAGTACCTCGTAAATAGTTTAAGGTGGCAGCGGCTGGGAATCGAACCTAGACCTTCGGCATAATAGTCCCTACCATTATCCCACCCCACGAGGTACCTACTACTCGAAAAAAAATTAACATAAAATTAAAAAAATTAAAACATAAATTTAAAAAGAGTTGAAACATACATACTTATACACGACGATACTTTTGTAAATATCGTCTTGGTATCTTCAAAATCGAAAAATGTCGGTATCGTCTCGGTATCGGTCATGGTCTAGTATAACTCGGTATCGTCTCGTTCTCGGCATCGGAACTTGTATTGGTATCTGTATTGGTTTCGAAATCGGTATCGGTCTCGTCTGGTTAGTAGTCTGGTCTCAGTCACAACCACAAATAGAATGCACGACTTGATTCAACATTCTTGATCTTGTAAATTAACTCTCTTGGTATTTAAACAAAAAAAACTATTTTTTAATAAAATATGGACAACTAATGAATGAAAGACAATTTTTTCAACTTACATTTTTTTTTTTGTTGACTTAACAATTCCTAAAAACTTGTTTAGCATTGTCTAAGAAGAAGATCCGACTTCCAACAAATACATTTTTACGCAGGATAATAATTTTACCGTAAAACAATGCCCAACTATTTTAAAATCCATTTGAATGTTTTGTAAATCCAAAAATTTATTTTTTCACTTGTGTGCAGAGTTGTAAAAGATTGCAATCTTTTGCGAATGTAATCTTTAGGACTTTAATTAAAAGATTGCATTGTGCACATTCTTTTTTGAATATGCGACTTCATGAAATGCAGTACCATACTTTTTTCGTTAAAATGATTGCAATCTTTTTTGTTTCCAATGTTTTGTCACCATCAACTGATTGCAATCTTTTGAGACTTCATGTATTTTTTTGAAGTCTTTTGAATTCTTTTGCATCCTTTAAACTTTTTGCATTCTTTTATGTTGTGCCCTCCATAGTACTAAAGTGCGCTCTTAGACTTTGTAGTATGGAGGGCAAAACAAAAAAAAATGCAATGAATTCAAAGAATTCAAAAGACTTCAAAAGAATGCAAAAACAATGCATGAAGTCTCAAAAGATTTCAATCAGTTGATGGTGACAAGATATTGGAAACAAAAAAGATTGCAGTCTTTTTAATGAAAAAAGAATGGCGACTGCATTTTTTGAAGTCGCATTATTAAAAAAGAATGTTAAGAATGCAATCTTTTTTTTACATTCAATAAGAGATATATATACATAGACTGCATTCACAAAGACTGCAATATTTAGCAACTGTGCTTGTGTGTCACTTACTCCAGCTCAAATTCTGAAAATTGCGATCAAATCGTTGGTTTCAAAGAAACTGAGCATGAAAAAAGGGCGGGGCAGTGGGCGGTTCTAACTTACCAAAATCTTTGCCTAAGCCTTCTCTCTGCTAAAGAGGAAAAACTGTGAAAATGTCATCCAAATCGAGCCGGTTACAAGAAACCAATAACAAAAATAGTTTTTTTTTGTTACAAATTAATATTCAAAAATTCATTTTTTTTTCGATACCTAACGACATTGTCCAAAATTCTGTCCAAAATGTTTGGTATTGGCTCGGTATCGTTTTGGATGCTTTGGAGCTGCTATTTTCTCGGTGTTTTTTCGGTTTCCGTTAGCGATACCAACAACACCGAGCCTTTCTTGGTATCGAGGCCAGCCTTAGAAATATAGTGAAGAAAATCGAAAATAAAAAATGGTTCTTTGGGAAGTATATCATTAATAGCCATTTTTTGAAAAATGGTTTTCAATACAAAGGAAGTCCTTATAGGTATTTACAATTTGATAGTTTTTTTTTGTGCAGCTGTTTTTGAGGATATAAGATTTTGTAAAACTGCTAAAAAATATTTTATGGCCTGTACAGTTACTTTTGGTTCTAAAAAAATATTAAAATAGACCACCTATCATCATAATGACAAGTGTGATCAAAATCACGAGTTCAATTTTCTTATAAGTGCATATAGTGCCTATATATCGCGAGTAAAAATTGGTGATTTGAAAAAATATTTAATAATATTTACCTTTGATAAATCTCTCAAAACATTCAGTTCTGAAAAATGATAGATCACCCAATATTTTGGACAGTCTTCTGACAATATGGCAGTTCACACGAAAATAAATCTTCCGAATCTGAAGTTTAACTAGGTATTTTGTTTCTTGAAAAAGAGTTCGATTTATAAAGATTATGCAGAGTCAACGGTCATATTTAAAGAAGAAAAAATACTTCAAATGCGTAGATATAGTAAAAATATTTCGTCGTTTGCAAAAGACATTCGAAACACTTCTTCGTCCACGGTTCCAACGTTCGTCTTTAATGACAGTCCCTAGTGCAAGCTCACTTGAAAAAGCCAATTTGCATGCAGCACACTTTACTATTAATTTGACGGTGCCATGCTAGAGTTATATGACTCCTCCTGTACTTGAGAGCACTAAGGATTTCATGGGACTCGTGCAGTTGCAAGAGTTCTGAAAGATCTTGATGTACACAAATCCGCTGGTACGGATATTATCCCAACCTGCCATTGTTCTGAAGAGGTGTTCTGATCTCTCTACGGGTTTCTTTTCAAGTGGATGGAAAACAAAATTTTTCCAGCCTGTTTTTCTCCCTGTAATTAACGTCCAATTGCACTGACGTTCCTTCTTTCCCTGTCACAGAAACACTGATAGTTCTTTGGTGATTTGATGGTATATCTCACAGAGTAGTGGAACAAATCTTAACATTATTGTTTTGGAGAAAGTAATATTATTTCACTTGATATTTTTAAAGCGTTTGATAGAACTTGACATCAAGCTCTGTTATTGAAAATGCGTGCATTTGCTGTATCCATGAATCTCTTCTTCGCTGGATTAGATACTACCTTTCAGGCCACTCATTAGAAGTCGTTTTGAATAGTTTCAAGTCTGATATTCATAAAATATATGCTGGGGTGCCCCAAGGCTCCGTTTTGTCTCCGAACCTTTTTCTTTTATTCATTAATGACTTCTGAAACTGCTAATTCATTAAACAGTTTCACTGACGACAGCTTTTCGTATTCGATTTTAAATTCACATCCTTGTCCTTCGGATGTGGATCTTTCATGGCAGCGTATAGCTCCCTAAATTCTGATCTCGACAGTATTGGGGAATCAAAAACCGTGTAGAATTTAATGCTTCTAAAACTCAACGCTGTCTCCTGTCGCTATAGCGGAACCCACCTCCAATGGCGCTATCCATTAGGGGGGGTGGGCTTCTATCAATGAAAATGAACAGCTTTCAGTTCCCAGTATGTATTTCTTCGATCATCTTTTGTGTATTGATCACATATTCGATGTCACCAAAAACACTGCTTAGGTTTTCTTCGACGATGCAAGAAGATTTTCTCCCCTTCTGAGCTTGCTGTTATTTATAAGACGTACGTTTGTCCAAAGCTGGAGTATCACTCGCATATCTGGGCAGGTGCTACTTCAACCTACTTGAGTCTTGTAAAGTATGCAAAAAAAAAAGGCTTTAAAAAAAGGCAATAGACACATATAAGGGAAACATTCGATTCTCTCGAGAACCATCGTCGTAACGTTCCATGTCCTCTTTTTCGCTAATGTTATAAACAATATTCCGCAGTGAAATAGCTTGTTGCATTGCTCCCTTGAAACAATTTAACCGTCATACTCGCGCTTCCAGGAGTGCCCATCAGTTTACCCTTGTGCCCAATTTCGAGCGGTCCGTTAAGAAGACAGATTCTTTTTTCAGCCGCACAACACGAGTGTGGAATGCTTAAACTGGCTCTATTTCTCCTTCCCATTGTGATATTCAGAAATTCAATGCCAATGTGCATCGGTACGTCTTTTTAAACTTACTTTTCTAACACACGGACTGTGTTTTAAATATTAACGAGATAGTCATAACCCGTTAATTATAAAAAAAAAATAGAATATTGTGAGTTTAAAGGTAAAACTAAAAAATTCCTCAAATTTTTAATAAAGTTCCCGGAAATACCTTTCAATGTTTTTACAAAAACCGTACAAATGCTAAATTCATTTCATTCATATTTCTTGAATATTTTTTTCTGAAATTAGTTAGTTTTACCTTCGAAATGACGATATGCTAAGCTCAATTCTTACTTATCAAATCTTTTTAGTGTCAACTTACATTTCCTTGCAAAATTAGCTTTAACATCGCACTAAATTAGCTAAAATTTAACACCAGTATTTCATACACTTTATCAAAACCTGAGATTGCATATTTCTGATGAAAGGATTTTTGTTAATTTTCCTTTGTGATGGTGAAAATGACACTGAATAATTTCACTTGCTGAGCAATCTTAAGTCAAGTGAGTCAAACATGGAAACTAATTCTGTCGAGCGTTTATATTCAAGAGGTTGACAGGTAGGTACCTAAACTTAAAGTGAACAAAATAATAACTTTAAAGTATTTTATTATATTCAAGCAAGTTTATATGTATCAAAAAAAATATATTCTTTAAATAAATTAACAAAAATTAACAAAAAAATCTTCAGAACTTGTAGCTTACCTTTATCAAATCGTCAATCTCTCCACTTTAATTTTACCAAACACCTCTTTATTCACACTCACTCACTAACCTAACAATCAATCTTTTTCCCAATTAACCTCTCTGCAAATCCCTTCCAATGCTTTTATGAAAAAAAAGAAAAGAAAAAGAAATCTGCCTACGTGTCCTATAGCCTCTATATATAAACATATCCTTTTTAGTACAGATATAACCTTCATTTTGGACATAATTTATTGCTCCAAGTCGTTTGTACACTTCACTTTTTTCCATGATTCTTTCCTACTAGATGTGTTCTGTGTTGGTAACCTGCCACAATCTCATCAACTGAACAAAAAAAAATAAAATAGAAAAGTAAGAAGGATTTATCCATTCATGTGTGGATATGTTTTTAGCTCCACATATACATATTCTATACTCCGCAAAATAACCAAAAAAAAGTCCTTTGCAGATGAAGGAGAGGTGGAGCAGCAAAACATATTTATGCAAATCACCATAAACACATCGTGTGGTGTGGATATTTATGCATCCTACCTTTTCACAATATTCGGTCCACTATATGATTTTTTCTCTATAAGACCTCCCTCTCCCCAACTCCGCATAACACCCTCAAAAGGACGATTGTAGGTATGTACTGTATGTGTTTGTGTTGTCAATATCAAATTTAAGGATGTGTAAAAAATATATTATTCAGCTTTCTGAGAGAAAATCATGTTCCGGAAGAAACTCTATGTATAGACCCGCTGTCCCTCACAATATATGAATCGAAAAACACAAGAGTATTTGCAAGGATCTCATCTCCATCGAGAAGTTGTCGTCCTTTTTTGGATTTCACACCCGACTGAGAACAAGGACACAAAAACTATACGAATTATCTACCTATACCAACTCTCGTATACCTTTATTTGATTCTTCAAAAATTCAACTACATAATATTGAATCAAGGAAGAAAATCACTGAACTGAATCACTTTTTGGAGCTTTCAGTTTGAGTCGTATAAGAAGAATAGTCGGTCGGTCGACAGAGGAACACCATACAGTAGTAGGTATTAGGAGGGATAAGGTCCTTTGAAGGATTTTTGTTAATTTTCATGTTCATTTTCTAAGGATTCCTCCTCCCCCTAACCACCATAAACAGCCTTCAGATTGATGCGGGAGGATGAGGAAGGTGTCCTTGGGCTCGATCCTATTGGGCTATGAACCTAACGAATCATGAAATACGATAATTGGAGTTATGTATTTGTCAATACCTTATAATGGAAACTGCTTGTGTTGTTGTGTCCTTTTGCTTTGGCCATCATATACCTTCGTTTCTACCGAAACAACATTGTGTCTTGCCATAAAATCTGGTGAGGACTCTAAATGCTGTCATTATTATATTATATAGAGACAGAACCAGAGATGCTGTAGCAAAATGTCCTTTGAGTTCGATTTTTGTTTCTCTTCTTCTTCATCATCATCGTCTTATTGAATGGGGACACATTCAAATTGTATATTGTTGCAAAAGATGGAAAGAAGTAACTCTGTCTGTGTTGGTCTGGCTTGGCTTGGCAATCTTGGCATTGGCATATTATCCTCTCTCTTTGCTTCTGACTTTGACCACATCACTATTATTCTGCGTGATGTGTTCTGGTCCTGGTCCTGGGGATGGCGTGTGTATATAATTTAAACGGTTGACTGCGTTACCCAACATTCATGTCCTTTCTGTTGGAATCGTCATCATAGTTGTTGCTATTGCTGCCATCTCATCATCATCCTGGACGACTTTTATATCCTGAAGCTTTGGGTTTCTTCTTAATTTTTTGCTATTGGGTGTCCTGTTGTTATATTGTTGGTGCTGTCGCCACTGCTGCTGCTGCTGATGGTATTGAGATTTTGCACGAATATCCTTTGCAAAATAATATAAAACTTCTTTTTGCCAAAAAATACATGAAAAAGTTCCCTCCCTGGTTTGCTGTGATGGTTTGATGCTGTGATGTGTAGGTGATGACCTGGATGTTAAATGAAAGGTGATATGAAAGTATCCGGGACCGGCATTGGCATGGTCTGGTATGGCAGCTCTCTATCCTTGGCCCTGCTTATAATTACAGTTCCCTTTAAGGATTCCCTCTGACATTAGAGATTATTACAGCAGCCAAAGGTGATGGTCAGAATAATAATAGTAAAATTTGTGTCTTCAATTGCTCCTCGATACTTTGTGTGTGTCGTCCTGATGATGATGATGGTGATGTCGATTCTGATGGTGAGAAGAGGATCCTTCTATTGTACGAGATTTCCACACGAGCTACCTTTTCTAGAGTTTCTTTTCTTCTATATCTTTGCTCCTGTTTTTTTTTTTTTTCTTCTTCTGTGACCTCGTTAATAGGATTTTTAGATTTCTTTCAGTGTGTCGTGAAATGAGAGACGAATCTTTCTTCTCCCCTAATATTCCTCTCTCTTTGCCCCATATTTGTTTAGACAGTCTTTTTTTTTTGTTCTTTCTTCCTAAAATGAAACTTTTCGAGCAATCCATGGTCATTAAATATGGAAATGTGTGAAGTTTTGTGTGGGTGACCCTTCTTTATAAATTCTATATGCTCTCTGTGTTTCTGCGGAGGGAACAACTCCATGATATCGTCCTTAAACTAAAAGACTATTCGTTCTTTTTTCTTTCTTTTGCAGGCGGGTCGGGTCCTCTCCTGTATAGTAACTTGCCCTCTTTTAGTTTGTGATATTGATATGAAGAATGAATGTCCTTGGTTTCCTTTTCAATAACCAAAAAACCACAAACCACTAACTATGGTGAAGAAAAATTAAATTCATTTGTAATTGAGATATGTTGGAGTTGGAGGAATTTTCTTAGCTTCAATTATAAGTAAAAATTCTTGTCATGTATCAATGTCATAGACAATTATTATGATGGGAAAAAAGTTTGAAGTTACCAATGGGGACAAGTTAGTTAAGTCTATTGTCTATATATTTTGGTGCACAAATTGCTGCGGTCATTTCTTAATGAATGTTGAAGGATTTTTGTATGACAAAAGCAAAAATAATCAGGTTGACTATGATGGGTGGGCTTTCTTTAATTGCTTTCAGAAAACAGGATAAGAATAACGAACTGGAAAGTACTAAGTTTCCATGTTTCTATTAATGTTATTCTAGACTTTAGGCAATCTTCATGACGGTTGTCAAAAAAGAACTTGAAGAGTGAGTAGGTGCCTAGGAAACTGCTTGATTCCTTCTTGACATGAAATGCCGGTTTCGTCATTATTTTCCTATGAACTAGGCTTTAATATTGCAAGGATCATCAAATGAGGTATTACCAGGCTTCCATACATCATGTCGGCAGTAGGTGATGACTGACGACAATAATTTGGTATTTGGTATTTTACTTCTGCTGGTACCTTTTGTAAAGAAGATGAGCGACATAGTTATATACACAGTTTTTCCATTTATCTTTGCAAACTTATTACCTTAACAGCCAAAATCTTCACAGATTCCTAATGAAAGTACGGGTACTAGTCCTGAAGTTAATTCTCAAATTGGTATCTTTTGTTGGTAGAATTTTGCAATTTTCTAAAAATAAAAGTTGTTCTCAGTTAGTGCTGAAGCCAAAGATATAAAAAAATCGCATACATATTTGCAATTCTACGCACAACTTATTTTTTTTAAAGTAAAATTGGAGATGCTTACTTCACGTTTCGCAAAATTGTTTTTTAGGCCAAAAAACAATTTTTGATTTTTTTTCATGATCTTAATTGTGCTCAGTTTGTGCTGCAATATGCCGAAGAAATAAAAAAATTGCATATATGCAACATTTATGGCAAAAAAAAACAATTTTGCGTACACGGAAAGTTTAAGCACTTCCAATTTTGCTTTTCAAAAAAATAAGTTGTGCGTAAGAATTGCAAATATGTATGCGATTTTTGTATATCTTCGGCTTCAGCACAAACTGAGGACAACTTTCATTTTAAGAAAATTGCGAAATTCTTAAAAATTTTATCCTTATAATTTGCAAATTTGCGATTTTTACTTGCGATTATAGGTACTATAAGGCAAGTTTTGGATTCGTGCAAAAAAAAAATTTTGAGATAACAATCAAACATGATATTACGATGATAGAGAACTCCAAAAAAGTGGGTGGCAAAATTCTGTCTGTCTGTCTGTCTGTCTGTCTGTTCGTCTACAGCCTAAACGGCTCGATCGATTTTCTTCAAACTTGGTACATAGTGGTTTTTGGTGATTCTGCACACACGTTTTTTTCATTTTTGTTTTAGAATCAAAAATAACGGTACCTGCCATACAATTTTTTTTAGCAATTTTACATAATCGTATTTTTCTCAAAATCGGCTCAACAACTTTTCTTAAAAAAAATTTAATAAACTTATTTTAGCAAAGGCTTTCTTTTGGTGGAATACCATTTTTCAAAAATGGTTATTAATGGTACCTCCCAAAGAACCATTTTTTTGATTTTTGATTTTCTTCAAAACGGTATGACCGATTTCAATTATTTTTTTTTATACAAAAGCTTCCAAAAAATATAAATAGTTTTGTGTACCAAAATTTTTGAAAAAATATTTTTTGGATTTTTAAAAAATGTTTCAAATTTTTTTTTGGAAAATCAAATATTTCAAAATCGACATGATCGATTTGTTTGAAACTCGGTATTTAAGACTTTTTTAGTACTCTCTAAAATATTTTTAGAAAAAATTTTACATTTATGAAAAATAACGGTACCTTCCATACAAAAGTTAAAAAACCGCAAAAGAAAATATTTTTTTGCTTAAAAACGACTTCTACGATTTTGATTAAACTTTTTTCATATACTTAAATTAGTACGACCTACTACCGAAAATTATAAAATTTTACACTTAGCAACTATTAATAGTACCTGTCATAGAACGTATTTTTTTATTTTGAATTTTCTCGTTATCAGCTAAACGGATTTAGATGAATTTTTTTATGTGCAAAATTCTAATAAGATCAAATAATATTGCATATCAAAATTTTCAAAAAAAAAGTTTTTGGATTTTTAAAAAAAGTTTCAAAATTTTTTTTTGAAAATTCGATATCTCAAAAACGGGCTGACAACTTTTTTTCAAATTTTGTGTTCATATACACATAAATATATACTTTAGATTTGCATAATAAGATTTGTTCTTAAAAATGTTTTAAGAATTTTATATATAAAAAAATAATTTTTTTAAAAACCGCTCCAATGATTTTAAATTTTTTTTTCCCATACAATCATATTCAATCAAGAATTAAGATGGCATTCTTTTTTTCCACATCAAACTGTCAAAAGAGTTGTTTTATCCAATTTAAAAGTCGTATTTCATGCTTCTCTACATTTTTCTCTCATAATTCCCACAGTGTCTTGAACATAAGAGCAAGTACGTGCGACCCAGTCGTGCATTTTATTTTTAAATGTTTACAGAACAATACACATAACTTTTTTTATTTTTAAAAGTGAAAATGGTGATGCTAACTTAAGGCTTCGCAAAATTGTTTCTTGACCATAAAAGTTACAATATGCGATTTGTTTTTGTTATCTCTCTGGCATATGGCAGCACAAACTGAGCACAGCTTTAATTTTTAGAAAATATCATCCGCAAAAGAAACAAATCCACGAATTATTTTAATATTTACGGCACAAGGCAGCACAAATTGACCACAATGCAGCACAACTTAAAAAAAAATCAAAAAGTGATGTTGCTAACTTCACGCTAAAAAAATCGGAACCCACGCTACAGCTGATTTTTGTTTTTATATCTTTGACACTTAGCTGCATTATCTGAGTAGGAAACAGCACAACGTTCTTTTTTAAGAAATATTGAAATTAAAAAAAAATTGGTAGTAAAATTTGCAATTGTTCGAATGCTTGTTTAATTAATACAGCATTATTTTTTTAATTTTGAATTGTGAAAATGGCGGTAGGTACCTACTAACTTCACGCTTCGCAAATTGTTTTTTTCGCCGTAAAAGTTGCCAATATGCGAACTTTTATTTTGATCTCTTCGGCATATGACAGCAAAAACAGAGCAAAAAACAGCTCAACTTTCATTTTTACAAAATTTCAAAAAGAAACTTCAAAAAAATTCATTCGTTAAATTTGCGAACTTGCGAAGCTTTTTTTTCAATAATAACATCAGGCAAAACAATACAATTTTTTATTTCGAAAATCAAAAATGGTGGTGCTTGTGCTTACTTCACGTTTATAAAATGTATACCCATGCTAAAGTCTTTCGCAAAGTTTATTTTTAGTTATAAAAGTTGCAATTATGCTAATTTTGTTTATCTATTTAACACTAAGCAGCTCAATCTAAGCATCTAACTGTACAACTTTCTTTTTAAAGAAAGGTCAAAAATTCCAAAAAATCATTCGTAAAATTTGCAAATTTGGAAATTTTTGTTTAATATTAACCTCACAAGGCATTACAAGCTTAGCACAATTATTCAACATACTATTTTTTATTTTAAAAAGTGAAAATGGTGGCAAATCAAAAATGGCGGGCAAACTTCACGTAAACAAAAATCGTTACCAACCTACCCACTCTACAGCCCTTCGTAAAGTTTATTTTTGGCCATAAAGGTTGCAATCATTCAAAGTTCTTTTACCTCTTTGGCGCTTAGTAGCATAATCTGACAGGAAACAACACAACTTACCTTTTTAAGTAATGTCAAAATTTCAACAAAAAAATTCATTCGTAAAATTTGCAATCTTGTGAATGTTTTAAATATTTACGGCACAAGCTTAGTAAGAAAACAGCACAACTTTTTTTCGAAAATCAAAAATGGCGGTGCTAACTTCACGCTTGAAAAATGGATACCCATGCTAAAGCCCTTCGCAAAACTTATTTTTGGCCATAAAAGTTGCAACTATGCAAATTTCCTCATATCTCTTTTGCGCTTGGCAGCATAGATTGAGTAGAAAACAAATATCAAAAATTTCAAAAAATTTCTTTCGTAAAATTTGCAAATTTTCGATTTTGCAAAGCTAAGTATTGGTCTCAAAAGTTGCAATTATGTTTTTTTTTTTATCTCTCTTAAGCTTAGCAGGATAATCTGAGTCGGAAACAGAACCAATTTCTTTTTTAGAAATTTAAAAAAAATGTAGGTAGACACTCGCAAAATTTGCAAATTTGCGATTTTTTTTATATTTACGACACAGGGTAGCACATAACAGTAGAAGCTTGTTTTTGTAAATAGAAAATGGCGGTGCTTACTTCATATAAATACCTACATGTTTAGTTCGAATGTAAATAATTTCGCAAAATTTTAAATGAAATGACCCTGTATGAAATTCGTTTGAGGATTTGGCTCAAGGGGGGAATCTAAGCTCTTATAGCTTCCTTCCTTCCTATAGCTACCCTTTTAGATCTGTGAATCTATTAACAGTTAAAATATAGAACTTTCTGAATCAAAATTGTTACGAAATGCAATTTCCAGAAAGCAATAATTGTTGTGGAAAAACATTCCCTTTCAAAAATCATTTGTGAATTTAAAATGTGTACATAAATCTTTAGTCCAGTGAATCCATTCTAAATATTTTATCCTTCGTAATTATTATGGTGTTATTAAAAATTGTATATCGCAAGCCAAAAATAAATGCACCCAGCAACATTCTCCCTTATCCACAACTGCATTTTAAGTATTCTTTCCAACAGCACAGCAGAAACTACTATTTGGAACAAACCATTTAGAGACTGTCAGTAAAAAAAAATAAATAAACAAATAAAACAAAAAGAATGCAATTTTCCAACTTAAAGAAAAAAAAAACTTTTATTTCGCTTCGTCCTAGAGAGAGAGTTTCGCGTGTCCTTCCACAAAATCTGACTCGTAGAACTACAATTTTACTAGTTTGTCCCTACTTAACTATGAAATTCTAATTTTCCACATTCATGCTCGAGATATAGTAATTCTAATTGCAAAAATTCACTTCTCTCCCTTCATTCATATTTTTGTTTTGTTGTGATGTTGGTTGCGAGTAGGAATCCAAAAAAAAAAAGGACCTCTCTTACACACATATGGCCTAGAACACACACACGAACTCATTCATAAATTAAATTCCACATTCGCCACCGATTTAAAAACAAAACGTAACAAAAAAAAAAAACACACCAACAACATGCGCCAGTGACGGTGCGTCAATAAGACGTTTTAGACAGTGTCTACCCTACCGTAAAGAGAAAAAAAAAAGAAACCTACTTGTTACAATCAAGAAAACTGTGTTTACATTCATTGCATTAAGTCCCTAACATCCATAACCTATCTCAAATTGTCAACACCTATAATTTAACAAACATAAATCATAAATTCATCCCTTACTATTCACACACTCACATTTTCCACACCTACTTTTATTTCTTTAGATAATTTGACCTCTACCAACAACCACAAAGCACAAAATCTCAAATGCTCACACAATACAAACGCTTTAGCTTTGCTATGGCTCTGCCTTCTGCATTTGCTACGTGCTTCGGGAAAACCCGACTGAAAACGAAGACAGAGTCTTTCGTTCTACCTAAATTATATGAAAATAAAATCAGCGGATTATGTTGCTCAGGTAGAATTTCTATGTGAAGCCAGTAGACAGATTCGAATCTGTCTAATTGCTTGTTTTGCTTTGAACTTTGAAGTAAATTCGAAACTTTTTCGTTGACTGTTAAGTGAAGAGAACAACTTCTTAAATTTTTATTTTTGGAGTTGATTAAGAGAAGTGGGCAGTTGTAGGTCAACCCTAAAAAATGCCATAGGTAGGAAGGCTGGACTCTTCCGTAGAAGTACACTACTGACATGACGTTTTGGAGAGCTGTATCTTTGGGATTAGTTGCCGTATTGAGTCGAAACAAAAAGCATTTTGAAGCTGTGTGCTTCTTCTTTTTTTGAAATTGTTTTACAAATACATATTTATTTTAAGGTACCATTATTGCCTTATTACGACTGAGAGAAATGGTACGAGAATCAATTGTTCTATTATTTTCTTTGTTTTATGAGTTTCTTGAATTTTTTTTTATAAATCAATACATTTTTTATTCAGCTTTAATTTAGGTCTGCCAGTTTTGTTTGTTTGAGATTGGTGTACCTATATAACTTTTAGTCAAACAAATGCATACTTTTGTCTTTGATCACCATTATCTCAACAAAAAATAGTAAGGATGAGGATGACATATTCAAGGACAGTTTTTATGACTTGAATAGGTTTTCAAAATAATATTTTAAAAACTTTGTGTGGACTATGTACATACATATCTTGGCCCTTCAACGTTTGTTTCAAAAAAATACAAGCATTTGATAAATATACTTATCTGTGTACAATTTTTTGTAATTTGTATTAAATAGGTATTTAAATTTTCCTTAATAGAGTTCCTTATTGGTAGCCATGTTTTTTAGACACGTTTGTGAAGTCTTGTGTGAAGTTTAACGTTTGATTTCAAAGAGACATACGCTGTTTTTTGGACTTTGTTAACAGTATTTATTTTTGACTGGATAAGATGGAAAATAATGAATTAAATTTATAACTGTCTACCCAGTTCGTTCGAGTGCCGCACGTCACTGAACATGCCATCATCTTTTGTTTCATAAATAATCCTTTCAAGGATATGTACAACAAATTTACACACGAAAAATTAATATCACAACTCAAGCCAGAGTGAATCCCTTGGGAAAATTTAATAAGAAAAGGTTACTGGAATGAGTTTTTGATGGTTTTATACTTTAATTTTTCAATACACACCTAAATATGAAGGAATGTTTTTGATTTTATTTTTTAGTGAATGTGAGTGTGAGTGTGTGCGTGTATGAGTCCTTTCGCCTGAAAGGTCCACAATTTACATAAATTAAAAAGTTTATAAAGCAACACACAGAAGCTGATGTATCATCTGCATACATATCTATAGATGTACTCGTATGATCCTCTCCTTCTCTGTACTGTATAGCCAGGAGGACACTCTATATACACACCAAACATAATTTCCAAAGGACGACAAGGACGAACGCTTTTATAAGAGTTTTGCATATATAAACACGTAAATTAATCTGACAAGTGATACACTACACAACGCCAAAGCGACATCTATGGATTCAGAGAACTGCTGTCGTTTGTGTCGTCCTTTCGTACGTCCAGTTTTAAAGCAGGACTCTCTCTCGGCTAAAGTAAGGAGGTCTGTTGTAGTCAAATAGCGGTAGAGCGGGGGGGGATTCACATTTGGTGTGAGTGTAAACAGCCCGAATGGACATCAAATGCTCCTTGCCTGCCTGTCCCCTTGATTTCTGTGTGTGCTGAAAATCATCCCCTCCTCACCCTATCCAGAGAAGGGGCCTTGGGAAGGACAGACAGACACATGAATTTATGGCAATTTAAAATGGACATGAAGTTTGCCAAAAGTAACCGACTGAATGTGTTTGCGAACTCTCTGCTCCTGCTAAGCCGAAATGCCTGGCTAAGGGATGATGATGATGATACTGCATTGAAGACGAAGCGCTCGAATATGCATACCATCGCATCGTTGCCGCTACCGCGCGCTGTGCTGCCATCACGCTGTGCCGCTGACGAAGGCAGAGAAATGACAAGAGTTCGCCTGACTCCTAAACTCTTTGGGGTTGGATTTTAATAAACTCGGATTTTAAGGGACTTCTCCAGCCCCGATTCCTCCGGTCCTGCCTTATTTTGCCTTCTTATCCTGCCTCTTGCATGGACATTAAAATAAAGTAAGTGGTAGAAGGGGGTGGTTATGGGACATTTGGCGAGTAAAAGTGCAATAAAATAGCAATGAACGCTAAAAATAATACACTTTGGCCTCGAAATGAGTGCACGAAGGGAATTTCTGAATTTCCAACTGGAATGCAAACTTCCACATCAACCAATAAACAGACGAACGAACGAACCCTTTTGTGGCTTTATTTATTTATGATTTACCATTGCTGTGCTTGCTCCATCCGTACTCCGTCAGCCGCTAGCCGCCACTACCATTTTGCTGCTCTAACTGATTTCGCGATTTTGAAATCGTTGAGTATTAATGAACCGCAAATAAATAATAATATAAAGGGGGAGCATTATAATAATATAGCCCCGGCAGCAGGCAGGCAGGAGGCAACCAGAGGCAAGGAGACCCTCTCAAATAAGTTGGATTTCGGAATTGGATGTTGGAGTTGATTTAAAGATGCCTGGAGGATGATTGAACTTTTCACCAAGAGTGCCACCATCGAGAACAGGATATCGAGTGCGGTGGGCTACAAAATATATCTATCTATTTCTATATACAGCTCAGGACGATATGGCTCTCCTCAAGTTCTCCCTTCAACTTCAATATATAAATAGGTAGAGGTGTACAATAATAAGCAAAGCAATTTTAAGTGTTTTTGGTGCGGGGACGCAGCATCACTCACGGAGTTGAGTTGATGGTTTGTGTGGTTTGATTTGGTGGGCTTTGATTCTCGCTACACGCAGCGTTATGCCAATGCCTTCCGCCCACCACCCACCACCACCCGCCGGCTGCCTCTCGCCATCAACGATTGAAATTAATTAATTAAATAGGATTAAATGGGTTTAAAATAAGTTCGTAGGACCGACCCTCAATGAGGTCATTAAGTTTTTGGTTAGCAGAGGTGTTTAGCATTGACGAGCAATTAAAAGTTATTTCCAAATTTGAGATGAAATGAAAATTTGACGGAATTTTTGTTGGTGGTTTAGCGGTTTTTAGTTGTTAAAGTCTTGAGAAATTTTGATGATTATAAAAGTGAAAAAGTTTTAAAAATTTTATATAGAAAACCACAAGGGAATTGCTACATTAAAGGTATAGGTAGATAGAGAATATAAAATAGAAGAAAGGGTAGAAAATATCAGCAGAATTCGTAGGTATAATGAACATGAATCAGAAAAGTTTAACTTTCTGATTTATTGAGATTAAGTTTATGTAAATATAAAATGTTTGTTGTAGTATAGGTAATTCAGACTAATTCTATAGACTTCAAGAGTTTTATGCCAGACTTGTTGAAGACAAAATTTATAAAATGATAAATGGAGTAGTCAACTTGTTTTCCTTTGCCTAATGGAGCTTTTTTATTTAATGAATTCTTTATGTTTTCAACCAAAATTAAGGAACATAAAACCAGAAACAATTTCTGCGGTACAGGGATATTATGTACCCAGTTGCATTTGGAGATCTAGGGTGATTACATTTCTACGTGGCACAATTCCCAAAAAAAAAAATATTGGGACCTAACATGTCATCTTAGAAATGCCTATTGAGCTCAAAAAGTCATAAGAGATCCCAAAATGCTATTGCTTATTGAAATCAATAAGAATGCAGGCCTAGGCGGACTTCAACCGATGATGAGTTCATGACCAAGCTTTTGAGGAACCAATGGTTTTATTCTCAATAAAATAACATTTTTCCTTTTGAAGTACAAAGCCAGGGGTCGTGGGATGTTTTTCATACAATTAGGAGCCCTAATCCCTAAGCCATGCACTTCTAATAGGAACACTTAAAAATTTAGAAGAAAATAGAAACAGTGAAATAACGCTTCTTGCTTGTTTGTGAACATTTTTTTCAGAATGAAGTGAGAACTCAGAAACCTGTGAGTCATGTTTTTTGTTTGTCAAACTATTAATTTTGATAGAAATTTTTAAAAATATTTTTATAATTATTCCATACAATATTCTTTTTATTTTTCAACGAAACTGAAGATCATCAATATTTATTTTTGTCCATTTTTAAAAGGAAGTTAAGGTCTAGATTTCACAAGGTATTTTGATTTACCATTCCTCATAAATGTAAAGTTCCATTATTAAATGTGATTCTTAACGGTTAGAAAATTGTCCTGATTCGTGATCGAAATAAGACAGAATGAGAGAAGAACAGTTAAAATGTAAGCTTCAAAACATGAGCCGTAATAATTTTCCAAGACAAAAAGGTATGCATTTTCAGTTTTTAGTAATTTTCTTTATTTTTCATAACTTTAAAGTATAGTTAGGTATCTCCTGTGGATCCAACATTGTTGTTTTGGTTTCTTGATACAAAATTTCGTATTCTTCAATTTGCTCATATAGTGACCTGCCCACGAAATTTATAAGTTCTTCATATGTAGCTATTCTAAATGTAGATATTCGGTCGACCATTATATTCATCAGGTTTTAAATTGCATTGTAGTTTATTGACAAGGTGGTTTTAGATCCTCACTGAGACGAGATTTCATTTTCTCGTTTCGGTATAACGTTAAAATCAGAAAATCTCGAAAAGTGTATCAGTACGTTCCTCGGTCTTGGTCTCATTTCCATAATGATTTGTTTATGTTTAGGTTAATCGTATCTCTGGGCGAGTTTATATTGGAGCTGCAATCAACGATTCGACCGGCAATGTGAGCATCAATTAAATCGAAGCTTCAGTTACAGCTCTTTATGTAGTGTTCATACATCATATTGGAGTTTATTATTTTTGCTTTAAAATTTCGGTTTTGGCCTCGATCTTATGTTTTTATTATTACTGAAACCAAGAACGGGACTGTCGATTTAAGATTGATTTTGCCTGAACATCTTAACTATCCACATCCTTACCTTGGCTGCAACAAAATTATTGGAATCGGAATGTCATTTTAATTTACTTCCGCGAAATGCGGACCGGGTCACAGTACACATATTAAAGGTGATATCATTAGAGTTTTGATTTTTTTTTCGCCTGCGCATATATCAAAGTTTGTGTCAAATGTCAGTATTTATTGTTGTTTTTACGTGTAATTAAGTCATCATGCTCCCAGCCATTTTTATTTCTGACAATTTTAATTTTAATCTGTTGTTGTTTTTACGTGTGTTCTTTTCCTCACGCTCACAGCCATTTTTTATTTTCGACTGACAACCTGCGCAGTATACTACAATTGCAAAATTTCTAATTCTTCCCTTTGAGTAACAAAAATGAAAAATCGAAATTTTGACATCGGGTTTTGGTTTATAGTCTAAGAGCCGACAGCAAATTTTGGGAGTGGAGGTATAACCAAAATCGGAGTATAAGGGATTGTAGGCACATGTATCGTGATATCAAATACCAAAGTCTGGCAGGTTTGGTTTTCAGCCTTTGGGAGGGGTGGGGGATTAAAAAGAGCTAGATCCCCTGATCTATTTTCAGGGCTATAAACCAATTAATTCATTTAAAAAAAAATTGGATATGATTCCCAGTCATTTGTTCTAAGCATAAACACCACAATCTTATCGGTCCGATTAACAGAACTCAAGATATAACCATTTTCGTGAACCTTATCATCCCTTTTTTGGAGATTTTCAGCAAAACAGAAAATCAACAAATAAAGTCTCCACAAAAAACGCCAATAAGGTTTGCTTTAAAAAGTTAAATCATGGGTCCTATTTATCGGATCACCAAGATATAAGTCTTCAGACTTAGGGAAAATGACAGAGCATCATATCCTATCTTTTAAAAGTGAATTGAAGTGTTAATGACTCTACCATATAAAGAGGGAACCAAGCGGGTTTTAAACTCCCACCCCCACCAAAGGCTGAGAAAAAAATCTGCCAGGCTTTCATATTCCATATCACGATACATGTACCAATAATCCCCCATACTCCGATTTTGGTTATACCTCCACTCCCAAAATTTGCTGTCGGCTCTTGGTCTATTACTACCAGAGAAATATAAAAAATAGCTCGTGAGAGGAAAATTGCAGTTTATCGCACAAAAGTGACATTCGTGTTTTTCGATTTTATTTTGATGTTTCTTGCTGAAGTGACAGCATGGCTGCCGGTAATTTGTTTGCATTTTTTATTTTGTTTTAATGTTTTGATTTTGAGCAACTGTCAATTAATACTTTTCTGCTTGGTTTTCCTAAGCATTTTTTTGTCTTGTTGGAGTCGAACTACAAATTTCGTTTCGCATAAGCAGGGTACTTGGCTTTAGTCCAGTGTCTCCCAGTGTTGTTCCCACAGGTGGAGCAATTCGATTTTTATTGTTGGTTTTATTATTCTATGGAAATCTTCAAAAGACACTCGGTAAGAATCGGTACCAAGTAGTGTGGGACTCTTACCGCACTAAAACCACCGGTAAATCAGGACCAATCTTTGAAAGATCGATAAATGATTTTTATTTCTTGATTTTTAAATTGGATTGGGGGAAGTTTTATAACACTTTCCCATAGCTCTTAGACCATCAGCTCAGTCATGAGGATTGGTTCTTCTTAATCTCTGAACATTGTTTCGTACATTTCGGATGGTCTCCATTTCGGAGATGGTAAGACTTTGCAGTCGCTGATTGTTTTTTAACAACTTCTGTAACCATTTCAATTTGACCTGATGTAGATCGCTATTTCTTATACACCAAGGGGAATTAATTATTCCATGAAGGACCTGCGATAGAGAAAAAGATCTCAGTGTCACACTCGTTCAATTTCGAAAAGAGTACGGACTCAATATTAGCTCGTTTAAACTTTGGATTGTGCCAAATTGTGTACATTCTTTCAGCTATTTTGTGAAGAATATGAGGGAATTATAAATTTCACACTGAAGTTAGATGGCCCTCGAAACTGTATTAAAAGGTGTGTGGAACCTTTGAATTCTCTTAAGCGACAAACCGGAAATGGAAAATTTGTCAAAGGTTAGGCATTTGTGAGTAATTAAGTCAATATATTCGAAAAATTATTAGCAACTTCAAGGTAAAATTAAAACTTTTATTGAAACAAAAACGAAGATTTTTGCTTTCGCTACCCTTATTCATATGTCAGAAATAGGTATATTGAACAACACAAATTTTGACAGATACCATTGGCTCCAAAAAGGTGAAGTTACTGATACCACTGTCATTGTTGATCTTCTGGAATCAGAATCAATTCTGGTTATTTCTGAATGTAAAAATTTGAATTGATAAATTGTGGGAGGACATAAGAATTTTGAAAAAGTTTTGGTGGGGCCTTGCAGACAAAGGTTGGGAAACTCTGCTTTAGACAGAAAACTGGAATAAAATCGATGAAGGATTACTAGAAATATGTTCGAGATGTCAGTCTTGCCAATAGTTTATGAATGCTATTAATTTTTTTAGTTCCGATAGACCATCAAGTTTCTTTAAAAATTGATGCCTCTGCTAAGGTTTGTAAAATTTGATGATATCTTATTTGATTTGAAGAAACTTCAGCAGTTTAATAATATGTACAGTATTTTTCGATAAACTAATAATTGATAAGCTTGTCAAGATATGTAAGTTCGAATTTTGTAAAATGGAAGCCTATTGCGCAACCAATTTCTACGGGCTATCTGTGAAATAAAGTAGCTAAGAACTCTTGCAATATATGTAGTTATTTGGCAAGCCGGAATGACAATAAGTAATAAATATTTAAATATTAAATAATACCTTCATTCAAACGCTCATCTTAAACAATTTTCCGATTATTACCGCTTAATAAAGAGCGAATAGCACAATTTGTGTCAAACTCCAAACTGCTTCAGAGTAATAAGTCACCTCCTTTGTTTGAGAATACACAGAATAGTTTGATTCTCTAATGAGGCTTTCTTTTGGTAAATTCAGATTTTGATCCGAAAATTGATTTTTTTCGTCGCGAATGGTACACGATTTCAGATTGATTTTTCTTTTTCAGTGTATTGGTGGATAATTTGTGTCTGTGAAGCTATAGCGATCCAGACATGTCAAACTGATGGCTTTCAATTGTCCTGGCGTGTAATGGTGTTAGTAAAAGAGGGGTAAATCTGCCGAAAAATCCAGATCTGCAGAATTTATTTTCGATAAAAAAAAATTGATTTTTATGCCCATTGGAAGGCTTTAATTGCCAAAATCTGTGTTTTGACAGATCTGAAGGGGAAAAAACTCAATTTTTGTTACCAAAAGAAAACCCCATACGTCTTTTTGCATTCGCACAGTTGAAAGAGTAGTTAAAGATCTCCACCTAAACAAAAAAAACAGAGTGTATTTCCCTTATATTTTTGAGAAGGAATTCATCAACACCTGCAAAAACCGTCGCGCAAACTTTTCTAGCTGTCCTTTTTTCTGGTATTTACCCTTCAAGTAGATATGGATAGTTGCATTTGTTATTGTTTAGACCAGAGGTTCCCAAATTTTTTTTTTCTCATAGACCACTTTCAAAAATAACTTGGTTTTTGTAGACCCCCTGGTGCTACATTTTTACCATATTCCCAAAACTCGTCAAGAATTGTGAAGATTAGATCTAACGATGGAAATCTGCGTCGCGGCTGAGTTCCAACCCTTCGGGCGGCACTTTGCAAGTCTCGACACGCGGTGCACTGAATATCGAATATGTAAAATCTTGAAAGTAACAGTCGCTGATCTTCTTAAAATAAACTACTCAAAAAAATAAGGGATGTATTCAAAAATAGGAATTAATGCTAAATAAACAGGCTATCTGATCCATATGCCAGCCTAACTGAACAAATTTTTTTCAAGCCCGACCAAAAAAAAAAGCAAAATATTTGCAATATTATTTTTACCATATTATTTATAGGATTGCATGAGATGCTCCTAAACAATTTTCCCGACAAAAAACTGAAAACTAGAATCTTAATTTTTAAAGCTTCAAAATGCTAATGGTGGCACCGAAAAACAGCCTGTCGAACAAAAATCACGGACTAATTCTTTTGTTCCCTCATTTTTTTTTTACTAGTGTAACTAATATCTGCCTACAATGACAGATAAGGCCAAGTCTACATTTTTGTTCTTTACAATCGAAACCCGATAAATTTACAACCGGTGAACCCCCATTTTTTTCATGACAATGTAGACCCGCGTCGAGTCTCCCGTGAACCTCTAGGGGTCCACCTGGGTCACGTTGGGAATCTATGGTTTAGACCGTCCGTCCCTAAAAATGACAAATCATCATCGCCCGCACTCTATTACTCAAAATTCCAAATTTCTTAGGTCATGGAAAAGTTGTGAAATCGCTCTATAATAAAATATTTTGAAGAATGAAAACTATGACCTTCAAAACGGTTTGGTAGCAGAATGCAAAAGGTTCATGGGTAGATAATTTTTGTGTTATTATTTTGTCTGATAGTTTTTCTCATCGAAAGGTTCAAAAAAACACTGCATCGTTTAAGGCAGTGTTTTTCAAACTGTGGGTCGCGACCCCCTAGGGGGTCGCCTAGAATAATTAGGGGGTCGCGGTTGCAAGCCATTAGATACAAGGTAGGTACTAAAAAAGGTTTTCTTTTATTAAGTGTTAAAAACTTGGTTGTATCTCTGAGGTGTTAACAATTTAAGCATTTTCCTATTGAGATAACGTGAGTTCACATATAGGTATGAAGTGGTGAATGGCACTAACAATGTTAAAGCCTCTTTTGCCAGCTCAAGATATTTTAATCTTCTCTTCTGTTTATCCAGGAATTATCAATGGTTTTTACATTGCATTCAGAGCATACCTTCTGCAGCTAAATAAATAAGATTTTCTATCATCTTTACCGATGGAAAATCGGCCAGATGGAATGATATATTTATTAAAAAAAGGATTGAGTATCTATCTCTGTCCATTTCCACCTTCAGAATAGAGTTCTGGAATGTCACTTAATAGTTTTTCTCCTAATAATGCAAACTCTCATGAGAGAACTGTGAGCGCTTGATGTCATGGCATGGATTCATCTGATGAAATTTCGTCGAGAATTTTCTGAACCCAGGGAAAAAAATCATATATTTTTTTTTTCAAATACTCTGAACGCAAACGAAGTTTTGCGAGGAGTCCTCTGATTTTGTCTTTTGCAGTCAATATGTTTTCTTGTCTCCTTTGGAGTTGTATCAAGATGTTTAAGTGGGCAAAAAGATTAGCGAGAAATGATAATTTTAAAAGCTGAGCGGGACAGAAAAATTATTTGACTATCCCGATTTTGAATCTTGTACGAACATCAATTAGTCAGCTTTTAATTCCAGAACTCATGTCAACAACAATACCGAGAGCCCACAGCAGATTTCGGGTTTGAGTGATAGCAAAAAATGAAGTTTGAATGCAATTTCGAGGGTAATCGTGCTAGCCAAAGTTGGTTTTAAAGCTTCCCTAGATAAGCTCCATGGATCACATATCACGGAATCCGAGACCATTTGAGTGTTTAGTTCGCTCTTCCAGACCGTTTAAAAAATTTAAAATTCTAAATGAAAAACGTTTTTTTTTTAACCAGTCTGGCAGGGTGAACTATATACTCAAATGATCTCAGATTCCGTGATATGGGACTCGAGCAGCTTATCTAGGAAGGGATGAAATTCAATTTCGCCTTACACGATTACCCTCGAGGTTGCATTCATATTTTTTTTTTCGATTCACTGTTTTATCACTAAGGCCCCGGTTGTGGACAACAAGACTTCGATTTTTTGAATTGCCTTTAATGAAGCTTCCGATGTCTATACTTTTTTTTTGTTATCAATCACACCCAAAACCAGCTGTGGGCTCCAAATCTAAAAATACCTTACCTTTTGACAACCATCTGAGCTCTGTTTGACAAAGATTTTGATGGGCTCGATTCATGTCGCTTTTCAAATAACTGACAAAGTATTATTATGAATGTCGGGGTCGCCAGAATGTTTTTAGTAAGAAAGGGGTCGCGTACTCAAAAAGTTTGAAAAACACTGGTTTAAGGAATAGCTAAATAATCGATGATTTTTCAACAGAACCTTCTAGTCTTCTTCATTGTTCTCAATTTTGAGAATACCAACGAAAATTTGGTACAAACACCGATTGCAAATAAAGTTAAGAAAAAGTTCACTGCTGTTTTAAGTTCAAATACGGGACTTAAGACCGTTGAGCAAAAAACTCCTGTAATAAATAGCCAGTCCAAACTTCCCGAAAACGTTTAAGTGAAATGGATGTATGGAGTTTAAAATGGGTTTCTGCTCAAGTATGTGCTACACATAGGCCTGCGCTTTAAGCGACAGTCGTAAAAAGCTGAGAACTTCTGAAAGCTGTTGGTAGTTTAATGCTCCTATAATTGAACGTTAAGTCATGCTTATATTCTCCTTATTGTTCCTTTAAGTATAAGAATTTTATTATTTTCTTAAGTTAACAAAATCCTTTCCGTGCTCATCAACTCTCAAAATTCCCACATTTTGATTTTTAAATTACTATGGTAGCCAAATTTCTGTTTCTACCTAGCGTAGTTCCAAAATGTATTTAAGAGGGTTTTTTCCTATTAATTAAGCTTTGCAGTAATAGTGATTTTGGTTATTTTTCTGCATTTATGCGCGCCATTGAGGTAAGTAAAGTAAGAATCTGATTAAAATGATCTTCCAGATAGAATCAGTGAGCTAAGCCAGTGATTCAACAAAAGGTTTTTTTTCTCAGGGCCGCGTTTTTACTGCCATCTTCAAACTCGCGAGTTCTCACATAGCAGATCATTTATCTTCGTTGATTTTTATCATATTGTTCCTTTAAATGAAAATATGTATTCCAATGACCAATATACCTCCCTATACTAAAGTCATAATTCAATCAACTTTAATATAGATTTGTAACCTCAATCTTTTCTTTCTTTTCAGGTATGTTTCCAATATAAAAGCTGTCTCGTTTCCTTGAATTATATTGAGTAAGAACTTATATGAGTTTAGCAATAAATAAAAAGCATTAATCCCCCATCAAACCATTGTGGATGCTCTTTCAAATTATAAAAAAGAATTATCCACATTAAGCAGTTCCCAATTTCTTTTTTTTTTCTATTTATTCCCAAAAGACTAATCACAAAACCAAACAGAGTTTCAAACTTGGATGCACATACAAAAAAAAATAGAACGAAATCAAAAAACAAATTTTTCCCTTTTTTATTATATTTTTATATTCATATCCCGCCTCATGTTAATGTCATAATATATCAAAGGAAACTTTTAAAATTGCCAATTTAATTATCTCGATACACTCGCTCGCCTCTTCATATGTTATGATGAGAAAACACCCTAAACTTGCATGCAACTCGTTTACAACAAACACACATGTTGCCAAACAGAGTGTCTGGCCATTTTCATGGCTTCTCTTAAAGCCCAGCCCACACTTTTGTTTGCAGACTGGTTAAAGACGAAAAAAGTGATTTACGTGAATTCCATCAGAAAATTTCATAAATTCACCGAAGAAACATGACAGCACTCTCCCAAAAAAAAAAAAAAACGAAACACACAACGAAATTCTGGATTAACATTCATCTGTCTGTCGGTTCGGTGATATGATGGCAGCAGCGGCGGCGGTGTTCCCTAAAAATTCTCAAAACAACGGAACAGCAGGAGGAAGAATTGTGTTAACCGCACATCAAAAGGGAATGCTGCATCATGCCAAAAACGAACGTAGGTATACCTGGTTGCTCGTAAAGGTTATCCCCAGCTCAAAAGTCATTAAAAGTCCAGGGAACGCTGCTATTCCGCAAAGACCCGCAAAAGGATATGAGATTCCCTACCCGCGTTCAAGTTCCAAAAAAAAAAAACTAACTATCGAACCAAGAATATTAATGATCCTTTTACGAGCTTGCGTGGTCTGAGGTCATAACTCATTTTGGTCGTAAAGCACTAAGAAGATCGCGAAAATGATCCTCGCGATTCGATTTCGTCCAATTTTTTTTTTTTTTTTTTGAGTTGCTGCTGTCCCCGTTTTTTTGTTCTTAAAGTATTCTTAAGTGATTTTTAGTGATCTTTTTGGAAAACTTATTAAAAATCCATTCCACAGAGATGATGATGATGATCTCGCGCGATCGCACCATATTTACAGTATGGGACGTTTCCATGATGGAGTAATTAAAATTTCGTAAATTTCTCAGAAGCTGTTTCGTCTTGGTTCCGTATGAGATTTTTTGCCAGAATTTATCTTAGTCATAGAGGCCATGGGCTTTGGTTTTGCGGTAAGGAGGTTGCCATCGAGGATGATCGCGTGTCGGGGCGACATGTGTGCAGAAGGGCAATCACAATCATATACGTATTGCGATCAGCAAAGACCGTAGACGCCATTCACGATCATTATGTTGGATGCACTCACTTGCTATATGGAGGTACTCACATCGCATGGATGTGATGCTCAAGCTCGCGTACTTCACTTTACAGATGTATCTCAATTTTTCGCGCAATTACGATCCAGTGCGGCGCGTCGCGGCAGCCCACTGTATATAGTTTGTTGGCAATATTCATTGCTCCCGGTTGTTTGTATCATCTCAGTAGGGAAATGAAATTATTTGCAATTCCATTTTTCAATTGATCTCATCGGAAGATCAAGAAAAAGAAGAAGTGCCCATCAGGTACCCTTTTGGCGGTCGTCATCGCATCGGTCGTCCTCATCGTCGTCGGTGCCTTTGGTGCAGATTTATATTTATTGAATTCTCTCATCGAAGAAAAATTGATCAAGAAGCAATGGGACAGGGAGTAGCAATGGTAATCAGAGTGAAAAATTGATTTTCACTGATCGAGAACGTTCATTCGGGGGAATAATTTTATAATAAGGAATGATGAATTCAATTCGATTATTGGATGAAGGTTATTCGATGTTCACATCATCATGGAACTGTGAAGATTCAAGGTGAGAGAGTTGAATCAGAAGGAAGCCTGATAGGGCACCAGTTTTTCTATGGGAAAAATTATGAAAAGCTTGGTTCATAACATTGGGCTTGGGATTTAACTTGAGAAGAAATAAATGTCATGATCCTTTGATGATGGGAAGAGTTGCTTTACTCTCAATTTTAATTTGTTTTCACAAAATTTGTATAATGGATTAGCCTTTAACCACGTTTTTGTGCAGGTGTTGTTTTGTCCTGGAATTTTTGTTCAATTTTGTGGAGAGAAAGAAAGAAACTGCGCTTAGATCACAGGTTGCTGTTAAAACGACGCTGCCAGAAAATTTTGTGACTCCTTCTATGCTTGGGAACCCAAAATGATTCCATAAGTTGAACCTTTTCTGGCACTCGTGCAGTTGCACTTGATATTCGTTTCCTCTACTCACTATTGCCACTGATCTAAGTGGTGATCCATAGTAAACTTTTTGTGTCGGTAAATCTTTGATTACTAATTGAAGCTTACTTTAAGCTCTCTTCAACAAATATCTGACAGTTTAAAAATAGAGTTTGACAAGGAACTCTCTCATAAATAAAAGTGGTTAAGGTATCGATGAATCCTATCTTCTTTGGATGAGAAACTCCCTTCCAAACCGCTCAATACAAGTCGTACTGGATTTTTTTAAAGTCTAATATTCGAAAACTTAATGCTGGATGTGCCTCAAGGCTCTGTTTTGTCTCCAACTCTTTTTATCCTTTTAATAAATGATCTCTGAAACTTATAGTTTTTTTTGTTGAATACTGCTTACTTATCCAGCTCCCAATCCATGAAGGGTCACTGCCTGAGACAAGACAGCATTCCATCCCCTACAATCCCGAAGACCCTGCTTCCAGTCATCTAGACCTAGGTTTCTAAAATCCACTTTCGCTTGATTTTTTAACCGGAGGTTCGTTGTTCTTCATTCTCTTGAATCTGGGGGCTGGGACTCAGAAAATTTCTTGGCTGGAGTATTTTTGTTCACCCACTCCTTGTGGCTGAGGCAATGTTGTCTACGTGCTTTGATTTTCTGAACTACATCCACATCTCAATACAGCTCATAGAGTTCGTGGACCGGACCAAATATCCGTTGAAGAATTTTTTTTGGAAGGAGCCCAGTATCAGCTCTCCCTTTTTGCTTATCGCTCATCACTCGTTTGTGTGAGGAGTGAGGAGTTGTGAACCCATCTTTTGCGCCGAACCAAAGTAGCACCTAGTAATTCTTCTCTACTCCGAGGTAGATGGGCTCCTGTACTATTTTTAAGTTTTTGCTATCAACAGTAGCGTTTTGTCCTAGCTTGTTCAAAGATCTTTCGTCATTTGTTGATGGCATATATTTGGTCCTGCCCTCGCTTACTTGAAAACCAATAACTTTCGCCTTTTCTTCAATGGCCATGAAATCCTCTATAACGTATTTTTTAAAACGGCCGATGTTGTTGATATCATCGGCATATCCTAGAAGTTCGACAGATCTGTTGAAAGTAGTACCTTCAGCGCTAACGCCTGCCCTGTGTACTATTTGCTCCAGAACAAGATTGAAGACATCACATGTGATAGCGCATCTCCTTGCCGAAACCATGTGCATGTTTGGAATAGTTCGGAAGAGTTGTTCCCTAGTTGCACATTGCATTACGTATTCTCCAGTTCAGCAGGAATCCCAAGTTCAGCCATCGCTATATAGAGCTCCTGACGATTAATGCTATTTTATGCCGCTCTCAAATCGATGAAAAGAAGGTGAGCTTCGACTTAAAATGTATTGCTCTTTTCCAAGATTTGTCCGAGAGTGAGTGTGGCTGGAAGCCTCACTGATACTAGCTGATTTAGTGTTGCAAAATGACTAAGGACGCTCAGATAAATCGTTCGAAACGATCTTGTATGCAACGTTTATCAGGGATATGCCTCGAAAGTTCTTGCTGCACATAGGATCGCCTTTTTTATAAAAAGGACATATGTAACTGATAGATCAGTCATTGGGCGTGCTTCATTTCACCCAAGCTTGGTTGATGAGTTAATGCATGCACCCTTTTAACACATCCCTTCCGAGCTTGAAGAGCTCTGCTGGTAAACAATCTTCAGAACAGGCGGCCTTGTTGTTCTTGAGCTTCTTTTATAGCTAAGTCTACCTCTTCTATATTGGATGGTGGTACTGGGTTTTCTAACTAGAGTTGGGAGATCCTCTGGTCCTTTTTCTCGCTCTACCTGATGCCACTTCAGCAGCGGCTGAAAATGCTTCTTGAAAACATGTACTGTAAGGACAGGGTCCTTTGGTTACTAGGTTACCATCGCTGTTTCGAAGAACCTGCGTTCCGGTTTTGAAGCGAGCAGCCATTGTTTTGCCTTATAGTTGGGAGACTGCGACGCCCTCTTTTTTCTACGTGGGCTCTCCTTCTCTTCTCTTCCTTGCTAGATACTCCTCTCTCGCTGCTCTTGTTTACCCCTGCAGCTGTTACCTTTTTCAGCTGTACGCATTCACCATCATACCATGGGTTCTTTTTCGAGGGTGGTGAGAGCCTATTGTGGGTTTGGCTGCCTCTTTGATAATATCACGATACTGAGACAACTGGTTTTTGGCAGCTGTGACAGATGAATGTGGAGAGCTAAGATGCTCACTGTAGGCTCTGGCGACTCCAGGTATGCTTATGTGACCAACAACGTCGAGTTTCATCTTTAGGTCGGTCAGTAGTTTCTTTTCATTTGACAGTCCAGCTTTAAAGCTTGCTATAACCAGGAAATGTTCAGTATCGGCGTTTGCTCCTCAAAAAGAAGGCACGTCTAAGATGATAAACACGTGTTTCCTTCGCGTCGACTTGTTGAAAAGCCAGTTTGCATTTTTCCCCAAAAAACAATTCAACCGCAACACACACACTTTTGAAAATACTCATCATTGTACCTTTGAGTATAAATTTTGACAACCTGTCAAGTGTAGTTGTTCTTTCTTTTTGCCGTACAGCACGAATGTGGATGCTTTACCTAGTTCTGATTTCTCCTCCCATTGTAATACTCAGAACTTCAAAACTTCGGCATCTCCTTTTAAGTCCTTCCTTATTTTTCTAACACTCACACTGTATCTACTTAGTCGTTTTAAGAGTAGTCAAAATCAACACCAACAACTTGAAAACAGCGTATCTTATAGTTCCAAGAAAGTTTTTTGCTTTAAAATCTCTCAGTCGCAGTAGTAAAAAAAAGATTGATCTTAAGACCTTTCTGAAGATATCGAGTTATTCTTTTTTTTGGAATGCAAAATTTGAGTATTCAGAACTTGATTTTAACTCTTCGTTCATATCAAAGACAAAATCTCAATGTTAACAAATTCACATCCATAATGCTTTGTGTGGAATATGTGGAATTAAGTTTATAAAGAAAAAATAAATGGTCCAATAATTCATCCTTGTGGAACACCACTGAAAAATAAATGAATATCAAGCATTAAATTTGCCGATGACAGTTCTTCACTTCTTCGATTGATGTCTGAAAATACTAATTTCCTGACTCAGAAAAATTAGAACAAAAACTATGATTTTGTATAAAAAAAAAGCATTCCGTGTCTGTTCTACGGTATCTGGGTTCCTATTCAGGCCTCCTATCCACTATAAATCTTCATTTAAATTCTTTAAGACGACTTGGTCTATTATTTATTCAGAGTTGCATGCTGCTGTGAATATCTTTTAAATTTTAAATTTTAAATTTTAAATTTCCAAACTTAAACAAAAAAAATTGAAAAGTTCCAACGGATTCTAACAATGTCTTTTTTAGATCAACATATTCAAAGTAACCTCATTTTCAAACACTCAGCATAGAAGATCATGCATACCATTGAAGGTTGTTCTCATTTTTTAAACTCATTCGCTGCTCATTTGTTAATCAAGGTCTGGTGGCACAGATGAAAATAAATAAATTATGCTTCTCATGATTATAAAAGACCTTGGTGTATAGGCTTTTGAGTCATCTATAATTACAATTCTAATTCAAACTAATTCACATTGCTAATGTTGTATAGAAAAAAAGCTGGTCAAAAGCAACTTCACAAAAAAATTCGCACAAAAAAGAAGTAAAAACAAAACAATCTAAATTACCAAAATGCGTGTGAAATGTCTACCTTGTGGTAATCCACTATCAATGCATGATTATACAACATATTGCGACATTATCATCTAATAAAACTCCCATTACTCGCCATAGAAAAAACAACAACTTTCCCACCTCTTTTTTGTCTATTTTTTTGTAGAAGTAGTCTTTTTTGTATTGTTGTAGTATTTCTCCACCATTCAATTGTAGTTGTTTACAAATCCCTTTCAAAAAATGTTCAATAAACTTCTTCGTTTATTAGTAAAAAGCGTTGATATACACAACCGTATACAATAAACTTACATTCATTCACAAGAAACTCCAACTCCATGCATTGCAATTTGAAACAAAGATTTATGTTCAAATTTGTTTAGGCTTTAATTGAAGATACAAAAATCTTGGAAAAAAAAACTTTGATTCAAGTAAATACAATTAACCTCAAGTCTAGAATAGTTGTTCTTTGTTGTGTTTGATATGGTGAGGGCAAGAAAAAAAATGAAACCCTCATGGTGATGCTTGAGTCAAGACCACTCATATTAAAATAATGTAAAATGCATTAGAAATGAAAAAAGAAAAAAAAAACTGAAAGTTGTTGTTTACGTTCTCGATTAGAATCGCCTGCAGGGGCTTTCATGATGTTGATGATGATGATAGGTTTTTTGTATCTAACTATCTATCTATATGCATCTTCTATTTTTATATGGAGAACATATAGAAATAGATAGAAATTCCCATTAGGTCGATTTGTATTAACAATTAGCCAATGCACTCAAAAAGACCGCGTTTTCAATCTGCTGAATGATTTTTTATTCTCTTGTATCTTTTTTTTTTTTGTTGCTGTTATTGTTTGCCCCAGAAAGGTTCTTCATCTGTATCATTAGATATTATTATCGCGCACTTTGTGGCACGTTCGTTGGTTGGTTCGTTCGTCTATTGAATTTGATCTCAAGCAGATGTTGCAATTGTTCTTATGTTACTTTTCCAACTCCATTCATAAAAAAGAACACAAAAAACATGAATTCAAACGAATGACATATGGAAAAGGGGTGGTGGTTTAGATTAATAAAAAAATTGATAAACAAAAACCATTCATCTATCCCTGTGTTCTCAAAATGAAAAAAAAAATATAATAATCTCGTGAGGGTATTCTTCCCCGAGTCTTGGATTCTTGAAATGATTGCTTTGATTCAGATGAAGCATGACGCACTCGGTGTTTCCTTCTACAAAAAGCAAGCTAAACAAAATGCTCCTGCGGGTTAATTGAAGAATGTTGTGTGCCCTTGTTTCTTTCGTATATGATGTCAAAAACGCTGTGTGGTTCTCGGCGTTCTTGTTTTTGTTGTTGTTCTTGCTGGAATTAAGTAGTGGCGTGTTTATGTGTGTCAAGGATAATCAAAACTGAGTTTTTCTCTCATTCTCTGTGGGGGATGTGAGTACGAGTTTATTTCAAAAAGAAAAAAATTACTTTTATAAACAAAGTTGTGTAAAATGGAATTACTCGTATATGAATGTACGAAAAGAAGGGTGTAAATAATTTGAAGAATTATCACATAAATCTTTGAATCAAGTAGGTACCGTGAAAAAGAGTTTATGAATTGACACCCGCAGTATCCGGGTTAGTCATGGTGATTGAGCGAAATGAGTGATGAGAATTTTTAACACGACCATAAGTGTTTTAGTTAGATCTCTAGAAGGGTGATATTTAATTTTGTTAAAAACTGGTTTTCAAACTAATTGGTTGTGAACTTAAGCTAATAAATCAGATATTTTTCCATTATTTCTACCATACTAATCGCTTGATTGATTGAGCAAAAAAAAAAGATAAAATATCTCTTATAAGGGTTTTGAGTAAAATTAATATTAATTTTTCTGACAAACATTTTGATTATTTTAAAATAAAATTCGATATGGAAATTTGAAAACTATTAATTTTAGGAACATATGTATTTTAAATAATAAACTTTCACAGAAAAAAATCTTTAATGGTTCCAAAAGCAAAATTAAATCTCACATTGGGCACCAGCTAACTTTTCTGCAGATATCGGAAGAACCTTAGGTTCAATTTTTTATTTTGTTTTTATAATGAGCACGCACTTAAGGGGTTTTGACTACCCTTAAAATGACTAAACATAGTGCAAGCCTTAGGAAAATAAGGAAGGATTCAAGAGGAGATACCGATGCACATTGGTCTTGAATTTCAAAATGGGTCAGGTAAAGCATTCCACATTCGGGTAGTGCGGCTTGGAAAAAAATCTCTATACTTGAAAGTACGTCCGTAGTTGGGCTCAAGGGTTAACTAGTGTGTACTCCTAGAACTATGAGTATTACGGCGGAATTGTCTAAGGAGAGGAATGCAACTGGCTTTTTCAGGCTTTTGAGAGAATCGAAACATTGCGGTGGTGTTCGAGAGATGCAAATGGTTCCGTTATAGTTTTATTGCCTACCATTTTTAAAGCTCTATTTTGAATTGTATCCAAGAGACTTAAATGAGTTTTTGGAACACCTGCCCATCAATGGGAATCGTATTGAAGCTTTAGAGGAATGAAGACTTTACTGATCACAAGGGGAAACAAATTTCTAGCATCGTTGAAGAAAATCCTATTATTTTGCAGCATTTTTAGCGACGTCGAATGTATGGCCATTCCACAGAAAAGGTTGTGTGTGATGCACATACCCAGAATTGAAAGCTGTTCAGTTTCCTCGATGCAAGTGCCATTCATGGATAGCGGTATAGTTGGTGGATCTCGCATTAATGATAAAAGACGGACAGCATTAAGTTTTCGAAGCTTTATATTCTAAAGGGTTTTTCTTCTCCATTGCACAATGCTGTCGAAATCAGAATTTAATGAACTAATCATGCGCTGCTGTTCAAGAACAAGGAAGTAAATCTAGAAGCGAGGGTACTGTCTTCTGAAAATGCATAAGAAGTTTCAGATAAAAGATTATTAATGAAAATAAGGAAGAGAGTCGGAGAAAAAACTGAGCACTGGGGCACCCAAGCATTTACTTTATGAGTGAGGCTTGTAACCATCCAATACAACTTGTATTGAACGGTCCTAAAGGTAATTTCTAATACATCGAAGAAGAAATTCATCGATATCAAATAAACGCATTTTTGATAAGAAAGCTTGATGCCAAACTTTATAAAACGCTTTTGAAATATCAAGTGCAATAATCTTACTTTCTCCAAAACGATGTAAAGATTTGTTCCACTGGTCGGTGTGATATGCCATCAGATCACTAGTGGACCTATTGCTATAAAAGCCGTACTGCTGGTCATTAAGAAGCTTCCCTTTTTCAAGATATTTCCTAAGCTGATGATTAGTTATCATTTTCATGACCTTGGAAAGAAGGGATATAAATGTAAATCCGTTAAGAATCTGCAAGCTCTTTGTTGCTTGGAATCAAGACCACTAAAAACAAACAAATATAGTTTTCTAAAGGCATTACGCTGGGCGCCATTTAAATTGATCTTTTTTTCTACTATTTAAATCTTCACCATTGACATTTTTTGATTTGCTCTGCGCTTCACAAAAGATAGACAATTGAAAACAAAAATATATTTTCTATAAATGTATAAGAAAAAAAAACAACTGTTCTAGGCATTTTGCTTTAATTCTACTTAGAACTCATACTTTAAGCCTGATATAGTATTGTATAGAAAGCTACCCAACTAACAATTTTGCCCCTATAGTCATCCAAAGAAGCTTCTCATAATCATTTCTTGCAATCATAATGGGCATTATATAATAGTCCATAGAGTTAAAAGTCGTACTTTTTAAGCTCCTATTGGACCTTTATGGAGTAAATTCAGTTGCCCAAAAAACACTTACTGGACTCAATTTAGAGGTCTTATAGAAGAAGGTGGAAAAATAAAAAAAAATATTTCACGATTGATTTATTTTTATTTATTTATATTTTTTTTTTATTTATATTTATTTATATTTTTATTTTATATTATTTATTTGCTGATGTTTTATTTGGAATTTTTTATCTGAAATCCAATCTTCGAATTTATTAGATATTATTTAAGTTATAAAAATTACAAGGTTTATGTGGGATTCGAACCATGGTCCTCTCGCATTGAAAGTCCACCACGCTAATCGCTCGGCCATGGAAGAATATATTTACGATGAAAAAAAGTTATGCACTTTCTCCGCACTGCTGGTTTGTGGCTATACTCTTTAGTATACCAGAAGTGGTTTGTGTTTTCACTAGCATAGCAGAAATGGTTCGTGGCTGCACATAAGCATACCAATACAAGCAATATAGAATCGAATAAACAGAAACTAATATAGAGATTATATAATAATTTTACGGGAGGACTATAGAAGCGAAAGCTCCGTCGTAATTTCATAACAGCAATATAGAGAAATTAAAGAATAATTAGTATAAAGCTTCCATCAAGCAGATATAATTTGCACCAGAAAATGTTTAAGGAATCAGTAATGCTCCAATAAGGTATTTACTTCCCGTCAGAGGGGTAATGGGAGCGCTATAGAAACAAATAACACTTTAATGTCTGAAATGCGAAGCAATTTTGCTAGCTGGGTATGATCTTATGAATTCTGTTCGTTATTTTCTGTTTAACTAGATCGCCACCCATATGTTCTGATTCCCTGGTTAAATATGTATGTAGTTTGTAAACGACTATTTTTGCTATGGGGTATGTAATTATGTGACTTTGTACTAAGTTTTGTTTTTGTGTCATACTTGATTTCTTACAGTGGGTGTCAATTTTGATTTTCACAAAAAAAAGTAGTAATAAATTGAAGCAATTTGAAATAGCCGTATTTCTTGTAATGAACGTTTTTTATGTACCTATATTTTGTATATCGGATCCTCACATTAGGCGCCAAATAATTTTTCAATTCAAAAATGAGAAATTCTTTCACTCGAAACTAAAAAGAACTTAATATTTGAGGGAACTGTTATGGAAATAAAGCTCTTCGGCTCTTTATTTGGCTCTAGATATTTGATAGCAGTATTCACATCAATTGTCAAGCAATTTATGCTAAAAAAAAATTAAAAAATTACGACAAAAGTTCAAATTTTTACAATTTTAGTCTATTTTTCTATAATAGCTTCCATTTTATAGCGTTCCTTGATTATTATTTCACTGGACTCTAAAACTTTAATATAAACTTCAATTCTAGCAAAATAACTTTTATACTCCTTACCAATGGACTACTTTTTTTGTCTAAAAATACCTGGCATTTGGTCTTTTTAAAAAAAGACTTCCATATTGGATGAATAGGTATTTTTTTAACACAAGACAAAAATTCCCACTCACAAGTAAAATAATGTATTTTATCTTTTTCCTTTAAATACCTAAGGCATAATTCTACGAATTTATCCATGAGAGTATTTAAAATTATGAAACAGGATATAATCAGGGTGTTCGTAATGTCTGTACACAAAAAAAGTCTTTTGCAAAATATTACAAAATCTAAACGTTGGGCGCCAGTTGATTTAAAATGTGGGTATTTTTATATGTAGGTATTTATACTCATTATGGAATCATTATTTTTCTAGTTATCGCCACTCTATTAATAAAGTGTATAAAACTTATTCAATTTAATGATGAAACCTCTCGTTGGGCGCCAGTTAACTGGTTAGTGAGATTTGTTATGAACCTTACTGTTTTGAGACTGGTTTAAATCCGTAGGCTTCAAACCAATTACAAAGATACAATTTTAAGTCAAAAGTTATTACTATAAGTTGTTTAATAGCATTTCACATTGGGCGCCATTTAAGTTTTCTTAACGAAAAAATTAAAACTACTATACTTTCAAAGTACATTTTTTTCCATTGTTAGTGGAATGCTGGATTCAAATTCCAGTCCATTTCACTGAAAATTTTGCAGGGATACTATGCACTGGGCAGTAATGAAAAATTCTCAACGATAACTATTTTTGGGATGATAAAGTGTCACAAATCTAAGCAGTTCAGATTCAGTAAACACTTGTAGAATCTCTTCAATCCTTCCAACTAAACAACACGCACACAAAAATGATTCAAAGTATAAGTCGCTAAGTTTTTGTCGCCACCAAATAAATTTATTTATAAAGCTATTAGTTAATACTTTATGTCCAGTTGAGTTTTTGTAGAAACATTAAGAGGAAAAAGTCCTATTTTCTAGAAATCATTCTTCTATTATCGTGTTGTTGTTCAACAAAATCAGAAAAACCTAAACTCACATCTGTACTGAATATAAAACTATACTCATTTTGATGTCACGACTTAATCATGGAATCCGGGTCAATTACCCACGACAACTTTCGCAGAAGCATCCAGTGGGATGCGCCACCATATAAACAAAATACCATATACTCAACTCATCTCACTTCACAATAATTCACAATTTAATGCCGGATGCATTTGTATATGTATGTCTGTATCTATACGAGTTTGACTTAAACAAACTGATGATAAAAATAGGCCGCCACTTGAATTAGGCATTTCAATCGCATATCTATGTTAAAATCTTCACGAATATTGTTCCGTATATAAACAAAGAAATAAACTACTCCCGGCTCCAGCTGTGCCAAAGTCATCTTCATGAATATTGGAGACTTGCGGTGCAACAATAGTCAGCACAACATCAACATCATCATCAAACGAAGCTTAGGTATTTAGGCTTTAGAACTCCAAAAAAGTAGGTAGGTATATTTACCCCCGTTCAAGATAAATCGTAGAACTTATCGTGGGTTGGAGTTGAATACAAAAAAATGAAAACAAAAAAAAAAACTGGAAAATTATGCAGAATTATTCGCCGCAGCGCACACTCGCGCCAACAGCTAGAATTCATCTTTTGTCACGTCTCTTCTTCTAAGACTCTTCCAACTTAAAATGCATATTTAAGCCATTATCCATAAGATAGACCGCAGTGCGCAGCGGCAATGGCGGCGACGGCAGTTTTCTTCTTTTTTTTTTTTGTTGAACGTTTAGTGTGTGGGGAAAATTCCAGGTGCAACATTGCAGTCAAATGGATTTTCCACATCGATTCGGAGACAAAAGGAACAACGAACCCATCAGACGACAACCGTGTGCGCGGGTTCAATCTCTCTAACGCGCATGTTAAGCCTCTGACTCCATGCGTCATGATAAAGCCCGACTCCTCCACAGAGGCACAACCGAACAGCACAACACTGCACAACCCACTCAGCATAACTCTCTATGCAACTTGCATGGAATACATAATAACTCGAAAGCAATTTGGTGGTCTTTTTGTCACAATAACGATGGGTAACAAGTAACAAGTACCGTAACCGCGCGGTAAGTCATTCCTAAGTACGGCTTTGTATCTTTAAGATACTTTTTTGTGTTCATTTCGTAATTTTTGTACAGACGACGGCGACGCACAACATAGAGCACAGTCATAACGACAATTGTTGTCGTTTTGGTCATTATACGGGAGATATGATGATTCACAAGAGAGCCACACGATCACGATCGTGCCCCAACCTATAGCCAAACGACCGGTTTTTCGGTTGTATCTTGAATCTGTGTCGTATCTGCGTCTATTGAATGCCAAACCCTAAAAATGACCAATGTGAGTGGAGATGCAAGGCATTACTTGCATATATGAGCAATAATCGACTTTATAACTGCGGTTTAGTTTGGACAGTTTTATTGTTGTTGGCCTATAATGTCACCGATCATAAAATGCACGCAGATATACGTGAGACTTAGGAATATTTGCTTTTTTTATTTAGTTGTCTTTTGTTTTCGGATTCTAATTTACGATGAAAGCGCCAGATATTTACGACCGTACACAAGGAATTTCCGTTGTGCCGATATTGAAATTACAAGAATCAAGTATGAGTCTCCTTTGCCTAGGCTAGAAGGTCGTAAAATTGAAGTTAAATTTCATTTATTATGCGTTCCTATACACCCGAATAGAGAATTCAAGCATAATCAGGTCGAGACTGTGGCTAAAAATTTTAACAATGGATCAATAAAATTATCAGGCTTATAGATATGTCGTTAGCTATACGCGCTGCTTCCACGACTGCTGTCGATTTTTTTTAAGAAAGAACGATGATGATTTTTATTGAGTTATTTCCTATGTTTTATGTGAATTTGTTCGTATCCGGGCCCCGTGTCAAGTTTATGTTCTGAGAGATCATAATAATTGGGTTTATTAGAAAGCCATTAAGAGATACGATACGAGCCAAGCATAAAGAGAGGGATTATTTTTTTTTTTTTTTTCGGTGACTCTAAGTTTGGGCGGAGATTTTGTGTCAGATGATGTTGATGATGATGAGAGTGACAATCGAAGATTTGTTGATTAGGAATTTTGTTCATTTTATTTTTTTGTTTTTTTTTTTTTGTCTTTTGATGATAAATTAAAGAAATGACAATGATTTTTTCTTTGAAAGGTGTGTAAATGTGGGTTTTGCCTACTTATTCAAATTTTTTTATAAGTTAGGATGATTTGTGGTTTTGAAGGCGTAGATGAGTGTCAACAATTGTGAGAACAAATTTAATGTTTTAAATTACTGTTGATGTTTGGATGATAGTTTAAAAGCCACTCAATTATAGATTATAGGCAGCAGAAAGTTTGTAGAAAAAGAAGAACATATTAGAACTATCCCACACTTAGGTATATTAAACGAATGAAAGATTATTTTGATTGAAAGCTTTAACTTTGATTCTCGAATAATCATTAATTGGCGCCCAACGCGAAGTTCAACGATGGAAGGTGTTAAAGGTTTTGTATTTTGTGGAGAGAAATGGTTTTTTTTTATCAAGCCAGACCGAAATGATAAAGTTTGTCTGCAAATAAAGGAATTTATTAACTAAGAAAATACTTTAAATTAAATGTCAGGTGCAAGTTTTTTTTATGAACTTCACACCCTTTTTTTGCTGAATTGATTGAATCGTATTTATAACAAAAATACAAATTTTATAGTCTTTGCATTTGGGCTTTCATTTTATTTGTAAACTAAAATTTAACTGGCGCCCAATGTGAGACTTCACCAACAAAAGTGGATTAAGAAGAAGTTACTTTTTATCTCAATAAATCCCATGGATGGCAAGCATCCAGCCTGAGGGAATATAGGAAACAATGGCGCCTAGAGTGGGGCTCGAACCAAAACCTCTAAGTAAGCAGCCAAGCTTGTATGGAAACTTAACTTTACTGTAAAGGAATCAAGAAAAAATACATATACAAAGAGAATCAAAATTTTAAAATCTTTATGACCTGAAAATGTTAACTGTAAGGCCGAGTACGCTGCTGAAGTGAAACGAAAATTTTCTGGGATCTCCAACTCGAAAAAGAAATCATAAACGAAAAGATTGCGAAGGCAAAAAATTGAGAATTTTATGTCAGTATATAAATTTAAAAAAAAACAAACAATACAGTACAAAATCTGACGCCAATTTTTTTGTCTCGTGTGAAGTGAATTATTTTTTTTTTGTTGTTTGTATTGTCCTTTGTGGGGTAAAGGGTTCCAAAAAATAGTGCTGTCTATGTTCTTGATTTTCTTAAACTAAATCATATCGCTTTCGAAGGTGTTTTCTTCCATTTATACTTTCAAAAAATAATATTAACTGCAAAATAAAACAAACTGTCAAATTTTCGTCAGATATAATGTTACGGTCAATTAATTGTGTACGGTAAATAGGTGGAGACTTGGTTCTAGTTCATTTCACTATCGAACTGCGTACTGCATATACATATTTCTAAATTTTTATGCAACACTAAAATTGTTTTGTTTCTTTAAGATTTGTTTGTCTGATAACTTTACACATGCAGTACAGTCATCAAAAAACATTGAACATTTTTGAATGAAAAGCAACAATTTAAGTGGTGTGATACCACCAAGCTGAGTCTGATATTTGATCTCAAAGATTTGTTGCTGTGATTGTTTATATTCGTTTTTGATTGAAGTCTTTCCATTGCTCCACCACGGGAACATGGGCCTTAGCTTGATTTGAGATGTATTTAAAATAAGACAAATTATATGAAATGAAGGATAAGTATTTTTATTTGGAAGGGGGGGCAAGCGCACCTCCCTGCCTCCTTTGCGAATGCCCCATATGTAAAGAAGGCATTTATTAAACGATTTTGTAGGGTTTTGTATAGTAACTTAATATGAAATTCAAGCAGGTTGAAAGTTCAAAGAAGTTATCTGGCGCCCAACGTGAGATTTAAAAAGTAACAAAAATCATTGATGTAATATACGCCCATAGTAATATAAGAAAGGTGTGTATTGAACAATTATGCTGGATTTTGTATGATAACTAAGCATAAACTTCATGCAGATTGGAAGTTCAAAGATGTTATCTGGCGCCCAACATGAGATTAGAAAAGTAACAAAAGGTGTAAAATTGATTTATGGAATCAAAGCATTAACTATCAGTTTTCTTATGAAAACCCATAAACTCTATAAAGCAGCGTCAACATTATGTTGATTTGCGTGTACCAACATCGTTGACCAAGTATGTTGATTGAATGAAGACGTGCTTATCCACAATATTGTTCAACGTTTGTTGACCCAAACGTAAATTGATACAAATATATAGCAATCAGCAAAGCTATAGATGAAAACAATTTTTACCTTTTATGAGACCTTAAACAGAAGTTATTGTTTGTAGGAAAATAAAATGGCGCCCAACGTGAAATCTTTCGTATTACAGGATAGGATTCGTTGAATTTTGTAGTATCATTTTATTAATAATAATTTAAAAAATGGATTCTAATAAAAACACAACGCATCCAAAGCTCAAACAGCCTAACTTAATGTTTAACGAAATATAAGGAACAAAACAATTGTGGCTACCCTAAAAACATGTTTTTCTGCTTTCAAGTTTTTAACTTTAATCAATTTAAATAAATTTCATTCAAAAATTATTCTTGACGCCACCACAAAAAAAAAAAATCTCAAATTTTTGTATGGACTCCGTAGATACACACACACACACATAAAGCCTTCAAAACAACCAAGACTTTCAAATTTATCATTCACATTGTCATCACCGCACAAATTAAATTCCATTAAATCTGATTTTCTTCAAAGTAAAATCGAGATACATATAAAAATCCATACAAAGCGACTCAATAAAAAAAACAAAAACCGAAGGACATCAAGAAATCAGAAAAGCATTTTTTTGGCAAAAGCAAAACACATTAAGATTGTCACACCATCTTGACTTTTTTTTACCACACATAAATATTTGTCGGTACATTTAGACAGTGATGTGTGAAAATAATAATCGCCTTGTCCAATTTTTAATGAAATTTCTATCTCAAGGTTTTTGTAAATAATAAAAGTGAAATGAAATCAAATAATTTTCTAATATTATTGACAACCTTGTACTTTCAAACTGTAAATTAATTAATAGATATGGTGCTTGTATGTGTCAATGTGATCCCATTGACCCCATTCTTAAAAAAATATGAAAAATATACTTTTTACTTTTATTTAGTTTTTCCTGAATTGAGATTAAATGGCGCCCAATGCGAAGGGCTGCTTTGAATTTATTCATACGTATTTTGCTTGTATGTATCAGTAATGTCTTCTTGATCTAAAAAATACACTTTATATTTTTATTTTTTTCATACAAATCAATTGGCACCCAACGCGAAGATTATTTTTTTTTTTTTTTTTTTTTTTTTTTGAGGAAAAATCACTTAATGTACCTAAACAAAATTTAATGCAAATAAAGTAAAATCTCGTCCTATTTTGCGTGTTGTTTATCTCTCGAACGAAAGTAGAAGCCCAAAATTCTGCCTGTTATTCTTATACCCGATTTCGTGAGTTCAATAACTGTCAGGCTTAAAACACTGACAAGTTTTTTTTCACACTATACTGTCAAAAGACATCTTCCTCCATCTGTCACCATATTTTATTCACAAAACAAAGCAAAACCCAATTCACAAAATAAAAAAAATTGAAGAATGCTCTCAATATCTCATCAGCATCATCCAGCAATCCCTCTCTCGTCCGCCATCTTTAGTCACATACATAATTTGATTTTAAAGTGCGACCCAAAAACGTATCTCACGGTAATCCACCAAAAACCACCAGTGCCGCCCCATCCAACCGCCCTACTAAAATAAAACACCAAAAGTGTATTATCCTCGCCTCACCCAACAATCTAATAAAATATTTAGAATTTTAGATTTTCAAGATATGAGGATAGGTGATGCACGGTGACGGCGCGGCGTGTGGCAGGGTAGAAGGGGGAGTAGTTGTGAGGGGCTAAAGAGAGCCGCCACAGCAGCTTAATGCTGAAATTTCATTTTCACCGCAATTTTTGGCGACCGAATGTGTCGCTTTTCTGACGCTTTACGAAGACTTTTGGATCTTGTTTCGACTTTGTTGGCGAACGGTGACAGTGGTGTGGCTCCTTAAATTATTTATTTCTGCTGAATCATTTTAAATGCTCAAAGAGGGGTATATTTCAGTTATTTTTTTCTAGCAAAACAAATAAATCTGGGGGAAGAGAGATTCGAAAAACGCTTTGGCATTGACATTGACAGGCGACGCGACGAAGTGTCAGCGGTCTGGTGATGGTGAATCTTTCTCTCTCTTGCTCTGGTGAAATGTCAAAAAGTTGACACTTTAAAGAAGCGCAAATGAAAGATAAATTACACCTCAAGCGCATAATTTATTTGCTTCGATATTTTCATCATCTTGACAAAAAACCTTGGTAACCGTTTTTTTTTCGATGGTTGAGTTTGGATTTGCCTGATGTAAAAGGTACACAATAATATAAAAAGGGCCTTCAACTTTTGAGCGCCACTAGAAGTCACGATTCGACTTTAAGAGTTGATGGAAAATCAAATATAGACTCCCATCACAGTTCAAAGAGAGTGAGAGACATTGAATCAAATCGTATACAGAAGATACCACGGATGATGAGTGATATACTGAATGCGCGCGATGTAGAGGAATGCTCTGATGATGAGGAGTCAAGTTCGGATCTAGAGTGGTGGGTACTCCATATAGCGTTTGACTTCATAGGGTACGTAGAAGTGATGCTGCTTCTACTTCTTCGACTATAGAAGTGCTACCATCGTCAGCTACATCAGCTACCGAAGAAGAGTATCCAATTTGAATAATTTAGCAATGGCTGTCAAGATTGTCTTTGTCTTTTGTTGTCTCTCTTTTTGGATCTATCTGGGTTTTTTTTTGGCTTTTGGATATCATCAGTCCTTGAATGTATGTAGGGTTTTTTTTTTTGCTCCATTCGGTCTTCTTTGGTTCCGTTCTTGGATATAGAAGAACCATATAGATATGTATATCTTATGGAAGAAAAAAAGAAACAAAGTCATCCATCATAGATTCAAGAAGGGGGGTACCCAGCATACCTACCGTAGCAGACATGTTTTTTTCTTCGATTTTTTTGTTTTTGAATCGATAATGCATCAAAGCAGGCGTCACTTCAGATTTTTTCGGATATCAACAAAATATTTCTATACCAACAAAACCGAATTTACATAATTTTGTTTGTTTAATACAAAATGATGGGGATGTGTGGTGTGGTTAAACGTGGTAAGTTACAATACAAGAGATGAAATAGCTTTTTTTTCTGTTGTTGTTGTTTGTTGCTTGAAAATTATCTGTTAAATATTATTATTGTATCGGGACGTACCTAACCTTAAACAGAGCTATGGTATTTTGGGTCAGTTGGGGGATCATTAAAGGTAGATGGATGACTTGAAGAGATTAACCTATGATGTTATTTCAATATGTTTTCGAATTTAATTAAAAAAAGGTAAAAACTTCAAAAAAATAACTACAACTGGGCCCTGTTTTACTGTGTAGTTATAGGTGGTAGTACTTCGAGTGAATGGAAAAAAAAATTAAGAAAAAGGTTAAACTGGTAAATTTGGACCACATGGCTTAGTATTTTATTTTTTTTTGGAAATTTGAAGGCAGGAGGTCTCACGTACAATTATGTATATAAGCAGTTCGCCTGATGCGTATAAAATTAATTTTCGTAGGGTTCAAGGCATGCCTATAATCTCATTTGGAATTTTTTCTTATTAACTTATATGTTTTTTCATTAAAAGTTTTTGAATACTTCAAAGTAAGCAAAATAATTTGGATTTTAAACATTATAAACCTTAATCAAAAGTAATAAGGTAATTTAAAATGTATGTCCACGGACTGACAGGCAAACTAGAGTCCCCAAATCTCGCGTCGAGTCTGAAAAACTATATTTTTGTTTGGCAAAGGTGCGTTGGTCGATGTAGGGGCCAGGAACGATCAAGCTCAATCACCAAATTATATAGTTCTTGACTCGTTCTGATGCCTAGTTAAATCATCGGATGAAATGTCAATTTAGTGGAATTGTATAGATTTCCTAGAACTTTGTAGTTTTTAAAATTTTTTAAGCAACGTTAAATCATCATAAAAATATGGATTTAGCGTGTTTTTACTCTAATTCGATGGTATATGAAATTTTGTTTCACATAGTAGGGGCGCTTGCCCCTTGTAATCAGAAACATTTTAAAACATGATTTCCGTACCAAAATTATTTTTTGAATGAGTTTTCCACCCCCTCCCCCTTCCTAATCGGAGTCCTGCGTACGCCCTTGACTGTAATAGTTAGTTTCTTTTAGAAACTTAAGTATTTGGAATATTTTAAGAAAGGGTCGTCTGCTCACCTCTTTTCTGGTGTCTTCCTTGATGCCTATGTCTTTGGCAAGTCTTTATATCTTTGTCTTTGGTGCATCGTATCTGCCCAGTAAATTTTCAGGTGTCTCCTCATGAGTGTCGCACAATCTGCACGTGGAACTGCTCACTATTCCAAGGATAATGAGATGTATCTTTAGTTCGCAGAAGCCAGTGTGGAGACCCGTTTGTTTCTACCTAAGTTGATGGAGGATAGGTCTTGGTATTAACCCCCAAGTAGAAGCTTAGCCTGTACTGCCCCCTGGCATAATGGTTAGTGGGTTGGACTGTCATGCCGAAGGTCTGGGCTCGATTCCCAGCTGCTGCCACCTACAAAAACAAAAACAAAATTTTCCGAGGTACTGCCTCTTTCGAGGAACCGAAAAGTCCTCAAGGAGTATATGAGTACTTGTCATGAATAAGCGCTTCTCATCTAGCCGTTTGAACTCAGCAAAAATTGTAGATCTCCCCCCCCCCATTCCTGTCAACAACACACACACAGGAATGGTTGAGAGTTGTAAGTCACTAGGCCCTGGTTATCCTCGAGGTGTTGCGCCACCAAATTTAGTTTTTAAAAGTTCTTAGCCTGTCTCAGCTTAGGGAGTTCCTTCCAGGTTTTCGGTCTATTTGCCTCCTCTTCTGTTTTGATTTTTCTTTTAATCGCGTTTTCTGCTATACTGATAAAGGGCTCTGGTCCCATGAGGGATGACTTTGCTCCTATTCTTGCTAAGGAATCTGACTTTTCATTTTCCAGTGTTACATCGTGGTCCGGTACCCCATTGAGTGTGACATTGTTTTCTTGTCCCAGTTCATTTAGCCCTATGAGCTAGTGCTCTCAGTGCGGGCTGGTTGTGATGGCAATATTTTGGTTTTTTGTAGTTTCTTCCGAGATTGCGTTCTACACATTTTCCTTTAACATTTCCATCTGCCTGGAAGATGCTAGTGGACTGTCCCATCTTTATGGAAAGTTTGATTTTGCCTGTCCAGAAACTACAGCACCACTCTCTCCAGATGTTCTTGTTAATCAGTATATCATTTGATGTCCTTTTCTTCTTTTTTGCTACTTAATTCCGTTTGGAAGTTTCTAACGAAATTATATTTTTAATCATGCCATCTCTCAGAATGCCAAGGGGCTATGTTTCCCTGAGACTAATGATTTCTCCAGTTCCCTCCTTTGCTAATCTCTCTCCCTTAGCAGCACTCTCTAGGCCACGTAAAGAATTACTTCCATTGCTGCTGTCGGGTAAGTGCTCATTGCTCCGGTAGTGAATAAGCATGCAAACACTCTTAATTATACCTGGGTAATACCCGGTTTTACAATCACCCGAGTACCCAGGTAGAAAAATACTCGGGAACTTGAGAACCCAAGTGGGGCGTGTCTTCGGCTACCCAGATACTCATGTGTCTCGGGTCCCAGTGTGTCTCAGGTACCCGAGTATCCGAGTTCTTATGTGTCGCAGGTACCTGAGGACCGGCAGCACTAGAGTTTAAAGCCGATTATCCTGATTTTAAAATATAAAACTTTAAAATACAAACATACTTGGTTACCCAGGTAGTTGAACATTCCCGTGTAGTGGGGTACTCAGGTATTCGGGTATTTCGGGTACCCGGGTATTTTGGATACTCGGGCACCCGGGTATTTCGGGTACTCGGCAACCCAGGAAATTCGAGTGCTCGGCTACCTGGATATTTTGATACCCGGGTGGGTCTTCGGGTACCCGGGTTTCAAGAGCTCTACTGTGTACTTTTTCTAGTTTACTCATTGTTGTGATTAGTTTGGTTCTGTTGTGCCATGCAACCGCCCCATAGGTAAGATGGGTCTTACAATCAGGGTGTACATCCATTGAGAAGTTTAGTTTAGTGTGTGAGTCGTAATTCCGTCCTGTTGGAACCAAATGGCTCCTTTGTCCATTTCAATAAGTCGTGGGTGAAAATTCCTCCAAAATGCTTAATTGCTGGTCTGGATTTAATGTCGCTGTGTTCTAATTTTCTTCATAAAACCAAAGACCAACAATCTCAGCTGAAGAAAATATACCCCACTCCGTGACTTTAGGTGAATACATAGGTTTTTGGTGTAATTTTTCGAGGTAACTGATTACTGATAGCCCAGTAGTACCATGTTCTATTTTTGTTTACACATTCATTCCAGCGAAAAGAGGCTCCATGCATCATCACTGAAAAAAAAAACAATCTGATTATCAGTTATTTTTTCGAGAACCACCTAAAATGCGTTCTGCCAAGAATTGATATTGCTTTTGACAAGCAGCAAGTAAATAGGAACTATGATTACTTTCAAGTTTAGCAAATTTTTAAAGTCTCAGGCCATAAAATGATCCAAACTTGAGAAGGTTGGGATACGTAGAGATAACTAATATATTTATCCAAAAACCAACCTATGTTCAATAATATAAATGACTTGCATTTGTAGGGTCTTATTTCATTTTATTAGTTTTGCATTTTATTGTGTCAAATTTTTGACTGATGTGATATTCTCATTCGAGTTCATAGGCATGCAATTTTTTTTAAATAAATTCCCAGGTATAAGCCCCAGGACTAAAGGTTCTACAAAGTTATTAAATTTATCTGCACCGTTCTCACACCAATTGACATTTAAATAGATATCGAAGTGTGAATAACTATGTATTGCAAATCAAATTCTTCTCCCCTTTGAAATTTATAAAGAAGATTATATGTGACACGTAAGCCTAGCACCATCCAACAATTAAATATGCAAAGTTTGTCCGCGAACCATTTATGACAAAAATTCAAATTAATTCCTGACCGATGGATCCGTAAATCATACTTATAATCCCTTCAAATTCCTTGAACCTTAATTAAGGTTCTTTTTTTTCTTTCCGACCATAGTTGATGGTTATAATACTCTGGTTCTTTCTTCTGTATACGGACGTGTTCCTTAATCGAAACAACCACAAACCTATAGTTAAATTTAGAAAAAAAAAAAATATTCTCACATTTTAATCGCGCATGACAAATTAGGTCGTCTTTAAACGGCCAAAAACAAAGATGTAGGTAGGTTAGGTATTCAGGTATGAGGTACCTACATGAGTTGAGTATCTACAAACAGAACCAACCGAAAAAAAAGTAACACGAATTTATTAACCTTCATCAGCAGTTTAAGTAGCCGCAACACGTTCATGAGATAAGATAAAACTTCTTCACCCAACCATTACAAATCGTATACACAATAAGACAACAACAAAAATTAAAGATAAAAAAAATTGTTCAAGTCCAGATAAAACAAAAGGACTACCTGCTTTTATGTTTTTTTTTTTTAATTCCCACAAAACTACCATCGAAAGGCTGGCCGTTTGCCTGGCACCATCACTCATCACAAAATATTCCAGATGAAACAGAAATAATAATAAAAAAAGTATAAAAATATATCCGAGGTAAAAATATATGAAAAAATATAAAGATACAAATTTTTTGATTAATAATCCGAATTAACTCTGAGGGCAGACTTTCGTCATTTCATCCGAAAATCGGATCAACTTGTTACATACACTCGCCTCTCCGTTCACATGTGTGTTGGGGCTTGATGCCCAGGGATCTCACTTCAATTAATTTCTGTCATCCAAAATTCATACATATCTGCTTACAAGTTTGTGGTGTTCCATAATCAGCCCCGAGTTTTATAGAAGAGTTCCAGACTAATTTAAGAACCAGCTAAGGAGAATATTTTGTACCAACCTTGGTCTTCCGTTTTGTGCGTTGTTGTCTTGTATTAAGACGGCTTTAGCGGGAGAGGATGAATGACAACAATATTGCGGGAGGAACAAGTACCACCACCAACGTCGAAGGCGACATTTTTCGAGGACAGAGAGAACACCCCTTTTTGCTTAAGAACAAAAAAAAATATGAGCTCGAAATCCGATTAAGAAATGCCCATGTATCTTAAGTATCTTAGCATCTTTCATTGTTGTCTTCCCTTTTTGATTCGAACATTATTTTTCGATGTCGTATGACCCCTTCCTGTTGCACCGTCACTGTCTTCCAGGGCTGGGGCAGGACACAGTTAATGGGGGTGAGGCGACAAAGAACAAGTAAAATCCATTTTATAACGTTGTTCGACTAACTCTACAAACACACAACAAGTGTGTAAATGTATCTCTATCTCCATCTCTATAGATTTATGTGTATCTTTTTGGTGAACACGTGAACACTATGGCCAATTAATGCTGTCGATTGCAATGTCTGTTGGATCTGTCTGTCTGTCTGTCTGGTTTTTTGTGTGTGCTATATGTTGTGTGTCCTGCGTGTCTGTGGTGCGTCTAGCTGAAAACAAGCTCTTAACATGTCGCGCAATCGAACTGAAGGTCCCTAGAGAGAGGGATAGCAAGCGTGACGATGTTTAATGCTTTTTGTACCTTTTTTTTGTATTCTCTGTTAAGACCCATGTTGCCCATGGTCATGAGATGAGCAACATCATTGTGCCACACCTTTTTATTTGTCCACCTACAACTACAACGCGCGGATAGAGTCCTGGGTGCATCATCATTTCGAATGCAAGCTTAAGGTTCGGTCGCAGAATTCATGGGATACCAGGCATGTTTGCCGCACCACAATGAATTAATGCAATTTTTTTGTACCCAAAAAAGAAACTAAGAAAATTGTTAAAAAGTCTTCTCTCACTATAATAACCTCAGAGCTCAGACTCTGGACCCGCGCGAACCTGTGTGAAAAGATACAAAAGAATGGGTGTAGCAATGGATGTTGTTAGTTGCTGGTTGCTTAGCCTCTTGTATTGTTTGTTAATTTGAAAATTATTCGCGTATAAGGTTGTTTTTTTTGTTTTTGCATAGTCCATATTTATTTATAAAAAATAAACATCAAACACAAGTCTCCATTGAAGAAAACCGAGGGCGTATTCGATGGATGCTAGACGTGACAGCAAGTCAATGATCGCTTAAAGCTTCTTAGAATTTCAAACAATTCTCGGATTAAAGAAAACGATAAAGAGTTAAAGAAAAGATCGCTAGAGATTGAATAGCATCAATGGCTTATTATAAATAGTGGTGGCTATTTTTTGTTGGTTCGTTTGATTTTTTATAACATAATGTGCAACTTGTGGATTCAATAGAAATTGTTATGTAGGTAGGTGGGATTTTTTTGAAAGGAGGCTATTGAGTTTATGTTTATCTTAAGTGAATAATGGAAGCTGATAAATTAATAGCCAAAAGCTACTGTATATGAGCAAGAGAATAGCTTTGGGTAAAAGCTTGAGCGGAAATATTAAGGAACTTTATATAGAGGGCATGGACATTGTTGGAATGAATTTTTAACTATAGGCCACGTTTTTTTTTAATTGCAATTTTGAAATTGATGAACTTGGCACAGAACCACGAAAATTCAAACTTGGGAAAATTGGTTATTGATGGTGCAGTTTTAAAGCAGAAGTGCTTGGAGCTTGTGAGGCTACCAAGGGTCTTGCCACCGATGAAACAGTCAATGTTAATATTTATATCTTCATTGATATAGCCAGGCAGCAATTAAATCCGTTTACTCAATTGTCAGAAAGTCCAAATTTGAGGACTGTTATTGCCACTTACTCACCTAAGGTGGCGCTACAGTCCGGGTTGGACCGGGGCCTCAACCAACAAGCTTCTTCCAGCCGGCTCGGTCTCTGGCTAGCTGTCCGCAGTTTCGTTAAGGTCCTCTTCCACTTGCGTTCGCCACCAGTTACGCTGTCATCCCCTACTGTACCGTCCGAAGGGGTTGAGCTTAGAGATTTCCCAGGCTGGAGTATTGATGTACATTCGCTTTACGTGATCCAGCCACCTCAGTCGTTGTATTTTCATACTGGTGGCTATGTTGGTGTCGCTGTACAGCCTAGCAGCTATATTCCCCATCTATGTAGACGGGACCAAAAATCATCCGGGGAATTTTCTTCTCAAAACAGCCTAAAGCGTTCTCATCCACCGTTAATGGTGTCCATCACTCTGCACCGTACCTGATGTACTAAACTGGGATGAAAATACAGGAACACTTTAGTTGCTCGAAAGGGGGCTTTGCTCCTCAATTACATTCTTAGGCCTAAGAAGCAGCTATTGGCAAAAGTTATTCTTCGTTCTCAGCACTGATATCGTTCGCTATCTTAATAGCGGAGCCTAGGTAGGCAAAGTCTCTGTCCAGCTCAAAATTATAGCTTTCTACAGTGACGTCCTGTCCGAAACGTCGGTGTTGGGTGGTCTTTATTTTGGTCTTGCCTTCATTTACCGTAAAACCCATTTTCTTTTCTTCCTTCTCAATACTCACGAAAGCACTGCTGATATCTCGCTTTGTTCGTCTGATTACATATATCAATATCGTCGGTGTAAGTGAGTTATTGGACGGACTCTAGTGTTGACGTAAGAATTCTGCACTATTCTTTCAAGAACGATATTAAAGAGGTGTATGTTTGTCGTCTTGCCTAAAACCTTTTTTGAGATCAAAGGTATGGCCTAAGTATTTGCCAAAATTGATGGAGCAGCGTGCATTCTCCATCGTAATCCAGCACAATTGAACAAGTTTGGAGCAATGCCAAAACTAAACCATCACCTTATATAGCTCGTCTCTATAGATGCTGTCATACCTGGCCTTGAAATCGACGAAAAGGTTGTGGCTATCGATATGTAAGTCCTAGGTTTTTTTTTTTAAGAACTGCCGTAGTGCAAATATATGGTCGATTGTGTACTTTCCAGGCTTAAAGCCACACTGATATGGGCCTATCACGTTGTTGACGAAGGGCTTCAGGCGTTCAAAAAGTACGGCAGAGACGATCTTCTATGCGGTGTTAAGGAGACTGGAGCCTCGTCTTTCATTTCCATTCCAATCATCGGACTGGCTTTCCTCCAACCATATTTTGCAGATGAGATGAAACATACTCCTTACCAATTCTTCGCCAACCGCTTTGAACAGCTTGGACTCAAGGCCATCAGCTCCAGCAACTTTATTATATATAGCTATCTTCACTTTGTCAAAATCGGGTGGACGGAATTGTTGGGCTGCGACGACATCCAGGTTGAATGGTGCAATTTACATGGCAGTGGAATTCGATTCATCATCACCGTTAAACAATTTGCAGAAACGATTTTTCGATATCCTCTGCACTTAAAGCGATTCTATAACGATGTTCCCCAGATCATCCTTGTTGGTTTTGGTTAAGGCCTTGTAGCCCTTGCCCTGGGAAGATCTTTTTACTTTTTGGAAAAACTTCTGAATTTCATTCCTGCAATAGCATCTTTCTTTTTCCTCGATACTGCTATTGAGAGAGCATGTGGACAATACTCAAATATAGTTACCCTTATATGGATCGCAGGACACCGTGAAATATACGGGAAAAAATGGCAGATGAACTGGCTTGAAATAGGTCATCTTTTGATCCTCAGCAGTCCGAATCCTCGGTCATTTACCCACCATACCAACAAATTCACCAGAGTTTTTCAAAACCACAAACGACAGAAATGAGTTGGGTTTCGAGGAATCAATGGGTTAATATTTCTTAGAAAAAAATAAGAATACTTAAAGCAGGCCTCGACTGTCCTTCTTGGTTGAAATTCTCACACTTCACCGCTCAATGACAACGCGCAAATGAGCAAAAGTGACAATTCCTCTATAAGAGTATCAATTGTCTTGACGAAACTTCTCCCATCTTATAATAAGCATCTTAGTCTGAAATGCTTTGGACAATCAATTCAAATATTGTGTGACTGAGACCCGTTTGCTGATACGATACTTAAGCATTTATATTCTGCTTGAAAGCTTATGTTCTTCTTTTTCCTCTGCGTAAACTGTCACATAGGCGCTTATATTCTACTTAAATTATTTAAGTTTGTATTAGCAAATGGGCCTTAAAGGCTTCTAACTTCGTTTTTAAAATATGAAACTTCATGCAAAAATGGCTTAAAGGCGTTGAGCGATGAAATCGGATGATATGTCAGAAGCAATGTTTTGAAAAAGGGTGTAAGTCCCTTTCCATGCCATTAATTTCATTGCGAACCCTGTTCGTACATAATATCGTCCCAGTTACATATTCTGATATTCGGGCCTCGCAATACTTATGTAACATTTCGCCTTGAGTGGCAACAAAAAATTCCTGTTTGGGACTCGATCTTGAGATCTTCTATTCTACCAGTCCAATACACTAGCTCCCGCCAAACTCCTCAAACGTGAAGAATTTGGTTTTTTGTAGGGTTTCTTGGTGCTTAGTGACTGAGAATCACACAAATTGATTGATTACGCTTCCTTATCATTCTACTAGCTGCCCCAGTTTGGCACAACGCTGCTGGTGGCGGAGTGGATTGTGGACCGATTGAATGAGTGTGTCGTGATTTGTCTCATATCTTCTTTAATTCAAATGTGTCTGATCTCATGAGCGGATGGTGACCTTCACTGGGAACATCTTTTCAGATAAAAGCCCACTAGAATATCACAAGAAAACATATAACTGGACAGCCCCCTCTAGAAATCGCACTAAGAAATTATCTAGCTTGGTATACTGGTGTCAAAATCAGGGGTGCAAGATGATCCTTGAAGGCCATTTTTACAAATCCCGTCAACCCTTAACTGCCTGAACAGAATGCAAGACGCAGCTGGAATAGACGTCAAAAATGCTGCAGTAGATGTCAAAAATGCTGCAGTAAAAGTTAAAAATTGTTCAACTCTTGCAGCTCCGGCTGCAGCATTTTTGACATCTATTCCAGCTCCGTCTTGCATTCTGTTCAGGCAGTAAGTTGTAACTCACTTTCATCCACATGTCAAACGAGTATGGTATAAAAACGGTGCACTCCAGGGCTGATTGGGTCACTGAGCGAGTTGCTTGTGGTCGTCAATTTTATCTACCTTTACGCTAGCTACTAGGTTAGTTAGCAATAAAGCTGTGCAATTTTGAAAATAAATACATAACTGCAATGTAAGTAAAGGTCCTTCAATTTTGAAATTAATGAAAGCTGTGATATTTTACTTTTGTTATATACTGGGCTTTTGTTATGGAATGTTGGAATTTATCTAACGAGTTTCTTGAAATAAGGGCCTCACGTGGTGTTTTACAAAATTTCCCCGACGAGATATCTCCCCCAGAAACCCTTCAAGGGACTTAACTAAACTTGGCAAAAACATTTTCCAGAGGAGATGCGTATGTAGCAGTGATACTGTGGATAATGTGAACATAAGCTTCTTTTATTGAAACCACTAAATTTTGTAATAACTTATTTATACTCCCACACAGACCGAAATGCAACAACTGTAAGACAGTAGGATTTAAGAAATAAGAACCATTTTGTCACAATTAGAAAGTGCTCAATTCCTTGATCCCCTACTCTACTCGCTGTTTTTCTTCCAATAAAAAAACTAACATCATTATTATCTACTTCTCCATTTTATGTTTGTTATTAGCTTTTCATCAATCTCTTATTGATTCAGCTGTGTGCCTTCAGCGCTCTCACTTCCAGACCATTGAAAATAGATCAAAAACACATGTCAAACCGTGAAGAATTCATCTTCTTTTTTACCCACCAGTTCCCCCAACACGCACCTCTTCTCATAAGAACCACACTGACATCATCCAGATCTATCCTCTTAGATCAAACAAAAACAATATTCTCAATCAAAATAAATTAACAACTCTACGAATTCCCGATATGTAGTATAATTGTTGTTACTGTATGATCGAATGGATGATGGACGCAAAATGTCTTCCAAAATTCCTCATAATACAACAAAAAAAACATATTACAATACAAAAATGTAACTCGATATTTTAAGAACTCCCGCGACAGCTTCTTCCGGTTGAGAAAATTATGTCTGTTCGCATATTTCATGTTCAATATTTTCTTTTACGACCCATTTACTTGAGCTAATTGTGTTTTTTTGTTTTTGTGTTTTATTCTTATTACATTATTTAACTCAGCCATAAATTTATATGGACTCGCACTGGGAAACTCCACCCTCTCACATCGTCTCCCAAAAACATCACATAAAATAAAATATACAGATAGATACAGTCAATCACTCATAATTGATTGTTCTTTGTTTATACGACTGTCAAATATTAATTGTGCCTTCTTCCCCATATCGTGAGAGGCTAAAGGATGTGTGATTACCCCCTCGCCACACCAACCCACCCAAAGCTGTCATTTAATCATTTTTATCGAAAAGTCACTCAATATAAATCTTGCTGTTGTTGTTGTTGTTGCTTTTTTTTTTGAGCAGTTTAAGTTGGAGTTGGAGTTCTGATGATGGCCAATCGTTCGATGATTGCCGCATCGGATCGAAGAGATTCTGTGGAAAATTCGAAATGGAAAATGAGAAATTCAATCTGACTATGCAGGCACATCGCGCGCCCGTTATTTTTGTGTGGAAAATTATTTGGTTATTTCACATGGAATCAACCAACTCTCACACTGAGACTGAGAGATACAAGATATTATGTACAAACAAACAACAAACTATATGAGGCATTTCAGAAGGGAAGAAGGCGAGAAAGAGGGGCCTGATGGTGGGGATAGAGCATTATAATTGCTTAATGGCACTTAAAAAAAAATTATGATATGAGGTTATCGGCTCCGGGTTCTTGTTTCAAAAAAATGTACACCAGTACATACATGAATAGCGGTTATATGGTCTTTGCTTGATGGTGAAAATTCCTTTTGATTTTTTTTCGGATTCTCCATCAATGCAGATGTTTCATGTTCTTTATGTGTTGTTGGGGGGGGAGGCTGTTGTAATGTGGGGATGCAAAGTGTAGGTATATGAGAGATTGATTTTCCATTAGGTTCTTATTGGGTACTGTTTGAAGATTATATTTGAAGACCATCGACAAGGCCTAGGATTAGGTATATTTTAGTTAATCTTAGTGCCTTAATGGGACATCGGACATGGAAGGCAGAGTGTGCCACAAATGGAATCAATAGTTGCGCCATATGTAGAACACTATATAAATGACCATGTTTAAATGGGGAGACAAAACATTCCGAGTTCATTGAAGTTCAGGGAAATAATGTGATTGTCTTTTGATAACTGAAGAAGAAAATAGCTTGTTATGGGCGATTATATACATCGAGGCATATTAAAACTTAAAAAAATCAATTGATCAGATTTACATGCAATTATGCTTCATTTTGTAATTAAACATCAAATTAAACTTTGAGGAAAGATTCTATCTTCGGGATTTTATCATGAATGAATTCTTTTTAAAAAATTTTTGTTAGTTTCAACCAAATTTATAAAACTATCTGTAAAAAGAATTGTTGAAATTTTATCAATTTTTGATTTTTATGAGAGGTGATAGGGTAATCAAGTAGTTCTGCATTATCTATGTACTGACCATAGGAGACTAGGAAAAAAACAGGAGTAGAATGATTTTTTTTTCAGCGTTATGAAATTTTTAAATTCCACATTTTTCAATAAAGGTGCGTTTCCATTCGAAAGGACTTTCACACACTACAAAAGTCTTGAGAGTGACTCTTGGATAGCTGTCTACCCCTCTGTGAGCTAATTTCATGACTGTGTCCACTTGCTTGTTTTACTCTCGAGAGCTGCTTGAGAGTCGCCCACAGGTTTTTACTCTGGAGGACTTAGGACGGGTCGATGTTGTAATGGAATAAGCTTTTTAAAGGTACTAACGAAATTATTTTTTATTTGAAAGGCCCGTGTTATTAGCTTCGTACGGTAACTTGTATCCAAAAGATCCAATTAAATGGCTTTCACATAGATCCGGCTGAATTTTAGCGATGGTCTGGGTAAGGTAAGGTTAGGTTAATGGACTGTAAGTTGATCTTGTTACCGTCACACTAAGATTAAGGTAGATCCATTGTGATGCCCTAGGGATTGTGAAGCTTGAAATGAAGCCTATGATAAAGCCCATGTCATTCAAGCCCGTTAGGGGCTAAGGGTGTTGATAAGTTTCAGCAAGCTATAGCCTGAACTATCGGTGTGTATTTCTTAGTCATTGAAGAGATGTCTATCGTAACATAATCGCCTGGTTGAGGAGAGGAAGACGCGTTTTGAAGGCGTGATTTTTCCTTTACCCCCGCTTGATAAATCATCCCGTTCGTTTGGTCAGGATTGCTGAATGAGTTGAAGGGGCTGTCCCAATCCTCAAGAGGATTTAACTTATCTTAGGGAGAGGCGGCACCATCAACTCACTGACGCTCGTGTTCACCGCAGATGCAACAGTGTCTGGTGTATAAGCGAGGTGTCCATTCTCCGTTTACTGCTGCTCCTATACAAGAAACACGCTCGACGTCAGTTTTTTTATGTCTTTAACTGTGTTTGGGTGGTTGATAAATATTAAGAATTTTCGAGCAATTTGGTAGCGTTATTAAATTTCATCAGGTTTTGGCTGAAACTAGGTCATAATTTTCTAGTTATAACAAGCTCCATGGCTTGTTTGTCGTATCTAGAGCTTTGCCCATGATTACCTGTTTAAGATTACAGGGTGGAACCTGAACTATTCTTTCTGCCTGATTAAGATCAAGAGTTGATCCTATTCTTGCCAGCTCGTCAGCGCTTTCATTACCTGGGACACCACTGTGACCAAAACCCCAGCAGAGTCTTATGTTGTGCTGTGTACCAAGATTCCTTATCTCTTCGCGACATCAAGTTACAAGCTTCGATTTGATTTCCATGGCAGATATTGCTTTTATAGCTACTTGGCTATCAATGAAAAAGGTGATATCACACAGAAGATACATAACTCTTCTTTCAAATCGTTCATGCAAAATGACTTTTGTCAGAAATCGACACATAGTAGCACGGTTCTTAAAGTATCGTTCGCGAATCATAAAATACGGATCTTTATGATTCTTTATTGATCTTCCCACAAACAATCAAATATATAGTTCCCGAACTATAAAATTTTCTTTCCTCGCTCGTGAGAGATCTGAAAAATAAAATTTGTGTAGAATACGATAAGGATCTGAAAATATCCTTAAAACAAATCATTCTTCCTCAAGTATCCATTCACAACGGTTGTGGAGCTATTTATTAAAATAATTCTTGAAATGGCGAAAGTGAAATCATTTGAGTAAGTAAAATGGTTTTCTCATAATTATGAAGCTGAGTGAATCGCCAAAATATAGCTGTAAAGCCTGGCAACTATTTCGATAAATCTGAAATTTTCACATTTTTTTTTACTGCTCTGCAGAAATGGGAATTTAGGCCAATTCGTTGACATTTGGATATTTTCAAAAGTAAATTAAAATAGAAAAAAAATATTTTCAAAACAGCATTTTTCAAAAAAATGTTACCATTTCGCAATTTCGTTTTTCCTTGAGCGATTTCAATGAAATCGGTAACTTTTTTGATAGTTGAGACAGAATTAAAACGAAAAAAATATTTTCAAACATGGGGTTTCTAAAAAATATATTTTGTTTCTCTTTTGATTCAGCTATCACCTGTATCAATTTCATTAAAATCGCTCAAGTAACACCGAAGTTCTAAGGATTTTGAAACCTTGTCCTTTGGTACTTTGTCTTGCATAACTTTGGCTTTTTGAAACTATCTCCTCTGGTAAAAATACATTTTTCTTTCTTATTTGAACGGATAGTGAATTGATCTTCAACAGTTCTAGCGTAATAAATTCCAGATCGAACCAATATTTACGGATCGAAGCAAATTTGATAACGAATTTTATTTGTAAAGATCCAAAAAATAAATTTCGGGATCGGATTAAAAATAAAATTCCCTTTTGAATTTTTCACGAGAGACTGAACAATATTTTATCGTTCTTCGAACCTTGCGGTAGTACTGTTGTTCTTTTAAAACCACATGACATTTTGGCTCTGGGCCTTTGGCACCTCATATGATATAGGTAGGGGAAATTAGAAGAAAGAGAATGCCATCTAATTCTATAGTAATTGGTCAGAAAAGGTCAACTAGTCCTAGAAATTGGTCAGCCCTAGATAACTTGTAATCATGGATTAAAGTTTTTCAAAGTCGGGCAAGGTCATGCGCGATATTTGGCACCTCATTTGTGGAAAACTTGCAAAGAATGTATACCATCCGAAAGTTCTCTAGAGCTTGGCTGACCAATTACTGAAAACATTTGACCATTAAACACGTTCTACAGATATTTTGGATGGTATAAAAAGTTTTTTTTTTTCAAATTTTCCATGTACGAGGTGGCAAAGGTCCACCGTCCAAAGCCTGACATTTCCATCCATATCTTTCAATTTTGATTTATAAGGGTTTCTGTTGATTGAATTGACGGAACTGACTGCTTCGGGTCCTACTGCACACTCATCAGCACCTTTAATGCTTCGGCAGATCCAGCATTTTGTTGATGAAAGTACCGGTGTTGACTGTTTGTTCAACTGCTCCGCTCGACTTGAATCTGTCTACCAAACGTTGAATAGCTGACTGGTATGTAATCCTTTAAATGGTGATTTGGCATCGGTGACTGAATAATAAACAATAGATTTGAGATTTGACAGACGCCACCGGCCACACCATTAAAACAACATGGCTGCCAAACACTGTCAAAATTGAACCGTCCCTATAAGAAAATCTTCTAATTCACAACGTGCCATCACGTTGCTTAGTATCGAAATTCAATGTTTATCAATCACTAATCTCCTGATTATTATTGAGTTACGACAGACAATGTGGCCGACATAGATATAACTTCTTGAAATATTTTCACGAGAAATCTGACGGTGACCATGGTTTGAAGGTAGGTATGCAAAACTAGCAAACTTTTTCATCAGTGTTAGTGCTTTGTATTCTTATGCCGACAAAAGATCTGAAGGAAGTATGATAGATGCTGACACTTACTTAATATCCGACTGAAATAAAAGCAGTGTGAAGCTATGAAGTATGAAGTGTTTCATGCAAACTAGGCATTATATGTATTTCTAGAGAAATTATGTACCTGTAGATATCCCTGAGAACAATAAATAATGTCTGGAATTCTGTCTTAGCAATTCTGGGTGCAAATACAATTTCTCAGAACTTAAATGACCTTATCAATCAGTGATCTAAGAGAAAAAATCAATATGAATAAGCAAAAATAGTAATCTGTTCAAAAATTCTTAAGAACTTATCCATTTTGTTAAGTAGATATGACTTCCAAACTATTTATCAATAACCACAAAACTCCTCCAAGTCTAAATATTTTCCCATAATATTCTGGCCTTATCAACAAAAAAAACTCTAAGGGGCGTAAAAGTAGGCTGCCCTGTGGGGTACCATTTTTTTCTCCACATTTATTCATTCAATTACTCTTATCAGCTTCATAGGCTTCAAAGTATCCACTATAATATTCATCCCGTCGTAAAACAATAACAACAACAAAAAACTATTAAATATTAATTAACCAAAAACTGACTCAAGGAGTGGTGGCTGGCTGGCTATATTCGATTCCACAAAAAATGTCTAATGCGCCAGTTAATTGAAATGTGTGGGTACCGCACATGAATTTCACGAGTTGATAAGAAAATGAAAAAACACAAAAAAACGAACCAGACTTCAACTCAAACTCATACCCATATCCAAACCATGAAAACATTAATCACCCTGTTCCAAGTGTAGTGTTCCCAAAAGCGACAAAGACGAGAAACAAAACAATACAACTAAAAAATAGAAATCCATTTGGGACACTTGGACGTTCTTGGTTGGAAAAAATAACTAAGAACTCGAACAAAACACCAAACTAAACAAAAAAAAAATAAAAAAGATACATTTGTATCTGATTAAACAGAGCACTTTGTATTGTGTTCGTTTTTGTTCGCATCTTAGAGCTCTCCATTTGCCCATTTGAAGATATGCTTCTCGAATAGAGGGAGTTGGATGTGGCGGACTTGTATATTCCTTGCAGAAGCCGGGAGAAAAGATGTGCCACTTAAGAGCTTGAAAAACAAGAAGAAGATTGGAGCCAACACTCAAGATGATGATCTACTACAATGTCAGATGCGAGGAAACTATTTTTAAGGAACCCTTTTTTTCATTCGGGCAACGAACGAAATGAAAACATCTTATCGATGCGACAGTGACAGTGGCGGCGGTAGCGGCTGATGAGGCGGTGGTGGTATACAGTGGGACAATCTATATATGTCAGGGTTATAATGAGTTCAAAAACCAATTTTGAATAAAAAAAAAATATATCCAATTTTTCCAGATTTATAAAGCTTCCAAGGCTTTCTCTTCAAACCCTTCCAAGCCTTTCCAGTCTGTGGTTGCGAAATTCCTTAGATTAGTACAAATTTTGAGCTAATTTTTTTCTATTATGAGTGACTTTTGTCCATTTTTCATTTTTCTTAAGTTCACGTTCCACAAAATGAATAAATTTGCCATATCCTACACTGTGGAACCTATTCATTTCTTCACTCCACAATAGGTTAGTACCTGCTAGGCTATAAGCTTGTGTACATAATTGTGAACAATTTACAGATAAGAGAAACAAATATGTCAAGAAGTCACCTCTCCAGTGAAAAGAACAATTATTAACACGTTCCACAAAAATCCACAAATCATAATTTTTTAAGATATCAGTGACAGTTTCAGGGTGCATTTTAATGGTCGTCTGGAGCTTTTGAATACCAAAATGAATGGTTTCTAGTTCTGAAATAAACAAACTTTCCATCTCCTGCATAGTTCTATGTCCTTTTTTAAGCCTTGCTTTCCCACTGTGTGACTACGGATGGTCGCTGCATTGGCGGGAGTAAATCACGGCGCGATGAAGAAATTGAAAAAAAAGACTCTTTTTTCGGATTTTCTAATGTATCTCTTCCAGCTTCAACTCATGCAAATGTTTTCGGTTCGAGATGGCATTCTAAGTCAGCTGTCAGACAGTGGCAATGGATTGGATATAGCAACTACTATTGTTATGGCGACGACAACGATGACGATGAAGTGATGACACTTGAAATGAAGAATATAATTTCTTTTTTTTTTTGTGGATCAACGTAGGTACACTACTGGGTATGGAATTCCAAAGATTTCTCCTTTGATAGACACATGCACATTATTTAATGGAAGGCGGGTTATCTTAGGGTTCAAAATACTCACTCTTAAGTCGCCACAGACCGCAAATAATCAAACGTTAAGCAGATAAGTATAGAGTTGTAGTCAAGGGTCATAAAGTGCAGCTTGTAGATCATAAAAGAAGGCAGCACCTTCCATCCAATATAAGGCAGCAGGTTTATCTACCTACAAACAGAGAGGAGACCATTAAATTCTTATCATATAAAAGAAAACAATTTTACGACTCTTGAAAATCAATGATTGACTCCATTAGTTCAGGATTGGCTTATAAGAGTTGCCTATAAAGTGAGAGTGTATTATATAGATGATGGATACAAAGTTATTTTCTTGTTTTATTTTAGATAAATAGCAAAGTTTCTATTCCTACCTACTTTTGAGGGAGCCTTATCAAGAAATTACTAAAAATAACGACAACTTAGTAGGAGAATTTTATTGCTCACGTTTCTTAGCTGATTCAATTTTGGTGGTTCTTTTAGTAGTAAAATTGTTTTGTTTGCTGAAACAAAAAACAATAAAGGACATAATAGCTGTTGCTATCGGAACAACACGAAGAGCCTATGACCAATTTGTTAAAAAGAAATCAGTGAAAGGACAATCACTTTCATAATTAAAATTGTTAAAAGGTATTTTCTTCGATAATGTTGCATATTGGGCGCCATTTAGACAAAATTGAAAAATTCAAACCAATTGTTCCTACAGTTTTTGGAGGCTATTGGGTATTTTGCTGTGGTATCCGCGTTAGATTCCAGAAAAATTCTATCCCCTAGCTTTCTTAGCTATGCGAATAATTGAAAAATCAAAAGAAATGGTCCTAAAATATAGTTCTGGGAGCTTATTTTTTGCATGGGTAGATGTATCAGTACCTATTCGGGAGAATCTTTTCTTCTATTTCACCATTCTCGCTTTGAGCGCTAGGAAAAGCAAATTCAAAAACTCAAAAAATGTTGATGATTTGTGAACTTGTCAGATTTTTTTAGTTAAATTTGAACCAGACTAGAGAAGGTCTGTCATTGGGCGCCAATTAGCCGATACTTGAATAATTAAAGAAGAGTACTAGAGTTTTGGGAGTTTGTCCAGCTATTTGCAGGTAGGTTAGGTGGGGTGATGCTGCGGCTAGTCGTATCGGATCTCAATGGATCCATTGTGCTCCCAAGGATGCGGGAAAAATATAAATGGAGAGGGTAAGGGGGAGGATTTAGTGGAAGTGCTAGGTTTGAGGTGCTTCCCTGAACCATCCTGATTTCTGGCTGAAGTTAAGGATGTTTTTTTAGTGTCAAAGATGAGACATCACCCATTTTGTCGAAGAAGTATTCTCCGATGGTTAAGCTGATGGGGCTTTCACAAAGGAAGTGAGATGAGCCCTCTTCCACTTCTTCGTCCTGACACCCTCTGCATAAATCAGATGTGCTGATGCCCATTCTGCTCATGTGGGTTCCCATTGAGCTACGACCCATAAGGATTCCAACCAATTCCAATTGAGGTCTGCTTAGCTTAAGTAAATACTCCGTTTAGTTCTTTGACATATCTGGCCAAAGATTCCTTCAAGACCGACAGGTGTCAATTGTTGACCATCTGTCGTTAGCGGCCTTGAGGAAGCTTTGATGAATTCTTATCTTTTCGTGCTCCAGTGGCTTAAGTACCCAAGGTACAGTTTGGCTCGGCGGTTGAAGAAATGAACCATTTTTGGCCAGTTCATCAGCCATTTCGTTACCATAAATGTGATGGTGACCCGGGACCAATCGAAGGGTGATTAAATTCATTTCGCCCAGCAATCTCAATTCACTACGGCAGCGATCAACCAGTTTTAACTTCATGACAATTGACGAAATGGCTCTGATTGCCACCTGTCTTTGTATGAAGATATCAATAGTTTTGTTCGTCCGCAGGCACTTCCGCTTGGAAAAAGATGCAGAAGTTTGAGAGCTTCAATGATATATTTATGAGTGGTGCTATTTGCAGTTAATGCTTGACTTGGTTTCCAATCAATCTTAACCATCCTTTTACTTATTCACCGGTTTTGCATTGGGCGCCATTTAGTTTTGTTTTAAATTCAATAGAAATGGTTTCTTTCAAACTGTCGTAGTTGCATAAGCATGTGAGTGAATCCTTTTACCCTGTTTTGGTCTAGTTCACTAGTTTTGCATTGAACCCCAAAGAAAAATTAAAAACTCAGAAAAAGTGGATTATACAGTATTCCAAGCGGCGTGGACCATCTGCTGGCAATATTCTCTGAGTAAAGTATACTTTATGCGGAAACATATGCAAATAGTCCTTCCAACTGCACCACCAGGTTTTTCTGCTGACGTTAAAATGCTGAACGCGGTGACGATATGAGGATACGAAATACACGTGGGCTCTCGGCAGAACTCTCTCTTACTGCTTCACCCAGTTCATTTGAACATCTTGGTCGTTGAAGAACGGCATATTGACGATGTCCAACTTTCATGTGCTCATCAAAATTCGACACCAGACGACGAATAGTACTGGAAGACTGTGCTTGTTGGCAACGATCTATTCTCATTTCCCTTTTTCGGTACGTTGTTTCGGTTTGAAGTGATTCATAGTTAAAATTTTACTGAATTGACGTTTCAAAAACATATCAATACAAGACAATCGGTTAGTTAATGTCAAAGTTATTCAAATTTTACATTTTCTCTTTTAAACAAGTCAAAGGTGTTCTTAAAAGTTCCAACAGTAGCTTGTTTGGTATTTTGCAAGGAAAGCTGAAATAGATTAAACTATTTTAAACATATTTATACCACCCTTTTGTCTTATTCAAAAGTTTTACATTGGGCGCCATTTAAAAGAAAATTTAAAAACTCGAAACAATTATCCCTAGAGCTTGGGAGGTCATTTGGTATTTTGCTATGCTGCTTTAAATTCCAGGAGAATTTTAGCCTCTAATTTGTTTAGGTATGCGGTTAGTCAAAAATTCAAAAGATAAAGATAAAGATCTGAGAGCTTTTCAGATATTGTGAAGTGGTATGTTTATGCGGAAGAATCTTTCCACCCAATATTCTTCTAATTCACCTTTTTTCAGCCATTCTCTTACCTTTTTTACCTTTTAACATTGGGCGCACCGTTTATTTTTTTTTAGTAGTATAAGGATGAGGATGTTGAAAGTCTTACATTGGGCGCCATTTAAGAAACATTGTAAAAATTCAAAAGAAGTTGCGTTTATGCTTGCATATATAATGAAATAAGTCTTCTCAGGAGTGTCCAAAGTTTTTCGATAAAAAAAAAAAAAACAAATTAGCATGAGATATAACGATGTTCAAAGAAAATCCACTCACTGTAAAAAGATAGATGTCCCGCTTTCTATAAATAGTTGAGAATAATACAAACAAATATTTTTTTAATCGCTGTGTGGGTATAAAACTTCAAAAATACAAATTCGCAAACTCATGGCAAAATAGAATATTAATCCAGTTGATACCTTACCTACCCTCCAAATTCCTCTTAACTTTTAACTACTGTTTAACTTCCAAAAAAAAAGCACATTCAACTTGACCTCTCTATATATTTCTCAAAATTTGTCGAACAAAAACAAACATAAATTCACCAAAAACAACAAAAAAAAATAATTAAAAAAAAAAATCTAATCTGCAAGCACAAAATGGATTAGCTACCATTGCACGCTCATTAAGGTTCTAAGCAGCAATAATTGTGCTTAAATTTCACTCTTCAACAAAACTACTTTCAACCCAAAAACTGCTTCACTAAAATATAGAGATCTACTATGCGATGGTGTGTTATTGTAGGTGAAAACTTTGTGAGAATTTATGGGATAATGAGGGTTTTAATGTCTCTTGCTTCGATTCTATTTTAGAACCTTCCCCATTCTAAACAGAAATTCTATCTTCTAACTGAAAATGTTCTTTTTTACATTAAAACCCTGATGCTCATCCAGTTTAAACAGAAAATACTAATTTCTAGAGAGAGAAAACTCAAAAAAGAATTGCTCAAGTTGACCCCCCAAAAAAAGGAAAGTCGAACGAGTTAGTAATGGCAGGAGGTATGAGGAGCTCTCGGCTACCATGGTTTGGTGTGGAAATAAAAAAAAATTGAATTTTCAAAATGGATTCACAACAAAACTTTAAAATGAACTTAAATAAAATTAAAGTAAAAATCATTTTTTTTGTATTCTCTCTTGCACAATGCACACACAAGGACGAGTTAATTGAATATGTTTGGCTTGAAGGATGAGAATGAGAATATAAGAGAAGGAAATATCCAACTTTCCATGTCTTTATTTCTTTTTGTTCCATTTTCTTATGGTTGGAAACAATAACCTTAAGGACTAATTGTACAATCACGAAAAAAATCAAAATATATCATTCATAAATCATGACATAAAGATTATACGAAAGGACTTCAATTGGGACCAGGAATTCTATCTTGGCATTTATAATATTTGTTGCGACTTGATACTCAAAATGCTGCAAAATCAGCAAGTATCAACAGTCAAGAGCAAAGACATGCAACCCAGTAGTGGATTTTATTAAACATTTTATATGTGAAAGGATTCGTTTTCTTGTAAAATGTATTCTATTTTCATTAAATTTTTTTTGTTCGCTTTAATTTTTCATCCTTTTAATTTGGTTTTCCTTCCCAAAGTGGAAATGTATTGTTGTAAACTTTATTGGTGTGATGGCGAACAGAGAAACACACAGAGTTGTAAAAAAAAAATGAAAACAAAAAGAAGGAAATGAAAGTTTACTTCCTCTCGTTGGCCTATGAATCATATTCTCTATTGAAAGTAAGGTAAAAGTTTCCGTCGTCCTCATGACAAAAATAAAAAAAAAAAATACAGAGGACGAAAAATTGTACTTCAAAAAAGGAAATTCTCTTTCTCGCTCTCATTTTAAATTTAATTAAATTAACAAGTTCCAAGCAACACAAAGAAGCAAAATAAAAATTAAAAAAAACTGCAAGTGGCGTTGAACTTCCTTTTCCATTCTTTGTTGCAAGAACCAGGGGTGTGATGTGGTTTGGACTGGGAGTAGGGCAGGGATAGGGTAGAGTGTGGTAATGAAATAAAAATTGAAATTGAACAAGGACTCTACTCCCACGCTTGGTTTGGGTCGAAAAGTGCGCACACAAAGGCCAAATGAGAGTCCAGGCTCCCTATTGATCTTTCTCAACACAAATGGTCTTCGCAACTCCTCCAAGTTCCTCTGTACACCACCATCGCCATCACCATTACCAACCACATACCGCTCGTCTTTGTCGTCGTCGTCACAATCCCAAACCAATTCACTTTAACGATACAGATTCTGGGTTAACGGAGGGTACAAAGATTTCCAGGCTCTGATAAGTGGGTTAGCCAACAAATATAAACATTTTTTTTTTAATTTTTAAATAGAGAAACAAAAATCAACAACACAAAACGAAAAATGAAAACAAAAACAAAAATTTTATATTACAAAAAAAATCGAAAAGTTTTCCTTAATTTTTTTTTATTTTTTTATTCGTGAATAAGGGATTCAGCCAAAAAAGATCTTTTTTGGTGCTGTTTTTAATGTCGCATGGAACAACAAACAGGATATAGGGAGAAGAAACAAAGAGAGGAAGATGGTGACGAAAAAAATAAAAGAATAAAATCCTCCCGTTGGCGTCGTCGTCGCCACCGCTGCCGCCGCTGCCGCCACCGCAAACTCCGATAAGGGTTGATTTGTTTGTCCAGTGTTAAAAAGGATTTTATTGTGTTGTTGTAGGGATTAAACGGACGGTAGTCAACTTTATTAATTATGCGCGCTGTACTTGGCTTTGAGGAGATTCATCGTAATTGGGGGAAAAAAATTTTATAAGGACACAATCACTGTTGTGAGGAAAGTAGTGAAATTAAAATTTGTTATATTTTTTGAAATTAAAGTTAAAGATTTATCCAGCTCGAAGGACCAAAATATTAAATTTTATTTTGTGCGTATATTTTGTAATAGAGTTGATTGCTGGAGTTTATTTCAACACATATATGGTTAAATAATTTGATAAGAAGTTCAAGTTTGAGGTCAGTTGAGGAGTAGTAACGAATATGGCGTAAAGGTGCGTTTCTATTTGAGAGTACTTTTACTGCAAAACTCTGGATTTTATGTATGTCTACCCCTCTGTGAGCTTACTTCACGACTGTGTCCACTTGCAAGTTTTACTCTCGACAGCTGTTTGAGAGTTGCTTGCGGTCTTCTTACTCTCAAATGGATACGTATGGTAATTGCCCTCAAATTCAACCTCATAAAGTCTATCATCCTAGACTTTACTGAAAAATTGGCCCTTAGACAAAGTTTGAATACTTTTCGATTCTTTTTCTTATGTCAAATAAATCTTTTTAATTGAATAAAGTTATTAATAATTTTCGAATACAACATTGAATTGTCGAATGCAACTAAAATCAGTACTCATTTTTCTCATGAAGTCAAACTTTAAATAGAAGTGAATATGAAGTCCATCACTCCCGTGCGCCATTTTTTGTGTTCTTACATCCGTTCTCGGGCAACTTTATAGAATTTGGTTATTTGAAGTCGAAAACACCATCAGCCTCTACTGTTCTGAACTAGCTTTAATTTTATCGCCCACTTTTCTTCCTGTCGGGATGTATGTATGTACATGTAAGTTGATGTGAAGCATACAATTCCCAGCCGCCAATTTGTTTCATGATTTTTTAGAAGATATTCCAACCTTCAATAGTTTATTGGACTGATTGGATCTCATTTCTCTTGAAGAAAACTATTTAAAATTACAAAAACTCATGAGTGGGAAAAACGGGAGCTCGATAAAGCATTTAGAACTCCACCCAGAATTGGACTCATAGTTTACCTAAAGAGCATGCGTGTATTACGGTTAAATTGTTTAAGGTAATTCAAGTTCCCCTAATGCACAGAATGGCAACGACAGTGATTTTTAATTTCCCCACTGTAATGCTGTCAAGGTCAGAACTTATTATCAGAAAAGATCATTTTTGAATAAAAAAAACAGTGTGAGATAAAATGAAACCCTGGGGCTCATCAGCCTGAATGCTGATATTTCATAAGCTGATACTTGATCAGCGTTTCCATGACCTTGGAAAAAATGGATGTCAGAGCATTTGGTCGGTAATCCAGAGGGACAGTGGCCTAAGGAATAAGAAAGGAAAAAAAACTTACGCAGTAGTTTTTCCAAAGTGGAAGAACACATGTTCAAGACAGTTGGTGATTTACTATCAGGGTCATCGGATTTCTGAATGTAGTTGTAGAGATCTTTCTGTACTCAAAGAGAAATGGACGTTCTCATATACATACAGGTGGAACCGCTGTCGCTATCTGGCAGCGTAGAATTTGCGACGAGTTGTTCTTCAAAAACACTGGCCTTAGCTGCAACAAGGTAATCAGATGACCACGGGAACTGATGTTGATGGTTTTAATATTCTTAACGAATGACCAATAGTTTTAACTGCCCTTTAGACAGTTAAAACTAAATTCTTCGGGGTGAGACGTGAGGAACAAGTCGGGGGTATTAAGGGTTTGACCTGCAACATCAGGTATTCTAGTAGGCTCGTCCACCATCTCGGCATACATTCCTTCTACTGTTATGAAGATTAAGAGAGACTTTTGCTTGAATATAGTCTGACAATGCATCAAACTCATTTTAAGTTGACGTACTGTTGTCAAAGTTAAAGCCTAAAGTATATGATGCGACTATAATTGCGGATTTCATCAAGTTTCGTGCAGCTTTGCTTTCAGAAGTGAGGTGCGTTCCCTAGAAATAGGTGATGACGATACGGAAAGCAGCTTTTCGTTGGTTTTTGACATTGGCTTCAGTGGCTTTCCGACCATTACAGTTCTTTACCTTAGGGCTTCGTTAAACGAAACAATAATGAGTGACTTGCTTACAGAAATTAAACTTAAGCCACATAATGTTAAATTCCGTGCGAGAACACTTGTTGTACTGTGACAGTGTCTGGTAAGCAACACCTTTCCAGATATAAATGGCGATACCATCGAAGTAGAGACTGAAAGTTGACTCTAAACTATACCCAGGTCGGTTGAACTCTGAAGGATCAGGGTTTTCGCCTACCTAAGTTTCATTTAGACCCAAAACAGCTGGCCTTAATTTTTGGACATGAGCGTACAAAGCGAAGAAATTTTTCCTCAACCCACAAATATTACAAGCGTCAACTCTGAAATAACGTACCATTGCAAAAAAAAAAAAAACATAAAAACAACACTCAGACATGAAACTAAGCACAATCATGAATAAAACTCAAAGTACTGTTTTTTTCAGTAAAAACCACTCATGTACCTTACTCCTAAGAACAAAACTCTCTCCCAAGTGGAATTTCCCTTAAGTTATTATTATTCTGCGCTTCTGTTAGGGTTATTTAAACTCACCCATTACAAGAATAAAGCCACTTAGAGGCTATGAACGCTCTGCCGAACCCTTTATACACAAATTTATTCCCACACCTTGAAAATCGATCTAAGCCCTTTAAAATCAAAATTTTCAAATTCTCTTAAGAAACTAATTTGTCATATATACAAACAAAAACCCCGTTATAATATCTTCTGTCACACTCCATCAAAAAAAAAATTCAAAAATACAAAAATTCTTCATATCAATGAATTTCCCATGAATTAAAATCAAAACATTTCTAATTGCTCTTTAAATTAGAAATGTCAACAGTCTGCACGTTGTCGTCTTTCAAAACTTCACTTTCTATTTAGAAAAAAAATACAAAAAAAAATAGTTTGATGAAAAATGAATATAACCTCCCGCCAGCACACCACTTTCAATTTAAGACCACCAACAAACTCTTAAATAAAAATTCCGCCACGTAGATCAACTTCCCTTTTCCTTCAGTTGCACCACCAAAATGAAAAGAAAAAAAAAAAAGAAAACAAATTTAATAACCCCGTTCCTTCCCGACTCCGTGTAGATACCTATATGATGTGGTTTTGTTATGGTGGCTTTTGGAAAATATTTCCAATATCTGAAAACTCTCCATGCCTGTCATATCCACATTTGTTGATATAATATATGCATTCAGCATGCATGACGAAGGATAAATTCAAATGAAAAATTCCTTAGAAAATCACTTCAAATCCCGACGACTGACGACAATGGCGGTGGCGGTGACTGCCACTGCGACTGGTAGAGAAGTGGCATCCGCAGCAGTAGGTACAATATAGTTCGTTCACCACTGCAGCAGCAGTCGGAATCAGCATATATTTGGAGACGGGAGACATATTTTCATTTTTCAAATTTTTGGCTGCCAAAATGTAAATAGAGAAACAATAGAGAGAGATAGAAGGGGGCAGGGAAGATTGAAACAAAACTCTTCAAGTGCAAGGATTTTTCAAGGATTCCATCATAGATTCATTGACGTCGTATTCTCGGCGCGGTATGTCTTCATATGAATGGCGGCGTATTTTAATGAAAGTTTGACAGAAATTTATGGAAAGTCTTTTGACATCTGTCGATCAATCCAATTAGTCGTCGCTCGCACCAGCAGAATGCAATTTGTGCATAAAATCATTCTTGTTGATGCATCCGCTGCTGCATGCAGATCCTTTTGCTCCATTTTTCTTTGGAGAAGGAAAGAACAACTTTGTTCACTCGACCTTCCATTCTCATTACATGAGTTTCCACTTGAAAAAACAAAAGCGCAGACATAAAACAAAATAGAAACAAACGACAGCCAAATGCGGATCAAATCTTGAGTTTTACAGCCAGAGGGGGAGGGTGAGAGTAGGGAGGAGACATTGAAAAACTTTTCATGTTACTCAGTAACATCCCTGAATATAGTGATGGGAAATCCTAGCAAAAAAAAGGCAACACTTTCCGTCTGATTTAACCCGATACCGAAGTTTTGAGGAATAACTTTGGAAAAAATATACTATGAGATAGCAGGACTAGGGAAATCTATCTCCTATTCCCGTTTCCGTTGCGAGGCGAGGCGTATAAAGTTGGCGTTGCACAACCCTGCGGCAGAAGCGGCACTCCAGTTACATGAGTTTGAGATGAGAGGACGACTATACGATGACGACGAATTTCTTTGCTTTTGTTTTATTGTTCCGCAGTCTACTTGAAAAAAAATTATACATCTACATTTTCTACATATATATTTTATCCTTCAGCAAAGTCCTTTTAGTCCTGTTTTGTGTGATTTTGTTGTTAAGAATGAAGAAAAAGTTTATTTCCTCCCGACCCTTGTCGTTTGTGCTCCTGCTCCTGCTCCTGCACATCCTGTATGAGAAACAACTCCTTTCCCCTGCCTACACATTCTTCCATCCTTCCCACAAGGACTCATATACAAAAATAAGTAAAAATATTCCGCATGATTTCGCTTTCACTTTTACGTCTAGGAGAGCTGAGACTTTAGCCATGTATATAAAGGACTTAAAGGAACAAAAATTTAGTTGTTATTTTTGGCACAAGGACAAGAATTTATTGTCATTTTTGTTTGCATTTTAACATCCTGTGTGGATTTTAATGATGTTTTCTTTCCCATTTTTTTGCGTTTTTGGGGTCAAGAACTTTATTTTTCATTTGATGAGTCATAAAATAGATATGGTAAAAGGGAGAGAGAGAGCGTTCTATATTCTTTTGTCTATTTTTATTTTGTAGATATAGGTATGGTCCCTACTTGTTTATCTCCTGATAATGGTCTGCATTAATGATTGGCGGTCAAAAAGAGATGTGGCTTTTGTTTTGCTTATTTTATATCATTATTATTCTGTCGCAATGTACTTGTTTTTATTTTTTTTGGTCTTAAACAGTGAAACAAAGGGCTAAAAGGTTAGTCATTCTGTGTGCAAATTTTACGACCCTTAATGGTAGTAAAAGTTTATATCGTTTAAATGTATTCCATTTTTAATAGAGTCCTTAAAAATGTGCGGTTGCATCAATAGGATTTGCAAGAAGATGGGGAGATGCGGATTTGGATAATATGATTGTTTTTTTTTTTTATTTTTAATTCTTTTCACTTTTGGGATTAAATAACTATAAGACAAATCAAGCTGTCAAAATAAGAATATAAAATGTCCATTAAGGCGATGGAAAGGCGATTTTACGATCAAACGATAAAAATTCTGGTCATATAGCTATGATTTATTTTTTAAGCTTTAAACTCAAGTTCCGTGAAATCAAAATACGATACAAACCGACGTTCCACATGTTCTTACCAATATTTAGCATTTCATGTAAAATGGGGAAGTAATGTTCCGCTACTATCGACTTCATCTGCTTTACAATTACCTGGAATGTCACTATTGCTCGGCACCCAACAAAGGTGATTATTAAATTGTTGCGTCATCTGAAACACAGGTGTTCAACAGTTAAGAGCTATTCTAGAGTTAGAGTCCAGAGATATAATAGTGGCTTGACTATCCTCAGAGAAGAAGCGTATAACCAAGGTTGATATCACGTTTTCTTTGAACCATGATAAGACTGCTTTTATCGCTGGGAGTTCCACCTGGAATACCATGCAATGATTAGAAAGACATAAATTTAGTCCATCGAGCACACACCTCCACTAACCATCTTTGTTCTTTGATAGATAGTGTAGAAATGAATTGATTCATCCTCTAAAAATTGCAAATCCTCTCTAGTGGATCTGGAAGGTATTGTAATTGCAAATTTTGAATCGAAATGTGGGTTTGTGTAGTCAGTATTACTTGGAAGTGATCCGAACGAATTCAGAATAGTGGAGTGGCCAATCTACTTTTTCATTTTGTTGATCCACTTTTAGGAGGCTTTGAGGCGAAATGCTGTGCTGGTGGTCGTTTTTTTGCTGAAAATATCAAGAACTGTCCGATGGAGTAGAATGTCTTATGCAGCTGAGGGAGTCGACCGAAGTGCTCCGCTTATAAAGGGAGGTTTTTTAAGACGTGTGGTTTTCAAGAATAAATAAAATGGATGCATATAATTTAATGTTATGGCCAAGAATTTAGCTTTATTATAAAGATTAAAGCTTGCCATTATGTTTTAAAAATGATTTCGGGCAAGTGGCCACCGCCGCTGGTTCGAAAAAATTCCAGCCGAGAAGCCCAATCTTCAACCACGAATTTTTGACGCGATGGCAGATGAACTCATTCGGGTCTTCTTCGATACTCTGCTCCACAGCACCAATCGCGTCTTCGGTGCGCACTGCACGACGTCTCTGAGGATGCGCATTATCCACTTTAATATAAACATGGTGCGAAACCGATCCATGGTTGCTCGAATTACCGACTCTGCTGGGCGATTATGTCGACCAAATATTGGACGCAGAGCGTGATGCGCGGACCGAGTCATTATATTGGTAAAAGATTTGCACGATTTACAATCGTTGTTCAGGAGTAAGTCTATTCATTATGTAATGGCAAACCAAACTGAGCATAAATCAAGTGACAGCTGTCAAAAAGATCAACTCCGAAAGAAGTATTGCCAGATTGAAAAACACACGTCTGAAAAAAAAAACAACCTTTACATAGACATGCCGTTCCTTGGTCCCTGCTTAGTTAATGGCGATGAATTGCTTTATCAAAGGCAGTGCACCACACTGCCAAGCTGTGAGCTAGAATCGGTCTTACCGAAATTAATGTATAGCCAATGACTAATGCGTGACTGGAGGCCTCATTTACTTCCAAAGGCTTTTTTGCAAGAGAAAAGTGTCACCGTGGCCTTTTTGACTCTTTCTTGTAGTTAGGTTTCCATAGTAACTGTATCTAAAATGATACCCAAATATTTATCTTCGTCTAAGAATGTAAGGGATAGAAGAGGGGTCCCTTTGCGAGGAAGAGGACAAGATCTGTTTCATGAGGGTTAACTACCCAGTACACACCGATCTGCCCTGCGTGTTAGCTCGTTTAGAGCATTTTGTAAAAGATCGTTTAATCCTTAAGGATGTTTTCCTGATACTGCGTCATCAGCATAGACAATAACTCCCCATAGCTCTCCGCTTCTAAGCAGTTCAGCAGCTTGTTATATTACAAAGTTCCAAAGAAGGTTAGAAAGAACAGTGCCTTGTGGTGTACTCCTACTGACAGAGCTTCTGGCTGAAAAGTTGCCCTTTTTTGAATTGATAATTTTACTTTTAAGCATTTAATTAATTAGTTCAACTAGAAACTCAACAACATTCAGAGATGCCAGTGCAGATGCGATTGCAGATATGAAGACGTTATTAAAAGCACCTTTTATCGAGTGAAATTGAAAACAAAATCGTCAGAGCTAATGCTTAAGTTTAAATTCCTCTGCATTTTAATACAAAGTAAGCCAACTAATGGTCAAATGAAAAATTTTTCAACCCTGCATCACCTTCTTTGTGCCTTATGCTAAGCTCGAAAATACCGTCATTAGATAAGTTTGTGGATTGCATCAAATTTCATGTGAGGTTAGTAAGGCTTTAAACCGCTGAGAAAATATTGATTAAAGAAACAATACCTCAAAATATATGTATTAAAAGAATTCAGGAAATCAAAGAGATCTTCCTGAAGGATTTTCGGTGGAAAAATAGAAGAAACCAAGAAAGCATCTAGAAGAAGATAAATCTACAAATTCAGCTTATAGGTTGTTGACCAATTGTTTTGCAAAGAATTGCTCAACCTGCTAGTGGATAACTCCCAAAATATTAATTACACTAAGAACAGCAGGTGAAATAACAAGTCGAAAGCTTTTCACTAGGTCTGATTACAGAAGACAGACTTCAATGGGCACTCAACCGCTTCAAACCCTACATGTCTGCAGGACCAGGCTGGCCCAACTCCAAATGAACTCTTCAAATATATTTCTGTCAATTCCGGAGACACTTTTTTTTAGTGAAGTAATTATGGAGAGAAGTTAAAGGATATATTTATATACAAAACTGGTAAATGTCTCCAAGTAAACCCGAGATATGTCAGCTATATTAGAAAAGAGGGCGCTATCGCATCTTAACTGACATCAAACAAGATGTTGATATGTCTGGAAAAGGATAGCTACACAGTGATTCCCTATGCGGATGATTTTGATATTAGTGTATCAGTAAAACATCCTACCACCTTGCAAGAAATGCGATTTACAAAAGCTAACAAATTGGGAAGATCAATGTGAGCTAAGGACTAGGTATAGGTGCCAACCTCTACAAAACAGAATCTGTTCAATTTTCTATTAGATATAAAATTTCTCATTGAGGTAGTACACCTTACACTAAGATTCTTCGAAGAGAAATGAGTCCAACATTCTGAACTCATTCGGATTACTTAAAAACCAGATTCATTACACCATCCACCAAAATTACAGTTCTGTAAAATCTTCCGAGTCACTGTTACTTCTAAATAATAATTCTGGGAGGATATTTCTTCCATGACAGTCGAATTGATATATTTTTACAGTAACAGCTGGAACTAATCTTTTTTGGGTGCTTAAGGGTTCTAGGAAATTGATGGAACAACATAACCACCTGTTTGTTGACAGAACATATACGATGGCTAACGTACCAACGTTTGATCGGAAGCGCTATAGCACACAACGAGGCCTGGTGTTTGAACAAACAATTTTTGGGGAAGCTGTATGGCCGTTGCGTTGGTCAAGGAAGAGATAAAGAATCGATTCTCCATCTTTATGCCCCACTAATTCATATAGATAAGGGCTTCATTTTGGAGATTTTTACTTTTTTTAACGATCCTAGTGATCTAGTAAATAAAGACATATGTAAGGTAAGGGAGTCTCAGTTCAAAAGAAGCACCGAATAGTTAAAAAAGAAAGGAAAAAGTCTCCTAGTTTCATGTGGTATCACAATGTACCAACTTATGGTTAGGAATCGAGGAGACCTACAATTTTTTGCCCAGCCCGAACGGCTTGATGAGAATCACTTATTCATGACAGTATACTCTTGAAGGATTTGTCAGTTCCTCGCAAGAGGTGACAGTGGCAGCGGCTGAGAATCGAACCCATACTTTCGGCATAACAGTCCAACGAACTAACCATTATACCTCGAGGTTCTGCCAACGTATGGTCTAAAAGTATTGGCATTCATGATTCAACCAACCTAATCTATAAATTAAAATAAATTTGGCTTTTAAGACTCTCAAAAATTCCTGTGTGCGTGTTTTTGACAAACTGTGCCACTTATTGTTCAATGTGGCCTGTGGCTTTTACTCCCTTAGCTGGCTCTTTTTTAGGTATTAGTTTCAGGGGATTAACCCAAATACCGAAATAGTTGAATTTCATCAAATGTCACTCGTTACTTATCACCTGGATAAAAGTATCGGTCACTGGACACAGCCTTGTTCTTACATTTTGTATCATTTGTATTAATTTTCTCCTTATTTTCGAAGGTTGTATAGGTACCAGGAGATACAACTCTATTGCCTTATCGTCTCAGTAAAAAAATATCTTAAAACCTCACTCACATATTGAAATTATTTTCCACTTGCAACATTGTGAGTTTGATCAATCAGCCATTAAAGACTTGTGCAAGTCATTAATTTTCCTTATCCACTTGCACTACATTGTACCAATATATAGTATTAACCACATATACAAACAAAATAAAAACTTTAACCTCACAATAAGAAAATTTAACAATCGTTTCGGTATTTCCTGTACACCCAAAAGCCATTTAAAATCTCAACACTGAGAAACAATCAATAAATTACAAACTTTTAGACCGTACAAAGAGCAATCTATCATTAACTGCGGTAATTTTTAAGTCAAAACCGTGTTGCCACAGTTAAAAGCCAAATAATATCTACAAAAAAATAACCTTTTCTCAAAATAAAATCTTCTCCTCCTCCTCCCCTCTTTGTGTAAATCCCAAACAAAATCCAATTTACACGAGAAAAACCAACGAGCGAACGATGAAATGACAATTTATTGGGAATATTTTTTGACTTATTCAAGACTTAAGCTGATTTATGTTTTTTGATATAAAAAAAAAAACTTCTTAATTTTGGTTGACAATTCTTTTTTTTATTTTTAGTTTGCCATTTTTTTGTTTTGTTTTGTCTTAGCTCAAATTAAATAAAAAAGTCTGGAGCTTTATACGGACTTCAAAAATGAAAAAAAAACTTAAAAAAAAAAGATCAAAAGAGATATACGAGCAGAAATCATTAGCTTCTTCTCGATTTGTAAATTAATTTATTGCTCCACAAACATGTTGAAGACCCTCTGGGGTCTTTGGCGTCAATTTCTAACATTTCTTCCGCTTCTTACTTCAGTTGGAAGTTCTAAACTGATACTATTCATGCTGATAGTATATAATTTATGAAATTCCAATTGAATTATGAAAACAACGGCTTACGGCAAAAAGCTAAGTGTCAGGGCTGTATTTACAGTTTTAAGAGATTGTGGGCGCCATATTTAATTTCTTTTATCGGACTGTTATATATATATTTTAGGAACAAACACCTGACTAGATCCCATTTCGCGATGTGGTAAACCGAAAAAGGTCACAAAATGGAGCGGGCCACTCAAGAAAGGGTTGTCCAATTAAACTGTTAAAAAAGTTTGGAGATTTTTCCTACCGTAAGCGGAGTAACAAAGTTAAGAAATAAACCCGAAGGTAAAGGGTAACTTTTTTGGAACTCTTTATTTCTAAATTCTAATTACGGAAGTTCTTTGGCGTAATGGCTAGTGCGATGGAGTTTTGCTGAAGGTCTGGGTTAGATTCATTCCAAGCTACTGGCTGCCACCTAAAAAAAAAACAGAACTGTTTTCCCCGAGGTACCACCTCTTGCGAGGAACTGACAAATCCTCCAAGAGTGTATTTGTCTTCAATGAGTGCTTCTCATCTAGCTGTTTGGCATCGGCAAAAAATTGTTGGTCCCCTCCATTCCTGCCAACAATATGCACACAGGAATGGTTGAGAGTTGCAAGTCACTAGGCCTTGGTTCTCCACGAGCTGTTCTGCCACCAAATTTATTTATTTTATTTCTTACTTCTACGTAATTTTTCTTCTCATTTCATCTTTCAAAAATTTCACTTTTTTACCAAAAACTTTGCCCTTCATTTCTACTCTTTCATTGAGCCTGATGCATCTGATGACAAATCCATCCCATGATGGCAACAGAGAGAAAACAAAAAAATTAATAATAAATTCAATCGGGCCACAATGAAATGTATCTCATGTGCGTTGTTCATTAATTTTGTCGTTAGGAACGAATGATCTTCTTGGAGAACCAAACAAACTACCGACTTCTCAAAGTTTTTCTCTGTCCACAACGTATGAGGCACGTCAGCTTGGGCGGGTGGCGGAATTGATGGTGATGGTGGTGGTGGCGGTCGTCGTTGTCGGTATTCGAGAACTACTGAGTCATTGACTCGTTTTCTAGTCCAAACAACACGTTCGGGCCTTCGATGTTGATACCGATGGTGATTAGTCATCCGAACACGATAGACCCACCAGAGGCAGCACCAGAAAGACACACATTTATAGCCAGAGACAAACGTATGTAGGTAGGTATGTATAGCCAGAGGAACATTCGAAGACTGATAAGTTGATAAACCTCATGGGGTAAAGTTGATGCCAGCTGATAACCTTTGCGTGGAGTTTTCCAGTGCAATGCTATAATAATAGTTGGACTATGCCTGGACTTGTCTCCTTTGTTTCTTTCCTGATTCTGATTCGACATGTCCTAGTGGTATAAGTTCTCTATATGACATAGCTAGCTCGCATATAGTTTGAGGAATATTGCCGGTCAAAAGATTGATAGTGGAGGCCAAAGATTTGTCACTTTATGGGCGCACTCAGCAGCAAAACACACCGTCCAATTCAGCCGCTAGAAATAGTCAGCGGGGCAATGGCAGTGCGCAGTGGTTTGTCTATATGGCTTTGGTGGGTGACTGTGAATTCCAAGCAATCAGCAATCCATGAATTGAATTTCGCAATTTACATGGTGGACTCAGAGCTATGGAGTGCCGATTGGAGATTTGAGACCACTGAAAATGGAGACCCACGCGACCAGAGAACTGTGTATATATGCATATAGTTTGACATTTGGGGGCAGTCTAAGTCTCAGTTATACAGCAGCAGCTGTACTCTGTCTTATTACTGCCATGCCGATAGGTACTACTTCTTGTGGGTGGTGGAAGATTGAGTAAACCAAGCAAGCTTAGACATTCGCGCAGTGTGCTCATGGCTCTTGGGTTCTCTGTTTGTGAGCTGAGATTGATTAATAACAAAAGATTGAATGGAAATAACATATAGAAATGCTAAATAATATGAGACATTGATAGATGGAATTAAATATTCAGACTTATGTTTGGGTTTTCAGTTTTGCGGCGGCGGGTTCAACGACAGTTCTCTCAATAAATAGTGTTGCTTATGCTTGAAGTTGAAATGAATGCATGATGTCAGCGAGTGAATGCATGCATATTGGATTGTTAATTTGACTTTTATTTTTGTTACTTGTAGAGGTTATGATTTTGACAGTCGAAAGATATTTCCTGAAAATATCAATCTCTGTTAACAGTTTTGATTTTGATAGGTATAGGAGGCATTCTAGTGGATTGTATTTTAGTTAAAGAGGGGTCCGCACTGAGTCATCTGTTTAGGGCCTTGCATATGAACTAACTGCGAATGATTGCGAATCTTGACATTTCTTTCAGATGAGTAGTTTGCTTGGGCTCCGTGGAATAACTCCCCAATGAAATAACTCCCCAAAATTTGTATGAAGTTGGGAAGTCCTTTCAAATGAAGGAAGTCCCCAAAATTGGGGATTTATTTCATCGATTTTTGGGGACTTCATTCATTTTCAAGTTAGGGTGTAATTTCACAATGATATAAGTCCCCAAAAATATGCAATGAAACAAGTCTCCAAACGTGGGAATCGTGGAAACAGGCGTTATTTAATGGATGGAACTTTTAAATTTGTGCCTCAAGGTTGCTTTAGGCAGCTTTTAATAATTTACGGTGAGTATTTTGGCAAGGTTAGAGTTTTTTTGTGTGGGAAGTGAATTTAAAAAATTACTACGCGCGGCCGGGGGGTGGCGGTGCGGCGGTGGGCGTGGCGACGCGCGGTGGCGTGGAGTGTTGCGCATGGCGGCCGCGTCGGGCGGATCGCGCCGCCACCGCCGCCCCCCGGCCGTTGATATTTATTAATATTTGTTGATATTTATGTCTAAACATATGTATTCACAATTGCAGGTCGCAGCTCATGTGATATGTGAAAGGCACTTACATAAGTATCTGAATATGCATAACAAAAGCAATATTTTGTCTTCCAGTCGGGTTTTAGAAAGCAGTAATCTACTGCCTGAAGAAAATGGAATAAGGCGGAGCTGGAAAAGATGTTAAAAATAGTTTTACACTTGTAGCTCCAGCTGCAGCATTTAAGACATCTAGTCTTGCTTCATCTGGCATTATGTTCAGGCAACTATTCTGCACTTCAAGGTTTAACTAACAATGTAAATAAATAAATTGTTTGATACGACAGTAGGGCCTAGTGACTCTCAACCTTACTGAAGTATAGGTACCTACATATAACTACAATTGTCTGCCTTATTTAAACCCTTTAATGAAATATACTTTCATTATACTTCATGACGAGATCCTCTTGGAATAATTGACAATTCCTCGCAAGTGCAGTACACCTTTAAACAAAATTTTAGGTGAAAAAGAGTGGAGTTTCGATTTCATAACGCTAAGGCTTAAACCTTTATCTAAAATTATGTCCAAAAATAAGTTCTATTTAATCAGAAGCTTTCAAAATCATCAGGTTTCCCAGTTTAAGTTTGTTCTCCTTCCAATGATAATATCCGAACAACTTTTTTATACATGCAAAGGAAGCAGACTAACATTACCAAAAAACTATTCTAACCCCCAGTTTCACTGAGAGACAGAGAGTTTAAACTCCACTTTTGGTTTAAACTTCAGTTCAGTAGAACATTTGAACTCAGTTTAAGGTTTAAAAGAGACTGTGAAACTGGGGGTAAAACTTCTTTTATAAAAAAAAGAATATCGTTTTTATCATTGGGGAGCCAAGTCTTATGTCGGGAGGAAAGTTCGCTGATCTTTAATGCAAAATAATGCAAAGAATATATGAATTCTCAATAGATTGCATTCAAATGTAAAATGAGTGGAGAAAGAAATTTGAAAACTGGGCCCAGATCACGTAACACGATTCGATTGAACGATCGTCGTCTCGACTATTACTCTCTCTAAATGGAATATTTTCACTGATGTCATTAAAAGATTACACTCACAAACGATTGCATTCTTTTACAACCCTTGTTCTCGGTTCATAAAGATCGATCAGAAAATGTCCAAGGACTCGACTTGTATGCATAGACGTCTGCAAGATTTTTTGAGTGGGTGGGTAAGGGGACACATCTTCCGGGAGGGGGGGGGGCCAGGTGAATCATAGACTCCGACAGAAAACAAGCAAATAATCCATTGCAAAAAACATTGAAAATATGGGGTAATATTTTCAAGACCCAGGTGGGGGCTAAATGACCCCACTTTCCCCCCTCCGGGCAACTTTGCTCCTGTGTTCTTCGCTTTGCGCTAATTTTGAACATAACTTCAAAATTTTATTCTTTCGACATTACTGGACTGACATAATAAAATGAAGCTTCTGGGTATTTGCAGCGCACTCTCTAGTACGTCTTTCCAATCACGCTAAAGTAAACGCTTAGCATTTACCAGGAACAAGAGTGGAAGACGGAATATGGATATTTCTTATTTCTGTCAATCATCATCATGTCCTGTAACCCAAATCATCTGGACATAGTCTCAACATCTCCATCCTTCACGGTCTGCAGTAAGGTATTTTAACTGTGACCACGTCTTTTTCTGGGATTCTGCTTCTGCTAGGACAGTTGACTTTCATGTTGTTCTTGGTCTTGCAACCCGCCGTGCACCCTGAGGATTCTATTCAAAGAACTGCTTCTTCAGTGTGTTGTGTGACCGATCCATTGTCATTTTCACTCTCTTATGTCGATGTCCAGTTGCTCGTGACTAGTTATGCACTATAATTCCTGTAATTATATAATTTGTGGCCAGCGATTATTTAGGATGATTTACAAAAGCCTGTAATTTCCTCGAGATGGTAATCGTAAGTTTCCTGGTTCCGCAAGCATATAATAGCACGGATTTGACATTGTATTTTAAGAATCTCAACTTCGTGCGTACAGAGTACCGAAGGAAGTACGACCTTTATTAATTCTAAGTTTAACGTCCATATCCGTACCGCCATTGGCCGAAACAATATTGCTAAGTTAGTTAAACGCGGGTGGCAGTGGTGGATGTAGTACTTGACTGCTAACTTAGAGGTGTGGGTTTGAGCCCCACTCCTGGCAGCATTCTTTTCTAATTTCCCCAGCTTTGAACGCCACCGTGGGATTTTATGAGCTAATTAACACCTTATTCTCAATCCACTGTACCAAAACAAAACTCTTTACTATTCTAGAATAATACGTTGATGTGTGGAGTGGCCTGCGATCATTTGTATTTTGTTTTTTTAGCTATTTATGCTTGGACCAATCGACTCTCCCTTCACTTGCAGTTTTTGGCACATCCCGTTCAGCTGACTGATGTTATTTGTCAGGAGACATTTATGCCATCGGCATAGTCTTGATGGCGCAGCATTTCAAACAGTCTCCATTGAATGCCCTGTCTCTCCTCTGTACTAACACTAACCGTCAATACGTCAGCCATCGCCATCAGGAAGAGAATTGGCGATAGAACATCCCCTTGTCTCACACCCTTTTGCACTACGAAGGAGTCGTAGCTGCACTTTGAGTAAAACAAAACAACTGGTGTTGTTGTAGGACTCTCCAATAATGGCAACAATTTTTGGGGGAATGGCTCCACCAAGCAATGATCTCCAAATAAATTCTCGATTAACTCGATCAAAGGCCTTCTCGAAATCCACAAACATGAGGTAATGCAGTGTTTGAAATTCCATTGACTGCTCAAGTACGATACGCAGGGTGTTGATATTGTCGTCACACGATCGACCACTGCAGAAGCCGGCATGATGCCTCTTGAGTGTAGACTCGAGTCTACCCTTTATCCGCTCGAGAATGATGAGTGCCATTAGTTTTGGGAAAACGGCCAAAACGGTAATACCACACCAATTTTTTTTTTTAGTCCAGCTGCTGTATAGATTTATTGAAGTTTGGATTTCCGATACTGAAGGAGGTTCGCTGTCAATACCCCTATAGGATCCGCGTATCTAATAAAGTTCGGGTACTTCAGCACTCTGCTCAGCGGAATCCTCATTTAGCATTTTATTTCCCTAAAAAACTCTAACTTGGACTTGCTCTTGTAGTCCTAAACATAAATCAAAGCACTCACAAAAGAATAATCACCTAGGAAATAAACTTATACCAGATAAGCAGTCAAACTACATGTACTTTACCTGCAGATATCATCTCTTAATACCGATTTGAAAATTTCGAATATCTATCTCCCTTCATCTTCGATGCAAATTCCAAAGCAAAAATCCTTTCCGCATATCTCTTCTAATCATTTAAATTCTCAAGACTTTAACCTGTGCACATCTAATCAACAACCCTGCAGCAACCTTTAAATAAAATCTAATAAATAAAATTTGCAATGTAAAGAATACTGGCCAAAATGCCGCACCCTCAGGTACCTCACCATATTATTGTATTTTTTTTTTTCTTTTTTTAACTCCCATACAAAAAATATACTTTGTTTACAGAGCTTAACTAGCCTCAGTGAGACTCAGTAAGTAGTGTTTTGAATGTTCATCGGCATCGGGTCAATCAAAGCAAATAAATTAATATCAAGTCTTTATTTTTCTCCATACAAGAAACCACACGGGGAATAAACAAAATTCAACCATCAGGCTGTCCATATAGGCGAGAGTATGTTGTGTATAGTATAGAGGTATCGTGCAAAGCAAATCAAAACGCCCAGGGACAAATAAAGTGCAGTATTTATCTATACAAACAGGGTATTGTACTCAACTTATAGAGGAGAGTATACCTATTTCTATAGACTGGTTTAGCAGCATAAAGCCAGCGTTTAGGATTACAAAGCGGGCTTGGTCTTCATATACTTGTGGCGCTCGGTGACTTTCACTTGTTCCAAAGACACAAAACTCTGTTGACAAAACGTATCATTTGATACACTATGAGTGTAGGTGATCATTGCTCATATTGTTCTCGTCCAACAACTGGCACAAAGGCAACGAAACAAAAAAAAAAACAAAAGCGTCTTGTATCTACTCGCCGAAGATCATTATTCAAAATCACCCCAAAGAGAACGATGACTGTATCCAACTTTGGCTGTAGCGAAGGCGGGCGGTAGAGTACTCTCGATTGGGATTCGGTTCTGGGGTCCGGTCAGATTCCATTGTTGTCGGTTAATTAAAGTTGAATTGCATTAAGCGGTCTTATCTGTGGTACTCAGGGCATGCCCCCCGCCTCTCTGGCCCGCACCCTCATCCAAGACCCGGAACCCAGATTCACATATGCGGTAATTTAGTTTCCATTAGATTAGCGCACCGTAGTTATATCCCAAGATTTACTTAAGTTAGAGTTAAGCACAGTGAGGGTAAAAAAAAACAAACACCATTAATCATTTTCTACAACTATACACAAAAAAAATGAGCAAAGTCTGCTGATGTTGTTTTTGTGGGTTGTGTTTTGTGTAGTTTGATAATGTATAGCAGCATAACGAGCGTTGATAGCATATAGATACTTTTTTTTGTGTCGTCAGAGAGGTTATAGAAAAGACTGTCAGACGACGCGTCGACGACGCACGACAGCGACAACGTCTATGACAATGGCAAAGAAGAAGATATAGCTTCTTCGACGTTTGACGTCGTCGACGAAGGAGGTTTGCCGAAATTAAACGAAAATTATAATGAATTTGTCAGAAAGAGATTTCTCTATTTACGTATTTGTATCTTTTTTTTTCTCTGCTATAGATACGAAGTATCTTCATGTATAGCATGGTTCTTTGTTGAATGATTAATTTAATGTTTTGTTCCGGGCTGCGATTTTGGGGGGAAATATCTACAAAAAAATACACACAAATACGAAGGCGAACTAGGAGAACCGAAAAATAAAATAAAGTTTTCTTTCTGCCGAATTAAGATGATGGAGGAGGCATAATCGGTTTTTGTTAATTAATTTTTTGTGTGCGTAAAAATGAAATGCTTAACCGCAATTACTCGGTAATTTCAAGTTTTCTTCATTCTTCTTCTTGTTTTTTTTATGTTTGATACAAATACAGGAGGGGTTATATGTGGGTACGAACCTACATACAGCTGAACCTTTGTGGTTAAGGGTATTTTGTCTTTTCGGACGACGACGCGTGTCGACAGAATGTGGTTAAGAGCTTAAATGCTTTTTAAATTTGGGCCATCCAGTAATAAAGACTATACGTACTTCTAAGTCTTGGGAAAGAGGGGGAAGGTCATTGGCGAGTAACCGCGAAGCTTGTTAGGCCTCATAGTCTTCTTTCATGGAAGGGCTGTTAAATACTCATTAAGGCTTTTGTGTCTTGAACGAAACGATTGACAGATTGAAAGTGAATTTGTGAGATTTCTCACTGTGTTGGCGGCAACAACAGTGGCGGTAAATTGACAAAGACTGGAGACAAGAAGACGCTCTCTAAATAATGTCTTTGAAGAATTGTTGGGAAGTTGTTTTTTTTTTTTCTTTTTTTTTCACTTGACATTTTTATGTTAGGTTTCGGTTTCTATACAACTGACCTACATTGATGCAGGAATTTATTTTTTGGAGAACAAGAAATTATGTTCAAGTAGATAGAGTTGATGTAGCTTTTATGAAAGACAATTAGAATATTTAAGTAATTGTATATGCTGATAAAAGATATAGAGAGAAAGGTTTCTTTCTTTTATAAAGACATTAGGCTTCTTAGATAAAATATCAATTAAATAAAATTAAATATCATTTTCTAAAAGAGGAAATAATTCAATGGATGAGTTTAAATATGAAAGAACACTCACATGATACCAAGGAATCGTGAGTGAGGTAGAAAACTTTTACAAAAAGGCTTTTACTACACATTTTATTTTAGGTATCTTTTGTTTCATTTTCAAAAGAAATTTTGTCAAAAATCCACTTAAGAACCGAACGTGGCCTGATATTGGGGAAACTCTTTTTTTTATAGAAATAAGTCAATGAAATAAAATTTTGTCGAAAACGCCCCAAAAGTAGGCGTGGAAAAAAGCTTTGATTGGAATAATTAATATAAATTAAATTTTCTACAACTTTTTTTCAGAATACATCCCTCATTTACGTCAACTTTGACAGCGAGATGGGCGTGTCAGTGGGCGGAAATTTTTTCCAATTATGTCTTTTGATATCTTTTATCGTGTATGAAAATTTCATCCAAATCGGTTGACTGCTTCAGATTTTATAGACTTAAGACCAGCAATCCATACAACTTGGACCACTGTGGCGTATGTGGAACATTTTTTCAATAATTTATTTTTCAAACGGTGTAGGTGATTTGCCTATATTTTCCTAACAATCGTTTTTTACTGTGAAAAAACTTAAACCATGCTGAAAAGATATACATATGCACATTGGGGTGGTGTTAAAAAAAGGTCTCGGTGGATGGGCGAATCGGCTCTAATTGTAGAAAAATAATTCCGTAATTTTTTAGATTTTAATTTTCATGCCCTATAGTCGTTGTAGGGGTGAATAAAACTGCCTATTTACTGTTTGGGTATGTTTGGACATTCGCGTATAATCTGCTAAAAAATTCAGAATGCGAGGGTTGGAAGTAGAAAAAAAATTCTTATCATAAACAATTTCAGAAAAGGTTGTTTTCAAACTTTTTGTCTCCAAAATGTTGAGTATGAAACAGTTTTTCTCTCAAAAATGTTCATAAGAATGGACTTCCGGCTTTCCAAAAAGCAATAAAAAATACTATTAGTGTTGCCGTTGTTTTTTAATTAATTTTTGTCTAATTTATGCATTTTTTTTTAGTAATATTGCCCCTGCCGTCCAAGTGGGGGTAATACTTCACTTCGCTTGGCAAGACTTGATAAAACTAAATTTAGCTTTGGTACTTGACTATACATTTTTATTGTTTTTATATTCGTTCGTTATTATCAAGAGAGTTTGTACTATAATTAATTTTGGTAAATCGAGATGATATGCTTATTCTCTTATCAACAAGGCAATAATGTTTCTGTTTACTCATCACCAAGAATAGGATTATGCCAACTTTGCCTCCTGATTGTTTTTGCCTATTTTGCCTTATTTCGTATTTTTTTTTTTCTTTAAAGTTCATTGTTTTTAAAGATAAAAATAAAATAGCTAAAAGTTTATGTATACCTACGTACTTTTTATGCTAGCTAACATTTCAAAAACTGAGTTGTTTTGAGCAGAAGAGAGTGCTCTCCGTTTCCTGTCAAATTCTGTCCAAAAGAAATTTCATTGGGCAGAAATTCTTAAGTCTGTCAAATGCCAGATTGACGTACGTCAGAGATGTCAGTGATACACAAACAAAATATAAAATTCATCAAAATTTGCCAGACTGACAATTTTTACCAAAAATCTCTGGAACAGAACTATTTTTTTCTTCAAGGAATATCAATTGAACAAGTCTTCTGAATTTTAAAAATCCCAACGAAAATTTGATTAAAATGGAGACCCAAGACCCTTAGCACCCTCTTAACTTTGGACTTAGATGACACTTAAACAAAGAGACTAAAATATGATTTAATTAGAAAATTTCATACAAATTTCATAGAACAAACTATGCAGATGTCTTCAAAATCTTTAGAGCCGTTTCTAAGAAACCAATTAATTATAAAAATGGGTGTGATAGGGGGCGTATTTTACTAGAAATATTTGCATTCACTGTGTTTTAAGTGGGAAAAAACTAGAAAAATATTATCCAAATCCATTTCCCAGAAACCGACAAATAATTAAAAGACTTTCTAATTTTTTTTTTCATACAAACAAGCTCTAAAACTTTCATCCAAATTGTTTTAGCCATTCCCGAGAAATACTAAAAGTGGATGTGTCAGTGGATGGTTTTTACTAAAATCACTTTCTAAGTTTTCGTGACTCGTTATAACAAAATCTAAAAATATCATTTGAATCGTAAAAGCCGTTTCTGAAATATCAGTTAATAAGAAAAGATGTCGTGGCAGTAGATGGATTTTAATAAAATAACTTTTCAAATTTGTTCTTGCTCATACGAAAAAAAAATTTAAAATTTCATCTAAATAGTTGGAGCTGTTTTCGAGACACCTTAAAATAATAAAAGTAGGTGTGGCAGTGGGCGGTACTACCTAAAGCCACATTTTAATTGATTTTTTTTCATTCTCATAATAACGAGCTCTGAAAATGTCATCTAAATCAATGGAACCGAATCTTAGAAATGAATAAACTAATAAAGTGGGCGTGGCTAGGGGCGAATTTTACTAAAATCATTCTTTAAATTTCTTACTCATACAAAAAAAACTCTGAAAATTCCATCCAAATCGTTTGAACCATTTCTGAGAAACTAATAAAAAATAAAGGTGGGCGTGGCAGTCGGTGAATTTTGTTGAAACTATTTTTTTTTATTTTTGTCTCCCTCATTCAAATAAACTCTGAAGAAACTCATCATGATCATTTGACTAGTTTCCGAGAAAAAAAGCAAATAGAACTGTTTTCGAAAGACCAGAAAATACAAAAATTGGGCGTGGTTGAAGGCGTATTTTAAAAGGTGTCATGCTAACTTTACGCGTTAAGTAAGCAGGACTGTACTTTTTGGGCAAACCATACGAGCTGCAATTGTTTCGTTTTCACAGCTTATTAACGGCAGTTAAACGGAAACTAAGCGGCAATTACTGAATTACTCAAAAGTCATTTTTTTAAAGTTGTCAATTTATCTTTTCGTGGCTTTCCAAACTGAAGAAGGTAAAACAATTTGTATCCTCAATTGGTTTCTTGTTAATGTCCGAAAAAATCTCCTAAATCTTCGAAATTTTTGTTTCTGAAAATTTTCTTTCTAGTTTTCGAAATATTTCATTGGTCTTAGAATAGCTTTTACGTATGTTATAATCTCCTATTTTTATGACTTTCCAATATTATTTTTCATCTACATATTTCACCTCATTAAGATGCCAGAGCAATAAATTGAAGGTTTTCAAAAGAGATCATAATTTATTCTCGTGTAAACAAAAAAAATTACAAATAATTATTATCTTCTTAAGCACCTTTCCTAAGCTTAACATCATCACATAAATTATGACCACTTATCAAACAACAATAATATAATATCGAACAAAATCAAAAAGTTAAATAGGTATCGTTTTTGAAAACCATAATCACTGTCCCTGCATAGCTTTAAAAAAACAGTCACATGGCGTCCTATTTATAATTCTAGAATGCATTTCTATCAAACCTTTTAATAAAACTTCTCTGTTTTCCACAAATCTATCATCAAAAATTCTCTCAAAAGATACAAAATTAGAAACTGTCCCTTATTTGTATAATTTAAGCGGAGAAATAAAGAACGGCCCCACAAGACCAAACTCTAAACTAAGCACACTTGTCAACACATTGCTGACATTAACACGAGTTGCGTGCTGCATAAGCATCCATCCAGCATCATTTCAGTGTGTTTTTGAAGTAGTTGTATGTATGTATCCTGCGACAAACGATTTATTGATATTTCTCTAAACAAAATCAAAAAGCCAAATCTGATGATGCAGCCGCACCACCACCCTATAGTATTAATACAGCATCAGCAGCACAACAGAGCCCATAGTATCACGCCCTCAACCTCCTCAAGTCAAAAGACCTCGAGCAGAGTTTTTGAACGCGCGTCATGTCCCATAATTCATTTAACACCTTTCAATGGTGGTTAATTGGCACTGAATATAGCCAGGCAGGAGTGCCTAATGCCTATGTGTATTTGAAACTCTAAAAATGGATCCGGCATCATGTGCCTTTACCATTTTTGACAGTGTACAGATAAGATACATCCCCACACGTATAAATCAATCGTTGATCTATCTAAATTCTTTTGGAGACAAATCGTTCCATCAAAGTGAAATCGATATAAAGAGTGAACGATAAGGGGGGAGGGAAGAATACGGGTAGAGGTTGGTAGATGAAATTTCGAACAAAACACAAACTGCGATAATAATACGCGAAGAAAGGATACTAAACAGGATAACGGCAGCGAGGTTTATTGCAACATTTCATTCTTTGATCGCTAATGTCATGAGAAATTACTTTCCATCGAATCAGCAGAAACGGGTGCCTATACTGGTGTAGGAGAGTGGGTGATTGGGTGAAGTAAGGTTGAGGTTGATGCCTTGTCCGCCTTGGTGTAAGTTTAACCTCTCTGTCAGCTTTATTTTCCATTTCTAACCAAACGAACAATGAAAACAATTTCTTTTCCAACTTGCCACTGCCACTATACCATCAGTATTCGGCACTCTTGCTTCCCTCATCCACTCACCCCTCCCGTTGCCCATTGAACAATCAAGCAAAGAAAAATTCAAAAGAATATATGTATGTAACTACCCCCCGCGTTGAGAAGGCAGGCCAAACACAGAGAGTAAAGATCCTGAAAGGGATGAAGGCAGAAAAAAGAAGCAAAAAAAAAACAAGAAAGCAAAGGAAACCCAAGCTTTTTGTGGAATTACATTCGAAGCTGGCGCAGAGTTGAAATAGCAATACCTTTCCCACACGGATGCTGGAAAATTCCTTGAGTGTAGGTATATCCTAGCGAGCTATATATCCTCACACAATCCTTAATTCAACATGGTGGTGGTTTCGCTCAGCGAAGATTCTATCTAAAGTTACTATACTCTCGGATAAAGGTGTGTGGTGGGGGTTTTGATAACCCTGGGTATGCGAGTCGGCTTTCGTTGGAAGGAAGCAACAACAAAAAAAAGTTAAAGATGCAAATATACCCAGGGATAAAGAAGATGTGACTCCACGACAACGTCGACGACGATGACGATGACAACACAACATAACCAGGTGGCTGGTGGTAGACCTAACCCTATTCTACCCGGTTGTTCCTTAAAGACTGCGTCTCATATTCCATAGTGGGGACGCACGCGACGGCAACGGTGACGACGGGTATTTCTCAACCGTTGGCTATACTGGAATTCTTCATTACCACATTTTTTTGTTGTTCTTAACTTAACTGTGTGTGTTTGTTTTATCCTTATGAAGGGATGAGTACGGACTTTTGAATTAATTCCATTGTCTTAATATAGGTTGTTGTTTTGAAGTGTTAGGGGGAGGTGATGGAAACGACAAGTCTTTATCTTCTCTCTATACTGTATCTACAAACAGAAAAAAAGAAGATCCAGAGCACTGGCTGAAGAGCAAAAAAAAAAAATGTTTAAAATAAGGAAGAAGAAATTACAAAGATTACAAAAGATTCGTTAATTAATTGATCAACGACGCTTTCAAAAGGGATTTGCATTACATTTGAAACAGGATAATTGAATATTTATTAGGGCGGGAGAGATATACAAAGAGAGAGAGAGGAGAGACTGTTCTAAAAGTAAGGAATACGAATCTAGAAATAGTAGCGATTTGCATTGAGAGTGATGTATCTAAAATGAAGGATTTAATATAAAACATTCGGTTCATTAAAAGATATAGACTCAGGGTTGTCATTTATTTAAATTTTTTTTTTTTTTTTTGAAGGGCAACTCCGTATATATTATTAATTTGAGTTGTAATTGCTTTTCTGTTTTTACTTGTATATATTTTTCGCGCGCACTAGATATGCAATGAGATTAGAAACTTAAAAGAAGTTGGGAGGGTGGATATATTAGAAGAAGGAGCCACATAAATGCAAATCCTTCTAAATTACTTTTGTAAAGCTTTTGAAGAAAGATGACACTCTCTCATGACCTTTATAAATTATTAAATAGACACAGGGTCTTGTCACTGTCGTTAATTGGAAGCAATTCAAGGGTAGCTAGTGCTTAACCTTAGCAATTATTGATATTGTAATTTATTATGTGTCAATAAAGTTTATTAATAATAATAAAAGAAGACCGTTGAGATTTTTCTGTCGACATTTAAACAATAAATTGTAAGCTTTATCATAGAGTTGAACTCATCTATAAAGTTCTTTAATTTTTTAGAAGAAGCTATGACCCAGGCGTTCAGGCATTGCTTTCTCTTTTCATGATTTTTTATTTTCTTAAGTGGCGCCCAATCAAAAACTTTAAAATCTTTTCAACCCGGAAAGCAGTTATTGAATTTACATACACAACCAATTTCATGCGAATCTGATCAAATAATTTCTTTTAATAATATACTGAGAGAAAGTTCAAAAATTTACCGATGAGGGCGATGGATAAGCTGGGATACATGCACCCTACGTAGTGATTCTGTTGAAAAATATGTAACTCAGACCGCAATAATGGTAACAAAACGAAAATTTGTATGAAGTCGGTTCGCAAAAATAACAACATTTATCGCAAAATTCCAAAAAAAAATTTAAAAAAACTGCGTTCAGATAAACAAAATATTTTGTTAATATCCGCAAATTTAAACTACGAAATGGAACTTATTTCACCCATTTCAGAAGAATGTAGGTGCATGTCAAAGACGAATAATATTTTGACAGGCCAAATATTTAGTTCAAATGAGCTTTACTTCTTGAATGATTTTTGGCTGTCTTAAATTGCGTGCAACTAAACTTTTTATATTTTTGTTTTTAGAAAAACCATTGAAATTTCCTTATCTTTCAAAAATCAACCATTATGACTTCATGTTTTACGTTCACAACTATTTTACACTTTTTTCTTAAATGGCGCCCAACGAAAAAATGTTGGCTTACTAAACAACTATTTTTTTTTTCGGAACAAAGCTTAGTGTCTTACTAGTAATTATTACAAATTTGTTTGGGTATTCCAGCATTTTTTTTTTGTTTTCCTAAATGGCGCCCAACAAAAAATATTGACTTATTGAACCAATTTATTTTTTACCGGAAAAAGTGAAATTTTCTGTTTGTATGAATCCCATTTTTTTGGCAGGTATGTACTTATTTGTTTTAATATTTTCTTTTTTCTTATTTTTTTTTTAAATGGCGCCCAACAAAAAATTATTGACTATTTTTTCCAGAAAAAAAGTAAAGTTTCTGGCTATTCAATAATTTTGTAGGTATTTCAATATTTCTTTCTTTCTTTTTTAAATTTTTTTTTTAAATGGCGCCCAACGAATAAAAATTGTTTTATTATTCCAACATTTTTGTCTACGTTTTTTTTTTCTTAAATGGCGCCCAACGAAAAAAAGTTATCTACCAATTTGTTTCAATATTTTCTTTTTATTTATTTTTGGCTTATTAAAACAACTTTTTTTTGGAAAAAAAGTAAAGTTGTCTGCTAGTAGAAAAATTCCAGTCTTTTTTTACATTATTCCAAATTTTTCTTTTGTTCTTTCTTAAGTGTTTATTCTCTGTCAATTCTTTTAAAGAGCTATTTAATGGTATATAATTTCACTTTCAAAATGACCAACTGCCTTAGTAGTTTCTTCATTTAACTATTTTCTTAAGTGGCACCCAATGCAAAACGTATAGGCATCTAATTGTTGTCTGTTTCAATTTTGTGTATAATTTTGATGAAAAACCTGTTAACGTATTGAAAGAACAAGCTAAGTTTTAAATTAACAATTCATACAATCATAAAAATATATATGTACCTCTACCTACCCTCGATTTTTTTTATTGTTGCCCTGTCAATATGGACTGAACTAAATGTCTTCAAAACAACTACGATAGCCATAAGTAAAAGAAATCTTATCAATTTCCTATCTCAAATAATCTTATTAAATGTTCTCTATCTCAAAAAATCCCCTCTTTCTATCAAATCACACTCCCTCTTTATCAAATGACCAGTGCAATAACTAATCCTTGTTGTATATTTCCTGTCACTTTCTCATAAACACATCATCAAAAAAAAAAAACTTTTATGCTTACGTAAGTTCTATCACAAAAAAAACATATCGCATATTAATCTAAGGCAACAAAAAAGGAAGAGACACTTCATCCCATCTTTAACTGTACATTTTGACATAAACCAGATCATATCCCAGCCACTAGCAGTAGTTCGGCATAAGTCCTTCAAAAACGCTTCATCTTTCAATCCGAAAACACATAATACAAACTCAAACAATCCATAACACTTCCCCTAAGAAGAAGCACAAAAATTAATAAAAATATGAGTGTTGGGGGAGGGGGGTGGGACAGAAAAAAAAATCTTACCACTTTCGATTTTTTCCCATCGCCGCATCCTTGTAGTCAGTCAAAGGACAGTTTTTTGCTGTTTTGTCCTCCTCCCACCTCTGCCCAACTATCATACATACCTATCTATTTTGCACCCCCTCCCCCTCATTTTGATGAAGATGACCTGCTTCTCCAAATCTCCCCCAAAACAATAACAACAACAACGACGATCCGAACTTGGAACAGAATAAAAATAGCAATCGAATCACATGCAGGACACACACATTTCTTTTGCTCCTTTTTCTGCCTGATTTCCTTTTTTGTTTTCCTAAGCTTCTGTTTCATTTCATCTTTTTTTTCAAAGAGCAAAAAAATGCCCGTCCATCATCGAGAGCACCAGTTCATCTATATATTGGGGAGACATAAAGGCTAACACCACACGCGATACCAGAAGGGAGTTCTATTCCTCGTAAATGGGGTCAGTGCTAGGTTATAATGGCGTCCCTATAAGATCCTTTCTGATGGGAATTTTTTTTGTCATATTGTTGTTGTAAAAGCTTTCACAGAAAAGCCATTACATAACCAACCCAATGCCAGTGAGAGAGCATAAGCCAGGGGCAACATGAACATAACGAAAATAAGCCCTAAAAATTATCGACATTTAAACAAAAAAAAAAAGGTTATAACGACAAAAATCCACCTCCTCCAGGATAACTGGATTAAGAAGAGACTTCCAAAAATGTCCCTTTTCCAAGTCCAATGGAAGTTGTAAAAAAAAATTCTCGTCAAGCATGCGCCCTTTAGCAACATTGTTTCCCAAGAAGACCCAAGAAGAAGCAAAGCCCAAGAAGCTGTTTGGAACAAAATGTGTAGAAACACGCACCAAACAGCATAAATTCCTTCGTTCAATTTTCTCCTCGCCCGCGCGCGCGACAGACAATAGAATGAAAGAGAAACAAAACAAATTCGCAACAAATCGATGTCACAGACAAGGAAAACCAAACACATAACTCCATTATCGTACTTCATACAGTAACGAAAGAGCGAGTGGAAAATGTGTTGTGTTTTTCGTTAAGTTGCCGAATTTCTTCCATTCTTTCTTCTTCCCTCAACCAAGCAGTGGCGAACACACGAACAAATTCGATTCAAAATATCAGTCTTGTTCGTCGCTCTGTGGTGTAAACAACGTAACAGTAAATCGACGGTGGGTCGCGCACCGCGTATCATATGATATTTTATTATTATTTTGACAAGCAAAGCAACTTGCATATTATTCGGTTGTGTGCTGTGTTTACTTGTGATTGAAAAAAATATTAAATAAAAAAGAAGTAGAAGATAAGCTCAGTCGGTGGTGTATCGAAACTCCAGGAATCTTCGGGAGGATTTTATTTTCGTTTCTGTTTTTTTGATTTATTTTCCTATTTTGTGTTAGTTTCTTCCCTGTGGTGAAGAAATGTAAAGCAAGTGAAATATTCTCAAGAAAAAAAAAAGTGATGCAAGTGTTTGCTCTTTTTTGTTTATCGAAAGAAAAAAAATGTTACCCACAAATCGAAAGGGATAACAACTGATGGATAAAGTTAAAGTGTTTCATTGTTTTTTTAAAAATCATGTAAAACCGCGCCACCAAAAACCAAATTTAAAATAATAAAGGATTACAAAACGAACAAGAAGAAAGAAGGATTATATCGGGGATTTTTATTTTGTTTTGACAAATAATTTTTCATCGTCCTTAATTTTAAATATATTTTTTTTATATGTTGCCATTTGTGGACGAGTTGTATTTTTTATGTTTTTGGATTTTTTCTCTTAATTTTCCAACAACAACAACGAAAAACACTTCTCAAACCTCCTCAATTAATACAACAACAACATCATCAACAACGAGGATAACAAGCAAAAAAACAACAACAACTACGAATGTCCTGCGGTTGCTAATTAAATCACAATTTAAAATTAAAAATAATGAATCCTTATGAATATGAAACGACACTCGATAGCCGCGATAATAGTGGAGTTTTACGTGGAATTGTCCAACAACAACAATTTAATCAATTGCAACAACAGCAACCACAACATTATGATTATGAATATCAACATTTGCAACAACGTGCCAACGAACGAGATACAAGGACACAAATTGCACTTGTCAGAGGAGGCAAGTGTTTCTTTCTTTTTTTTTTAACTAATTTTTTTTTTTTTTTGTTGCTATTATGTACATAAATGCCTATGTAGGTTTTAAGGAGAAAAGGCTATAAATTCTTTTTGATAATATAGCTGCAGGTAATTGAATTTATTGCTCTTCGGGGTTCATGTGTAGATTTTCATTCGAAAACCTGTACTTCGACAGAAGAAAGTGAAATACTTTTTGTTTGGTTGTTGAAATGAACTGACATAAGTTTAAGAAGCGTTTCTTTGACTTATTTCCGGCCTTGTACTGAAAACTGTTTGAATTTCTGCATTTAACGATTTTTTCTTAAATGGCGCCCAACGAAACATTTAAGATTTTTGAAACTAATATTTGTATAGACTGGAAATCGTTTAAATTTTGTTCGCCTTAGAAACCAAGTTGGGTAAATTTGGTGGAAATTTTTCAATATCTTTCATCTTGAGACATTACTTAATCATTGGCAACGTTCTTGCTTTCCAAATTGGAAATACATAGGTACATACATTCCAAGAATTAAAGGGAAACGTATTAATTTTTCATTCCACGTGTCGTAAGAAGCTAGGTTTTACTTGATATTATAAATCTAATAAATTAGAGAACAAACATCGCTTCAATTGTGGGGATGACATATTTGAACCTTTTGACAACTGCGGCTATTATTGGAAAAATTAAAACTGAGTGTATGGTTCAAATAAGTTGTAAAAAAATACATACAAGTAACTAAAAATTGGTAAAATGAAGTTCAATGTTATTTTTGCTGCAGAAAATTTTTAAATTATTTTGTTTTGTAAATAAATACAAAAGCTTTTAGTCTGATTTAATAACGAACTCGATAAAGTTCTTATCTGAAGGTTTTTGAGGAATATTTGAATATTAGGCAACTATAGAGTATTGATCATTAGACATCAAGTCTGATTTTGCTTTGAAACTTTTTTATATTTGTTGTGTTAATAAGAGGAAGTAAATAAGAAAATTCTTCAGGACTGTATTGAATGAAATTCAATGCTTTTTTCCTCAAGATCAAGATTAACCAAAACATATAGAACTAACAATATGAAAAATTTAAAATTATATTTTCTACAGTGGAAACATTGAATTTTCTATTTCTGGAGCTCATACTTCGTGAAATAAATAAATTCGAAGAATTCAAAGTCTTTGTTTGCACCCTGAAGAAACAACAAAGATTTAGCTCACAGTCGAAGTATCTTTTCCATATATTTCAAATGCTTTCTAATTCGAATGGGAAACAATTTATTTTTGTAAATATTCCAGCTTTTCAATATATTCTGCTTTTGAAATAAAAAAAAGAACAAAAAACAATTCCATTCGCAACAATGATTCTTCATTAGATGATTTGTTTGCTTAAGTGGCGCCCAACAGAAGTTTCTTTAGTTTTTGAAAAAAGTCATTTTGTCTACCGTGAACGCCAAAACATATAGGGAACTAACAGTCATAATTTTTTCTGTTTAATTTACCTTTAATTGTTGATGAACGTTTTCTGGATTTTTCGAAATAGAACTGTTAGGTTTTCATTGAGAATATTTCTGTTCTAAGATCGTTTTGAATTCTGATTAGTCGGTTTGAAATACGATTTGCTATATTTACTCTTCTGAACAAGCTTAAACAAAATGTTTTCTAAATCATATGTTGTCGATTTTTTAATAAGTTTTATTTTTAATGTTGTTTGTTTTTAATTTTTGTATCTCAAATAATTCTGACTAATCCTTTCAAGATACAAAAATTTGGTGCATAAATGAATGGACATTTTTTTTTTTTAATTCTTTTGTAAGTTGGTAAAACCCACCTAAATGAAAATCTTGCGTATATATTTTATTTTTTTGATTGAAATTGAAACAACTCCCCATCTATATAATAAAATAAGTATACATCGCTTCAACTTGATCTACTGAACTTTGAAACTTTTTAAAAAACTTGCCTGGCCCTGGGCAAAAAAACTTCCAGCTTAATGATTAGGAATTCTAATCTTGTTGGATATAGTTTACAGTGGATTTTCGTTGAAAAATTCATGAAGTTGAACTGAACTTAAAACAAATTGCGTATGACAAAGCCCTCACTATGTCACTGATGAGTTCAAGTGAGTAAGCCGAACGAAGCGCCAATTTGTAGGACTAAAGGCCATAAAAAGCTATTTTGAAGCTTTTTGTCTAGCTTGATGTTTCGTATATTTTTTTTTGTTTTTGGCTGAAATTTAGCCAGTGAAATACAATTTTTTGCATTTACTCAAAGTTGGGTTACACAAAAATGTCATTTAAAGCATAGTTTACAATGCTAAAAAAAAAGAAACATTTTTAAAACAATTTTCCTTTAAGCATAGTTTACAGTTCCGATGCGAAAAAAAAATCAAAATTTTCAAAACGATTTTCCACCTATTCTGCGCACCAAGTTGAATAATATTCAAGGCGAAAAACGTTTGCTTTGGCCTAAACCACCCATTGAGTCAATATTTTACCCTTAATTGACAAGCTATAGGCCTAAAAATGGAAAATAATTATTTTTGGATGCGAAAACCATTTGCATGCAAATAATGCCTTGAGGTGAATATATTTTTTTTTTTCGGAAGTATAAACCGACCATCAAAAAAAAAATATTTTATTCACCACACTCTTTTTCTCATGCAAATCAATTGCCGGTCCATTGTTTTGCATGACATTCCATGACAGCATTGTTTTTTTTTTTGCATGAAACTGTAAACCAATCATGCAAAGAATTAATTTTACATTTCACCTCAATTATTTTTGACATGCGAGAATATTTGCATAGATTTTTTTTTGCGCACGGGAACTGTAAACTAGGCTTTAGGCTTAAAAGGCAACTGTAGGCTTAAAAGGCAAGGAATTATTTTTGGATTCAAAAATCATTTGCGTGCAAATAATGCTGTGAAGTGAATTATTTTTTTTGATGCTGAGCTTACAATTCCCATGCGAAAAAAAATCAAAATTTTTAAAACGATTAATCCGCCCATTGAGTTATTAATTTACCCTTAGTTAAAAAACTATAAGCCGACCATCCAAAAAAAAATGTCTCTCTCACCACACTTTTTTCGCGTGCAAAACAATTGCTGGTCCATTGTTTTGCATAACATTCCATGACAGCAATGTTTTTTTTTTGCATGATACCTACTGTAAACCAATCATGCTAACAATTAATTTTGGCTTTCACCTCAATTATTTTTGACATGCGAGAATATTTGCATAGGTTTTTTTTGCCTACGGGAACTGTGAACTAGGCTTAAATTAATGAACTAGGCTTAAAAATGAATAACAATTATTTTTGCATGCAAAAATCATTTGCAAGCAAATAATGCCGTGAGGTGAATACATTTTTTTAAGCGTAAACCGACCATTCAAAAAATATTTTGTATCCACCACACTATTTTCTCGCATGCAAATAACTGCCGGTCAATTGTTTTCCATGACATTCCATGACAGCAATTTTGTTTGCGTGAAACTAGGTATAAACCAATGATGCGAAATAGTAGTTTTGTATTTCACCTCAATAACTTTTGACATACGAAAATATTTGCATTGATTTTTTCCCCATGAAAACTGTACACTGGGCTTAGTTAAACAAAAAAATTATGTCAAATTTCCGTTCCTGCTAGTGGAGTTGAATGCATCTGTTCAAATACAACCAACACATAATGTTAGGGACCAACGAATTTCTGTTTTGATTTAAATTATCTGCTTCTTATCACATCTTATTAATTTGCTCGGCTACAACCTGAAAGTTTCTTGGATATTACTCCAAAATGTTTCTTTTTACCTTAGGATCAAAATTTTTCTTCTATTTTTCTCGAAAATGGTTTCCAAAAATTGTTAAAGTAAATTCAGTTTATTATTTAAGCAAGAAGCTACTTTGTGGAAAACATTTTTTTTCAAAAAAGGTTACCTACTTACTGTACTTATTACAATAGAAGCCTTTTCTTGTTTTTTTTTTCTCGAAGCGGACCAAACTGATTGAACAAAAAACTTTGAACAGACGATTATTAAAAGATTTAAAAATAAATTCAGAAAAAAGTCAAACTCTATTTTTGAAAGCTCAATATCAGTCGACTTTCTTTAAACTTGAGATCCATCTATCTTTATTTTATATAAGAAAGGGAAATTAAACTTAATTATAATAGTTGCTTAGTGTAAAATTTTATAGTTTTTAATAGTAGATCGTACTTATATTAGTATGCGAAAAAAGTTTAATCAAAATCGTAGGAGTCGTTCTTAGCCAAAAAAATATTTTCCTTTGCGGTTTTTTAAACTTTTGTATGGAAGGTACCGTTATTTTTTCATAAATGTAAAATTTTTTCCAAAAATATTTTAGAGAGTACTAAAAAACTCTTAAATATCGAGTTTCAAAAAAATCGTTCAAGTCGTTTTCAAAATATTTGATTTTCCAAAAAAATTTTGAAAAATTTTTTAAAAATCCAAAAAATATTTTTTCAAAAATTTTGGTACAAAAGACTATTTATATTTTTTGTAAGCTTCAGCATAAGAAAAATAATTGAAATCGGTCGTGCCGTTTTGAAGAAAATCAAAAATTAAAAAAATGGTTCTTTGGGAGGTACCATTAGTAACCATTTTTGAAAAATGGTTTTCCATCCAAACGAAGCCGTTACTAAAATAAATGTATTTAATTTTTTTTTAAGAAAAGTTGTCGAGTGCTTAAAAAATTTAAAAAAACGTGGGCATAATCAAGTTTGAAGAAAATCGATCGAGCCGTTTAGGCTGTAGACGAACAGACAGATAGACAGAATTGTGCCACCCACGTTTTTTGTGTTCTCTATCATCGTAGATAATTTATCATGTTCAAATGTTATCTCAAAAATTTTTTTTTTAAGAATCCAAAACTTGCCTTATAGTAGGTACCTATATCGCAAGTAAAAATTCTTTTTGAAAAACTCAAAAATGTCAAAAATGCATACATACATAGAAAAAAATTAACTTTATAAATTAATTTGAGGCGATGAGAACCAAAACTTGCCATGCCAGAAAAACTCGTCATGACCAAATAAAATTGCTTAATAACTTTTTAACAGAACATTAAATATAATTTTCCTTTAAACCATACAAAATAGATTTAAAAATATATGATTAGATACAAACAATTATTTCCAATTAAGTACTCTCATTTAAAAGTTATTTAACAATTAAATTCGGTTATGAAGAGTTTTTCTGACATGGATATGGTGAAATTTGGTTCTCATCACCTCATTTCTATATAAATATAATAATATTTATTAATAAAAGCAACATTCATACATATCCATATATGCATACAAATATTAAAATGTAGGTATAGCAAATAAAAAAATCGAAACTTTATTTTTAAATTTCAAATTTTGTTTGTTCATATTTATCAATTTGTTTTTTCATTGAAATGAGTTAAAAAATAAATTAAATTTATTTTTAACTTTCTAACTAATAGAACCAACCCATTTTGTCAAAGATAAATGCTTCAATTAATAGAAGTTAGAAAAAGAAAAAAAAATCAATATTAAATTCTATTTTAGTCTTTTTCAGACAAAAATAACCAATTTATTATTTTATGAAATAAATAGAAATCTGCATTTGAAATGTTTGTCATTTCTGTTTAGTATTTCTATATTTCCATACATGCGTTGGCAGGTAGTAAATACATTTGAAAACGAAAAGTTCTACCCCGATTCGATCTGTCGTACTACCTACACTTTTTTCAATCAAAACAAATAGTACACATCTCCCATACTCCTTCTAAAATCTAAAACCTATTAAAAATGTGAAAGTCTTATTAACGGTAGATACCTAGGTAATTTGTTTTTGTTGATTATAAATCTTGGATTGAAATAAATAAACAAACAAAGTGTTTGTCCTAGAATAAATGGATGGATTCTCATAAAATTTCAAAAAAGAAGTCGATTATTTCTTGGAATTCAATGAAGGATATTTTATTGTGTATAAAGTGGGGGTGTAATAATGGGCATACTACAGGAGAATGGTAGCCCTATCAATTTACTAGTGACCCTTCTGTAGAGTTTAGGTAGTGTCTGTAAAGTGATCCGATTCAAGACCCTTTTAAGGCAGAGGTTTTAAAATACTTATATCAAAGTCTAGCTAGATTCTAAAAGAAGTAGTAGAGTCCATAAAAGGAAGGACCTCAAAATTGAAATGTTATGGTATTTGTGCTGCCCCGTTTGATAAGTGCTGCTTTTTACCTTCTCTCATTTTATGTATTAGGTGTGACATCAGGCCACAAAGGCAGTTGCACACGTTCAGCTTAAACATTTTCCATATTCTTCTGATTAATATAGACAGGCTAATTTTACGATTTTTAAAACACTTGATGTTCATTCCATAATCACATTGACAATAAAACACAAATGGAACGTGGCTAGTTAAATAAAAAAAAAATTGATTCCCTTAGGTATTTCTCAAATCCAAATTCAGTTGCACGAAAAATCCATTAAAATTTTACGACATTTTTTTAAAGTCACGTATACCTATACCTACTTTTACCGACTTGTTAAAATCACACTTAAATTATGACAATGTCTTCCTTCCAAAAAAGAAACAAATCAAAATAAAAAAACTCAAAATCCATTTACATAAATAAACGTGTTTAAATTGTTTATAGACATTTTGTACCTGTTCAACCATTTTAATACATCATGACAAACAAAAATAACGGTAGATAACAATAACAACACACTAAATATCTATTTTCGTATAATATACAAAGCAAAACAGCAACAACAATAACATCATTTTAAACATTGAATTTCCATTTAAAACTAACATATTCCTAAGAATAAATGCAAATAGTAATTAAAATTCGAATGAATGGATAAACAAATAATAAGCTCTCTGATGCTTGTCATCACTCACAATCCTCCTACATACTTACCTACAAACATACATACATACACATAAAATAAGGGTTATTGACATTTCACTTGACTGACGCATTATTGAAAATGCAAATTTTTTTTTTGGATTAAACTTCACTTAAAATCAATCAGCCATTGTTGTGTGTATGTTTATATGTGAGAATCGAGAAAAACACGCATTATTATAATTATCCTTAATTCGTAAAATACAAATGAAAACAAAAAAAAACATACCTACCTACCTACTCCTTTTCTCTCATTCTCCTGGTGAATTGATGAGAGTGAATTAAAGTCCTTTACAACAATTGTAGCCTGTAGGTTGAGATAAAGTTTAAAGGAATTCAGATAAATATTAAAAACCCCACTCAAGCTCATTAAATAAATGAACATTAAAAAATTAAACTCAAAGTAAATTTAATAGTAAAATCAATTCATGTTGTAAAATCGCTTTAATACAAGTTAATTTTCAATGCGTAAGAGTGTGGGTGTGGATGTTGAAGATATTGCAAAAATAATATTAAATGAAAGCTTGAGGTCAGCTAAACTTTCGAGGGTCTTAAAAATTGCTTCGAGATTGAAAGATTTTGCCATTACAGCAACTAGACCAAGCTCGTTAAGAGATTATTTATATATTAAACCTTCCTATAAACTTTTCTATACAAAGTCAGAAGGTAGGCATATAAAAGCGAGCGAGAAACCCCTTAAGAAAGGACCCACTCAACCACATCGTATCCCTTACAAAGAGAAAATCCAATTCCAGTTGAACATAGAAGTCCTTATACCAGTCAGCCAACGACAACCAACATCAACAAAAAACCCATCTTCCCTTTCATCTTTGTAAGACTTCATCTCCCTTGATCCCTTAAAAGATACAATAAATTTAAAATTTCTAATTAAGGCAGCAGACGAAAATGCGCCCAAACCCTTCTTCAATGTTTCAATTCATCGTTGTTGGTCTTATAGACACACAGTAGGTAGGTTTAGTATAGAGCTGGATATCGTTTTATTTAAGGATATTTCGCATACATACAATTTGATTCGAATAATAAACCAAAACAAAAGGCAAAAAAAAAAGGAGTAAAGAAGTTTTATGCCGAAGAATAAAAGACAAAAAGTCAAAAGAAAAAACAAAAAAGGATAAGAGCTATCCAACTATTTTAGATGGATATTCATGTGCTCCTTTTTACGTTCATCTGTTTTTCTTTTTTTCTTATTTAAGGATTGTCATTTGATTTTAGCGACTCTTTGGTTTTTATGTATATAAGCTTCCTTCTATTTTATGTAACAAATAAAAAAAAAAACAAAGAAAACAAATAATACAAAGTCTGTATGAAGATGATGGAATAAAAATGCCAATCTCGTTTTTCACTTCACATCATCTTGTATATGTATATTATCATCCTTATAGAAGTGAAACAGCTAAAATACAAAAAAAGGATTCCTTTTTTTTTCCTATGTATATTTTTGGCAAAAGCAATTGTCCCTAATCAGGTCATTGTTATTGAATTTATAAATGAAATTGGGAAGAAATTTTATGGTTTTCTTGTTAAAGGACCTATACCTATGCACAACAAAAAAAGGGATTCGATTTGGAAGATTTATTCTAATATTTAAAGATTGCAGACGGAATTTGTTGGAAGATTGACAGCTTTTTATGAGGAATTCAGACAATGAAATATTTAAATGAAGAACCTTATTTTTTTTGATTAAGGACACTTTACATCGACTAAGGTGTTGACAAATAAAAAAATTGAGATAAAAAAGAAATTCGAAAATATAAATTAAATACCTGGAAAACATGAGTACAAAAGAGAGAAATAAAATATTGTTCTGAAACTTGGAGGGGGAGGGGGGGGGCACTCGTCTATTTAAAAGAATTTTCTGTTGAATTTAGATATGTTTAATTTTTTTGCTGCAAATGAGGTGTGGATTCCTATAAATTCAGCAAAGTAAATGTTGAGATGTGTCTCGTTTGTTTATACGCAAGCTATTGGATATTTAGCAGAAGGTCAATACTCCCATTTCTATTAATAAAAAGTTATATTGTTTATGTAGCGGTCGACTAAAAATCATGTAGTTTTGCCAACCTAGGTAGCTCATAAAGAGTTGTATGGACTCAAATCTCAAAAAGTGTAGTGAGTACATGGACTATGTACTCATTACAATGTGTTATTAATAATTGAATGTCATTTTGTTAAAGCTTCTTGTGCTCACTACATATTTATGATCCGTCTATAGCTTAACTTCGATAACTGGGTTCCACTTTATTTTAAAATAATACAATAATTTTTAAACAAAGAAGTCAAGTCAAAAATTCAGTAAAGTAAAAACTGTCTTGGATTTGGATCCTTCTCGAGGTATTGATATAGCATGCAAGTCCTGGTATAATTTTTGATACAAGATGCTGATACAGAACAAAGAACTTAGGGTTTCATTTTACACCACTTTTTGGTCATAACAAGGAACTTAACTGTAGCTGGTACATAGTTATGTATTCGAAGCAAATCGTCTGTATTCACTACACGAAGAATATTCTTGAGCATGACTACATAAATATCGATTCTGTACACGTTGCACATTGGTATACAGTACATAACTTTTTGCGATTAATTTTTCTGTTTAAATAGCTGCTTTTAAATATTTATGTAGTCATTACATACTTTACTGTAGATGGTTATTAGCTTTGTATCGTACATATTTACTACACGTTTTGATGTACTGAGTAAACATGTTGTCGGGCTACATTCCGTAGGTACATTAGGGTGGTCCTCATTAAGGTCAGTGTTCAAATTAATTTGGTGCGTCCATGCAGCGAGTACATGGTCTATGTACTCATTACAATGTGTGGTTAATGATGGAATATCATTTTGTTAAGCTTCTTGTGCTCACTACATATTAATGACTCGTCTATAGGTGAACTTCGATTGCTGGCTTCCTCTTTATTTAAAAATTATAACAATTTATTTGTTTTTAAGTAAAAAGTCAAGTAAAGTGAAAACTTTCTTAAATTTGAGCTAGGATTCTTTGAGGTATAAATGTAATAGCACGCAACTCCTGTTATAAACTGTAATGAAAAATGCTGATACAGAAAAATAATGAACAAAGGGATTCATTTTACGCCATTTTGTGGGCATAAAGGTATTTTAACTGTAGTTGGTACATATTTATCTATTCGAAACAAATCGTATGTATTCGCTACACGAACAATTTTTCTATAGCCTGACTTCATAAATATTGATTCAATACACTTTGCGTGTATGTGATCATTACATAACTTGCCTGATGAATAATTCTTTTACGATGGTAGATTTTAAATATTTATGTAGTCATTACATATTTCACTGTAGATAGTACATAGCTTTGTATCGTTCGTTTTCACTACAAGTTTTCATGTATTAACTAAATGTGTTGCCAGGTTTCATTCAATAGGTAGATTATGGTGGTCCTTATGAAGGTCATTGTTTAAATTAAGTTGGTTCACGGGGTGCACCCCCTAATTTCACATGTAAACACACATGTAAAATGTTCAATCAAATTTTTAATTTTTATAACTTTGGTAGGTAATAATTGATAGAAAATTTTTAATTTTGTTAAAAATATACCTAGTCACTTATATGAGCTAAGCAGTGGCGTATTAGAAAAAAATTTGAAGGCTATTATTTTCTAACTTATAGTCATATGGAAAATTTGACTTTTTTCAATTTTTCTCTATGCGTTTAAAATTGAGGAAACTTTTGGTTTAGATTTTAGTGAGTTTTGTACCGAATCAAAGATGAAGTCATTAAAGACCAATTTTGTACCGAAATTTAAATTTTCCATCCATTATTACCAAAGCTATTAAAATTCAAAGTTTGAATGAACATTTCACATGTGGTTTCCCATATGAAACTTCGTTCGTTTTGGGGACCAGGTTAACGATAAAATAATAAACTAAAATTTGAGGGGTTTTTATTTTATTTATTTGGAAATCGAGGGAGGTGCACCAACTTGATTTAAGCAAAAACCTTTATAAGGACCACTCTAAGGCAAATTTATTGATATGTAACCAGTACATGCCAACTGTATTCATTATATTTGCTCTAATTGCATTTCCAGACAAAATTCAGTAAACAAATTTTTCATTAAAGTCTTTGTACACACATTTTCTCTTCACTTTCACTTTCTTTGTATATTCTAAAGAAAAAGAATTATCAGATAATAATTTTTAAGATTTTCTGCATTAGGCTATCATTGTTTGCATCGTTTTCTACATTTATTCTGCAAAATAAATCAAAAAAGCTATTTCACTAACATTTCAACGCTCTGAATCGTGAGAAAAACGTTGAGTCCGTTAATGTTTAAGTTCAGCAACAATACAAAATAATGTATCTTGAAAATATCTCTAATTCCTATAAAAAGTTTAAACAAAAATTATATTAGTCCATGACTTTATCATTAAAATGAAGAAACATAAAAAATTCTAATTTCACTTTGATCTTTTGTTAGTTATTCTTTAAAATTACCCAAAATTAATCTTGAAAACATCAAAATACATATTTTTAAAGGTTACTGAAACAATTAAAGAAGTAATTTTCGAACTTAGTCGTCAAAACAAAGCCCCTAGACATTAACTCAATACTGACCAGGCCCAGACAAAAATAATAAAGAAGGTCATCATATTATTTATCTAAGATATCTTTCAAATAATAATTTTCTTTCGTTTTTCTTTCAATATTATTTGCAAATATGTAGCTATTTTATTTTTGTCTGCGCTCCAAATATACAAAATTCAAATTCCAACCAAACGAAAAAAAAAAATGTAAACAAATCCAAAACATTTGTTTGCTGTCTACCACGATTCGATTTCATTTGAAATTTTTTTTTATATCTTTCAACCTGCCAATGCCAATGACTCATGGAGAGATATCGATGAAAATTTATTCATCTTTGCTCAGCGCCGCCGCCACCGCTGAATTTTATTTAAACACAAACATATATACCTACATATTTTTTTAGATATACGAATATATTTTTCCATTGAACAATATCTTAAGTGTGCCTCACCAGATTGCTAAGTAAGTGTTTATTTATGCCGGCTAATTTGTATACATAATTTAAAAATAGCTATAAAAGAAAAAAATACTTTTGCGAAAAGAAAAAAAAAATCTCACAAGATTTTTAATATAGAAAAAGTATCTGGTATAGATATTGGAAGCATTAGATATGATGGGAGGTGGGATGAAATTGTTTAAATTATTTTTCAATTGTGGTTGGGTATGCGGTTTGATGTGCTTTTCTAATGATTATTATTATTAATTCTTTGAAAATTTATTTTTTTATGAAAATCGGAAATACTTGGTGAGTGAGATAGCTGCGTACACATTTTATTTTAATAGAAAGAAGAAGCCCAACTGTAGGATGATCGGAACTTCGTGGTTTTTAAACTCAAGTAAATTTTTTAAACATATTTTTATCAATATTTATCTTGAGTTAATTCCTAGTTGGTATTTTCAACCAATTTGGCGGATAAGCTTTTTATTAGAAGCCATTTTTAACAGACGCTGAAATAACATTCAAAGCGGTTAGTTTCATCTCTGTTGTTATTTAGCTGTGTAGGAAAGTGTTTGCTAAATTTATTTATCAGTTTGTTTTCGTCAGGGAAGACACAAATAATCAGAGCGAGTTTGTTGACAATTTAATAGTTGCCTTTGGAGTTTTACCCTATTTAGTCACCACGCATGGAGTCAAAATATATCCTCTACTAGTAGATTACTGATTTTTTTTTCTATAAAACTTAAGCACTTGAAAACAAAACTTGGGCGCATGGAATAGATAATTGAGGCATCAATAGGTCACTTGAAAAAATGTTACTGTAATTCAAATAATATAAAGTGTTGTGAGGTTTTTCTCAACGACAGGCCCCTCCTGCGCAAATCAACCAAGATAAATTATCTGTTGACTCTTTTGAACGCCTTTTCAAAGACGATGGACAGTAGAAGAAGTGGTAACCGATATTCAACACACTGTTCGATAATGATCCGCATGATGTTGATCTGGTCTACACAGGAAGATTCAGTCCTGCTTGTTCGTTGGGCGTCAAGCGTGTCTTCGAGATGGTCTTTTATTCGCTCCAGGACGAGTTTTGATATTGCCTTGGCTACAGCAGGCCCTCCAGTTTTCCCACTGTGTAAGGTTCCTTTCTTTAGGAGCTTGACAACCATTCCTTTTTTCCTCTCCTCAGGAAAACTCTGTTTCTCAAGCTCTCAATGACTGCGGTTGCAGGAGCTCACTTGATGGTTTTAGTGCTGCTCATAAGAGCTCTATGTACAGGAATACAGAAAAGTCCAACCGCTTTTATGATTACTTCTCTACTGGGGGATTCAATGCGTATTCGGGAATTTGTTACTACGGCCGGGTCATTATGTGTTGGATTCACTTCTCTGTAGAAATGCAAAAAGTGCTCTCCTTCCATCTTTTGAGCATCTCAAACTAGCAGTGATCTGTCTATGTCTTTTAGCAGGTGTTGTTTAGAGCTTTGGACACCTGTAAGCTCTTTAATAATTCTGTAGATGGTCGTACTGTCACACCTACTTGTGGCCTCTTCTGCTTCTGTCGCCAATGCGTTGGTATAGTTACGCTTATCACGTCGTCGGTGAACTGTTCTCATCTTCATGCAATACGCAGACTCTTGCTCATTTCTCCCTGCTGCTGGAGTAGCTGCAATACGAGCTTTGAGCCGTATATTACCATTAAACCTAGCCCAAGTACCTCCGGAAAGGCAGGTACTGTTTCTTCCTTGCGACCAAGCGACTATACTTTCAGCACTGGATATAAAAAAAAATTTCACATCACACCAATGCTTTTCGATGCAGGTGAGTTCCGTGCTACTGATTGCTCTGGCCCTTAGTTGTTAGCAAACTGCGGGATCCTTAAGTCTATCGATATTAAACTTGAGCATTCGGTTGCTTTCTTAGGATCTCCGAACTGCAGCTGTGCATAATTTTACGGTAGCAACCAGCAGATGGTGATCCCGGGCCATATCCATGTCTGCACCTCTTCTGTTTCGAACGTCCTGGAGACTGCTTCTAAATCACCCACTGATCGCGAAGTGATCAATTAGGTTGGAAATAGCCTGCCTGTCCGCTGACACCCAACTGAAATTTCTGCCATGTCTTGTTCTCAAACATGGTCCCTCCTATTACAAGGCTTTTTGGCGTTACAAAAATCGACAAAACGATCACCATTTTCCTTGCAGTCACCAACACTATGATTTCCCATAACATGTCTGAGTCTATCATTGTCATTGCCAACCTTGGCATTCAAGCCTCCCATTACCATTATGATGTCTCCACGTGGTGCAGTATATCATAAGCAGCACTTAACCGGTTATAGAGGGCCTCCTTCTATCTCGACAGAAGAAGGCTCCACTTGAGCGTAACACTGCATGATGGTGATGCGACGTACTCTAGTTTAGAATCTAGCTTTCAGGATCCTGTCATCAAAAGGCTCCCAGTAGATTAAGCTATTGAGAGATGTTTTGGAAAGCAGCAATCCAACGCCAGATTTACCATAACTTCCAGGTATATTTCCCGAGCAGAATAGTACAGTGTTACAAGTTGGACACTTGAACTTCTATGAGCCTTACCGCATCTAACTTACTAATCCCAAGGACGTAAATGTTATACCGCATGAATTCTTTCTCCAATTGGAAGAATCTGGCATTTTGAGGACATTCACTTTCATTATCAAGAAGCTTCTTCACGTTTTAGAAACCAATCTTTGTTCGGGTACAGTATTCAAAAGTTATCTTCGTGTTATCATTTCTATTCTGAGGCTAGTCTCGGTTTCGTTAGCGGTTTTGAATTCAGCTACAAAAAATGCTATTCTCCGTAACCTATCCTAGAAAGCTAGGCCTTTCGCACTTGTAATTTTGCAGTTGTTTGGGGACCACCACGAGGAGGTAAAACAAGCACTCTTGATCGTAACTGATTGTTATGCTACTGGCCCAGACCATATTTTGAGCAATCAATAGTTTCCCGATCAGGTATTATGCCAGGTCACCCCATCTATTGCATGCGCCCAAGTCTTTTGTTTTAGATGCTTTCGGGCTATGACAAATTTTATTTAGTCCGTTGTTAAATCGAGGTATTTAAACTATTTGCTTAGCTTTTAGGTTTAGACTTTTAGTGTTTGTGTTTGAAGTACTTTTCAATCGATTTCAAACATCTTGATTAGATTCTGACAGAAATATAAACTTCTCATTGGACTAGACTCGCTAGACACATAAATCCTTAAAACAAACTGCTTGCATTGCAGTTCTTAGCTGAGTTTAAAATTCCAAGTCTCTTGCGTATCGGGATGTAACCTTTTCATCAATTTCAACATTAACGGATAGACAATCAAACAGAGCGGGCTTAACTTACATTTGAATAAAAACAGACCTAACCTAATATTGTTTCTTTTTTATTTCTTCTTTACTACTCAATTCGCTTTGACATAAATAAAAAAATTAGCTTTTACTTCTAATTTGAGCAAACTGCGTAGACCTACTACATAACTACCCCTTTAAGATAATATATATTTCTACCCACCCTTCATTTTAACTGTAATTTAATAAAAGAAACTCATAAATTTAATTCATCTAATGTTTGCAAGTTCCATTTAACTTTCTAATCAAGAAGATAAAGGAAAAATCCTTTAATAGCACAAAAGGCCCATGAAAACTATTAAAATTCTGTATAAGGATTCGCGCAAGAATAAGAGAAGGACCTTCTCCCATCATCATCAGGACAGCGACAACGACCACCACCATTATACAATCACTGCTGGTTTGCCATTTTAATGTTATGATAGTCTAATTCTATGGGCATTTTAGTTTTATTTTATTAAACTTTTTCTTTTGTTTATTTACTACTTTCCACTTGAGTTGACTATATAATAAAAAAATCCATTTCGGATGCACACGAAGGAAACGATATACAGAAAAAAAAAAAATAAAAATAAACTAAAAAAAATACGACAACAAATTTTTAGTGTGCTTTCGTGGTGTTGATGGTGCTGGTGGTAGTAGGTGGTAGGTGGTGTTGGTCGATTGTCCTTTCCTTTGCTGGCTCATTTCAAGAACATAAACAACGCTTCAATAGCACAATTTTTTTATTGCTTAACATTTTTTTTTTTTACTTTTTTTTTTTCATTTTCTTCTTTATACTTCTTTCATCTTTTACTGTGATCAAATTTTCTCGTGATTTTATTTCACTAACGGGTCATAAAGATGAGGCTACCGAATGCTTATAGGAAAGACCAAAATATTTGGACGTTTTTTTTTTTTTACTTATTTTCTCTCTCTATGTCAAAATAGCAGAAACAAAAAAATCCACAGTCATCTTTTCTTCCTGTTTGGAAATACAAAAAAGAAAAAATTAATGTTGTATAAAAAAGATTAAACTCGTAAAAAAAAAGATACAGATAGAAAACCTATTAAAAAATTTCCTCCTCTCGTTCTTTATTTTCCTCATGTTGCTGCTGTTTTGTTGGTATGAATATCGTACAAGATTAAGTAACAATTTTGTTTTGTATTCTATACAGAGTCGAATTTTTTCTATAAATAGATGAAGCAGCTGCTAAGGGCGTCATATTTCAAGGGGCGCTTTGTTATTTCCCAACACGCATTTGGCATTTTGAGGCGTTTCTGTAACTGTTGTCATATTCACTATATTAAAGAATGTCAAAAAAAAGAGGTGCCACCCATTGGCATTAAAAGAAAGTATGTTCCTGTGAAGGGGCAACACTGAAATTTTCCCCGAAGGTGCGCCTACTCGACACCTATTTAAGATATTAATCATGATTGTGATCATGAAAATTCTCAAAGCAATTTACGATTTTATTTTTATTTTATCATTTTCCACATTGGGCGCCATTTTTAAAAATGGCGTCCAAGCGACAGGATTCTAACAATGACTTCCGAGCCAAATTACAACCTAAGCATACTAAAAATAAATTACAAATATGAACATAAGGTCTCCCTCCACAAATAGCGCAGGTATTTCGGTTTCCTGACTAGACTATACAGATTGGGCGCCATTCTTTTAAATGGCGCCCAAGCGATAGGCTTAAAAAAAATTACTCCCATACTTAATTTCATCACAAGTGTTTATGGAATGCATAATAATCAAGGAAAAGTACCGCCAGCCCCTCAAAAAAAGGGCACGGAATTCGGTTTCCTAACTGAACTATAAGAAATTTCTTAGACACTTCTAATGTTTTTGCATAAAATTATCAAAAGGCACCAAGTCACAGTTAGTCCAGTACTGTGTTTTAGAGAGATACCCAAGACATGTGCCATAAAATTGTCACCACCAACAGCAACCGGGAGGTTTATGCCACAAAAGATATATCCTTCCGTTTATTGCATACAGATAAGAACATGTACTCGTTTTGATTAAAAAAAGGATTTAAATCTTAGCTTTGAAATCTGCAAAAACGAAAAAAAAAAAACAGAGAAAACAAATCCTGCCGACCTTGAGGTAGGCATATTTTATAAGTTGTTGAAAGAAAGCAGCAGCAGTTACTTTCTGATATCGGTCGGTGATAAAATCCAAACTGGGGAAGCAAAAAAAAAAATAATATATAAAACCATTGCGTATCTTAAAGATATCTACATGTTCCAGGTTGCGCCAGGTATAGGTATACATAGAAGATGATGATTCCACTTTGGCTTTCTTTGTTTATAATCACAACGAGTATACCTGGATGCTTGACGTTGCTTCTCCTGCCGGAGTTCCGATCGTTCGTTGGTTCGATGGAATGAGACCAAAGGCAACACACACAAAAAAAAAAGAGGAAGGAGCACAAGTTTATGAGGTGCGAAGTATACAAGGCGCAATATACTTGAAATTAAATTTAATCGCAATGAAGATTATGCCAACTCCACGGAGAGTAGAAAGAAGTTCACTTTCGGCCTCAAGAAGATTCAACACTTTTTTGTTGTATTTTACGACTCTATCCGAAGAGGTGTTATAAATATAGGGACGTTGCCAGAGCTGATGTGAGGTTGTGTTATTGTTTTTTTTTTTTAACGTGCAGATTTTGCAAGCCTCTTATTTTTATTGGTTCAATAACCACGATCATGAGTTTTCTTCGTTTTTTTTTTGGCTTTTGAAGGTAAAATCTTTAGAAAAACAAAATAACACACACAGCATCAGGAATTAATTGTTTCCTGACGTAAAATTACATTTCAGAATAAGATATTGGTTGAATATGGTGAAATTGTTTAACAACTTTGGAAGGATTGTGTATCTTTATTCATTGAGGGGAAATGTTAGTTTTCACAATCCACGAATGAGTTTATTTTTAGAACTATTTTTATGACGTAGAAGCTTCCCGCCAAACTACTCAACTATGCACACTTACTTTGAAATAGTAAACATAGAAAGATATATTTGGAAAATATAATTCGTGCATAGTTAATTAGAAAATAATTTTGAAACAGGAAGTATAGGTATAGGTATTAGGCTATAGCTGTGACGTATAGCAAAAGGGCAATTATATTCTTAGATAAGTACAATTTAGCTATTTATGATACACTTGATATACTCCAGTACTTTACCTACTTATGAGAAGTTTGACCTAGAAAATGAAGGTTTGTTTAATAAAACTTGAGTACAAGAAATAATTATGATGAAATTACAAGGAAAGTTAAGTTTTTGAGTGACGTGACGTTTCGACACAAAATTTTAATGGACATTTTAGAAAGAACTATAAATAGATCGCTTTATCAATCTTTAGGTCGGTGAAGTCGCTATCGCATTATTTAGCTTATGTTTGTAAGTATTGAAGAATTAAATTCGTAGAAGCTCTTTCTTACTAGTTTAAGGTGGCGCTACAGTCCGGGGTGGACCAGGCCTCTCCCCCACAAGCTTCTTACAGCCGAGCCAGCTCGGTTTCTAGCTATCTGTATCCATCAGTTGGTTGAGGTCCTCTTTCTCTTGCATGCACCATGCATTGGTAGCGCTGTCCTACTCTCCTACGCCGCGACGCGCCATCTAACAGGATTGAATTCAAAGACTTTCCGGGATTGAGCATTGATGTTCATTCGCTCTAGGTCACCCAGCCACCTCAGTCGTTGGCTTTTCACTTTTGTAGCTAGGGTGCTGTACAGCCCTTTCAGTTCGTTGTTATATCTTCTTCTCCATTCCCCATCTATGCAGACGGGACGAAAAATCAACCGGATAAATCTTCTCTCGGAACAGCCTAAAGCGTTCTTATCTTCTGTTAGTAATGGCCATGCCTCTGCACCATACATCAGGGCCGGTATATGATAATGGTCATATACAGGGACGGTTTAGTTGCTGGAGAGAGGGCTTTGCTCCTAAATTGCTTTCTTAGCCGAAAGATGCAGCGATTGGCAAGAGCAATTCTTCGTTTGGTCTCAGCACTGGTACTGTTTGCTGAGTTAATAGCGGAGCCCAGGTAGACAAAGTCTCTGATCAGCTTGAAATTAAAGTGTTGGGTGTCTTTTCTTTATGACAGAATATATGTACTTGGCCTTGCCTTCATTCGCCGTTAAAAAACCCATCTTTTTGGCTTCCATCTCAATACTCACGAAAGCACCACTGACATCACGCTTTTTTCTTCCAATTATGTCAATATCCTCGGCTTAAGTGAGTTATTGGACAGACTTTATAAAGATTGACGTGAGAGTTTTATACACTATTCATTCAAGAGCGATGTTGAAGAAGTCTCATGAAACCTTGCCGAAAACCTTTTTAGGTTTCGATGAGGTCTTTGCAAACCTTGATGACGCAGCGTGCATTCTCCATCGTCATCCTGCACAAACGGAGAAGGTTGGGGGTGATGTCAAAACTAGACATTGCTCTTTATAGCTCGTCTCTATAGAAGCTGCCATACGTGGCCTGGAAATTGATGAATGGATGGAGGTGTTTTTTTTGTCCAAGATCTGCCGTTGTGCAAATATTTGGTGGATAGAGGACAATCCTGATATGAACCTATCAAGTTGTTGACGAATGGCTTCAGGAGTTCACAAAGTACGGCACATAAGATCTTGTATGCGATGTTAAGGAGACTGATGGAACAATGCTGAGGTTCCATTCATCAGGCAGGTTTTCCTCTGACCATATTTTGCAGATGAGCTGGTGCATACTCCTACCCTATTCATCAGCAGCCACTTTGAACAGCTAAAGCAGCTTTGTTAGAATTAACCTAGAGCTAAAGTGGTTGGAAAAAAACAAGCGAATACACGGACATAATAATTTCGGAGTGGAACGTTTCTTCCAGTTTCGTGCAACTTTGCTTACGAAGGTGAAACTGACATTTGGTGAAATACGAATGCTAAAAAGAGATAGATAATAAGTACAGTATGAGTGTGCTCCCCTTTTGACAATACGGGAAGCTAATTATGATTGGTTTTTGACATTAGCTTCAGTGGCTTTCCGACCATTACAGTTCTACCTTTAAACTTAGATAAAGCTATTTGCACTTCGTCGAGATCGGGTGGACGGAATTGTTGCCCTACGTCGTCGTCCGGCAGCGGATTCGATTCTCATTGCCGTTATACAATTTGGAAATGATTTTTCATATCCTCAGCAACGACTGCGATTCTACCACGATGTTCCCCTGATCGTTCTTGCAGGCTTCAGTTCGGGCCTTATAACCCTGGCTGTTTCTTTTAACTTTCAACTTCCGAGCATCTTTTCTACAATGGCATTCCTCTATTTCCTCGCACGCCTCTCTTGCTACTTCTTTTTTCTTCTTAGAAACTGGTGTTCCTCTCTCCTCTTCTGCTCGTAGAGCTCGAAAGCAGCTATGGTCCTTCTATGCATATGTTTGGCTGCATTCTATAACCGACATTCTTCGTCGAACCAGGGGCTTCGCTGTGGTGGTCGTGCGAGAACCAGGACGTCAGAGACGATATCTCTGATGACATCCTGGCTATTCTTCCACTGGTTCTCGATGCCTGAGTTTGGTGACGTTGGATTTTTTAAGAGGATGTGAGAGACTCGATTGGAAAAGAACCTGCCAATTTGTTGCGTCGGACGTCGGAAACTACCTCACAGTATTTCCCTTTTTTGGCTTCGGTATGGATATCCGAAGCATTACCTTGGATACAACGAATTAGTGGTCCGAGTGTTTTAATATGGCTATAAGATTTTTTGGTTTCCGAAATACACATTTTAACATGCCGTTTTTAGTATTCTATAATTTCTTAATTCATAGCTCGTGGTTCTTAACACGAAAGCCAATATATTTATCCCTCTGTTCTATCAGGTTCTATTTTTTTTGTAATCAAGGACTTTTGTTATTTTTTTTTTGTTTTCTTGAATGATACCTTAATTTTTGTTTCCATTTCGATGAATATCGTTTCGAATATATCTACCTATTCTAACATTCCAACCACTCGACTTTATTTACTTTTTCTCAATTCTATATACTGATACTGAACGAACAAGAACTGTCCCTAAAAATCAAATGACTGTGAAAAATTCAAAAGGCATACGACACACAAACACACAGGATGAATATATTAAATTTCAACAATTGCTGTTTTTTTTTGTGTCTTCCTTTCTCTATTTTTATGTTTTTTTTTTTTTCTTCCTTAAGTATAGATGACTTGAAGAAAAAGGGATACACTTCACATCTTTCTAGGTAGAATATATACAAACATTATAAAAATGTATCTCTAAAAGATAGTAAAAGAAGAAATCAGATGAAGATATGGTATAATACCATCCGCACTGTCAACTGTTTGTGGAAAAATACAAAGACAAGACAAAAATGAAAAAAAAAAATAAGATAAAGAATGGCAAAACTCATCCAAGCAAATCAAAATCTACACAGGTCCTTCGGATTCGTTCATTCTATACTTCTTCTTAAAACTTCTTCATTCTTTCTATACGGCTGCTTTGTCTCCTGAATTCTGATCCTGATTCATAGTTCTTTCAACTTTTGTTGTTGTACTGATTCTATTTCGGGTGCAATCTAATAATTCGAGAGTAAGTTCCGTTTGCTGTGCTGATGTTGCAACATCTTTGAGATATCTTCTATTGCAACAAGCCACTTGAAGAAAATGAAAACATTCCTGAAGGACGATACAAAATAAATAAATGTTAAAGCGACTCCAGTTAAAATCCATTATTCTTGGTCTGTTTTTTTTTTTTTTTTTCTTTTTCAAGATTCCTTTAAAAACCAGTTTCTTCCTCACTATCGCTACTATCTTTACTACTCCATCTCTGTTTCGATATTTTTTGTTTTTGTTTTTGAAAGGACAAACAAAAGGAATGACGATTCAGGTTGTATTGACCTGGTCTTTAAGTGATGTTGCTATTGGTAATGTTGAGGTTGGAAAAAGGTTCATTTTGACTAGTTGCCATTTGCTTAATTGACAGGACTTAAAGGTGGACTCTTTGAAATGTTCGTGTTTTCGTTTAAAAAATGTGTTGGCAAGTTGGGGATACCTACACGTACATATACCCATACATTTTTTTCTTTTGCAAAATCGTCGTTATACATAAACGAAGAAGGCAACGATAGGTATATATTCAAAAGGGTTTTGTTGAATAGGTCGCTCTATCAATTGGATAATGTAGACATTATTCAATTCGGGAAAAATTGGACAGGAGACATTTTTCTTTTTTTTTTTACTTGTGAAGATTGAAGAAATCGTTGCGGAAGAATAAATGACTTAGGTTTAGAAAAAAAAGGTCTGATAAAATTTTATATATATATGTTGGTTGGTATATATATTGTGATCGATGCTTATTGATGTTTTCTTTATTTATTTTCGTTTTTTTTTAACTTTTCATTTCCTTCCTTCCTTCGATCGATAAAAATCTCCAGTTTGAGATTGAGGACTTAAATAGAGCCCTTATTTAGGGAAATGTGGGCCATTATTGTTGGTAGTTTTTCAAAATCTTTTACCCAAAAGAAAAATTGCATGGTTAAAGGACTGTCACGTTAGGAAACAATTTGAAATATCACTTGGACATACCAACATTTATCATAGCGTGTGTGTTTTTAATTGAGACCTCTAAAACCTTCTCTTGTAATAAACTTTACTTTTTTATTTCAAAGTAGACTGCTTCGTTGGAAGTCAGATGATATCAGATGCAGGTATTTCCAATATAATCTTGATATTTCTGGTATCTCCTCACTCTGGAACATTCTATTCCAACTATCATTTGACAGCTCTTGTGGGATTTCAGAATCTAAAATTCAGTTAGTTTTGAAAGTGATACCAAATCACTTCTCACATGTAGTTTAATCTACATATTTCTTAAAGATGGCAACTGCAAAATGAAAACATTCTGTTTCCAGTGTCAGTTGACAGCTTGTGAAAGAAATTCTCTATTAAGCCTATTGAAACAGATGTCAAATCGCCTTACACTAGGGTAGTCAAATCTAATTATACAAGATGGCACATCCGCAATCTTTATTCGGTTTCCAGTATCAGCTGACGGGTTGTCAGATGCAAAAGTGATGCCAAAGCACCTCACACCTAAGAAGTGATATCTTTTTTCAAAAGGTGGTGCCTTTCAATGTTGAACATGCAGTTTCCAGTGTCATTTGACAGCTGTGAGAGGAGTCCTGTATTTATAGTAACAAATCCAGTAAAAAGTGATGTCAAATCACGTTACACTAAAGAAGTAAAATTTATTTCCAAAATATGGCGCCTACGCTTTGTGGATCAATTTGTTTCAAGTGTCAGCTGACACTTTTAATTTAGAGATAAAAACTCAGCAAGTTGAGAGTGATGCCAAAAAAATGTTAATGCAGTAATGAGTATCCTTTATATCTTTTATATCTTGGTTATGAGATATCTCAATTATTTACCTAATTTATTTTGTTATAATAAATTCCTTTTCATTACATAGTTCAAAAATTGACCAGTAAAAGGTGATGCCAATTGACCTCACGCGAAAGAATTAATATCAATTTCCAAAAGATGGTGCCTAAGTTATGTGGAAAGTGGAACTCTCAATTCAGCTTATTGAAAAAGATGCCAAATCAACCTCACACTAGAGTAGTTAGATCTTCTTCAAAAGATGGCACATCCGCAAACTCGAACATACCATTTACAATGTCAGTTGACAGCTTGTGAGAGAAATTCCGTATTCATAATTCAATGATCAGCCAGGTTAAAGTGATACCAAGTCACCTTGCATTAAAGAAGTATTCAAAAGATGGCTTCAACGTTATGTGGAGCATTTTGTTTCAAGTGTCAGTTTGCACTTTCAATTTAGAACTAAAAACTCAGTAAGGGTGATGCCAAATCAAGTTTTATGCATTCATGAATGTCCTTTTTTGATATCTTTATAAATTTCTTGACACAATTCTTTACCAATAAATTAAAGCTATTTTATGACAGTTATGGTATGTTATACATTGGACAGCTTTAACACGAACATATGTACCTACCTATAGCTTTTTCTATTGACAACAGTTTTATATTTAAGATCAATTAAACATGTTATTATCGTAATAGGTATCTGGGTATGGTTTGTGTATCTTTTCAATTAAATTTGCGTGTTAAAAACGCTTCAATCGTATAAGGCACCTACATATGTTTATTCTAAAGGCACAAGGTACTTGTCAAAGTGTAACAGCAAATCGCAATTTCAAACTTCATACATACATACCTACACACCAACTTAACCAAATAAAAAAAAATCCTTATATTCCCATACCTATTTGTTCTGAAAGCTGTCACTTATAACTACCCTCATGACTCATCTTAATCAACACTCAATTCGTCGTTGTCGTCCTTGCTACAAGTAGGTTGTAGGTACCTTCATAAGTTTTACAACTTACTGCACAAAGTACATTTATAAAACTGTACACAATTCCTTTTTGTATATTGCCAATGCCAATCCGTTCACACATAGTCGAATTGTTTCCCTTTCATTCGCATTCATAGCAAGTCGTGCAGCCCGCAAAAGCATGACCCAACATCGAATGTGCCATTTATTGAGATGTCATAACTTTTCTAATGATTCACACGCTCTCGAAACCCATTCCTTGGTGGAGCATGGAGCCGTATATAAAATGGAAGACAAGTATAGCCCCCGATTTCATTCCGCAACGGTGCTCTGTTTTATTTTTGAAAAATAAAAAAATATAAAAAAAAAAAACCAATACACAACATTCGCATAGAATATATGGCGCAAACAACTTCATAAGTACACCCAGAGTGGAACTATATTGCCTTTTGCTCGCGCGCACCAGTGAGCTCAATATAATAGAAAACGGATTCAGCACAGAAAACACAGAGAGAATCCAATTCATTCCCAATGTGAGAAGTATAATTTCTACTTTATTTATAGAACCCATGCCACCCCATGTCAGACCAAATCCCCCCCTCCTGTCTCAATATTTTCCTCTGGCTCTTCAGTTTCGTTCTTCGCCATAGTTGTCCTGTCAGTTGGTTCTGGTGTGGCACTTTGCTCTGTTGACTATTTTCACTGGAACTACATTTTGTCACGAACTTATTCTATTTTTTTTTGTTCGAAAATGAAATAAACGTATACAAGTGGATGGAACAAAATTACATACTCACTTGACAATGAGAGAAGATCGAAAAGACAGCAAAATGGGGATGGTACTTCACTAAAAATGGAAGAAAATTGTGTCCTTTCACTTTTGATTTAAAAATAGATTTAAAAACTCGAAAAAAAAAATAAAGAAAAAAAAAACTTGGGTAGGTAGCTATAAACAACAAAATAAAATGAGTTTTTGTTTGCAAAGCCAAGAATCGATTTTGTGAACACACCCCTTGAGAAATTTCAAACCTCTGACTTATCAGCACTCTTATTATGTCAAATTCATAAACTTTGAGACTTTGACCCAAAGTTAGGTTGTGTTGTTGTTGTTGGTCTTAGTGATTGAAGAATATATAGTACCGTTACCTCCTCATCATTGGCAAAAAGTTAAAGGTGAAATATTTAATTTTCAAGAAGACAAACAAACAGTAGAAGAGCCATGAAAAAAAATCGATAAAAATGCCAACTTTTTGGTGAAGATGACAACCAAATGATCGGCATATTTTAAGTTTTTTTTTCTATAAAAGTTTTATTAGACACCGTACTTTGAAGAAACTCCCCCTTCTTTTGCTTTTTCATCTTATAATATTTCTTGAATTTGAAACAAATATAAACAATGAGATTACTTAAGCCTCCCTTGTTTATGCTAAAAAGGTCTTCCAAAAATTTTAATCTTTTTCATAGAAACAGGAAAAAGGATAGAATCGGGTTTGGCCATAAAATTTATGAAATTCTATTTTTAACCATGACTAGTCTGGTTCATAGTGTGTAGGTGTAAGTGATAGACAAGAAATTTTAGAGTTGTCACATATGTTTGTCGTAAATAAAAGAAGCAGGTGCATGTTTAAAATGTTGAATCAAATTCTAAAGTCACATTTTTCGGATTTTTGTTTGCGTCATTTCTTTTTTTTTAAGTTAAAATTCTCATTAATTGTCCTAGTGTAGCTTCGATGTGGGTTGTGTTTTTTATAGAAAGTGATACTTTCAATCAGTTATTTAATTAAAGTTTTCAAAAATATGTGATTTGATGAATTCAGCAGTTCACCATACACTGAAGTGATATGATGAGAAATATTCACAAGCATGTAATTTCATGAATTCAGCAGTTCAGCATAAGCTGAAATGATCTATTGCAAGGTACTCTTTGCAGCTGAACAATTTTCAAAAATATGTAATTTCATGAATTAAGCAGTTCAGCATAAGCTGAAATGATCTATTGCAAAGAGTATAGAAGCTGAAAAATATTCCCAAATATGTAATTTCGTGAATTCAGCAATTCAACATAAACTGAAGTGATCTATTGCAAAGAGTATAAAATCTAAAAAATGTTCACAAATATGTAATTTAATGAATTCAGCAGTTCAGCATAACTGAAATCATCTATTGCAAATAGTAACAAAGCTGAATAATTATTTAACTAAGAGTGATAGATTCCATGTGTTGTGTATGCTTATAAAACCTGTCGAATGAAAAAAGTATAATCTTTTACCCTTAAGTTGGCCTGTGACATTGAATTCGATAACTGTCATTTTCAAATCCAACTTAGCCGAATAACCTTGAAATATATTTTTCAGATCTAATAAGAGTAGATAGTTGGGTTATTTTATTTATTTTGAAGCTCAGCTGAAGGAATTGTTGGCAAAATTTCTAAAATCTTATTTATTCAAGTATTTATCTCAGCTGACTTTAAAAACAATGCGAAATAAATCAACTTCAGTACTCATATTGGTTCATGTAAATACTAAATTTGATTTTTCACTTTATTTTACAATTCAGCTGAGCTGAATACATAAATAAATTACCTAACACACATGTTAAATGGAGTTTAACTTATTTGAGAACTGAATTTCATTGAAAATGCAATATATTTCAATTCAGCTAAGCTGAATATCAAAATTAATGATCCTTTTAATCGAACATCGTTCTAATTTCTCTTCAAAAAGGTGTTGCAATTCTTTAAATTTCCAACAAATGACAAACACATGCTACTTGACTTCTCTAAGTCGAAACGAATTGTGATAAAGGTATTATTCTTTTGATAAGCAGCTTAATTGCGGTTAATTTGTCTATTATCTGCCCGATGCACTCCATTTATCTCAGTCAAAAAAAAAAAACGAAAAAATATAAAAGATGAAAAGGAATCTAACTTTAAAAAAAAATTAACCATCAATTGTTGTTACAAGTTGCAATCCACTCTACAGATACGAGTTTGGAATAATAAAACATCCTTAAATAATCATGAAAACACTTCAAATGGCCAATAAAATTGCCCACAAAAACGGGACAAACAATACCTACTAACATAATACTCGAATGTACATGCTTACATATATTCATAGCTATAACGACTGATGTTGTCGTTGACGCAAGGGGAAAACCTTTTTACCTGAAGAATAACCTTCTTCAGCTTAAATGCCCTGCTATAACTGTATGCAGGTATATAAACGCATTAAAGAAAATCCCTTTTCTCTTTCTAGTCAGGCCGCCAATATTCCCTTAATGGATTTTTGTTTTTACATCTTCTGCCTAAATTGCCTTTTGTATAGCTGTACCTACACAATATAACATGGGCGCATAAGACACCTTCCTACCTAGTTGTATTCCCCCATCTCCTTCATTTCCAGCTAAAACTTGTCGTTGTCGAAGACGACGACGACTATGACGATGACAGGGCGACGTTGCTGTCTAGTTATTTCATAGATGAAAATGGATGCAACAATGCAGAATTCAATGGAACAATGGGATGTCCCTTTTGTGAACATTGAACATGGACACAAAAAATGTTGTTTTACTTTACTTTGTGTGGAAAACAAGATGAGGGAGTGTGAGAATCCAGATGTGACAGGTCAAATTTTTGGTCGATTTTTGTTTTTTCTCTTTGACATTCCTCAGGAGAGGATTTTAAGAAAATGCTGTTGCATCCACAAAGATATACATACATATATCGGCCATGCAAAAGGATTTTATATATTTTTCCCAATGATTTGAAAAGGCGTTTATTGTGTCAATTTGGTATAGGTACTTATATCTACCAAAGTAGAGCATAGGCAAAATGTGGAACACGATTTTTGGAGGAGATGTCATTGAACATTGAAGTTGACAGCGTGTGTTGTTGGGTGTTTGTTGAAGAAATCCAAATCGATTTGACATGAGTTTCTATAGATGTTTTTCTCATTGTTACGTTAGAGCACGAGATTAAGTCTTTTCCAATTTCCTTTTTAAAGGTTGTCCTTAAGACTTAAAAGGGACGAATGGAGATTAATGAAGACACAGCTTAGTGTCAGATAGGCAATCGTTTGAAAATGCTTTTAAGTTGTTTTTAAAAGTTATTCAAAATCTGACTGTAGGCATAAGGAAAGGAAGAAAAAGAAACACAGAGAGAAAGAATAATAAGAAGAATTCCGATTACTCATTGTAGATATATATATATACCTACATACATACATACATACATACACGTACATTGACTTAATTCTATCCTCATGCGTCATCTTCTATATCACTGTCAACTGACCTTTGACAAGTGGAATTTTTAATGAACTAGAACCGTAGATGTCAGTCAGTTTTCTGGAATTCCGATGATTCCATTGTTTTCTGAATATCAATCAATATTGAATTGTTTGTCATCTGATGGTCTATGACATTTATCATTATTTCGTCGTATTATTACTCAATTGTAAAAATTCTTTGGAATTTTAGTTTATTGAATAAGAGTAAGATGCCATCACGTTTGCATGATGGACCAATTATAGGATTTAAATGAAATTAAAATAATTTTATCCAAACGCTCTTTGATTAAACTTTGACATTTAGGTAATTAAAATTAAATTTTTGACATTTAATTTAATGGAAATGTGGTAATTTGAATAAGATACCACCAAATGTGGAATACAATTTCAATGTCTCTGTTTTCTATTGAATCCACTGGTCAGGTTAGTTGTACTTTAAGAACACAAGTCGTTTGCGGCTTATTGACATTGACCTCTGACTTAAGAAAACTCCACACGGAAAGGTCAAACGGGGTCAAATTGCACGTATGCGTGACTTTCTTATCATACCTTCAATATTGCTCGTGACAGAATGTTAATTGTGACATCAGCTGTGTGCCACGCATGACGTTACACCAGATTACCCTTATTACACGATGACTCTTTGGCTCCTGTCAAATTTCAATGGTAAAATCTGATCTTTTTTCTTCTTCGCACCAATTAAAGTGTAGAATGAGTCAAAGAAACAGAGTCGAGTACGGACCATCGGCCGGCCCGAAATCCATAAGCACTAAACATTGAATTTTCGAAGGCTTTTGGAATGTTGGGAGTGTAAGAGGAGTGCTATGAGTGGGCAAAAAAAGCTACATTATTCTTGTAACGGGTGATTTTTTAGCTGGTTTGGTTTTGGCAACACTGGTTTTGACAGCTGACGTGTGTTTAGTACCTTGTGTCACTGTCAAACAGCTTCAGTTTGGTTTGCAATTTAACCATGGATCGTCTTACAAATGAACAACGCTTGCAAATTATTGAATTTTACTATCAAAATTCGTGCTCGGTTCGAAATGTTCATCGCGCGCTGCTTCCATTTTATGGTCGGCATTCTCGACCTTCTGAGCAGTCTATTCGGAAGATTGTGACCAAATTTCGCACCAAATTTACTTTGTTGGACATTAAACCACCAACACGTTTACGTACTGTGCGTAGTGAAGAAAATATTGCAGCCGTATCAGCTAGTGTGACAGAAGACCGCGAAATGTCAATTCGGCGCTGTTACTGTCAATGGTGAACGCTACCGAGCGATGATAACAAACTTTTTTTTGCCCGAAATGGAAGTTCTTGACTTGCATGATATGTGGTTTCAACAAGACGGTGCCACATGCCACACAGCACGCGAAACAATGGCGCAATTGCGAGGCGAGTTTGGTGAACAGTTAATTTCACGTTTCGGGCCGGTCAATTGGCCGCCTAGATCGTGCGATTTGACACCATTAGATTATTTTTTGTGGGGGTATGTCAAGGCTAATGTCTATAGGGACAAGCCCGCTTCGATTGACGCACTGGAAGCCAACATCCATGCATTCATTCGTGAGATACCGGCCGATATGTGTGAAAGAGTATGCCAAAATTGGACTCAGCGGATGGGCTACCTGAGACGCAGCCGCGGTCAACATTTGCATGAAATTATCTTTAAACATTAAATTGCAAGGTTCAAACTATCGATTCAAATAAATATTTCATTCATTTTTTCGAATTTGTTGTGTTTTTTTTTTTTAAAAAGTTCTAAACCTCTTAAAAAATCACCCGTTACAATTTCTTAAACAATTTATATTGGCTTCATTAAATTTTAATCTCACGTTTGGATCTTATTATGGCATAAGTGAGTGAAGAAACACTCAAAATGTAAGCATCCATTCTTCTTCCTAAGAATATTCCAAATACTCTTCAAAGAATTTATTTAATCTGCAAATCTAGTACAATACAAACATTTTGTCAGAAATAAAACAGCAAGTATAGCTTTATAAATTTGATATTCTTTTATTCAGCAAACAGTATTTTGCCAATAAAAACTGACTCATTCACCATTTGGCATCAAATTATTACCGTTAATATAAAGTTCAATAACACACAATACAGCAGCTGTCAATTCTATTTCAATCATCCTCCAAAACTCACCTGACGTTTATCTAGTACCTACATTAAAGTATACCTATAGAAACCTTCATTAAATTAATGTGTTTAGACCTTACATCAGTGTTAACAAAGAAAATAATTAAACGTCATTATCATTATTTTTTTTAAATTTTCAATCAAAGCAAAACATTATTGTTTACTATTTTTTAAAATGATTTTATTACCTACCTTAAAATGTAGAGAAGTGATCAAAATTTTAGGTCTACACTTTGAAGCAGCCTCAGGTTACACACAATTTTTTTTAATTTAAAAAAAAATCAGCTTCATAAAAACACACAGCGAACAAAGTGCTAAGTCTTTACAGTCAGATGGCAATTAATCATTTGAAATACCTACAACAGAATAAAACACTCGTCCTCACATTTAAGAGATCTCATCATAATAAAATAAAAAAAGAAAAAAAAACAAGAACAGCTCATTAGTTTCTATGTTTTTTGATACCTTTTTTTTCGAGAACTGAAGATTTAATAATTATTTTTCCACCACGTGGGTTGAAGCAACTGTGAATAAAAGCTGGATTGGATCTGGGATAGATCTCCATCAGTCTTTTTTGATTATTATGATGGTGTGATTTCGAAATACACTTTAAAAATCTCCATGAAATCCTCAAAATAAAAAAAAAAAAGCTTATGAGTCTTTTGGGGATTTCTTCATATTCATTAAATACGTTTGAGTTCTGTGTGCGGGATATAATGAGCACGACACCATCAGAACACCATATTGATGATACGAACTGAAATCCAAAAACTTTAGACACACACTCAGAGAAGAGAAGAGGGATAGATTATTGTTAATATTTTGGAGCGTGGGTTGAGAACGTATTATTATACAAGCGTACTTTATGCTTATATGTTTAAATTTAATTGAAGAAAATTGTCGACACAACACCACTGCTTTTGATATATGTATTCGTATAGATATTATTCTGTTTTCGGGGGACTTTAATTTGATTGTGCACTCACCCATAAAAATAGCGAAGTGAAGATCATTGTGAGACATTCAAGCTGGAGGGGAAAAAGCATGGAAAATGCGGTATATACGCGAATACGCATATTGCCAATCCCAATCATAAATCACATCTTCGTTCGCAGTTTATTTCTGCTGTGCTTCACCGCATCGAAATGGTGATAGCAATACCATACAGTAGAGTCTTGATTATAGCTTTTTCTAAAGTCATTTATTTTAAGCTTTTTGAGTGTTTAATAGTGTTTTCATGCATTTTAACTTAGCTGAATAGAATAATAATTAGCTGAATAGACTCAAGGCAAGAGATAACTACGTAGATTTTGTTCCATTTGCTGTTAAAGAATGTGCTTACAATTTTACTATAGCTTAATGGAGTCTTATTACACCTTGTCTGTAAAAAATAAAAAATAGAATAATGATAACAGCCTAATTGATTTTCATAAACAAATTTCGACTATGATTAATTTGTTCCTTCTGTAATCATTATGCCTGTACATAATTTGAATCTTAATCATGTTTCAGTTCAAAGCTCTGAACCTTGGATTTGGAATATATTTAATAATTGTTTGCAGCTTTGCTCACTGATATAAATTCTCTGCTCTTTATTTTTTTTTTTATTATATTTGTTTGTAAATTTCACTTTATATGAAACCTAGGTTGTGATGTTATTATTTTTGTTAGCACTATCGTTTCTATAACATAAAGAATAAATACATTTTTGTAATCAAATTGAAAACTCCAAGGTTATTTGAGTTTGATTTATCATTTATTTTTTATAAGCACTTGCAATCGCATCACCTTTGTGATCTGTGGGTGTTTGTCACTTATTGATAATTTTAAACAACTGACAGCTTACAAGTTTGACCACACTTAAAAAGTGCTGACAACTTAAAATTTTGTAAGCACTGTTTTTTGCACTACCATATAGATCCAAAATAGTTTATAGAGGTAAAATCAAACAAAAAAATCGCAAACTCACAATATTCATTATGGAATTTCAAGTTTTTTCTATCCATACTTACCTACATACAATATATTTGCTAAACTAATACGCGGATACACCTCTTTTTTTCTAAAAATTTTGATTACATAATTTTTCTAGCAAATATAACCTCACAATCAATTATTAAATAAATGTTTTCAAATATCTTACCTGTGTTAAATTTTTTTTGTTGAGGATAGAAAATTAAAAACTACAAATCGATACACGAAGAAGAGAATGGGGAACAAATATTGCAGTATCGATCAATCAAGTTGGTCCGAGTGATTCTTCGTTTCTTTTTTTTTTTTTTGTAGTTTATATCATCTTGTGGTTTTTATTTATTTTTTCTTTTCCTTCTTTCAACTTCACAGATAAAAATGGGGGCCTCTTTTTCAAGGTCTCATTCCGCGGTGTGTGTACCTAGCTTACAATTGATGGCTGATGGCTACAAAAGACACAACAACACGAGAAATTTCCTCACGTACGTGTGGATACTGTTCGGAGGCATTTTCAATTCCCAGTCGTTTGTTGCATGTCTGACTTTTCTTTGCTTTTTTTTTGTATTTTTGTTTTCTTCAATTTTTGTTATCGCTAAAGTCGCCGCAGGTAGCTATAACTCGCCATAAGAGCCAGTGCCTGTGGTTGTAGCTATACTACACTTAGTTGCCATATACGGTGGACCTCAAATCTGCGGAGATTAAAAGACTGTGATTTGATTGTTCGTTTTTTTTCACAATTTTTTTTTGTATTTGTTTGCGCCGCACCGTGCGGGAGCGCTATAAGAAAAATTCCAATTTTGAGGTTACCGCTAAAGTGTGTGTGTATGTGCCTGTTTCTATACAACATTGGAAACACTTACTCACGCATCTAATGGTACTTGCTGGCTCTTGGTTTCCCAGGCGTCGAGGCAATCACCAGATTATGCAGCTCATAGAACACGCAAGAAGCTAGAATAAATTGCTATTTTCCATCATCTGCCTTTTGAACGCGCACCAACATCGTGCAAAATCATATTCGAGGGGCTTTAAAGGTCAATAATCATTATTATCCAACATCGTCTGTGTATCTGCATCCTCATCTAGAATCCATATAGAATCCTACTCGTTCGTTGTTCCCGACTATACCTGTGTCTAAAAATTGCATGTGCCAGGCCAGGCCAGTACCTGATATCTGTTCGTTCGTTAATACGCTCTTTCTCTCTCGTTGCTTGCAAGAGACCTGCCGCTACTTTTCTTTTGACAGCAGAATTAAACAAAAAATCTGACAGGCCAGAGAGAAAAATCCTAGAATCAACAGCAAAGTTTGGTTTCCATTCTTCGGTCTTCGCTTCGACTAATGAAGCACAAACCTTTCCTCTAAACCAGTCTTCTGATGTGCATAGCCGCGTCATCCTTGCTGCCGCTGCCGTTGGCTCAATGATTACAAAAGTCATGTGCATCATGAGATTGTGCTCGTATGTGATGTTGCCGCCAGAGCCACCACCGCACCACCTCGCCGGCCGACAATGTTGCCGATGCTGGATGGCTGAATAAACTGCTTTGCTAGCAAAATGCTATATGATGAAGACGATGCTGATGGGATGGGTAAAGTGAAAAGTCGCATAAAATTCCCAGTTGAATCTATCTATCTAGTCATGTTCTTTTTCGGAAATTGATGTGGATTGATTCATGCATTCTGGTATGCTTTATTTGATTGGGCGATGGTTTGATGCACGCTGAATATGTGCTTTTTCAAATAAGGTGCATGCATGTATGTAAATTCTTGGATAAATGATAGTTGCTCTAATGTGGGTGGTTTTTTTATTTTTTTTTTTTTCTTGAAAGAATGAACCGTTTGGGGAGTTTTATGTTACATACATAAAGTGAGATTTTACATCATTTTGATATCGATGGAAAGTCAGTTGAGTTCAAGTTAGTTTTTTTTTTTAAATCCCTCAAGGAGATAGATTTTAGAGCACTGAACGTGATACAATGAACTCATAGACTTTTAATTCAATGCAAACTTAACATAAAAATGATTTCTATTCATAGATGAAAATGGGATTCTTCTTACGTGTTCTTGCTTTCTATTTTACATTATTAAGAGATGAGTGGTATTAGTTCATTTGAATATTTTCAACATTCTATAAGTTTGCTGAAACGGTTCTTATTCACAGTATTCGTCATTTTATTTTTTTATTCTTCATATTTTTAAGCTGACAAAAAAAACAGTTTGAACTATTGGTAGATGCAAACAGAATGTGCTGAATAGCTTACATATTATTGCTATTTAATTCAGCTCATTAAACAGTAAAGTGGAACTAGTATAGTTGAATAATTTTCGCATTTGAATTCGGTGAATAATTTGTTATTCACCAAATGTCTCCTTTCATTTTTTGCTTTTCATATTTATACCCCCAAAAATAGCTTTTTGAACCAAAAGGAGATGAAAATGGAAAGCGCTGAATAGATGACATATTCTTGCTTTAAAATTCAGCTCATTTATCAGTTGGTGGAACTTGTTGAATTGAATATTTTCCATATTTAAATTCGCTGAATAAGTTTTTATTCACCATATTTCTTTTTTCATTTTTGTATTTTTCATATTTTTACCCCGAAAAAAACTTTTGAAACTATTGGTAGATGAAAAAGAGATGTGCTGAATAAATTACATGTTCTTGCTTTCAAATTCAGCTCATTAATCAAATAGTAGAAGTAGTGTAGTTGAATATTTTCCATATTTAAATTCGCTGAATAAGTTGTTATTCACCATATTTCTCATTTATTTTTTTATTTTTCTCTTTAAAAACTATTGGTAGATGAAAAAGAGATAATCTGAATAGCTAACATATTCTTGTTTTCAAATTCAGCTCATTAAACAGTGAGTGCAACTAGTTTAGTTGCAATTTCTCCACATTTAAATTAGCTGAATATGTTCTTATTTACCATGATTCTCATTTCATTTTTATTTTTCTATTGAAATAAAACTTTTTGAACTATACGTAGATGAAAATTAAATGTGCTGAATAGCTAACATACACCCCTATTACGATTGTCAATTATCAATTTGATAGTTGATAAATTTAAAATTCAATGTTTAAAAATTTATCTTCTAAAAGTTTTAATCATTTAGAATGATGCAGACAGTTACTAATTACAAGAAAATTAAAAAATATTAAAGAATTGTTGACCAGTTTATAAATGAATTTCGTTTAAAAAAAAAAAAAATCAAGGTTTATCAACTATCAATTTGATAATTGACAATCGTAAACATTAAACTCATTAAACACCAATGGAAGTAGCTTATTTGAATATTTTCACATTCTATGCTAGCTGAAAATTCATAGTTCTTAATCATAGCACTATTATTTTTATTACTAACTGACATAATGTCAATTCAGCAGCTGTCAAAAGTGACATTTCACTTTGGCATTTGTGATTTTCTGCTACTACTCCTTGAAAATTCAATAAGTTGTTAATAGGAAAAAAAAGTTGCAAACAACCTTCACCATTTGTTACACTTACCCATCTCTATATCATGCTTCCAATCCATTTCATATGAATAACATTATCAAATGCTAAAATCTAACACCGTAGTTTGCCACATGTGTGTGCTAAAATAAATATAACCTCATTCACAAGAGACAACAATGATGTTTCCAATGACATCGGTAAAAGTTGATATTTCTAGACAAACAAAAATTCAATTACTAATAAATTTTTATCAAAAATCCTTCCTTTAAAGTAACTACTACTTTACCATACAGGCACACACACATACAAAAATATCAACATTTACTTTGACTCATACTATATACTCCTACGCAACTCACACACGATTTACTTCTAGAAATGTTGTCTCTTATTTTTCCTGAAAATTTCATTTGAAAAATAAAGAAAAATGAAAGATATAAGACTTAAAATGTGGAATTTAGAAAGTATTTTCTATCTTCAGTTGTTTGATAGTGGATGTGGTTTTTTACTATGATTTTGTTTGCTTTTTTTCAATTTTCTTAGTTTTCCATTGACTTTCCAAGGATGCCAAACGAATAAACTGAATAAAATTGAAGAAAATATTATGATTTCGTTTGAAAAATGCAGGAGTGGGTAGGCAGGATGTTATGTTGGGGATGACATGCAATCTTTATAACGGAAGTTAGAAAAAAAAACAATTTTTTATAAAAAAAAGAAACATAACATCCTTGAATGTATGTATATAAAACTCAGATGACAAATAACAATGAAAAATGTGCATGAGGATGATGAAGATAAGCCTCCCTCTAAAACATCTTCACCTTATTTACGCACTATGTAAAAATGTTTCCCTAATCCAATATCATCTGAGACTTTTGCAAGAATATGTGTACCTACACATATTGAAATGTCATGTATTATACATTTTTTCGGGGAGATTAAAAAAAAACGCTGTATGATCCCTTCCTTCTGAAGTGACAGGTACAAAATCATAATTTAATTTAAGAGGAATAAAACCAAAAGCAGATGGAAAACCTCACACAAAAGTACACAGTTACAGTGTGGGTTTTAATCTTTTAACTTTTTCAAAATAAATTTAAATATTTTTAATTTATTCGTCTTGTTGTGAGAATCTTTCGAAGACTTTTGGCTTCTAGCTAGCGACTTCCCTTAAATTCGAATAAAGTCTAATAACATGCTTCTATACCTCTACATATGTATCTACATAGACTGACAGATGTGGTAAATTCGAAGATTGAGTGTCACTACCTCTTCTTTCAAATGCCAAATTCTCCAATTAGAATTATATTTCTTAAAGTCATAAACATTTTCCAAACTGCACTGTTCTTGACAAAATTAAATAATTGGTGAAAAAAATTGCATTTGACAGTTGCTACATTGGTGTAGAAATAGGGCTGCTTTCAGAAGACCTGTCATTAAAATTAAAAACAAATTGAATAAATAATCACTTTTAACAACAATTTACGATGTTACATAATACTAATGGAGGTCGCTAAAAATGGACCAAATTATTCAGCTTGTCCATTTCAAGTGAAAGTCATCATAGCCATTAGCCTTCTTGACAGCGGATTCAAAGACCTTTGTGATTGGTTTGATCTGAAAAAGTACTTAACATTTTAATACATACGTACAAAGAAGGACATTTATTTTATATATTCACACCATTTCCACGAATTTATTTAAAATGACTTAATAACATGAGTTTGACAGCTGTCATTTAGATTTTAGGAAAATTCTTATTTTGAGTGAATCAAAAAACATTTTCTTTTATGAAACGTTAAATATATGTTTCGGCATTTTTCTTTTATAAAACAATAGCTTTTATGTGTAGTGTGGTTACCTTCCTACCTACAATCAACAAACAAAAATTGACAGCTGTCAATATATAAGTTCCATGAGGTTGTCTTGAGTTTGAAACTAATGAAAGCCCCCAAAAAAGACTTCCATTAAGTAGCTTCAGCAACCTCAGTTTATTTTGTACGTCTTTTTTCAAACCCCTACACTGTGTCTTATTAAAAGCCTCTTGCCCATCTTAAATCGAAATGTAACTATTAAAGTTTTGCCTTTTATCTGATTAAGTCCTTAACGTCTAAAATCAATTCCTCACTGTTCGAAAAATAAAATCTTTATTTTTTCAAAACTCCTTCTAACAAATTATGTTGGGAATTTCATTAATATTTCAAAAATTTTAGGAAATAAAACTCTTTCACCACCTGTTCCAAAGCAAAGGTAGGTAGGTAGGTTAGGTTTAGTTTCGGTATATAGGTACACGCAGATAAATATCTTTAAAATTCTTAATTTTGTTGAATAACGAATTTAAAGTCTTCATCCCATGGATTACATTATCAACAATTTTCATCATCTCCTGCCGCCGCTTCTGCTGTTAGGTACTAGTGCTGCTGTCCTTACGAAACAATGCTAAACAAGCAAAAAGGTGCAAATTATGAACCCTTCACGTTGAAAAACTCAATTAAACTGAAAACTTTTCGAAAATAGAATACAAAAGCAATAACAACAACAGCAACAACGACGACAACAACGACATCATACACAAAAAAAACTCGACATCTACCCTTTCGAGGGGTCCTTGGAAGATTTCATCCTCATCCTCAGCGCATAAATACGCAGCATCGTAACTTCTTACAAGTCAGCAGGATAAAATTATGAATTAATTTCTATGAAGATCGTGTACAAAACTCAAGAAAGTGATGAAAATTCCCTTTCGCACAGAAATATTTTTAACCCACCACCACCATCACCACCGCAATCCACCATCATCGCTTCCACCTTTAAGAAGTTTATTTTTTTTTTGTTATCCACGTCAGATTCACCTTCGTTTATGTCAAAAATGAGCTATTCATTAGAAATTCGCACATTCATTCATGAATTCAACAACAAGCGCTACACCCATGGTTGCCATGGATTGTGAATTATTTATTCACCATATTGAAAACGGAAATGTCTCGCAAGTCAGAACAACTGCAATTCGCAAGTGTATACCTACATATGTATATGCATGTGTTGTGTATATACATAATTTCTAAGAAACAACAAATGCAAAAATATAAAAATGTGGGTATTTTTGTTGTCCCTTTTGCATATAAATATATAACACAGAACACAGGTATACCAAAATCCATTTACCTTTAAGGAGGAATCTTGACATTTTTTTTCGAATCACGGCTGATGACATGACATGTTGACATTTTAAGTTGTTGTTATGCTTTGCTTTGCGCTGGCTGTGGTGGATGTGTGTGCTGAATTGGTGAAATGCATTTAGCGTTGCATTATGAATAAATAAGATTATTTTTTAAAACACGATGAAACCAATGAGAATCTGAGGTTTAAACTGTCAATTTTGACGTATCTACTTTGACATTAAAGCGGTTTATATTAGAAGTGGTGAGTAACAGAAAGAAGGCCAGTTGATTTTTTTTTTTTTTTAAACAAATAGCATATTCCATACAATTGGTGAAATTGGATTACAAAAGAGAGAAAGAGAATTGATTACAATATGGTATATGATGGGTTCCTTCCTCTTTTGACTATACGAATGGAATATTTACGTTAGTTAATGACATTAGCTTCAGTGAGTTTGTGATGATTAGATTCCTGCAAATTAGTAATGGCTGTCATTTTTAAAGTAGACAGTTTCGTTAATTTTTGCATTTGTCAATTTTTTCATCAAGTAAATAGCTGCTGCGTTGGAAGTTTCGTTAAGTTCCCTTTCATCCTGCTCTACTTTTATTTTTTTTGTAAATGCCTTTTCGTCTGCCTTTTTTTGTCTGGAACTACAATTCAACACGTGTAAATGATTCTGATTTCGATTCTTAAATCAAGTACCATTCTGATACTAATCGAAAGGTCATAAATGAAGAGCGTTTTCGATACAGCTTATAAATATGTATGTACGTTTGAAAACTTGATTGCGGACACATGTTTCAAATAACTTAATTAGGTACATTTTTCTTTTACAAGCCTTGGATATGTTCACAATTTTATAAAAAAATAACTGAAAAACTTATGAAAACCAATCATACGAAACATAACCTCAAATTCACCAACTCAACTATCCCATCTGTCAAATTAGACACTTCCTGTCACTTGATCCAAAACTTTGAACAGTTTGAAATCGGAATGAAATTCAATTAAACACTTTGTATGTGACAGCAAAAACATATTATTTTGAATTTCAGAAGGTATACTTATTTATTGCCACCAACAACTGATATAAACACAATTGAATTGATCCATCAATGAAATTGACATCTCTCTCTGACATCTGACCCCCTCTATTTACTTTGATGCACACTGTCGCGTTTCGAGTTGTGAATAAGATTCTTATGAAAAGAAACAAAATTAAGCACACAACGCATTGCTTTTTCTGACAGCTTGCTTTCAAAAACATTCCTTTACAATTTCCTTAAAAAATAATTTTCCATTTCCGGAATGGGGTGGTTGCGGAAGAAGAGGAACCATGTAAAACATGTTGTTTGGGATAACTATACTAACCATCAGCGGTAACTCCTGCTCATCTCTTATGCTTGATGCTTCCAGGTTATTGTCACCAAATGACATTATTCCCTACTGGGTTCTTCTCACAAACATCACACACATTCATGCATTGAGGTGACATTTCGATGCTAGACAACAAACAAATCCAGAGCTACATCCGTGCCTTCTCTGCCTGCTTATTCAAATTCTACAAACTGACCACCCACTTGCTTTGTAGATTTTATGCTCCGTCATCATCCAGAGCAGAACCTATGTAACTATATACAGTTGTTATAGGAGAGGAGAACACAAAACGTGTCAACCACCCTGGCAAAAAACATGGCAGATTCTTGTTGCCAAATGCAATACAAGAACTCTAAATGCATCCACACGATGATGTTGACAACGATTGCATAAATGTCTCAAAACTCAACTTGATTTTTTTTTTCTCTGCATAGTAATGGTAAGTTGTTGCAGTTGTTTGACGTTTTGCTGTTTATTTCTAATGTACTGTCACTGACGGTATGAAGTGGGTGGCTGAATATGAGGCATAGGAAGAAGATGGCGCCTACAATGACTGAGGACATCTTTGCGTACATCATCGCATCGTCATCATCAAACACCATCATAGCCGCCATCCCCGTGCGTCGTCGTAGTCGTCGTCGTTATGACCGTGTGCTTTGTAAGGTTATGTTTCGTTTCGTTTTCGGATGTGGTATTTACAATTCATGTTTCATATGCGTTTCATGTCATTCAAGTGATGGAAATAAACATATTTCTCCATCATGCATTACTCGTACTCGCTGGTATCTTTTAAAAGAGCCCATACAACATGGCAGACGAAATGTCAAGGATTTTTGATTGATCACTGAGCTGACTTTTGGGTTCGGTTATATGGTGTCTGATGCTATTCAGCGTTGTTAAGGCTCTTTTAATTTCGAATCTCTTGTAATTTTTTGGTCGAAAAAAAAGTAATGAACACGACTAACCTCGAACGACAGTGTACCTTTATGCAGTGTAACCATCATACCATGAACAATTACAAGTGATCGATGCTGCGGGAAATGCAGCGCAAAGATCTTTTTTCCGGTCGTCAGCTTTGAGGGCTTGGCAGGTTTTAAGGGGGATGATTCATCATCGAATTTGATTTGGGTGTTCACCAAAGATGATGATAAATAGTGTTTCTTTTTTTTTTTTTTTTCTTAAATTAAATGATTCGAATGTTTATTTGGCAGATGGACAAGCGGTGGATTAATTTGCTTAAGATCGGATGCGTTTGAAGTAAGATTGCCATCGAGCAAAAGGTGATTGATCTGTCAAATTGTTTGGTTGAAATTAAATTGAACTTATCTCCAGGAACATATATGTATGAGCTTAAGATTGCTTAATAAAAACACCATGTTATGGAACAAATTGGCAATAAACGCATATGTAAAGGTTTCCAAGGTGCAGCTGTCAAATGTCATACGTCAAATCATGTCATTGAATAAGAATGATTTGTATTGTTGAATAATTTTAGTGGAATACATTCCAAATGAATTAGCTTAAATTGTTCTGCTGTCAAAGTTCCGTTTAAGAGAAAAAAATATTAAACTTTCTTGAAAGTAGGTTATCACTACTTAAACATAAGTTTTACATTAACTTAGCTACGAGAAATAATGAATTTAAGAAATATTCACATAGTTATGTACAAGTAGTCTTGCGTGATTATTCAAATATAAATCTAATAGACCTAAGTATTTAAAATGGTGGTAGGTATCACAATTTCACATTTTTTTTTCTTTTGACAACTAAAAGTCAAAAATCTGACGTCTCAATATGAAGCACAGAAAAAATTAACATTTTAAATGTCAATGATATTTTAAATCTTCCTGAATTAGTTTTTGAAGATCAGTGTTGTAGGTATACAAGACCAGTTCACAATAACGTAATCACAATTTCAAGAATGTCACTTCATTTGACAGTTAGTAAGTCTCAAATATGTGACATCTTGTTAGCAGAAAAACAAATGGAAGATGTTTTGGAGAAATTATAGAAATAGCCATTTTTAAAAACTTCATCATTGCTAAACGTCAGAATTCTACCATTTTTATACAAAAAAATGACACTTAATTTGTTTTTAAACATCTCTCAATTGATATTAAGAGTGTTCCGGACTGAAATGGTGATTTCATGAATAAGATTGCGAAGCGTGTACTTGTCCGATCAAAGCGATTAAGGTGTCTATGGACAGATAAACTTATCCTCTATGCCATCATTGGAAAAAAAATTTAATTTTGTGCTCTAGATTTTGGTAAAAGCCTCTAAGAAATCGAGAAAATGGCTAAAATGGCTGTTTTTCAAAGCAAATGTAGCCTACACTATAGCATTTTTTGCAAAAAAATGTTTAATAACATAAAATTCCATATTTTTATTATGCCACTATTGGAGAAAATTTTTAATTTTGTACCTAATCAAAATTTTAATAATGCAAAATAAAAATGCTTGTGAATTTTAAAAAAACCCATTTTTGACAGTCAATTTTTTATACCTAACGGTATTTTTTTGACAATTTTTTTTGCAGTGGATATAAATTCAATATATTTTTCATGATTTTCATTAATTATGTAATGATATGTGTATCATTTGATATTGAAATTTTTAATTCTTAAAATGCACTTTTTCATAGAAAATGTATGTAAATTTAGAAGTTAAAATCAGATACTTTTAGAAAAAAAAATTTTTAATACAATAATACGCCTACTAGTGACCAATTAGTAAAAATTCAAAGTTTTATAAAACAAAGTATCTGATGAAAATGAAAAAAAACGGTGTTATATATGCAAAAAAAAAAGTTAGTAAATGACTGGTTTTGTTCAGTTCGGAACACTCTTAACAAACAACATATTTGGCCAAAGAGCAATGACATTTTCACAAAGAAAACAAACAATTCTTCCACAAAATCACCCGCCAGACTTATTTATTAAAACCAATTTCGCACATATTCAGACAATAACACTCTCAATTTATTCTCATCCTTCCATCCAAACAACACCCAGGCATTGTCATTTACTCGCAAATTACTTTCAAATGCAATTTTCTGTGACAAATCGCGCAATACATTGTACTCCCATCATCGTTGTTATATTTTCTATCCCCCTTCCCTAAGAAGAAAAAAAAACTAGGAAAAATTAATTTATTCCCCGTCAACACCATACATTACCCGAACAATGTAAAAAACACAACAACAACAACAATAACTATACACAAAAAAGCCCGGTGTATAGAAAAGGCTAAGCTATCACAGTACAGACACGTTCGTGGTAGCTTCTCTCTATACTGTCGTTGACACCCATAACAAAAGTGATAAAAATTCCTAGGTCATGGCCTAATTACATAGTTAATGTCAGTCTATAGCTTTGTCCTATCCAGGGTTGGCCGAATTAACTACACTACATTTTCTACGTTATTAACTACGCGTAGTTAATTGAATAAACTACACGTCTAATTTACTACAATTTGTTACGTCTACTACATACGTATTTTAGCCGAAAAAAATAGAAAATAGTGTACAAAACTCCTTTAAAAAAGTCGAAAAAAATTAAAACCTTTTTGTTCAATTTACCAGATAAAAAGCTTGTATAAATATCTAGTATAGAAGGGTTATTTAAAAAAAGTACTTTTGCACAATCTTATTACATGACACATGAGACATGATTCAAAAATATTTTAAATCGTGAATTGAACGAACACTATACATACATAACATAGGTTATCATAACTTGAATTTTCCACAAAAAACCAAAATGAAGTAGTTGTGTCGCCTTAATTTAACTGTTTTTAAAATCATCAAAACCGTTTCAACATTGCTTTCGTTTTCATCTTGCTTATTAAAATTAATAATTGATCATTTGGGCTCAAAATTCAATTTTCAAACAGACAAGTGACAGTTGACAACCTCACTGACAGATCGTTTGACGTTTCAAACTACGTCTGCTACAATTTGTTTCATTAACTACATTAAATACATTTAACTACATAAACTACGTAGCAGACGTAACAAATGTAGTTATTTCAAAAAAGTGACAGTTCGGCCAACCCTGGTCCTATCCCCATACAAGGTCTACAAAAAAGGTTCCGTTATTATAAGTCATACCTACTACATGTACATGTTCGGTGTGGTGCGCCTAACATTAAAAAAAAAAGAAAAATATTTTTTCATTATTATCACAATTATTACGCCAAACTAAAAACTCGAAGGACCTCTCTCTCTCCCTTTTTTCGGAATTGGGGTGTGTATATCTAGTGTGTATAAATGTGTGTTAAGTCCTGACATCCATATCGCACAGAGGGAAGACCTTGGCACCTTCTTTCTATAGATAGCATGGTATGTGTGTATTTCTGTGAATAGAGAAGAACTTCCACAAATGATTTATGAGAATTGTCATTAACGGCTATTATCGATCTTCATACAGACTGTGGCCCTTTTTCCTACTGAAGGAAGAGGAGGAGAAGAAAGTAGGTACAAACGTTCGTATAGGGTATAAAGAAAGGAATTTTCATGTCCGGAATTACTTGTATCCTTGAAAAATATATAGTATTTTTCCCTTTCAATAAAAATGAGCGGGACAGAAGGAGCAAAAATGTCTTTCACTTGCTCCTCCTGCTGACATTGAGATATGAGATGCTGTTATATCCTCTTTTGCAGCACAAGGGCTTTTAGCTCCTCGTGCCGCATGATAGTTCTGTGCTTTAGATGGAATATTAGGGATTAAATTAGGATCCATATTTCTATCTCAGGCTAAAGTCATCAGAAGGACTTTATTTTTTATTCGTTCTTTCGTTTTGCGAAATCCTTTTTGTCATCGTTATCATCTTTTTTTTTGTATTTTTGTTTTTTATTCAGCAACATTTTTTATTTTTTTAAATTTTTTGACAGTTGGTAACTGCTGTCAATGTATCTTCCTAATGAACCCATCAATGTTATTGTTCTGACAACACAAAAAAACAAGATGTTTTGAAGGATAATACTTTCCTACTTTCCTCCCCTCTGTGATATCCATGTTTTGTGTGTGTGCTAGATTTTATTGACACTTCTCAAGTTTCAAATTTCCAGGCCATTAAGTAAACAAATCGTCCATTTGTATCGTCCATCTTGTGAATATGGTGATGGTGAATTTGTTGTAAAGTACATACAAGCCAAGATTCCTGTCAAAATAGGGGAATGACAAAGTACGCTACAAAACGCACTTCACTATCAAACGGCCAGTGGCGGCGGCGGCGCCATATGGTGTGGCAATTAATAATCGCAATTTAAACGGTTGACATTACAACACAACACAACACACACAGTAGCTAATATACTTTTGTGAATTGAGACACAACAGCAAACTGTGTTGATGGTGTCTGTATATGCAACAGAAGGCTACACCATTTATAGACTGAAAGAGAGAAATTGAAAATAAATTAAGAAAAACTATACTAATACCCCAGCAAAACAAGTCATTTCCGCAACGTTAATGCGCATTAAAAATAAATATCTTTGCTCCTTTGGTCATACACTCAGAGCCTGAAGAGAACACCCCATATCTATAAGTGTCGACCGACGACCGACGACGAAGAATTACGACTCTTGCTACCGCTACCACCGCCAACGTCGTCGTTTTGTTTTTGTTCTGGAGTATTAATAACTTTCAAGTGTAATCGCATTGCGGAGAGCTAATCACCACTTTTGAAGCCCCCTAACGACCCCATAGCAAGATACACACAAACTGTCAAAGTGACTTAGCAGTGGAAACTGTATTGCTTGATCGACTGCAATTGCAGGGTTACCACTTTTTTAAGATACTCATTATTTTCTTTAAAGTATGTAATGTGTAGATTTTTGAGTAATTTTATGAAAAATTCCACTTAATTTATTAAGGTTCCACAAATATCGGTCTCTTCGACTCTTAAATATACTTTTGAGCGATTTCACAAAATATTATGCTGCTAAGACTTTGAAGTAGCTTACTAACACCTTGGTTTTTAGCCCGCCTTGGATGCTCATGTTGTGACCCCGAAAAATGTTAGGTTCCACAAACGTAACCATAAATCGAAAAAAGGGACTTCTTTAAAATTTAAAAATATAAACAAATACTGTCCACAATCTTGTCTACATCATATTTTTATTTTGGCAGTTTCGATCTGCGAAGGAAAACGCTCAAATGTCATAAAAAAGTTTAAGATTTTGTATTCATATGAATATAATCTCAAAATATGATCTGTGGAATGTAAATTTGAATTTTTTCGTGAAAAAATAAGCACTTTTTCTAGAAAAGTAATCAAAATACAAATGGCTCCACGTCATCCACAAAAAGTTCCACATAATTTATAGAAACGTCAAAAAGCTTCTACATTATGCGTGTTTTGTTGAGATCCTTAATGTAAACATTAAGATACGTTCCACTTTCAGCCATAGAGTTACTGAAGTTCAAATGTGCAGTTAATTTGTTGTTGTTGGAATTCGCATATGAAAATTTGGCATTTCTTAGAGATCACATAAATGTGCTCAACAAAACACGCCTATTATTTATCAGTGAAATGTTGTGATGATTTTTTTGAAAAGTACAAATAAGTTCCACACCCTCTTACATCAACTATCAAAGTGGGAACGTTTTTCTGGAAACAAAGTATGTATCTCCATTTGTATGAATACTTTTGCTTGATTTTTGAATTCAACATTCAACTCACGCCTGCCATTGAAGAAAATAGCCAACAAAGTATACAATCCAAAAGAAGACATAAAAAAAGTTATAATAAAAACAGAATATGAAGATGAAACAACTAACGACACAAAAACAAGCATGGTTCGTCGAAGCCGTGTCGTCGTCGGCGGTTTGTCGCCGCCATCTACGCTGAGTTGTCTTGCATACAAAGAGTCAAGTTAATGCATTTCAACATCATCATCTTCGTATTAAGCTGGTGCATCGAATAGCTCACACGCATTCTAAACCGCACACACTTGGCAGCACCCTATTATTGTGCCCCCCATTTTGTGTGTTGCACCAACATTATCATCGGCATCGGCTGACTGCTGCGTGTGCCCTCCTCGCTATCTCCCGTCGAGCACTTTACATCTTCGATTTGGATGAGTGGCTGTTGTTGTTTTAGTGTTGTGTTTTGTATTCTCGCTTTTGCATTCCTAAGCTACAAACACAAGGAATAGATTTTTATGTGTTGCTGTTGTTGGTTGCATTGTGCGGGGGTGTTGAGACTCAGCGAACATTACCCTCAAAGTTCGATTCTCGATGTTGATGTTCATGTTCCGTTGTGGAGACATGAGTCTTCTATTTGCACCCAAGCATGCACGGTATATGTCAAATAAAACGAAGAATGACATAAGAAACAAAAAAGAAAGAAAACACAAAAACCGTATGCCCTTGCGGTTAATTGAAGGAAATTAATTATTTATTTAAATTGGATTGCGCATTCTTGAGAGGCTGTATGTTTTGGTTGTGTGTTTAAAATGGTCGAAAGAAATCCATCCCGGATTTTTTTCATTTCGTTTATTCACAGACGAAGTGGAAATAATCGACGCGATTTTGCACTGGCACGCATGGTTTTTCAAGAAGTTTTTTTTTTTTTCATTTCTTTTTTCTTTGTTGGGTTGCTAACGTTCATGATCTTGAGACTTTTTTTTTGGGTGATTTACACACAGTTCGGGAAGAGGGTGGGTTAAAGTCATTTGTTATTTGAAGAAAAACGAAGTAAATCATGGAATTGGTGGTCGTTTTTTTAAATAGTTGTTACAAATGTAGACTTTTTGGGGTGGCTTTTTAAATTGATTGATTTTTTCTTTGGTGTTTCTTGGTTTGAGATTTATTGTGACAAGTGGCGGGCTTCTTTGATTCAAGTTTTTTTTTTCCTCTGCAAAGAGGGATTAAAATTGGCTTTTAAGTCGGGTTGAATAATTCATTTATACCCATGGTGGATATTCTTTTGACTGACAGTGGAGCTTTTCAGGGTTCATTCACTGTTTTGTATGGATTAATTTTGTTGAAGTTCTTTGTCAAGTTTAACACAATTCAAGAGATTAATCAAATTGACTGAAGTGATTTTATTTCAGTTCAGAAGTTTCGTGTACACAATTCGAAAACTGGCGCCCAACGTGAAAACGATTATGTTATAAATTGACCTACAGTAGAGATGAGATTTTTTCAGATGATTTCTTTTTTTCAGTGGCAATTCCTTTTCAAATCGGATCAAGTATGAAATTCTATAAACTGGATAAAGTTTTCCAATCAAAATTTCCTTTGACTTGTAAGAGTTTTCGCTTACTTACTCCTCTGGTGAAAATACTTAAACCGGAACTTGTCTGCCAAAAATCAGTCTTTGCAATTCCTGGTTTAAATCACAAGTGGCGCCCAACGCGAGGTTTCGTTCAAAGATTCGTTCCACATAATTCTGAATATTCCTTTTTTCTTATAGGACATTACAATATAATTTTCCAAACTTTCGATTCGCTATAATCACACTGTCAAACCGCATAACTTTTCCCATCGGTAACTATTCTACTGACATAAAACTAAACGTTTTAAAGAACTTCCAACTAATTTTCTGTCATATTGTCAATCACTTTTACCAACCCTAAGCTCTTACGAAACTCCACATCATCTCGTCATCACTTTATTTTGCAGGATGAAAATAAAACAACAAACAACATAAACGAGCAACGAGCAATGAGGATCCTTTTTTCCCATAAAAACGTGAATTATTAGCAAAAAGGAAAAAAAAGTCAAAAGAATATGTAGACACAACCATCAACCGAACGAACGAAAAACCAACCAACTTTTTACCCACCCACCACACTTCACACACCCGTTAATGGAATCTCCTAGCCTAAGTGCACTTTTAATAGTATAGTTTGGGATGGTTTGGAGCCTTAAATGGTTGAAGTGGGGACGGGCCACAATAGAAAAGAACGGATGTATGTGGAGTGTGTAGGCGCGCATATTTCGTGCCACCGCAAGATATTTTCTTCTATGCTGCTGCTGCTACTTCCTCTCTATAAGCACTTGATTGTATATAGGTAGCTATGTTTATGAGAATGTGACCCATACACTCTGTTTGATAGCACCGATTTTTGTATACGTATTCTTTTAGCTTTTCGAAGAGTCAAAAACAAAGCATTGCATACATACACACACACAAAACAATTCAGTATCCAGGCCTAGCTTTTCAAAGGCAACACACTATGTGGCAGCAACAAAATTGTTTGTTGTGAGGGACACAAGCGGAACCTAACTAACTAACATGATAGCAGGAATAAATTGTGTGGGCTTTTTAAAGGTTCGTTACGTTGGTCGCTGGTCGTAGTTGTAGTCATCATCATCGTGTTGTTTGTTGGCATCGTCGTCTACGTCGTCATTTGAGATCTACCTTCCACCCTAATAAACCTTTATTCCATTTAAACCAGGCCCGTATTATCCATTGTGAATAGGCCAAATAAACACAATAATGTCACAGTTCTATATCTACCATCGTTATAATGAGGCTTAATTGACATAAGCTTCATTTATTATTAAAATAAAAACTAAGCACGGCGCGTGCTGCAATGGAAGACTGGAAAGTTCATATTTCTATATGTATGTACCGAAATGTTAAACTAGGAAATTAAAAGATTAAACTCGCAAACTGGCGCCCAACGCGGAGTTTTTTTATGATACTAAAATGCACGGGGTAGAGCTATCCCTTTTTATGTATTTTTAGGCTGAGTATGAACCTATAAAAAGGCAAGTTGTGTTTAATTTAATTTAAATATTTAAATTGAGCATTAATTGGCGCCCAACGTGAAACTTACAAAAACTATTAATAATAGTTGCGCCTTTTGCTCTAAGAAAAATTACGGCCCTGATCAAAATTTCCTACAAAGGTGCGCGCGATTCAATCATTATTGAACGATCGAATACAGGATACGAAAGTTAGTAGCGGTAGATATGCACGAAACTTTTATAGCCAGGCTAACACAAAGGAATCACTGTCGGTTGGTTGGTTGGACTTATTGAAACTTGCACAAGAGGGTACAGAAGAAAAGGTCTCAATTCGCACACACAGGATATTGCGTTCGCATCGTTGAAAGACAGCTAGAAGGTTAGGCAGGCAGGCAACTTGGCTTACTAAATCCAAAATCGAGCCATTAAGAGTCAACAAATAGTCATCGTCGTCGTCGTTGTTGTTCCTCATCCCGTCATCGTCGTCGTCCGGCTCAAAGGTTCGTTCGACTAACAAATATGGGCATAAACTACTGCAGCCATACATAAAAGAGCGAAGAGTCAGTTTAAGAATATGGCAATGTGAATGCAGAACCTGTACAAAAAAGTCGAATATCTCCCATTTTCCAAAATCTTTTTTTTTGCCCTGTACACTCTTTCGTCTGTCGCTCCTTTTGGCGTTTTGCTTCATTTTTACCATGACTTCACCTTTGCTGTCAGGAGCCCGAATGAGTGAGCGCATGGTGTGTATAAAAGTATTCTGTGAGTGTGTTTTATTTTTACTTTGCGTGCCTTATCGTCTTTGACTTTTAAGGATGTTATAGAGTTGAGAGTTTTAATGGGCTGTATTTGCAAGGTGGAAACGGAGAGCAGCAACAGTACCGACTATGCTTTACATAACGTACATTAGTTTTGGTTTTGCCCTTTGTACATTTTGTGTGTATGTTTGAGTGTTCAAAGTTTAATAACAAAACCGGAACGAGTGGATAAGGATTCCACTTTAACCACCACAAACCATAGTGTGAGTGAGTCCTTCGTCGGCACGGTGGCGTCGTCAGTCTCTCTGCTAGCCCCCCCCCTCCCCTCCTCTTACCTCTCCCCACCATAAGGGAAATGGGTTTTCTTATATGGCTCACATTAAACTAATGAATATATATCCTTTCGCATTTTGGTTTGGCAGTTTGAAGGGAGCACACAAAGTCCTTTACATTTCTCCGCACCTCTGCTAGCCAAAGTCAAAGCGTAAGAGAACTTTTTTATTCCTGCCAACTTTTCTATTAAAAATGAATGAACAAAAAATTGAACAAAAAGAAAAATTGAATTCTCAAGAATTGCAAGAGGCCCGTGTCCCCGTTGGTTCCTCTGGTAGTAGATACAGACACTGAGATCTTGCTTCATCTTCCATACCTGCCAGAAAGAAGAGGCTTTTCATTTTCTATCCGTTTGGCTATGGACGTAATGAGATTTGATGACCTCAGGAGATTCCTTCAGCTCGATGATAGATTCTTTTTCTCCCTCTTCTTCTCGTTGTTGAAATCTTTTTATTGAGAAAGATTTTTTATCTCCACTTCTTTATGGGTTTTCTTTTTGTACTGCCGATGGAAGTGGCCAGTTATAGATATAGTTATGCAGAGGTATACACAAAGAATAGGTTACCAAGAAGTAGTAAGGAAAAAAGTATCTTGTATGACAGCTTGGATATTGTTTTTTTTCGGTGTCTTCTCTGACAATCTTCGTTTATTTTTATTGCAAAGACATTCATTGATTTTGAGTGATTTTCAATGAGGGGATATTCAAGATGGACAGAATGAACGAAGCAAAAATCGAGAGAAAAAAAAACGAAAAGAAAAAAAAGAATTAATAACAAAACGAATCGAAGCGAACTGCAACTGATTAAACAAGAAAAGTGACATTGAACATGAGAATTTGAAATGTTTGTATTTGATGTTTTGTGTTTGGTTCACATGGCATCTCATGATGATGATGAACTATGATTTATATAAGCGAAGAGACAAAGTGTCAACATGCGTTTGATTTGTGGAGGGAAAATGCCATGGGCTTCCTGTTTCTTCTTGCAAGTTCTGGTTGTTAGGAAAACCAGTACGAAGAAGTACTGTTTTTTTTTGTCTAATCCCCAATCGAATAACTACTATAAATGTCATAAACCTAGATAGATTTTAACTAAGTTATTGAGTGGAAGATTGGCTTGCCAGTTGGTGATGTTTTTTTTTAATAATTATTGAAGAGGAGCGTACTTTCCTTTGATCTATTGTCCACTTTTCTATGAAATAAGCTTTAATAATGGAAGTAACGATGTTAGAGTATTTAAAAGCACGTTTCTATAGGCTTTCACTGGCGCCCAACGTGAAACCTTAGAAGTAGAAGAGTTAATTAACTACGTTGCTGATACTACCTGGTATCGTCAGACCGATTTCAATGACCGATTCTGTTCTTTCATCAATTGAAAGAATGAATTAATTTAGAAAATAACAATATTTTACGTAAAATGTTGTTTTTGTGATTTGGATTATTTGGCGCCCAAAGCAAGTTCTTCTTTCTTTTCCAACAGGAAAGATAATATAGTTGATGATACTGCCTTGTAAAATTAGTTTGATTTGAATGATTTATCCGGTTCTTTGATCATTAAAAAATGAGTTTTTATAGAAATGGCGCGCAGCACTTTCTTTTCAATTTTTTTTTAATTTGTCTATGTTTCTATGGCTTTCAACTGGCGCCCAACGTGAAACCTTAAGAGTCCAAGAGTGTATATAGTTGCTGATACTGTCTGGAATGGTCATTTTGAGTTGGATGACTAATTCGATTCTTTGATCATTTGAAAGAATGAATTCGTTAAAACAATGTTGTTTTTTAATGATTTTGCTTATTTAGGGCACGCAGCAAGTCCTTCTTTCATTTCCGGTAGAAAAGGCAGTACAGTAGCCGATACTGGTTGGTAAGGTTAGCTTATATTTGCTGATTTATTCGGTCCGCTGATTATTGAAAAGTGAATTCTTATAGAAATGGCGCCCAACACTTACTTAAAAAATTATTTTTTTTTTTAGTTTTTTTTTCAATTTGTGCTCAACGTTAGTTCTTCTTTCAATTCCAGCAGAAAAGTAAACATGGTTCCTTATACTACCTTGATTTCAATGATTGATTTGTTTCCTTGTTAATTTAAAAGAATGAATTCTTACAGAAATGGCACCAAACACTTGCATACTTAGGCTGGAAACGCATTTGCGATTTTCAATTGCCGCGACTAAAAAAACTGTCGCAACTCAATACAATTTCTTGGTCGCGTGTGCGTTCATTCACGTTGTGGCTCATGTGTACTATTTTTTGCGTTTATAGCCTAAAGATATTGTTTCTTACATTTCTTTTTAATTGGCGCCCAACACAAGCCCTTTTTAATATTATCCCGACTATCAATTAAGATAAATTGGAGGGATGATATGAAGCCCCATTTTCATATCTTCCCTCCTGCAAACATCTAAGGATGTGATGGCAATCAATTGATGGTGTCAACACATTTAGTCTGCTGTTTAAAAGCTCATTATCTAATGTTTTATAAACAAATCAGTGTTAAGCAAACTGGCAGCTCACGCTGATATCCTTTTTTTCATAATTTGCAATATAATAACTTAACAAAAAAAAAACATGCAATTAATTACAACCTTTGTCACTTAAAACTCACCGTTTTTAAATACAAAATACCCGCTTGTCAGACGATTGGTAATGTGTCAATAATCTGTAATTGACTTTTAATTAAATGCATACATATTGCACACGCTTTTAATGAAATAGTGACATGTTTGACATTTGTCATTTTCGCACCTGTGCCATCGGAAAAATTCAATTAGCTTTTAAAAATGAATTTTTCAGCTTCAAAAGGAAGGAAAACAATTTCTCCATTAATTTTAATTTTTTTGTGTTCCCCTTTTAAGCCACACAATATAGCTCAACACGCAATCTGCCGTCAAAATACCACTCCGAAAAAAAAAACCCAACCCCAAGGTTCATTCAGGGTTACCTACCTGAAATGGAAAAGTATACATAGAACTCTTCGTTCCTCGCTGTCGATGGTCGAGGTGTTTCTCATGTATCTATAAGGAAAACTATTGTATAACGAATTGCTATAAACTCCATTGTATATTCGATTGTGCTCTAATTTTAGAATTGTTACCATGAAACATTGATGAGAAGTAGAATAGTAGGTAAGGCGCATAATTATAGAACAAAACTATGCCTTACGCATTTTATTATTCTTACGGTTCTGACATTTATATACTATAAGAAAATTGGATACATAAAAAACAAAAACAGAAAAATTCATTCCAGGTGTTTTAATTGAAAGAAATGTTTTATTTAACTCTAATTGGAAACCATACACAACTCTTTCCTTGTTGAACTCTGGTAAAAAGGACATCGCTCTCTAGGTTAGAGTGCATGTGTGAAATTTAATTAAATTATTTTTTTTTTATTTTAAACCAAAACAAAAAATATAATATGAACCTACATACATAAACGTATACAAAAACTAATTTAATTTTCTCTCTTTTCTTTTATTTGCAGGTATGTACTCGTAAAGCAACAACTATAAATTTTTATACATGAGATCACTTCAGTTGTTTCCCGCAAATTACATAAATAACCTGAACAAGGATAAAACAAAAAACTATATATAAATTTATTTGTATGAAAATATGTATTCATACAAAAGAAAACAAAAGGACTAAAGTGAGTAAAGTATTTCATAAGTGAATGTTGCTGCTCTTATTATTTTTGTTTTGTCGGGAGAGTGGGAGGGAAGAGACGAGAGAGCCAGTAGATGCAGGTGGTTGTTGTTTTTTTTTACCGGATATACTCCATATTCTAGGTGGATGACCGACAACGATGAGGACGACAGTTTTAACCCAACAACACAGCAGCCCAAGCTGAAGGGTATATCCATCCAAGTTATACATTTCATATAAAAACGGAGCATATACTCACTGATTACATTATTCTTTACATTTTCATGTGGAAAAGTGTACTTGAATGTGGGTTTTTTTTATTAAAGATGGCAAATAGAGAGACACAAACAAAAGCTCGTATATAGAGAACAAAAACAAAAATCATCAGAGCTTGTGTTTTAAATTAAAAGCAATAAAATAAAAATTGTTGACCATTGCGTCGTGGAGCAGAATTAAGAGTTTACTCTCGAAAAGAGATTTAGTTTGGAATTTAAGCAAATAATCGTATAAGAGGAAGTATAGTGGAGTGAAAAACTGCACTTTACCATCATGCTTTAAAAATTATATAATGAGAAGAAGGACATGACAACAGTTGCGTTGTTATATTGGATTTTTTTCGCAACATTTTTTTGTTTTTATTAATTATTTTTGAAAAGACCATAAATGGCGCCCAATGAAAGTTTTTACTCTTCTCTTTAATAACTATCATTGGCTTACAACATTTTAAAGAGTGCAGTTCCATATTAAAAAAAGACCGTTAGAATAGGGTTTATCGATAAAAATATATAATTGGCGCCCAACGTGAAACTTGAAACCGTATACCAGAGTTCTTATATTCTTTCAACCGTTCATATTTTCATATCTACGATTTATTGCGATTTGCGTTGAAAAACATTAACTAAATTATTTTTGAAATCAACATAAATGGCGCCCAATAAAAACAAAAAAACAATGAATTAGTTATTAACCTTTCTCTGACATAATAAGTAAGCGGTTTGTCAAGACCTTTTGATTAGAGCTCATCAAAGAATAAAAGTTAATTGGCGCCCAACGTGAATTTTCTACCATATACTGGAGTCATTATATTTTTCAATCATTTATTTATACCTATCTATTATTAATTGCGTTTTGTTTTAAGAAAACACATTAATTTAATCACATATTTTTGAAAAGACCACAAATGGCGCCCAATGAAAATTTCTCGCGCTACTTTTTAAAAAACAATCATGTGATAATAACCATTTTCTGGCACAGGTATAGATTTTTTCATTAAAAAAGATCGTTCGAATAGAGTTATGAAAAATTGTTAAATGGCGCCCAACGTGAACATTATTTTTTTATTTTTAAAGTACTTAGTTTCTTTCCCAAAAATATGTAAATATTACAAAAATAGTACCAATATAAAAAAGGCACTGGCAACATGTTTGAATTGTTAAAACTAAATACACGAGTCAGAAAAAGATCCAAAGTCTAAATATAGGAAAAGGGTATTACGTTTTCTTGAGTAAAATTCATCTAGATTGCGACACAAAATAGTCAACGAGTAGCCCCCTTGGTTACTTTGACTGTGCAATTATGACCGGAGCTTAAATAAACCACTAGAAGCTAATACCGCAACAGAAAACACCAATTTTAGATGTTGCTTCGTTCTCCTTATTTTTGGGAAGAATTCACATTTGTTGTGATGACGAAGGACTAATAGTACAGGTAAAATAGGATAAATAAAACAAAAAAATTGGTACCTTCATGAAACTTGGTGAAAACGTTTCATGTACTATGAAAATGAAAAATCAAAAGAGTCGATACAAATATTTCACATGGAAGGGTGTGTTTTTTGAGGGGGAGAGGGGGGAAGTTGTGGTGTATCAACCAGAAAAATTAACTTTGGTGCAACCTAAGCATACGACACATGTTTTTAAGGTAGTTTAAAATGCTGAATCAAATGACACCAAAATCAAGTCTACAGTATTGGACACAAATTTAGCACACTTTAAGAAGAAAATGAAAATCTCTTATTTTTCAATTGCTGCTAAATGAATTTTTGTAAATTTATTTTATTTGATTATGTACACATAGAAGTATATTTAAACCGAGTGAAATCTTATCTAATGTTACTCCTGGAAGAGCAGATAACAAAACAGACTGAAACATTGACTTATTGCTTGGACACAAACTTAGCACATTTATCGGTTTTGAGCTTAAACGGTGGATTAATGTTGATTATCGTTTTTAATATTATAAATATTTCAATTATATTTGTGGTGAACCTTTTAGTTTTAGAGCAGAAGTGATTCCTTGTGATAAACTTTCTACCAAAGCCACATGCTGTTACTTTCACAATGCACACAAGCAATATCAATTTTCTACCATAATTCAGATACATTTATGGGTTTTTTTGTTTTCAATTGTGGTTTTCAAAATCGTAAAATAGGTTTTCGACCAAAAAATTTCACAGGCTATCTCAAAAGTAGTACTTAAATGACATCTCACCAACTCTGCACTAGTTTCAAATGTACTTTGAGTTGTTAAAAGTGCATGAAATACCACACAACTGGCAAATTGTCATCTGAAAATGATATTATACTATCCACAGCAATACCTGTGTGGAGGTGCTCGTCCATGTTTGTTTAAGTTTTTGGTATGAAACCACTACATTGCCTAGAACAATGAGTTCAGACTATTACAATTCCACTACAATATTACCATAATTTAAATTACGTATTTTGGGTCATGGTTCATATTTTGTTTGTTGCAAATATATTATTTACCATTAAACTTGAATCGTTCAAGCTTAATTTCAAATCTTCAAAGCACTCTTGTCCACAAATAATTGCTATTTTTATCAGGGAGTATTTTGCAAGTACAAATCTGCTCCTCGAGATTTTTTGACATGAGTAGTTTTTGGTTAGCAATGCATCCACGCAAATAATTTACATTCAAGCATCATATTTCAAGTCTTGAAGAATTGTGGTGATGTAATATTTTGACATTAGTCTGCATTGGGTGGCACTGGAGTGCTAAAATTGAACTTTAGTCGAAAGGTGATAAATTACTTGGTCTTTTCTGTGAGTTGTTTTTAGTCTCGATGAACTTGTCCAATGCTTTGAATCATTCCAAAATTACAAAAACCCTTGTACACCATTTTCTTAGAGCATTCTAATAACTCAGAAATTTTGGATACCGTCCGAATATTTGATTTTACCAGGATAATGAGATTTGTTTGTTGTCCCACAGCTTTTGTTTCTTGGACCTTACAATTAAAGTTTTTATTACTTTATTTACATAATGGCAACTTGCTAATATTTAACTACTTCAAACTTAATATCAATATTTAAAAAAAAATCACAAGTTATTAATATAAACTGGGGAAATAAGAAATGTGCTAAATTCGTGTCCAGCTTAGAAACAGCTTGAACAACCTAAAACAGTTGCTTTTTCTAAAACCAGGAAAAAGCTTAATACTTAAAGCAATGGATTTTTTGAGCGAAGTAAAGGTTGTCATTGACGATATGAAAACTAACCGATGCTTGTAGAAAATAAAGAATAAATTGAAAATTAGCGTTTGTTGCTACTAGTGTGCTAAATTTGTGTCCACCACTGTATATGGCCTTCTTGAAAAAAGTTATTGTCATTTTTAGGTTACGATGACTATATTTTCAGTTTAAAAGTTAAATATTACCGGAAACCAGTGGAAAATAATGGTCCGTCGATGAAACTTGGCATCAATGGTTCATTTGTCATGAAAATCAATAATGAGAAGGGTCTATAAAAATATCTGTGGTTAAAGGGTGTTTTTTTGGGGGTTGGAGTGACGGTTGGGGAAGTGGTGGGATTATTACCATAAAACCTGTGACAAAAATGGTACTACGATGAAACTTTATAAAAATGTGCTATGAACTACCAGAATGAAGAATCAAAAGAGTCTATAAAAATATCTATATGGTAGAAGGATGTTTTTTATGGGTGAAGGAATGTATAAAACTTTTTCTAAAAACTAAAATTGTTTCCAAAAACAGATAACACCCTTTACCCAAGGCCACAATAACACCCTTTCTTCCTTGATATTTTTGTAAACTCCATAAATTCTTCATTCTCGTACTAAATGAAACACTTTTACCAAGTTTTTTGAGGGTTACCATCCTTTTCCAGTTTTTTGAAAAATAACCACACACTTCCCCCTATCATCAAAAATCACACCCTTCCCAGCGAAATATTTCTATAGACTCTTTTGATTCTTCAATCTGTTAGTCCATAGCACACTTAAACAAAATCTCAGGGGGGTACCATTTTTGTCGCAGGTTTTATGGTAATAATCCCACCACTACCCCAACTCCCCAAAAAAACACCCTTTAACAACAGATATTTTTATAGACTCTTCTTATTATTGATTTTCATGACAAATGAACCATTGATGCCAAGTTTCATCGACGGACCATTATTTTCAACTGGTTTCCGGTATTAATTTACTTTTAAACTGAAATATAGTCATCGTAACCTAAAAATGACAATAACTTTTTTCAAGGAGGCCATATCGACTTGATTGTGGTGTTATTTGATTCAGCATTTAAAACTACCTTAAAAACATGTGTCGTATGCTTAAGTTGCACCAAAGTTAATTTTTCTGTTTGATACACCACAACTTTTCCCCTCTCCCCCTCAAAAAACACACCCTTCCATGTGAAATATTTTTATAGACTCTTTTGATTTTTCATTCTCATAGTACATGAAACGTTTTCACCAAGTTTCATGATGGTACTAATTTTTTTTTTATTCGAAAGACTTTTGGTACTATTTTACCTGTACTATAAATGAATCGAGTGAATACAAAAGCTTCTTAATTCACTGTAAGATTGCAAATGGTACCTAACATGGTTTCTATAATAGAAGGAGATATAGAAATACCGATGATTTTATTTCAATATATGTATTTTACTACAAGCAGTAAAAGACACGTAGATTTTGACTAGATTGATAATACTATGAAAACAAAATTTAAGAAGTTGTTAAGATAATTTCAAACACTTTTATTACTTTGTCTTTGATGCTCATATTTAGCAAAATCTCTACAAATACAAAACAAAAGAAATAACCTTCACTGTATTTTAAGAATAATCTGGCGCCCAACATGAGGTCAACAAATAGTCTGATCCCTGTTATAATTTAATTTATCCAGCAAATTAAAAATATTTCATCGTTTTTAAAAACTTTTAAAAATTAATAAGGTTTTAACTATATGAAATGCTTTGAGTTTAAAAATCTCTTCTGAAAGCGATGTTAGCTTTAAACATGAAATACAAAGATATTCAAATGCATTCAATTTGCAGCAATTCAACTAAAATCCAAAACAAAAAATAAAAAAAAGTAAAGCACCATGTAACTGCCAAAAACAAAGCAAACTAAAAACTCTGACATCCAGTTCCCATAACTACAGACATCAACTAGAAGTTCATAAACAATTAAATACCCTCAATTCAACTCCCTCTCGAAGTAATAAAAACGAACTATAACTAAAAGCAAAAAGTATAAGACCAAACCAAATCCCAACCCAATTGCATGATAAAGCACAAATCGTTCCTAAAAAGAGCGAACAAAAAAAAAGGCACACAAAACTGTGTAACAAAATAAAAAAGAGAAGCTAAAATCCATCGATTGGTGCACTTTTCCCAAAAGAGTAATTCTTTTCACAAAAAAAAAATAAAAAAAAACAAATAAAAACGAGAAAAAACTATCATAAAGGATAATACTTTAAGCATTTCTACAAACGAACAAATCATTCACTGCAGGCGCTGCAGCTTGTGCTCGTTGTTCGTTCCTTCTCTGTCTATGCTGGCTTCATTCAAATTTTTGTACAGTTAAATTTCCATACTGTGCTCAGTTTCGGCACAAAACGTTTTAACCAGAATCTAAAAGGAGTATAAAGCAAAGACAACGTATGCTTGCTGATGGCTGAGTATCTATCTCTACTCGCTATACACTCTAGAGCTGAAGCAAAAAGGATTGACGTTCAACAGCCACATCCAATGATGCTCAAAAAATCCCTCCCAGAAAACCCACCAATTCTGAGAGGCATACATACACAAAATGCACTAGTACATGCGATCAGACCAAAGAGGAGCTGTCATACTCCTCGGAAGGACCCTAAGTCGCTTTTCTAGGAGCGAGGTCCCCGTCTTTTCTATTTGGAAACTTTCGGGAGGAATGAATGAAATGTTGTATTCAGAAATTTAATGGGAAGAACGTTATATACATAAATACGAATGGGATTTCCTGGAGGTGGTGGGCGTTGAGGGGGTGAAAAAGTTCCTGGCACTGGAAAAGTTAGCCCGGAAAAGTTGGCTAACGCACATATGCTCCACCAGCTAGCACAACGATTTTCAGATAGACACATGTTTGCAATTACAAAAACGAAAAATTCATTCGAAATATTCCAAGCTTGCTCTCTGGTGCTGTTCTAGGTTGCTGCCTGGTTTGGGCTGGCCCGGGCCTGGCTGGCATGGATGGCGTCCCCCGTCTGTCTGTCTCTGTCTCAGTGGAACTATGAGGATTTTTCGGAATTTTGTGTTCCCACTCCCTAAGTTCCGGCTTGGGTAGAAGAGTATGTATGTACTCTCGTATACCCCTCGAATTAAGTGCGATGATGCAGATGGTCTATATGGGATTCCATTCAAAGCGAAGGAGTTTGTCCCCGACCCCACGCGTCCCCATCTCCGCCGCCACTGGAAATTCTATGGATGAGAGAATAAATTAAATCGATTTCATTTTATTTTCATACAGTTTTCCTAGAAATCAAGGGAGGCACACCGAAAGGGACAGAGAAATAATACAGTTTATTATTGCAGTTGAATGACAGCATGCGTGCTTGCTTGTTTACATTGAGCATCATCCATGCATCGCACAGTCATATCTCGTTATCCCAGAGAGATGATGATGCCTTAAAGGTTCTAAAGCTGGGACTTTAAATGCCCATCAAGACCGTACTGCTGACCAAGCATTCTAGTATTCTACGGATATGTTTTCAATTTTTCACATTTGAAACTCCGCCTGTATCTCACATAGCACAAGATGATCGTTGTTCACATGCGCGCAGCATGGACATTTCCAAAGGTGAAAGAACACAGAAAAGATAGATAGGAGAGAAGTCTGGCAACAAACCTAACTCATTGCGAGTCAAAGTCATTAAGATCGTTTCGGAGCGATAGCATCCAGCTGCAGGAACATATTCCACCACATATTATTCTTGCGGGATGAGTCTTAAGCCTTTTCTTTCCTTTTATTTTATTTTGATGTTGTTTTGTTTTTTGCTGGTTCCATCCGCATAACCAGACAACTATTCACGACGACGACGACCGACGACGTAGTTTGGATGGATCTTCCTGGAGATCCAAAGATGGGATTCTTTTTATTTGTTTATCTTGTTTCTTTTTTTTATTGCACATAAGATCGGATTGTCATGGATGTTTGTTATCATATCTCTTCACACAAGCAACAGTGGGAAAGAAATTGTTTCCTCACATGACGCTCGATGGTGGCAATTATAAATTATTGTGACTCTTTAACGATCGTAACCAGAAGCTTCTTCTTCTTTGATGGACTCTGATGGTGATTAAGTGAAACAAAATTTGAATAAATACAGCTATAGAGCTGCTACCATGTTAGCGTGATGTGATGCTTATCCCGCTTAAATCTAAATCAAAACAAACAGAACTATTGCATGAATGTCAATCAAGGTGTTAACATGCTGACATTTCATGCGTGTATATGTGTTTTGTTTGTTTCTAAATCGAGGCTGATTTGTTATGAGTGACAAACCCAGAGAGCTGATAAATGCTGATTAGTATCTGTGACAGTTGTTGTTTTTGTTTAAAACTCACGTCATGAACTCATAAAAATCTTAACAGAAAAATAACAATGTAATGAAATATGACTGAAAACCTAAGCAAGCACACATTTCGGTGAAGATGTAAGAAGATCATGAATGATGTGTGTGTAAAAGCTAGCAACATAATCGTTGGCACGTATTGTTAGGAATAGAAATTTACTGCTTTAGCTCTTTTGCATTCAAATTTATTTGTCTTTCAAATGTTTTATTTTATTTTCTTGTTTTGTAATGGCTTTTTTGGTTCATAGACCCCCTATTTTTAAAAAATAAAATATGTGAGAAATTAAAAGTTGGAATTAAGTACACATGTGTAATTGCGTGAAATATATGTACATTTATATGTAACCTACTTTGGTTTGACCTTAAATTTATTTAAATGGAAATCATGACATTTTCAATAGTAGAATAATTCGTTCTGTTCATTGGTTTTCACAGATATGTATGCATATATTGTCACGGATAGCTTTAATTTCGTGTAAGACAAGGGTTAAAGTCCGATGCAATTGACCGAATGGTGCGTTAAGCACCGCATGAAGTATTTTCAATTACTCATCGAAAGTTTTATTAACTTTCGTTCAGTTTTGCTCTCTCAATCGCAGTTAAGTCGGTATTTACATTGGCCGACTTTTCCAGTAAGATTTTTCCCGAAATTGGTTGAAATGCTTAAGGTAGAATTATAATATGTGGAAGCTTATGTCAAAACTGTAATTTCCTAAGACATCAATTTCACCATTTGGATTTGTTCAGCAAGCTGTCAGTACACTTACAGATTACGGTCTTGCGGTTGATGAGCGATCTTCACTTCCGACGACACGGCAAAAGTTAACGAAGACTAGACGATAAATACACCAAATGGCAATTATGGGTGCGGTACAAGAATTCCTTGTATTTATTGCGTAGCCTTCCGACTATTATAGTCCTCCCTTTATATTGAACGATTTTCCCAATGAGATTTTTGTCATTGTCCTCTTCATTTTGTAGTACTGTTTTCTTCACTTTTCATTCACATACGAAATCGAAAAAAGGTTGAAAGAAAACGAAAACATACTGAAAAAATCATGTTAGTTGGCTAGGAATAAACGATTTGGTTCATCCCCCTCAATTTTCATTCCCTTCGATAATAATCCAAAGTTCGTCATTAGAAAAATCGTGCAATGTAACTACCGACTTATCATACCACACACGAACATTTTACAGGTGAATGCATTCAAAGCTTTTGAAAGGTTTTCATTAGAATATTGATCTGATGACTGTTCTTTTGACAAGATTAGATTTGGTCCATCCCCCTCACTTTTCTTTCTCTTCAATAATAAACTAAAGATCGTCATTAGAAAAAATCGTACAATGTAAATACCGACTTTCCATGACACACACGAAAAATCTAACAGGTGAATGCATTCAACGAAAGGTATTAATTAGAATATTAATGTAATTTATTGATAAAGCAATAGGAATTATGGCCTGAATTCAAAGACTTGCTATGTCAGGAGGAAAAAGAAATTGCAGCATCAACTTCAGCTGCTCGAGCATTTTGTAAATAAAGATATTAAGTTTTTGGTTTTGTTACTTTAAGGTTATTACTTAAATTAAAACTGTTAAGAAATAATTTTTATTTTTTCAAAATAGCTTTTTATGGCCTTTAGTCCTACAAATTGGCGTTTCGTCCGGCTTACTCACTTGGACTCATCAGTGACATAGTGAGGACTTTGTCATACGCAATTTGTATTAAGCTCAGTTCAACTTACATGAATTTTTCAAATCCACTGTAAAATATGTATATCCAACAAGATTAAAATTCCTAATCATTAAGCTGGAGGTTTTTTGCCGGGGGCCAATAATTCAATAAGTCCAATCCTTAATCCTAAGTCTTCTAATTTGCTGCTTTATTTCAGTAATTTTTATTTTTGTTTTTATGGATATTCATGAACATTTTATTTAGGGGAAAAAAAGGGGATTTTTTTTGGAGATTAGGGGAACAAAATTGGGTTTGCTGATAAATACAGGGGAAAAAGGTTATGAAAGTCTGGGGACACTGGCAAAGAGTGCAAATTAATGACAATTATTAAAATAGTTAATATTACGTCTTAGATTGGTAACGACAGCATCTAACTGATGAGCCCAACTGTCTTGCCTGGGCGAAACGCAATTGGACTAAAAGTCTTAAAAACTTTAAACATGAATTTAATAATAGTTAATCGCAATTCAAAATATGAAATTTAACTTCATTTATGTTAATTTTTGATAATTAAATTTGACAGATCAGAAGAGGAAAGGTGTTTCCGTAAACGTCAAAAATCTGCTCTAGTACAACCGGATTGCTTTTCTCATGCATTGTTTAACACACTTTCAATCCAGAATATGTGAAATCAACATGAATGCTGCAGCCAACATTTGTTGCTACTCAATCTGTCCGCCGCTGCCGAAGACATAATGATAATGACATTTACTGACAGAAGGTACTAGCGTTGAGCTAGGTTAGTTCGATCGAAAATCTGACTTAATGAACGTGAATAGTGCAGTTCTTAGTTTGACCATTGAGTTTATATACATAGAGGAACCACTTCGATTAAATGAAAATACTACGTTAAAGCAACTTCAGATGTCGCCTTGTGCATCCAAAGACTACAACCATTTTACTCATAAAAGAAAACTAATCTGTGGATCATGTTGCTAGATGTCACCTTATTTGTCCTTATGCTTGAACCCTTTCATCATAAAAACAAAAACAAAAAATTGTGGATCTCATAAAATGTGGGAAGCAAACACCTACCTACACCAACACAACATGAACAATGAATAGAGCAGTGAGCATGAGCAGGTTGCAGGTAGAAATTCAATGTTCTTTCTTTTGTGGAATGGGAATGTGTACTTTTTGTTGTTTTTCTTTATTGTAACCAGTGTTGTCACTTTACCACAATTGTGGTAGATCTACCACTTTTTTTTAAGATTTTGATAATCTACCACTTCTACCACTGAAGTAAATAATTCTACCACTTTTCGCTCATCCACAACAAACAAAATTTTAAATTCAAAGATAATCCGATCATTCTTGAAAAATGTGACAAAATTTTTCAGTAGAAATTCTTCAATAGAAAAAAAATTCCTGTAAATTTTTGTCTTTACGTACTTACCTGAATGCAGCCATTGGAATTATTTAGACCTGATTTCTTTTAGAAATAGAAATCTAGTATATTTTTTTTGTGTCCTTCAAATTTGTTTATAAAATATGGGAAAAGGGGAAACTTCTTCTGGCTACCCTCCTCGACGACAACGCAACGTGTGCGGTGTGTGCCCTAGGAGAAATTCATAATACGCTTTCCTGATATGTTTTTTGGTTTGAATTTTGATCACCACATTCAAAACTTCAGTGCAGAAATAGATTCAGAAATAATAGCACAATAGTTACCAAAATTGTTTTTCTTTGATCTTATCATATAGGTACATAATATGTATATTAAACTAATGAACTAAATATTCTTTGTCAACTTGCTTAAAAATTGTGATACACAAAACATGATTTAAATTTTAATAATAAAAGAAAATTTTTAAAAGACATTCTAAAAAAGATTTAAAGAATTTTTTCCACAAATTTTATAATTTTATTTTTTGCCAACGCGTTTCGTCTTAGTTAGGACATCATCAGGGCACTCATGTCCTAACTAGGACGAAACGCATTGGCAAAACTTATTAATAAAATTATTAAATTTGTGTAAGTGTTTCCTTAAATCTTTTTTAAAATGCCCAAGATTAATTTCTATTAAAATTAGCTTGGACCAAATATTATTCCTGTGATTTTCTTTTGAAAATAAACAAGATCTTTATTCGATTATATTTTATTGTAGAATGAAAAACAAAATTATTTTTTGTAATGATATAAACTGATCTGATTTCTAGAGCAGTTTATATTTTGTATGTAGAGTGAATATATTTTAAGTGTTTGTTTTATGTTTGGTATGTGAATATTAAGTACATATAGGAATGTAATATTCAACAATTTCCACCAAGTGATTGACCCTAGATCTATTGATTATATTGAAATTTTTAAAAGGTTTATGTTTTTATAATTATAATTCTTATTGATATCCCAGACAAAATTATTAAGATCTAATATATTTTCATTACTCAAAAATGTCTTCAAAGTGTCTGTTTCTCAGTCCCTTGACGTGTCTCCTGCCCGTTTTTGAAAGGAAAAATTATTGCAATTATTGACGTAAAATAAGAAATCTTTTTATGATACAAAAACATTTTTAGTACCACTTAATATTATTAAAAAATTTCATTGAACTTTGTACAGGCAAAAATATCGTTAACTTTGAAAACTATCGAAGTTTCAGATTTGACAGCGCGGAGCATTAAAGGCTGTTTTACAATGCCGCGTTGGGCGTCGCGTTGAAAGTTTTGCCTGTCAACGCAAAAGCAAAAGTTCAGACATAAGAATTTCTGTTTAGTGTTTACAATGACGCGTTGAGCATTATGTTACGATTTTGCATCCATTAGTAGGTACACGAACCAACGTAACGTAAGCGGCTGCAACGCGAAAGTATAGATTATTCAACTTTTGTGTGCGTTTTGACATTTCGATTTCAATTTTGGTATGTGGCCATCTTGTGTTGAAAAAAGTTTGAATTTTTTTGCTCGATTTATCTCGACGCGGCCGTAACGCTTGTTAGATGAAACGTGCGCATCGCGAAGGCGAACGCTACATTGTAAAACAGCCATAAGTCTGGTAAAAATAAAACGGTATCCGTGCCTCACGTCCATTTGCTATTTCATTTGTTTAGAAGGCATTTGTGCTACAGGTCATGGATTGTCCGTTCAGTTTCTCAATTGCCTGATTAGTATTTACAGGGTAAATATCATATAAGTAGGCATATTTGTATGCATTATTATATTGGCTAAGTAAAACCCTAATAAAATATTTTTTTTTATTTTTTCGTACAATGCGCAACTATGGTTTTGGCGCAGTTAATGCTACTTTTCCTTGTAAAACTTGTTTTTTACAATTTGCTGTTATTATCAAGGTTGCTTAGATTTTTAAAAGAATATTCATACAGGTCACTATATCTCTCCCATTAGGCAAGGGGTACAATTTTCTAAAAAATTGCTAAATAAAAAAATAAAAAAGCTTAGTCCTCTAAACATATGTTTTCAAAAAATGTCGATAAAATTGCTGTTTTATACACTCCTCGTCAACTGAATACGCACAAACATTTTTTAATATACTTTATCCATTTTTTCCAAACAGTGATGGTTATTATGCCATCTATTGATGCTAACTATTCCCTTAAGATGTTAAGCAGATAATTCCGAAAGAATTATCCAAAAACAACCGTGAGTTTTTCTTCAACCACTTGCAAAGTGTTTTATATGCAAAGTAGGAGTTTTTTTTTTAGTCAACTGAATAGGTACAACGCCATTTTCTTCGTTGTTTATAAGTTTTTTGGAGTGCTTGACAGTTTAAATTAACGATTTTAGTGTTTTCAGTAAAATTTAATTCTTGATTTCAAATTTTAAGAAAAATGGGTAGATCTACGTGTCTTAACAGTGTTGAAAAAGCTAAAATCGATTTACTTAGAGACCAAGGCCTAACTGGACGTGCAATAGCTGATAAAGTTGGCCGAAGTTTTAATGTAGTTTATTCTTACTTGAAAAATAAAGATGCATACGGCAAAAACATGAAGGGAGGTAAGAAAACAGCAACAACAGCAGCTGAGAGACGAAGAATTTTAAGATATGCATCAAATTCTTCTGATTCTGTGGCAAAAATAAAACAAAAAGTTGGCGTAAACGCAAGTTGCTCAACAGTATTAAGAGTAATCAACAACTCAAGCCATCTTAAACGAATGAAACTTAAGAAAAAACCACCACTTGACGAGAGACGGAAAATGTTGCGATTAGATTTTTCAAGACTTCACATGAGTTGGAAAAAAGAATGGTATCACGTGGTTTTTTCAGATGAAAAAAAGTTTAATTTCGATGGCCCTGATGGGTTCAACTTCTATTTTCACGACTTAAGAAAAGAAAAAAGATTTTTAAAGCGCCATCATAGTCGTGAAGGAGGTGTCATGATATGGGGAGCAGTCAATTATTATGGAACAGTTGAGCTCGAGGTTGTAACATCAAGAATGACAGCAGCTGGGTATAAAGTAATTTTGGAAAGAAATTTTCCTAAATTTTCTAACATCTTTGGACCCATAAACTGGACCTACCAACATGATAATGCGCCTATTCACTCAGCGCGCATAATAAAAACATGGATAGAGGAGCAACAAGTGCAGTTGCTTCAATGGCCGCCGTACTCACCTGATCTAAACATCATAGAAAATGTCTGGGGATGGTTAGTACGCAAAGTTTATGAGGGTGGTCGTCAGTTCGAAGACAAAGAAACCTTAATTTCTGCAATCAAATTAGCGTGGAGCGAAATTTCGTTAAATTACATTAAAAAGCTATACGATTCCATGCCGGATCGAATTTACGAAGTAATTAAAAATAAAGGTGGAAGTACCCACTACTAAACTTAAACAAAAACTTGTTTCATTCCATTCCAATACCAATTTTAATTTTTGTACCTATTCAGTTGACTCAAAAAAAAACTTCTACTTTGCATAAGTTACACTTTGGAAGTGGTTGAAGGAAAAACTCACGGTTGTTTTTGGATAAAACTTTGAAATTCTGTTATTTATATGTTACGAAAATTTTTACCATCAACAGATGGCATAATAACCATCACTGTTTGGAAAAAATGGATAAAATATATTCAAAAATGTTTGTGCGTATTCAGTTGACGAGGAGTGTATTTTTCTGATGGGCCCCTTTCAAATATGTGAAACGAAGTTCTAAATCAAAAATGCTATGTCGAAAATATCTTCATCTTCTTCCACTTTTTGTAGAATCACAAATATACTTCGATGAATAAAACGGTTCTCTTTGACTAAAATAAAATTTGAAAACAAAAATATTTTTCCTTATTTAATTTTTGGAAATTAAAATCTACCACTAAAAATATGGATCTACCACTATTTTTTAGACTAATCTACCACTCTTTTTAAACTGGAAGTGACAACACTGATTGTAACCATCAATGTATCTACCTATACGCATAAAGGGCTAGCTTTGGTATTTGGTGGACACGAGCCATGCATAAGCACTTAACAGGCAGACAATAATTTTTTTTGTTTTTGGATAAGAGAAAATAAAATGTACCTTTTTTTGTTGTTTTTTTCTTTTCGGCAAATGAAAAAGCCGTTTGTTTGGCTCCCAAAATATTACAATTTTACAAAGAAAATTATAAATGTATTTGTGCTGTGTTTGGATTTTCAACTATTTTTTGATTGCTTTTTTTTAATTGAAAAATAGACTTGATAATAAGTTAATCCATATTATATTGCCAATTTTTTTGTTAGTGAGTATGTAATGTACCTGACCTAACTAACTTATCTTAGAATAAATAAAATGCAACAGGGTGTTTCAAAAAATGTTAATATTTTGCAACTTCGTTGTTCCTTGAGCGATTTCAGTGAAATTGAAGCAGGTGATAGCTGAGACAGAATAAAAAAGAAAACAAAAAATTTAAAACAGGTTGCTTCAAAAATGGCAGAAGGCTAAGTGGAAGACAAAGGGGTGCTAGAAGCTGCTAAAGTTGTCAAAAATTTCCGAAAATTTACCTGATTTGGTGACTTCTGCCGATTTGTCAGTGTGTAGGAAGTGATCAAATTCTAAAAGGCAGAAGACAGACTGGAAGACTTGTAGGTATTTTTTTTTTTTATTTTTTTCTTTAACATATAATATTACAGACAAAAAAATGCAAAAAAAGATATTAAAAATCAACGAAAGAACGTAAGATAATGTGCTATAGCTTTTTTGAAAGCTAATACTCCACTCTTATATCTGTTTTTTTTAAATCAAGTTGCTCAAATGAATATTTTTTTAGGAATTAATATTCAAAATCAAAATAATTTAAAAAAATTGTAATTCTTTTTTTTGAAGTTTGTATTTTTCAAAATTTTGCGTAATTAAATGCTATAGTTGTGTTCAATATTCAATGCCCTAATTAATTTGTAATCAAATACCGAAAACCAAATGTTAAAATCTTGCATAGTTTTTGAGGAATTATCAAACCTATTTTTTATTAAATTTTTATATAAGAAGGTTTTATAATACAAATTCTATATACTACTGAAATAAATCAGCCAAGTAGAAGACTTAGCATTAAGGATTGTAGGACCAAAGGCCATAAAAAGCTATTTTGAATCAATAATTCAACAAGTCCAATCCTTAATGCTAAGTCTTCTACTTGGCTGATTTATTTCAGTAGTATATAGAATTTGTACAGAAATGTTTTATTCGAGGTACTGCCTCTTGCGAGGAACTGACAAATCCTCCAAGAGTATACTTGTCATGAAAAAGTGCATCTCATTTAGCCGTTCGGACTCGGCAAAAAACTGTAGGTCCCCTCCATTCCTGCCAACAAACACGCACACAGGAATGGTTGTGAGTTGTAAGTCACTAGGCCCTGGTTCTCCATGAGCTGTTGCGCCACCCAATTTATTTTTTATTTATAGAATTTGTATTATAAAACCTTCTTATATAGAAACTATGCCTGGCCCCGGGCAAAAAAACTTCCAGCTTAATGATTAGGAATTCTAATCTTGTTGGATATAGTTTACAGTGGATTTTCGTTGAAAAATTCTTGTAAGTTGAACTGAACTTAAAACAAATTGCGTCTGACAAAGCCCTCACTATGTCACTGATGAGTTCAAGTGAGTAAGCCGAGCGAAACGCCAATTTGTAGGACTAAAGGCCATAAAAAGCTATATTAAATTTTTATTTATCGACATTATCGCTATCGACTGTGTCAATTTCATTGAAATCGCCCAAGGAACAACGAAGTTGCAAAATGTTGTAATTTTTTTTTTTTTGAAGTACCCTGTTTTGAAAATATATTTTTTTCTGTTAAAATTCTATCTCAGCTATCACAGTTTCATTGAGATTGCCCAATGAACAACGAAGTTGCAAAATGTTGACATATTTTTGAAACACCCTGTTTTGAAAATATTTGTTTCTATTGAAATTCTATCTCAGCTATCCCTGTGTCAACTTCATTGAAATCACTTAAAGAACAACGAAGTTGCAAATTGTTGACATATTTCTGATAGTTTTCGAGAAGGAAAAAACTGAAATGTATCCCCTTTTATCCTCTAAAAAATGTTCACCCTGTCTAAATTTAGGCGACTTTAAATTTTTAAGACGTCAAAACAAAGCTCATGATTTTTTTCGTAGTTTTGCAATTTTTGTCTGATTTTCCTGGCCCAGGCTTCAGTTCATCAAATTGCATACAAAAAAAAAACTTTCTATCCAGGTAGGTATGTAGGTACCTATGTACCTACCTAGATAAAGATAGGCACAGTACAAATTTATAATTTTCGTTTAGAAAACAGATCTTCGACTTCTGTGCACAGTAAATATTTATTTACACCACAGAAACACAGTCTTGTAACTACCAAAAAGTTTCTGGTTCCCAATAAATAGAAAGAACATAAAAAATATATTTAAATTATAAAATCAAAACCTAAACTAGTTCCTGCCTTTTATTTTTAAATTGACGCGACCATCACCGATCGACATACAAACGAACAAATTACATACATAACTCGTCCCTCTACGCTTTGAAACAGATAAAAAATAATATAAAAAGCTGAAAAGGGATATTGTATAAGGCTGCGTACATAAGCCACAAAATAACAAAAACAGACACCCCTCGTACACCTTCTCTCTTTGTCCTGGCACTCCTTGGTGAGCTGCCATTTGCTTCCCTTGATTTTTTTTTACAATCAATGCGTTCCACATAATTTAAAATTCTCAATTTAGTGTATGTGGCGACACCTTCGGGGGCTTTCACGCAAGATTTCGTGATTCCTATATAAACTCAATGGTTTGACAGAACTATTCTATCGAATTGGGGTAACAAAGTTTTTTTGTTTTGCTCACTGCGCTACGTGAACCCAAATATGGGAAAGTACTGGGAATAATGTCGGATGCGCTAGCGCAGTCCTTGTATATTAAGTCAGTGGAGAGTTTTATGGGATCTTGGGTATCAACAGAAAATATTCCAGTATTTGTCAAAAAGTCCATATTTAAAAATTAGAAATCAGTTGGTGAGTGTGGTAGCTCAGAATTTAATAACTGAGTAGATGGAGTAAGAAGCTGAGTGTGGTAAACTTTATACGCTTTGGCAGATTTCTTAGCATTATGACAGTTTAGTGCTCAAGAGTGTCTCAGAATGAAATCGGAGAACTCTGATATCACATTCTGCTCAGGGTGTAGCTACTCGATTTGCTCAGGCTTTATTACCTAATATTATAATTTGTTTAAACTTTTCAACTGCGTGTTCATTTGCTTTGTTGGTTCTTGTTTTTTGTGCTTACCTATTTAGGTACTTATGAATAAAAGATTGCAGCATAAATAATTTCACAAAACTTTCAATAATTACACCAAATTGTATAATACAAAAAAAAATCAAATTTCAAACTTGAAACTATAAAATTTAACGAAAATTGTTTTCCCATTAGATAAACTTTCTTCATCATTTAATTCTACCCTCCGCTTCTAAGTAGGTAAATTCACTTAAATGGAAAAAAAATTAAAATTGTATTTAAATATAGAAATTTGTTGCGTTCCGCATCTATTACGCCTTTTATTCAATTTTTAAGACGTTCTTCTTCTTTTATGTCTAATTTTATATCCGTTCCTTTCCGGTCATCGAAATGTTTTTTTTTTTTTCTACAAAATGTCTATATAGTAGGTACCGACCCACAAGGCAGAAAAAAAAACAAGTAAAACGTACACGTTGTCTGACATTACTTGTGCTGGCTGCTTTTTTTTTTTGAGGAAAACGTCAGACAATAAAACAGAAAACGAAAAGTGTTTAAATAAAAACGGCAACAATCAGCCGTGCATAGTAAAAACAAAAAAAAAATAAAAACAACTTTGGGTCGAATAGCTATGTACGTTCCCTACATGTTTATATAATTTTTTTCAAGGTAAAACGTAAAAATGCGCCATTGCTGGTCGAAAATTTGTTTCTTTTCTTATCCCACCAACCCTGGGAGAAGAAGAGACCACTTCGAACCTCGAAATAAAGAGGAAATTACATGTAATTTTCCGCTTCAAAATTTTAATAGACAGTTATCATACAGAAGAAGAAAGCGATACGTCAGAGTGACAACATCACCCTAATTTTCGCTATGTCACCAGAACTTTAAAACGAGGCTTCTGGAATTGATGCCGAGACGATGAAGGCGACGATGGATTGGAATTGTCACTCTGTTTTCAGTTGTCCGTCAGTGTAATAAAATTAAGAAAAAGAAACAACCGAAACGGAATTCTTTCAAACTAATCTTTTCAAAGCAAAAGATACATAGGGCGACATCGCAAACCGCACAAGACAAGACGAGACCGGCCTTCTAATATATTTACTTAGTTAAGCGTCTAGATTTGTAGGGGGCGTCTGTGTAGGGATTTTTTTATTTTTATTTTTTTTTTTCATCAGCGCATTTGCTGGATGCATTCATCGAACGAATTCGCTGATGCATCAGCAGCTGTTAAATGGCTGCCATCGGCCAACAATAACATTTAGCAGCTACTCGAGATGTTTTCATTTCGTCGTGTATTTCTTGGGATCTGTTCTGTTTCTGTTCTGTACTTTATGTTGTTTTTTCTTCTGTTTCTGGAGCAACGTTTTTATTATGATTTTTTTTCTATGGAAATGTGATGTAGGAATACATGTTGATGTTGGGGGATGACTGAATGAATGCCTTGTAATGATTAGCTTTATTGGAATGACTTGACAGTTCGTTGTTTGATGATGCTTGATGCAGCTATATGGGCGTTGTGTTTTTTCAGGCGTGTTTGCCTCTGATAAATAACACTGTGTGTGTAATTAGATACAAAATTCTTGCTTTTTTTCTAACGATTGCAACAAGATATATTAAAGTGTGTTGTTTTTTCTGTAGGGATTTTCGGAAATATTGTTAATTCTCTAGAGAAAAAACAGAAACAAAAAATCAACAATATAATGAATCTTAAATGTATTGCTTTGGTGTAGTTAATGTATTTTAGTTTTTTGTTTTGTAGAAGATACATAATGTCACCAGAGAGAAAATGTTTTGACCTAAATAGAAAAAATATGGTAGTTTTAGGGTTTAACTTGTACAATTTGAATGCTAATTTATTTATGTGAAGCGTGTCAGTGATGGAAGATAGAAAAGCTTGTCATGACAACTGGGGATCATATTAATGAAAGAAATTTATGTAGTTTTGTAATTTTTTTTTTAAATTTTCAAACACCAATAAACAAAATGTTTAAAAAAAAATAGAAACAAACTTTGACATAATTTATGTATGTTGATTTGTCAAAATTCAGGTCAGTGTGATGTTATGTTATGTTTTGTTAGAAAAAATGATCATAAGAAATGTTATGTGTAGTCTACCTTCCTATAGGTAAAGAAAGATCAAAGAATATGCATCCGTCATAGTATTTTTGTTTAATGTTCTATATTTTTAAAATGAATTTGGTTATAACTCTTTTGAAATTGTGAATAAGTAAATAAAATATATAACAATAAAATGATGCTGTGACATTCAGGCTGTGAATAAAACAAATTTCCATTTTCCGTTACCAATAAATTGTATGCGCTTACCTAATTTTTATTTTGGCAATTTGCCATAGTACTTATGCTTACCTACTAACATACCTGCAGGTGGTCCAGAATTGTTGATGGACATTTTGATACAATGCCAAAAATAGCTTTGTCATTAGCGTCAAATGGATTGATATATGCTTCCGGAGGTATTTTAAAGTGTGTAGAATAACTATGCGTGCAGCGAAATTGTGTTGTATTAAGAACATTTAGTTGGTTGGTATGTAGATACCTACTTGAATAATTTATTAATTGCATTAGTTGATGGGTTTATCAGAAACATTGTTGCATGATGTACCCACCTATCTGCTTGATAATTTATGATGACGTTCGAGGTGTGTTATGGATAAATTAGTGATACTGATTTTTCTAATTAACGAAAAGTACAATTTTAAATAATTAACTTGGGAAGCTAGACAGGGCACATATAACGGAATGTATGATTTCCTTGTACTCGCCTGTTACCTTCCAACCACCTCAGTACCTCTCTGACAATCGATAGATGACAAAACTCAGTTAAGGAAATAACCTCTTGAAGAACCTTTTGGCAATACGAGAAAGACAACTGGGACGGTCCAAACAGTTTCTTCAGGGACTTTGACTGGGGACTTTTTTATCCCCCATAGGAAAAAGTCTATCAAACTGAAAGAGAATTTATGGTTTGATTTGAGCTGAAGATAGGTTATCAGGGTAAAAGAAGTAAGCTTCCAATGTTATAAAGCCAACCCTACTGAAGAAAACCGGACCAAGATCAAACAAACAAGAAAGACCTGTACCGGCCATATTCAACAAACCAAATTTTTGCATGGCCAGAAATTAAGGCTAAAAATACTATAAAGTGTCCGAATGGTAGCAAAAATTGTTGGTATATTATAAAAAACATTAGAAAAACCACTTCGTTTTTGTTAACTCAATAAATAATTCCAATTTGCTTGAAGCACGTTTGCTAATTCGACGCTGCCAGAGAATGCAATGACTCCTCCTGTATTTGGGAGCGCTAATGATTTCATGGGACGCATATTATACTGCACTCGTGCAGTGGAAAGGTTTCTAAAAGATATTGATACACACAAATCCGCTGGTATCCTTCGCTTCATTCTGAAGTGGTATTCTTTGACACTGGCAAAGCCACTACGTAAGCTTTTCCATCTGTCCGGCTCTAGTGGTCTCTTTTCGGGTGTATTGAAAACAGCATTTGTGCAAACTGTCCCTAAAAAAGGTCAATCTTCTTCTCCCTCTTACTATATACCAACTGCACCTAGGTCCCTTCTTTCCAAGGTCATGAAAAAGCTTATAAGTTGCCAGCTTCAGAAATATCTCGAAGAACGAAAGCTTTTTAATCACCTGCAGTATGACTTTCGTAGCTCCACTTGTAATCTGAGGAACAAATATTTACACCGTTTTGGAGAAAGTAAGATTATTGCATTTTATATTTCAAAAGCGTTTGATAGAGTTTGGCATCAAGGTCTGTTATCGAAAATGCGTGCATTTGCTATCGCTGAACCTTTTCTTCGTTGGATTAAAAAATAACTTTTAGACCGATCAATACAAATTTGTTAAACGGTCTTAAGTCTGATATTCCTAAAATAAATGCTGGAGAACCTCAGGGCTCCGTTTTGTCTCTTTATTTTTATAAATGATCTTCTGTCTGAAACTTCTTATCCATCAAATTGTTTTGCAGACGACCGACAGTACTCTAAGCTTTTCATATTTGTTTGAAGACTCACTTCCTTGCTCTTCGGACCTTAGCGGCAGTGTTTGTTAAACTCATAAAATTCTAATATTTATAAAATAAATGCAGGTGTGCCCCAGGGCTCCGTTTTTTCTCCTTATAGAGATTCTTTTGTTAGTTGCACTACCCAAATGTGGAATGCTTAACCTGGCTCTGTACTACCCTCTCATTTTAATATTCAAAACTAAAAAACCAATGTGCATTGGTATCTCCTCTTGAATCGTTCCCAATTTTCCTAACGTTCTCACTGCGTTAAATCATATAAGGGGTAACCAAACCCCCTTTAGTGCTAATTACATTGAAAATGTTATAGTTTTACATTAGCTGTAGGTACTCTATTTTTTTTTAAGTTGAAAGACGTGTTCGAATTCTTCTGTCTTCCTTATCGAATTCGTATACTGAAAACGTCTTAACTCATATGAGCACTTAACAGTACACTGTTTCAATAAGTCTGCTAAATTTCTTGAATCAAACTGTTGATATCGGGGGCAAAGCTGTATCCCATAACGTTGTTGTTCGAAATTATTGTAATTCATTTTCAGAACACACCATGTATGGTCTTCAAATCATCCTCGAATAGACATTTGGAGTACACTTTTTGTTCACCATTTTCACTCCTTCTATGCCAAATGTCCTTGGATTGATATGCCGACGAATGATTTCGTAATCTTTTTTTGATGCAGATTAAAAGGAAGAGGCCAAGTACGGTCATTCCAAAGTAACGGAGAAGACAAGCGGATGCTTTTGGCGAGGTTTTTCTTGTTAAGATATTAATATTTTTTTATGAAACTCAGTGGTTTTTAAGAATTCATTAAAAAGTACACGATGAAATTCAGTAAGTTTATGCAAAAAAATTGATGGTAACGGAGAAAGCACGTATGATTAAGAAATTTCAACAAAACGTGAAATAACTTGTGCATGAAATTTAAAGTGCGAATGTGCGTTTTTAATCGAATTGTTGTTGGATAGTTGCTTTAATAGTTCTGTCTACTAATTTTACAATCTGATTATCTCAAGGGCTCTGGAGACGCTCGAACATGGTACGAATGAACATAGTTCGACTAAACTCCGCAGACACTGAAACCAAGCAGAAACCAAACTACTCGAACTTCATTATTTTTATGACTTACATGTCATTCAAAATATTCACTATCACATTTATTTCATTTTCATTCAGGTTGTTTGACATTTCACTTTTTATTTTTAATATTGAAACTCAAAATTGAACGAAATGTTCCGAGTAAACATATAAAACCGGTCCGCAAACAGTCGAATCAGGTACGACAAACGATTAGCCCCGCACTCGAACATCGATAAATATCGAACTCCTTTTAATTTTGGTGAGACCAAATTATTGTTTAGTGACACCAAATAATTCGTACTCGAACCAGCCCGCAGACAGGTAAAATCAACTCGAACATACTACTCGAACCATGTTCACTCGCATCATGTTCGAGCGTCTCCAGAGCCCTTCAGAACAGAACTCTTATCAGCAATCGAAGTCTTATACTCTCTGTCTATCTGTATTTTTGACACTTATCTATCTCCAAACCCTGGCGCAGATAATACACAATTTTTTGTCTTTATCATATATGTATTTGTTTAAGACATTCCAGCTGATTTAATAAACTCTCAATTTAATTCCCAGAACTTATGGCGTCTTGTTTTATTTATTTTCTGACTTTCATCCCCCCAACTAAGATAACTTACACAAATTCTTCCGAAATGTCTATAAATCTATCAAACAAAACAAACATACCCTATCCCATCATCATCCTTATCAAGAAGTCCCAATTTTCCTCACTGTCAAGGTTAAAGGTATACCTACCATACCTTTCATAATACATATCACTTTATTTATTTATTCCTAACTAAACATTTCTATCGCACTATTACCATTTGTGTGTGTGTAACCTAAACAAATCTCTCTATCGTAAATGTGGCTCTAAAACCAAAAATAAACTGTCAGTTTATGACAATTTAACCTACTGACCATAATATCAAACGATCCCAAAATTTCCCAATCAAACGGAACTGCATTCTAAAGCTGTGCAAACACTTGACACAATGTTTTAAACAAACAAAATATAAACGCACCACAAAATGCTATCGTGTCGTTGTTCGTGTCATTTTAGGACCTTTTTACCCTGAACAGTTTTACTTTTGTTGACAAAATGCACCAAAGATCTTAACATTTGATTGTTAATATTATGAAGGAACACAACATACCTATACCAATACCTGAAAGGGATCTCGATGCAATTGAAACAAAAATAAACTGAAGTGGAAAAAAAATTCCCATTAAAAGGGTAAATATTGAGGGAACAGAAAAAAAAAACTTTCGAAAACTCGTTTGCGGCAAATGGGTGAACACAAAACCCAAACAACAACAAAAAAAATCATTAAAAGGATCTCAATTTCACATAAGTCCCTTTAATGCGATCAAACTGCAACAATGCGTGCGTGCTTGTATTATGAAACCCAATCTGTCCCAGAGTTTATTATTAATATAAATATAGTATAGAGGATTTTTCTTTCGTGTGCAAGGCGATATAATATCGGCGACATTCAAGTGGAGTAAGAAATTCAATACTATCCAGCTGATGCCCATAAGGCTTTGGTTAGTAATTATTTTATTTTTTCTTTTTTGTTTCGTTCATTTCTACACAAACAAAAAAATCCTTCTTCCTCTTTTAGCCACTTGAGACTAGTAATTATTGAGGATAGTGTTACACTAGTGCACTAGTTTCAAAGAAAATTTATTTGACACATGTTTTTTTTTCCTGTTGTTTCTATGCTCGTACTGTAAATATCTACCCCGGTTGGAGCTGTCAGTTGGTCAGGATATCAATTATTTTGTTATGATGTAGTTACATGAATTCTGGCAGTATTTGTATGGCGCTTTGTTACATCCGTTTGAAATTTTCAAATTGCAGATTGTTTTTTAATTTTTTTTTTGTTTTGTTATTTGCTTACTAACGGAAGCTCTAACACATAAGAAACAGCAACAAATCGTTTGCCCCAAGATAAAGCTTGAAACTCTACTTGAAGATATGAATGAATTCAGTTCAGATGCGGACGGAGCACGTTTCAATTATATTGTTTTCGCCCACATGTCCGTTGAGTTTTATAATAGTTTAATAATGGGGCGCGCGCGCGATTTGTTTCATACTTTATCAGTGGGCGGAAATCATACTGACCTTACAGTCTGCAGGAAAATATTTCAATTTTTTTCCTGCGAGTAACGAAGCTTTGTTTTCTTTTTTTAATTTAAACCTTTGTTATGCAATAAAATAATTTCAATATTAAAAGTACTTTATCTCCATTTGTGGGGATTTATTTTTTGTATATCGAAAAGATTAAGTGAAACTCGTGGGCTTCAAAAGCAATTGAAGCTAATTTTCCTACTTAAAGCTCCACCCACACTCTTGATATTACATTATCTCAAATCGACTGATAAAATGACGTTTAAACGAACTCCTTAAATGACATACAAAAAATTAATTGAAACCATGTATTTACGAACACTCCCCTCCTCTGACGTTCAGGTGTCAAGAGAGGAGTTGAATTTGTTTTTTTATTAAAACATTGACACTCTTTTAAGTTTTTATTTCTAACCTTTCTATGATCTAACAATTAAACTGTTTTATTTTACAATCTAGATCATTTGGTCAAAAAGCAACGCATTCAAATTAGAAATACGTATACATATTCACATTTTCTTTTACCCTCACTTAAATTGTTGAAGTTTAACTATAGCACTTAAATGATCTAATAAACTTGATAGAACATCTTTCGGGGACACTATTAACAATTTTTTTTAACATTTCTTTTAATTGAATTCAAAAATTGTGTTTTATTTAAATTAAAACAAATTACAAGATTTTTTGTTTTATTGTTATTGTCGACTCTTTTAGTGTAGTGTGTGCTAGTTCCACATTTTTTTTTTTTCATCAAGGCTGGACTTTTCTATTTGTAACCAGATATTTTATTTTGTATTTTAAATTTATTTCGAAGAATTTTTTTTTTGTGTTGCATTTTTAATACAAACTCAAATGAGGATAAGAACATACATATTTATCAGTTTCCGGTTGAAAATAATATATACATACTCGTATACATCAAAAAAATTTATAAGAACATTGTTAATATTATGATAACAATAAAATATGTGTTACGACGACGAATACGGCGACGCTGCGACGAAAACAACGTGCACTGGTCGTTTTATATCTGTCATTGAGATTGAGAGAGAGAGAGCTTTATGATGTGATAAAATTTAATCTGAGGTTCTTATTTTATTTTTAAGCCAAGGAACGTGCGTTTAAGTTGAGTGAACTACATAAACTAATGATGACATTTATGTGTGACATAAATAGCTGTCAGAATGGATGGAATGACATTTAAGTGTCCAATCATTTTAATTTTGTTGTTCTTTTTTGCATATTTACTCATGAATAAATTTAAATGCACATCTGGATCGCACGCTAGACATTAAAAAGGTATGTTTAATGGTTCAATACCGTTATGGTATCGTTACAGAGTAGGTACTATAAAATTAATTTTTATTTTGATTTTTTTAGTTTAGGTATTACAAAATTATCTGTAAAATTTTCAATGAATATTTTTTGAAATATTTAAAAGCATCGAACTGCAAAATTATTGCAAAATCGGCCCAGGCAATGAAAAGATATACGTGCATTATCCAAAAATAAGGCAACTCTCTCAAAAAGTCCGCAAAACTCTGTTTTGCAAAGAGCTGAACGTTTCACGTGTCAATACGTTGACGCTAGAGGGTACCAATTGCGTTGACATAGATAACACGTCAAGGAATTTCGGTACAACATTTACCGAGTGCCGTCATTCGTGTGATTGTCAACATTTTATGCGTTGACATAGTCTACGTTAACAGTATATTGACGATGTTTCTGATGACGTCAAGGAGTCAATGCATGCGAATGTGCTTTGAACATTTGAATTTGAAACCACAATGCCTCAAATGACAACCCAAAAATTGAAAAGTAGAAATTCAAAACCAATGAACCCATTTGCTAAAGATTTTTTTTTCATTCACAAGCATCATAAGCGCGAAACTATAGGAACGGCAACAAACTTTATTTCTTTTGTAATCAAACTGTCAAAGTATCACCAAAAATCAAAGAGTTAACATTAAATTTGCACGTCGATTGCTCGCGAACGAAAACTCTCCACACAGCGTCACGAGTACGTTAAAAGGTAAGCCTAGTACATTACATACTTCTTCGTGAAGTGATCAATCACCAGTGGAGAAAGTGATTTTTGACATTGTTCACTTGTACAGACTTGCGAATGTGTTGTGAACGTTTGACGTTTAAAACCACAATGCCTCCAATGAGGTATTTTTCTTTTGTAATCGAGCTGTCAAGTGTTCACCAAGAGTTCCCATACATTTTACACGGGAATTGCTCGTGAACTAAGACACTCCACCCAGCTTTACGAGCACGTTCACAGGTGAAGAAAAATGCAATTTTTTTATGGATCCATGACTTTGTTCACAAGTATGTATGAATGTAGGTACAAGACTTGACAGCGAGCACACAGCAATGGTTGAGAGTTGTATGTCACTATGTCGTGATTCTCCACGAGCTTTAACAGCACGGAATTTTTCATTTTTTTAGACGTAGTGGCTTGAGTTTTCTCAATTAAAAATACCAACGAACACTAACAGTGGGAGTGCAAAACTGCAAACAAGAAATATTTTTCACTTTAAAGCCAAGAATGCTGTTGATAAAAAACGAAAAATTTAGTTCTACTGGGGACATCGTTCTGCAGTACGCTGTTCTTAGCAGATTATTCTGGAGAAGTCTACACTCCTTTTTCGCACACAATTAATTTTCTTGACCAGTTTTTGTTTTTGTATTTGCTTTTGTTTTAATTTTTTGAATTCGAGAAACCGCTGATGAATCCGCTATGGCCTAGTACGTTGCTTGTGACTTCTGTGGTCTCAAAAAAAAACCACAACGAATTGTTTGCGATAATACACCGGTCAAATATTTATGGAGAGTTTCACCAATTGCAAAACAAAAAAAACGAAAACAATTGCAACATATAAATTACTGGAAGCAGCTTTGTAATAAAGACCAAAGAAAAAAACGCAAACATTTCTCTTTTCCGCTCACAACTTACGATTCAGGCAAATTATTTTTTATGATTGGAGACTTCACCAAATAAGCTGCCTACATATTTTCGTTGAACAGCTATTTTTTTTTTCGTTCATGACTTCGTTGCGTTGCATGAGGCTTTTCGTTTCGAATCAGTAGCGATCAAGGTTTAAGATTTTAACAAATTATTTTCAATTAAAACTGACTTTTTAATCCGTACTTTGTGTTTTGTTGTTACATTATGTCAAATTGCTTGCTCAGAGATTCTTGGTCAGCCTTCAGTTGTGGGGCTTATTTAATTTAATAATTCAAAAAGAGAAACAAGCCAGAACATTTAGTTCAAAGATTTTCCAAGCATATGACTCAGCTAAAATTCTAAAAAAACTATTTTTCATTTGAAACTTTGTCGGCACCCAATCAATTCAATTAACTCTAGCTGACTTAAAAAACACCTTCTTTAAATAAATTAAATTTTCCTATCAGCTTAAAAAGAATGACTCAAACATAAGAACGTGTCTGGTTCTTTTTTTTATATTAAACTTAATGTCCCCAATCGTGGCTTACTAAAAGTGATTTAAATTAACAAATGAACCTAACATTATCCAAATTAAGTATATAAAGACACATTCTCCTAAGTCACTCGCAGAAGATGACACCTTTTTCTCTCATAAAAAAAAACCTCTAGTGATGGTGTCTTTAATCAGCAGCCTTCATTTTTTTTTCAAATTACTAAATCTTTATGGCTCCAGGAATCATTAACATATCTTTAACTAATTGGAGACAAAACACCAAACTGTCACACTTTATCCACCTGATTGTACCACTGTTTCTCGATCAAAGCACAGAGCATTAAACAAACGAAAAAAAACGCCATGAAATATGAGACTATGGGGTTTTGAGAGTCAAAGAATTTCGTTTCACCTCATTCTCAACCAACTAAATTACAACTTCTCTTAGAAGTTTATGGCCTTTTTTTTCGTTTTTTTTTTCTTTCACCAATTAACCAATAAAAGCTTTAACATTCCAACTTAAAGTAGCCCCAACTATGTGCCCCAATTTTTTTCACGCACATCATAAAAAAACATCTACAAAAACTTTGCTATATAGCCTCACTCATAACTTGTCTACTTTGGGCGGAAAGTTGAACAAATATTCTTTTTATCAAATTCATTTGACATTTCTACAACAACAAATAGTAATCCTACGTATCTTTATCTCACATTAATTTAGCTTTTGAAAAATAAACATAAAAAAAAGAAAAAGAAAAAAGATGTAAAACTAACAAACCGAAAGTGCTAAAGTGATAGATAAATATTCATTAAATAGATTTTCATGAATATTTTAAGCAATTAACTAGCTACTAGCCGAATTTATGACAGCTATTGAAAGTTCTTTTTATTGACACAAGAGAGCGTGTTTAGAGATTTGAAAGTATTCATTTAGAACCAACTTGGGTTGTTTTTTGTCTTTTTTTTCATTTGTTATTCGCTCTTTCCTCCTGATTAATAAAACAAAAAAGGATAGACGCATATGCACCAACTGCATTTTAAAACATCGCATTTCCATCCACCCATCATCCATCCGTCACATGAAAGAAGAAAATAATTTGTCCAGGGAGTTGAAATCAGATATGCGGTAAAGGTAGATCTCTGTATCTAGATAGTGAGGAAATGTGTTGCATCTTGCATATCATACTATGCTGGCAATACTTTTTCTTCTAATCAATACGATGCGGTGTTGTCATATCGATTGACTATCGCATATTTATGTTCATTAGTGATTCGAGGTGGCATCTTTCTTAACACACAAAACCTTGCTATATCGGCGCCTGACATCTATGAGAAGTCATTTTGAATTTGAATGTGGACGGGGAGTTAAAGGTATAGATCCCCGTGTGTGGTGTGCTGTGGAGAGATTGTTAACGTCAAACAAGCACGAGAGATGACAATCTCTATCCTTTTGCGCCTATGTAGGTATTCATGTATATTTATACTTCTTATGCCATAAAGCAACTTCATATCTCTTGGGTACACTATGTACCTCTGTTGCGCGGAGCCTTGCAAGATAATTCAATGCGATTGATGCAATTTTCATACGAAAGGATTACGTTGCATTTGACTTGCTTGATTGGCCATTTAAGATTTTTATCTGTTAGTATAGCAAGCGTACGGAATCCGCCCCAGAGACTGGTCAAGGAGAATGGATGTGTTGTGCAGACGTTTATCGTGGACACTATGTTTAATGATAGACATGAAGATTGGAGTCTTTGGCGAGATTGTATGGCAATGACTTGTCAAAATATTAATTTCCACAGAGACTGCTTTAAAGTAAACAGCTATACAAGAACTTAAGTTGTTTTTTCCTCTCATTTGACTAAACATAAGCTATGTATGTAGTTGAGGGCTATTTTAAAAAGTGGCATTTGATCTTTGATTTTATCTTATTTGATTTTATGAATGAGACATCTTGACCTCTTGATAAGGCAAGCCTTGGCAAAATGGCATTATAAATACTATATACACTACAAACCCCTAACTCTATTTTAAATTTAAGAAGGACCATACACAAATTTAGTCTGACTGTACTTAATCTAAATCAAACGAAAAGACTTGACGCTGACGAAAACCTGCCTTTTTGAGGAATATTACGTCAAAGGCTCATACAAAAAGCTAAGAATATGTTTCATACAACGTCAATTTGGTGCAAATTACACCATTTTCAATAAATATTTGTGCACAGATTTGATATTTCCCAAAAGTTTTCCAAAAATATCCCAAAAAATTATAGAAATTTAATTTGCAAAGAGTTTTTTTCTGTTTATTGGTTATTCAACATTGAAAAATCCAAATTTAAGAAGAAACTCACTGTAAAAACACCTCTGCACATATGAATACACGATTTAATCTCTATTTTAAGAGAGTAAAGATATACTATAAAGATGACTGATACTTTTATTGACAGAGTAATATGCTTACCTGAGTTGAAAATTTAGTAAACAGTAAACAAAATTTAAGTGAGTGGGTTTTATTTATAAAAAGGGAAATGGAGAAAAAGAAATGCGTTAGATCTTCAAAACCCCATTGAATTCATCGATTTTTTTTTTTCATTCCCTATTCAAAGTTGAAACATGTTTATAGAAATAATAATGATTTAAATATTCAACTGAGTAGAAGGAAATAAAAAAAAAAACACTCAAAACAAAGCAATTCCATGAAAAAGTACTCAATGGAGCTTGTAAAATTCTAAGTTGGGCGCCATTTATTTTTGTAAGTCAAGTAAATGGTAAATAAAATGCTTCTGATACTAAGTGTAGGCTGACAAAATATTTGTTCTTTAACCTTGCTTATGCATTTAAAAAAAAAAAAATTGAATGAATATTTAAGTATTGACATTTGTTGGGCGCCATTTTTAAATAGGTACTATATAAGTCAAGTGCAAATTGAGTGAAATAATAAATAAAAGCAATATCAACAATAGTCTGCTAACTGCTGCTTAAAACCTCATTAATTCATTGAAAGTAAACAAAAAACAGAGTGATCTTTGTTCAAAAAACCTGTGTTGGGCGCCATTGTTTAATTTGTTTAAATATCATTTGAGATCAAATGGAGTAAAATGAACACAAGCAATTTCTTCCATTGTTTTCTATCTGCCTATTGCCTGGAAAAAAAGTCTGGCGTTGAAAATAATTACCAATCAGTTTTTTTTTTCTAAAGAAAGGCCAAAAGGCTACCTTATTTTCACATTTTTTCTAGATTGTCCAGTTATATCGTGGGAATATGCTCATGATATGATACAATTCTGATGCAGTTAAGAGGGAGATCGGAGATGTAACTATCTATAGTTATTTCTTTGTTCTAAAGGTCTTATACCATATTGTTGATCCTCAGTTGGGCGCCATTTTTTGTTTGTAATTAAGAATGGTACTAATTACCCAAGATTATGTGATCAAAACGAGTAGAAAAACAACAAAAACCAGTTTCTTATCTTAAAAATCTCATTTCTAGAGGAATTCCCAGCTAGAGTGTTGGGCGCCATTTAAGAATCTAACATTATTAGTTGAATTTAAATGTCCAAAAATCATTGACAGATTAAAAGCAAATAATAATGGATTAAAAAATTCAGCTCATTAAAAACAAAAACACAACTTAATTATTAACGCTTATGGTCCATTATGCGTTTGATCTAATGCCAAACGAAAAAAATACCTAAATAAATTAAAATGCGTGAATACTTTTTCTAGTTTATTATTTTTGTTTTATTTTTTTTTTCTGCTGTTCATTGCCCCGTTTGGTGCGTATTGTATATTATTATAGGTATATAAACGTCCGCACTTCATTAGTGCCTAATAGGTGGTAGTCAATTTGCATTAAATTTAGTTCGTTAGTTCATTCTAGTGTATGTTAATGAGAGCACTATGTCACTTTCGTCTTATGCGTTAACCTATATACAAATACATATGTATATACAATAACTCTTCATAAAACAAAAAATATATATACATATATAAGAGCCATTACCACTGACCAAAAAGGCTAACATTAAAAATAGAAAAAAAAACTCTTGTTTGGACACATTACTGATTAATTAATTCCTTCTGCTGGTTAATTATAATTCAGGTTTTTTTTTGGATTTTGTTCGAACAAACCATGAGTGTGCCTCTTCTTTGTTATAAGACATAATAAGGACTATACAACCTACCACACAGCGATGTGTAGTACATAATACACTTGTATTTTCATTCTAAGTCACACGCTTCATGATGTAGCTTATTAAAGTGGATGTTCTTAGCTGGAGCACGGCGACGACTATGTGTGGTGCACGGACCCATGTGAAACTAATGAGGGCGTTAATATCTGCCAAATAAAATCGTTTAGTCCTTATTTATTTGGTGGTAGCTCCAGTCACTTCATGATTCTCTGTTTCACCCTTCTCCTCTGTGTGTTTTTTTTTTTGTTTCTCCTACGGTGTTCCTTTATGGTCCGGCGGTGCTATCTAAAGAGCTAACGAATGAGTCTGATCTAGATTCATGGGTTTTCTTAGAGCTAATTGAGAATTCGTCTTTTTTCCTTTGGAATCTTTTTGATCGAAAAGTATTTTTTCTCCCATTTCAAGACAAAAATCCATTCCACCATTCCACAGAAAAAACATGTGTTTTTTTTTTCATTGTCTGTAACTGGGAACGCGTTTCGAAATTTAAATTTTGAATTCTGTTAAGATGCTTGTGATGTTTTACCCTACGCAAGGCACATTGTGACATGAAAATGCCCCAAAGTCATTCATCAAATGGGTAACAGGCCCAGTGTGACATTATTTTAATGGCCTCTGTGTTTGTAATGTTTTTTTTTATCATCTCTGTTTGCATGGCTCATTGCGCTATAAAATTTTTATTTTTAACTGATGATAACGAGAAGAATTTTAATAAAAATTATTTCTAAAGATACTGGCGAGTTTGGGAAGTGGAATGTAAATTTGCTTGACAGATCTATTCAAACTTTGAAATATACTCTTATAATCGTGTCCGGTATGACAGTAGAATAATTGATCGATTGTGTGTGTGGGGTATAAACGCGAGTGCTTGATAATCAAAATAAAATGAATGGACTTGATGATGTAATAGAGAAGAAGAAGAAGAAGAAGAAAAAAGATAGGGTGGCTAATCACCAGAAAAATAATTATTTCCCCTTTTTTTCTAAATAAATATACAAATACAATTCTCAACGAATTTAGCTGATGGCAAATGATGCTTTGCGCCCGCGAATTGAGAAAATAATGTGTGCGTTTCTTTGATATTTTAATGCCTACTGCTATTGTGTTTCTTTATATAATTCCCTTCGATGAGAGAATGAAGTGTGTTATAAATCGACATTAAGACCCTCATCCTTCAAATAGCTCATAGAGAATTTGATTTTCAAAGAATATTGTAATGGAAAGCGATGGGTTGAGAAAGATTTATATTGTTTAGTGTACTTCAAATAAATTTTATAGCAAGGCCATTAGAGAGTGAAATAATAAATAAAAATCTATATGTATACTGGGGTTGATAAGCGTAAACTATATACATATACATATCTACTTATTGAACTCGCTTTATTTTCTGAGAAATAGAAATTTGGACAGTCACAAACAGACAGACGTCAAACTCTATTGACTTTTGAATACAATTTATGTTTGAATACAACAAAAAAAACACTTGTAAGAGCCCTAAAGCAAAGTTACGGAGGCACAATAAGTATTTGACATTTAAATATTGTAGAAATGGCATTCGGGACAAAGGAAAATCCTAAGAGGTATAGTTTATGTAAAGTAGTTAATTGAGATTTTTAATGGCTTTGGAAATTTGTTTCTGTTTCAATGGAGCTTCTTATGTATTCTTATTCAAACACAATTTTAAAGAAAGTAAAACATTAATAGTTGTAGCTGTTTTGCATTAAATTTTCTTTTACATATATCTTGTCTTTTTTAATGTTGGTAATAACGGAGGAATATATTTTAAAGTTATTTCAATTTGTTTTATGTTATTATACGCCAGCAAAAATTGGGCGCCATTTTCTGAAAGTGTGTTAATAGTCACCTATTTTATTATAATGTTATTGAAACTGCAAAAAGTTGAATTTGAAACATTTTTCGTGTTAAGATTTCACTTTATTTTTAATCATATTGAGCAGTTCTAAAAGTCAGCTCATAGAAATTGAGTTGTACTCGTAGTAACAACTTTGTTGTGTTCTGTGTATTGAACCTTTATTTCAGTATTTTGATTTAGCTTTCCTCAGTTATCTCATTTTGTTTTTATAAATGCTTCGGTTACTGAACTTTACCAATCAGGATTATCCAAATTTTCTGACAACCCAAAGAGTTGTTAAAACCCAGATTGTTTTGCTACCAAAAAAAAACATGTAAGATCATTCAATTTTGTTTACTTACTTCGGCAAATACAAATTTTTGCATTTATGATGAGAGCTTTACTCAACTTTTTCAGGATATGTGACATTTACATTTTTTTTATCAGATGGAAATCTTATCTCGGTAAAATTCGGTGGGACTCTTACCGCACTAAAACCACCGGTGAACCAGAACCAATCTATGAAAGATCGACAAATGATTGTTTCTTTCTCAATTAATTAATCACATTTGGGGAAGTTTAAAGTTATAACACTTTCCCATTCTTTTAGACCATCAGCTCATATGACTTGGTTCTTCTTAATCTCTGGTCATGGTAGCGTTGATGTCCACTGGAATATCCCTTGCATACAGATACCTTGTAACATATACAGGGTTGGTCCTAGGACACTTCCTTGTGGTACACCGGCTTCAATTATCTTTTGTTCGGAGTAATTTTGGTCGTAACGTACTCTAGAGAGTCGGTTCGTAACGTAAGATTTCAGTATTTCGTAGTACTGTCTGGGAAGGTCCCAATGCAGTTTGTACTCAAGCCGCAAGTGCCAAACCTTTTCAAAGGCTTGAGCAACATCTAAGCCGAGCATACTTGTTTTTCTTCCACAACATCCGTAATTCGATGCACTTGGCCTATAGTGGAATGTTTTTTTCTAAATCCAGACTGATGGCTTGGAATTTTGTTTCTTCTATTATTTAGATAAGCCTTTTCAGTAGCAGTTTTTCAAAAACTTTTTACATTGGATGTAGTTGAGATACATTAAAGTTGGTGGAATAGTTAAAAAGCTTTAATCAAGGCTTAAGCTATTACAATCACTTCAGGAGTTAAGGAGGTAATCGTGAAAGGTAAATATATAAAGAAAAACTGAGTGAAATCGAAACAGAGAGTAACTGAAAAATTATACATTTAAACAACATCAAGTGCAATTAACGGGCTTAATATTTTGCACCCTCTAGCTCTTATCACGACTACTAAATGATTTTTTATTGACCTATTGAGTTTCTTGACTGTATCTTGGGGGACTCTTTCCCATTCGTCTACCAGTGATACTTTAAGTTCAATATCTATTTCAGAAGCTGTATTTCTGACCCTTACTATTCGCTAAGGCTCACCCCACAAATGCAATACCGTCTTCCCTACGGAATTCGAAACTTTCCCGTGCAATCTGACATAGAGCGTAATCATGCATTGGAAAGAATTATTCGCCAAAAGATCCAGCATAAGGAACGATGACGTGATGCATCAGAATATCGGAGATGTACCCATCCAAAGTTAAACCTCCTCTACGACCACCACCGGGCACAAAAATCAGCTCGCTTTTGCCTTTAATTGAAATGCCTGCCCACAATATAACAGATTCTCCCCCGTAAGCCACGTTTTCAGCAAAACAGCTTACCAGGTCTTCTGTATACTCTGCATCCACGATCGCTTCCATGCAGACACATTCTGGACTCATCCGGGAACATAGCTCTCATCCATTGGTCAACTTCGCATCCGTAGTGTGCGTGAGCGAATCGAATTCGAGCTTGTCGGTGAATTGAGTCCGTGGTAGAGTCATCTTCGTTAAGTAGTCTCCTAACTTTACATTCACTAACAATACTTCCTCTTACCTATCTGAACGGTTCCTGGATGTGAACGCAGTCAAATGATGAATTCGGAGAGAATTAATTACAAAAAAACTATCATCTCTCTCAGTGTCTCATCGTGAACGTTGAGTTCTTTGCCTTTCCACAAACTCTAGCTTCCCTGAACCATCTGCAGGTACCATTTTTGATACGCGCAAGATTAGCCTAGATGAAGCATTTGAGCACATGAATTTTAATCAAAACTTAACAAGAATTACCATGAAAAATTGAATGAAACTAGCTGCGCCAAGCTTTTAACGCCATCTTCTGGCTCATTTTATTGTGAACTTATGGAGCGTGCTCCGATCTAGCTATGATTGAAAGAAAGATAAGATGAGCACTTTCATGTGCCTAAGTTTAAAAATAAATAAAGACCTTTTTTGACTGCTCTGAGTTCCGAAAGAGAAATGCCTGTGATGCGCTTCACTGGATTTGCTGAATTCCAATATGCTTCTTGAACGGGGACCTGATTCACTTATTAGTAATCTTTGACAGATAACATTGGCAACAAGTTATATAATGGAATAAATTATCATCCAGTAAATATTTGACTTTCTGTATGGCTATTACCTCACAAGAAGAATGTAATAGGATTTTCAAAAATCGTTGGTGAAATATTTAAAATTATTTTTAATTTTGAAATACTGTTCACTTTATTGCGTCTTAAAACTTCCGAGTTAGATTTGTTATCTCTTTTTCATGATTTAACATAAAAATTGCTCCCCTTCATTCATTTTTCTACTCAATTATACCTATTAACTTCCGAGGTATTCCCTAATTTCCAACTCTAATTTCTTTTCTTTGAAAATCTAGATAAACCAACCGAACAATTCAAAGTAGGTAGGTACACCCTGTTTATACGTATAGGTATAGATATAGAACTAAGAACGTTTGCATGTATTTACATACATACCATAGGTATAAAAAAAAGTAAAATATCAATATCAATCTCTAACTTCCTGCATCCAATTAGAATTGAAAATATATTGACAAGAGTATTAGGTACGTACATATAAAATTTATTTTCCGCTAAAATCAATTTCTCTGCCATTTTACATACAAATACACACACACACACACATTAACATACACCAATACAAAAACCCCCATATACTCCCCATCCGCACATATACATACCACTTCAATATTGGATCTTTTTATTCCGTGTTCCTATTTTTGCCTTTTACTTGGTGAATTATTAAAGGACACACAAATTGGGATTTTTTTTTACGGTTGGGCGGGGGAATAAACAAACAAAAAAGAACGACATCAAATTCACAAGAAAAAAAAAAACAAAAAAAAAAAAAGATTCACTTCAGCTTAGTGTACAAAGCGAAAATCGATTGAAGGGAAAATATAATCCTAATAATTTTTATTTTGCGTGAAATCAATTTGCAATGGAAGAATTATTTGTTTCATTCTTTGTTCGTTTTCATTTCTATCCTTTTTTTTGCACAGAGAAGGAAATAAAAATAAAAGCCAAGAAGGCAAAATTTCGGTCTGATGTTTGCAAATCCTTTGTAATAACCATCAAGGAGGGGTACCCTACCTTCTGTACTAAGGCGAAATAAGAAATCCCCAAAAAAGGAAATGACAGAAGGAAACTCCCCACACCACATACCTACAAATATATATACCTACCAAACAAAAACATCGGCTGAGGGTAGAAACGAACGCTTGATTATTGTCATGTCACATCTTAAAAAAATGAAGTGGCCGCAGGCCTGTTTTCTTGCATTGACGCAAAGCTACAAGAAACATAGGGTAGCCTCGAGATATCATCTGACATAAACGCATTACCAGCAATCAATTGAAATGAAATTGCTATTTATAGTTATCCCCTTTTGTGGCAGAATTTTTGTGGGAAGGTTTTGCTTCAATGTGTCGTCGCATCGTCTTCGTTTGGTTTGTCCTTAAGTTTAATGTAATAGATTTTCATTGACACTTGCAATTTGCTTGGGCCTGCAGATAACTTCTTCACTTACTTCACCACTTTACATACCAGCAACTTCAACTGTCACCCACTCGATATAATAACGGGAAATTAATGACAGATTATTATGGTGAATTTCTGCCGGACTTACAGAAAGCTGCCAAAAATATATATGCTTTCGCCCACTCTCCCCCTTTCATAGTCAGAATATAAGAAGGGAAAAATAATTATGTCTGCAGTTTACTTTTGGTTCAAGAGTTTTTTGAACCAGCAAAATGGAACAAAATTTCAAGTGTTCGGTCAAGAGGGGACGAAAACCTCTTTTGACATTACAAAATTGCAGAAAAAAAAAGATACGAAACGAAAACTTGGCATCACCCATCGACTTCAAGAGTATGACCCTTTTGTGTGAGTCTGTTCGCAATGTCATCTCGTCTCTAAGCTTTACAAATAAGATTTTTCTTATTTTTAAACCTTTAAAAAAAAATAATAACTACATGATGGAGGTGGTGGTTGGTGGGAGTTAAAACAACAAAAACCATGAGAAAATGCGGTATGTGGGCTATTTGATGTTCAAAAAAGTGCTCACATCGTATGAATGCAAGAATGCTATCCATATGTGTGTGTGTAGTTGTCTTCTTCATCTCTATATTCGAGTTTAGTTTTATTGAGTTTTCTATTGTCTGCGATTTACTGCATTATTATTATAGCATGTAGTATGTACCGTTATAGTTGAGGAGAATTCAGCAAGAGTGGACACCAGCACAATCCATATGATGATGGTGTAGAGAGAGAGTGGACAGCACAGAATTGAAAAGAAGTGGATTGTAAATTCGCAATTGTCAGTTATATTAGTGCAGAATACACAGATATCTTTTTGTTGTAAGGTTTATTTTTTGTCATGATGAGGATGTGCTCAGAGAAATTCATGTCCTAGATATTCCACTCAATTTTTGTGCTTTTTCACGCTGCAATAGACTGGACAAAATGGGTTATCATAGAAACAGAGCTAGTAAATAGAGATGAAAATTTTTTGAGGATATAATATCTACGGAGGAATTATTATATGTATCTATGTGGCAATGTGATTGATGGATTTACTTTTGTTCGAATTTATGTCATAATTGTAAACAATTCTTAAACAATGCTCTGAATTGTTTCGATTATTATTTCTATAAGAATTTTTGTCTGTATTGTTCTTTGGAAAAAGTTGCTAAGTACCTACCTAAATATTTTTGAGATGATGCAAAAGAGTATCAACTCAATGAATAGCTAATGTAGTAGATGGTTGTCAAACTTTTGACTGTCACAAGTGATACTGCCTATCTACAAAAAAGACCATAACTGGAGTTTGGAAGCACTTTATTGCTTTAGATAGAAATTATGACAATATATTTTAATCTAAGTTCTTTTTAACCTCAGATTAACTAATAAACAGAAAAATTTAAATTAATCTGCCTAATTTTACCAATTCTAGTCCAAATTATGTTAAATTGTCCTAGAATTTGCATTTTTGGGATGTAAACGAACAAACCTGTTAAGGGCGACCCAATTTGAGCTTTTTAAGTTGGCAGCATTGTAAATTAGACTGATTTATAAATAAACACGCATGTTTAAGACCAAAATCTCCTACTACGTCTCAACTCGTTTAAACCAGTCAATTTTACTAGAAATAACAAATCTGTGAATGCGTATCAGCGTGTGAATTACTAAAGGCCATTTTTTTCGAGAAATCGCTGTTGACAGATTCTTCAGTATTAGAAGAAATTGTTTTTTTTTTTATTATATCTTACAATATCCTTATACATTTTGTTTAACCATATTCATCTAGTACAATTTATATCTTTCAAATTATACGGAAAATCAAAAAACAAAACAATTCAATTTGCATTGTTAACCTTAAAAATAACGATGACAAGAAAGTGCAACAACTGTCATTGACCATGCATATTTGTATACACTTCAAATAACTTAAGGCCCCTTCACATTTTCATTTGTAATCTACTACCTATTTATTTTCTTTTCTTTTCCAAAGTGCACTCCAAATTAAGACTACTTCAAAACAAAGCATAAATTTATAAGTCAGGTACATACATAATATGTTTATTTATAATATCTGAATTTCTGTGCAAAACCAAAAAAAAAAAAGCAACTGACAGACGACACGCAAACTTCAGTTCAGTCCATGGCAAGCGTTGCGGCCGGTGTGGTACGGGCGTACGCGCGTCTTAATAATTTGTTTTCTTTTCTTCTTTGTGATATCCACTTAAGCGAAAATTAACTAATCTCCTTTTGGAGTGTTTCTTTTGCGTTAACTCCCTCCGAAAATATTTTTCTTATTCATATTTTAATTTGTGTACTTAATTTGAATAAGAGAGGAACAGAAGGCAAAAAAAAAGCACTCAAGTGCCGCGCTGCCACTTGGCAGAACATTTTAAAGTATAGCATTTTTGTATAAAAATCAAACAAAATCCCAAGGAAATACAATTTTTTTTTCCATTTATTTAATTTGTTTTGTGATAACAAAACTAACTGAAGAAGAAAAAAAAAAAGGAATCAAATTTGCTATGTATGTTCCAATGGCATGGAAGTAATGAATAAATTTAAAACGAAAAGGAATTCTGCCCCCACGCGGAAATTGTTTACCTCTCCTTGTTTAAACGAACAAATAACTAAATAAAGGAACTGAAGACGCAAGTCAAACGATATAAAAATAAGAAAAACAAAAACGCATAGCTAGTATACCATTATTATTAAATAAACCACCCTAACGATCTGTAATGGTCGTGTTTTTTTTTTTTTTTTTTGTTCCTTCTCTCATTATTATTATGCTCGTATCATGACCACCAGACTATGCTGCTGCCCTCTGTTGAGTTTACACAACGTGCTGCCCACGCAGTAGCAGCGCATTGGCAGCAACATGAAACCCGTCGTCGTCGGTCGTCGCCGTTGTTGTCCAAGAAGAAACAGCAAACCAGAAATGGATACTTACTCTCAGTCGCAACCACCACTGGAAAAATCTCAGAAAAAAGATGAAAAGGTTCAGATTCGTAAACGATATAAACATGAACTCCATTGTTTTCATATACTTAACGTTTAATAGTAAGAGAAATAATGAATAAGAGTCTTACTTTGGTCCTGATTAATTCGATAATGTTCATTGTTTTCGCCAGGAGGAGTATTAATTAAGTAGAAAGAACAAGAAGAAGAAATAAAAGAACTGAAATAAATGAAGGTTTATCAGTTGAAGTCTGTCATTTCCTGTTAGATTGACAGTTAATGATATAAAAAAAATGGCGGATTTAAGCTGGCAATTTGTGCGTTCGTTTTTGTTTTGTATATTCTCTCGGGGATTGTGGGTAATGTCGCATTTATCACATGTCAAATCATGTGTTTCTCAATAAAATATCTGTCATAAAAAGATGAACATTTTACTACACTCTTATAAGTACAAACGTCACGTGGCATTACCAAGAAAAAAACGTATTATATATACACATGCAAACAATCACAATCCTAATCCTGATTCCCCTTTGGTTTTTTGTTGGATATTTTTATTAGGTATTGTTTTTTTTCGCATTTGAATTGGAGTGTGCTTTGTGAGAGATAACATTTAATTTTCCTTTTTTAGTGTAGATAATAATTGAATTAACTTGACATAAAAGATTAGTTAGCATAAATTATCCCATTTATGGTGAGAAGAAATGTATATTTTTCAATGTTGCGCTGCAGTGCGTTTTCCCATTTTTCTGTAAGTGATTAAAGTGAAAGATGCACTTGTTTTTAAATATTGTTGAAGAGTTCCATATCATTTAAAACTGTGCCTAAACAACTGTTAAATGTTATTTAAACTTTTTCAGAACTTTATTCACCAGGGGGAGCTGTCATTTTGCAATGAGAGGATTTTCAGTTGAAACCTGCGATTATTGTTAGGCCGTAGTCGTAAATTTGTTCTATAACGGCGTATTTAAAATGGGTTGGTTTAATCTGACCAAAAGGTTAATTTGACGTTTTCGTGAGCACATCCACCTCACAAGTGTCAAAAATTTATCTTAAGGGATCAAATTTAACACAGTTGACACACAGCCTAATTTACCTGTCACTTAATGGCTGGATTTTAGTTTTCGTTAATGATGCGTATTTGATCTGCCAATTCAATATTCACTAAAAGTAACTTTTTTAATGTCAAAAATAGTGAGTTTCTCATTAAAATGGGAAACATAAAATATACAATCACTAAGCCGTGTTGGGAAAGGATATTTACTTATCCTTTCCTACACCATCAGCTTAATGCAAACTATGTACAGCATTATACATACATATACATAACCTAATTTAACGATGAAATCTCTACTCTGAAATCAAAATGGCGTTAAATTAGACATACTTCAATTTCGCCACAAAGTCGACAATCTAATTACCACATTGAAATACATATACACAATAAACCCTTTATATACCAGAGAAAATCCTCTGAAACTTTGTGAAACGATTTGTTTGTATAATTGGCCGTGCTAATTTGTCGCCTTTAACCTTCAACATTTTAATATTATACAGTGAATTCAAGAACACCAAGTATAAATTTTATACCTACAGAACTATGCTACAGTTTTTCAATAAACTCAGTTTACGACAAACACCAAAAACAACAAAAAAAAAACTAAATTTATCCTCAAGCATTTCTAAAGGAATTCTTAAAAGTTGTTATTATATACAAAAACTGTTTTCCGCTCCCAATCACATGGATCCTTTTGCTGATTTTATGCCTGGCACCCTTTTTTTTTAGCTCTATGATGATTCTTACAAAATTCATAATGATGTTCCGCAAATTAATTTTTTTTTTCGTTTTGTTTTTTGAATTTTTATTTTTAAAAATAGACTATTTGCTGTGTGATGACGTTGGTGGTGGTATATAGATACCAGTGAACCACCACTAGACGGCATTTGGCCTTAATTTTCTACTGCCAACATGGTGGGTTGGTATCACCCCCCAATATTTCTGGGTTGTCATGTTAATATTTTTTTTTTTTTCAACTACTGCTTGTAAGAGCTGCCAGGCGTAGCTGTCTTTGAATTTATTTTGAGAACTCTTGAAGCCTTAATAGACAAAAATTCTGAAAAAAATTTCAGTAGTGTCCTTAAAAACTTCAGTTGGTATTTCACTTAAACTTTAGCTCCCTGACATGAATACTCAATTTTTTTGGTGCAAAACATTGTTCCAGATGTATTCATCTACTTACAAATCAAAATCTGCTGTTTTATATAAAGGTAGCCCAAATTGGGCTAATTTGAGCAAACAATGGGTATTTCAATAGTCCAATCAGCTAAATGTCAATATGCCAGAGGAGAATATCCTGGAAATTATTTTAAAAGGCATTAATTTACTTACAAATCAAATTCTTCGGTTTTATATAAAAGTAACCCAAATTGGACTAATTTGAGCAAATAATCTGCATTTCAATAGTCCAATCAGCTTAATGTGAGTATGCCACACGAGAGTATCCTGGAAATTATCTTAAAAGGTATTCATTAACTTACAAATCAAAATATTCTGTTTTATATTAAAGTAGCCCAAATTGGGCTAGTTTGAGCAAACAATCTGCATTTCAAGAGTCCAATCAGCTTAATGTGAATATGCCAGACGAGAATATCCTAATGATCCTAAAAGGCATTAATTTACTTACAAATCAAATTCTTCGGTTTTATATAAAAGTAGAGCCCAAATTGGACTAATTTGAGCAAATAATCTGTATTTCAATAGTCTAATCAGCTTAATGTGAATATGCCAGACGAGAGTATCCTGGAAATTATCTTAAAAGGTATTCATTAACTTACAAATCAAAATATTCTGTTTTATATTAAAGTAGCCCAAATTGGGCTAATTTGAACAAACAATATGCATTTCAATTGTCCAATCAGCTTTATTTTAATATAAAAAGCGAAAGTATCCTGGAATTTATCTTAAAAGCTCTTAGAGCCTTAATAGCCCAAAATTTTGAAAAAAAAGTCCAGATTTCATTTAACGTTTAGCACCTTTCATGAACGATTACTTGTATAGAGCAAAACATATTGGGGCACATTCATAGACATTCTTTACGCTGTTTCTAATTAAAAATGTATATGTACATATGTATATAAAAGTAGGCCAAAACTACTCATGATTAGAGTAAATACAATATTTCACTATCCAAATTGGGCCTAAAAAAAAACAGTAAAATGGTAACCCTGTTGGCATTTAAAACATTTCGGTAGTGTAGCGAAAACAGTAGCGGTCGGTCCTCCTTTTGCGCAATCATAGAGCAATCATAAGTCGAAAGGGACGAATGACTAGGATAATGGTGAAATGGGCGTGATAGAGAAGTGCTTCGGTAGAGAAAGTTGAAATGGTTCGTTGGGAAGGGGTTTTTTTAGCCATTTTTTGGAGAACTGTTTCCGTCATGGTGTTCTTATTTTTAAGCATCACTGCTAGAGTAATTTATGTCGACGAAATGGGTTTCTTGGATAATTGAATTTTTTTTTGTCATTCTTCATCATCTTTCACGCGTTTTTATTTTAGAGAGACTGTGGTGGTTGTGTTTTTTTTTTAAACTGATGATAGAGTTTTCTAAATCTGTGAGAGGGAATAAACTATAATTTAAATCGCATCTAATTTTCACAAAGCTTTAGCCGCACATCCTCGATGAGATTTTTTATTTTGCTATCCCACTTTAAGGAAAATCCTTTAATTTGCTTTATTTTTTTTTTTCATCTTTGCCTTGTTATGGTGTCGCTATATCTTTTTCTAGTTCTCTCTATTTAAAGTAGATTGATTTAACGCCTCTTCGCTTTGATATTTCCCAACAAACGCTGACAAAAACGAAAGAAAAGATAAAGATGCTCAACAGAAAAAAAAAAAAAGTTTCCAACGGATAATGACTATCTTAACTCAATCTGTGTACGCCATGCTCTCGGAGCAAAAGGTAAAGAAAAAATGAGAAAAATCAGGACAAGGGCGCCTCTTGGTTGCAACAAACTTTCTCTCACACGCCACTCGCCCCCCTCCTTCTGCCGCCCACCCACTGTTTTAATTACAGAAAAAGCAATTACATTTGTCACTTTCATCAGCAGCGTCATCATCTCATCCCTCTATATCATCATCATCGTTTCTCATCACACTTTAATCATGAAGCCTTTTTATTCTTCTTTTGCTGGCTTAGCTATTTTTTTGTTGTCTTCTTCTGTCAAATTCATAGTTTTTTAATGCCGCCATGCAAAGGTAAGTTGTCAGAAAATATATACGACTATGTATTATATGACAAACGGGAAAGCGAAGCTTTTTTTTTTTTGCTTTCATCTTAATATTGTTCGCACATGTGTGTGTCCTTATACATATCTGACTTTTAAGGATGCACATATGTTCTCTTCATATCTTTGTAGGGGCACACACACTTGATGGTATACGTGTAGGATGAGAACTTATATGAACAATGAATGTAAATAATGCTACCGTGTGAAATTAAGAAAAGCGGGTGAGTGAGTGCGAGAAGAGAGGGCAGATATGTGAGGAAAATTATTTGGAAGCCTTTGATCATTAAATGTTGTGCACTCTTGACACTTTTGATTTTCAAACTTCAAAGTGATGAAAGTGGATATTCATGAATCATGAGAGTAGAAAAATATTATCTTAAACAGAAGATGATGTGATTTTTCGAGGAAGATATCTTTTATTTTTTTAATTTTGACATTTCGCAAGATTTGAAATTATTGATCGATATTTTTTAGCTTATTGGGAAAAAAATAAATGGAAAAATTCATTTCCTTTTGATTCCTATGGAACACGAAGAGTGCAAAATCTAACATCCCATTATGCTCATTAATGTTTGTAGCGCTATTAAAGATTCAACACGTTAAAAAAGCGACCCATAACTCTTGTGGTTGATCCATGTTAATTATTAGGCAGTGCAGAAACTTTCGAAAAGTCACTTACAAATCTGTAGTAACAACATGATGCTGTCTTAGTTCCAGTGAATGACCGCAATTTACAAAATGATGGTTGTCGCCCATACTGTCACACTAAGTTAAAAAAAAGTAAGTATTCGCCACAGTACACAAATCCAGTAATATTGCGCCAGTGGTAGTACTGAAAAATGGCTATTTGAAAGCCCCTCAAATAACATGTTAGTATCACAACAACATATCATTTTGACATTTGGCAAGAAAACGGACCTCTGGATCCGCCGTTTTCACCGATTTTGAAAACGCATTTGATATTACCTATAGTAAGTTTTTTTTTTGGTATTCTCCTTTGGATACTGCCATAAGGACTAGGAATGACACTTGTTTTTCTTCCATTTTTACTCTCACACGTCACACGGGCAGTATCTGGCAGCACTGATATTTGTATAGACATTAACTGCTTTGACTAAAGGAGCGGGTTTTAAACAAAAATTCTTGAAAGCTCACACAAATTCACGCTGTTGGTACCTTTGGACACTGCGCCGTGAAGAATAGGAATGACTCGTGTTTGTCTTATATTTTTCTCTCTCACAGTATCTGGCAGCACTGAAAGTTGTATCCTCATTAATTGCTATGACTAAAAATAACAACGATTCAAAAACTTCGAGCTTTTTGAGTACGTACTGACAGGAGCGGGTTTTAAACTTAAATTCTTGAAAGTTCACACAAATTAATGCTGTTTGTCCCTTCGACATAGAGTGCTATGTTTTAAAACCGTTCAAAAAAATTTTGATTACAGAATAAGCTCTGTTTAAAGTAAGCTGTATTGCCTTTCACGGTGTTCAGCTCTAAACCAAATCATTTTAATATTCAAAAAGCAAAACTCAATGCTTAAAAGTGACATTCTTGTTTCAAACATTTTAGTTTACAATCTACCTACATTGCAACAATAAAGGAACTAGAAATTGAGTTCCTGAAATCAAAAATTACATCCCTGAATTTTTATTTTGTTATCACCTTAAGAATTACTCTTAAAAAGGCAAAAACACAAATTCCTATAACTTTTGGAAATAATTTATGTATTTCCAAACTTTATCGTCTTAAAAAAAACTTTCCATGTTTCTGACTTTGTCACATATCTTATACATAAAACATATCAAATAAACTTCTAATTTAATTTGTAAGCATATAAATAAGTCAAAGACATACACACAATGTCGAATATCTAAAACTTCTTTAATTGGAGCCAACATAATACACACAACACACACTAAAGAAAACACATCAAAACTCTTCGTTTTCAATCGAATAAAGGTGATAACACAATATTCATATTATTTATAGCTATAAATGTTGATAGAAACCTAAATTTTCGAAAAACAAATCAAAATTGTCATATATCTTAGAGTAGGTAGGTTCACCAATCAATAAGAAATTCATCATCAATTTGTTGGAAATATATAGGAATATAAATATGAAAGAGACAAGCCCTCTTTCCATATAATAATACTTATAGACAATCTGTGTGAATTTTCCTTGCGGTTAACCATAACAGTAATAATAAATAATTGCCAGTCATTCGTCTCGATTTGTTCTTCTTCATAAAGGCTTTGCCTCTCAGTTCACATCACCAGCACCAGCACATCATCATCATCAGAGACACACAAACATCATTCTACTTTAGGCAGAAAAAGAGATAGAAAGCTCAAATACAAAAACACACGTTCATGTTGTTTATACCTTTATGGCGTAATTGCTTACAATTTGTAAGCATCTTCAAAAGCCATCTATTGAACGAACGGACAAGCTATATATAGGTAAAGAGGTCTGGGACTATGATACATGGTAATCAATTTTCTTTGAGTCCATATTTCATAGCTATACCTTGCCTTAATATTTTAGAATATATAAATATAGACAGGAGGATAGAATATTAGGTGCAACTTTCACTCCCAAGGTGGCGATGTCGTTTTGTTCATTCAACGACGATGGAGTCTTACAAAATATATTTCTCCCTAACCATCTCTGACCTTTCTTTTACCTACTTTTTGGGGAATATACATACAACTTCCTAAATGTTTTGACATTCAACTCATCTCCCATTGTCATATTTATCTCTTTTGCTAACAAATAATAATCAAATAATAACCACAAAATATAGTTTCAATCGGTTGCTGCAGCAGCAATCAGTACTTCTATACATATAACCGATACCTGTCTTTTTGTATTCGGGTGACAGTTAGAAAACCATAATAGTAGGAACCTAAATGTCAAATCAAGTGGTTTTCTGGGAAAACTTGTCCGCATTGTTATTCAAATTGCATATTATGCTCCATTGATTACATTTGCATTCCAAAGTGTTGAACATTAAAACTCAAAGAGGTTTAACTATGAGAACTTTGACTTTTTTTCAAAAATATCTAATGAATGATGATCGTATTCAAAAAAAAAAAAAAAATAACGTCAAGTGTGACAACAATGACGCATGGATAATCCATTTTACTTGTGAACTGTCAAAAAGCTCAAGTGACACCTTATGACACTGGCATTTAACTATAGTTCATATTTGCGTTGGGTTGTCATCGTGCAGCCCTTGAAAGAAAGGGAGAGAGAGAAAGCACTTACAAACAAAAATATCAAGAAGAAGCAAAGATCCATTCTATTAGCTACAATTATGATGGACAGATATGGGATAAATTTGACTAATGCCACCGAAAATGAAAATGGCTAGGCTTGGGTATAACTGTGACACCATGAGAGAAGGAGATAACTTCAAGCTCTACTTCAAGTTTCTATGGCAACAAAACCTCATCAACTGCAGGCGATTGATGGGACTTTAAGGGCTGCCAGAGTGAGTTTTATCTATATGTATATTTTGTCTTGTTCTTTTTTAATGGGTGTATCGAAAGAGGGTGGTGGTTTAAGTACTTTTAGCGTTTTTTTTTTTTTTCTTTATTTTTGATTGATGAAAGATAAACAAGTTATGGGAAGAAGAAAAACGAGATGGGAAATTAGATTGAATGTAGGGCAAGTTGTTTTTGGTATGGTAAAGTTAAGCAAAGTGATGCCATCATACGCAGCATCATCCAGCACACAGTCTACGGGTTGACTCACCAGAAAAAAAAAACGAAAAATAAATATGTATACATAAACTCGGCCTAGTACCTAATCTCGAATTGTAATGATGATTAATTGCTCGAAGCTATGGCCCATCTATACGTCGATTACAAGAAACCCAATTAATTATTTTTTGTTCATTCTCTTCATCTTTTATTTTTACTTATCCGACGACCCAACTTCGATTTTTGGTCAGAGAGAAAAAAAAAACTAAAGCAAGAAAAAAATCTTTCTCGAATCTGTAATAGAGGTGACGGAGTTAATTGTTTTCTTTACATCTCTCCGACAACGTTTTATCCTACCCTCTTTGGAGGCTATCAAGAAATTCCAATTCTCTATACTATTTGTTGGCCGTTAAATAAAATAACCAGAGAAAACAAAAACGGGAAAAGAATTTTCTAATTAAACCCGAGTCTTAGCGGTTCTATAAATGGATTTTTAAAAAGATTAATTTTTTGTTTTCTGCTATGCGTAGGTCTTTTTCGTAACTATTGTTTTTATTTTTTAACTTTAATTGTGTGTATGTATGTAGGTATATTGCCTTAAATGATTTAAGTAGAACGAAAAGCCTCTGGAGATCAATCAATGTTAGAAACTTGACTGATGGAGTGCGAAAATTGGCGTCAATGAGTCAAAAGATTTACTCTTTATATTTAACGTCAAGAGTTTTGATTAATATGAAGAATTTTAAGTCTGAGAGTATAAAAAAACTCTATATGATTTCAAGTAGACTTTGATATACGATCTTTTAAGGATTTTTGCATTACAAATAGGTAAACCTACTTACTCATTACATAATATTAGGAAATATGGGTGTTTTCAACTTAGGCATTTGGTTTGACAACTAATGACATTCTTAAATTTGATGTGTCACTTGTAATTTTTATATTTATATATTTTATATAATTATAGGCTTTTGACTTCTTTCACATGAGGAAACTTATTTTCTAGCAACTTTCAGTTCCTGTGTGGGAGGGGCAGGTGAAAAGAGGGGTGAACAAAATCTTCCCGGTCGAGGATTTGAAGAGATTTTTTTGACATTTCCTCTCACATCTACCTAATGTGCGTTCAACCAATAGACTTTCAAAAACAAATTCCAAAAACTGTTCGAAAATTTTGCTTCCTCGTGTGAAAGTACAAGAGATTTCCAAGGAAATTAAAAGAAAACGTCTAAAAAACTTCAACAACTTGTTTCTTCGTGTGAAATGGGACTTTCGTTCTTCTCATTACTTGCTTATTTCGGTTTGGTCGTCCAAATGAATCCGAAAGTAGTCTGAATGCTTCTGAAACTGTTCGTTTAACACATGATGACAGTTTATCTTCAAAAAAAAAAAATGGATTCTGGAAGAAAGAATGGATTGGGTACGATATCTCGACTTTTAAAATATCGACTCCATAAGATCGACTTTTAAAATCTCGACAGAAAAAATCTCGACTGGTTAAAAGACCGACAGATCAAAATATAGACACAAATTTGACCGACTTTCTAAAATATCGATTTTTCAAAATGTCGATTCTCAAAATGTCGACAGTGATCGAGATTTTATGAATCGAGATTTTAACAGTCGATATTTTAAAAGTCGACATTTTGAAAGTCGACATTTTGATCAGATCATAGTTTAGTTTTCACAAGCGCGCGCTTGTAAACATCATTCCCTAAACTATGATCTGATCATTATTATGTAATATCGCATTGTCATTGTTCAATAAATCGCATTTTTTGTAATTTAATTTTTGTTGTCTATATATTATTTTGACGTCTTAATTGCCTATTATTCAGGGTCTGTAATGTGTTTTAATATTAATACAATAATAAAACATCCAGAAAATGAGGCAGTTAAGAGTTCGAAACATAAGGTATAATGTAGGTAGGTAACAAAAATGCGTTCTATTGAACTTTCTTGAAGCTAAACAAAAGGTAATATAAAATTAATAATTACCTAAATAAGTTAATTATTATAAGAATCAAATAAGAACTTGTGTCTTAAACATAGTCTTAAATTTTCCACAGCATCAAAAAACTGTTAAGTTCCTGTTTAAAAATCAGACAAGAATTTATGATTCTTGAGTTTATAGTTGTTCCGTGCAAACATTTAAGGCAGAGCTTTGTTCTTTAAGTTACTTTCAAATGACCGACAGACAAAATATCGACAAGTCAAAATGTCGACTGGTTAAAATGTCGATTTATATTTTATATCGACTTTTCTGTATGGGAAAAATTCCGACAAGTCGATATTTTTCTCGACTTCTATCAGGGCAGTCGACTTTTTGTCAAATCGGCATTTCAAACTGTCGACATTTTAATAAGTCGGCAAAAACAAAGTCGGTATTTTAACTTTCAAAAAAGTCGATAAAAGTCGACATTTTAACCAGTCGACATTTTTTTTGTCGGTCATTCGTACGTAACCCGAAAGAATCATAACCGGCGTTCATATGTGCACACTGTTATTTAATTTTGAGATTGGGATCGTGCATTCTTATAATTCATACTAAAGTTTTAAGCAAAGTGAAGCAATATTGATCACTCAAACATTTCATCCTCTCTTTCATCGTCATTTTTTGTTAAATCCTGCTAAAAAAGTTTTCAAATAAAAAGACCCCATGATGTAGGGAAATTCCTAGCAGTTTTTGAGGAATATTTAGAGAAACGGGTCTAGGTATGTATGTGACCGTTTCACCAATCACCACCCAAGTGCAGTAAAGCTTCGACATCTGCATTTGACACAAACAGCTACAAAGAAACAAACTTCAGATTAACTTGTTCGTTTGGCTTTCCGGATCGGCGAGTTCTTCCTGATTGCCAAATGAAAACGCTAGGTATTATTACGAGGATGGATTGGATCAGTAGACGTTTTTCTTTTTAGCTCAGAGCAGAGCCTGAACTGTCAAAAAAAAAATTCTTTTTTCAGAGCCAAGAATGTGTGCTTCTATTTTCGTTCTGAGCGTGTGCTGAGCTTGTTTAGAGCACACTTTATGAGCTCAAAATATAATAACGGAGCCGATAGATTTAAATTCTGAACACAAGCATTTAACAGCTAATGATCAGATGTGTCTCAAAAATTATTCAGAGTGCTCAAAACACGCTTGGTTCAGATGGTATTTAAAGCATGGTCGACATGCACGGACTCTGTTCAGAGCTCTATTCTGAAATAAAAAAGAAAAAGGCGTGGTAATACCTGTTTTGAAAGCAAATGGTGTTGCAACCCCGAATCCAACATTTCATCTGTCATCTTAATTTTCAAACAGATCTGTGAAATTGTTTTACGGTGGCAGCCATTTTATACAGACGCCTAAGAGTGCTTTCATGAAAATGGAAAAAAGTGAATTTCGTTATGCCATCACGATCACCATCAATTGGAACCTTTCACCACTGATTTCTCAATTTCGGTGCAACACAAGTGAAGCCGAACGTTCGGTCACTCAATTGAGATCCGCATAGCAGAAATGGTCAATAAAATCCACAGTTTGATATTGGACGGTCGGCGAGTGAAAGTGCACGAGCTTGAAGATGCAACAAGCTTTTCATATGGGTAAGTGATTTCAATCATGCATAATCATTTCGATATGAAAAAGCTTTCCGCAAAGTTTTTGCTGCATTCGCTCACACTTGACAACGCAATCGTTTGACAACTTCAAAAGAGTGTTTAGTGATGTTCAATCAAAATCCGAAACGAGTTTTTTCACCATTGATTTAGTTCCCTACGACTATGTCTCATTTCCGAACGTGAAGAAATGGCTCAGTGGACGGAGATTTAGATCGAATGAAAAAATCAAAGCCTATTTTAAGAGTCTCTAGAAAACCTATTATTTGGAGAGCATCTTCAGCTTTCTCCACCTAATTCTCTAATGGCATCAAAAGTATAGTAGCAAAACTGTTCTAGAGTAAAAAAATATTGGCTAATTCTCCCAAAAAAAATCTAGCTATTTTCTTGTATGATAAGCTGTTCTTGGCGGAAGCATACCAGTTACCGAAGCACCGTTTTTCTAAACACTCAAAAATTTGATCAAAAATTTGTGTTTTCCTAAATTAACCCTAAAAATTGCTTAAATTCTTCGAATTTCTTTAACAGCTGTCACCTGCGAAAGAAGCTCATCTACCAAAAATACTAAAATGGTTTTCGTTGCAAATTTTCCGGAAGTGATTTGCTATTGTTAAAGAACCACTTAAACACTATCTACTCTAAGTACTTTGAACATCTTTTATTATTCTTTATAGTCGTCTCAGCCATTTTATTCATAATATTGTTTCACAGCGATTCTGTTTTCACAAGTAAACAAAATCTTTACAGTATTATTTTATCTACCACTTGAAATAAAACACCAGAACGGGCTGCACCCTTTTGGGTTATGGGTGTTGTGTGTACTCACTATGTCAAAAACCAAACCACAGAAGAGCCATTAATACTTGACGGTAGCCTAAGGCTCATTAATCGCGATTACTCGAAACACTCTCTCTCAAAAAAAAACACCCCACCATCAGTACAGTATAGGAAGACTATACTTGGAGAGGGTTGCTTTAGCAACTATACTTACACCATCGATATATAGTAACCAATGAGAACTTAACGAGTTGAAATGTCAAGCACCTTAAAGAAGGTTAAAAAGACTTGGATTTTCTTCGTATATGCAATGTAATGTCGTGTGTATGAATGTTAACCCTCGCCATACCTGTTCTAGTTTCAATTTTCTTCATTTTTCTTTTTATTTCTGTTTGGTAATTTGAAGTGTAAGTTCTTTCACTCACCCTCCTTACATAGCTTGCTTCATTTTCTTAACGTATTTGGACCCCTTTTTGCAATCAACACCCGCAACGAATTGTTTTGATATTTGCGGGTTAGCACTTTCTGAGAAGGGGTTTCCGTTGTCGTTGTCGTCGACGTCGTAGTAGTCAAGAGCTAACGCCATACAATATCTTCCTTCTCGATTAAATGGTATTTGACCGAAATAGTTTTATGGAGAAAGTTCAATTCCAAAGCTTGATAGTAGGAGGAGAACGATATGCCAAGGCTTCCAACAACAACCATACAGAAGCAGTGGAATGACCTGCAGTATTTTTCCCCATCACGAATATGTTTGGATTATTTGCCGCTAGAATGCACTACTTGGCAGAGGGTCAAAATGTTGGGCGAGGCTAATATCTTTTTATGTCACTATTTTACTGGGGTAATCTTATGTTTTCTGTTTTTTATTGTGACCTAATGTGAAGTACTGGTAATGCATCAAGCCAACAGAAGATGCTTCTTCCTAAGAGATGATGTTCTTTTTCATTAATTTAATGAAGATGCTTGAAATAATTCAAGGAATCGTTTTTCTTTTTTTATTTTATGGCAACCAACTCTAATTGGAAAATATTACCCCACAAGAAAGTTCTTGCTGCAACCTACTTCAAAAATTCTAGTTATGAATGTCAAAATAAGTTGCCATTGGAGTTTTTTTTTTTTGCTCAGCTCATCTTGGAAGAAAATTGTTATCAAAATGAGAAAACTTTGGCCTAGTTTTTGGCCATAAATTTACTACCCTAAAATTTTCTTAGCGATGGATGGTGGGGAGGTTGGCATCATCAGGCAGGTAAAATGATTGTGTGAGTCCCGAAAACTCATGGGGGTGAAAGTTGAGGTTATATTTGTAGTCATCAGGGTACAATTTAAGCCTTTTGCGGAAAGCCATAATGTAAAGTGTTTCTGTGTTCCTGCTTCACGAAGACTTTGTCGTTTTCTTCGTCTTCGTTGTCGTCATCGTCTACAACGCATTAACAAAGACACTATAAAGTGGAAATGCAATACGAAAGGATGCTGATGCTGATGAGGAGAAAAAGGGTTTACTTGCTGAAGGTGCCTCTTTGCCTTCTAAAACCATTGGGTTGTCTTCGAATTTTCCGTATAAGCAGAATTGTTTTATTTGAATGACTCTCTGATATGTGTTTATATTCGTACATACTCCTGTATATAGTATTTATTCTACTTATTTCATGGGTGAATAATCGTACCGTCATGTTTTTGGAAAATTGATATAAGTACCTACAAGTCTAATGGGATTATTCGAGTGAGGGAAAAGATTAAATGCCTTTTCTCTGTGTGTGATAGGAGTTCGTTTCTCTCCTCGTTTTCTGAGTTTTTTGAAAAGTACTACAAGATGCTACCGCAAAATCAATTAAGTTCACCCCCAATCGGTTTACCGCACACTAATTCACCACACTCAAACACACATTCAGAGACATTTGAGAAGGGAATTGATATGGGCTTAGAAAAGCTTAAGTATATAGAAGAGGCAAGAGAAGAAGCAGCTGATATTGGCTCACGATGCGGAGCAGCATATTATGCACGAAAATTCAAAGTTAGAAATACACTTTTGGAGCTTATAATTTAGATAAAGAAAATGACAATTTTATAAAATAAATATATTTATGGGATTCTGTTGATTTAAGATAAATTAATGTAGGTAGCTATTTTCATACAATCTTGTTACAAAAGGTTTCAATTTGGGTACCCGATACCCGAAAATGGGTTGCTCCATGATACAACTATTTGAGTCTCCTTTTGCTTACTTAAGTGTGGCCAAGAAAACCATGTGCCTTTTAAACTTGATTAATTCCTTATTTGTTGAATTATCTTTGACAAAATTATAGATAAATATTAAAGTAAAGTTTTGCTTTTTAGTTTGTTGTTAATAGTGAAAACTATTGCAACAGTGACGGCTTCACACATAGGTCTCTTTCGTTGCTCAATCCATGACAAACGGTTTCGCTCATATCCTCGCATCGGATTATCCGATCTGCTGTCCTAACGCTTAACAAGACCCTGACCTTCCGGGATTGGATTTTGTATCGTTGGGATAACTTCTCTACCATGCAAACAAAAATATAAGTTATTACAACAAGACCCAGAGAACCCTTTGCACTCCAGCTGCAAATCAAAAAATTGACTCTGCCCTCACGCGATATAAAGTAGACATTACAGCAATCCAGGGGATGTGATGGATACTATAAGGTACTGCGATGAAAAGTAAAGATTGCGACATTAGGATGTTAGGATCTGGATTCATCTAAGGTAATCGGTTAAGAAGCAAAGTTACCGACCATAAATTGATAAGTGATCGCTTTGGCTGTTATCCGCATGAAGGCCACTTTCCAAAATATTAGCTCAATATGGTGCATGTGCCCCTCACAATGGAGTTTAAAGCTCTTTAAGCGATGAGTTTTATGACCTCCTGGACAGAACTTACGGAGACTGGCCGGAGTACAATGTTAACATTTTGTTTGGGGACCTCAATGCTCAATCCACCTTCGGAGGATTAGTTGGTTGACACATCCTCCACGAAGAGACTAATGATAATGGCCTCCGACTTTTCAGAAGCTCGTAGCACGTTGATAATACCACAAAACAACCTGGTACTCCCAAAATGGTCGATACACCAATCAAATCGATCGTCTCTAATCTTAGATATGTGTACTTTTCGACAGCAACTTTGTCAACTTTGACCATTTCCATGTTGCGGTAAAGCTTGACTGTCAAATAAAAAGAAACTAATGAACTGCCTTAAAGTAAGAATTCGAAATTCACCAGAGTCTACATTGAGCATCTGAGTGAGAAGCTCTCCGCTGTGCATTATTACAGTATTCCCCGTATCATGATATCATCCAAGAAGCTTCCGAAACCACTATAGGCTACCAACCGCCCCCGTGGTATGATGATGAATGCATACAGCTGCTGAAAAATGTGACAGAAGATGCCCATGCGATAATGCTGTAAGAGAAAACAAGAGCAGCGAGAGAGGAGTATCAAGCAAGGAAAAGAGAGGAAATGAAGACTCTGCGTAGAAAGAAGAGGCGGATCAAGTCTCCCAGCTCAAGTAGATCGAAGAGTCACACGATAGAAACAACACCGGGATGTTTATAAAAAAGCCAAACAACTGGCTATTGGCTTAAAAACCAGAACGCAGGACAGAGAAAGTAACCTAGTCACCGAAACACATGGCATTTCCAGTAGTTTCTAAATGGGCATCAAATAGACCGAGAAATAGGACACCAAGCGAACCGAACTCCCACCAATGAAGACCCAGTACCACCACCGGGTATAGAAGAGGTAGACTTAGCTGTAAAGAAGTACAATAGCAACTAGGCCGCTGCGTATGATGGTTTACCAGCGTAGCTCTTCAAACACGAAGGGAATGCGTTGAAAGTGTGCATGCATCAACTCTTCAACCAAGTTTGGGTGGAAAGAAGCATGCTTGACGACTGATTTATCAGCTCCATATGTACTTATTTACTTAATAACTTAAGGTGGCGCTACAGTCTGGGGTGGACCAGGGCCTCAACCAACACACTTACTCCAGCCAGCTCGGTTTCTAGCTAGCTGTTTCCAAATTCACACGCCAAGTTGGTTCTCTTCCACTTGCGTGTGCCATGTGTTACGCTGCTCTCCTCTACTGCGCCGTCCGACGGGGTTGGATGGACTTTCCGGGCCAGAGCATTGATGTCCATTCACTCTAGGTGACCCAGCCATCTCAGTTGTTGGTTTTCCACTTTTGTGGCTAGGTCAGTATCGCTGTACCCGTACAGTTCGGTGTTTTATCTTCTTTTCCATTCCCCATCTTTGCAGACGGCACCAAAAGGCATCCGGGCAATTTTCCTCTCAAAACAGGCTGAAGCGTTCTCACCCACCATTAATAGTGTCCATTCCTGTGCACCATACATCAGGACCGGGATGATAAGCATCTTATTCAGGGACACTGTAGTTTCTGTACAGAGGGCTTTGCTTCTCAAATGCCTTCTTAGCCAGAAGAAACAGCGATTGGCAGGAGTAGTTTGATCTCACCACTGGGATCGATCGCTGAGTTGATAGCGGAGCCTATGTTCATTTATGTCCTATCTACAAAAAAAGTGATTCTATGGCCTGCAAGAATTATCTGACATATCCCTGGATAAATGTCGCAAAAAAGAACCTATCCAAAGTACTGTACCAGTGTGACTTCCGGCCAGGCAGATCGAGCATAGATCATAACTCTCAGGCAAATTCTGGAAAAGACCAACGCATTTCAAGTCGGGACTCATCATCTATTCGTCGACTTTAAAGCTACATATGATAGAATTCATCATCTGAAGCTCTATATGGCGATAAAAAAAAGAAAAAAAATACATCGAGTTTCACGTTGGGCGCCAATCGTATTGATTCTGTAGATATATTTTGATTCAAAGCTAACTACTTTGTTAAAATGAAACCAACAGCTTGTTTGTACTTTTTTAAAAAAACCACAGCTCTATTGGATTTACATAAGTTTTAATATTTTCCGAATAATGATCATTTAAAAAATTGATTTTATAACTTGTTCCAAAACTGTTTTGGGTCAAATAAATTGACATATGTCATCGGTATTTTTATAAATAATTCTCAATAAGACTAAAGTTTATATCAATATTGACTATTTTTTCAATCAATTCTTGACATTGCTTTATATTGTCAAGCCTTTTATACATAAGCTAACTTAAGAAAAATATATTCCAAGTTTTATACTTTAATGCATAAACAATATAATGTTTCACGTCTTATCCACCCTAAACTCCATTTTATTCAGTATTACAAAAATATAGTTACAAACGAGTAGATCGAAAGTAAAATAGGTTACAAAGATGTATCCATTTGAAAGGGAGATAGATGGAGTGTAGTACACAAGAAGTGACAAATGACATTAGTCTGACATTGACACAGAAATAAACAGACAATGAGAGAACTATGTAAGAGGAGGAGGTGGAGGAAGTGGAATGGGCAATGTTGCATGCACTATAGTTACTGTCTCCTCCTTTGGTTTAAGTTTCATCAATTTTCCCTTATTTGACATGACAATCACATCCAATCACACACACAAACATACACTTTTATTGCGAAACAGTCCTTATTCTTTTCTTCATTCTTTTGTGATGTGTCGTTGTTGATTTGGCTTGGCCCATACAAAATCAGAAACAGGTAGTTTGTATGTTTTGTTGTATCCCACCTATGGATATCTGGTGTGACGTTTAAATGTCACGAATAAAAGGTGGGGATGGGTAGGCTAAGAATGAAATATATAGGGGAGAGTATTAAGAGAGAGCAATAGTATAAGTTAATATTGACAAACTACTTAGAACTTTCGGCTTTTGCTCGTTCATATCCCGTTTCTTTTTCCCATCATACCTTATACCTATGGAGCTGTAACCTGTCGAAAAGGAAAAGAATAGTCCCAAGGATGTCAGTCAGTGTTATGCTATGTGGGTATTACATTATGTTATAGAGCATTCTATACCCGCATCAAAATGTGTCAGTTCCTTTGTGTATGATTTTTCTTTTATTTGGTAGATGAGACGTGCATTTCGTGATGTGAATTGAATAACGTTATCAACATCGAAAGTTCGTAGAACTTTTACAACCGGGGAGGTCGTTTAGTCGTATAAAGCCTTAGTCCATGTCCAAAGGAACCAAACAAAAAAAAAACAACCAAAGAAACGGGGAGCCGCTCTGATGTAATTTGGTGGAATTTTAAATCGGAGCGCAACATAGCTACTACAGCGCACTCTGTCTGTACATATACACCACACTCACGCCCACATGACGCTACCTGTGCATATGCGGACGTTTGCTACTCTAATTTATGCATAATAATTGTATAGAGGAGGAAATCGTATTTCCCTCTTTGTATCTTTTCGGGCTGGGGAATTTGATCTGCGTGGAAGTATTTTTTTTTTTGCGGGAGTTTGACTTCCATATTACATCTTAACTCTACCATCGTTCCTCCATTAGAGGGTATAATCAATGAGCCGTATGAAGTACAGAAGGTATACCTGCATACATAAGACGCGACAGGAGAAATATGCAAGAAGTCGACTGACTGTAGGCGTTATTCGGTAGTTTAATGAAGGCAATCATCTCGAGGGGAAAATGTTGTTGATTGGCGAGTTAGCTTTGCCCGGCAGAGATAAAGATTTGCTGCTACTCGTGCTAGGATCTTTAAGTGGACGTCCGACGACGACGAACGGTTTGCATGCGGATTTAAACATTATGTTGTGCGTTTAGAGCCCATTCGAATGACTCGCTGTTGCCATTTGAATGAATGTTAAGCGGACTTCATTAAAAAATGTGCAACATTGTTGAATAAAACAGATGACCAAAATTGTTTACGGAAGCTTGAGGGATTTGAAATTTGTTTTAAGGGTGAAACGCCCATGCACGATTTTTAGCTACCTACATATATTTAACAATGAAGCAATCACACAAAACTCTGCATGCAGTCTGCTTTACTCGAACCTAAATTCGATGCAATGTCCTTTCTCAAGTATAAAATATTTACCAATCTCATTAGATGTGATAAATTGAATGCAGACTGTGGTGTGGTGAGTTTATGTTGATGCACCAACATTGTACTTCAGTGGCACATTTCCGCAAGAGTGAGTTTTTTTTTTGTGTCCACAGAAAATCACAGATAGATTTTTGCGATTCCGTTAGAGTGAGTTTAAATTTGTTGACATATAACTTGTGCACTTTCAGTATTTTAGGAGTCAACTAGAGTGTGTACAAGGAAAATCAATAACGCTTGCGGAATTGTGCTCCAGGATACAAAATAAACCACAAAAAACTTTATCTGCGTGAGTTCATCCTAGTCTCGGGGTTAAACCTGAATTCACTCCATAAGTGTGTTTTTCAGTCAATTGAGTCAGTTCAAGTAAATTAACCTAATTTGATGAGTAAACTTCGAGTTAACTCACCTAATCTGGTGATTTAACTCAGGGACCAAATTGAGGTTGAAGGCCTTCTCGATTTTGATAGTGAAAATTATTCACAGTGCAATTCCGTTGTGGCGCCATCTCTATTTCGATTCATGAAAGGCGTTGAAGGGTGATATCCATAGTGTCGCACATCGATGACAATAGTTTTTTGACAACTGAAAGATAAAGTTAATCCTCAACTGAAAAACTATTTCTGAGTTAACTCGGAGCTTATTTATTTTCAAGATAAGCTAGCTCTGATCAACCTCAGAGTTAACCCTGAACTGCAAAACTGCCCTAAGAATGGTCAATATTTTGTGATATTTATTTGCGAAATTGTTACCAAAAAGCTAGAGATAGATTAATTGCTGCCGTCATGTGAGTTTATGTTGTTCCGTCAACGTTGAACTTCTGAACGCAGATTAAACTTCAAAACACATGAACATGAAAAAACTTAAACTTTAGATAATGATCAATATCTTGGGATATTTTTGTGCAAAATGCTGTTCAAAGTTTGAAATATGAATTTATAGCATACTTAACATTGCTGAACACAAGAAACAGTATAATATAAGTGAATAGCTTTACTTTAAAAATCCAACCACCCTCTATAGATAAATCGACGTACGTCAAAAAATGTTATCTCTTTTTAAAAAAAATACATTTGCATTTCCTTCCAATAGTGATTGCTGTGAAACTGTATTTCCAAATGTTATCGAAAATTTCAAAGAAGACGTTAATTTCTTTGTTCCGTTTAAAAAGTTTAAAACTGTCATTTATGGGCATCACGACTCACGAGTGACGTTTTTAGACAAAAAACACGCCATTTCTGGAATTTAATTCCACAGACTGTTAAAAAATCCTATTCGAAAATTTACTGATAAAAAAAACACTTTAAAAAACTTACTCGTAGGTACATTAGTTCATGAAAATGAAGCAAAATAAGAAAACTTTCAAATCTCTCCCTTACAACGCTACAGCTTTGGGAAAATTCTCGTTAACGAAAAAAAAAAAGAAAACTTGAAAATAACCACGAAAATCCTCTTTTAATTTCGTTTGGTCTGAAAATTGCCAGAGTGGATCTAAGCCTATAAAGAGCTTACAATTTTCTATTCGACTGAAAATTTATTATTATCCCGTTGAATATTTTTGAATATCATCAACGGTGATTTTACCATCAGCATATACCTATAACTAAAGCTGCTCCGCCTTCCTTGCCTGTGATGGGTTCTTCTCTTTTTTTTGTTTGTTTCTGTTCTTGTATACTCGTACATATCTCTGTCTGTGTTTCTTTTCTCTTACATTAAGGTCTGTGTATAGTAATACTGCTGAATATGGCAAATTGGATTACTCGGATGAGAGGAAAAAAAAAGGATCTTTTTGAGTACTTTTTCGCTTTTTAATATTTAAATTTGTCAATTCTCCCACTTCTAGATATTCGGTTCGTTTGTCAGCTCATCAGCATTGATTGAATTGCCAAATGCAAGAAAGCAACAAAAATTAATACAACAACAAGAAAGAAAGAGAAGTTTTAATGCGAAAGTATAAATGGCGCCCAAAAAAAGACTCCTTTAAAGGATTAAAATCTTCGCACACAACATCACAACGCAACGGGACTAAGAACCATAACAAAAAAAAGCGTGACATAACCTCTAAGCAAGTTTAAAATACACTCCAACTGACACTGCAACAAGGGAATAAATAATTTCGTTGGCATCCTAGTTCTCCTCTCACTCTTAGATTTGGCTTTGCTCTTGTTAGAACCGCAAATAGGATTTAGTGTCTGCTACAATGAGCGACACAGTTCTAGCGCGCGGAGAGTGAGGAAGAACCGTAAAAGCAGTATAATACAATACAAACCTTGGGGGTAAACACAATGTATGCTAGAGAATGGTATACTACTGCTGCCGGCAGTGGGTGAGATGTGTCGGTGGCGTAAGGTTAATCCAAAGGAATTCATTTATCCTTCGCTACTTATTCTCTTTCATTTCAATGTTGTTTTTTTCTTTGCTGGTTTTTTTTTTTTTTTTTGCTGGCTTTTCTTTTATTTCACGAGAAGATATGCTGCTCTTTTCTTTGCAATGCGATGTCGTCTCTTTTATTATTCATTGCGATGGCTTTTGTAAGAAGCTTATCTAGTCAGAGCCAAGCCAATCCAACGCCAGCCAGCTCCAGTGCTCTTCTCATGTCTTCCCACTGTACGACAAGTGTTATTACTCTGTTGCAAATGAAATGTTAGCTTTTGTTTTTCTTGTTAAAAATAGTAGTGTTGGCACCACAACAAAAACAAATACCAACCGAAAAAAGACCAACACTGATGGTTAGAGACAGAATTAAGAAATGAAACAATGAATTTTATCAAAACAAAACAAACTATAGCTTAGCTGTTTTTTTTTTTTTGTATTTTGCTTTATTTGTTTTCTTAAGTCTATAAAACAATTGTTTTATACTTTATGGTATTCTATTTTCTTTTGCAGGCTGTCTCCTTGAAGGAGTTACGCCATCGGCACCACCGGATGTCCCACCGAGGAATCCAACAATGAATCGAATGAATAATGGTCGTTTAGCTGGTAACCCAAATGATTTGGGAGTAGATTTTGAGCCATCGTGTTTGGTACGAACGCCATCAGGCAACGTTTACATTCCTAGCGGTAATTTAAGTAAGTAGATTTTTTCTTATGATTATTTTGAATGGAAAAGAACTGAAAACTATTTATTTGAAAAAGTCAAAGGCTTTTTGTTGGAAGGTCCTTAAATTCAAATTGCTTAAGGTTTCATTTTGAGATATCAAAAATAATGGTCTATTGGGGTTTTTCATATATTTTCTTCAAATTGTACAAAATTGTTGTTGGGCGCCATTTAAGAAAGAAAATGTTGGAATATCCTTTCTTATTTTTCCATTTCACTTAGGATTTGTTTATTCAAATATGGAATAAACGCCTTTGAAAGCTTTAGATACATTTTTCAGCAGCAATTTTTTCCAAACCCTTAATAAATCTTATCATTCTGAACCATAACATAAATAAAAAAAAAACATTGTTGGGCGCCATTTAAAAACTATAGTTGATCAATTTCTCTGGATAAAGTTATTTTACTTGAAAAAATTATTTCTCTATAATCCCAACAATAATAGAAATGTTTTCTGTTGCTAAATATTAGGCGCCTTTTTTAGACCTCCTAAGAACCCGTTATCAAGACGAAGCATTTGTGTCATATTTCTATGCGTTTCATACGCGAGTTATGACTTAAAACTATAACTGGGTGATAGTGAAGAATCTTATTGATAAATACTAAATATTTTGTTTTTAGCCCCACGTTGGGCGCCATTTTTGGTTCCCCTTGACTTTACCATAATTGATCCACTTCGCTGGATAAATTAAGTTTAACAGAAAGACGTATGTCTCTATAGTTCCAACAACAATAGAAATATTTCTTTTGCTATATATTAGGCACCTTTGGTAAACCTCATAAGGACTCCCATCCCAGAGTTTCATACGCGAGTTGTTGTTTAAAAACATAACTGTGTGACAGTGAAGAATCTTAGTGACTCACTATTTATAGATACTAAATTTTTGTTTAACCCCACGTTGGGCGCCACTTTTGTTTCTCTTTGACTTATTAAATAGATCAAATTGTTAATTAACAATATGAATTGTTTTGTAAGTTGTAATTAGTGTTTAGTTATCCTCAAGTATATCTCAGTATATAAGCTCGGCATAGCCTCGTATCATGTCTCTATGACAACAAAATTGGCATGAACAAAAATAAACTACAATATTTCGGCTTAACTTTGAAAAACAAAACAAATACACACAATGAAAAATGGCAAATGTCAGCTTAACGTCTATTTTATGTCAATTGCATTCAAGTGTCACTCTTTACTTTCACTCGATTTCACTTGAACGATTTGTTTTCTTTCATCGAAAACACATTTCCACCCTCCCCAAATGCCTCCCACACAAACCAACTTCAGACATATAATGATGCTAACATAAAAACAAAACAAAAAAGTACTCCAACTCTAAATTTCAGCTGTCAATGTCAATTAATGGCAAGTAGATATGGAATATCTAAATTTCTCTCATTATGCCCCTTATATTTCCTTCAAAGCGCATAGTTATTTTTTTTTTGCAAATTTGTATTCTCTTCTCATTTCATTTACCTTCTGCATCATATCATACCATGTGCCGCAACAGTCTGCCACTCCTTTAGTGCTTGGCAAAAATAATATGCAAAAAAAAAGACCACTTCTCTCTAGCGCAAAGAGGGAATAGTGCAATAATAAATTATCATATCCTCTTTTCTATCCATTTTTTACGACCTTCTAGTAGATTTTTTTTTTTTTGCCAATCCATTTTTTCATTCGGTGTGATGCCTCTATATGTGCACTCTACATTATACAATCTAGCCGTTAGGTGCATACGGATTTATAGCACATTATTCATCCAGAAATTTGTACATAAAAGTGGATATAGAGGGAAAATATTTAAATCCCAGCCTAGAAATCCAACCACAGGCATTTTACTCTTTTACCATAAGTTCTTCGTATACCTATACTAACATACAGATATATCCCGACAATGGCATGCACGAAAAAAATTCCTGGAAATGCACACAATAATCCAGTTTCGCCCTATTTTTCTTATATCCTTTTTTCTCTGTATTTATATTTTTATTCCTCTCATCTGTGCATCGTACACTTGAAAACAAATTGAAAAGTCAACCAATTCAACGTATGAACGATGCAACGATGTGCCCTGCTGGAGTACTGCCCCATCATCAAAGTAACTCGCCTTACAGCCCACTGCCACCCTCACTTTACACCCTTTTTGCCATCTCCATGCTACTCACTTGTTAAGGGGGAGAAAAATATATATTTAGTTGTAAAATAAAATAAAAAAAAAAAGGGATGAAAAGCCGACTGAGCAAACAAAATAAGAGCCAAAAAAATGTAAAGAAATCCCATTCACACAATATTTTCCATATTGGCATATTTTTATAAATTGCTGTGCTATTTTTTTCTTTTTTCTTCTGTTTTCATTGCATACTCGCATACACAAACACCATGGAGCAAACTATCTAGCAACGACTTTATTAAGCTTCAGGGGGAGATGATAAATAATCCAGAAACAAAAAATAAAGGAAAAACTACAAAACGAACTTTTCAGACTTAACTGAGTGCGAGTGTGTGTAAATTCACATTCCCTTGGCGTTCACTTTTATTTCACCTGAAAGTATGCTACAAAATATGTACATACATATACATATGTACGTTGTATATAGACTCTTGGCAAAAAAGCCTATAAGTATGTGGCACTTAACCAATTTAAAGCTCTCGAGTGTTCCCTTTTAGTTTCGTTCAGCATCCCTCTTACCCAAAGGACCGTAAATCCTGTCTGCATTCGCAAAGCCAAACTACTATACGTAAACTATGTACATATATATTACTAGTCAGTATTTAAAGCATTCAGCTAATGTTGCTGCTGCTTTAACCATCCAACCAACCATCGACCCACCCAAACCCAACTAAACCTATGCTATTCTAACTCCTAGTTTTTGGGCAAATCGATAACCACACACAATCATTCATTCCTCTACACATAAAAATGTTCTTCTATGCCATATAGTCAATGTGTGCCAAACAATGGCATGTTGCCTCCATTTTTTGTTTTGTTCCTCGCTGTGCTGTTCTCGTTTTGCAATGATGCTGTGTGTCTATGATGCTTTTGTGTCATTTTAAATGACATGTGGCCCTTACAGAGCCTTGAGTTGATCTGTGTGCATTTTGCGTGTATATTCACTATCAAAGGGGCAATATCGTTGTTGAGTTTTTGTCTAACAAAACAACAATCGAAATGGACAACACAAACTGAATTGTTGATAAATGCTCTTATAGCAAAATTTTGTGAAACAAAGAAAAATAGTCGAATCAACAACAACAAAAAATCCGTTTTACCAATTTAGCACAGAAATCAAAGTTCGCCGTTCACATATCTTTAGGTATACTGCAATTTTATTTTAACTCGCTCAGATTTTGTATTGTTTTAAATGGAGGACATCAGCTAGTATTGGTGTGTACAATAGCATCCATCGTGAAATATTTAAACTTTGGCAGGGTTTTAAGGGATGTCAGGTTGATTGCGAAACAAACTATCAACTTTTTGTGGAAATTTTTTCGCTTCACAATCATCTAAAATAATGACAGAAATTATTATTGTTTAGTGATTCATACAAAAATGTACAAAAATTGTTTGAGCGAAAGTTTAAATTTGCTTTGATAGAAAAGTTTTGTTTTTATTATTGACATGACATTTTTGTGTTAGTTTAACCAGATTTTTTAGTAATTTTTGTTTCAATTTAAAAAATATACTAAAAATGGCGCCCAACAGATGACAAGCAGTGCAAGAAAAGCTACACTTTGAAGAATTCTCTCATTTTAAGAGCTCTAGCTAATCATTAAAAATATTCATGATATATTTCAAGTGCATTGTAGTTATTAATTAAAAAAAAAAAAAACTGGCGTTGGGCGCCACTTTAAGTTGGAAATTAATTTTTTTTTTCATTCAATGGATAATTTTTTCGATTAAACTAAGTGATTAAAGCAGTTTATAGGTATATTTATATTTTCTCAACACTGAGTTCCACGTTGGGCGCCACTTATATATAAGCATTCTGACAATCTTAATACCTTGTAAACATAATATGGATATAAGAAATGAGGAACGTCTCTATTTTTTATATTTTGAAGAAAATTACGTAGTACGAGTATTTTACATAAGTGGTATGCTGTGCTTATTTTCATAAAAAATATTTACGTGAATACTTTCAACTGTTCCTCTTAAACTGTTTTATGTTCATCAAAAGTCAGCTTTTTCACAGGGCATTTCTTTTTAAGTCCGTTTAGATAGAATTCAAATCTCCACATTGGACGCCATTTGCTTGAAATTTACTCAAACTACCTAAATAGATTAGAAAAATAGAATAGTAAACTATTGAATTATCAAAATACATACACCTTTTTGTCAAGATTTAAATTACCTATTGAAATTGAAAACAGGCATACTTCTTCAAAAAAAAATACAAGCAAAAATAATATTCTCTATATACAAAAACAAAACAGAATAGAAAATCCCATTACCTCTCTGTGCCTTTCTTGTCTTACTAGCCTACATCTGACTAATGGAAGTATAGTCTCATATTCAAAAGACATATTCCCCAGTCAAAACGCACAAAAGTATAGCTATTTCAAAATGAAAACAAAAAAAAAAACGAATAACAAACGATGATGATGATGAAAATGTGCAAAATATTCCATGCATATTGTCACCTTTCTGGAAGACAAAATACTTCCAGCACAATTTCGAAAAACAAAAACTATAAGGACAAATAAAAAACAACACGATGTCCTTCGTTCTTTTGTGGATGTGAAGCAGAAAAAAAGGACACAATCTTCAAAGCTCTTTGTATGCTTTCACGTCCCTATGCCTTTAACTAAACATAGCGCAGTAGCTACATTTCTGGGCTGACGTAAATAAAACCTAACATCTAAATACACGCAGCGCATTTCTAAACATTATTTTTTTTTACTTCTTGTTTTCTTGAATACGAAAATAAAAACCCAACCCAACAACAAATATATAAATACAGAAAAAAAAGACCAAAACGTCGTCGTAGAAAAGAAAGTCGAAGAAAGAAACATAAAGCTAACACGTTCACCGCCCCCTAGGGGCCTCCAGTGGCGTTTTCTCTGTTATGTAGATATGGAGAAGGCGTTTAGATAAAATGTTTGAAAAAAGTACCGGATTTTCGAGATTTACATCAAAACTTTACGAAATATATGCAAAGTATACAAACATACACAATTTGATCTTCTCTACTGCGACCGTAGACGCCGTAGACATTTTTCAAGCGGCTAGCCCCCCAGGGGCTGTGGAAAGAAAAGGATGTTGAAAAAATAAAAACGAAAGAACGAAATAATGAAAAAGTAAAAAACAACGGCTGAGAAAAAAAAATAACTCGAAATTTGTATTTTGCTTCCACAAAAATAAGAAACAAGTCTAAAAGGTGTGGGAGATGGGAGGAAAGGAAAGGGTGTATGGTAGGCAAAAAAAAATGTCCTTTTTTCCATTCTCCACATGAAGGGTGTACAAGATAAGGCATCTTGGTTGCTTAAAGACTCCCCCGGGGAGATTTTGCGAAGGCAAACGTAAAACAGTTTGCATTTTCATACCGAGAAACACATTGAGAGATCCTTTTTTATTTTTATTTTTTTATTTTACCAACGTTCTACGTCCTTTTTCCGTTTAAAGTAAAAGGAAGTGTATAAAGGATGTTTTAATGTATATGAAATGTGTGCAGGAATGTGACGCTAGCGACACAACAGTGTGAGAGGATAATGCACTATACTTACGGTACTACGCTCAATATACATGAATATACCTTTACCGTTTTATTTTGTGTCTCCTTCGATAATGACACCAAGGAAATAAGTCATTAAAGGCATGGTTCTTTTTTCTTGCCACTGGATTATGCTAGCAAAGAAAACGAGCGGAACACCGCGAAGAAATCGCATTTCCTTACTTAAAAATCACTCTAGCTGGTCTATGTTGAAATAAGGACAGCAAAGATAAGGACGAAAGAGAAAAACAAGAAGATATGGTAGAAGGGTAATTGCATTGTAGTAACACAACACAATATAACATACACAGAGCACATACCGATACTTATCTTTTACAACTCACCTGAAAATATGCAACAAGAATAAAAATGCATCCTATGTTAAATATGCATGTAAATATGTTAATTAAGGATACACGCTCAGCTCAGGATATGAATTATATCTTTTATGTGAATTCAAGGATACACTACGCATGAATAATTTACTCGAACTTGAAAAGCAGAGAAATTTTCTTTATAAAAGAAAAAGAAATTAAAAGAGAAACAAAAAAAAAAACTCTTGGTGGGCGGTAATTAATGCATATGCATAGGCAAAACGGAACCACATCCATTTGCCGTCACATCCGCAAGAGATTGGTTAAGTTATGCACTCAAAAGGAAAAAAGAACACTTTCATATACTGTATGTATGTGCATTATATATAATTAGTGAGTAATGTAAAAAGAAAATGTATCTTAAAAGACTGGCACACAGGAAAATATTCAAATGCTCCTTGCTACTAAATGCAAATAATATATTCAACTGAAATTCCTTCATTATAAGCACACATCATGCCCGACGATGACGACAACAACGACAACGTACCTAACCTATACCTATTTTGCTTTGTTATGATGACGTAGAGTATTATACATTCCAGCCCCAGCACTCTTAACATACTACATACATATTCATGGAGCTTTTTTTTTGTTTTTGTAAATATGTTGCTCACAAAAATGCAACTTACTTGAGTGATTCGAAGGAAGAGCCACGAGACTAGGTATGTGACATTGACTATGCGGCGCGCGGCGGAAGCATATATTGAAAATAATATACAAACAGAAACTAGAAGAGGATTGAATTGTCCTTAGTTGTTGGTTTGCGGATGATTTGATGTTAGATGTTGGTGAGTACTTAAAGGCATATGCATGACGATGATGATGATGATGATGAGTCTTCAGGGGGGCAAACGTCACTATTATTTTCCCCCCATCCTGCTTATGCCAGTGAATGGAAGACGAACGGAATAGAAGTATGAAAGGAAAGATGTGATAGAGTTTATGATGGCGGCAAAGGAAGAAATGTCAACGAACATACAGGAATTTATTTCAATTAGTGGGAAAGCTGTGGGAGTGTACAACAGAAAGCATTTCTCCTAGAACTTGGTTATGCATGTACAAGTTTATGTATGTATAGGTATGTAGATAGTTGTTGTTTAAATATGAATTTTAAAATTTATTTTGCACTTGGTGACGTCTGTTTGGAATTTTGATTTATTTGTTTATTTTCAAATGCAAATGAAAGCGATTTAAATGTTAAATATTGCATCAAGGTAGGGTAGCAGCATGATGTTTTTTTGTGGAATGAAAAATTATACACATACATATGTACATAGGTTGGTGCACTTATTTTATGCAAATTAAGGATAACTTGAAATGGCTAACATGAAAGACGCATACTATTTAAAGATTTACGAATTTCTGTTGGGCGCCATTTAAAAGATTTTATTTTTGTATTTAGAAAAATATTTGTTTTTCCTTCCTAAAATCTAATTCCCAGATAAGGTAAATTTTTTGAATGGAAAATTGTTTTATGGGAATCCTAGTATATTATTAGATTTCATCTAATGAATATGTAGTTTTCAGTTTTTTTATTATTATTTGATTTCATCTAATGGAAAATAGTATTTGTTTATCATCATGGAAGAGACAAATTTAATTTTCTTAAGAAAGAAGTTTTATTTTCTATAATTGAATTTTAAGTTAAATGGCGCCCAACGGGAAACCAATGAAATACCCGATTGGTCTCAAATATGTACTGGATGAATTATTATTTCTTTAAGCATTGATAAATTGTTGTCGATCTATCTCTTGCTATTACTTGTCTGAACTTTTCAGTAAAATGGCGCCCAACGTGAAACTAAGAAAATGCTCGATTAGTCTCAAATACTTGATAGCAGCTCTGTCTAAATTTTTATCTCTCAAAGTATTGATATATTGGCATCAATCCCTTCCTTGCCTTTAAGGTTTTTTCATATACAAAATATTTTGCAAAACCAATACTTCTTCCTCTTTGAAAATACAAAATCCTCCCTTAACCCAGTTTTTGCATCCCTTCCTCACAATTTTGAAGATAAAAAAAAATTTAAGCAAAAACCTCTTCAATTTAACTAACGCTTAGGGAAAAGAAGCCAAAAGCATTGAATATAATAAACAACACGAAGAAATGTAACCCAAAAATAAAATAAGAAATTTAAGAAGACTGTGCGGTTGTAACGGGGGGGGGGGGTTTACTATAAAATCATTTTCCTTTATATCACTTCTTTTTTTTCTCTCGACTCGACTCTATCCTTTTCACTCAATTTTACTACTTTCACAGTCCTCGCACTAAATCGGCGCCATTTTTGAGTTTTGTATATTTTTGTATATATCCCCACCTCTCCTCCCCTATTCTTTATGGCATTCACTACTTCTCATTTTCATCCCAAGGGCAACGTCGACGATACGGGGTGCGATTTATTTCGATTTACAATAATCAGTCTTAAGATTTTTTTTTATTTTGCCAAAGCAATCGAAGAATTCTATTCACTAAATTGAGTGTTCTGAATAAATTGAAGAGGGTAATAGTTGGCTTTCTGGGAAAGGTGCAATTTTTTGAAGAAAAAATTTAAATCGGTTTTTATTCAATGGGGCTGTGGGTCTGGGTATGTAATGTATGAAGGTTTGTTACGTTTGTGGAAAATATCAAGTGTCAGATTTACGATATGGTTGTTTTTCTGTATTCTCAAAACAGAGGGGGGAGCTTTTGTTTTTGTCTATCCTTTTGACAATTTTGTTGGGACCTTATCATAAACATTTATGAGCCTCCAATCAACTTCAAGAAAGTCGTTTTACTTTTGTGGATCTGTGAAAACGTTCAGCAATTTATTCGTGACGAGACAAGAAATAAACTAAATGTGTAACTGAGATTCTGAAGTTCTTTTTCTTTTTGTAAATCTCAAATTTCCGCGTATTCATGTTGGATGCCACCTGCTATATGTACCTACCTTTGATGTCATAGTGAATATTTAATGAAGCAATTATTGTTTCTTTCGACCTGAAAATTCATATATGAACATGAGTTTCGTAAAGGTCTTACGTTGGGCGCCAGTTTATTATTGATTTCATACCCACAAGCTTTGTTATAAAACAATTTCGAATGTACTTGGAAAGGTTTCACGTGGGGCGCCACATACAGTAAAATGAAACGAATTATTTATTTGCATGCGTATTCTTCCCTTATCTGCCAGATAATAGTCCCATCTACTATGCAATGTCACGTCCTACTTGTCTGAACATTAATTCATAACATAGATGAAATATTTAAATTCTTAAATCTTAAATTGTGTTGGTGTACAACATTAAGATTGCAATATTACTGTAAAGCAAATATGAACAACTTGAAGTGACCACATCGGTTCTCTTATATTTTATTTTCTTATTTTTATATTTTTACTTCCTTCATTTGGTTTTTTTCTTTAATGTTATATCCTATTTTTTTAAAGTGATGGCATTTTTACATTGAAGACAAAACAAACAAAAAATAAAACTCCCCGCCACAACATTGATTAGTTCTTCCTATTCCTCCCTTTTCCCCCCAAAAACTCAAACTGTTCCATACAACTCAGTTTGTATATCCAAACATACATTCATGTTTATGTATATATGTATGTACGTCTGGAAGAACATAAATCAACTCCACAATTCGGGGGCAAGAAAATAATACAGGACGACGGAATTGGATTTTTTTTTTCGTTTTTGCCTTCCTATTTCTTGTTAGAGAAAAGAAATCGTCGGAAATTTGCTCTAGAGCAAGAAGGTCCCTTAGGATTTTCTGTTCCCCCCCCCCCCCATCCCCCCATCCGGCTTCTCTTCATCCTTCGCCTTGGTCTGACATCCATTTCGCAAACGTCAATAAAGCCAATGTGTCGGCAAAGTGGTTGCATTTACATTCGTACACATAACTGTTTCGGAAATACGTCTGTTTGAAGCATTTAAGAATTTCTTTCGATTCGTATATGTATATGGTTTTGTTGTTGTTGTTGTTTTTCATCCTTCATTCATTCTTTAGCTATTTTTTGGTCTAACAAAATAAAGACCTACCAAGAGAGCATATAGCCTGGCAGTTTTATGTCGGTTTTATGGAGGAATTCGGATAGAAAGATTTGTTTATTTGTGTCTTGGTTCTGCGTTTATGGCAAAATTTTACGGCACAGTGGACTATAGAAGCCTCTTTTCCCTGGTCGACAAGGTCTTAACGTACATATATGATTGTATATGTTTGTACATAATACGTTGTAGTGATGTTTCTGTTCTATAGGAAAGAGATGACACTTGGGATTAAATCATAGGGTGGAAATTTGAAGTAAAACTCTGATTGGAATATACACGAATAAATGAATAATTAATACATACTTCTCTTCCACATACCTATGTATATACATATATATGTAGGTCTTATCGTCCTCAGTAGGACGAAATGTATAACGACTGATATTATGTTCTTCTATTTTAGCAAAATCACTTTTGAATGGGTTTTCCATCGTTAGTTTTTGAAGTTATATAAAGAGATTTTGTGACACTTGGGAAGTAAAAAATTTCCAAACTGAAGGGTCTACTGATGCGTTGGCATTAAGTGTTATTTGAAAAAGGGCAAATTTAAGGCAACATAAAAAAAATCTTCATTGATTATTCATAACATTAAGGACATAGCCATAAACACACAGATTAAGATCGAATCACTTTGAGAGATTTTAGACGATAGAGCTTTAAGAAGCTATCATTATCGAAGCGAGACTATAAATTTGATTAGATAAATAATTATTATTGACGTAATATTGATGAATGAATAATTATATAGAAATTTCATTGTTGTTGTTAAACTTATAATCACATGCTATTACTGCTAAGCTCTTGGGAAGAACTTTTGTTTTATTGTGAATAATATTGGTCGTTAAAACAGCATTAATATGGTTTTTTTTAAATACTGTTTCCTAACGTAACGCTTTAATTTTAAAGGAGCACAATCCCAAATTGGGCGCCATTTAGTGTAAAAACCTGAAGAGAGGTAGGACTCCGTTATTCATTTTATTTTTCGTCTTGTTTCACATAAATTAATTTGAACTGCTAATGTTTTCTAATAATACAGACGACGCACGCTTTCCGCATTTGTTTTTTGCATCACTCTCACATCTTCTTCAATACACCAACATAATGCCTCCTTATTTGAAAGATTTACAATCAATTTTACTACAGAATGTATTCAAATTCAAACAATAATATCTTTTGTTTTTGAAATGCCAGTCTAACAATGAATAACCGTAAGTGGCGCCCAACGTGAAATCACACTATTTCAATAATTTACTATGAATTTAACATTTTACCTACATTTTCAGTTAATGCAAAAGCATCCCCATCGCACTTGAAAATAAAACCACCTACTTAACGAAATTTGAGACTATACTCTGTGCGTTACCATTTAAAATTTAAATACGCATTTAAGTTTTCCATTATACACCTCTTAACACAATTATTCTACCATAAACCCCCTAAACAAGAGATCTAAATACCAAAATTACTACATAGGTATGTAAAGGTTTCAAACACCAAAGAGATTGAGAATATTAATAATGCATTGCATTCATTGTGTTCGCTCTATCAAATATGATGCAGCAGCAAAGCATTAATATGCAAATAAGCATCGTGCCGCATAGAGATTCAGTCCCTGAACATCCCCCCCCCCCCCCCAAACAACCATGGAACCAATCAGATCGTCTATCTCTTTCAATCCGTTTATTTGAACAATTTACGATTTATGCGTAAATTGTAATGGAGCGGCTGAGGCAAGGGCCCCAGAGAGATGCAAGTCAATAGAAAAAAAATACAAGAGCATAACTATAGGAACTTCAACATCAGCAGTATCTAATAATGGCCTCGGCCAGCATATATCCATCCATATTTCCACAGAGCGGGACACCGAGGCACGCACATGAAATGTCTATTATAATATTATTTCAATTTGCATAACAACGTGCCCAAAGGTCGGTTATGTGGTGCGGTTATCCTGGAAATTTATGATGCAACTACTGGCAAACACCTTAATAGTATATATGCTTTCTCTCTCACAAAGACATGGTGCATCGATTTACATATATATAATTTCGATGTTCTTGTGATAATGGGACTGCACCGAATTGATGGGTCCGAGGCTTTCTAAAATATGATTATCATCTTGCGAAAGGACACGTTATCGATTAGTCGGTGAGTGTAACGCAATGAATTAAAACCTGATAGGTTAACGTGATGTGATGCGTTCGGCTATTTCATATTTTAAATCAAGTTATCAAGGGAAATTGGTTGAGGGCATTTCCATAAAGAAACATTACTGATGGCTGTTTTCAAACCTATCACAGGTCTTAACGGTAGTTGGATATGATAAAATTGTCAAGTTGATGCTTCTCTTCTTACACGATTTCATAGGCTACAAACTCTCCTGCGTGTCTGCTTTAAGAAAACTTCATAAAACTCAAAACTCAATGACTTTTAAAACTCAAAAATTATCTGGGTGAAATATGCTTCTGGGAATTCTAAGTATCCTAACTTTTCGAGTTTTAAGTTTAAAAAGTCTTGTCTTGCGGGATGATTAAGTAAACTAAACCAAAAGTTTCAAATCCCAAGAGCTCAGTTAACCCTGTCAAAATGTTCGATTGTAATTTACCTTCGACTTGATGAGGAGAATTCTCACAAAGACAAATCAAAACTTACGTGCATCATTCCAAGGAAACTTAAAATTAATCGTCTTTGTATGCTGTGTAACAAACGTCAATATTGATTCTATTTTCTATTCTATTGGGTTGATTTAAATCTTAAAACACAAGTCAGTGCCCAGCTATTTACCTAAATACCTACTCTCCAGTAAAAAGGATCAGATTTGTGAGATTACTTAACACAAATTTAACCTAACCCGCATAAAAGTAAACTTCTTGTGTATAAAATGCCTAAATAAACATATTGACATAAGTTTTGAAAGACATCTCCACCTCCTCAGCCCAGCCGCACCACCCACATCGCTTTTACACTAAAGATACGAGACCTGTCAATGGTGTACCTACTTAGGGCAAAGTTATCATGAGCTTTGTAGCAAAATCTCGATGAGAATTACTAAGTTGGATGTTGTATCTTTTAAGAAGGCAGCAACACCAGCGCCAACTCTAGTTACCTACCCAATATCATGCTTCTTTAGAATTACACGTACAATCAAGCTTTAAAAAAATTATTCATATTAGAAAAAAGTATGTTTCTTGTTGACCTCATTTTTGCTGTCAAGGAAAAACGTTTCTTCCTCATCATCGCCATCGAACAGAGAGGAATTCTCTCCTGCCTGGCTTTTTTTGAATTCTCATACAAAAACAGGAGCAGCAACGGTATAGTAGCGTAGCACAGCATCGAGGCCAATAGGTTCTTTATTCGGATTTTGCTTTAGGGTTTCATCTTTTTTATCACACAGTGTGTGCCAGAAGTTTCAAAGCTTAATGAGAGGCGGCAGCAACAATGTGTCATCGTAGGACATTGTATAATATTGAGTTTTATTTTGTATATAATTTTTTCTTAAGCTTAAAATATATTATGCTAATTGTATTGGCTCTAGAAAACACACATACTTATACCCTTGAGAGAGAGAGGACATTGTTTGACTTCTTAATCTCTGAAAAAGATTAAGTATAAAACATGACCTCGGCATGGAAGATATACAAAAGGCCTTATCCTTAGCTAATATATTTATATATTAGAAATGTAGTAGGTGTACCTTTTTGAGGATAATGCTGAAGAAGGATCTAGCTGGCAGACGTGTATAGTATTTTAAAACCTTTGTTATCCTTGCCTGTTGACATCACTAAGCTGGCTTTAAATTTGTATCAGACGCAAAACTTAGCAAAAGTTTTAGTACAAAATTAGTACTTGAGATTATTGAAGTTTGAGTAGGCATTTACCATTAAAAATAACAATGTTTTCAGAAAGGGATGCGAGATAATAACATTATAGAGTTAAGGTTTAATTTATTTATTTTTAAAGTATTTTGGTACATACAGAATTATTTTGTAAACACAATTTTGTTCTGCAAATTAAATTAAATATTTTTCAATTGAATTTGGGTAATTAGTTATTATAATTAAATATTTAAAAATTATTCGTGTTTACAGGACTAGTAAAATTAAGGATCCTGGTCCATTACTGAATTTTTAGTACTAAATTAGTACATTCATAAATCAATATCAAATTTATTATATTTGAGAAGATATTGGCTATTAGAGAGTAGTTTATAAGATATTTGCGTAAATTGAAGAAAAATTTACAGATTTACTACAAAATTATAACTTTTAAAATCTTTTACTGAGTTTTTAGCACAAAATTAGTACATTCAGAAATCAATGTCTGAGTTTTTGCAAATGATATATTATATTTGTGAAGAAATTGGCTATAAGTGTGTGGTTTATGAGATATTTGCGTAGTATTTAAGAAAAATTAACAGATTTAGTACAAAATTATAACTTAAAGAATCTGTGTATTGCTAAATTTTGTTTTAAAAATTTTCGAAAACGCAGCGATTAATATTTTTGAAAGCTTCACTTATAATTAAAAATAACCAACTTTAGTTCAAACCATAAATTTTATATATTTAAATATAGAACTGCATGTTTAGTACACTAGATTTTAAATAGGTACTAAATTCAACAAAACATAAATTTAAAAGATCCTACTGAAGTTAAAATTATACAAATGACACAAGTAACTACTATTTACAAAATTCTAAATATATTATTTCTAAAACTTCTTATTTTAGTACAAAATTAGTACTAGACTAGCAATCTATAATATAATACAATTACAATTATATACTAAATATCATTAAGCGCCAATCGGCTACATGGAATAAAAAGTCAGAGGGGATATTATTAAATTTATCACACATTTTGATAATAATCTTTCGAGTCATAATAATTTAATTATGTACACGTGACACTGTATACTAAAAATGCCATAGGAGAAAAACTAAAGTGTATAATTCGAAATTACAACCAAAAATGATTATCCACAGCATTAATTAAGTTCTGCCTGTTATAATTGTTTTGATATGTACATATTTTTGTTGGCTCTGGCTTCCTTCAGTTACTCATGTTACATTATTACAATCAGTGAACAAAATAGCAGCCGCTGCCGTTAGCCACAATTTCATTTATTACCCTTAATTAATTTCAATAAATTTCATCCCTTTTTATCAAATATGGCGGCCTAAGGATGAGAGTGGAGTGTAGAAATTGGGTTTGAAATTTCGGAATGAATTGTAATATAAAAGCCGCATAAACACAAGAACAGACAAAAGTTAATATCTCACTCTCTTTGACTAGAATTCCAAAAGATAGGCTGTTTATCCCATCCCATTTCCCGTGGGGCAAATATCCTTTTTCGCTAAAATCTATAGATAGTACACTAACACACTAAATGCCATCTTACCGCACATAAGTGAATTTGTTGTTGCTGTTGTTATCTATGTGTAATTTCTATGTGGGAATGAGTAGATATACATATGAAACTATGTATATCTAAATGGATCATAGACTAATATCATTTTGACTTAGATTGATAGACCTTGACACCGCATGTCTAATTTGGGTTAATTTGTTCCGCTTACTTAGTTTTGCTGAATCCTTAAAGAAAATGAAATGGGTGCGGGTATTTCATCTCCCTCTACTTCTACTATACCTATGACTTGGATTATAATGTGTGGTCGAAATATCACTCTTTAGAACATTTAATTCCCTTAAGACATTAGGAGGCATTGACTCTAGCTCATCATGTCATGTATTTTCTGTTTTTAGATGTAATTTACTTGGGCAGGTAGATAGTATTTGCGAGGTTGATGACGTCATAGAGGAATTTGTCATGTGTGGTGTGTCTGTGATATTTTCTCATTATTTTGTTACTTTTGCAGTTAAGTGGGATATGTCCTTATTTGAGAGGAATTATTAATTTAATTTTAAATTAAGGTCGAGATTTAACTCATTTTTTTTTCTTTAAATTGAGACTAACTTGCTGAAATGTTAATATATATCGAGGAAAATAAATTCTTAGATCAAAAGTTACAGTACAGTCTTATTAATTCCAAAACTGGTGAAATGGTCATTATTCAGCATAAGCTATCCTATAGATATATACATATGTCAAGGTTTTGCTTTTTGCCTTTAAGCTTTAAAAAAGACCAAAGAGGGTATGTACAAAGTAAACGTGTTTTGAATGTAATAGTCCATTTGCTTACTTTATTTTACTTACTTTAGATGGCGCTCACAGTCCAGGGTGGACTACGGCCCCAACCAACAAGCCCCTCCAGCCAGCTCGGTCCCTAGCTAGCTGTCTCCAGTTACGCACTCCAAGTTGGTTGCGGTCGTTCTCCACTTGTGTGCGCCACCTAATGTGGGGTCTTCCTCTGCTGCGCAGACCATCAGGGGTAGATTCGAAGACTCGTCGGACTGGTGCGTCAGTGGCCATAAGCACGTATCCCAGCCATCTCAGCCGCTGTATTTTCAGCTTTTTGCATTAAAAAAATCTATATCACTATTTTTCAATTTCTCAGACCTTAAGAACAGATTCGTTCATTTTTTAGAAACACAAATTCGACCTTTGAAGAAATATTTTCCAAAAACAAAAATATTTTCCAAGGAAAAACCATCAATTAATCAATAGTTATTTAGGTTATAAATTTTATAATTTACCAGATTAAAATGTTGAGTGAAATCAACGCAAAGTCCCCTTTCACACGAAGAAACAAGTTGCTGAAGATTCGTTTGACGTTTTCTTTTAATTTCCTTAAAAATCTCTTGTACCTTTAACACGAGAAAACAAAATCTCTAAGTAATTTTTGAAATTTCCTTTGAAAGTCTGTTGGTTGAACGCACCTCAACCCAGGTGAGGAAGGAAATGTCAAAAAAATGTCATCAGATACTCGATGGGGTAGATTTGTTCACCCCTCTCTCCTCCTGCCCTTCTCTTCCATGAACGGAAAGTTGCCAGCAACTCAGTTTCCTCGTGTGAGAAAAATCTAAATAAATTCACTTTTCAAGTGACAGAACTTGTCCAAGTAATTTACATGATTCATTATTAAATCAATCGTGTAGGCTTGTTATTCTTTTATGCGAACCATGATACATACAGTGGGCACTCTGTAATCTACCATGCTTGCCTGTATGGTTTACATGATCCCCTCGTAAATTAAGCATATGTCAATACTCAACGTGCTCTTAAGCCAGGTTAATAAAAACTGTAAAATGATACGGCTATCGCTTGTAAAATGAAATTTCATTTCAAAAATTTCTTGGAAAGAAAATCACTAGGAATTTTTTGAGAAGGTAGGAAAGCATGACATTTGGACTGAAATTTGTGAAACCAAATTTTTTGCTGACCTGCACAATACCATATTTCTCCTTTCTGCTCATTTTCGTCTTTGTGTCCATTGCTTAACGACAAAATATAAAATGTCTTTTCACGTACTTCCTGAAACTACGAATTTTAAGTACAATTTTATTTATTTCATATGAACTTTGAAAGAACTTTGGGATAAGTTCGTAGAAATTTGTATTTTTGGAAAGTACCTGAACAGGGATGTTTGATTCGAAAAATATTGAGAGCATACTACTTCTGTTCGTTTACTTCCCGAAAATACTAATTTCTACAACTTTAAGTCCAAGTTCTGTCAAAGTTTATAGTTATGAACAAAAAATAAAATTGTACTAGAATTGGAAGAAGTTCAGTTTTGGTAAGTAAACGAATACACATTTAAATATCGCAAAGCTGTACTTTATCGTATATTAAAGCTCAATATCAAGAAGATTTTAAGGCCAGTTGAAGCGAACGTCGAAGACAGTAGCTATTTTGCAGACAGCAATTAAACAAATGTCATTATTGTTTCATACTCAACATGCTGTCAAGTTTAATGTCAATTTTTTCTCATTAAAACCAAAGCCAGAAGCCATCAACCGATTAGAAAAAAATGTCCATCAACTTAAGGTAACAGAAACTGATTTAAAAATTTAAGATCCATTCCAGCCTTGTATATGGTAGGTCCATATATGCCATCTCGAAAATCCAATCCAATAACAAGGAATTCCCTTAAGTGTCTTCTTCAATCAATTTATGACATTTTGCCCTTCCAATTCTCACAGTGACCATCATCCATCCTATACCTACCACCTTCTGTTGCTGCTGCTTCTTATCCAGCCTCAGCATATGCATTTATCGATACTCACCACTGGCAATGCTGTTGCTATTGTATACGTGTGATTGGGTTATTTCATCTGTGCATGCCAATGCGGTTGGTGTTTTTCATAGCATAACATCTCGCCAAGCATTAACAATTTATGTCTACATATATGCATAAATATGTATGAATGTATGTATATGTACATACATATGTGTGTATACCTGTAACCATAATATACATATATGTTATGCCGTTAAAGGGAGAGAAAGGTGATTCCAGACAATACAAATTTCACGTATCCTGGATAAACCGCAAAATATGCAAATTGCAATTTGCACAATTCCAGATGTTCAAGTGCTACCAAACCTTCTACATATCTACTTGGAATGAGTTAAGGGTTGGTTGGTTGGTTTGTTGGGTTTATGGTGATGGCGATGCTTGGTTGGTTGGTTAGTTTGGATTGAATGAATTTGTTATCGGCCGTATTTGTGATGAGTGCCTTACAATATAGCCCTAGATATATGTACCTATACCTGTTCTCTCTCCCTGTGCAGCAACACATCATCACGATTTACATGCATCCATCCATCAAATTAACAGACAATTATCGTATTTATAGACACGTATTGCTTATACAATATTGTCGGCTATTCAACTGCAATATAGCAACATAAAGGATATGTGTGTTGTTATAGTTGTGATGATGGGTGTTGGTTCATTTTGGGACATCACATTTGAGATGTGCAGAAAGGATAATAGAACATGTTCTAATTTACAATGAAATTTTACCTTCTATACACATCTCGTCCAGCTTATTTTATAATAATAATAACAGTAAATTAATAGACGTTAACTGTTGCAGGAAGACAACATTTGATAATAATCATTATTAGTATTTTATTTCCATAAACAAATATTGTAGTTAGGTACGAGTATAGGCTACGCAATTTTTGATTTAAGCTTAGGGATATAGGTTAGTTACATAAATTAGATGGTTTTAATGCATTTTCCTTTGATGTATCAAATGCCCAGGACAGTTTTTTTTTATTAATTTTTAAATAACTTTATATGTACATAGTTGAAACTATGATGATGCTGAAATTAGTATTTCAATATTTATTAAACAAATTTAAAAGCTCTTTCAATTATTTGAATTTTATTTAAAATTCACCACTTTAGGGACACTAATAAATTTATCAGTTCTACTTTTCGCAGCTTTATTTTCTTAATACCATGTTCTCCACGAAATAAGAGAGCATTTTCTGCAATCATCTTTTATTTTGCATAATTTTTCATTCATTGGCGCAATTTCAAAATTACATGAAATAACTAAAATAATCAAAAAAAAATCTCGAAGGTCAATTTTGTTTTTATGCATCGGCACTTCATCAATCACAATCTGAAGATGGTGTCTCCAAAGGGTTCATTACTACTGTCAAAAAAGTAACATTGATTAGCTGTGTTTCGTTAAAAAACAGATAAGCTTTCTTAGTGAAACCTGAACGCGTAGAATTGTTCTACATCAAAAAAGCTGCAGAAAATATTGTACCAAACTGTTCTGAAGAAGTTCATCTGTCACAAAGTGACAGAATGTACAGTTTAGAACAAGGTTTTCACTCATGGAAGACACAGTCGTGTATTTTTCTGATATTTTCTGTTCGTTCTTCTGTGCAGAACCTCTTTAAATATAGACGCCCTAGTGCACAAATATTGAAATCCTTAACCACCCAGATACTTGCCATTCAAATGGATTATCTCTTATCAAAGTCAATATCTGTACCTATTTATTTTCTATTCTATTATATCTTTTATGGATGTCTCTGAATTGTAATTGAACTCGAATCTATTTAAACTATAACCTCAACATCAATATGATTCTATTCAATAATAACTTCAACTTAACATCTCTCTCTCTCTCTGTCTATATAATCTCGCAACGAAGGGTTATACTTCATTCGTCCTGTCATGAAATTGTGTTTTTCCAATTCCTTTCATCTTTTGTGCAAACATATATATTTATCATCTATTTAGCTTAATAAGATAAATAGATTTCATGTACATATAAACTACATACATATATTTGTGTTTTCTGGTATTATCTGATATTCCTTATATAAATTGATCCCTTTTAAACATTGACTTCTATTTATGTACCTATGTACGAGTATGTTTATACATACATGGTTGTGTATAGAAATTTTCATGAGGAAACAAGATAAGACAATACGTATCAATTTTGTCATCTTATAGAAAATTTTCCAGATGATGATAGCAAACAATACAAAGAATTATTCTTGTGATATCATATCGTCATTGTATTATATGATGTCCCTGAAAAAGGATGTTACTAAGGTTTCCAATCTATTACAATTTCATATCGAAAATCTAGTGCTCTTCTAAGGAAATTGTATCACATTTGGAACCTACGTACATATATCATTTTTGATGAATGTAATTGCCTTACATTCTAGATATGAAATTTTGTGTTCCGCTGAACATTCACTAAATCGTAGATAACTTGATTTTCAGTTGATAAAAAAAACCCATCCCTTTGAGTTCTAATAGTCTGATCTTCAAGAAAAACTGTGAAGCCACATCCTGGTATTTGCTAATACAAAACAAAATCATACTAGAACGCTGTTGATGTTAAACGAAAAATCCCTTTAATCTGCAGTTCCTATACGCTGTTCGACGGACAAAATTGATAACTGCAGCCATATGTCAAACCGAATATTTTCCAAACTAAGTTAAACCATTCCAGTGCTATCAATATACAAAAAAGCATATTCCAGCTTTATTCCATGATTTTACCAACCAAAACACGGAATAAGAATTAAGCCACGAAATACAATTTCCCATTGCAATAACACTAAATGTTCGTGGAATAGTAAAGTGACGTTTCCAAAAATTCCTTAAGAAAATCTACTACATAAAGTACGAGGTCTGTTTGATAACTTGAAATTATCCAATTCAATTTTTTTTAAACCATCTGCTTCTGTGGCTTACCTCAGTGTACGTCAGTTAGCAGAAATTTTATTTTACTAGTGACACTAGTAACATTTTGCACTTGGTCCACGGAGTATTCCGAGTTTCTTTTAATTTTGCTGTACAAGTTTAAATGTAAGCAAAACGCGGTAGCCAACTTTATTGCTTTTATTATTTCATATAACGATTAACGAGTGATCTTTCGATTATTTCTTCACGCCATCAATAATATTTGTACAAAACAGAATGTTTCACATCAAGCACAGGCTATTATGTTAAAACAACTCGGTTTAGATTTTTTTTCAATTTCCATTATTCAGTTCGGATGCAAACGAAAAATCCCATACAAAAATGACACAACGATATCTTAAACGAAAAACTTAGTTCTACTTTGCGCTGTGTAGTTCGCTGTTCGACGAGCGAAATTGATTATTGTAGCAGATTATTTGGAGAAGTCTACATTCTTTTTTCGCACACAATTAATTACCCAGACCATTTATTGTGTGCGGAACGTGACATTTGAGTTTTTTCGTATCCACTTTTGATGTTTCTTTCATTTCAACATGGCTGCCGTTAATTTATTTGTATGTTTTATTTGATTTTATTTTTGAATTTGTGCAAATGGCAATGATAATTTTTCCGCTTCGTTTTCGTGAGCATTTCGTTGTTTTTTTGGAGACCAACTAAAAATTTCGTTTCGCATCAGCAGTGAATTAGGCTATACGGAGTTTGCATTAGGCGTTTACCTTTGGAGGTGGCGAAGTACATACTAAGCAAGTAATTTGCTACTTTTTTTCAATGGAACACATCAAACATGCTTTCCCATGTGTATCTACTCGCACATGAGAGCATGTGCAGCTGGTAGTACTAAATTAGGAATTTCATCTACTCATTAGTACTTTGCCACCTCCAAAGGAAAGCGGCTATTATTGCTCACCAGTGAACATGCTCGTGAATCTGTGTGTTGAAAAAAATGGAGAGTTTCGTTCACTAGCAACTCCCGTGCAACTGTACGGGAATTTTTTGATTTTTGGTGAACAGTTGACAGTTTGATATAATAAAATAAAGTTTGTTGCATTGATATTGTTTCTCGCTTGTGCTTGTAAATTGAAAAATTAGAACAAAATTCTCTAAACGTCAAACGTTCACAACACATTCGCAAGTCAGTACCAGTGAGAAATGTCAAAAAATCGCTTTCACCGCTGGTGATTGTTCACCTCACAATGAAGTATGTACTAGACTTAACTGGGTTTGACTCTGAGTTAAATAAACCGAGCTGATTAATCTGGAGAAATCTCCAATCTTTTTTCACACTGAGTTGTTTGCACAGATCAATTATTTTGTGCGCTGTAATAACATTACATTTTTTCTCCTGACATTTCAAAATTATTACTTTTTTTATTGTTTGAGTTTTGACGACAGTACCTTCCTAAATCGACATTACCTGGATACAAAATCAAAAAATATAACAATTTTTGTAAAACTTCTTTTAACATATACATACACACGGGTATGTAACTTTTCTTTCCTTCTTTCACAGACAAAAAGACTCCCACCACAATACAACTACTTTCATGCGATTCATTATTTTTCCTACAAATTGCTTTATTTCCTCATCAAAAATATTCTTTATTCTCTTCCGACGAAGAACCCTTTTCTTGAAAACCATCATCATTCATCATAATACACTCCTTTATTCAAACTAAAGAATGTCATAATGTGCAACATTTATTCCTATAAATAACTACAAATCTAAATTAGTTGCTATAATCTCATATGTCAAAATCGTTATTTGACATTTGCTATGTTGTGTCTATATTAATGCAACGCAGTCATGCAGTTAATTAATTAAAAAACAACTTAGGTTAATATTTTTTTTTTTTTCTTATGTTTCTATTTTTATTATTGTGATCCGTAACCTTTTTTCATATTTTATTGCAAAACATTTCTTTTATAATGCACATTTGCATTTTATTATTACAAAAGTTCCTATAAATAGAAACAACACTTTTGTTACACCCATATACCCTTACCTATAAACATATGTATAAAAAAAGGTAAAAATAATCCTTTTAGCTTGCATGACTTTTTATTTTAGAAATGGTATTTTCGTGACAGGAATCACATTTGATAGCTTTGTCGAGAGCGAGAGCGAAGTTCACAAGTCATCTAGATGGGTGTGAGAATACCTTATACAGGAAGAATTTTAAAGGGTGCCACCTAAGGCGAACAACACTTTACGAACTCTCTGTATGACGTTTCTATTTTCATCTGCTAGTTGATTGCAGAGTCATTAATTCTTGCATGACCTTTCAAAAATAAAAGGAAATAAAAAAAGAATTATTGTTATTCGTTTATTCCGGGTGTGATGAGATGCAGAAGTGCTTTATAGTTGGGGAAAGTGTAGTAGGAGTTTAAGGACTACTTTAATGTATTCAAATTGATTGCGAGTTGGGTGCTTAGAAAAAAACTCCATTTCCTTCTTCATGCTTTATGAATAGACTCTGCCTCTATAGTCTGTACCTACTAAGGATGCCGTTCAGTGTTTATTCCCGGACGTGCAATCTGACCCTTAAATCTAACCTGCAAGCCTACTCAGAACTGGGTTTCTTTTATTTATATTTTGCTCTGTGTGCAAAATTTTTCGCGTTCGTATCAAGTGACCTGGCAATGGGTCCACCTTTTGGGGGGTTCCTTTTATTATCCATTTAGGATCGGATGAAGCAGGCTGGAACAAAAAACAAAAGCATAATGCCCTCGGATGGTCTGGATTTTTGGTATATAGTTCTTAGAATTTTCCTTGCGCGCCTCGTGCAGTATTCCATTTTTTGAATGCGGAAAGAGATATCTGTTGGATTTTCTTTCAACTATGAAGACCATCATCATCATCATCATTGTGGTCGTCGTCGGCGTTCACCATCACCACCATCGTTGTCCTCATCATAATGATTACAAGGAATGCAAGCCTCCATTCCTTCCATTTTCTTATTGTATGTTTGGGTCGGTTTTTTTTTTTGGTTTGCTGTACCTTCTCGTCTCATTCACTACTATGCTCCTTGCTGGATTTTAATATGAGATTATATTGGAAATGTGATACGTATCTTTTGGGTTTCGAAGGTGGAATATACACTCTTTTCTGCTGGTTGCTTGAGTTTTTTGAACTGGTTAGGTTAGTGAGCTGGTTTACTCTCTGTTGTTTTGTTGCTGCTGGTTTGTGATTTAATGAAGATGAAGTTCCACCAATGCGGGTGGTCTACTTAAAAAAAAGTATACATGTTGATCAGAGATGGAATTGGAAAACATACATAAAAAAGAATAGGTTATGATAGTGTAGTTAAAAAAAAGTGACAACAGTTTTTTTTTAGAACCTTTAAAGTAACTAAAAAAGCTTGTAATGTATTCATAACACACTCTTGTTCTTAGCACGCATTAGAAACCTTATTTTATGTATAATCGGACATCTATAAATGTCATTGAAGATGTTTTTTTACACTTCTACCAAGAGATTTCCATGTTCAATGTTGTTAGATGCCAAAAAACATCAAAGCTAAAAAAAAACATTTTTTTTACAGCTCATTGTCGTGGCTATCAGTTAAAAAGTTAACACAGCTTTAATATTCCCTCTGTCTTTTTTTAGTGGTCATCGAATTTCAGTTCTCTTTCTAAAAGAAAAGATAATAACGCAAAATTTTAAACGCCCTAATTTAAAAATGGTTTTAAAGATAGTGGCGCAAAATTAGGGGGCTAAGCATGACACTAGTTAACAATTGTTCAACTTTTATGCAATTCTCTAACTTTTTCTGAACTATAAATACCTACTTGCTAGTAAGTGTTGCGTTAAGACCATTTTCTTAACAAATTAATGTTGAACTCGTCTAAACCGCTTTTATGACACTAAAAAAATTAAAATCAGACTTTGGTGATTTTAACTTTACAGCAATTTAAGGAAGCGCCCTTCTCTGTAAATTTCCATGAAGTTATCTAGAACAGTTTAGTTTAGAAATTCCTAAAAATTTTAACAATCCGTAGTCACGTAAAAATCTAGTAGGTACATTGGATTGTAAATGGGTTTCCACTAAGGGTAGGTCGATGTAGAAATTCTTCTTTTATTTGAAAGTCGTATCGTTCAAATGTCCGCTGTGGCTTCGCGTAGTGAAACCATCCAAGAATACAATTTTCAATGATTGTGCCGAAGAATATATACGACTGAATTTGAGCGATGGCCTGGGTTCAGTTGACTTTGAGGACATCTGTCCATTGCGCTTTGTTATAGCATAGAGTTGCGTTAGTTATTCTAAAAGAGTCCAATTGCACGATCTTGGTGGCTGATATTCATCATCTCCATGGGAGAAATCGAGATCGTTCTGCAATGAAAACTACCCTCAATTTAGTTGTTGAGTCAACTCAGCAAATTAATTGAGTTGACTCCAACTCAAGTTAAATTAGGATTTAAATTGATTGAAAACACGTTTCTGCATGTAGTTAACTCGGGTTTAACCCCGAAACACCTTAGCGTATTGTTCCAATAAACTTGAATTGAATTTAATTTAATTTAATTTAATTTCATTTCATTTCATTTCATTTCATTTCATTTCATTTCATTTCATTTCATTTAATTTAATTTAATTTAATTTAATTTAATTTAATTTAATTTAATTTAGTTTAATTTAATTTAATTTAATTTAATTTAATTTAATTTAATTTAATTGAATTGTGTTGAATCGAATTGAATTTGATTGAAATTAATTGAACTGAGTTGCTTTAATTTAATTTAATTGAATTGTGTTGAATTGAATCGAATTGAATTTGATTGAAATTAATTGAATTGAGTTGCTTTGAATTAAAATGAAATGAATTGAGCTGAATTGAATTGAATTGAACTGAATTGAATTGCATTAAGTGTCCTTTGTAGTATCTGATCCTGTGTGGTACGTAGTGCTTTGAGGCGTGAAGGTAAAGGCACATGTCGCCACATTCAAACCATCCAATTTGGGCCAAAGGAAAACTTCGTTGACTGATTCAGATCTGTCAGATTGCTATTTCTGAATTTTCAAATATTTTTATATTATTCTTGATTAACGTCTCCTTAATTTTTGTTTACAGATTAACAAATATTTTGCTTCCATATTTTGTTTATTACCTACCTTTGTCAAAGTATTAAGAAAATTAATAAAATACTTATTGGAATACCTAATATAATGAGTGAAAACCACAAATTTTTAAAATTCGTTCATTTGCCATCATGCCCTATTTGCAATAATCATATCTATGACATATTTCTTATTGCATTTCATATAGCATTGATAATGGTTGTTTATTGTTAAACATATGGCATTTTACCTAAAGTATTAGATATCAATTATTATTTCGGAGAATTTATGTCAATGTCAATAACCAATTATAAAACTTCAAAGAACAAATGTTACAAAATTAATATCAAATTGATTGATTGCACTCTTATATTTCTTGCATTCATTCGCAAAAAACTTGTTACATTTCATCTAAAATGACAGTTAATTAAATTTAAAGTGATATTGCTAGGTACATAAAATATTTTTATTTAAAATTATAAAACAACAAACAAAAAAAAAAAACAATTCACAATAAATGTCAAAAAACTGTCAAACATGATGTTGATTGTGTTCAGCGTTCACATTTTATTGTATTCAAATCAATAAACAAAAATGTTTTAACAAAAAATACCTACTGAAAATCCATATTGAAGTTTCGCGTATACAAGTAACAATCTGATATTATTTGCAATTAACATGACACATTCAAATGAATAATGAATGCACTGGCACCCTATTTTTACATGATATCCACCAGTCATTGAAAATCAGCCTGTGTGTAGGCTTTATAATCCGGAAATAAAGTTTATTCGTTGTTGCAATATTGCAAAAATATCAACATATCAACTGATGTTGATACTATAGTTGTATGTACTCTATATGACTGACAGAAGAGATAAACTTAAAATGGAGAAGTAGTGTTGTTGTTTGTATGAAATATTACTGAGAGGGAGTTTAACAGTTTATATACATTGGCTGCCAATATAATACTCTCCCAAATAACCCGGCAATCCAACCATCACCACCATCATCATCGTCAATGGCGGCGAATATTCGGTCTTCAAAATCATTTATATTAAATGGCATCAGAAAAAAATAAGAATAGGAAGGAAATCCATAAATTCAATAGCTCTGGCTCAGGCTCATATCATTGCTTTACTATATATAATCCAAAAATAATCCAATGACATTACGTATTCTCATCAATTACTTAAAGTAATTACAGTTCGACTTCGACACAAATTGACTGCGAGAAAATGAGGCTCGACTCGTTGTCAGATTCAAAAGTGCGCACTGAACCGATGCAGCGTGGCGCCCTCTATATCTGTTTCTGTATGAATATTGCTAAAAGTTTTTTTTTTAATTTTCAATATAGTCCGACGTTTATTGTTGTTGTTTTTGTTTCAATTTCAATTTTTTCCCTTCTATATCTGATCTGTCAAATGAACTGCAATATACACTGCAGCGCGAACAATACTGTATTTCAATTTGTATTGCAGGACAGCTCAGATCAGCGCATGGATAAAAAGGGCTCAATTTAAATTTCTTTATTTATTTTCTGCAATATAGGTAATAAAACGCATCTAGGTAGGTGCATAATATATATTAACCTCATTCCGGTCGTTTGTCCTTGGTTTGGATGGCTAAAAGAAGGCATGAGGCACCAGCTTCATGTTTACCTTCAGGGAATTATTATCATTATAAATGTCGAATATACACACGGATTGGAAATAATTGAAATTAATGATTTCACCTCTGCCTGCCATTGGATGTAACCTTTATTTATTGGTTTTTATTTGGAAAATCGAATATTAACTGATTATTTTCTTAAATTTTAATAATTTTGTATCGCTTGTAAAACGTCTATATAAACTTTACATAGATATTTAAGTAAAAGTATACTTTTATTTTAATCGCGAGACAAGTTGTCATATTTATAAAATAGGCGTTAGCTGCTCATTACAAAATACTAAATACAGCTTAAGCCCCACTGCACAAAAGAGAAAATGTTAATTTTGGATTTTATTTCAAAATTACTTCGAATAGTGATTGGGTGATAGGGTGTACTTACTTGTTAGGGATATTAATATACATAATATGGCAATATATGTGCAAATATAGTCGTTTATTTGTTTAATAATTACACTAGAGGGCGGCTTAAAATGTGTACACCTACATACATGCATGCATTCTAGATAATTATCTGTTTTAAAATAATAAATGAAATTGATGGTCGGAAAATTCATGGACTGAACCATTACACAGGAGCAACATAATTTAAGCTCTAAACTTCGTTGCTTTCCATTTCCACCAACAAAAAATCATCGATATATAGAAAAGAGAAAAGATTATCCTATTTATACATATAGGACGTAGGTAGGTGCATATATGAACTTTTGTTAATTTAACACAAATAAATGATAAACTAAAATAAATGTAGCACAATGTAGTTTTAAATAAGCTTCATATTAATACTCTTTAATTTTGTAAACTAAAAAAAATTGTAGATACATATCTCCGTGATGTGTGTGATGGTGTTTTTTTTTTTTTTTTTTTGTTTTTTTTTTTTTGTTCTGTCAAATCACGTGGAAAAAAATACTGAATAAATAATGACATTTTGTTTACCTAGACATTTTTTGGTTGGTAAATGGTAATTTTCAATTTGCGGTAAGCAATTATCATTTTTTTATTTTTTCGTTTATACATTTAATAATGTGTGATTATTTTTGTTTTACTTTTTTATAAAATTGTTTTCATTTTTTTTCTTGTATTTGTATTTTTAATGCATTGGCAGCACTTAATTGAGAATAATCCTCTCATATTCAATAATGAGACTTAAAATCGAAAATAAAAATGAAACCCGCATAATTATATTTGTGATTAAAAGCACAAAATGTGCAGTCATAAAAAGAACAAAAACAAAAAAATAGTATTGAGTATATACATAATGGAAATTATTTAATCCTTTTTAAGTTCTTTTTTTCACATATCGTTTTGTTTTTGTATTTTTATTCACTTAATATAATACAATTCATTTTGCTGGTGGGGTCAGTCAATCGTAAAAATGTGTAAACTATCTCTATAGGCATAATTTTTTTTAAAAAGGAGCTTACATATTCCGTAGTATGTGTGTCTGTCATATTAAAGCTTAAGGAAATGTCAAGCTGAAAAATTAAAATAGCATATTTCATGACTTTAAAGGTCAACTAAAATACATCTAGATTTATACCTAGTCGAGGGTAAAGTGCAATTTAGATGTCGAAGAGAAATTCTTGTGAATCATTCTTGAATTTCTTCTATTCTGTTCGGATCAATATTCTAAAACACAAAAAGCGTCTTCAGAGTGAAAAGACATTCCAAGTCTTCAAATTCCTTATCAAGAATGTAATCCGCATGCATCTTTAAGTCTATATACTCCTAAATCTTTATGGTAACAAACTCCCTGTAGCTTATTACTTCCAATTTTGTAACTATAAATTATTGGAAAAAGACGATTATACGAAAGAATACCACATTTCAAGGTATGTAGAGAGGAAAGGTACAAAATCCCGAATGCCAAAATTTCGAATTGCAATAAATGAGAATCCCGAATGCCCAAAATCACGAATGCCAAAATCCCGAATGGACAAAATCCCGAATGGATAAAATCCCAAGTGGACGAAATCCCGAATGGATAAAATCTCGAATGCCAAAAATGCCGAATGCATTTGAGATGAAACCTCAAATTTTAGTACCTTTTTAGTGCTAGTTCAATACTTTGAAAAAAAAACAAGCTGCTAGGTTTGGTTTGACTTCTGTTCATTTTGGAATCTCGACAAGAATTTCAAATGGAAAAAATCACTAAATAAAATATAAAAATCTCGAATGTAAACATTTCAAACGAACAAAATCTAGAATACATAAAAATCACGGCTAGAGCCTCGAATGGATTAGTACTGTACACAGTACTCGAATGGCTTAGTACAGTACTCATTACTTACCCATTCGGAGTTTTTGACATTCGGGATTCTGTCATTAGGAATTCTGGCATTCGGGATTTCAGCCATTCGGGACTGTGTCCATTAGTACTGTACTCAGTACTCGAATAGCTTAGTGCAGTACTCAGTACTAAGCCATTCGGGATTTTGGCATTCGGGATTCTGTCATTAGGGATTCTGGCATAAGGGATTGTAGCCATTCGGGACTTTGTGCACTAGTACTGTACTCAGTACTTGAACGGCTTAGTACTGTAGTCAGTAGTAAGCCATTCGGGATTCTGTCATTCTTGATTCTGGCATTCGGGATTTTAGCCATTCGGGACTTCGTCCATTTGGCATTTTGTCCATTCGGTTTTTGTCCATTCGGGACTTTGTCCATTCGGAATTTTTTCATTTGGGATTTTTTGCCATTTCGGGATTTTGGCATTCGGGATTTCGTAACCAACACTATTAAGTGATAGGTCATTGAAGTTACACCATTCAAATATTTTATATAAATCGTCTTAAAGCTGAATGCAATCTGCAAATGATTTTACTATTCTAAAATTTTAAGCATCCTCCGCAAAGATCAAACAAGAGGAATAAGAAATATTAAGAAAAAGGCAATAAGTCATTAATAAAAAGTAAGAACAGAAGTGACCCAAGTGATTGCCTTGGGGAATACCCATTTAAAATGCCGTCAGATTTGTCTAGACCAGTTTTGGCATATTGATTATGATTTGTCTGATTACCAAATCAATAAATTACCATGAAAACCCAAAGATTCAAGTTTCTTAGCAGAGTTTTATGGTTTACTCACTTTCAAAAAGTCCATTTTTGTAGATAACATCAACACTCTGAGAAAAAAGCTAATATAGGTAACCAATATGGGGTTAATTACCTATACTAGATTTTCGGGTTGTTACTTTTCAACTCGGTAAATCAGGTTAACTTTTTAACCAGCTACCTGATTTAAATGTCATATTAAATCATCGTTGGTTGCAGATAAATCAGCATGACATCTTGTAACTTTAACACTGCCTTTAAATAGTAATATTGTGAATTTTACATGAAAAATCTAGGTAAATTTGCATGAAAATCTAGTTAATTTTACATGATTCAATGTTCTATCAACCCCGTATCTTATATTTATGTCATAAGTCTATACGCCTCATCAACAGCCGCCTTCAACGCAGCTTATCGCTCAACTTGTTTTGCATTATTGTTGCTATTTTTATGCCATGCTGTAGAATTATCGGAGCCTAATTTAAAATTTGATTAAAAGAAAGATGCGAAAAAATCACAAGTATTTTTCAGATAACTACCTACATACTAACAGCTCCATTGTAGCTCAGAAAGAATTTTAAATGGATTTTCTTTTAGCCAACGTCGCGTTGGTCTAGACGAATAATTTTGTATATTTTACACCAAGCAATACAATGGTTCAACCGCTGTCATCGGATGATCGTCGCCATTTTATATTTATTATGTGACATGGCAGATTTGATTATCTAGTTTTTGTCTTAAGCTGCCATCAAAAATCTAAATGATAACTTCAAGCACTGAATTTTCGATGAACATTGTTTGTTGGTTGAAGGTATTGGTCGGATTGGAAGGGTACTGAAGCTAATCTCAAAACCCAACAAAAATTAACTATCCGTATCGTCAAAAGGGTAAAACTTTCATGTATCCCTTTTTGGCATTCCTATTTCACCAAATATCAGTTTTATTTCAGTGAGCTCTGTTTCCAAAAGCAACGTTGGTCATATGCTTTTCGTGTATTCGCTTATTTTCCTCTAACCACTTGGATGCCCCTCCGAGAATTATAGTTCCAGCTTGAGTAAAAACGTTCATCGAATGATGGTCTAATTGCAGTTTTGCATTCTTACAACAAAGCTAGAGTGGCAGTGATGGTATTTTACATGATATAGTGATGGGCTTTTTTAACGTTTGGCGTGTTTTTTTTTTTTTTTTCAAGCATAGTTCCGATGTGCAAAAAAATCAAAATTTTCAAAACGATTTTCCACCTATTCTGCGTACCAATTTGAATAATATTCAAGGCGAAAAACGTTTGCCTTGGCCTAAACAAACCATTGAGTCAATAATTTACCCTTAATTGACAAACTATAGGCCTAAAAATGGAAAATAATTATTTTTGGATGCGAAAAACAATTTGCATGCAAATAATGCCTTGGGGTGAATATATATTTTTTTTTTTTTGAAGTATAAACCGCCCATCAAAAAAAAAATATTTTATTCACCACTTTTTTTCGCATGCAAACCAATTGCCAGTCCATTGTTTTGCATGACATTCCATGACAGCATAGTTTTTTTTTGCATGAAACTGTAAAACAGTCATGCAAACAATTAATCTAACCTCAATTATTTTTGACATGCGAGAATATTTGCATAGATTTTTTTTTTGCGCACGGGAACTGTAAACTAGGCTTCAAGTACAAAAAATTGATGCAAAAACAACTAGGTGGCGAAAAAATGTCTTGAATTCTTAGTTACCATTATTCTAAGGCATGTTAGCATTCCGAACTCAAGCAATCAATGAGCTAAAAGCAACTGATTTGACCATTTTAAAGGTAATTAATCATTCTTCAATTCGAATTAAAACAAAAATATGAAAAGACTTCCTTGAGAAACCGTTTCTTAAAGAAATTCAGAGAACACATTTTTTCGCATAATAAAACTAGAAAATAGAGAATCATTTATAACTTTACAAAGTAAAATAAATCTTCTTGTATACTTACATAAACCTTTCTGAATTACTTAATTTAAAATATTCCACAATCACTTTTAAGTTCATCGCATTTAAAGCCACCCTTGTTGTCCAGAGATTAATTTTACACTTGAAAACCAATTTGTTTAATGCAAAATTACACTCTATTTAACATTTTTCAAACTAATCTCTAACGAGGGTGTGTTGGTTTTATTAGTACGAGTATTGTAGAAATTTCCACAGATGTGCCAAATGACACTCTTTCTCTATCTCTCTTTTTCTTCCCCACTATTGGTCTTTTAAAAGTTTGACAAGAATATACATATACAAAAAAAAATCGGTTCACCTTAATTCTTCTGCCCTTAAAAATGAGGGTGGAGATTAAAGTAAGAAGAATAATATAAAATCAAGTAAATTGGTATATCAAAACCCTTATATCATTTTGTGTCTTTGACATAAAAATTAATGTCAGGCCAAATAGGGTTGTGCAAAGAGGTTATATCCTACCTCTATCTACCTATGTTATACAAAACCAGGGTATAATATAGCTACAGTTCTTATATTCCATAGAATGAACTTATTAAATGGCAATCATTTATTCGTCTGATCCGTGTGATTATTCTTGGGTGCGACGGCAATTAATTTGATTTCAAAAGAATAAAATAAACGAGCTTTTCTTATATAGCGGAAGGAATGCTAAATGTTCACCTTCCGCTTGACACAGTTCAAGCTTATTGTAAGGCGTTTAGTTTTATTTCAGGGCTCAAACCTAAATGCGAGAATTTATGTGTAGGTATTGTCAGACTTCAATTAATCTTGAAATAAAATTCAACCGCAAACAATTTCAAGCACATTCGTTTGCTTATAAACTTATATTCACCATCACATCCCTTTAATCGGTGTTAAGGCTGTGTGACGGATAGATGGCAGTATAGGGCTTATTTTTCCTGGTAATTTTCTTTGCACTTGAAGGGAAATGCCAAGCTCTTCGTTCCTCGTCATGAATGTCATGCACGACGAACTGATGATGATGATGATGATGATGATGGCAATGGTGGATGGTGTGATGGGGGGTTAGGCAGAATGTTTTTACTCCTTTATGGTTGTCAAGGGATGGAACGGAAAAGAGTTTTCTCCCATATACTAACCTATAAAATACATTTGTTTATCTCACACGATAGTTAAGTTGGTGGTTCTTTCTGTGCTTTTTCGACATCAAGGTGTGAACTACTATACCGTGAGTGTGTCTATGCATTACCATCATCTGCCACATTTTTCGTACTTAAAATGCAAAACATCTTGAGGGGAAAATTTATAATTACAAGCAAGCGGAAAATTCTTTACCGTTACTTCTTCTGCTTCTTCTGGTATAACTTACTAATTTTAGTTGAGGGTTTCATTTGTGATAATTTTCATTGAAGTGTCTAGTGGAAATGCTGTTTGTAGTTTTGTATAAAAGTTTGCAGAAAATGGAAACGAATTTATAAACTATCGTTTTGTGTTTGTTAACTTGGCATGCATGGAAAAACAACTATTTTATAGTTTTATTGATTAAATTTCAGAATATAAGTTGAAAAAAGTTGTACGGTAACTTTGCCCAAAAACGCAACTCGGCAACTATGTCCTTTTTGATTGACAGCTACGGAAACAGCCTGACGTTTCATATAATGTGTTGTTAACTTGAAATTTGTTCGAACTCATTTATCAATAGTGTTTTCGATTGGTATTTGGTGGTCCGGGAGATCTTTTTGATACGTTCACATGTTGTATAAATACCTGTGACTTGATTCTGAAATCAAATCCAGGAGCATGTTCGCTTCATTTCAGAAAAAGAACTGTCATTCGGTGACCATTCGAAATGTCTTTTTGTGTTTGATAATTTCATGGTTGATAGTTTTCGAATGTAAATTCATATTTTGCTTTAAAAAATCAGCTGGAAATCAAAAGAATGAATTAAAAGTTAGAAATATCCTTGGAAATGAAAAGTTTTTTACTGTTTGAAACTGAAATCTTTTCATTTTCACAAGTTTTGCAAAAGCTTCACTCTGCAGTTTTTTCCCAGAATTGGCTTCCAACATGAAAATATCCTCATGAGGAATTTTATGAAATCTTTCTTTGAATACCTGAATACCTCCGGTGTTTCTTTCTAGCATTACAAACTTTAAGTGCATTCCTATGATGTTCTAATGACTCACATTACAGCAAAAATGTCTTCAAATCAATTTGTGCGCATTTGCGAAAGATCTCATTATTAATCTTTCTCATTTCTATAATGACATTCAAAAATGCATTATAACTAACAATTACAAATTAACTGTTATAAAAACTAAAAGCTATAACTCACAATCTGTATATGAGAAGGAACATCATCTAAAACAAATAAATTTCCATTAATCAAATAACCTTATCTCCACAAAAAAAAATATTAGAAACTGAGTAAAAAAGACTTACATCCTTGAAACCCCCAACTCAATGGTTTGGTTTTGCTGACACAATAATCACAAATTAATCAGAAATTCTGACTTCCAGTTTGCAGAGTAGGAAAGACGATCAAAATGAGAGGGTTCATTTGACCCGCCTTTCTCCTACTATGGCTGGTAGATAGATATATTATTGGTAATTTAATTCTAATGATAGCTAAAAAAATTCGGATTAACGTTCTGTAATATTTGTTTTCCTTTCATTTTCTTGATTTCATCTAATTCAGCACTTTTTTTCAAAACATAAAAATACAAGGAACAAAATAATACTACACCCACTTTAAGGGATGATTTACATGGCTACAGATATTTGATTTTTTTTTTTATTTTCCTTAAAGGAACTTTTTAAATAGCTGTTACTCCACAAACGGAATTTCCTATTTTAATTACACAATCTCAGCGGATGTAGCTATTGGTGAATTACTCTGTTTTGTTGCTTTACTGCCTGCAAATTTTTAGATAAAATGAAGATGATTATTAGTTAAATGATGAGGGAGGTTTCTCTGCTGCTGGTTGTTGCTTCTATTTTCGTGGGAGACTTGATATACCAAAAAAAATCTAACGGAGATGTATCAGAAATCAATTTTGTTCATATGTTTCTCCTGTCAAGGGGAAGCAAAATTGTTTGTCGATTTAACTATCCGAAGACTGGATTCTTATGAATAATTATTAATTTTGTGTATTCGATTTCACATTCTATAGTGCTCATATAAACGAATAAGCAGCTTTATATGATAACAACTTCGTGAACAAAATTGAAACTATAAAAAAATTCAGCTAATTCTGAAAAAAAAAATCAGCTTTATATTTGAATGTTGGGCGCCATTTTTACTTATAACAATTTCCTCATTAAAAATTAGTTTCTTTTTTGCCAATTGACTTGTTTTAAGTGTTTATTACTGATCTTCTGTTTGGTGCTATTTATAAGTTTACAGAAACGGTATTGGAATAAAGTTGGTTTGATTCTTCATTGAAGCTATTAGTTTGCACTTTTATTGGTTGGCTTCTTGCGTTGGGTATTTCGATTCAAACATACTCGTTCAAAAGCATAAATTTGTTGATATTTTACACTTAGTTTGCATAAGTAATAACATGAGATATTTGAAGTATGTATATCATTTTGTTCCATTGTCCTTAAAATCATTCAATTAGTTCATTTCTGCACAGGTTCTCATTCAAAGCTTATTTTAAAATAAACAAAGCACGCTATATCTTATACAATCTCTTGGATCAGTTAAAATCAATGCTCACTTTTGTGTTCCCTCTTTAATTATTCTCTTCACGTTGGGCGCCACTTAAGGAAAGTAGATTTAATATGATAAATTTGTCTATAGCTCTGACTACGTTGTCATTATATCTTTCATCGTTAGGAGTAATGTTAAAGCTCTTGTAAGTGTAATCTAGTACCCTTAGAGATCAACTTAATGTTAAATGCAGAGAATAACAATTTATAGCTGCAGTTTTGTTTATAAACTCTTTCATATTTTCTTATATTTTTACTTATTTTTTTTTTCACTTGAGAAAACTTTTACAACTTTCAATTGCTCTTCAATTCTATTTCCATTCCCTGTCCAATCCAGAAAAAGAAAAATCCCTTTTGCACTTAATCTCAAGTCTTATATAGGAGGGTGGCAAAGTTCTTGAAAGTTCAATGAAAATCCTTTTCCCTACACATAAGCACAACACACAAAGACACACGTTTAGTTTATACCACAGATCAGATCAATTAACTTTTTCATTAAACTTTTGCAATTATCGCCCCATTTGATCCTAATTGCGCAATATAATATCTGTCGGAGGCGAAGATGAGAGTATATATCTATCCATTCGGCTATATATAGATTCAAATTCCCGATAGGGATAAATCATGTATATATTTATGTGTGTGTATGTATATCCCTTGTTCCTTGTATGGCAAGCCAAAGTTAATTGCTTAAATATACAATTGATTAATTTATCTATATCTTTTTGCTACAATCTCCGAAGCGTCTTCAGAAAACTCCTTCAATTCAATCGATATAATAGGAAAGTACTTTTTTTCTGGTCTTCTGACATGGAACTTTCCATTAGATATACTCTTCAGAGCTAAATTTACAAGGCAAGTTAATGGGGGGGGGGGTGGGAGGGGAGGCAGGAGGTTTGATGATGGTAAATGATTTGGGTCTTTATCTTTCACTCCAATTTTTCTGTATCCGAGCGTGTATGCGAAATTGTGCGTTTCACTAACTTTTACACGTTTATCCAATAAAACCTGCCAGATCGACCATATATGAAGAAGCTACCTACTCTCCTTGTCTCCAGCCATCCAGTTCCTTTTTGCAAATCCAACAAAATCTATACGTACATATATCCCTGTGTCAAGATGATAGTGGTAACAACGACTACGACGATGGCGGCAGGGCAGCAGGCGTACATGTCATGTTTCGTATTCTCTAGTATATGGCATCAGCTTAAGAGCAGTGGTAGAATAGCAGCCCTTCACTCAGGGCCTTTTTTCTAACTAAAAGTAAGAATCATGTGGAATGACTCAAAGACTGCTGCTCAGATAATGCAAAAATCATGTTCCATTATAACCTCAATGAACGCCATGCCATCTTCCCAATTTCGAACCGTTTGTCTATATTCCGTGTGCATTCATTGCCGAAAGCGCCTGGTCGTGCCACAACTACCACCCTTAGATTATTATATTGTCCTTTCAGCTGACATTTTTTGTTTGTTCTTTTTTTTTTTTTTTTGATCTTCCTCTCGAATCTTGTGCTTGCTATGCTTTCATCCTTCGTTCCAATCATCCTTTTAATAATAAGAAATTTTCTATAACTTTTTTGCAGTATTTTTATGTATATTTATATAAAAGTTTATATAGACAAGGTACAAGGACATACATGAATGCGCAACAATCCCCGTATACTTTATAGAATATTTATATAGACACAGAGCTCTCTCTCTTTTATAACATTAGACGTATCAATGGTCGATTGAATCAGAGAGGATGAGCAATGATGTAAAAAAATCCTTTGGAGCGACACAAAGAAAAAAAAAAATCTACAGGACCTCGTTTTCTTGCTAGGCATCAAAATCAGCAGCCATCTATACACAGCCAAGCTATCCAGGAATGATGGTAACGTTTCGTTATATACCAAAGGATGTACACGTAATCGAATTATCATCAGTTAGGTAGGATAGTCCTTGATTGAATAGGACTTTGGGTGTAAATCCTGTATACATTCGTTAATAAAATGTAATTTGACCGGAAGGTTGATGTGTTAGAAGGGATTTTCTATGCGTCTCGTCGGTTCTTGGTATAGTCGAAAAGGGAGACTTTTGAATGAAGGGCTCTACAAAAAAAGTTCCAGAGACGAAATCCGTCCAAACAAGAAAGGGGTCCTTTATAAGTCATGCGGAAATCACTTTTTTTTGCAAATGCACGGCATAATCCTGTCAGGTACACGATAAAAAGGATTTAGAAAAAAATAAAAATAAAATCACTCTGGAAGTCTTAGCTAAGTTATTTTCATTGAATTTGTGTTACGTCATAAAATCTGCTGCCTAATATGGTAAAAAATATACCTAAAGTATTTTCTGTCACAAAAATTAATCTAAAATATTATTAAAAGAAATTCCTTTAATCATGTTGAGTGGCAACAAAATATTTAATAATTGTGAATCTATTACAAATATCTGGTAAAAAAAAATCTCTTTCCCACTTTTTAAATATTTCAATAAGCTGCGGGAATATTTTTTATCTGCTGCTGTTTAAGGGCTTTTCTGTTTGTAGTAGATAGTCCGGTTTGATTCTAGTACTTTTCTTAAACGATTTTAAAATTATCTGCTCGTACAAAAGTGAATTACGCCTAAATCCAACAAATTTACTCTAATTTGAAGTGGAAGTGTTTAAAAACCTTGAATCCTATCATTCTTTAACTTTTCATTCTTTGCGAAAAAGCTTCCTCCTCAGACGAGATTCCCATTTTCAATACGTTGCATACCCCGTTTCCTTGTCGATAACTCGAAATAAAAACCTTTCGGTTATTTAGAAGGTTTTAATAATACAAACTCTATATGGCTAGGAAATAAATCTGGCAAGTTAGTCGGTTGGTTAGCCCAAACGAAGAGTTTGAATGACCGAGCCCCCTCTTACCTATGTTTCTTGATATGCATTCCCGTAAAAATATATGTATAACCTGTTTATTTCGCTTGATTGTAATAGATTTTCCACAATTTTTTTTTTCATCTTTCAGATATAAACAAAGGATCCCCAATAGACTATAAAAGTGGTTCGGCTTGTTCAACGCCAACTAAAGAAACTTTAAAGGGTTACGAACGCAGCGGTAATAGCTGCATGGGCCCCGTCCTTCCCCCACGAAGTGTTATGGGCGGAATACCATCACATCATCATCATTATTCAGCACCAATGAATTTCCGAAAGGACTTAGCTGCACGATGCTCAGCAAAGTGCATTGCAATTGTTTCAATATCAATTGTTGTGTCTTTGTTTGTTTTATTAATATTATTAACAGGTTTGTTTGGTCTTTTTTCTGTCAAAAATTCTTTTTTATTTCTATTTTTTTTTTTTATTTATTTTTTTATAGGCTTTGGTGTCCTATCTTGGTCACCATCATCTCCATGTACAGTTCTAGTCGGCAATGAGGCATCCGAAGTAACGGCAGCCAAAAGCACAAATACAGATTTATCGAAATTGCACAATACGGCGCGAGCATCTAAATCCGGACAACCAATAACAGTAACGGCAGCAACGTCTTCGGCATCACCATCGTCTTTCCAATCAACATCAGCGTCAGCGTTGGCACCGTCATCTTCGGCGTCATCAACGTCGTCGTCATCATCGTTGTCTTCATCGTCATCACTGGCGAACAGCAATAACGGAGGTAATTTTTTTTTATTAAAACATATTTTTATATATATTTGTGTGTGTGTCTCTCTTTCTCTCTGGTACTAACAAAAAAAAATACTGGAATGTTTAAAATACAAACATAAAAAAATAACACACTTATTTGAAAATCCATAAAAAACATAAACACAAACTATTTAACTGATAAACATATTTAACACGATGACAGATCTTAAAAGCAAACAGAACTTTCACTCTAATCGACGACAGGAGCATGTCAAACGTCTTAGCAGGAATAAGCGTTATCGTCGTAGTGTAGATGAGGATGAAGTTGATGCTTTCTATTCCTTAATTACTAACAAAGAATATGACCAAACTACCGTCGAAGCTGATGCCGCCATCATCGACAGGAATATGGGTAACATCATCAGCGTCAACCCCCGCCCTTTCACCGTTGACAATAATTATGAATCTCGTCAAACTTCAAATACGTCGACGAATAATGGCACAAAAGGCAAAAACGTATTAAATCTCAATTCAAAGTCTTCCTCTTTTGCTCCTGAACGTCGTCCTAGACGTTCACGTCATCACAGTAATGAATCAAAGGAGATGTTCTCCGATGCGGATGATGATGGTGATGGTGATGGTGATACCGTCATCACAACCACTACGTCTGCCATCGTCGTCGTCAATGATGAAGTTGTCAAGGTATCAACCATTTTGCCATCCTCTGCCAACGATGATGCTGACTACGACGATTATAATGATCCACAAGTCGTCGTTAAGAATGGCACCACCCCCACTAACATCACCGCTGCCATTCCTAATAACTTTTTGGATTCACCAACGCGAAAGCCATCTTCACCACAACAAACGTCACCATCTACCACCGCTGAGATACCCCCCACAACTTTCGATGACAATCCATTAAACACCAATTTGATATCAGGTAGACATTTTATTGATGATGGTAATAGTGATGATGGTGCGGGAGAAGGTCCCATCAGCGATGAATCTGACAACGATGGTTCTAGTAGTATTTTCTATTCGTTGTCATCATCACCATCATATTCATTATCATCTGCAACAACAATGAATTTGAATGATAAATTCAACGACAAATCGAAAAGTCTACACCATCATCTGATTGAGATAAATGACCAAGCCGACACTACTGCTACTACAACTACTTCTAATGATTCTCTTGACGAGTCACCGGATGCGGTTGGTGGTGATAATGGTAGCAAAACGGAATCCGATGACATCGATGAGTTGATGATGAGCGATGGCCTAGTTCCAATTGACAAGAACTCGGAATTTGTTCCTTATGACAATGTAGAGAATGTCGACATTGTCAAATTGGAGAATGATCCGAGTTCAGAGGATGATTATTACAAAACCTTTAACAAGAATGACGACGACAACACTTTGATAGATATAAAAACAGTGAAATCAGTTGAAAAGCCAACATCGAAACCCATCGAAACACCCGATAGTGTTCCCTCCATTTTAACATTGACCCCCGAACACATTGGAGGAAGAAGGATTCTTGTCAATTTAACAATAGCAACAGATGACGGAACTGGTTCAGTTAATCACTCGGTTTATACTTTGCATGTGTCAGTACCCGCCGAAGAAATTCTTAAGAAACCAGCACTTCCAGCTCCAGCAGAAATGAAAAATCCGTCAAGCTACTGTATACCGGAACCTCCGCCGCGTATACCCGAATGTCCGTGCATTTGTAAGGACCCAGTTCTTCCACCACCAGTTGTGGTGGTAGACAACGACGAGAGCAATGATATAAACGATATTGATGACGATATCAATAATAATCCCCAAATTATTCCCGATTCTATTATTCCTCCTACAACTATTTCTGTCCCGCTATCGAGTGATGCTTTTACTACCACTACTATGGGACCGCCTGATTTGTCTGCATGTCCTGATATAGGGCCTGTTCTAATATTAGAAGGTGATTTGGTGAATAACACTTTTGAGATATTTTTTTTTAATAAATACAATTATCGAGCGTGTACAAAATGAGCTTCTCAACTAACACAACAATATCTAACTAAATTAATGAATAACATTGATGCATATTTGCCTGTCATCGTTGCTAACTAACAAAATAAAAGTGAAATAATTACCTAATGTTAAGCTTTATTCATTGAAAACTTTTTTGGGACAATATTTTAAAGTGCAATGGAAAAGAATCTTCCGATACATTGATTTAATAAACAATGGTTGGTTAAGTTTACCATTTGGTAAATGAACTGTCAAATTTAGCATGAGAACTGATTTACACAAATTGGTTAAAATTATCCATGAAATTTACTGCGGAAAAATAACTAAATTTGTTAAATAAACTTTACCAAACTTTATTAGGCGTTTTTCTTTTTTTGTTCTGAACAGAGCCTGAGCTGTCAAAAAAGTGTTTCTCTGTTCGTTATGAGCGTGTTCTGAACTGAGCAGACAGAGTTAAATGCTGAACAAAAGCATATGACAGATAGTGTTCAGGTGTGTTTCGAAAGTAACAAAGGAACATGCTTGTACAGAGGATGTTCAGAACTGATGAGCCCAACTGTTGTACCTGGGCGAAACGCATTTGGACTAAAGATCGCAAAAAACTTTTAATTTTAATTTGGAATTTGGATGTTCAGAACATGCTCGACTCTGTTCAGAGCTCTATTCTGATCTTAAAGAGAAAATCGACTATTGTAACCTTTTGAATTAGACGTGTTCAGATACATGATATATCAAATATCTCAAAGAACTAAAAACAACTGTGCCCATGTTCTGCAACTCTATCGCATAGAGATTGGTTGACCATTAGGAAAGCTACTTTTCGTAAATTTTTAGCGCCGACATTGTTTTGTAGTACTATTCCCTTCGAGTTGTAACTGATGTGTACATAGTACATAATGTACAATTAAGGAATCCGGTTCATACATGTCAGTTTTTATTCCGTGGTATAACAGTTAGCGTGCCAGATTGTCATTTTGGACGGCTGGGGATTGGAGATCATCGCAGAAGCTTCTTTCTTTTCACTATCCAACTCATACATTTTGGTATAGCTGAATAAATTAACAGGCTTATCCACAATGGTCTATTGACTCATCTGAGTGGATTACAAATTTCCAAATTATGACTTTTTGACCTGTGGGCTTAGGAAAAAAGTTATTCAAAGTGTAAACGTTGCGTTTGATAACTAATCAGAACTCAAGTAAAAAATTGTGAAACAAACCCACAATTTATTATTAACTATCTGTATTTCTAAAACTTTTTCCGTTTTATAACGGTTATTATCGAACTCTATTAAAGTAAAGTTATAGTCATGGGGTTATTTATGAGCGGTCTTAAGACTTATGCTATTATAGTGCTTTTACCGAACCTTCGTAATAAACAGTGTAACCCACAAAATGTTTTTATTTTGAGTCTCGTAAGCTTGAGAGCGCTTTAATAAATCACCACCTTAAGGGCAAGTTTTTCAGAACTGAGTTAAATCATAGCAAGTAAATCAAAGCCGAGTTATCTCAGAAGTACCTAGTTTGTCACACTGTTACGGCCTTTCAAAATATTTCAATAGATTTTTAACATGCATCTGTGAGAAATATCTGCGATTTTAACTGAATGATAACTTGTTTCAAGAGTCAACTCGGGCTAAACTTCAAACTAGATTGGAGGATGAACTCGTACTGAAAAAACAGTGCCTTAAAGCATTGATTTAGTCGTACTATCAAATATGTTAAGATCTTTATCCAAAATCTATAATATGTATGCGAAAAATTTGTCTACTCTTTGCATCATCACCACAAATCTGTTGTCAATAAAAAGAAAACTGTAATCTTATTTAATCACCTCCATAACACAAGAAAACAAAAAGAAACTACTAAAACACTCATATCAGCCACCCTTGCTTGTCTCATTATTCTGTATCATAATAATAAAAATAAAAATAATCACACTTACTAATAATCCCATAAACCAACTCTAACCAAACAAAACGCCCTTTTGTGTATGCTTCAAATTTGTAGGTGCACGAACATTTCCAGCGCGCAGTTTCCCACCAGATGGCACGACGTTCGGGCAAATCACTCTTGGCCAAAAGCTTACAAAAGAAATTCAGCCCTACAGCTATTGGAATATGCAATTCTATCAATCGGAACCGGCTTATGTTAAATTTGACTATAGCATACCGCGAGGTGCATCGATTGGAGTTTATGGAAGACGTAATGCCCTCCCAACACATACGCAATATCATTTCAAAGAAGTATTAAGTGGGTTTAGTGCGAGGACACAACGTGCCACTCATGTAAGTATTGGTTTTATTTTTGTGCTTGTAATTTTGGTGTGTAGTATTGTTTGTTGATGGATGGGGAGGTGTAAGTCTTAACTCTAGTTGCTGCATTTTTCCATTCGGAATAAAGTGGTATCACTAGTTCGTTTTTGCGTTCAACATTGAGAAGCAATGGAATATGTAGTTTGAGTCTCATGTAGAACGTAGAAATGAAGAGACAAAAGCCTCCCCTTGTACATATATGTATATGTTATGCAAAATGGAAAAATTGTTACTAACCAAACCCTTTTTCCTTTTTTTTTTCTTTTCTCTTCAATCCTTTGTCCCAAAAAAAAACACATAAAACTCCTCAAACTTTGCGTACCAAACACTGAATCCAAATGAAAAAAAAATACAGCTCTCGATAACGCGTGAGGTGACACGTTACATGGAACCCGGACATTGGTTCGTTTCACTGTATAATGACGATGGTGATGTGCAAGAGGTCACATTCTATGCGGCCATTGCAGAGGATATGACACAAAATTGTCCAAATGGTTGTTCTGGCAATGGACAATGTTTGCTGGGTCATTGCCAATGCAATCCCGGTTTTGGAGGTGATGATTGCAGTGAGAGTGTTTGCCCTGTGCTCTGCTCCCAGCATGGGGAGTACACTAATGGCGAATGCATTTGCAATCCAGGATGGAAGGGCAAAGAATGCTCCCTCAGGCATGATGAATGTGAAGTGGCCGACTGTAGTGGCCATGGGCATTGTGTGAGTGGCAAATGTCAATGTATGCGGGGCTACAAGGGGAAGTTCTGTGAAGAAGGTAATTTTTTTTCATGTTCTGTTGTTTGCATTCAAACTCAGAAGTTGTACTTTCGGAAGGCACATTTATTTTTTGTCTATGCGAGTTTGGTCCTTGATGTCCTCGGATACAATAACCCTTTTCCTTTTAACTTTTTCCAGTTGACTGCCCACATCCGACTTGCTCGGCTCATGGTTTCTGTGCGGATGGTACCTGCATCTGTAAGAAGGGCTGGAAGGGTCCGGACTGTGCGACCATGGATCAAGATGCGTTACAGTGTCTGCCCGATTGTTCTGGACACGGAACGTTCGACTTGGACGCACAGACCTGCCACTGCCAGACCAAATGGAGTGGTGACGACTGTTCGAAGGAATTGTGTGACCTTGACTGTGGACAGCATGGACGTTGTGTTGGAGATGCATGCACTTGTGAGCCCGAATGGGGCGGAGAGTTCTGCAATACAAAGCTATGTGACAGTCGATGCAATGAGCATGGACAATGCAAGAATGGAACGTGTCTTTGTGTAACCGGCTGGAATGGCAAGCATTGCACAATTGAAGGCTGTCCATCGGGCTGTTCGAATCATGGACAGTGCAGGGCTGGAGGCGAAGGTCAGTGGGAATGTCGATGCTATGAGGGTTGGGATGGACCAGATTGTGGCATAGCTCTCGAGCTCAACTGTGGTGACAGCAAGGACAACGACAAAGGTACGATTGCTCGAAGGCATTTTCAAAATTTTGAACTTGTCCCTCTGAATGTAGATTTTTCCTTTTTACAGACGGATTGGTTGACTGCGAAGACCCCGAGTGCTGTGCAAGTCATGTATGTAAAACTTCTCAGCTGTGTGTTTCGGCCCCAAAGCCAATTGATGTTCTACTGCGAAAACAGCCACCGGCCATTACAGCATCGTTCTTTGAACGAATGAAATTTCTCATTGATGAGAGTAGTTTGCAAAACTATGCAAAATTGGAGACTTTCAATGAGAGGTAAGAATTGTGTTGCGATGTTTTTTATTTATTTATATTTATTTTTTTAAGTTAAATTTTTAAGCAAACTAAAAAAAAAATTTAAAATCAATAATTGGAATTTAAACATATATTTATAATTATTTTAAGTTTTTGAAAACGAAATTTAAGAAAAAAAGACAATGAAAATAGTTTTGCATATACAATTTTTTATATTATATAAATATATTTTTTTATTTTCCTTATTGTGCCCACGTCTTGGAAATTTCCCACCAAAAATGTCCACTTAATACAATATCCCAAAAATTCCTTTGTTTAAATGAAACCTTTCCCTCCGATAAATATAAATTAAATCCTTAAAAAATAACTAAAATCAATTCCCTTTTTGTTTAGAATTAGATAAACAAATTATGTATTTTATATTTGTAGAAAAATGTATTATATTTATAAGACCATTATGCGTAGGAAAATTAGAAAAATATATATAGAAACGGGTTTTGAAAACGAAATCGCTGTCACATTCAAAAAGCTAAAAATCAAAGTAAAGCAAATAATATTGATCAAACAATCTTGCAGGACTTGTTTGAAAAGTTGTTATGCTAAGATATGTGACGCTTTTTGATGGCAAAAGCTTAAAATACGTCGATAAATCAATATGCATTTACCAAAAGTCCATAAACAATGACTTAATCACCGCCAGACTAATGAATGTCTTCAACGTGCTTCTTACCCATTGTACTAAAACAAGTTATGCTCTCAAAAATATATCGATATTAAAATTTATTAAAATTTTGTTAACATCCCTGGGTTAAACCCTCATCAAAAGCCGTTTTTCTTTCGAGGACTCATGGGTACTTTAGTAGCAATTTTCAATTAAACTAACCCAATTTGTTTGAGTTCGGTTTGGCGGATTGTTGTTCGTAATTTCGTTTTGAAATATAAATTAGGTCTCTTTTACAGGGTGATTTTTTAATTTTTTCAAATATTTGTTTAACTGCCCAGATTAGGTCTGTTTTACACCTTAAACTTCAAATCTGTTTCACTTAATTTGATTTGTATGATGTTTTGAACAAAAAACTTTCAGTCAATCTTTATTGTACTCATATCAACTTTCCCTGAATATTAAGATTAACGTAGTTAGAATTTGTAAATTAACCTACCAACCTTAACAAACTTAAAAAAAATAATTCAAGCATATTACAAAATTCTAATCCATTGTTCTATTTTTTCTTTCTCTTTCCCATAAATCACGCGCGCTACTACCACTACTACTACTACTAACAAAATCATAACTAATTCTCGTTAACTTTTCATATTAACCGTTATCGCTTAATTCTAACCCTAAAATGTAACAAACAAAAAACATTAAAATCCAAAACTAACAGCGTATTTTGGAATTATTTCAACGCAAGGTAAGAGCAACTGGTTGTTTGGTAAAAGAAACAGTTTTTTTTGTAAAATTAACAATTACTTCAAAATAAAATTATTTTTAAATATTTCGTTTCTAATTTTTGAGAGAATGTCAATTTTTTTTTATTTCTATTTTGTTGTGATAAAAAGTAATTTTCTTCTTAAATGATTAGAAGAACTCTAGCACTTTATTTAGTTTTATATTTTAATCTATTACTTTTTTTCGTTTAATTTTGTAGTAGTGCATTTAAAATTAAACCGAAAACCGTTAAGTATTTTACTTTATCAAATAAAAATACAGGGTGACATACATTTTAATATTTTGAAATGTATCAAAAAAAATTCCATACAACCTATCTAAGATTGGTTTAAAGAAAACTTGGAAGGGTCGTAGGGCTTTGAAAAAAAGAAAATAGATACAAATTACTATACAATAATCCTCTGTGTTAAATTTTTATGTTTTGTGACGTGTGAAGTTTTTTATTTTATTGTTACAAGTTTTATTTAAAAATCCTTACAGTATTCGTCTACTTTATAATTTTTTGAATGTTTTTCATAAAAAGACAAAAATATTTTATTATATTTCTTTGCATAAAGCTTTTAAAGTAGTTTTAAATATTTTAATTGAAATTAAAATTAATTTAATAAATTTTCTTTTTTGTTTTATTTTTAACAGTCGATCAGCAGTTATACGTGGCAGAGTTGTCACCTCGCTCGGTATGGGACTGGTTGGGGTAAGAGTTTCAACAACTACCCTACTTGAGGGTTTCACACTAACCCGTGACGATGGATGGTTTGATTTGATGGTAAATGGTGGCGGTGCGGTTACTTTGCAATTCGGCCGATCACCGTTTCGGCCACAAAGTCGTATAGTTCAGGTTCCATGGAATGAAGTGGTTATTATTACTGTGGTTACAATGTCAATGTCAGATGAGAAGGCTCTAGCAACGGTGGCACATACATGCTTCTCACACGATTATGATGTTATGAAACCGGTAGTTTTGGCATCGTGGAAACATGGATTCCAGGGAGCTTGTCCGGATAGAAGTGCAATTTTAGCCGAGTCTCAGGTTATTCAGGAATCAATACAAATTCCTGGGACGGGTTTGAATTTGGTGTATCATAGCTCAAGAGCTGCTGGCTATTTGTCGACGATAAAGCTGCAACTTACACCGGAAGTCATACCGCCTACATTGCATCTAATTCAGTTGAGAATAACAATCGAAGGAATTTTGTTCGAGCGAGTGTTTGAAGCTGATCCTGGAATCAAGTTCACTTATGCCTGGAATCGTTTGAATATATACCGCCAGAGGGTTTATGGAGTAACAACAGCTGTGGTTAAAGTAGGCTACCAATATACAGACTGCAAAGACATTATTTGGGACATTCAGACAACTAAATTGAGCGGACATGACATGTCAATCTCTGAAGTTGGAGGATGGAACTTGGATATTCATCATCGTTATAACTTCCATGAGGGAATCTTACAAAAGGGTGACGGGTCTAATATTTATCTCAAGCATAAACCAAGAGTGATACTGACAACTATGGGCGATGGCCACCAAAGACCGTTAGAATGCCCTGATTGCGATGGTGTAGCTATTAAACAAAGACTTCTAGCACCTGTGGCTCTTGCTGCTTCTCCAGATGGAAGCTTGTACGTTGGCGATTTCAACTATATTCGCAGAATTATGACCGATGGTACTATCAAGACAGTTGTTAAATTGAACGCCACAAGAGTTTCATATCGCTATCACATGGCTCTTAGCCCTCTCGATGGAACTTTATATATATCTGATCCTGAATCTCATCAAATCATTCGAGTGAAGGATACCAGCAACTTCTCCAATCCTGAAAAGAACTGGGAGCCAATTGTGGGCTCTGGAGAGAGATGTCTACCGGGAGATGAAGCTCACTGTGGAGACGGGGCCCTTGCGAAGGATGCTAAGCTCGCTTATCCTAAGGGTATTGCAATTTCAAGTGACAACACGCTTTATTTTGCTGACGGAACTAACATCCGCATGGTCGATCGGGATGGCATTGTGACCACTCTCATTGGTAATCACATGCATAAATCCCATTGGAAGCCGATACCATGTGAGGGTACATTAAAACTTGAAGAAATGCACTTAAGATGGCCGACAGAGTTAGCAGTTAATCCATTGGATAGCACGTTGCATATCATTGACGACCACATGATTTTGAGAATGACACCCGATGGACGAGTTCGAGTGATATCGGGACGTCCGTTACATTGTGCCACAGCAACTACCGTGTATGATACCGATTTGGCAACTCATGCAACACTTGTCATGCCTCAGAGTATAGCTTTTGGACCAATGGGTGATCTATTTGTGGCTGAATCCGATTCGCAGAGGATCAATCGGGTGCGAGTGATTGGTACTGATGGCCGAATAGCACCATTTGCTGGAGCAGAATCCAAGTGTAATTGTTTGGAAAGAGGATGTGATTGCTTCGAGGCTGATCATTATTTAGCAACCAGTGCCAAGTTCAATACGATCGCAGCTTTAGGAGTTACCCCTGATGGTTATGTACACATCGCTGATCAGGCAAACTACAGAATACGCTCGGTTATGTCAAGTATTCCAGAGGCAAGTGTATCTAGGGAGTATGAAATTTACGCACCTGATATGCAAGAGATTTACATATTCAATCGTTTCGGGCAGCATGTGGCCACAAGAAATATTCTAACTGGAGAGACTACCTATTCATTTACCTACAATGTGAACACGTCCAATGGAAAGCTATCAACTGTTACAGATGCTGCAGGAAATAAGGTGTTCCTTTTGAGAGATTACACTTCGCAAGTGAACTCAATCGAGAACACCAAGGGTCAGAAGTGTCGTTTGCGTATGACTCGAATGAAGATGCTGCATGAGCTAAGCACTCCTGATAATTATAATGTGACATTCGAATATCATGGACCTACGGGACTTCTCAAGACTAAATTAGACTCAACTGGAAGATCATATGTTTACAACTATGATGAATTCGGCCGTTTGACATCAGCTGTCACTCCAACTGGTCGTGTGATTGATCTAACCTTCGATCTGAGTGTAAAGGGGGCCCAAGTGAAAGTCTCGGAAAATTCACAAAAGGAAATATCAATGCTGATTCAAGGATCTACAGTAATGGTTAAAAATAGTGAAGCCGAATCAAGAACAACAATAGAAATGGACGGTAGCACGACAAGTCTTACTCCTTGGGGACACACTGTACAGATGGAGGTGGTGCCATATGCTATTCTGGCAGAAATCAACCCACTTATTGGTGAAAGTTATCCAGTACCAGCGAAACAGAGAACGGAAATCGCTGGTGATCTTGCCAACCGATTTGAATGGAGATACTTCGTCAGGCGATTACAAAGCGGAAAGGGTGGCAAGAGTCCGAGACCAGTATCACAGGTTGGGCGCAAACTTCGTGTTAATGGAGACAATGTGTTGACTTTGGAATATGATCGAGATACCTCATCGGTTGTTGTATTTGTAGATGACAAACAAGAGCTCTTGAATGTCACTTATGATCGCACAGCCCGACCAGTATCGTTCAAACCACAATCGGGAGACTATGCGGACGTGGACTTGGAATACGATAGATTTGGACGGTTGGTCGCGTGGAAGTGGGGATCATTGCAGGAAACCTACACCTTCGACCGAAGTGGAAGACTCAATGAGATTAAATATGGGGATGGCTCTTCAATGGTATATGCCTTTAAAGACATGTTTGGTAGCCTGCCTCTGAAAGTAACTACCCCAAGGCGGTCTGACTACCTCTTGCAATATGATGATGCCGGAGCATTGCAGTCTTTAACAACACCACGTGGGCATATTCACTCGTTCTCTCTTCAGACATCCCTTGGATTCTTCAAGTATCAATACTTTTCTCCCATCAACAGACATCCTTTTGAAATTCTATACAATGACGAAGGACAAATTTTGGCCAAAATTCATCCACACCAATCAGGCAAAGTTGCATTCGTGCAAGACTTCGCAGGAAGACTTGAAACAATTCTCGCCGGACTTTCCTCAACTCACTACACCTATCAAGAGACAACTTCATTGATCAAGAGTGTTGAAGTTCAAGAGCCAGGTTTTGAGTTGCGACGAGAGTTCAAATACCATGCAGGCATTTTGAAGGACGAGAAGCTGAAGTTTGGCTCAAAGAACTCCCTTGCTTCGTCTCATTATAAATATTCTTACGATGGAAATGCTCGACTTAGCGGAATTGAGATGAGCATTGATGACAAGGATCTGCCAATGACTCGGTACAAGTACAGTCAAAACCTGGGGCAATTGGAAGTTGTTCAAGACTTGAAGATAACTCGAAACGCCTTCAACCGTACCGTTATCCAGGACTCTGCCAAACAATTCTTCACCATCACTGACTTTGATCAGCATGGAAGGGTAAAGAGTGTTTTGATCAACATTAAGTCATTTGATGTCTTCCGTCTAGAATTAGATTATGACCTTCGTAATCGTATCAAATCCCAAAAGACCACATTTGGACGATCAACATCGTTCGATAAGATCAACTACAACGCTGATGGACATGTGATTGAAGTTATGGGCACGAACAACTGGAAGTTCCTTTACGATGAAAACGGCAATACTGTCGGAGTTGTGGATCAAGGTGAGAAAACTAATTTGGGATACGATATTGGCGATCGTGTTATTCAAGTAGGCGATGTCGAGTTCAATAACTACGATGCCCGAGGATATGTCGTTCGACGGGGAGAGCAGAAGTACCGCTACAATAATCGTGGGCAGCTTATTCATGCTTTTGAGAGGGATCGCTTCCAGACTTGGTATTACTATGACGATCGTGGTCGCCTTGTAGCATGGCATGATAGTAAGGGCAATGTTACCCAATATTTCTATTCCAATCCAAAGACACCAAGCCTCATCACACAAATGCACTTACCAAAACTTGCAAAAACCTTCAAGTTCTTCTATGATGATCGTGACTTGTTGGTTGCCATCGAAAACGCTGAACAACGATTCTATGTAGCAACAGATCAAAACGGTAGTCCATTAGCATTCTTCGATCTCAACGGCACAATCGTAAAAGAAGTGAAACGAACTCCATTTGGTAAAATTATCAAAGACACAAACCCTGATTTCTATGTACCTGTAGACTTCCATGGTGGACTGCTAGATCCAAGCACAAAACTGATCTACACCGAAGGACGTCACTACGATACTACAGTTGGTCAATGGATGACCCCAACATGGGAAACCCTAGCAACTGACATGAGCCTTCCAACTGATGTATTCATCTATCGATTCCACAACAACGATCCAATAAATCCCAATGTTCCGCAACGTTACATGATCGATTTAGAATCATGGCTAGAGCTCTTCGGCTATGACCTTAAGAAAATGCAAAGTAGCAAGTATACGAAAGAAGTCCACTACATCCCACAAGCCACGATTAAATCAGCTTCATTGGCACCAGACTTTGGTGTAATCTCAGGTCTTGAATGTATCGTACAGAAGATCGATGAGAAATTCAGCGATTTTGACTTTGTACCAAAACCACTTCTTAAAATGGAACCTAAAACTCGAAATCTACTTCCAAGAGTCTCATACCGACGAGGTGTATTCGGCGAGGGTGTACTCCTGTCCCGGATAGCAGGCAGAGCTATGGTCAGCGTTGTCGACGGCAGCAATAGTGTTGTTCAAGATGTTGTCTCATCAGTCTTCAACAACTCATTCTTCCTCGATCTGCACTTCAGTATTCACGATCAAGATGTCTTCTATTTCGTAAAAGACAACGTTCTGAAACTCCGCGATGACAAAGAGGAGCTTCAACGCCTCGGAGGAATGTTTAATATTTCCGCACATGAGATCACCGATCATGGCGGTGCTGCTGCCAAAGAGCTGCGTCTCCATGGACCTGATGCAGTGGTTATAATCAAATACGGTGTCGATCCTGAACAAGAGAGGCACCGAATTCTGAAGCATGCTCACAAAAGAGCCGTCGAACGGGCCTGGGAACTTGAGAAGCAATTAGTCGCCGCCGGTTTCCAAGGTCGTGGTGATTGGACAGAAGAGGAGAAAGAAGAACTGGTCTCACATGGCGATGTGGATGGCTGGATTGGCATTGACATCCACAGCATCCACAAATACCCACAACTTGCCGATGATCCAGGCAATGTGGCGTTTCAACGTGACGCCAAGCGAAAGCGAAGAAAAACCAACACCGGCAGTCATCGAACGAAACAGCGAAAAACAGCGACAACGTCGTGAGACGGAGATTACTACTAAGGCGAAATTTTTTGCAAAAAATCGCCCTGAACTATAAATAAATTATAAAATAAAAATACGCCTACATCAGCGACATCTATTCGATGATGTATGATGTATCTGGGCAATAGTTTTGTATAAAGTGAAAAAGTATCTATAGTAGTATATCGTTTATAAGCTTGCTCTCTATCTATCTTTCTTTGTAATATACGAGATATAAACTCTATCTATCTATTCTTTATATATATATTTTTTTTAATTATATAATATTTTTTGTTTCATTTAAAAAAAAAAAGAATTTTTAATTATTAAATTTAAAAAAATACAAAAAAATGAAAAATTTACAAATTGTGATATATTTCTATACATGAGCTCGAGATGATGTTATAATTTTTCAAAATATAAATGTTTTTAAGTTGTATGTTTTTTTTATATTAATTTTTTATTAGATATTTTTTTCATATAGTAGAATCTAAAAAGAACGAAAACAAACAACTTTCACACTCACTCCTGGATGAAGCAAAATAAAATCTCACAAAAAAATGCATAAAATATATCAATAAATTAACAAAACAGAAAAATAAAAACAATAAAGCCGTGTAAATTTAGTTATTAAACAAACAAAAAATTAATAATATAAAGAACTTTAAAAACAAGCCATCTTCACATAATTGTGTAAACTGTATTAAAAAAAAAAAGAATATTTAAATAAATGCAAAACATTTAATAAATAAAAATGATGTAGTAACTATGTTAAACAGAAATTAATTAGTTTTAAGTATAAATAAAATGAAAATGCAAAAAAAAAATACAACAAATCTCTATTAATATTATTGTAATTGAATATCTAGTGTTGCCAGTTTGTAAGGAAAGAAACCCATGAGAAATAAAATAAAAACAGAAAAATTTTGTAAAATATATTTTCCTAGCTTATAAGAATAACAATAAAAAGTAATAATAATATTAATAATAACAATACAAAAATTAAAACTCGTAGTATATAGGTATTGTGTTAGTAATTTTATTTAAATATTAAAAAATAAAGAAAATTGAATGGCTAAATGGAAGAAGCAAACAATAAAAAACAAATTTTTTAATCATTAAAAATTATTACCAAACCATATGACTGATTTGAAGAGCATTGAAATCAATTTTTGATTTATACAAAAATGTCTTTCGAACAAAAAAAATAAATTTAAAAAAATAAATAAATTAATAAAACATGAAGAACAAGGTTAAAATGAAAAATAAAATGCATCTCACAACAGAAACACATATAAAACATCTAAATTATAAGTATAAAGAATTATGTAAACTCATAAAACGAAAATTCTACAACAAAAAGAAAAATAACTTGCTAAATAAAACAAACAAAAAAAAACAAAAATATATAAAAGAAAAAAACTTGCGCTGTTTTATTATGAAAATGTTTTATGGATTCCAGCTAATTGGTTGTATTGTTGCAGATGAGTAGCCTTCAATTGGAATTTCCAGTTTTGCAATCTACACTAGGTACTTATGGAACTTGAAGCTTAGGATTGATGCATTTTTAGGCATGACTTATTTTAAAGCAAAGCTGAATCGTTTAGCTGAGGACTCCTCTTTATATTACTGAGATTTTGGGGGTCTCTTAAATGTCAAGAACCTGGACTGGCTTAAACATTCTGAGACAAAAGTATCTTTGACTTACCAGAGGATTTACTTGTTGTATTTTATTGTATTTTTGTATGCACTTGGGGACCACTTTTTATTTATGGTAAGCTATTTAAGTGTATCTGTTGTGTTGAAGTGATTTTTCAGTCTTGTAAGCTCAGGCCCCACTTTTCCTATCTACATATTCATTCTTAGCCTCAGCTAGAAGAAGAAGAAAAGTACGAGTATCTCAATCCATATGGCAAACAAGTTTGGAATCAAGTTTTCCTAATGTGAAAATGATCAAGAAATATTCGAACTTTACTTTCGAAGTTTCTACATATGTCAAAACTTTAAAAGAAATTTTAAGATAAGAGTTTTTTGGAAAGGTATTTTTTTTCTCAGAATTTGTTTCCCTTTTTCGAAAAATGTTCCCAATACCAATATTGGGAAAATTCCGTGGGAAATGAGATTCCCGATAACCGTTATTGATAATAATTCAATAGAATTGTGTACAAACTAGAAATTATTGAAAGGAATAAGTCCTAGCTTGCATTTATGAGCTTCACATTAATAGCCATGTTCTTTTGGTGGTGATAAAGTTATTATCCAGTACATTACCTCTCATTTTTAAAATGTCAATCTTCACTAGTAAAAGTGGATCATGTAATCATAATTAGATGATAGTTTTAGAAAATTGCCTGCATTCACTCGAGCTCGCGTACTTTGCTACCTTTAAAGAAACACGAATTGTATTTACTTTCTTTTTGAATTAATTGTAATACAAACTTTACATACGATTTTTCAAAAAGTTATTTGCGACTTTTTTTCAATTCAGTAACCTTTTACTCTTTTCTTTCCAACTAAGTAGTAGCAAGAGCGTACTGCTTTTTTTCTTCGGTAGCTGATGAGACCAATTTGAATTATGCATCTCTTTTTATAGTATCAAACAAATATTTTTTTTTTAATCAGTTAAAGCGCTTTCAAATTTATAACTAAGCGTATATTATTTCCATCAAAAGATTTAAAGAATCCAAGTTCTTCCCGGCATTTTTAAGTATTGGACATCACATTTAGATTGCGTTTTATATTTACATATTATGTTTATGCCTTCCTTATAAGTTGTGCTTAGGTAAATAATGAAACAATATTCATCCTTGACCTTCTTCAAGTTCCTTGCCAATTGAAGATCTTCAACACATAATGAGTTTGATTTTTTTTAACTCGAAAAAAATTATCACAATGTAAATCTTTGTTGGCTTCTACAGGGTAACTAACTAAACAAAATTTAAAAAAAAAACTTTTAACTATAGACACACTAAATAAAAGAAAAAATCTCAAACAAAAGGTTTATGGCATCCATAATGCCTATTTAATAATAATTTCATTGAAATATACATATATTTCTTTCCCACTTCAAGAAAAAAATATAAACTCACAACTATGGAAAACTATTAAATTAAAAAAAAATTAAACAACTCATAAACATAATCGAAAAAAATCTTAAAGCAATATTGTATATTTTTATAATTTTATGCCCATTTAAACAAAAATCAAGTTTATATTTATTATTTGAGATCTAAAATAAAATCAATTCTACTCAAACTGATTTCCAATAAAGTGGCTTTACTTCTTTCTGTTAAATATTTAAATTGAAAAAAAAAAAAAAATAATTAAGTCAACATAGCAGAATAGAGAAAACAATATAAAGTGAAGATAATAAAAAAATAATAATAACACAAAAATTATATAAACTTTGTAAAATTCATAAATTAAACTTTAAAAAAGATGATGTAAAAATTTAATAAAATTAAAAATGAGCTATGTAAAATTATAAAACTTAAGTCTTATAGATTTAAGTATTTAAATTTTAAGTAAAAATAAATTAGATATTTAAATTTATGTACTTATAATATAAAATTTATTAAAATGCATTTTATTTTTATTTAGTAGTTTTTGGATTTTCGTTTCAAAGTGTTTTGAAAAATTGTTTAAAAGAAAAGAAAACAATATTGTTTAAGCAGTATTGAAAGATATGATGAAATTAAATAAATTTAAATTTAACACTGAAAAAAAAATGAAATGAAAATCTGAAAATAATCGCGGAAAATATAATTACTTAAGAGATAGTGCGCAGTGAATAATGAGAATACCATGATAAACGTAATGGAATAAGATATTTGTATTTGTATAGAAACAAAGGAAAAATAAAATTGAATAAAAAATGAAATGTTTGTTTTTTTTTTATGTGGCATAACTTCATTTGTATAGATTAACAGGATGAACCGCAACAGCACAAGCTTTCTATAAGAACATGAAAATATCTTCATTGTATTAGAACCTGACGTACTATTTTTACTTGCGATTAGGTACTATAGGGCAAGTTTTGGATTCGTGCAAAAAACAATTCGAGATAACAATCAAACATGACATTACGATGATAGAGAACACGAAAAAAGTGGGTGGCACAATTCTGTCTGTCTGTCTGTCCGTACTTCAACCTACAGCCTAAACCACTTAAGCGATTTTCTTCAAATGAAATTTGCTTAAACAACTTGATTTAAAATCCAAATGCAAAAATGGAGTATTAGCTTTCAAAAAACTACAGCACATTATTGGATGTATTTTCGTTGATTTTTAATATTTCTTTTTACATTTAAAGTCAATGTTTCAGAAACTGCCCCCTCCCCCGCTGCCTCAGGGATGGGAGATACAACTTTCCTCCCGTACAATTTTTTTCTTAGAATAACCCCAAGAACCACCCCCTTTAATACTTCCACTCAGGTCCGGGACACCCTGTATAAAAAATTAATTTTTAAGAAAACGGTTTCAACGATTTTAAATTTTATTTTTGCATATATTCATATTTTTTCAAGTAATCAAATGGCATACTTTTTTTTGAGCTCTTAGTTATTTATCAGACCAGACTGTTTATACAATTAAAAGAACGATTTAAATACTTTTTCTATAATAAGGTACTTGAATATTTTTTAAAGTTCTTAAGTCCCACGCAACTTGAACTTAAGAGTAAGTACGTGCGATCCAGTCGTGCATTTTATTTCTATGGTGTTGCAAAATAGAATTTATTTTAATTTATACATATGTAATATGAAGACGATACTGGCATCTGAATATTTCAGGAAAATCATATTGGGGTTATCGTGAGTAAAATCTCCCAGGAAATATTCCCCTCACTCGGAAATTGGAACGTTACATTTTTTGCAGATTATTTAATACTTAGTTTATAATTTTTAAACTTAAAAATTAATTTCTCAAAAATTATTGAGCCTTAAGCCTGATTTGTACATCCATGCGAAGTGTTGTTTTCATAGAAAAAAATATTTTTTTTCCTAGGCGTGAAAAACTGTCAAAAACTAATTGCAATTATTTTTGCGACAAGGAGGAACAAATTTGTCTCGAAACAAATGCAATTCAATGGGCTTTTTGTGACCAAATATTATGACGAAAACTATTTTTTTGAAAACCTTTTGGCTCATTAATTATTGATGTTTCATTTAAAATTTAATTTCACTTCGCTTTGAAGTATGAACTAGGCTTTATTTTGAGTTTCTTCGCTCGAACTTCTCTTGCCCTAAAACAGTAAAAAAAAAAATGAGCGAAGGGTGCCAGTACCCCCTGTTATTCTTTCGTTCACCACCAACAAATAAGAGTCTCTTAATTAAGATACATTTCGCCCCAAATTAGTACTTACAATAAGAAGAATTTTCGTACATTAACATTTTTCGGACGAAAAGTGAAATGTCAATTTTTCCAGGTGGAATGTTGTTCGGATGAACCTCTCATTAAGGTTTATTAACTAACACAACTTGATTCATATCAAAGTAAATCTACAGGACCTTGTCATCTTTCCAAGAATTGATATTTTGTCAGCAACAGCTTTGTATTTGGAAATTCAGTACATTTTTAAAATAAACAAATCATTTAAAATAGTACGTATACGCCAAGTATAACAAGGGCCCGTATTACGAATTTCGAAACCAAAGGCACAAAAACGACACTTAAGGAGACGATGGTCACGACATTGACCGGTTGGATTTACAAGAATGGAAGTCTGAAAATATTTGATGGCCTATTCGATTAGCAATCCAGAAGCGTTCAGAACGCGTGTAAACTCCTCTGAAAGTGTTCTTTTGATATTCAGAATGACTGTTCTTCTCCTGGGGCCCAATTCCGCAAGCGTGAATGATTTTCCATGTACACACTCTATTCACGGCCAAAACAAGTGTGAATAAATTTGACTGATAGTGTACACGTTCTATGTCAAAAATTTTAAATTAGGCGTTTTCCTATGGAGGTGGCGAAGTACTTGGAAGTACTTTGCTAGCTTTTTTCAATGGAACACATCAAACTGCTTTCCCATGTAAAATGTATCTACTCGCACATGAGAGCATGTGCAGTTGGTAGTACTAGATTAAGTACTCATAAGTACTTTGCCACCTCCAAAGGAAAACGGCTATTAACGTTTGCGGAATCGCAAAAATGGATGTGTACACGATTTTTTGTGAACACAGAAAAGACAAATTCTTGCGGAATTAGGCCCCTGGCCAGTTTTTCAGTGTGAGATAATCCTAGTCTCTGGGTTAAACCTAAGTTAACTCCAGAAACGTGTTTTTCAGGGCCAGTTCTTCAGTGTGAGATCATCCTATAGTCTCTGGGTTAAACCTGAGTTAACTCCATAAACGTGTTTTTCAGTCAATTAAAATGCTAAGTTAACTCCGAGTTAACTCAAGAGCCAAATTGAGGGCCTTTTCAGCTGCGGTGCTATCTCGATTTCGATATTAAAAGTTATTTCCAGTGCAATTCCGTTGTGGCGCCATCTCTATTCCGATGGGTAAAAGACGTAGAAGGGTGATATCCAGTTTTTCAGTTGCCAAAGAAAGGTGACTTAAAGAATTGCAACAATTGGCGTTGTATCATCGTTTTGTCCGTTTTCCCAAAACTAATGGCAACCATCATTCTCGAGCGAATAAAGGATAGAATCGAGTCTACACTCAAGAGGCATCAAGCTGGCTTCCGCAGTGGTCGATCGTGTGTCGACCATATCAACACCCTACGTATCGTCCTCGAGCAGTCGATGGAATTTCAATCACCGCTTTACCTCATATTCGTGGATTTTAAGAAAGCCTTTGATCGAGTTAACCGAGAATGTATATGGAGATCGTTGCTTGGTAGAGGAGTTCCACCAAAAATAGTTGCCATTATAAAAGAGTCCTACAACAACGCAAGGTGTTTTGTTTTGCACAATGGGCAGCTATCCGACTCCTTCGTAGTGCAACAGGGTGTGAGACAAGGGGATGTTCTATCGCCAATTCTCTTCCTGCTGGCGATGGACGACGTATTGACGGCCAGTGTTGGTACAGCTGAGCGACAGAGCATTCAATGGAGACCGTTCGAAAGGCTCAGTCATTTAGACTATGCCGATGACATATGTCTACTAGCAAATAACATCAGTGGGCTGAACGGGATGTGCCAAACACTGCAAGTGAAGGGAGAGTCGAGTGGTCTAAGAATAAACAGCAAAAAGACAAAAATTATGCTCACAGGCCGCTCCACACCACAGTACACATATCTAAGGTATTATCTTGCGCATGTGGTCCGAAATGAGAACTGTCAAAGAAATTCAAGATGGCAGCCTTACGTGACCTCTTCCACTGTATTACAACAACAACGAAGAAAACAAACACAAAAGGATAATTTAAATAACACTAAAAAAATGTTAATAAACACTAAAAAGCTTGAAACAATTGTGTTTGTGAATAAATAAGTTACAAATGAACACATAACACACAACAAATTTTGATGTTTAACTAGTCGGGGTCACGTAGAGTCGCCATTTTTCACTGATTTTGATGGATGCGCAGAACTGAACAAAAATGAAAACGCTAATGATATTACCTTCAATATGTGTACTGTGGCTCCACACAGCAGCGTATTAGACGCCAGTTGAAGAAGTGGAACAGTTCAACTACCTTGGCAGTATTGTCTCTGCAAACGGTGGTACGGATCTGGACGTTAAAAGTAGAATAAATAATGTGAAATCCGTGCTGTTATATGCTTGTGAAACCTGGAAAGTCACGTCTATCATTTCGAAGAAATTGCAGGCTTTTGTGAACCGCTGTCTTCGCCACATCCTAAAGATTCGCTGGCCACAAATAATATCAAATGAGGAATTGTGGCGCAGGACAAGTCAAGAGCGGCTGGACGTCGACATAAGAAAGCGTAAATGGCGTTGGATTGGTCACACACTGAGGAAACCAAACGATGAAATTGCAAAGCAGTCCTTTGAATGGAATCCTCAGGGTGCACGGCGGGTTGGAAGACCAAGAACAACATGGAAATCAACTGTCTTAGCGGAAGCAGAATCCCAGAGAAAGACGTGGCCACAGCTAAAGTACCTTGCAGCAGACCGTGAAGGATGGAGACGTTTTGTTGACGCCCTATGCCCCAGCCGGGGTTACAGGACACGATGATGATGATCGTTTTTCAGGGCAGGATTCCAGGGTTTAGGTGTGCTTCTGAATTTCGATAAATTATAAAACCTTTTGTTTTCAAACTTCCGGACGACTTTTTAAATACTTTTAGTTTTCTGTGTATGCTTGTTTGTTTGATTTTCTGTCATATTGAAAATCAACTAAAGGTTCAGATTCTGAATTCATTTGAGGATTTCGGAAGAAAAACAGGTTTGAATACCGACTAATCGGAAAATGAATTCATCATGAATTCAGAACATATTTTTGAATCCGAACGGAAATCAATTTCGTTTCCGGATTTAATTCGTAACGAAAATCAGAACAGGAGTTTAAATCTTCTAAATCTTTCCTTGGCTTGGTGTGGAAGGATTTTTGTTTGTATTAATATTGTTTTTTTTTACCCAAAGTCTTAACCAACTTTGGGTTAGCGTCCTTAAACGACCTTAAATATTCTCTTATAAAAACCCTGGTAAAATAGGAAAACTCCTTCAAACTTTTTCAGGCAAAAGATTCATTAAACTGTTATAGTGGGGCGGCTTAGCTATTCAATTGTGCACTTTGTGATAAAAGCAAATAATTTTAATCATTGTTGGCACATTATAAAAGAATGATTTTAAGAGGTTGGGCCACTTCGTATCTCCACCCATTTAGGTGGGCGGGGCAATTTTGTTTTGAAAATGACTTGAAATGGAAAAAAAATTATAAAAAAATAACGACAACACTTACAATATTTTGCTATATCTTTTTTGAAAGCCAAAACGCCATTCTTAAATTCTGTTTTTAAATTAAGGTATTTGAATAAATAGTTTTCGAAAAAATAATTTTCAAACTCAAAGTTTTGAAAAAAAATGTTGAAAAAAATATGTATACTGATTTTTTTTTTAACTTTGCGTAGTTATATAAAAATTAAATTTTTATTTTTTAATGCTCCTATCAATTCTGGGTCGAATTTTGAAAACCAATTTCTTTTAAGGTCCTTAGTTTTTGAAAAAAATTGAAAATTATAAAAACCATTTTTTTCGTAGACAAACTTTTTTTTTGAGTATTTGTCTAATTCATAACGTAATTTTTTATCAAAAACACCCTGAATTTGTACCTATTGACAAAAACAACACTATAGACCAGTAACTGTCAAATCCCCTCCCTCGTTAAAAAAAAAATATATATTAAAGAGTAGGAAACCTCATATGACAATTCTTTTTATTTAATGACTTAACGCAAATAAGAAATAGAAAGCAAAAATTCAATTTAAAGACACTTTGTTACAAGTTAGGTTAAAACATGCTAAATTATAATACATAATCCACTAAAAATAATATATTGTAAGACCGGCTTATACTTGAAATTTATAAATAATACATAATGTGCATACATGTTAACACTTGTGTACAAGTTTGCGAAACCTTATCGAAATTCTACCCTGCCACAGGAATGTTTTTTGATCAATTATCTTCATATTAAACAATATCGTGAAGGGCGTATTCATTGGTGTCCTCTGGTCAAAGAACAGAAACCAAGAACAAAACAGATCAGTAGATGAAAACCTTCATTGACCTTGAATTTGCCTGTGGCAAATAAGTTTGCCCACAGGCTGAAAACTTTAAAACAGTGAGATGAGTTGTTCTTGTACCTTTTCGCAGAACCGTACCATGAGAGAGAGTTGGGGTTTGTGCAACTAATTTGTACCTCATGTAAGTAGAAGGCTCAACATTACTTCTCAAAACGCAAGCGAGACAGTGAAACAGTTGGTTTGGGTTTATTTGCACATTAGTGTCGATTTTTGTCGTTATGGTCAAACGTACAAGTGAACGAACTTAATCTTTCCTCCTTAATGAATATCGCTGAAACGCTGACCAAATATCGCTTTCATGGCTTTAAAACTTCAGCGTTCCTAAGTTTGATAAGCTTTCTTGAATCATGAGTAACCACACATGTAGTCAAAGATACAAGAAGAGCAATTTCCTCAAACGGCTTGTAAAAATGTAGCCACTTTGTCTAATTAAAAAAGTCCCTATTATGTCCACTGGTACACACGGATACTGAGCTCTTCGGAGATCACATTTTTCGTGGACAGCCAAGCTGCTATCAAAGCAATAGCCAGTGAGATTATAAGATCCAAGACAGTAGAAAAATACCGAGAAATACCGAATAATATTTGTAACAATAACCAAGTCAAACTTTGCTGGGTTCCTGGCCATAACAATAAAGAAAGGAATAGAAGATGAACTGGCAAGGAAAGGGTCAATGTCAAATAGAAATAGAAGTAGCCAATTAGAAAAGGGACCAGACGTCTTAATCGGCGTGATTAAAATTAGAATAGACCTAATAACGAAAGGGCAAATCAATAACTCCTGGATGTTCAGGAACTAGTGCGTTATCTCTAGAAGTTTAAGGCCTAGAATTAATGAAAAGAAAACTCAGTATATTTTATCGCTGAGTAAAAAGAATATTAGAATCTTGATAGATGTACTAACGGGTCATTGCGCCATTCATTGGCACAATGGCCACCAGACACCAATTTCCAACCATTAAACACCTACTTTGCGACTGTTCAAACCTCTAAACAAATCGCCTCCATTACTTTGGAAACAGGGTTGTTGGAGAACAGGACTATCTAGCGCATGTCTGAATGGCAAACAGGAAAGTTCATAAAAAGCACAGGCTGGTTCGCAAACGAACCAGTCTGTGTGAACCAATAGTTTTTTTAAGGGGATCACAATGGAGCAATAGGCTCCCTTGTTCGCAACATCCTCTGTGCACGCCCCTCCTTACCTAACCTAACACAACCTATGGCCGTTTTCGAAAACGTCAAATCAAAGTCAATTTGATCATCAAATGATCGTCAAATATGCAATCGTCCTTCTTGCACAAAATCAGTTTGATCAACGTAAGTCAATTTACTTGCAAACGCATTTGACGTTAGCAAACACGCTCTCTGGCTTTTATATATTTTGTACGTCAACTCGATTTTTTTACTGCACAGCTGCACCGCAAATGATGTTTTCGAACATGTGACTTTAGCAAGCTGCATTATCGAACACAATGCTAATACAGTAAAGTTTGTATTTGCGTTTTCGAACAGAAGACTTTTGCAGTTTACGTTTAAGAACATTCTGCAAATGCATTTTTGACGCAGTTGACGGTTTCTAAAACGGCCTAAGTCTGGTTGAAAATCTCGAAGTTCAACGTGTTACTCTTTTTTTCGGGGAAAACACCACTGAACAGCAATATGTGGTTATTGTGCCGATCCCGGCTGTGCTCATTGACCAAAGGGCACCGATGAATACGACCTTCACGATATTGTCTAATATGAAGATAATTGATTAAAAAACATTCCTGTGGCAGGGTAGAATTTCGATAAGGTTTCGCAAACTTGTACACAAGTGTTAACATGTATGCACATTATGTATTATTTATAAATTTCAAGTATAAGCCGGTCTTACAATATATTATTTTTAGTGGATTATGTATTATAATTTAGCATGTTTTAACCTAACTTGTAACAAAGTGTCTTTAAATTGAATTTTTGCTTTCTATTTCTTATTTGCGTTAAGTCATTAAATAAAAAGAATTGTCATATGAGGTTTCCTACTCTTTAATATATATTTTTTTTTTTAACGAGGGAGGGGATTTGACAGTTACTGGTCTATAGTGTTGTTTTTGTCAATAGGTACAAATTCAGGGTGTTTTTGATAAAAAATTACGTTATGAATTAGACAAATATTCAAAAAAAAAGTTTGTCTACGAAAAAAATGGTTTTTATAATTTTCAATTTTTTTCAAAAACTAAGGACCTTAAAAGAAATTGGTTTTCAAAATTCGACCCAGAATTGATAGGAGCATTAAAAAATAAAAATTTAATTTTTATATAACTACGCAAAGTTAAAAAAAAAAATCAGTATACATATTTTTTTCAACATTTTTTTTCAAAACTTTGAGTTTGAAAATTATTTTTTCGAAAACTATTTATTCAAATACCTTAATTTAAAAACAGAATTTAAGAATGGCGTTTTGGCTTTCAAAAAAGATATAGCAAAATATTGTAAGTTTTGTCGTTATTTTTTTATAATTTTTTTTCCATTTCAAGTCATTTTCAAAACAAAATTGCCCCGCCCACCTAAATGGGTGGAGATACGAAGTGGCCCAACCTCTTAAAATCATTCTTTTATAATGTGCCAACAATGATTAAAATTATTTGCTTTTATCACAAAGTGCACAATCATGCTTCATATGGGCGCTAAGCCGCCTCACTAGTGGGGCGGCTTAGCTATTCAATTGTGCACTTTGTGATAAAAGCAAATAATTTTAATCATTGTTGGCACATTATAAAAGAATGATTTTAAGAGGTTGGGCCACTTCGTATCTCCACCCATTTAGGTGGGCGGGGCAATTTTGTTTTGAAAATGACTTGAAATGGAAAAAAAATTATAAAAAAATAACGACAACACTTACAATATTTTGCTATATCTTTTTTGAAAGCCAAAACGCCATTCTTAAATTCTGTTTTTAAATTAAGGTATTTGAATAAATAGTTTTCGAAAAAATAATTTTCAAACTCAAAGTTTTGAAAAAAAATGTTGAAAAAAATATGTATACTGATTTTTTTTTTAACTTTGCGTAGTTATATAAAAATTAAATTTTTATTTTTTAATGCTCCTATCAATTCTGGGTCGAATTTTGAAAACCAATTTCTTTTAAGGTCCTTAGTTTTTGAAAAAAATTGAAAATTATAAAAACCATTTTTTTCGTAGACAAACTTTTTTTTTGAGTATTTGTCTAATTCATAACGTAATTTTTTATCAAAAACACCCTGAATTTGTACCTATTGACAAAAACAACACTATAGACCAGTAACTGTCAAATCCCCTCCCTCGTTAAAAAAAAAATATATATTAAAGAGTAGGAAACCTCATATGACAATTCTTTTTATTTAATGACTTAACGCAAATAAGAAATAGAAAGCAAAAATTCAATTTAAAGACACTTTGTTACAAGTTAGGTTAAAACATGCTAAATTATAATACATAATCCACTAAAAATAATATATTGTAAGACCGGCTTATACTTGAAATTTATAAATAATACATAATGTGCATACATGTTAACACTTGTGTACAAGTTTGCGAAACCTTATCGAAATTCTACCCTGCCACAGGAATGTTTTTTGATCAATTATCTTCATATTAAACAATATCGTGAAGGGCGTATTCATTGGTGTCCTCTGGTCAAAGAACAGAAACCAAGAACAAAACAGATCAGTAGATGAAAACCTTCATTGACCTTGAATTTGCCTGTGGCAAATAAGTTTGCCCACAGGCTGAAAACTTTAAAACAGTGAGATGAGTTGTTCTTGTACCTTTTCGCAGAACCGTACCATGAGAGAGAGTTGGGGTTTGTGCAACTAATTTGTACCTCATGTAAGTAGAAGGCTCAACATTACTTCTCAAAACGCAAGCGAGACAGTGAAACAGTTGGTTTGGGTTTATTTGCACATTAGTGTCGATTTTTGTCGTTATGGTCAAACGTACAAGTGAACGAACTTAATCTTTCCTCCTTAATGAATATCGCTGAAACGCTGACCAAATATCGCTTTCATGGCTTTAAAACTTCAGCGTTCCTAAGTTTGATAAGCTTTCTTGAATCATGAGTAACCACACATGTAGTCAAAGATACAAGAAGAGCAATTTCCTCAAACGGCTTGTAAAAATGTAGCCACTTTGTCTAATTAAAAAAGTCCCTATTATGTCCACTGGTACACACGGATACTGAGCTCTTCGGAGATCACATTTTTCGTGGACAGCCAAGCTGCTATCAAAGCAATAGCCAGTGAGATTATAAGATCCAAGACAGTAGAAAAATACCGAGAAATACCGAATAATATTTGTAACAATAACCAAGTCAAACTTTGCTGGGTTCCTGGCCATAACAATAAAGAAAGGAATAGAAGATGAACTGGCAAGGAAAGGGTCAATGTCAAATAGAAATAGAAGTAGCCAATTAGAAAAGGGACCAGACGTCTTAATCGGCGTGATTAAAATTAGAATAGACCTAATAACGAAAGGGCAAATCAATAACTCCTGGATGTTCAGGAACTAGTGCGTTATCTCTAGAAGTTTAAGGCCTAGAATTAATGAAAAGAAAACTCAGTATATTTTATCGCTGAGTAAAAAGAATATTAGAATCTTGATAGATGTACTAACGGGTCATTGCGCCATTCATTGGCACAATGGCCACCAGACACCAATTTCCAACCATTAAACACCTACTTTGCGACTGTTCAAACCTCTAAACAAATCGCCTCCATTACTTTGGAAACAGGGTTGTTGGAGAACAGGACTATCTAGCGCATGTCTGAATGGCAAACAGGAAAGTTCATAAAAAGCACAGGCTGGTTCGCAAACGAACCAGTCTGTGTGAACCAATAGTTTTTTTAAGGGGATCACAATGGAGCAATAGGCTCCCTTGTTCGCAACATCCTCTGTGCACGCCCCTCCTTACCTAACCTAACACAACCTATGGCCGTTTTCGAAAACGTCAAATCAAAGTCAATTTGATCATCAAATGATCGTCAAATATGCAATCGTCCTTCTTGCACAAAATCAGTTTGATCAACGTAAGTCAATTTACTTGCAAACGCATTTGACGTTAGCAAACACGCTCTCTGGCTTTTATATATTTTGTACGTCAACTCGATTTTTTTACTGCACAGCTGCACCGCAAATGATGTTTTCGAACATGTGACTTTAGCAAGCTGCATTATCGAACACAATGCTAATACAGTAAAGTTTGTATTTGCGTTTTCGAACAGAAGACTTTTGCAGTTTACGTTTAAGAACATTCTGCAAATGCATTTTTGACGCAGTTGACGGTTTCTAAAACGGCCTAAGTCTGGTTGAAAATCTCGAAGTTCAACGTGTTACTCTTTTTTTCGGGGAAAACACCACTGAACAGCAATATGTGGTTATTGTGCCGATCCCGGCTGTGCTCATTGACCAAAGGGCACCGATGAATACGACCTTCACGATATTGTCTAATATGAAGATAATTGATTAAAAAACATTCCTGTGGCAGGGTAGAATTTCGATAAGGTTTCGCAAACTTGTACACAAGTGTTAACATGTATGCACATTATGTATTATTTATAAATTTCAAGTATAAGCCGGTCTTACAATATATTATTTTTAGTGGATTATGTATTATAATTTAGCATGTTTTAACCTAACTTTTAACAAAGTGTCTTTAAATTGAATTTTTGCTTTCTATTTCTTATTTGCGTTAAGTCATTAAATAAAAAGAATTGTCATATGAGGTTTCCTACTCTTTAATATATATTTTTTTTTTAACGAGGGAGGGGATTTGACAGTTACTGGTCTATAGTGTTGTTTTTGTCAATAGGTACAAATTCAGGGTGTTTTTGATAAAAAATTACGTTATGAATTAGACAAATACTCAAAAAAAAAGTTTGTCTACGAAAAAAATGGTTTTTATAATTTTCAATTTTTTTCAAAAACTAAGGACCTTAAAAGAAATTGGTTTTCAAAATTCGACCCAGAATTGATAGGAGCATTAAAAAATAAAAATTTAATTTTTATATAACTACGCAAAGTTAAAAAAAAAATCAGTATACATATTTTTTTCAACATTTTTTTTCAAAACTTTGAGTTTGAAAATTATTTTTTCGAAAACTATTTATTCAAATACCTTAATTTAAAAACAGAATTTAAGAATGGCGTTTTGGCTTTATATAGCAAAATATTGTAAGTGTTGTCGTTATTTTTTTATAATTTTTTTTCCATTTCAAGTCATTTTCAAAACAAAATTGCCCCGCCCACCTAAATGGGTGGAGATACGAAGTGGCCCAACCTCTTAAAATCATTCTTTTATAATGTGCCAACAATGATTAAAATTATTTGCTTTTATCACAAAGTGCACAATCATGCTTCATATGGGCGCTAAGCCGCCTCACTATTATAACGTGCGCAAAATCCAATCTAATGATTGAAGATGTTCGTCTAGTAAGAGTCAAAACAAGAATCTTAGTTCGCGTAGTAATTGAAGGGTCTAGGAGGGGAACACGGATTATTGCTTTGTTTCCACCAATGGTTTATCTCACAATCAGTTCAGATTTAATAAATCTATTTGGTGTTTCCACCACACAAAAAGATTTAAAAAAGATTTACTTTGACAGCACCTTTTAAAATGCAAATGGTGTTTCATTTTTTCTCAGAAAGAGCAAGTGATATAGAATGTTTCATTTGTGAAGAATCGAATTCAGCCATGAATGCATCCTTCAGCGCCATATAGGTTAGGTTAGGTTTGTCCTAAGAAGATTCAACAAGATTAATTTATAATCTTCAAGATTTACGAAATAAATTTGTATGGTAAATCTTCGAGAAGAAGATTTGAGGTAAATCTAATTAAATCTCAGATTAGCGTTAGGTGGAAATGTAGCATAAGTCCACATGTGTTGTTTCTGAGAAAAATGAATATCCGATCTCACTCTCATTTCGAAAAAATAATACGACCCAAAAGTCGTCAAGTAACCACACAATGCTTATTGCTAAACATTTTTTAAATTAAAAAAAAAAAAATTAAAGAAAAATAAAGCTCTTGATTATACAAAAATAAATGTTTCAACTTCACTAATTATTTGTTCAGTTTATATATCAATGCGCTCACCTGAGCAGACGAATCCAAAATTTTTAACTTAGTATTTGACAGCAAAACTGGGGAAATTCTCTGAGTCCTCAGAAATGTAAACTGGACAATTTATATTATGTAATGCAAATATATAACAAATTGAGTTTAATGTCATTTGGGTACATTCAGAAGACATTTATGAGGAAATATAAATAAATAAGATAAATAGAGATGAAAGAGATTTTAACTGATAACGATTTTGTTCAAAGTCAAAAAGAATAATTACACTTCCGGCAATTTCAATTGACTAATAAAATTTCGGGCGAATGTTAATCTGGCAAGTCGGTAATGCAAAGTAATAGCATTTCCGAAATTTGTTTAATAGGGAATATCATCATGGGCGTATCCTGGAAGAGCTAGGTACAGCTACCTATCCTGAACCCAGCTACAGCAAATACTTGCTGGGCCATAAGCCAGCATCATATAAAGAAAAAAATTTAAAAGTAAAAGCGGAACTACGTAGATATTTTTGTATTTAATATTTATTTATTAAAATATAAACAATCTAGTAATTTTGTTGTTTGTTAAAATTTAATTAAACATAAAATATCAATGAATGTTTACAGATTATCGCATAATTATGTATATAAATGTATTTAGCATATCAATTAATATTATAAATCGTTGACGATGAAGGTTCATTGTGGGCATTAATGTGTTTAATTTTGTTTTATCATAATTTCCAAAATACTTTTTTTAATAGTTTTTATCTTTTGTACAAGAGTTGCCTTTATATTTATATACAATTTCTAAAATAAACTAAGTTGCTGGCTACATAAATGTATGCTGATAAGATATAATTTAAAAAATATTCAATAAATAAGTTTAGTATATGTATGTGAATGAAAACAAACAAGATATCTGATTTTAGAAAAACAAAAATCAAAAATCAATCATCTTTTGTATAATATAAATGTTTGTTGCTTATTTTTTGTAACCCTTCCTCTGTTAGTTTTTTTTTTAATTATTTATTTTGTGCCACTAGGAACAGGGTAAATTTGTGTGAAAATAATGCTATCGGAATGTTTAATTTTAGTTCTGAATTACTTTTGTTAAAATTTCTCATGACCTAGGAATATGACCCAAAGCAAACCAGTCTATCAATTCCTGCCGCAGATCATATTTACTTAAATCAATTTGAACGCCACCTAATAGCTCGTTTTCTTGAAGAGTATCATGAGACCAGATAGTTACGTTTAAGAAACGATTTTGTATATGCTCAATGGGCATTCGATATTCCAACTATGACCGAAAAAGGAATGTTTGATTAAAAGTAATATAAGAAACAATTTCTGAATCTTAGTTACTTACCGTTTCCATAAAACTAGGAACACATGTTTTTCGTATAACTTTCGTTTTCCGTTTTGTAACTTTCGTTTGATCAGGTTTCAAATAACATTTTACATAGGTATTAGGCTCTGTTCCACCCTGTAGCGTTGGAAGGCCTTTTGCATGGTGTATCTGTGGGGAAATTTAAAAAGAAAGCCAAGTTAAAAACAAATCAATCGATCAAAGGACAATCGGCAAAAATGTATGGAAGGTGGTCTAGGAACCAATAAACACGAGACGTATGTCGTTGGAAAGGTATTTTTATGAGCTACAATAGTCACTATGGCGGCTCATTTCAAATCACTGTGTGAAAAAAGTTATTCGTTAACCTAGGTTTTGTTTTGGTACCATTAAGTGTGGAAAAAATGTATACGAACTGGTCTTTCCAGTACTAAGAAGATGCATGTCGTTGAAAAGGTATTTTTATGAACAATAATAGTTACCATAACAACTTATTAAAAATCACTGTGTGGAAATAGTTATTCGCTGTTTTAGGGAATTTTAGCACAGATAAAATGTATGGAGCATGGGTAACAATTAGCGAATAACTTTTTTCACACAGTGATTTGGGTTAAGCTGCCGTATTGACTACTGTAGTACATAAAATTTCCTTTCCAACGACATACGTCCCGTTGTTATTGGTTGAACTTGCCATCACACTTTTCGCCCATACTAAAAAAAAAAACATTTTTTCACACTAAAATGAACCACAATATTTGATTAGTTTACGAATTACTTTTTTCACACAGTGATTCGGACTGAACTAATATTAATATATTGTAGGTAATGGAAATACCTTTTCAATGACATATATATTGTCGTTATTGGTTAGACCAGTTTTCATAAATTTTCCCCATACTAAATATATTTTATTCATACTAGAATGCACCAGAACACAATTCTATTTAGCGAATAACTTTTTTCACACAGCAATTTGAAGTAAGCCCCCATAGTAACTATTGTAGTACATAAAAATACCTTTCCGACGATATATGTCTAGTCGTTATTGGTCTTGTAGACCGTTTTGTCCTATTCTCCTTTGAAGACGAACAAGAGAAAAAGCTAAAATTAACTTTATTTAATTAAGTAACTGCATAGTTATTTAAGTTTTTAAGCTTTCGTATTGGCTATTATCTTTAGACATAATAGATAATTATTTTCGGATTAACCGCATAATGAAATTTTTAAAGAGTGCACTTTGGTACTCACCCCGAAAATTTTGCATTAAATTGCATTAAGGTGGGTCACCGAGAAATTATATTTTATTCAATTATTGTAAGTTGACGGATTCACTCCTCTCTTTTTAATATTGTTTGTTTTAAAAATTTCCATTACCTTGTTGAAACGTCGCGAAAATAATTCAAATTTTGTTTGTTGTATAACACCAAAACAAAAGTTAAAAGCCCCAGACAGAGGGAGAAAGCTTAAATTTTGTTAATAGATACCACTTTAACAATAAATCTTCTTGAAGAGCTTCACACTCTAAATTAAAATAATACAAAAACACTTGAACAAACACCACCACCTGCATCATTACTCACTGTCTTGAAAATTCACTCATAATAAGAACAAACAAAATAAACTTACCATAACAGTGAGTGCTCCACGCCGATATTGCAGTGAGATCTTGATTGCTCCATCATTATTTGAATTCCGTTGAATTATTGGTTTTATTTCTGTGGAGAAAATCAAAACTAAAGCATTGTTATACATTCAAAAACCTACATTTCGTTATAATTAACAACGCACCTTTAACTTTGGACACCTCTATGTTTGCTTCCTGTTGATCCCGCAACAGAGGATGGAAAAATGTATAAACCAAATCTGAATGAGCTATCTCATCGGCTGAGTTAAAAAGTGAAATAAGAAACCGTTGAATTTCGGGTAAACGCCTTTCAGCCACAGATTTTACATTAGACCTACCAACGTGTATACCACTTGGTAAACTGAAATTAAAATCAACAAAATATAGTCACTAGATTACAACGAGAAAAAATATTTCCAAATAAGATAAGATATGATTCACAAACAAACTAACGACCTTGTATCATTTACTAAATGAAATGAGTTTACTTAAAACACCTGCTCTATTTATATGGGCAAGCAAATAGAAAAGGGAAGTTTATGCATACAAACTGACATCAGTGCGCGACAGTCTATATTTTGTTAGTGTCAATAGAAAGCAACTCCCCACTACAAAATATATCAGTCCTACGTATCTATTTATCTATCCATCTATCTTTCTATTTATCTGCTATCAATAGGTAATCAAACAAAATTGATAAACTGGCATAGCTTGTGTTTTAATAGATACCAATCGATAAAGTTGGGGCAGTCAACTGCCTAACTTACTTACCCAGAGAAGCTCAAATAAGAGAAATAAAAACCTGAGAAAGCTCTGTTTTCATATCTTTTTTCTATAGATATGATAAGCAAAAAAACCCACACCGTTTAGTGTGTTTGAATAAAAATGACAACGGCGAAGACGTGTCGTCTGAAATGAAGCCGAAGTTCCAAAGAATAGTTGAAATGTGATGCACGTATCGCAGGCGGAAGAAAAAATATATTATTTTCTCATTTAATGGCTAAACTAGGATCAGTTCCACAATATTCTCCAAATGGTAACAGACTATTTAGATATCGTAATATGGATAGCAACAAATTACTTATATTTTAAGGTCAGTCTGATGTCGTCGTGTCTCTTTGTTCGTTGGGTGTTGTGCTATGCATGGTGATCGCTGTTTTGGGAATAAAATTACGCTGGTTCAAAAAACGAATTCATTTTGACCAGATTCCAACCGGGAGCAATGGATCACACGAAAATGGTCAAGTTGTTTTTAGAAGAAGTTCTCGTAATTTTCAAGAACAAGTGAGTGTTTCTAAATCTAGCAAAACAAACTTGATTCTTTTAAATTTGTGTTCCAAATAAATTATGTATTCGTTTTTTTTTGTGATAACGATTTCGCTTAATGAGGTTCCTGTGATAAAAACAAATTCAATTGAAAACAATTATGCCGTGATAAGGCCAAATGTCGTAAAAAGCTTTATGGATACTTTTTTTGTTTTGTTTTAGTTTAGTGAGCCCGTTGTGGCACAAGGAATATTTCGAAAGAAACTAGATGAAGACGTTATTATAGAGCGACCTAAAACGTTACCACGTGAGTGTTTGTACTAAAAATATTACTTTTCTTAAAAAAAAAAGGGTTGATCATTGGTTGTTTACAGCTGTTCGAGTTCGAAAGACTTCCAAAAGCCTAATCACTTTTGGGCCTCCGAAGAGAAATGAAATACCCAGTACAGTAGTGGAAGAGCCGGTAGTCATTCCACCTCCCCCACCACCATTACCACCGTCAACTTCATCGTTATCGCTATCAACTTTAGGTGGACCATCACATCAAGCACCAAACGATGACAGAGTTAACTTTGCTTCATCTGTACAAATTATTCCAAATGGTAACACAAATAATGTAGAAACAGAACCATTAAATACGGAAGAAGCAACCATGAGTAGACAATTAAGTGGACGAAAACAAACAGGATATTCAAGACCATCCGATGAGATTATAGCCGAACTCCAAAAATTGTCCAACGAAGTGTCTAAAAAACAAAACTTCGATAATGAGCCTCCCGAACCGCTACCTAGGACTATCACATCGGAAAAAGTCAAAGAAAAATTCAAGAAAAATACTTCAACGTCATCAAAATCCAACGCAGAATTACAAAACTCCGACGATGAACAAATTGATACTCGGAAATTAGGCCAGCGTCGTTTAACAGGCATATTTCCATCAGCGGACGAAGACCTGGGGGACTACACAGATTTATCTGATGATGATGACTATAACGATCAAAAACCATCCAATAAAGTCATTTTTCAAGTTGAAGATACTGACGATGAACGACACTCTCCTTGTCCACCAATCAGATCCCAACCACCAATCATTTCCCCACCGACCCTGTTTATCACACAAGTTTCCATTGACGAAGAAGAAGCAGAGTCATCTGATAGTTGGTCAGCAATACAGAGACATAGAAATTTAACTCAAGAAATAAACGACCAGCAAGTAGTAAGTACAACAAAAGAAGAAAATAATTATGAACCAAAACATGGGCATCCTCCAACAACGCAACCAGATCAGCTTAAACCAAGAACGATGAGAGATATGAAGCGAAACAATGCAAGGAATAATTTATTGCTAAATAGCGAAAGAGACTACACTGAATCGTAATATAAGAATTACATTCTTTTCTTGAATTTATCTTGTTAATAAAAAAGTGTTTTTTTTTATCGGATTTAATTAGGAGTATATTTTATTTGTTTTGAAAAAATCATAAGTAATTTGATTAAATAGGGTGATTCATAGAACTAGGTGCTTAAGCATGGTGTTTAGTGAATTTTATATGGTTGAGTCATTGATTTAAGTTATGATTTTATTACAAATTACTTGTTTTATTACTAAAAGAGATTTGTGGTACCAGTTAATGTCACTTCGCCTTCACGATTTCACTTCCCAAAACTAAAAAAATCAAATGATTGGTTGTTAAATCATTCAGGAGTTTGGGGAAAAAGTTTATGACGTTTTTCAAATATGAATATGTATGTAAATAATTTTGTGAATATGTTACCAAATTTAGGTATTTATTGATTAACAATTAAAATTTGTCGGTAAAATTCATTAACCCATTAAAAAATAGGAGCCGTTTTCGAGAAAAATAAGACCGTTTAATTTATCTGCGCTTTTAAATTAATTTTCTACTATTTTATTCATACCTGTGGAGCTTAGCAAGTGGAAAATGAAGGCACAATTTCTGATGAAATTCAGAAAACTCCTTATAAGATCGGAACAAATGCGTTGGATCAGGTTGGTTATGTCGTGTGACTCGTAAGATATATGTGTAATACTTCTCCATGTCGTAATGTTTTTGACAACGCACCACCATTACTGATTTCAACCGACCATCCTGTTGCATTCTATGTAAATAAAAAAAAAAATTAACCATTTTAGTTAGTTATTTAATCCCAAAGTTCATTTCCAATCCTTACCCATATTTTCTCGGAACAAATGACAACAGCTCTCCACTGCCTTCATCATTAGAAAATCTCAACTGAGACAAATTGTGTAGGAAAAAGTTGAATTGAGTGAACCAGCTTTTCAGAGAGAATTGAATCATCTTGGCAAATGATGCAGCAGCTTCGGGATTCGATTGAGACGGTAGTAAAGCTCTTTTTACATAAGAAACTGCGTCTGCAGTGACACCTGGAATTCCAGCTGTCGCCATTAGTGCAAGCATGTGTAAAATGAGATCCCCATGTTTTCGAATGATATTGAATGCATGACAGCAAAGATCTACGAAATAATGAAAGTCCGTCGAAGGCTTGTCTCCACCATTTATTACATAAGCCATATCCGAGGTAAGCACAAATGGGGTTCGATCTCTTTTGAAATTACCAAACATCTGTGCATCACCCAAAAACTTTCCGAAATCAATATGAAATAGATGTCCGGAAGTTTTCAACATAATATTATCGTTATGTCGATCACAGATGCCCAGAACATAGGTAGCAACGCTGTATCCAGCACATGAGACTAAAAACAATACGAATTTTTAATTATGATTTACAAAAACTACAGTTGTTTTTACCTGTGAAATTCTTCACAGCTCTAGCATATTCCAACTGACTGGGATTTTGTTTTGCCAACCACTCGGCAATGGGTTGATCTTTAAATGACCCTGTTAACCCATATTCTACTTGAATCTTGCGAAGAGTCTCTGCATCGGAGACCAGCTCAATCATGCCTTTTTTGTAACCAGTTGGAACACAATCAAAAGTGACCATTTTAAGATCAAGTCCATCAGCTAACCAGAGTTTGTTCATCACACGCACCAGTTGGATAGTTAGCATGTCTTGCTGAAGATCATCACCAGACTGCAAATGCAAAGAAGCCATTTACACAGCATCATCAAAAAACTAAAGAACCTACTTTGAAAATCGCTGGAAGCAATTGTCGATCTGGTCCAAAATAAGAAATCTTTAAAGGCAACGTGTTCGAATTAAAATAACTGCAACTTCTGACGTTAACACCAGTTACTTCTAATCCCGGTCCAAGTGGCAGTGATGTTGGCTTATCAATCAAAGCCTGATGAACACTATCCATGCCTTGACAAAGAGCTTTCTGTCGTAATGATTCTTTGGACACCTTGACCGAGTGCGCAATATCAGCTAGATTCTAGAAAGGCACAAGGTTTATAAAATATTTAATAACAAACATAATTATCAATACCTTGCACATCATATTCTGACTTAGGAACCTTGACAATAGTTTCTCTCCACATATGGCCAACAATGCCCTCAACATCATCTTATTACGTCGATGGTAACGGGCTTGTGTGATGAGAGATTCGTCATACTCTGAGCTGGAGGCGTCGATTGTATTTTGTGGTGCATCACCTGGCAAGCTATGCACTAACAGCCAATACATATGATGTGCAATCCTAGGAGACTCGAGGCATTTGCTTAGAAGAAATCGTGCCATAGCCGATGCCTCATAAGTGTCATGTTTCAATGCCTGCAGTAGCTGCGGTAGCGAATCAACTAGTTGGTCATTAGGAAGCCTGGAAATCCACTCAACTGCCTTTGCACGGACTTGGGCATCTGGATAACGAGGCAATAGCAATTCCAATGCTTGAAGTGGCGACAATTGTGACCATGATCGCAGCAATGAATGTAGATCAATCAAGCTTGCATAATCCCAGCTATGAGCGGCATGCAAAACTTTAGGCAGAGCATATGGAAATTTCTGCAAATAATGTCGTTTCTCCCAAAAGACTTCACGTTGTTCCAAAGCATCAGCATAGCCCTGTTCGGCTGTATCGAGAAGTTCCTGTTGTAAGTTACAATCCAACGAATTAAAGTCGTACTTCGGTGCTGGTGGTGGATTCTCCAAAGGTTCTGGAAAAACAATCCTTCCCCCATAAGGAGGTACTTCTATGCTTAATACTGGACACAAATCCGGTTGGGGATGACATCCTCTTGCAGGTGCCGGCCCAAGGAACTTATCAGTTGTCGGAGGCCAAATCGACAGTAAATACGATCCACAAACCATTTCTCCTTTGTAGTCGAACAACTGTAGCGCACACCAACCCAATTCGGTTGTTATTTGTTTTTTCTCTCCATTCTGATCATTAGATTGATCATTCTCTGCAATCTGAGTTCCAAAAAGGACAAAGATCAGCCTCGATTCTCTGGGCAAAGTACAAATTGGAATATTATCAAAAGTTATCCACGATTCAAACTTAAGCCTGGGAAATAAACCTCCGCTTGTGTCGTTTGAACATTTAATCACCAAAGTTTTGGAAATAAATCTAGTTCCATAATTGATTTGCACACCCATCGAATAGTCCTCGAATTTCCAATTCGGCGGTGGGCGATGCAAACAACTGATATTTACAATAACTGGCTTTAGAACGCATGAAATTGGAATGGGGGCTGGAAAGAAAGGAATTGAAGTTGGGAAAAATTGAATACAAAATAACCTACTAGTAGTATAGTCAACAGATTTAACACAAAAATCCACACGGAATGCATTCGAATAATTTTCCACCAATTCCTGAACGGCATCACGAATTTGATTACACTTGGATTTTATCTGCTCCATTGTGGATTTCGGCCGCATTATAACTTCCGCGTAGTCTCCATGATCCGAACCAACTTCAGGATTAACTCCATATGAAGAGGAATATGTCACCTGGCCATCCTCACATATTTTCTTCAGATCATTTATGTTGCTAGCTATTTCCAGAGTATCAATTGAACCGAGTAAGGCACATATCGCCTTGACACCTTGAACTACTCCCGAACAAGACAATATAGACCGAGAACTTGAATCTTCAGCATTCATTTCAAACTTATCAATCTCAGTTTCAAGAGTTTCTGTAAAGAATGAGCTCAAAATCATAATCTCATAAAAATGTGCACAGTTTACCAATCAAAATCATCATGTTGTCATAGGAAATAGTCGTGGCTGTCTCATTGGGTAGGATTTCTTCGGGTCGCAGGGTGTCATCTCTTAGATCATCTCTCTGTGTCCGAGCAATAACACTCATTGTTGCCTCCGATTTCCTGCACAGCCCCAAATAAACATCCTTTTCCAGCTTCAGACTGTCATGCACACATTGCAATTGACTCAGTTTTGAAGTTGGCGATAGCCATTCTGATACACCAATCGGCTTTGCAGCATAGTCATCAACAGTACCTAGTATTTGACCTTCCAGTGCACAAAATGCATGTCCGATTACAAGTTCTACAGGAGAATTAACTGAAGCAAAAATTTTTATTAATCGATTTTTACAAAGATTTGTATTCTTAACTTACTATCGCTGGTGAAAACAATAGGTGACCCATAGCCATCGATGGGACCCTTTTTACTTGCTTCACAGTCTCTCTGCAGCCCGTTCAGAGCTGGATATACTAAAATCTTTATACTCTGCTCCAGTGGGTAGAAGAAATTGAATTCGGAAGCGACAATGTGCCCAACATTTGTGGTCACGTCGTCATAACGATATTTGGAACGCAAATCTTTTACCATGTAATAGAACTCTAAAAGTTCTGGGTCATGTGCTTTGGAATCTGTGACCATTTCGTAGAGCTTTGTAAAGTTTTTTCTCCTATCTAAAACAACATTGTCCATGGAATGCTCTACTGATTCTGAAGCTTTGTTATTATTTCTAGGAGGCAATGGTGGCGGCGATGATACTAAACCTGACGATGTAGATGGAAATGCATTTTTTGTATACTCCGACCGCCAACCGATTGATGAAACTATTTAGAGAGATAAACAATCAAATTAAATATGTAAATGGGCGACAGAGAGAAAAATATACTGCTCCCATAACTTACCATTTGGACTAACTGGGGTGCGATCCAATTTATTAACAGCCTCATAGACCGGATCTGAGTATTGTGTTCCACCACTATACAAATAATCGAATGGATCATATTCAGCATAGTAGGAAGTGCAATCGGATGCATTATCGCTACCTGCAAGAATCGATAGCATTTTGATATTTGTCTTCTTTTTTGTTTCATACAAAGAAAATATTAACACAAAAATCTCGTCGCAAAATTAAAAATAAAAATTTAGTAGACGTTTGCTTATTTTTAGCTGCATATTAATTATAGCAGCTCCGTGTGGTACGACGATCAGCCCGAAGCAGCGGATAGAAAAACAAAACATTAAACAAAAAAACTAAATAAGCCCCATGTGATAGATAATTTGGGAAACATAACGAAATGTTGTTAAACAGAGAAAAGTTGAAAGAACATTAAAAATATTGTCTCTGTTTGAGAATAGTTTGAGGGCGCAACCGACTGTGAAATGTGTATGTGAAATGGAGAAATGCCAACAGGTGGGCAGAAAAGGAGAGGTGAGTTGTCCAATTAAAACAAAACGCTCCGATTTATTCGCAGAGATACCTACAAACAAAATAAACTTAACAATATTGATCAAGAATTTAAATATGTAATTATTTTTTTGTAAATTCAAACATTATTACACTCTCACAATTTACATCATCTGCAGAATTGTGAATAAGTTGGAATATTATAACGTACAAGGGAAGTACACGTGTGGTTTAATAAATAATGAATGCCATAACAAAACAAAACTCAGTGCACATGCACATGCACTCACTAACAGTTTCGCTGTCGCTTCGTTAAGTGCATTCGTAAACAAAAGTTCTTATCAACATAGAAAATTATAGCTTGGACAATGGATTGCGTCATAACAAGACAAAATTGTAAGACAAATAGATATTTTTTAAATTCTTGGCAAATATACTCTCGTATTGCAAATTATAAGAATTAAGTGTGAAAAATAATATATCGCGAAATTTGATACTTATGCTAAAATGCTTTGTGGCTGATATTATATTGGATCTAGAAAACAAAAAATTAGTGGATCTTAGAACAGAGACACAAGCCTGATTGTGATTTATACATCTACACTTCTTTCCGATAAGGTCCAATATTAAAGTCATTTTGTAATACAGATTATCGAAATTTGAAATGCAGAATTTTGGAAACCGAAATTCTGGACATGTTGAATGAAAACTACTACACATTTTTCCCATTTTGCCGTTGTACCATATTTCAAAAATTTGCTAACGGTTTAAGGCTTGTTTCACACACGGTTGTAAGTTTCATGTAAAATAATCACCCCGATTACATAATCCGATGAATGAGCTGCGGAGGGAGTCAGACCTAATTTTGACATTTGGCTCATAGTAAAAATGTCAAAACTGAGTCTGATTCCCTCCGCAGCTCATTCGTCGGATTCTGTAATCGGGGTGATTATCAATTGAAAAATTAAGTAAATAATACACCAATAATACAAATGATATATGTACATACATTATATACATCCATACATAACAAAGAAGAAAGTCAAAACTTATATTCCAAAATTCTGATTTTTACATTCTTTATTCCAAAGTTATGAATAAATAAAATACGATCATTTAAGGCATTTTAGAATTCATTTATTTAGAATCTGTTTTTTTTTTCAGAAGAAATAAAGAATTAAGGTGGTATTTTGAAACAAAATTTTGAAATACAGAGAAAGAACTGAATTATGAATAGCGCAATCGGAAACCATTTTTTTGAACTTCTGTATAATAATACCTAATCTAAGGTTTCCCATTGAAAAAAAAAACACAATTTAACACCAAAAATGTATCACAATGGAAGTGAGACTGAGGAATGTTTACATGTCCCATCCTGAAGAACATTTTTTGGTAACATTTTCTCAAAAGGTGTTCAATCGACCTCGATAAATTGTATTTGGTTGCAAAGCCATAGTCTCAGAAATGTGCCAAATCTTAAACTTACACACTGTGGTTCCATTTCAGTTAAGCACAATTTTACACTGCCTATATCACTGTGCTTTTTTAAAAAATAAATTTAAAAAATAAAAAATTGTTTATTTGAAATTTCAAATATTTTCTAATAGAGGTACAACAAGTTTTTGTTTTATTGAGTGGGCTTTGATTTTCTAAGTGAGGTAAGTGGTCTCGAGCCTTCCATAAAAGAATATAATGAGATACATATGTAAGATGCATGCTAAAAAAATGAGATCCAGGAGACCTCAGCAATCTCAGTCTCGTGAACAGGATTCTTCAGCAAATTTCCAAGTTTTGCTGTCAAATTACTCAGGGAAAAAAGATTGTATTCGCTGGTTCACATTTTGACGGAGAAAAATTTGCGTCATCTTATTTTCCGGAACACACCATCTGACCAAAAAATAAAACAATATAAATCTGAACTTAAACAGCGTTACATGGTCTTGTGACACCCTAAAGATAACACTGTCGTATACCATTGTTATCTTTGCATTAGGTAACAAATAAAAACCTTTTTTTTCTTAACTTTCAAAATCAATGTTGACCAAATCCGACCTAAGAATTCCTGTATATTCTAATAAAAAAACATTTATTTCCAGGTTATATTACACAACAAAGCAATTTTTCTAAAAAAAAAACTAATAACGGTATCTTATTATCTAACTTATAACTTCCGCCTTCTTAAAAAATAATTTTGAGTTATTGCTTTATTTGTTTATGCTGAACTAAAGTTAAATTGAGTTTTCCGTTTAATTTTAATTTTAATTTTAATTTTAATTTTAATTTTAATTTTAATTTTAATTTTAATTTTAATTTTAATTTTAATTTTAATTTTAATTTTAATTTTAATTTTAATTTTAATTTTAATTTTAATTTTAATTTTAATTTTAATTTTAATTTTAATTTTAATTTTAATTTTAATTTTAATTTTAATTTTAATTTTAATTTTAATTTTAATTTTAATTTTAATTTTAATTTTAATTTTAATTTTAATTTTAATTTTAATTTTAATTTGTTCCACTGAACTGAAGTTTAAACCAAAAGTGAAAAGTTTAAACCTCCACTGTGAAACTAAGTTTTAGGGTTTTCGTACATATGTACATTATATCGCTTCAATTGTATTTTTAAGTATGTAAGGCGAAGGCTACCAACAAACTAACGATTTCTCGAAGAAAAAAAAGGGGGAATTCAAAAAATTCAAAATTTACTTTGCTTTTAGATTTTAAGTGAGTTTCATTATTATTTCCATACATAACATAACCTCAAATACATATCGCATTTTGGATAAAGTTGGAATATTTCGCAAAACCTGACGTGATTTAGGTGCCGGATTCGAGCTCAGGGGAACATAAATCATCGGAAATATAGTTTAGTTTCTGTGACAAAAATTGTCTTGACCAGTGTTACTATTCATTTGTTTATGGTTTTAGCAAGTGAATGACAACGACTAGCAATTGGAATAGTCTTGTTGATAAACTAATTGAGTAATGTTTGTTTTTAAATGGGAAATAATTTTCGCAATAGAGGAAAAAATGCGTTTAAAAATTACTACAATAAAATAAATACGTTTTATATTTTTGTATACAATTTGTTCAATCTTTTATATCCATTAATTTGATTTTGTTCAAAAAATTAAAAGATTAATATTTATTCTTAGAATCAATAACCACAGTCGATTCTCTAGAATCTAGATTATACCGTTGTCTTTCAATGAAATTTAATTTGGAGATAGAGGAGATTTCCTTCTTTGATTGAATATTACTTAATATTCTGAATTATGTGCAAAATGGATACATTGAAAGACGAAAATAAAATGCCTATACTTTTTTTATGGTGTAAAGTGATGAGAATGAAGAATATTAATCGAAATATAACTTGAAAATAGAGTTTAATGTTCTCTGAATTAACCGGATTGAGACCTATGGCTTTGTTCTGATACAGGAAATAACAAATAAGCATTGCTTCTTTAAGTTTTAAAACGTGTTCCGTATTTCCTATAAATTTAAGCTTTTACCAAATTTAAAGAGCTTAATGTGGAAAAAATCATGAAAGATTGCGCTTTAAAAATTTGAGTTAGGTAGATAAACTACTTCTAACTAACTTGCTACTACAGCTCTTCCATTTTGTAGGACTAAGATAATCATAACAAATAATAAAAAGAATTGAGCACTGTTAAATGTATATTTTATTTTTTATAGTATAAAGTCTTTTAACAATTATTTTCATTAAAATAAAATTCTATACACAATATTTCTCTCTAAGAAAAAATGATATGTATTAGAAAATATACAATAATTTGTTCGTAAAAAAAATTTAACACATCATTTCACTCTGTGTGTCGAATATAATACTTTTTGTATATTATTTTTTTCATCTTCTCGAGGCACGATTGCTGTAGTAGCAGTTTTGTGTAGCGGTAGAAGGAATACTTTTAAATTCCTTTTTATTTCCATAATACTGGAAGAAGAAAAAGAGAGAGAAGTGTACACAAAAACCGATTTTTATTGTTTTGAAATAATTTGATACTTTCCTACAGAGAAACTAAAGCAAAACTGAGAAGTGTAAGGAGCCAAGGATACAATAAGGATTTTTTATCTGATCTGATCTTGCGAGATGAAAATTATGATTTATGCGAAATGTGAACTAATAAGGACAAATGAGTAATAAATGAACATTCGGCACGAGACAAACATTTTATGAAAAAAAAAGCAAATTAAAAGTGCTCACCATAATCGTCTTCGTTAAGCAGTGGATCGAAAGCTTCCAGCACACTCACTCTAGATCTGAAAATGAAAAAGAAAACATATATATTATCTTTCTTCTTCTATAAATCAAGAATCTTACGGATCATCTTGAGTAAGGTCAATTAAATCATCGCCAAGATTTTTTTTAGTCTTGCGATTGATTCCATTGCTCGAATTGCTTCTCATCGAAGGTGAAGTTCCAAGTGATGAGACACCAGACAACGACTGCGACTTCGTCATTTGAAGCATTGGATTCGTTGGATTTTGCAATACCATAGCGCTGCTTGGATTTGATACACTTTGAATGGGAATCTCTGCAGTTGAAGACTGCCGTTGCTGTGAGTTTGAAGGAAACTGAACGGGGGGATATGACTGTTGGGTTGTGATGTTTGCAGGACGCTGCATACCAAGCCCATAGCCGTAACTATTAGCTGGTGTAACTCCGTAGCCATATCCTGCTGCTGTTATGGCTGGCCGTTGATATACAGGAGTATACTGCCCCGCTGGCCTCATAAAGCCTATCGCATGAGGGTGCCTTACATGTTGCGCTGGCATACTGTACAATTTCGATAGCTCCTCATTTGTCAGAGGTGCTTTTTGTGCTGGTTGTTGGGGAGTGAAAGGGACCAGCTGCATACCTGTTTGGTTCAGCTGTTGATTCAAAAATGACGCTGAAGATCCGAAGTTTTGTTGAGAGTTAATTACTGGCAAGGGTTGTGGTGCCGCGCTCAACTTTTGAATGTCCTCTAAGAGCTTATCAAAAGTCGTATGCTCTGGTTTTTTCAATGAAGTCGGACTAACAAATGATATTAAATCAGATTCACCAACTGTCGATGGAATTTCTTCTGGCAGACGGATTTCGCTATGCCTACGTGATGGTACTGCCGGTGGAGGAGCTATAGATGAACTATTCGGAGACGTGAATGATCCTGGCCGCAATCTAGACTGAGCACTTAAGTAATCTTTTTCATTTGATTTCTTATGATAGCCGGCATTCGGTGGCGAAGCCCTGCTTCCCATGTATGAATACTGAGACTTCGAACGTCGGAAGTCATCAAGAGCTTGCGATTCTATACTTAAAGCGGTCGCTTTGGCTAGGTCTTCCTGGAATTGTTTTTCGTAGTCGATTTCAGCTTGATTTGCCATGTTGGGGCTGAAAATATAAATGCATTAGGATTGTTATCAATATTGATGTTGGTAAGAAGCATTTATATTTTAAAGTAAGGTTTATTGAAAATGAATTAATAAACTATGAAATACGCACAAAGCACCTTACCAATAATCAAATTTAGTGAAGATTTAAATATTTCATTAAAATATACCATAATGAAATGGACTTTAAATAACAAACCATACATTAATATTTAATTGGGCTCTAAACAGTAAACCATATGTCGTATGAACTACAAAAAAATTAACATTCCATGTATGGTTCATTATTTGGGATCCATAACATCATGGTTCATTTCACTGAAATATTTAACTCGTCGCTAAATTTGATTATTGGTAAGGCCCAAGTGTTTCCTTCAATAATAAATAACTGACCAAATAAGACAAAAAACATCCAAAGAAATTAAAAAAAAAAACTAGGTTCTGAAGAAAAACTTGTCTTCAGCAAAAAAAAAAACAACGTAAATTGATAAAAAGTTTTATAGAAAATACAGACAAGTAAAACAAACTTATTGAACTATCCGAAATTAAAATCAAGAGAAATAGTTTTGAAAGAAACCACACGTACAATGTAAACAAAATTAAAATAATTTCAAGCTTAAAAATATTTTTTATAATCAGAGAAAAAAATAATCTATAAATTGGAACAATTTCGTTCCCTCGCGTTTTGCCAACCCCGATAATGTTAGTTTTGCTGTAGAATATTATCAAACAAATAGTGGAATCAAAATACGTGAAACAATAAGAACAAGAAGCAACACACTGCAACTATTTGTCGATTCCTTAATTAACATGAAAATAAATCTTGATTTTGAAACAGTAGGTGTACACATGCTTTACGTAACCTGACTATTTTATTTTTAGTAAGAGGCACCACTAGGCTTACCAGATTCGATCTTTTATAATTCTTCATTTATGAATGAAATACTCGTTAAATTTGGTAAAATATTTTAATATGAGTATTTTGTCAAAGTTTACGAAGATTAGGTTAAAAATCTCTTTCAAAAAAGTATTTTTTTTATTGGTGTGCATGGAATAAGGTGTGGGTTCGATTCCCAGCCGTGCCAACTAAAAACAGAAATGTTTTATCCGAGGTACTGCCTCTTGCGAGGAACTGACAAATCCTCCAAGAGTATACTTGTCATGAAAAAGTGCTTCTCATTTAGCCGTTCGGACTCGGCAAAAAACTGTAAAACTCCATTCCTGCCAACAACATGCACAAAGGAATGGTTCGGAGAGTCACTAGGCCTTGGTTCTCCACGAGCTGTTGCGCCACCCAATTTATTTGTTTACATGGAATAAGGTACGTGTGTACCACGAAAAGATATTAGAATATCACACGAATCTAGAATTTGTCAGAGAACTACTATAATAATAGTAGTAGAAATCCTCTAGTTACAGTAAAGGAGAGAGTAGAGCATGTACAGAGGAGGTGAGCAATTGTTGATTGTGATTTGAGATTGTTTGTCAAAGTTTAGACTATTTTCAATTATTGTAGGTGTACATTAAAAATTATGTATAATAAAAATTTTTGTTTTATTTTACAACTCGAATGACTTTCTTTGCATTTTATGTTGAAAAAAAAAATATTCCAACGGGGTGGGTTGATGCCCGGTTTGAGGTGCAACGTGTATCTTGGCTATTTTGGGGACGTTAAAAAGTCGCTTGGTGAAGAACCTTAAAACCGTTTATAAGTTCATGTCTTATGACCAAGTGTAGCAAACACTGAAATCCATTGCTGAATTAATAGGTGCATTACCCTTCTAAAACCACCTTAAGAGTGCATTTATCATTGTTAGAATGAGCTCAATACTAAGTCAATACTACATTACCCTGCTAAAACCATCTAAAGAGTGCATTTATCGTTGTTAGAATGAGCTCAATACTAAGTCAATACTTATGGTCAGTTTCACAGTCTCATTTAAAACTTGAACTGAGTTCAATTGCTCTGCTGAACTAAAGTTAAAACCGAAAGTCGAGTTTAAACTTCCACTGTGAAACTGTGTGTTCATTATATCGTAGAAAGAAGAGTTACAAATTTTACATTGCCAGTTTTGATGACAAAGTAGAGAGCCGATATTTACAGAATGATAGACAGACTCGAAGGAAGCTTTTGCTGTTTGCGGGTTCGTTTCTCGCGTACAACTTACATATCTATACTCATCTTATAACCTTTCTTCAAATTTTCAAACTGCTTTTTGTTCTGTAAGAACTTAACTTACGTTTTACTTTTGCAACAAATATTTAATTTTATTAACTAAATTTCCAGTCAACCTAGCATGGCGCCTATGGCACACACGGTTTAAAGGAAGTGTGGTTTTCTGTAATTCAACAAGGAAATTGTTTATCAGAGAATTATTATCGCATGAGTGGATTAGTGTTAATCAGAGACCATTAAACTGCCTCACAGACTCAGACATGCACCAAAAATTATCTAGCTGTTAGATTTTTGTTTCGTCTGCCTCTTCTTTATGCAGCCCGTAGCGATTATAAAAAAAGGAAGAGGAAAAACTGATAAAAATTATCAAAGTTATTGTTTTTTCAGCAAGAAATTTATAATTGAATTTAAATGTATCATCTCAAAATGTGTTTCAGAGTTCTTTTATTCAATTGATCAAATAAATATGGATTTATAGGGCTGTGAAAGTTTTTTAATATGTATTAAGTAAAACAAAACAAAAGAAAAAAGAACCAAAGATTTTTTCCAAATGCATTTTCGTTGCTGCTTTCTTCTTACCTGGGATATATTTCTTATTTAAAATATAATGCAATGTGTCGTTTTAAATTTGATATTAAAATTATGGAATTTATTTTCGTTTTTAAGGTAGTATGGAAAACATTTTCTACTTGCAGCAAATTAAAAATTTATTTGTTGGAAACTTTTTCTCAGTTCTCCGCCTTCACGGTTTTCGGGATTCGGGTGAATTATGACATTTGAATTTCGAAAAGTTTTTGTCAAACATGAGGGAAAATGTAGTAGATGAATGAACCCGCTGTGCGTTCGAGAAATTCGTGAGGCCGAGCGCTCATCTCTCAGGGTAGTGTCGTTTTCGATTGGACGTCTGGAATACTCCTTTTAGCCTAGTACATACTTCCTCGTGAAGTGAACAATCACCAGTAGAGAAAGTGATTTTTTGACATTGTTTACTGGTACAGACATGCGAATGCGCTGTGAACATTTGACGTTTAAAATCAAAATGCCTCCAATGAGGCATTTTTCTTTTATAATCGAACCATCAACTCTTCACCAAGAGTTCCACTGCATTTTGCACGGGAATTGCTCGTGAACGAAAACTCTCCACATAGCTTCATGAGCATGTTCACGGGTGAAGCCTAGTACGCAGATCGAGCAAAGACAAATTTTATCTCTACATTTGTTTTCTCGAGACAAATTCTGAAGGTGTAGAGATAAAAACACAAGTCAAATAAGAACAGTAGCGTAGCTATAAATTTAAAAAATTATAAAATATCCTTCATTTGACATAAATTTGAAATTTTTACCAAAAATCAGAAAAAAAAGCTTTTGCAGAGCAAGAAAAATTGATCGCATGTGCTTGATGGGGAATAATATAATGTGGATTGTCGGAAATTTTCAGTTTGGGGCGACTTTCCCGATTTCGAAGTTGATTTTTTTTAGGGGTAGGTAGGTATCTCAATAGAAAATTTTTCAAATCTTAAGGTGAGGAAACCCCCCTAAATGCAATTAAATATTGTTTAAAATTTTGAAAATCGGGTATTTTTTTTACCGAATTGCACTTTTTACACCCGGAATCCGGTAACGCGGATATTTTCATTCGATAGATTTTCACTAGAAAACACTAACAGCCTTATTCATAAACGCATCATAGCAAGTGCATAGTACTATGCACTCGTTATAATGCCGCCGAACGCGAAAACCGTATTCATAAAACTTATACAACGTTATGCTATGTTCCCACCGAGACGAAATCCGAGATTTCAGCTAAAAAATTTCGAGATTTCAAATGGGTGGAGCAGAATTTCATGGAGATTTCGTTGAAATCCAGAGTTTTTATTGAGATTTCATTTAAATTTCTATGAAATGTTTTCCCAGCAGCTCAAAATATGAAAAGTTTTCAACCCAAATCTCGGATTTCGTTTTGGTGGGAACATAGTATTACATAGGCTCATTATAAGCTAAACGCTTTTGGAGGTTGGTGGCAACATAAGGATATTTGAGTATCGAAATGTCATTAATACCCACAAAAGTGAGATATTTAGTTATATGTATACGCGTTCATACAATGTCTATACCTATTCTTCCCAATAAAATCTGTGTGTGAGAGCGAAAAGAATAATGATACAAATCAACAATTTTTTTTCACAAACAAATTTAATTTTATTTATGCACATATGCGTATCTGTATCTATCATAAACAATAAAACACACAAAAACTTTATTAAATATAATACAAAACAAACTAAAGAAACTAAAAAAAATCCAACTGAGACGGAGCGGCGACAGCGGCGCCGGCACAGTGGAAAAAATGGGTTGTTTTTATTCTTTATTCTTTAATAAACACTGAGAGTAAATGGAATTTTCAGTATTTTTGAGTTTTTATAGACACTTTTATTTATTATTATCAAAAACAACACAGAAAAGCTACAAAATAATAATTTAGAACACAGAAATTGAAAAGACCCGAACTGGAAGTATTTTTATTTTATTGATTTTTCACAAACAGCTGATGTTTATGCTTACCCGGAGGCCACACGAGCGAGTACTCGCTAGCGAGTTGGGTACATACATTAATTGTCAAATCACTCGCCACTCTACTCGCTTCTCAACTGGCTTCGAAAAAGGCAAGCGAGTTGGCTAGCGAGTAGCAAAAGTTGCGATGTTTTAGTAACTCCCTAGTGCCCTTTCACACGAGGAAACTGAGTTGCCAGCAACTTTTAGTTCCATGGTGAGAAGGGCAGGAGGAAAGAGGGGCGAAAAGAATCTCCCCGGTCGAGGATTTGAGGAGATTTTTTGACATTTCCTTTCACAGCTAAGTTTAGTTGTGTTCAACCAATAGACTTTCAAGGGGAATTTAAAAAATTGCCTAGAGATTTGTTTCCTCGTGTGAAAGGTACAAGAGATTTTTAAGGAGATTAAAAGAAAACGTCAAAAAAATCTACAGCAACTTGTTTCTTCGTGTGAAAGGGGACCTAGCGATTACTCGCTCGTGTGGCTTCAGGGTGATTCGGAGGCCACACGAGCGAGTACTCGCTAGCGAGTTGGGTACATACAATAATTGTCAAATCACTCGCCGCTCTACTCGCTTCACAACTGACTTCGAAAAAGGCAAGCCAGTTGAATAGCGAGTAGGAAAAGTTTCGATGTATTAGTAACTCGCTTGCGATTAATCACTCGTGTGGCCTCAGGGTAAGGTGCACCAAAAAATCTCTTCAATGATTCGCTACGAGTTCGCATTGGTTTGGGAGAGCCTTTATAGTTCTAGCTTAAAGGCTCTCCCAAACCAAGGTGAAATCAATGCGAATCATTCGCAAATATAGTTTTTTTTTTAATCTGTGTGTGAGAGCGAAAAGAATAATGATACAAATCAACAATTTTTTTTCACAAACAAATTTAATTTTATTTATGCACATATGCGTATCTGTATCTATCATAAACAATAAAACACACAAAAACTTTATTAAATATAATACAAAACAAACTAAAGAAACTAAAAAAAATCCAACTGAGACGGAGCGGTGACAGCGGCGCCGGCACAGTGGAAAAAATGGGTTGTTTTTATTCTTTATTCTTTAATAAACACTGAGAGTAAATGGAATTTTCAGTATTTTTGAGTTTTTATAGACACTTTTATTTATTATTATCAAAAACAACACAGAAAAGCTACAAAATAATAATTTAGAACACAGAAATTGAAAAGACCCGAACTGGAAGTATTTTTATTTTATTGATTTTTCACAAACAGCTGATGTTTATGCTTACCCGGAGGCCACACGAGCGAGTACTCGCTAGCGAGTTGGGTACATACATTAATTGTCAAATCACTCGCCACTCTACTCGCTTCTCAACTGGCTTCGAAAAAGGCAAGCGAGTTGGCTAGCGAGTAGCAAAAGTTGCGATGTTTTAGTAACTCCCTAGTGCCCTTTCACACGAGGAAACTGAGTTGCCAGCAACTTTTAGTTCCATGGTGAGAAGGGCAGGAGGAAAGAGGGGCGAAAAGAATCTCCCCGGTCGAGGATTTGAGGAGATTTTTTGACATTTCCTTTCACAGCTAAGTTTAGTTGTGTTCAACCAATAGACTTTCAAAGGGAATTTAAAAAATTGCCTAGAGATTTGTTTCCTCGTGTGAAAGGTACAAGAGATTTTTAAGGAGATTAAAAGAAAACGTCAAAAAAATCTACAGCAACTTGTTTCTTCGTGTGAAAGGGGACCTAGCGATTACTCGCTCGTGTGGCTTCAGGGTGATTCGGAGGCCACACGAGCGAGTACTCGCTAGCGAGTTGGGTACATACAATAATTGTCAAATCACTCGCCGCTCTACTCGCTTCACAACTGACTTCGAAAAAGGCAAGCCAGTTGAATAGCGAGTAGGAAAAGTTTCGATGTATTAGTAACTCGCTTGCGATTAATCACTCGTGTGGCCTCAGGGTAAGGTGCACCAAAAAATCTCTTCAATGATTCGCTACGAGTTCGCATTGGTTTGGGAGAGCCTTTATAGTTCTAGCTTAAAGGCTCTCCCAAACCAAGGTGAAATCAATGCGAATCATTCGCAAATATAGTTTTTGTTGTTGTTTAGCATTTTATATCTTTCATATTTTGTGTTATTGTGAATGATTTCGTGTCGTCGGCGAATGTTTTGCGTTGGTTTGGGAGATCCTTAAGGCTACCCCAAACCAACGCGAAACATTCGCCGACGAGGCGAAATCATTCACAATAATACAAAATATGAAAGATACACAAAGCTAAACAACAACAAAAATCTACCTTTGCGAATGATTCGCTATGATTTCGCGTTGGTTTGGGAGAGCCTTTAAGGTTCTCCCAAACCAACGCGAAACAATCGCCGACGACGTGAAATCATTCACAATAACACAAAATTTGAAAGATACACAATGCTAAACAACAACAAAAAAACGCCTTTGTGAATGATTCGCTATGATTTCGCGTTGGTTTGGGGGAGCCTTTACCCGGAGGCCACACGAGCGAGTACTCGCTAGCGAGTTGGGTACATACATTAATTGTCAAATCACTCGCCGCTCTACTCGCTTCACAACTGGCTTCGAAAAAGACAAGCCAGTTGACTAGCGAGTAGGAAAAGTTTCGATGTATTAGTAACTCGCTAGCGATTACTAGCTCGTGTGGCCTCAGGGTTACCCGGAGGCCACACGAGCGAGTACTCGCTAGCGAGTTGGGTACATACATTAATTGTCAAATCACTCGCCGCTCTACTCGCTTCACAACTGACTTCGAAAAAGGCAAGCCAGTTGAATAGCGAGTAGGAAAAGTTTCGATGTATTAGTAACTCGCTTGCGATTACTCGCTCGTGTGGCCTCAGGGTAAGGTGCACCAAAAAATCTCTTCATGATTCGCTACGAGTTCGCGTTGGTTTGGGAGAGCCTTTATAGTTCTAGCAAACGTGGCCAATTTTCAGAATTTTTATGACAGCCGACCAATCAGTCAGAACACTCAAAAATTCAGCCATCTGAATCCATGAATGCGGCCACTTTGAACGTTTTTAATAGCTGCGTTTTTTTGTATGTCCATATGGAGTTTGGCGAAAAAAACGACATCGGGACATTTCAACATTTGCCTTGGTCTGCCATTTTGTTCTGAACTATCTTACCAACAAACATTTGACATATCTATACAAATTATCGATAACACAACGACAATGGTAGTCTGGCAATACCGTTTTATCGGGACAAAAGTTAACTCCAGTTAATTATCTGGACCATAGATAAACAAATAAAGATGGGAAACCTTCGTACGTTTCACCCCCCAAAACCCATTTGTTTACATTGTTGTTTTTGTAATTTCACTTCGTGTCGATGAATAGATGTGAATTGCAACAACAATTTAACGCGGTGAGTTTGATTTGTTTTGACAGTTCGATTTTTTTTTCCAAACAGGTGATGTTTTTAATTTGGTGCGTCTGCCTCATTGTTTTATATTTTAAAACAATAATAAAATGATAATTGTTAATAGTTACGTAAGGTTTCAAGAAGCTATCTGGTATACAGCATCGAGAAATTCCTCGTCCATTCGTAATTGTTAATACCTAAATTCATTTCAGACGCCACTCGTGATTTGGTTTCCCAAATTCAGCTTGTTTATTAAATTCTTTCGCATTGCTTCCATTGGTGGTGATAATATCTATTTCCATAAATATGAATGCTGTTTTAAAAGTGGTTTTTACGTCGTCGGTGCTAAGATAATGATCCTGTAGCAGACATGACCCCTTTTCCTAAGTTAGTTTCAGGCCGCCAAATTGAGTCATTTTTAGTATTTTTCATTTAATAAATGGTTTCTTAAATGTTATAACTGCTTACTGAATTTTGATGGTTGAAGCGGTTTTTAGCCTTAATTTATGTCTCTAAGTTATTTAAAAACCATATCCAGCTTAAACAAAAAATGTACCCATAGAACTGTATCATCATATTCTTGAAATTCGAAAAAAGACGAAAATTCTTTTTTGAGACAATTTTTTGAAGTCTTTGCTCGAATTGGAAATGGTTTTTGTAATAACTTAGAAGACCTTAATTTAGACTAAGAACCGTTTCAATAATCAAAATCGGGCAAGTAGTTTTGAAATGGCAACGTTTTGTATCCAGCACTTGCAAGAATTTCATTTAAATTACTTGCAAGTGTTAGATATAAAGCGTTGTCATTTCAAAACTACTAGCTGGATTTTGATGGTTGAAGCGGTTTTTAGCCTTAATTTAAGCCTTCTAAGTTATATTAATAACCATTTCCAATTTAAACAAAAATTTCGAAAAATTTGCCCATAGAACTATAGTATCATCATATTCTTGAAATTCGAAAAAAGGCGAAAATACTTTTGTAAGACAATTTTTTGAAATCCTTGCTCGAATTGGAAATGGTTTTTGTAATAACTTAGAAGACCTTAATTAAGACTAAGAACCGTTTCAATAATCAAAATCGGGCAAGTGGTTTTGAAATGGCAACGTTTTGTATCCAGCACTTGCAAGAACTTCATATAAATTACTTGCAAGTGTTAGATATAAAGCGTTGTCATTTCAAAACTACTAGCTGGATTTTGATGGTTGAAGCGGTTTTTAGCCTTAATTTAAGCCTTCTAAGTTATATTAATAACCATTTCCAATTTAAACAAAAATTTCGAAAAATTTGCCCATAGAACTATAGTATCATCATATTCTTGAAATTCGAAAAAAGGCGAAAATACTTTTGTAAGACAATTTTTTGAAATCCTTGCTCGAATTGGAAATGGTTTTTGTAATAACTTAGAAGACCTTAATTTAGACTAAGAACCGTTTCAATAATCAAAATCGGGCAAGTAGTTTTGAAATGGCAACGTTTTGTATCCAGCACTTGCAAGAACTTCATATAAATTACTTGCAAGTGTTAGATATAAAGCGTTTTCATTTCAAAACTACTTGCCCGATTTTGATTATTGAAACGGTTCTTAGTCTTAATTAAGGTCTTCTAAGTTATTACAAAAACAATTTCCAATTCGAGCAAAGATTTCAAAAAATTGTCTCAAAAAAGTATTTTCGTCTTTTTTCGAATTTCAAGAATATGATGATACTATAGTTCTATGGGCAAATTTTTCGAAATTTTTGTTTAAATTGGAAATGGTTATTAATATAACTTAGAAGGCTTAAATTAAGGCTAAAAACCGCTTCAACCATCAAAATCCAGCTAGTAGTTTTGAAATGGCAACGCTTTATATCTAACACTTGCAAGTAATTTATATGAAGTTCTTGCAAGTGCTGGATACAAAACGTTGCCATTTCAAAACCACTTGCCCGATTTTGATTATTGAAACGGTTCTTAGTCTAAATTAAGGTCTTCTAAGTTATTACAAAAACCATTTCCAATTCGAGCAAGGATTTCAAAAAATTGTCTTACAAAAGTATTTTCGCCTTTTTTCGAATTTCAAGAATATGATGATACTATAGTTCTATGGGCAAATTTTTCGAAATTTTTGTTTAAATTGGAAATGGTTATTAATATAACTTAGAAGGCTTAAATTAAGGCTAAAAACCGCTTCAACCATCAAAATCCAGCTAGTAGTTTTGAAATGACAACGCTTTATGTCTAACACTTGCAAGTAATTTATATGAAGTTCTTGCAAGTGCTGGATACAAAACGTTGCCATTTCAAAACCACTTGCCCGATTTTGATTATTGAAACGGTTCTTAGTCTTAATTAAGGTCTTCTAAGTTATTACAAAAACCATTTCCAATTCGAGCAAGGATTTCAAAAAATTGTCTTAAAAAAGTATTTTCGCCTTTTTTTGAATTTCAAGAATATGATAATACTTTCTGTCCAGCCCACACCTATGTGTGAATAATCTTGAAGAAAAGCTGACCAGTCCGCGGATTGAAAATGAAAATTGCTCCATTGATTGGCTTTGTTGTCAAATGGCCCTCAAATGTCTTATGAATTGTAACTCGATACCCATTTGTGTCGTCGACAAACCAAATGATTTGAGATAACAATTCTCCGTAATTCTGTGACGAGAGATAAGGTTCTGTAGGCTCAGAAATACAATGGCAATGCCTTTCTTTCCTAATGCGCTGACTCTACCTGAACTGTAGTTGCCTTTGGAGACTTCAAACGATGTTTACACCCATCCATGCCTGCACCCTTGGCAAAAACCGCCCATGATTCCTTCGGTGATTTCGGTGACTTCCCACCATTCATTCAATTTTGACTAGGCCGGATGTTATAATAGTTCCTACGGATAATCTTTGCACTACAACTACATATATCGCCGTAGGACACTTGGTATCAAATGCAATACCGTGGTTCATTGGGGTCATAGGACTTTTCACTTTCGGGATTTTGCTACACAATCAAAACTTTGTTGCCATTTTTGTTGGCTTCAAGTTCGCATTTGAATTATTGAACAGCTCGAATTTATTTATTTTTCCCCAAAAAATATCGCGATTTATTAAAAATTATTGACTCATAATTTTGTTAAATGCAAAATCATTCGAATTTTTTGTGTGTTTTGACGTTTGTTAACAAGATTGTGGGGAACTTTTTTTTTTGTTCGTGGTGAAAAAAGTACAAGGGATGTGTTCATTAAATAGAAAAAAAATACTAAAGCCAAGTCCACATCTGCAAATTCGTTGGTGTATTTTGCAATTGTATTTAATTTGGATTTACGTACTGAATAATATTTAACACCCATTTATTATCAAAAAAAAAAAAACACGACTATAGGAGATAAAACTTTGTTTTTGTTTAAAGTTAGGTAGCGCTGGACTTGGGTTGAATATAAAAGTGAGTATACCTACTGTTTTATTGGTGCTTGCATAGCTGCGCTAGATATACCTACATAAATACCAATAAAACGCACCTATTGACATTTCAAAAAATCTCAGAGGTTGTTCAGACAGGCCTTTGGACTCACTTCATATGAGGCGTGTTTGAACACCATATTTAAATTGTAAACAATTTTTTTCTTTAAAAAGAATGTTAAGTGGTTTTCGTTTTTTATTTTTTCGACCTGAGGTCAACTTTGCTTTCCATTCAACCAAAAACAAAAAATCATTTTTTTTCGACCTCAGGTCGATTCTTCAAATCTCAATTTTAAGCAAGACTTACACGCATATTTGCACATACACCAAAATAAACTGACATAAATCTGAACGTATTAGTTTGCATTTGGCATTTCGCAGTGTTGTTTACTTTCGATAAGAAAGTGGTGTTTGTTGGACAAATTCATCAATAGAAAAATAGTCACTAACACAGTTACAAAACAAATCAAATCTGATTTTGTGTTCTATTTACCACTAAAAAATTATGATCTGACCACCAAATCTGAAATGGTTAAATGAAAAACCACATTAAATACATTATGGTTATTCATGCAACAGCGTAAAGTCGTCGTAAACGTTGCGTTGTACAGCGCTATTAATAAAAAACGCTTATTCTACCTTTACTCCACGATTTTACTTAACCATCGAATATGATTTAAGCCACAGGTTAAAATTTCTCATTAAAAAAATTTTTTGTTCGTGGAATAGTAAAGTGACGTTTACCGTATGAGGCCTGTTAAGTATCCTGAAATTTGTACCAAGTTTCGGAAGCTTGGGTTTTTTCCGTATGGATTTTGACATTTTAAATTTCAAGTTACCAAACATACCTAAGAAATTTCTTGTTTGTGTCTATCTAAATTATTATTAGGTATTAGGGAAAATTTAATTAAAAAAAGGAAAAGAAGCGAGAGTTGGAGCACCAAAGACAAAGTAAGTTCATGCAAATTAACCACACCATTTATAAATAACATTTTGCTTTATATTCTTCAGAACCTAATAAAATCATCGTGCATAGAAATAAAATGTTATTGAAAATGTAAATTTTTTGATACCAACGCCAATAAAAAAAAAAGAGTCTGCTGCTTGTTCCTTCGCTAAACCATCTGCTTCGGTGGCTTAGCATAGTAAACGTCACGTAGCTAAAATTTTGTTGTATTAGTAACATTTTGCACTTAATCCATGGAATAAGGCTAACCTTTCACTATTCCGCGTTTATTAATTTGGCTGATAAAGTTTAAAATTTCGTAATTCTGTCACAATTTGTATGGCAAATTATACATATTTACGAAGTTTGAAAGTTTACCACGTTTACGACGACTTTACGATGTTGCAGCATGAATACCCTTATTACTTTAATTATTGTATACGTTTACAATCAGAATTAAAGTTACGTTTTTGTGTTATTTATGTTGATTTTCGCTGTCGTCGGCGAATGTTTTGCGTTGGTTTGGGAGAGCCTTTAAGTTTGCTGAACCACGCATCAACATTTGAACCACGATTGTTCAACTAATCCTTAGTGTTATCCGAAATGTCAGTTGAAAATTCTTGATATTTTAAATTGATGGAACAAGATTGTCTAGAAATTTCAAAGTCCTAATGAAGTCCTTCTCCACCAATTTAAAAACTCAAAAATTTTCAGCTGAAATCTCAGATTTCGGTTTGGTGGGAACATAGTCAAATGTACGTTTAACTGACACACGACCATTTTCTTTCTTCAATACAATTTTGTATACGAAAAACTCGGATATAAGAAAAGAATTCGTTGGATTTTTTGACTTTCTTATATCCATAACCAACACTTTTCTTTTTATTAAAAGTTGCTCGAAATCTTCCTCATAATTTTAATTTGGATGATATATAAGGTGAAGCTAACACTTTTAGGTTCGTTCTTCCCATTTTTATACTTTTTGAACATGCCCACGGTTTTCAAAAATAACCGATAAATTAATTCACCACTCCATCGGACCTGTGGTGAATGGAGGAGTTGATTCTATGTGTGCGTTTTGCACTGGTTTTCACTAATACTTTGCAAATCTAATACATCAGCTGTTCGCTTCAGCTTGTAGGCAAATCAAAATGGCAGCTGAGGATTGACTTCTTTATTTCATATTCTCTGATCTGGACTTAGCTAACTCTATATGGACATAGTTGTTGTTGCATTTAACATGTAAATTGTTTTGCTTTGTTGTCGTTTTTTTCACACAATTTTATCTGGACATGCAAAAAAACACAGCTAATGTCGAATTCCTTTCACCATTTCAGACCGATTTTAAATCGATTATTTTTTTGGGTAGAAGGAATTTGTAAAAAAGTCGAAATTTTTGTTTGTGATTGTATGTGTGCAAATTGACAGCAGTTTTGAGGCAAAAAGTAAACAAATTAATGTGCATACAAATTCATAAATTATTCGTGTCGTTTTGTACGATTAAAAACAAATATATTTTCGAGAATAGTTGCAAATATAAACAAAAATTGTTGTGCTCTCGTTAAAGTTAAAAAAAATATTCCAAAATCCATTAATAAACACACCAATCGAAGAACACATCGGCGAACGTGCGCTTCTTATCACAAATTGACTTTGGGCACTTGAAATCGAAATTTATTGATATTTTGATTACTTCTTATTAATTATTCACTATTTTTTAATCAATAAGAAACTTTTTCAAAAATATATTTGCTTTTAATCCACTCAAACGAACGACGAACACTTTAGAATATTTGTTAAATCCGCGGCAAACTACTTGCAACTCCAGAGAAATGTCAAATCTTCCTAGTGTGTGTGCAAGTCTGTTGTCGAATTCCTTACAACCAAATAATCGATTTTTTTCTAAACAAAATCGATTTTTTTCTAAACAAAATCGATTTTATTCTGTCAAAACAAATCTTGCATTTTCAGGAAGATTTCAAATCGATTTCACACACACTAACAAGATTTGACATTTCTCTGGAGTTGAAAGTATTTTGCGGCGGGTTTAACAAATGTTCTAAAGTGTTCGTCGGTCATTTAAATAGATTAAAAGCAAATAAATCATTAAAACTAATTTTAATTCATCAAAAAATAGTGAATGGTCAGTTAGAAGTTATAAAAATGTCAACTAACTTCGATTCAAAGTGCCCAAAGTCAATTAAAGATATAAATCGCGCGCTCGCCGATGTGTTTCTCGAATGATGTTTCTTGGATGAATTTGGGTTGTTTATTTTACTTTAATGGCCACATAACTATTTTCTGTTTATTTTTGCAACTTTTCTTGGAAATGTAATGTTTTTAATCTAACAAAATGACGCGAAAAACTGAATGCACTTTGGAATATTTGTTACAAATTTGTATGCGCATAGTTTGTTTACTTTTTTGCTTCAAAGCTACTGTCAAATGACACACACACAATCCCACACGAAAAATTTGATTTTTTGTGTGTTCCTTACAACCAACAAAAAAAATCGATTTGAAATTGTTGTAAGGAATTCGACATGTGTAAATCTTGCTTCAAATCCAAGATTTGGTTTTGCCTAGAAAAATCGATCTTTTTTCTAAACAAATCGAATTTTTTCTAAACAAATCGAATTTTTTGGTTGAAAGGAATTCAACATAACACCAACGCCGCTGTAAATTTGACAGATCTGATTTTCCATCCACAACGAGAGCGAAGTTAAACAAGTACAAATTTCAACAAAAATTGATAATTTCAATCAAAATATTAACTTTCTTTAAACTTTACTGTAGCCATATAAAAAATGGACTTTCAAAATCGTCCTGGTGGCAAAACTGGCGGCGGTGGTGTCGCCTCATGGTCGGAAACAAATCGCGACCGCAAAGAGCGACTCAGGCAACTTGCCTTGGAAACCATCGACTTGAACAAAGATCCATACTTCATGAAAAATCATCTTGGCTCCTACGAATGCAAACTCTGTCTAACCTTGCATAACAATGAAGGAAGCTACCTTGCTCACACTCAGGGTAAGAAACATCAAGAGAATTTGGCGCGCCGTGCTGCTAAAGAGGCCAAAGAAGCGCCCTCAATGTTGGCCCCAGAAAAACCTCGGGTGGAGCCAAAGAAGTTTGTCAAAATCGGTCGCCCTGGTTATCGTGTGACAAAGCAGCGTTGTCCCGACAACGGACAGCAGTCGTTGCTGTTCCAGATTGATTATCCCGAGATATCCGAGGGCATCATTCCACGGCATCGTTTCATGTCGGCTTATGAACAGAAAATCGAACCACCAGACCGTAAATGGCAGTATCTTTTGTTTGCTGCCGAACCCTACGAGACAATAGCATTCAAGGTACCTTCCCGTGAAGTCGAGAAGACAGACGGCAAGTTCTGGACTCACTGGAATCGTGATACCAAGCAGTTCTTTTTGCAATTCTCGTTCAAATTTGAACCGAAAATTATTCCACCTCCACCGCCGCAGCTGCGGGTCATGGGCCCAGGATTTGTTCATCCGCCCAGACACATGTTCAATGCGGTTCCTCCACCGCCACCAATGGGCGTGTTGCCAGTACCTCCTCCTCCAATGTAAGATTTATCAGTTGGAAATGGATTTTTCTTATTGCGTGTTTTTTCTGAATAAATAAATTGAAAAGCAATGTAGTCTTTTTGATTAAAAACAAACTTTGGGTGGGTGATCGCTGGCATGGGGAATAAGTTTCCAAAGGAAATTTGGTTGTCATTTGTATAGGATTTTAGTTTGGGGAAATTTATCGCCGAGGAGATCTATAATAGCAGACAAACTTTCGGGGGAAATAAAATTTCATTGGAGGTTCCCGATATGACCCAATAAAACAAATGTTTGTTGGTTATTAAAGTTTTTTTTACGGACATATATTATTCACTCCCTTAATCCAGATTAAAATTTAAATCCTAATTTAAGGAGATCTGGATCTGAAAATTAGTTCCGAATTTTCATTTAAAATCCATTCGACTTAAGTTTTTCCGAAACGAATAATATTGGCAACGACAAATTCGATTTTAATTGTTGGATTTAAAATTCATTTACATGCAATTTAAATCCCAAGTTAAAATGTGGCGGTTTGTCATTTAAGTAAAAAAAAAAAAACAACTTATCAAAAATAAAAAACGGCTCAAAAAAAAGAAGAGTCAATCATTTGAAGAATCTTAAAACAAAAATTCATGACCTGACCTTCGATCTGACCTTCTTTTTTGAAAATGTTGCAAAAGAAAATAAGTACATCTAGAACATGATGCTCTTTGTAGTATAACTGACCAGCAAGGTTATTTATTTAGATTTTCAAATATTTACTTTAACTTCAATTGAACATTTTTCAACAGAATTATTATATTCATATAAGAATCCTAAAATCTTTGAAAAAAATACAGCTTTCAAAATTTTCAAATAAAACATTTTATTGCCAATGTTATTGATTTAATTTCTTATATCTAAAGTTATACAAAAGTTGGTGTTTCACAAATAAATTCAAATCAAATATTTTTGTTTTCTTTATATTCCCCAATAGTATTTTCTTTGTATAGAAACAAAAATAACAACTAGAAAAATATTCATTATATAATATAGTAGGTATGTATATTGATTATAATAATATGGTGTATTGGTATATATGTATATATTATAGTAAAATATTTACTTTTTTAAATAAAAAAAATTAATTCTGTGGCTTTTATTGCACCCACAACATTATTGTGTAAACGAAAAAAAATACAACTGGACAAACGAAAAATAAGGGAAAGAGAAAAGTTTTGTTGAACAACAAAAACAGAAAAAATACATATGAAAAAACTCTTTCATGGCACAATCCTTGATTGCACCCATGATTTCCTTAAAACTACATACTAAGGTTTATAAGTGTATTGTAATTTTTATTTCTTTACGCTTTTTCGCGTTTCTTAAAATTTCTTTTCGATGCACATCGATGAATGATGTCAGAAATGTGGGACTTGTGGTCAAATATTTTCATTATTTGATTTTGTGCCTCGGTTATGCCATCGACGATGATCTTGCTGCGTTGCATGTTGCCCTATAGAATTAAATCTCAATTCAGACTTTCATTCCAAATAGATTTTCTTTTAATGGATCCTTACCTTAATAAGATCAGAGATCCGTTCGATGTCGGGATTATTTCCATGTGACTCCATTTGCTTTAGCATAAGTGTCAGTTTTTCATAGCCCTTGCCTTCACTTTCACACTAAAACAAAAAACAAAGAACACAAAATTTGTTTTTCAGTTACATTTCATTTATTAATCGTATTGAAATAAGAGCACTTACCAGGTCCTCCATTTGAGACTTCAAATGATGGACTTTCCACCCATTGATTTTCCCCAAAACATTTGCCTGGTTTGCCAAATCCATCACAGTCGGGCGGCGTTCCTCCCTTGGCTTGACATCGCTGTGCCGTTGAAAATGATTGTTTGCAGCCTTCCAATTCTGCTTGTAGCTCTGTTAAAGATTTGAACGAAAAACACAATGATAATTTCTTTTTCTTTGAACATTCTTCTTTACTCACATTCAATAGAGTACACGTTCGTGGCTTCCTGATCACAAATTCTGTAGGCTTTGTATTTTCCTTGTTGGAGTTGATGCTCTGGTTGTTGTTATTAACTTTTGGAGGTTCATTTGAAGACCCCCCAGTTGCTGGGGCGGTTCCCGAAACCGAATTTGTGGTTCCATTGACATTAGATGTTTGCGAAGAGTTAGAAGCTGGTGGATTGAGCGAAGGGAGCGACGATGCATGACTTTGTGTCGACTGTTGGCTATCATTACTGCAAACGAAAATATAGTTTTAGTATGAGATTAAGAATAACAAATTCACAGGAATTACGTTGAACGTCGAGATTTCTTTCTTGGAGGGCACTCGATAGCTCCATTTAAGTGCGACTGGTTTGGCACTGGTCCAATATGATCCCTTATTGCGACTGGAGCTGAATTCTGATGATTGGGATACATCTGAAAAACCCAAAATGAAATGAGAACAAGTCCAAAAAATAAGCACTTTGACTTCAAGAACTTACATCATTGATTGGGTTGAAATGCGACTCATTTGGAATCCGATTGACCGGAGTGAGTTCCTCATTTATCTGCTGATCCACTCCTGGACTGGAATTTGCACTTACAGTGGTCGAACCGTCGGATGAAGCTGGAGACACCGCACGCTGTTCTTTCTTATTATCTGCTGTGACTGAAGAAATTGAGGATGTCATTTGCTGAGAACTCACAGAAGATGAATTAGATGAGGCTCCTCCCATTGATTGCAAAGTTGGACCCAGATTCTTCGCTGCCCTTATTGGCGAACCATCATTGTCACGTTTTCGTAAAAATGTCGTAGAGTTTATAGCACTGACGGCGCTATTTCCAGCTGTGACTTTGATAGAAGTCGGTAACGGAATCACCATGTGACCCTGAGATTGTTGCTGCTGCTGTTGTAGTTGTTGTTGTTGTGACTGCTGTGCAGCAGCTTGACTTGGGATGATTATCTGATGATGGTTTTGCTGATTTGATGGCCCTTGTTGTTGAACTGTAACCTGTTCTGTTGGCATTTGAGCACTAAATCGCACTGGAACAGCTTGAATTTGAGCAGATGTAGATGAAACTGGTATCTGAAGCTGTCCAATAGATCGATTCGATGATGGTACAACCGTAAATGTAGCCGATGAAGGGGTATTGAAGGGCAACGAAGTAACAATGCCAGCTGCCATGTTTGAGGACGTTACAATTTGATTACTGGACATTGTGCTGCTGGTTACACTGGTGGTTGTTAGTGAAAGAACTCCCGATGAGACTGAAACTGAACTAGCGGGAACAGATTCGTAGTAGAATGTGCTGCCTGGAGGAAGGAAGCCAGTTCCTGTGCTAGGAATCACTGTAGTTGTGGAACCTCCACTTCCTGAACCAACCACAGACGCATTTCCTCCACTATGAGGACGTGCGTGGTGGATGAAAACGCTTGTTGGCTGCTGTTGCGAGTGGTGCTGCTGTGTGGTTGTTATCATGTCTGTGACTTGACCACTTTGTGCTCCTGCTGTCGATTGCGATTGGTGTGAAGATTGTTGTGTCATCATTTTGCCAACTGCCAATCCGGCACTCTTGATGGGAGTGATGGTTCCGGTGAGGACGTTGTTACCTCGTGGAGTAATGGCCAGAGGAACGACTGTAGCAGCAGATGATGAGACATTTTGTGTAGTCATTAGTTGTCCAGTGGATCCGCCACCTAGATTCTGACTGACGTTGACGATTTGTGTGAGTGGTGATTGGGAGTTTACCGAGACCGTTTGTTGCTGTGACTGTTGCTGCTGCTGTTGAGATAAATTAGATTGAACGCCCAAAGCCGACGAAGTGACTACGTTGGTATTGCCAACAGATGCGGCAGTAGAAACTGAAGCACACTGGATACTTGCCGAGGTGCTTGTTTGTTGTTGAGCATTTGGTGGCAATTTGCCAATGCCTAGTTGAGTGATTGTAAGAGATGGCTGAACTTTAGTGGCCATTGTGGCTGGAGGCCGAAGCCCTATTTTCCCACCACCTGCAGTATTCACAATAATCGGTTGAAGCATTAAGTTGTTTGCAATGCGGCCAGTGGAGCCGATAATCTGTTGAGCTGTCCCTCCAGGTTGCTGCTGGAGCTGAATGATTCTTGTTGTGGGAATGCTAGTATTACCACTACTCCCTCGTGACTGTAGAGTTCCAATACCAGAGGTTACATTAGCTCCAATGCTACTGGCACTAACAGAGCCGCCAGGGACGGTGGTATTGACAAGGGGAAGGTTAGGTGCCCTAATGCTGATACTTGTGGTGTTCATACCGACACCAAGTTTTGCCGTCGAGAACGATTTGTTGATCGGAATTGGTCTTATTTGACGTTGGTTTGTGAGAGGAGCCACTGCGAAGCGTTGGGTTGCATTCACTCCGGGATTATACTGCTGTGCCTGGGAGTTCGAAACATTAGTGTAGACAAGAGTTGCAGTTTGCTGACGAGGAAGGACAGTGGCCAGAGTAGCCACAAATGCCTGTTGACCTGATACTGTTTGAAGGGCTAAAAAAACGAATTGACAGTTTAAACTACTCCATGTAAGATGAACTAAACTTTTATTAAAATTGCTTATGAGAAAGGCCTTGACTAGTCACTGATATGAGTCCAAGTGAGATAAGGCAAAATTTTTTGGACCAAATAAAATACAAGTGTAAGATTTAGGTAATATCATCAAAGATTTTCGTTTTCTACGAAAATTACAGCATTTTGTAAGCGAATTAATTAATTTTTTTTTCAATATTATAGAAAGACATAGAAAAAAAAATAATGCTACCTAATTAATCCATCATTTTGCATTAACTATTTATCAATGCCGAATATAGCGGTTTTAAGTTTAATTACACCTTCATTTGCTGCAAGGAAAAATTGATTATACTTACATTGATTTCCCGATGATTGTTGCGATTGGGAGCTGACAGCCACGACGTTACTTGTGTTTCCTCCTCCACTAACTCCAGAGGCAGAGATATTCTGTGTGATCAACCGCTGTCTGGGCTGATGATTTATGGCCCGAATCAGCTGAACTTGGCCACCATTGTTTGCCATCCAAGTGGTTGTGGCTGGCGAAATGACTGTAGTAGCTGGGGACGAAGTATTTCGAGTGACTGTGGTCCCGCGGACAAAGTTCCCAGACAGCCCAGCCATGGGTGTGGCCTGAGCTCTTATTGGTGTTACCAGTCGTTGTCCTTGCATGCTTGTGGAGGTAACACCAGCTCGTGGCAGATAGGTAGTTTGTGTGACCGGCCTGGTTACAGTAATAGATGTATTTGACACAGTTCGAGCTGGTATGGCTGTAATCTGTGTCCTGCCGGCACCCTCGATTTGCTTTAGCATAGATTGAGGCATCAAAGTGCCTGGAGGCATAACAACGCGAACTTGCGTCGATTGACCACTGCTGGCGATGGTGCGGAAGGCAGCCGTCGTTTGCTGTTGAGACTGTTGGCCAGCACTTCCCCCACCGACACTCACGGGCGCCACTTTGATCCCGTCCATGGCACTGGTTTTGACGTGAGTTATTTTTGCAGTAACTATTTGTTTATAAAATTAAAATCAAATACCTATTATTAAAATGTTCTTGATTTTGATTTTAAATTTTTCTATATGTAAAAACTTGATAAGACTGTACCTGATTTATCGCCACCGATATTGTCCGGGGCGCTCATTCTTTTTATTTTCTGAATTTCCTTCACTAAATTACGAAATAATAAAGATTAAAGCATAAATATTATTCAAATATCATATTAAAACAAAAAAAATAACATTTGAAAATAGAAATTTTTCACATTGAAAATTTTCAACTTGCCAATAATTCATTTTATCATTGAATTATAAGGGAAAATATAAGTTTAATTTGATTTTTCAAATAGATTGGTTTACCTGCTTTGAATATATTTGAACAAAATATTTTAAAACTGTTGAATTATTTATATATTTTATAATTTTTCAGCAATCGAGTAAAAATTTTCACTTGAACAAAAATGTCTACCATCGTCTAATCCCGAAGAAGCTAAAAAGTGGAATTGAAATCATGGAAATACAAGTGGAACTGAAATGTTCAGTTATTAAGCGGTATACACAATCTATCTATGGTCAGGGAACAGGGATGTCTACACGCAAATACCTTAAGGTAGATCTATAATGGTCGGGAGGGCACTTACTCTAATTTCAAAAACCAATGCAAATAGCTTTCCATTTCGTCGAGAGGGGAACACACCCATGCTGTACTTATCATCATCTATCATTGTATATAACGGGTGATTTTTTAGCTGGTTCGGTTTTGGCAACACTGGTTTTGACAGCTGACGTGTGTTTAGTACCTTGTGTCACTGTCAAACAGCTTCAGTTTGGTTTGCAATTTAACCATGGATCGTCTTACAAATGAACAACGCTTGCAAATTATTGAATTTTACTATCAAAATTCGTGCTCGGAGGATCCGCTTTTTTATCGAAAAATTGTGTTCAGCGATGAGGCTCATTTTTGGTTGAATGGGTACGTAACCCTGAGGCCACACGAGCAAGTACTTGCAAGCAAGTTGGCTACATACACTGCCTGTCAAATTCGTAATTTGCATTCCACTTGCCTCCCACTTGCTTTCCACTTGCATTCCACTTGCTTGTCTCCGAACTTGCCTTTCAACTTGCTTCACTACTGGCTTCAAAACTTGCATGCCAGTTGATAAGCAAGTTGCTTGGGTTTGTTTGTGTAAGTAAACAAATGTGTATGTATTGCAACTTGCTTGCAAGTACTTGCTCGTGTGGCCTCGGGGTAAATAAGCATAATTGCCGCATTTGGAGTGAAGATCAGCCAGAAGCATTGCAACAGCTACCAATGCATCCCGAAAAAGCCACTGTTTGGTGCGGTTTATGGGCCGGCGGCATTATTGGGCCATATTTCTTCAAAGATGATGCGAATCGCAGCGTTACTGTGAATGGTGAACGCTACCGAGCGATGATAACAAACTTTTTTTTGCCCGAAATGGAAGTTCTTGACTTGCATGATATGTGGTTTCAACAAGACGGTGCCACATGCCACACAGCACGCGAAACAATGGCGCAATTGCGAGGCGAGTTTGGTGAACAGTTAATTTCACGTTTCGGGCCGGTCAATTGGCCGCCTAGATCGTGCGATTTGACACCATTAGATTATTTTTTGTGGGGGTATGTCAAGGCTAATGTCTATAGGGACAAGCCCGCTTCGATTGACGCACTGGAAGCCAACAACCATGCATTCATTCGTGAGATACCGGCCGATATGTGTGAAAGAGTATGCCAAAATTGGACTCAGCGGATGGGCTACCTGAGACGCAGCCGCGGTCAACATTTGCATGAAATTATCTTTAAACATTAAATTGCAAGGTTCAAACTATCGATTCAAATAAATATTTCATTAATTTTTTCGAATTTTTTGTGTTTTTTTTTTTTTTTAAGTTCTAAACCTCTTAAAAAATCACCCGTTATATTATTATAGTACTATCATGAAGAGGAACGATTTGGTTTCCCTCTATAGCGGCGAACCAGAACTACAGCGGCGGCGAATTGAAGCGGGGAGAATGAGCAGATAATTTAGGAAATAGGAATGAATATTAAGGTTAAAAGAATTTAAGATGATAGAGAACAACGCATACAAAATTTATGGGAGTCCAAGGGAGACAAGAAAAACATCAATTTTGTGGGTTTTTCTTTATCAATTTTCCGTAATATGGTTGTATTGTTTGAAAATTGAGATTATATTGGACTTTTTTTATTTGGTTGTATGAGTGACTGTAGTAAATTGGGAAAATAGAAATTTATGAAGAATATATCTATAACCACAGTGCCACTAAAAAAAATGTTTTAATGAAATTAATAGTTAGGAATGTTATACATTTTTGTAGGTAGGTATTTTTTCTAAAATTGAAGTAGGTAAATTCTGAATAAAAATGAATCATTAATATATATAGTAGGTGACAACAATACATAAAGAGTAACAAAAATTTATTATTTCTCAAAATTATGTATTTAATTGCAAATATCTTGAAAAAGTATGACAAAACGCTAGAGCGTGTAGGTTAGGTCTAGGCAAGAAAAAAGTTTCATGGGATGGATGGTCCATTTTATCCCGTTAAGGCGGGAGGGTTAATTTAAAAAAAATATGACTTGGAATAGAAAATAAATTATTAAAAAATAACGGCAACACCTTCAATGCCATGCAATTGTTTTTATTTAAGCCAGAAATTCATCCTTTAATAACCTTTTAAAATAAAATTGTTTTTGTAAATATTTCGTAAAAACAAATTTTTTAAACTTAAAATTTTGAAAAAAAGAAATTATTTTTTTTTAAACCAACTTTTTTCAAAATGTTACCTTATACTATGTTCCCACCAAAACGAAATCTGAGATTTCAGCTGAAAAATTTGGAGTTCTCGACTTGGTGGAGCGGGATTTCATTCAGATTTCGATGAAATCTAGAGTTTTCATTGAGATTTCGTTGAAATTTCCATGAAATCTTGTTCCATCAACCTGAAATATCAAAAGTTTTCAACCGAAATCTCGGGTTTCATTTTGGTGGGAACATAGCATTACTAAGTATATTTATTTTTTAATTTAGAAGTAGATCGAACTAATTTTAGTATACAGACAAAATTTCCTCACAGTTGTAGTAGCCGTTTTTGAGAAACAAAAAGATTAAGTTAAGATTAAGTTGAACAGATAAACAAATTTGTATGGCAAATTTACCCATGTAAATAGTTTTTACTTTTAAATTGTTGTCTACTGTTAATAATTTTTTGTTACAAATCTGTCGACTATCTCAAAGCGCGCATTTAAAGACCTGAATCGTGAAGATCCGTTAAGAACTTTAAAAGTTGAAAATTTATTAGTGAAACCATTTTATTCATTTTGTAATTAAAAGTGATTTTGTGAGAGTCATTTAAACCAACATAGTGTCATTCTGGTTGAACTAATCCTTAAACATTATCAAACATTATTTTAGAAGATAGTTGGAGGCACAAATGTATTGTAGATTGTTTTTCATATATCTGAATTTTTTCATCAACTTTTGCATTTTGAAAAGTGAAAATCGAATCGTTTGGAGCTTGAAACTAGCGTTAATTGTCAAATATCTCCACTTAGCGGTATTCTAGAAAATCGAAATTTTTACCAAACACTGGAATAAACAATAGTTATCACTCAATAAAGTTTCAAGTTTTTCTCTTCACTCCTCAAAAAGCTAAAAATTAAAAGCCTCTAAAATCTCACCCAAAAAAAAACATTGTTTTTAAAAAAATTATCAAGCACGAAAATTTATCTTTATCAAAAATTCCTTAAACACGAATAATTTTGTTTTTTGTCTTCTTTCTGTGGGTATAAATTTTATTTTCATCCTACGTTCCAATAGTCAACAGCAAGACATTTGTCGAACAGCTTTTTTAAGATTTACATTTTTCAAAAATTAATATCTTCTAAACGAAAATTTTTAGAATTAAATGTTGGTCTAACAACCTTCTTAGAATTTTATTTTCTATCAAAGGTGAAAAAATCAACTTTTTATCTCTTCCCGTTTAGAAAATAGATTTTCAACCTTCACTTAGTTTTACCCCCTTTTCACCCCTTTAAATATTTTAATTTACAAAACTAACTCCTTATTGGACACCTACATAAATGCATGTACTAGAAAATATATTAAATTTATGTTCTTTCTTATAAGATGAGTGAGTTAATCAATACCTATATTGATACACACTTGAAAATCGATTTTGAAACAAAAATTGGAAATTTTAATTCGAATTTCAATTTTTGCAAGAAAATAATAGTACCTATATCTATAGATATACCTACGTGTTCATTAATTCATAAAAAAAACCAACACCATTGTATAATTTTGCATACGTGTACTAACATTTTACTTATTTTATCTACCTCATTCTGTCGTTGCCATGACACTAACAGCTGACGCACCCATCTCCCTTATCCCCCTTATTGTTGTCAGAATAAAAAAATATAATCCTCTCTGTCTTATCCCCCTGACAGAAGCAATTCGCTGTGGTAAGCAGCGCCACACTCGAGCCCAAAAACGAGGCGAACCAGAAGCTCAAAATGCTGGTTCCATGAGAGGACTATAATAATATATATACAATGGAGATTTTGTTGAAATCCAGAGTTTTTATTGAGATTTCGTTTAAATTTCTATGAAATTTTTTCCCAGCAGTTCAAAATATGAAAAGTTTTCAACCGAAATCTCGGACTTCGTTTTGGTGGGAACATAGTATAATACTGCGTTTTCATTAAGCCAAATGAGGTAATTTCGTTGAAAATTTCCAAATGCGATACGAAATCGCATGCGCAACAGCTCATGGAGAACCAGGGCCTAGTGACTTACAACTCTCAACCATTCCTGTGTGCGTGTTGTTGGCAGGAAAGGAGGGGACCTACAATTTTATGCCGAGTCCGAACGGCTAGATGAGAAGCACTTTTTCATGACAAGTATACTCTTGGAGGATTTGTCAGTTCCTCGCAAGAGGCAGTACCTCGGGTAAACAACAACAAAAATCGATTAACAGCCAGTTGAAATCCAAAAATGAAATGAGCTGTCAAACGGAATTAACAAATTACAAATGAAAACACTTTTTCTGTGATTTGCGAAATTAGCTCATTTCAGCTCTAATGAAAACGTAGTATAAGGAGGTCAACAAAACATATGCCTGATAATCAACTGGAATAATCATTAATTAAAGTTGACAAGGTGTGACCAAACTGACCTTGATTGATGATGATTTTTATTCGCATTTATTGCAATTTTTACATGAATTAATAAGGGTATTCATGAAACAGCGTAAAGTCGTCGTAAACGTGGTAAAGTTTTAAACTTCGTAAATCTGTCAAATTTTCCATACAAATTGTGACAGAATTACGAAGTTTTAATCTTTACAACGTTTACGATGAGTTTACGCTGTTGTATGAATACCCATAATATCTCACCACTCAAAGTTCAGCTGCATACATTTTTTTTGGTGACGATTTCATAAATGTGTCCACAGAAAGCTCAGCTTTTCTGAAATCAATGTCTTTTACCTTTGGCGACAGCGTTCATAATAAAAATTTCAGAATTGAGTCTGATTTCTTCCGCAACGCATAAAAAAGAAGTAAAGGAACTGGTGTATATCACATATACAGTGTACGTGAATGAGGCAGATAGTTGAATACTCGAAATGTCAACTCGGTGACTGAATGGAAGATAAAAAGTAAACAAAAAGTGAAACAAGACTATAAAAACATTAGGTCTGTTCCTTTACTTTCAATTTCTGTGATTTTCTGTGCATTTCTGTGCATTTCAGTCCAAAGTAGTGCAAAAGTTCATATAAAAAAAATATTTTGACACAAGTTTGGACTAAAAATCACAGAAACCCAAAGTAAAGGATCAGACCTATTAATAAATCATTAATTGGTGAAAAAACAAATAGTTTGCAGTGATTTACTAAGAAATTTGTGCATATTTGCTAATAAAAATAAAAAAATATGAAGTGCAGTGCGAAATTGTGTAAAAAACAAACCAAAATAAGGCGGACAAGAATCATTTCGTTTCAAAAGTGAGTTTTATGATATTTTTCTCAAAGAGAGTCACCAATCAAGCATTGTATATATATTATTATAGTACTATCATGAAGAGGAATGATTTGGTTTCCCTCTATAGCGGCGAACCAGAACTACAGCGGCGGCGAATTGAAGCGGGGAGAATGAGCAGATAATTTAGGAAATAGGAATGAATATTAAGGTTAAAAGAATTTAAGAAGATAGAGAACAACGCATACAAAATTTATGGGAGTCCAAGGGAGACAAGAAAAACATCAATTTTGTGGGTTTTTCTTTATCAATTTTCCGTAATATGGTTGTATTGCTTGAAAATTGAGATTATATTGGACTCTTTTTGTTTGGTTGTATGAGTGACTGTAGTAAATTGGGAAAATAGAAATTTATGAAGAATATATCTATAACCACAGTGCCACTAAAAAAATGTTTTAATGAAATTAATAGTGAGGAATGTTATACATTTTTGTTGGTAGGTATTTTCTTCTGAATAAAAATGAATCATTAATATATATAGTGGGCGACAACAATACATAAAGAGTAACAAAAAAATTTTATTTCTCAAAATTATGTATTTAATTAAAAATATTTTTGAAAAAGTTTGACAAAACGCTAGAGCGTGTAGGTTAGGTCTAGGCAAGAAAAAAGTTACATGGGGTGGATGGTCCATTTTATCCCGTTAAGGCGGGAGGGTTAATTTAAAAAAAAATATGACTTGGAATAGAAAATAAATTATTAAAAAATAACGGCAACACCTTCAATGCCATGCAATTGTTTTTATTTAAGCCAGAAATTCGTCCTTTAATAACCTTTTAAAATAAAGTTGTTTTCGTAAATATTTCGTTAAAAACAATTTTTTAAACTTAAAATTTTGAAAAAAAAAGAAATAATTTTTTTTTTAAACCAACTTTTTTCAAAATTTTACCTTACTAAGTATATTTATTTTTTAATTTAGAAGTAGATCGAACTAATTTTAGTATACAGAAAAGATTTCCTCACAGTTGTAGTAGCCGTTTTTGAGAAACAAAAAGATTAAGTTGAACAGATAAAAAAATTTGTATGGCAAATTTACCCATGTAAATAGTTTTTACTTCAAAATTGATGTCTACTGTTAGTAATTTTTTGTTACAAATCTGTCGACTATCTCAAAGCGCGCATTTAAAGACCTCAATCGTGAAGATCCGTTAAGAACTTTAAAAGTTGAAAATCTATTAGTGAAACCATTTTATTCATTTTGTAATTAAAAATGATTTTGTGAGAGTAATTTAAACCTACATAATGTCATTCTGGTTGAACTAATCCTTAAATATTGTTCAACATTATTTTAGAAGATGGTTGGAGGTAAAAATGTGTAGTAGATTATTTTCCATAATTTTGAAATTTTTCATCAACTTCTGAGTTTTGAAAAGTGAAAATCGAAATGTATGGAGCTTGAAACTAGCGTAAATTGTCTAATATCTCCACTTAACGGTATTGTAGAAAACCGAAATTTTTACCAGACACTGAAATAAACAATAGTTATCATTCAGTAAAATTTCAAGTTTTTCTTCACCCCTCAAAAAGTTAAAATTAAAAACCTCTAAAAACTCACCCAAAAATAAAATTGTTTTTAAAAAAATTATCAAGCACGAAAATTTATCTTTATCAAAAATTCCTTAAACACGGATAATTTTTTTTTCTGTCTTCTTTCTGTGGGTATAAATTTTATTTTCATCCTACGTTCCACTAGTCAACGGAAAGACATTTGTCGAGCAGCTTTTTTAAAATTAACATTTTTCAAAAATTAATATCTTCTAAACGGGATTTTTTAGAATTAAATGTTGGTCTAACAACCTTCTTAGAATTTTATTTTCTATCAAAGGTGAAAAAATCAACTTTTTATCTCTTACCGTTTAGAAAATAGATTTTCGACCTTCACTTAGTTTTACCCCCTTTTCACCCCTTTAAATATTTTAATTTACAAAACTAACTCCTTATTGGACACCTACATAAATGCATGTACTAGAAAATATATTAAATTTATGTTCTTTCTTATAAGATGAGTGAGTTAATCAATACCTATATTGATACACACTTGAAAATTGATTTTGAAACAAAAATTGGAAATTTTAATTCGAATTTCATTTTTTGCAAGAAAATAATAGTACCTTATCTATAGATATACCTACGTGTTCATTAATTCATAAAAGAAACCAACACCATTGTATAATTTCGTATATACGTGTACTAACATTTTACTTATTTTCTCTACCTCATTCTGGTTGCCATGACACTAACAGCTGACGCACCCATCTCCCTTATCCCCCTTATTGTTGTCAGAATAAAAAAATATAATCCTCTCTGTCTTATCCCCCTGACAGAAGCAATTCGCTGTGGTTAGCAGCGCCACTTACTTACTTACTTACTTAAGGTGGCGCTACAGTCCGGGGTGGACCAGGGCCTCAACCAACAAGCTTCTTCCAGCCGGCTCGGTTTCTAGCTAGCTGTCTCCAGTTTCGCACGCCAAGTTGGTTGAGGTCCTCTTCCACTTGCGTGCGCCACCTTTTACGCTGTCCACCTCTACTGCGTTGTCCCACGGGGTTGGATTCAAAGACTTTCCGGGCCGGAGCATTGGTGTCCATTCGCTCTAGATGACCCAGCCATCTCAGTCGTTGGCTTTTCACTTTTGTGGCTAGGTCGGTGTCGCTGTACAGCCCATACAGTTCGTTGTTGTATCTTCTTCTCCATTCCCCATCTATGCAGACGGGACCAAAAATCACCCGGAGAATTTTCCTCTCAAAACAGCCTAAGGCGTTCTCATCCACTGGGATGATAAGCGTTTTGTACAGGGACAGTTTAGTTGCTCGAGAGAGGGCTTTGCTTCTCAATTGCCTTCTTAGCCCAAAGAAACAGCGATTGGCAAGAGTAATTCTTCGTTTGATCTCAGCGCTGGTGTCGTTCGCTGAGTTTATAGCGGATCCTAGGTAGACAAAGTCTCTGACTACCTCAAAATTATAGCTGTCTATAGTGACGTCGGTGTTGGGTGTCCTTTCTTGTGGACAGCATATATTTTGTTTTACTTTCATTCACCGTTAGACCCATCTTCTTGGCTTCCTTCTCAATGCTCACAAAAGCACCACTGACATCACGCTTTGTTCGTCCGATTATGTCAATGTCGTCAGCGTAAGCGAGTAATTGGACGGACTTTTGAAAGATTGTGCCTCTGGTGTTGAGTGAGAGTTTTGCACTATTCTTTCAAGAACGATGTTGAAGAAATCGCATGACAGCGCGTCGCCTTGCCTAAAACCTTTTTTGACATCAAAGGTGTCGGTGAGGTCTTTGCCGACCTTGATGGAGCAGCGTGCATTCTCCATCGTCATCCTGCACAAACGGACGAGTTTGGCAGGGATGCCAAAACTAGACATTGCTCTATATAGCTCGTCTCTATAGATGCTGTCATACGCGGCCTTGAAATCGATAAAAAGGTGGTGGGTATCGATTTGGAACTCCTGGGTTTTCTCCAAGATCGGCCGTAGTGCGAATATTTGGTCGATGGTGGACTTCCCTGCAGCGCCACACTCGAGCCCAAAAACGAGGCGAACCAGAAGCTCAAAATGCTGTTCCATGAGAGTACTATAATATTATATATACAATGAATCAAGTAGTAACACATTTTAAATGATTAAACTTTTAATAAGGCTAAGAATAATATTAATTAATTGAAAACTTGCACATGGTTTTTCTGATATAATTGTGGATAGAAAAATGTCAAACTGCAATTCTGTGAAACAGGGACGTATTTTTTTTTTGTGTTGGTGATTGCAAGGCGCAACTATATACTAAGCGCCCTTTATATTTGGAATTTTGTTTTGTTATTTACTTGTCTATTCAGGAAGATGCCCAGAAAATATTTGTTTTATTAGCTTGAAAAAGAAATATTTAAAAAAAATTAATTCAAAATTAAAAAGGTTTTCGAAAGTCGAGTGCTATAAGCAAAAATGGATGACCAGTCTGAAAGTGGATGAAGTAAGGCCACTTTCGGGGGTGTCATATTTTGTATCGCTGCCAATGATTTAATTTGATTTCGCGTTGGTTTCGGAGAGCCTTTATTCATAACAATGCGTAAATTAAACTAAGTACATTTATAATGTTCCACTGAAACAACAAAATTTTGAAGAAAATAGATTTTAAAAATTGTATCGGTGCCCTAGACGGTTATCATAAAAAAAAATAAGTATTTTCTTAAACATACCGCTGAGAAGAAAAAATAAGTTCAGAAACTAAAAAATGATTGTTATGGCGCCCTAGTAAGTTGCAATTAAAAATCACTCCATCCCTGTTGGAGTGCTTTTGTGTTTGTGAATTGTGATAGCAAACACTAATATGAAAAAAGCCGCAGATTTTTCCAACAATGGCGCTTCCTTATATTTTTTATTCTAAGCCGCAACGTTTTCATCAGATTCCGTAATCGGGGTGAATAACCCGGAAGCCACACGAGCGAGTACTCGCTAGCGAGTTGGGTACATACATTAATTGTCAAATCACTCGCCACTCTACTCGCTTCTCAACTGGCTTCGAAAAAGGCAAGCCAGTTGGCTAGCGAGTAGGAAAAGTTTCGATGTATTGGTAACTCGCTAGCGATTACTCGCTCGTGTGGCCTCCGGGTAAAATGTGGCTCCTGTCACCTTATCCTTCAATACGCCCGGCAGCTTAACTCATTCGGCATACGCCTTAATGTTTCTATTCCATTTCGCACATGTTTATTTTTCGTTAAGCTACCAACAACAACATTTAAAAACATTTCCAAACTTTCGTTAAATCTGTCAAATTTTCGAGTGTCAAAAAGAAAATTGATAAAAAAAAATATGAAAATCCCACTCTGTCTTGTCTGAAAAGAATAATTGGTGTGGTTCTTATTAAATACTTTAATTATAGATTTTTGCTCATGAAGTGCAAAATAAACTCCCAAATTCTATACTCACGATATTATTTATAATAACATATTCATTTCTTAAGTTTTATTTTATTCTTTTGTTAACTGAAGGTACGGCGTTTTTGCATCAAAAATCCATGATTTTATTTATAATATTTTTCTTATTCAAACAAATAGTTCCATCACAACAAAATTGAGAACATGGATACACCCGAAAAGGTCGATGAGGCAGCATTGCCACTGCTGACGCCAAAAACTGCAGGCGGATCACAGCGTGTTATAAAACAAATCATGGTCATCGATCCGAATAAACTTCGATTGGCTGGGCTGGATGTCAAAATGGCAGAAGCCCTCAAAAGTGCAAAGAAAAAGAGCCAACCCAAATCGAAGGAAAGCAAACTCGCAGCGGCCAAAAGTATACTCAATAAAAAGCTAAAAGAAGCTCTCTCAAAGAAAAATTCAGCTAAGGAAACATCGTCAACCCCAACACCCTCAAAGAATGTCAAATCTATCGAGGAGGCAGCTAGAAAACTTTCGTCTTCCAAAAAGACCAAAGCTGTCAAAGCGAAACCAAAAATAAGTGTTGCGACATTGAAATCCCTGATGCCACCTCCATCGCTTCCTGTTTCTTCACTAATCTCTCCTAACCAAACAGTGGAGATTAAAGTCCTCAAATCAGAAAAGACCAAGCAATCAATTGAAGTAAAAATTGTTGATTCTTTGGGCATAGCCCCACAGAAGATTGAAATGTTCCCAAAAGCATCTCTAAAAACCCCAAGAGCACCAAAACCTCTTCAAACACAAACTATTACTCCAGAAAATAAATTTGGGGCAAAGAAAAAATCATCTCTTTCAGGAGATCTAAATGAACCTGAGGCTTCAGCCCAAACCAGTGGGGAATCAACCCAATCTGTAATTGTACATGTAGAAGAGAAAACCCAAGATCTTAATGAGAAGAACACTTCAGGGTCAGTACTTAGCAAATCCTTTATAAATGAAGTTGAACCTGCTAAAAACATAACTCCTAGAACTGTTCATTGGGAAGCTTCACCAAACGAAGACCAATCTTTGAATGAGCAAAACAATCCACTTGCAAATCAGGAGCAATCCTTGGTCGTAGAAGCGGAAAACTCAATCGAATTGACTTCTTTAACTCCCATTTATGTTGAATCTCTGCCAAGAGCCTCCAAATCGTCTTTGGAAATAATCAACTCCGCACCAAATCGCCGAGAATCCTTGCCCAAAGTCATCGAAAGCAAAGTATTAGCGCCGGGCGAAAAAATCGATCTAAGCATTCTGACAAAGAAATCACCCATCGCACTAACAGTGCCCAAGAAAAGATATAAACTCGACCAGGATTGGATAACTTCTGAATCAAATCGAGAAGAATCGGTTTATATAAATTTGTCACCAGTGCTCAAGCCAACTCCTCCAAAGCCGGTCGCACAAGAATCAGCTGTTGATTTTATTAACAATCTATCACTCTTTTTTGCTGAGAGTCAAAAAAATAAATCCCAGACTAAAGATGTTCCGGAGATTTTAACGAAAGAATGTGGAGAAGACGCAACTAGTTTCTTGGTTTCGCTTTTCCAAAAGAAGCAGGATGCATCTCCAAAAACTCAAACAACACCAATAGAAAAGAAGCAGCATGCATCTCCAAAAACTGAAAAGAATGAAGGTATTGAAATTTGGTTTAATGATATTCACTGCTTATTTTTAGAATTTAAACACCAATATTATGCAGGTCTTACATTAGCCAATATTATTGCTCAACAAACAGTAGGAAAAATATTGCTTGGAAACAAATCGTACCGAAATTAATGTGCATGTGCAATACAGCCCTTATCCGGCCAATATTACTCCGTTTTTTGTGATTTCTTTACTTTTTTTTTTGTAGTGGAACTCTCCATAAAGAATTTTTCGCTGTGTGAATAAGTTTCGTTATCTTGTTAGATTCCAAAGAGAAATTTCGTTTCGCATCAGCAGCGTACAGGGCTTCCAAAACAAAGCGATTTATTCTTTTACGGGTTCATGTCTCTGCTCCGTATATAAGTTATATTCTTCATTATTTCAAACATTTTTTTCAATTTTTGTAAAGAAAAAAACCAATGATGCTCCAGTTATTGAAACTTATTTATTGTTAATTTAATTTAAAGGTTCGAAGGCGGCTCCAGTGAAAGCAGATTGTAGAGCAAATGATGATAAAACAAAAACGATGTTATCGGGAGAAGATTCAAGCTTCCAGACCTCTTCGAATTCAACAAATGTTCAAGCTTCGGACCAAGATGAATTGCCAAATAAGAAAAATAAAAATAAGACAGACCTACAACTTCTTGAAGTTGCTCATGAGACATCATCAAATACTTGTCAAATTTTACTGAACATTTGTAGCGAACAAACACTTCATGAAACAACCATGGATGCTTCTCAAAATTCAGCAAACTTATGTAGTGAAGAAGATCTTCACGAGAAAACATTAGATGATTCTCAAAGTTCACCAAAGTTACATAGCGATAATACATCAGTTCAAGAAGACAAATCCATGATAAGCTACTCGGACAGAAACAAAAATTCTATAGAACGTATAGAACGTCCTAGTGATCTCGATAAAACTGTTTCAAATGCAACTCTACCTTCATTGGTAGAGGTTAGAGGACTTCCTGATGTGTCTGTAGACTGTACTTCACAATCATCTTCTGTAACTGAATCTAAGCAAGATCCCATACCTGAATCGTCAACTCCACCGGTATGTTCGCGCAGAAAAGCTAGCAAACCAATTCCTGTGTTGATTCCAAAACTGAAGAAGAGTCGAAAACTTCCTACCCTTGCCCAAAAACCGCCTGAAGAGACGATAACACAAAAAAACATAGGGAAGCCAGATAAAGAATCACCAACTCAGCCAGTACAAAATAAAGAAGAAGGCACAGATTTTGTTTCAAGTGAATCAACTCCTTGCCAAACAGAAGAAAAAAAAGAAGAGCTTCCATATAATAGTACACAAACAGCAATACAAAAGACTCAGCGAAAGCGAAAAGACACACCAAAATCCACAGAGGAATCACCAGCATCGACAGTACATTCTTTGCCTTCAAAAGATTCTTCCCAAATTGAAATACCAACAACAATTACAACGGAAAGACCCCAACGGCAAAGAAAAATCTCTTTAAAGTTAATAGAATCGTCTGAATTTCAAGGAGTTGTGGATAGAACAGTTGAACAGATGATCAAGAACAAAAAGGAGTCGACAACTGCAACGGAAAGGCCGCAACGTCAGAGAAAAGTTTCTTTTAAGCTATTGAACTCATCTGATTCACTTTCGACGATAGTTAAACCGTCTATTGAAGCACTGGAAAAATCAATCGAACCAGATATGAAGGGGAATAAAGAAGTTGCAACTACAACAGAGAGACCACAACGTCAAAGAAGAATAACTTTAAAGTTATTGGAATCTTCTGAAGCTCTTCCGACTATAAAATCACTTGGTCAAGTAAAAAATCGCTCAGTTGAGCAAGAAATCAAGGAGAAAACGCAGCTGGAAATTGAAACAGAAAAACCTCAGTGCACGGAGGAGAACGCAGAAAAGAAAAATTCGGATAGTTTAATTGCCATTGAGATGGGGAACGATGCGTCAAAAGACCCAATTGCACAACTGATGGCGTTCCACGAAACTGTAGAAAAATTTGAGTTAGCTTGCGGTTCGGTGAAGTCAAAAAACACACAAAATACTCCATCAAATTTAGAAGGGAAAGGAAGTTTGTTGTCAGAGTATCCTTTTTACGATGCCATTTGTAATGAAATATCGGGTGAACTCGTGCAATCAAATCAACCAACTGAGGGCAAGGAAAACGTTTCTGGTGAACGAATTTCAACCAAGGTTCTAAGAAAACGAAAAGATTCCCTGAAATCAAGGACATTCGCCGGTGAACAAATTTCAATCGTTTCTAGTGATTCCTTGGTTTTAGTAAATTCAGAAAAACAGACTCGTAAACGCAAAGAGACGAATACAAATCGCTTATCCGAAAGTGAAGAAGTCCCAGCAATTTTTGAATCTACGCCAAAACTATCTGAAACAAAGACCCATGCTAGAAATTTGGTATCGGAAATGGTTGACAATGAAGAGGAATTTTCATTAAATTCAAAAGAAATGCTCAATGAATCTGCAGCTGTTGAAAGTTTGAATGCTTCAACTAGCTTTTCAACGCAGTCACAATCCACAAACGTCGAAACTGCAACTAATACCAGTGGTAAAAAAAGAAGAGGCAGACCTCCCAAGGTACAAAGGCGTTCTCGGAAGCTAGCTGCTGCAGTCTCTCAACAAACAGCAGCAAATAGTTCTGTTAAACCAACAACAGATGTAATATACGAAAGCGGTAATCTTGGTGGATCATGGGAAACCTTACCTTCTACCGATGATCACCTTAGCCAAGAGGGCCCCCAAGTGAAAGTTGTAGACAAAGTTGCCGAAGTTTCTGTAGCAACAACATCAAATAGTTCCATTCAACCAAACAAAACTGTAATAAGTGAACTTCATGGGTCATGGGAAACATTACCCTCTGCCGATGAGCTTCTTAGTCAAGAAGTCACAATCATTGATAAAAGTGGTTCCAAAATTGCGAAGAAAAAAACAGGAAAATATAAAGTTAACTCTTTGAATAGAAAAGGTCAAGACTCCACCACAGATAAAGAGGATAAAAGGGACGAAGTTCCTCTGAAAAATAATACTATTGAACAAAAGACGTTCAAGGTGGAGGAAATCCGTATAAATGCTGGAGATGACAGCAAAATTGTCGATAAAACCCGCGAGGAAGTGGTAATCATTGAAGACAACGGGACGCAAACACTAAACAGAAGAAGAGGTCGTCCACCAAAAACTTCAAACTATCCTGACACTCTTAACCAACTCCGAATCGGAGGGCATGTAACACCAACAACAATGATTCTTCCTCCAAGAGAATTAAATATTTCCGAAAAACTTGCATTGGAAACGATGAAGGAAAGTGAAGTTGCCAAGGATTATGAAACTCCCAGAGAAAGTTGTGCAAAGATTCCAGAAAAACTTTCATTGGAAACGACAAAGAAGCCTTTTGATTTCTCTGGAAAAAACGAAGAGGTTAAAAATCAGGGAGCAAAATCATCAAAGAATATTTCTGAGATTGTGGCTGAGTGTAAAGAAGGGCAAGATATGGCAGAGCCAATAAAGGTTCTCGATGCGCCAAAAAATACTCCTGATGAGTATGAGACTCCTAAAAGCACCAAAAGATTAATTGAAAATTCAAAAACAGAGTTTTCCGAGACAATTAAAACTTTGGAATCGATTCTTTCTGATGATGCCGACAAAATTTCAGAAAAAAATCCTTTTGAGCCCAGCAAGGTTAAATTGCACGTCGACAAGGAACAATTGATACTAAGAGATGATTCCACTGATTATATTGTTTCAGAGCCTAGACACGATGAATCTCAGAGCTGCGAAAAACAAAGAATTCCTAAAAATGAATTGTTTGATCAACTTAAATCCCCAACTAAACTAAATGAATCAGATAATAGAGAATTTCAAGTGAATGAACGTAGGGATAATCTTGGAACTTTAATATCAAAACAGGATGATTACCTTGCGCCCAACACAACAGAATATCAAGTTTCCCAGGGACAATCAACATCTCGAGTTGATTCATGTGACCATCCAAAATTGCCAGGCACATCAAGAGCAATTGAAACCGAACAGGAAAGTAATAGGCATTTGTCAGTGGTGCAGTCAACTGATCGATCCGATTCGTTTGATGGTCTTAAATTACCAGAAAGAACAGATTTACCAAAACCAAAAGATCCACCTAAAATTGTTCCTCATTTTGAGGATTTAATATTTGACTTGGATCATATTGAAAGTCCATCATTTTCACCAATTTGTGAAAGTTCGAGAATTTCGAATGATTCTGATGGATTTGAAGAACTCGATGAAGATTTTACATCGGCGATGATAGATACAGTTACAGAGGCAGAAAATTTCGTAGAGAAGTCGGTAATAGCAGAAGAGCAAACACTTGAAAAATCTTTGAATATTTCAGTTGTTGCTGAAAATATTTATAAGGACTCAAACCCTACACAGGAACCAAAATCCTTCAATCGTATACATCCAAAATCTGATTGTTTTAAACAAAGCCTTTTAAAGAATCAAGAGAATCCTAAACCAACAGAAGACCAAAAGATTGACGAAATTAAAGAAAGTTCTGCATTGGATTCCTTAGTTTTTGCGACAGAGGATTCAAAAATTTGTGATAATATTAAACAGGGTCTGTCTTTTCCTTCTTCAGGTGGAAAAAGCCCATCATCTTCTTCCATCCTTCCTAAGATATTACCAGAGGACTCGAAACAAATAGAACATCCAAAATCTTCCGAATTCAGTTCTGCAGTGACTTCTCCTGTTGTCATTGAGAAATCTGACCAAAATGAAGAAAGCCGCGGAAATAAACCTCTAGACAAGTCACAACGTTTAGAAAAACCAAAATCAGAAAAGTTGAATCGTCCATTATATTCATCTGATCTTACTAAGAAATCTCCAAAAGATTCAAAACCTACAGAAGAGCAAACATCTGACAAGATTAAACAAAGTTCTGTTCTGTATTCTGCAGTTTTTAACAGTTCAGACCGAAATCAAAAAGAACCAAGAAAAAACAAAGCAACAAATCCATTCAAAACGAAAATACCCAAAGAGGGTTACAAAGAAAAAAGGATTCAGTCTGAAACTGATTTTCTTGGTTTCAATGAGAAAGAAATTGAAGAAGGCCAGCAATCTACATCTTTGAGGCTTTCTCAATCGGTATGTTATTTTTTTTTTGTTTTTAATAATTATTTTTAAATAATAACTCCATTATCATTGTTTTTTTAATGAGGATGCTGAATCTTTAAATATTGAATCACCTTCAACAAGTAACATGAAAGAGGAAAATACTATTAAAGAATCTCAACGTATTAGTTGGAAAAAGCAAAAACTGGAAGAACAAAAATGGGAGAAAAACTCAGCTAAGTCTTTGAAAAATTGGCTATCAAAACCCGTAAAGAGTGATTCCACCGTCGATGTCTGTGATATTAAAGAGGTGAGTTTACAATTAAAATTGGTTTTTATTTTGTTTAGGTAATTTCTTATTAATTTTTCACACATTGATAACTCAAAACCAAATTCTTCCTCCATGGCTTAAACAAATAAAATATTAAGCTTAAAGAGTTTGTATGAAGAACCGGCTGTGTAGCATACATCAATTTATTAAGATTGAAAATTTTTGAATGAAACTCAACTGGAGTTTAAAAACTGTCAACTGGAATTATAGCTATTCCAGGAGTGCTAACTCTCTTATCAGACTCCTTTAGTTGTGCTAAGTTTTCTCCTGTCAACTTGGATTAACTACCAAGCGTATGAAAGACCGATGTTCTACACATCGAAGCAAGCGTATTGTTTATGTTTGATAATTACATGATACAATAAGTTTTATTAATTGCATTTCAACTAACAATTGTATGAGCCCAAACAACCTGCTTTTGTTGAGTCGGTTTCATTCTTTTTTCCAACAATTTCAATTTCAATTTCCAAGATTTCACATTGGTCAAGAATTAATTTCAATTTTAATTTTTTAAAGGTTTTCGTATGAAAATCATACAAATGCAGTACAGGCTGCAAAGTATACCAAGTTTTTATTCTAAAGTTATAGTTTTTTCACAAGTGCAAGTCCATTATTAAATAAAAATAAAAAAAAAAAATTAATATTTTTTCACAACGAAAGGATACGAAGGAACAAAGTTCATCAGTTCCTCCGAAGAAACGTCAAAGAAAAGTTCAAAGCTTAACAAAACTTCTCCCTCTCGAAGAGGATGTTGAGCATCTTGAAGAGGAGATTACTGATGCAAATGCAAAAGCTAATGTGACTGTGATAGAAGCAAATAGCAGTTCATCGGATAAGAAAGATAAACCCAAGAGAGGAAGAAAACCCAAATTGAAGAATATTGCCAAAGTTGAAGAAAACTTACGTGAAGATACCAGTTGCATAGAAGATACAAATTCAACCAGCAAATCTTTGGAGAGAAGTCTTAAGTCATTACTGGAAGATGAGGACACTTCAATAGACAAGACATCCAAAAAAAGACTAAAATTAAAAGTACCTAATGATGAGGAATTCAAAACACCCAGAAGTCCCAGGAAATCAAAAGTTGTTGACCAATCGATTGGTGCTTCTGTAAAAATAGAACCATCTGAGAACCTTCTCAATCCCATTACGGGGAGAGCCATTAAACGAAAACGATCTGTGTCGGAAGAAACCACTGAACCACCAACTAAAGTATCCAATCTAGATGGAGATTTACTAACTTCTCATTTATTTCAATCAGTGCGTAAATTGGGTCGTCCAAAGAAATCCATGGTCTTTGGTCCTTCTAAAGTTGTCGAAACACCTGTCGTACAGAAAAACCCAATGCAAAAAAAATATAAAGATGACTACGAATTCAATCCTAGACTTCTTCTTGTGCGAAACAGAGAAGAACTAAAAACCAATGAACCCCTCGTCGACCCTAATCTACAAACTGAACCAATTGGCCCTGACGATGTGCAGTGTGCCCTTTGCATGGGATATGCCCCGAGAAAAAAATGGATTCAACACGTAAGCAGTCACTATGGCATAGGTTGGATTGTAGGACAACCCCCTCCTTTGAATATAAACTCCCGTGGGTCTATTCTCAGCTTTATGATTGAATTCTATAAAGTTTCTAAAGTAAAAGGTTTGAACTGTCGCTTGTGTAATTCTTTACGCCGATCTGCCCTGGGACTGCTGATGCATCTTGAGCAGTGTTGTCTAACGCAGGAAGAACTTAATGAGACTAGAGTTGAGTGTGAATATTGTAAGAGAAGTTATTCCAAAGCTTCCTATGTTCCACACAAAAGGACATGTTCAGAGTATTTAAAACAAATTTTAGAAGAAGCAAAAGCGGAAACTCCTGAAATTCCAAAAGGTACAACACAGGAAGATGTACTATCGAACACGGGAAGGCTGAAGAGAAAAGCTGTAATCATGTGAGTTTTTTTTTAATTTCATGTGAATGAAACCAAGTATCATTGCACACATTTATTTTTCAGGGCTGAAACAAAGTTGAAGAAATTAGATGAGGCCTCTGAATTTTCTCCTGACGATGTAAATATATTTTTTTTATATATCAAATGCAATATGCTCTTATTGAACTAAACTATTTCATAGCTTATAAAATACATTCCAAGCTCAAATATACGAAGTATCGAATCAGTTAGGGAGAACTGGATTATGGAAATAAATTCATTCGGTAAAGGTTTTTGTGCAAGCAAAACATGTCGTTTTACAGCGACAGCTCTAGATGATCTTATTGACCATTATCAAGAGAAAGTTTGTCCCTACTACGAGAAAGCTGGTTATTTTTGTACAAGATGTAAATTCCACAATGAGAATATGGAAATAGTACGATCTCATATTATTGAAAGACATTCACCGAAGTCATCTAGAAGCAAGGCTGACAGCGATGCGGAGGTTGATTCGGCAGAATCATCAGAGTCAATATCATCGGGAGATGATGAAGTTGAGAGTGGTTCAGGCAGTTTTGAAGTAGATGAAAATGGGGAGAGAAAGCCAAAACGGACTAAAAAGCCAAAATTGAAAGCAAGACGAAGACCTTTCCACTGCAAAAACCCACCAACTAAAGAGTACAGAAAACGTAAGTAGCAAAAATTTATCAATAATGTTTTTTTTTGCGTCAAAAACGAGGACTTTGTATGCAGTCTAATAACATTCCCATTAATGTAAATGTACGTACATCTATTTTCGAGATAGCCCCAAAATATGTATGGGTCTGTTTTTGAGTTGAGTAGTACACACTTTAACTAATCACCACTACGCGGTTCCGTCACTTCACTTTTGCAAACTGTTCTGACTTGATAAATTATCATTTTTTTTTAATCCACTTAATATTTATTGCATACCCTTTAGGTTTTGTTTTTTTCAAAAGAAAAAACCTTATATTTTTACTTTGTCCAAGCTTAAGAAGAAAACAAGTTTCTTCATTTGTTTTATGAATGCGCTGTATCCGAACCAAAATTGGAGATTTGGTTCCTGGATTTTTTGAAGTTATGCCTGAAAAAGAGTAGGCTTTCCACTGTTATGGCTGTTGTCAATATTCCATCAAACTTGTCGGGAAATTGTTAAACTTACATATATTAACTTTACTCCTATTCATTTAATTTACAGTTCTTCCTGAACGATGTTCAAATACACAAGAACTTGTTGTAAGATTCTACGACAGATTGTAAGTATTTAAATGTTTTCTATTGCATACGCTAATGTTTTTTTTTATTTTCATTTTAGCGTTGAGACAAACTATTCTCTTGATCCCCTCTTTACATTCGCCACAACAAATTATGTTTATATAGAGGCTTCTGAATCATACTTCCCCAAATCAGCGGCTTCAATGAAATTCATTCATAATGGCTTCCACGGATTTGTCAAAATCTTGGGTCAATCAAAAGTTGAACCTGATAAATGGAAGCAATTAGAAAGACTTCACGGATTCACAGACAATGGTAATTCCACATTATATTTTTATTATTTTCTTTAAAAGAACATTAAAGTTAACTCATTTCTTTAGGGGAATACACAATGTATATGGGTGGCCCAGTGAAAAATATTGCTTGGGTACCCCTTGATCCTAACCCGCCATCTAACACACAATACTTAGCTGTAACAGTTCGAAAGGGACTTGACAAATTTATACGTTTTTTTAATCAAAAACGTAGTCGATCCCTGATTTTCATTCTCAAATTTGACATAAGCCTGCCGGCGGAAATTAAAGCAGAAATTATCTATGCGATAGCTATTGATGAAGGTCCAATCCATACTATCGAATTTCTGCCAAGTGGTGGCTATTCGCCGCAAATGAATAGATTAGGAATGTTGGCAGTAGGCACCATAGAGACTGAAATTAAAATTTATTCCCTACCCCTGAAAGTAGAGAAACTTGACTGTGATTTGTTTCCAATTATTCGATTGGAAGCTTCGATTGAACTGCATTTGGAGCTGTTGGACAATCCGAGTGATAAAACTGATATTTACAGCTCGCAGTGTACCTGCTTGGTATGGTCACAGGTATAATAGTTCAAATATGTAATAATATTTTACAAAGAATTTAAAATTGTATATATTCCTCCCAGACCGCTGGTCACAACATTATAGTTGGAAGTTTTTTGAATGGTTTTGTGGGCATTTGGGATATAAGCGATGATGCTGGGAATCTAAATAGATTTGATTTAAACGAAAAGAAGATGTTCACCCCGGTTTCTTATTTCTGGACATCGGAAGATCGGTTGATGCGTAAGTTAATATTTGTGTTGTTTGGTTAGTTTGCCGTTAGAAGTTAAGAAAGCAATCAAATCTAGATTTTTAAATTAAACAAATTTATTTTCGGATATAACTTCGACATTTGGCAACTGCATTTTTACTTATAAAATTATTCCAGATTTAGCCCTGCACTATGACATGAACGGACCACGATGGCTAGTGGCTTCGAATTCAACAAGAAAGATGTTGCTTTTCGATTTGCGAGACATCACACAACCAATGTTATTGCGTGTAGAAGTGACAATAAATATCATCAACAGTATAGAATGGCCTATTGCTTGGGAGAGTATTTTTTTTGGTCTTGGCGATACAATGCCTTCAAGTAATTTATTTTGTTCGAGTTCCCATTCAAATTTCAGTCTATATTCAAATATTTTTTTTTCAGATGGGTGCGTTATAAGTGCCATCAGTCCAATGTCCATTGTGTTTCAAACTCGTAGGTTTGAAAAATTCTGTACTGGATTGACCGACATTCATTATAATAAGTGGAGAAATAGCTTTGCCGCGGGAGGAGACAACGGAGATGTCCAGTTGACGCCTCTGAGAGAGGCCGTTTTGGATGTCGCTCAAAGGTTGAAAACTGATGATAAAACTATATTGACATTGGATATTGTTCCATTAAACGATGAAAAAATCAGCCAAAATGGAATACAGACCCCATCAGATGGAATGCGAGTGTTTGATAGAGATTGCAAGGATCAGTATGGAATAGTCTTTGGTTCCTTTCGAAAGGTAAAGTTAAATTTTGATGTTTTTTTATCTTATTTAATGAATATGTGTCCTTCCAGATTAAAGGATGTAACAAACCAGAGTACTACAGTACCCAAAGGGTACCGCCATTGAATTTACAACGATTAATGCGCGTTAGTAAAATAAGATGCAATCAAAATAAAAACGCCTGCGATGTCTTAGCAATTGGCTACGACAATGGCTTACTAAGGGTCTGTATGCGCGATTTGCGTAAGAAAGATTGACATTGAATTTTAGCATTTTAAAATAACTTTAAGTTAATCTTTTTAATTTATTTTTATTGTAATATATTTAATACTACTTGTTAATAAAACTTGCAATTTAGCCCATAAAAAAAATACTTTAATGAAGAAAAAGTATTATTAAAGCTTAAATAAAATATAAAGTGTTTTACATATATAAAACTGTTTTTAATTTTCTTCAGTTGTTTGTTGCCTAGGAGTTTCTTCTGCATCTAAAAATTAAATTAATTAGATAAATAGAATTAGGATTTAGTGATTAAGTAGCTTTATTTACTTTCATTTCCTTCACCCTCGGGGATGGTCACATTTGGGTCAGCTTCATTTTCTGCTTCTGAACTTTCTACAAGTTTTGTCTTTGACTGAAAAACAATTTTTTTTAAAAATATTTGAAGCAAACTTTTTTCAAAAAAACTTACTTTTTTCTTCTTTTTTGTTGTTTCTTCTTCAACTTCTACTGCTTCCTCTTCCGGAGCTTCTATATTAACATAGCCCTCGGGGAATAATCTCAAAGCTTCTTCTTTGCCAACAACTGTATTAGCACTAACATATGAAGGACCATATTCAGCAAATGCTAACATAGTGTGACTAGTTTTTTTCGCAACTTTTAGAATAAGTTTGTCAGTTCTGTGATGGATTTAAAAAATAAAGCATCAACAAAACTTATAAACATGTATTTAATATTTTTTTTGAAAAGTAACTTCTTGAAATACAGGAAACTAATTTTATCCAAAAATGGCGATGACAATTGGAATCGAAAAGGAGTGAAACAGTCAGAAAATTTAGTTGAAAACAACACCAATGGTTGATTCTGGCACAAAAAATGCAATAAATATCTGGCTACTATCAGCCCAAACGATTTAATGCTGGGGGCGAAAGGAATTTTAATAGAAATAATGGTTTCTAGGCATGGATGTATACAGTGGTCACCCAGATAGGCAGATTTAGTTTTATAATTCAAATTAAATTTTTTTCAATTTCAATTTAAAGTTTTTTGTGACCTTTAGTTCAATTGCGTTTCGTCCCAGTATAAACGTTGGGCTCATCAGTTTGATGCTACTGTACCCTTCTGGAACACATAATTTTAAAACGATGTGTACCGACATTAATAAAATTAAGTGCACTACAGCACTGTAGATTATACTTTTCTGCATGGTAGTAAACTATTGTACCTGGGCAAAACGCATTTGAACTAAAGGTCACAAAAAACTTTAATTTGAATTGAAAAGCCAATTTCAAAAAAATTCATGAACATATGTAAAAATTTGAAATGCACAGGAAATGAAAAAAAAAACTAATTATTTTCTAAAGAGTAGTTTAAAATTTATAAAGTTTACCGTTGAATAACATAAAAATAACAACAGAAATTCTAAATGTTTTTCTTGAGCATAATAGGCGCAAGGAAACATTAAGGTTACATTGATATGAAAAAACGTATTTATCAAAAATTCGAGATGTGATCTTTTCGAAATTGGTAATTCAATTATATTCAGAAGTCCACAAAAACAAAAATAATACATTTTCTTTTATTTGCGTTTTTCTTAGCCCTATTCTCATACCAGTAGACCGCGGGCTTTACTATAATAATACATTTCTAGAGTCTGAATTTAACCAAATTTAACGGCTGGAAAAAATATAATTTAAAGTATCGGTATCCATCGATCGCATCTTACTGATGAGCCCAACTGTTGCATCTGGGTTAAAAGCATTTGGATTAAAGGGCACATAAAAACTTAAATTTAAATTATGCAATAGACCACAAGAACCATAACGAAAATATGTAATACATTTTCTATTATTTGCCTTTTTTTTCTTGTTCATTTTTATATTTTTGGGGAGTTGAGAATCGTGTAGACACCAGCGAACTAGCGTCAATGATTCAATGCAAACCAAATATTCGGCAAGAGACTTTGCAATCCCAATATCTTTGTGTCTGAAAATTTGCAAGCCCGTAAAGAATAATGCCTAATCGAGAGGGGGTCGATAAGAAAAAATTGTAATAACTTCTCTTTAACATTTCCAGATATTAAAATATCTAAACATAAAACAAACATTCAAATAACCTGTAACAAAAAAAAAAAAAAAATACTCATACGACCGAGTGTACAATTTACAAAATATTTTTACTTGTTTTTACCTGCGATGTGAAAGTAATTTGGGATGAAATAATTAATTACCAGTTATCAATTACATGATAGACTTACAATTTAATAAAATAATTAATCTAACGGACTTACATTTGTGGTGTCTTAGTCTCGTATTTCATCAACGAATTTGCTATCAATTTTGCTGTATCGGGATTATCATTTGTAAAGAATCCATAAAGCAAGACATTTTCCTTATTTTTTTCCACAATTTCGAAAATGTCCTTTCTCTTATATGCATCGAATGCCATTACTACGTGTGGTGGATCGGGAACAGGATCCGGTGGTAGAAATGTCGATGTTTGAGCTCGAAAAAAAACATAAATAAGCGTTGCATGAGTTCGACAATCTATTGGTACCCAAACTGGTGGAACTAAGATTATCTTTGCATCTGAAGAAGATGCAACTGACGCGCTTTCTTGAGGCTTCTTTTTTGTATCATCTTCTTGAGTAGCTTTCGCTTCATTCTCTTCAATTTCTTCGCCAGGTAGAGGTTCATCACCCAAGAGTTCGGTAAGTGGATCATCGACTTCTGTTTTATCAACCGCTGGTGGTTTTTCCTTCTCAGGCACACCATCAAATTTTTTTGTGATTTTTATCTCAAGAGGATTCAATATCGGTGGTAGGACCTGATCTGGGTCAATTTCCCCTGTATCTAAAATAACTTTTCTCGCTTGAGTTAATTCATTGGAATAATCAAGAAAAATATCATTCAGATCTCTAGTATCTGTGTCCGAGACTTTCCAAAAGCAAGTAAGTAAATCCTTATTGTACATATGTTCCAAAACTTCTGGGTCTATGGGATTTTCACATGCAAAATTTATTATGTCAAAGTGTTCTGGCAAAAGAGGTGCTGTTCGTCGGTCTTTGCATTGCATCTTTTGAGTTTCAGCGACTTCCATAAGCTTCTTATATACATCACGGGAAACATGAGGGCCAAATATTGTTACACCCATATCAGGGAGATTTTTCATTATCTCGTCGGTTACATAAGTCAGATATTCCAGTTTCTGACGTTTAGCTTCTTCGACTTCTTTTTGATGAGCATCAGCTAAAGCTTTTTCTATAACATCCCTTCGTGCCTGTTCTTCTGGTTGAAGCTCGGTTATGTCATAGAAAATTCGTTTAACATTGCCAATATTATTGAGTTCATCAGCTATTAATTTCATAAGCCTAGGTACATCTGTCCCGAACATTAAATTAACACACTTTCCTTGACAGGCAAAGAGCCAGGTTGGTTCACTTTTATTTCGAAAACGTTTAAGAGCTTCGATGGTATCGGACTTGCACTTAATAATAAATGATTTTTATTTTCAACTTTTTCAAAACTGAAATTTTAACATTCTCTAACTTACTACAGCTAAATGAAGATTATCTCCACCCAGTTCTAGTTTAATCTTTCGCAAACTGCCAACCATAGCTAGACATGGTCCGCACCATTCCGAATAAACATCTAGAACTGTAAATTAACAGGTGCAGAATATGTTGTAAAATGGGAAAATATCGACCTGTTTTACCTAAAACTCCAGGTCTTTCAAGGAACTTGTATAGTTCCTCGTCAGTATTTATTTCTGCTTGTAACTGCTGTGCCCCTCCTTTTTTAGCCATTATACTAACTTAATTTAATTTTGATTGCACGATTAATTTTAATTAAAGAATTTTATTCAAAATTGTGTTACTGTAGCTTTGAAAACGGAAAATTTTCTATGTCAAGACTGATTGAAGTATCGATCAAACAAACTTGAAGGTACCTAACAATTTGGGTAACAAGTTGTAGGTAGATATTCCTTTCGATCTAAGCTATTCGAACAATGAAAATCTGTTTTCATTATTCCAACTAACTTCGTCAGTAAATGTTTGTTATTTAAAAATAATAGAATGTTAATTGAGAAGTCTTTTCTTCTGTTAGAAGATATATGTATGGTTGTGCTCTTTGTGATGGTAGCTCTTTGGGAGCCTTATTTCTAATTCTAATTTATTCTATGGGTCCTGATGCTTGAAGTTTCCTTGACCTTCATATGTAAACAAATCTTTGGTTTTGTGTTCGTCTTAAAACATATATGTACATATGCATGTTCATATCTTATGAACTTTGTACGAGCTTTCCTCCTTTGGTTCAATCAAATAATGTCGATACCTTCCCGTAAGAATGTATTAAGCGACATTTTAAAAATTTTAAATTAAATTTTTAAAATACCTCTTACTCAATTATTTATTTGGGTATTTTGTTGTAGTAAACAGATTTTTCGAAGCATTTTGAGTTGAAAACCCCGTTCCAAATCTTTTTATTTTTTTAAATACATAAATAAATAACTGGACCAGAGGTTTTTTTCGATGCCTTTAAAATTTTTGAAATGTCGCTTAATACATTCTTACGGGAAGGTATCGATGTCAAACAATATCAACAATGCAAATCAAATAATATATTCATATGTACGTAAATGTAATACTATTCTAAATGCATTTAAATTTTCTTATCAGGGCTAATGAAATCAGCTTTTATTTAACAACCTTGTCAATTGAAACCTCTTGATGATTTCAAAAAAATTATAAAAAAATGTAATATTTACTCAAATTTGCATACGATCGAAAATTTAGCAATGGTTTAGAGTGGTCTCGAAACTACACTTCTTGCTTTGGGATGCACTTTACTTTTAATTGCAATTTATAGGCAAGTGCACTATAACGTTAGCTAGCGAGACCATTCCAAACGCGATAAGACCCTGTCTAATGTGCATTTCAAAGTTTGGATAATGTTCGCAAACAAAATATCTACTGCAGCTTGTTTTTGCAACGAGAAGCTTCACGGGCTTTGAGTGACGATTTTCGTGCCTTATCAAAAAATCGTACCAACGTCACTCATATACATATGTAGATGGAAGAGGTGAATAGCCTTTGATAAGAGAGAGAAGTGCAATTGCTGCATGCAATTTGAAATAATGCAAACTTATGCACATAGAAAACACTTTTAGTGAATTGCTACCATTCAAACCCAAAGACCAACTCAACTAAAAACATAAGGAGTTCTGATAGGTTTACTTTTTATTTGATTAAACATTGGATATTACCGTTTTATTGCTTTTTGCATGTTATGGTATAATATTTGCTAAAGACGAAGCATTAAAACCATAGTTTTTTAAACATACAATTTTCGAACTTCTTTAAGCTGAAAGTCTATAATAATAGGCTATAGCAAAAGTAGTTACTAACTTTCAGTTTTAAGGAAATTAATTTTTTATTTTCATTTAAAACCATTTTGATAACATCTGTTTTGATTTTTGGCTGTTTTTGAGGTATCAGTTTTGTGTTGGTACCGTGCATATGAAAATGAATCGCTTTTGTGCATAACTCTGCAAACGTTTTCTTCTTAGTAATTAAAATAATATCACATTCTAAAGTAACCAATAACGGCTGAACCGGTTTTATTCAATGATATCTGTACCCTCCGATTTGTTGAACTAAGTTAAAGGAAATGGAATTCGAAAACACTGGTAAAAAATGAGAGTAGTGTCTGTTCATTTGCTTAAACTATAGTCTTTGAAGAGAAGTGCTGGAGTATCAATCAAAAAGATTGTGTCTGATCCTATAAGCCAGTCAATAAGCGAGTACCTACCCATTATAGTCTCAAAGCTGACAGCAAATTTTGTGGGTGGACGCATAACCAAAATATGAGTATGAGGGTTTGTAGGTGCATACAAAAGTCTGGCAGGATTTTTTTGGCGCCCGTAATGGGGACAAGAGATCCAAATATGTAGTGGTTTTTCCATTTGTTACGGTACAACCAGGTTAATTCATTTATTAAAAATGAGAAACGAGACTCGGTCATTTTTCCTATCTCAACAAATTTTAACAAATCTCAAGATATTAACTTTTGAAGCGCGCCTTATCGGACTTATGTTGGAGACTTTTTTTTGTTGATTTTTGATTTTTTTCAAATCTCCAAATATCTCTCGATATGGTGCGCCTTAATTAGTAATATCTTGAGTATTATCAATCCGATCGTTAAAAATAAAGACTCGGGACTGAGGAAAAATGACAGAGCACCATTTTCTATTTAAAAAAAATTAATTGAAGTGATTGAAACCCTCACACAGAAAATGGAAAACCGCTATTTACAACCTCTGGTCCCAACTACGGGCGCCAAAAAAATCCTGCCAGACTTTCGTATTTGATTTCAAGATGTATGCACCTACAAGCTACAAATCCTCGTACTAATATTTTGGTTATGCGTTCACCCACGAAATTTTCTGCCAGCTTGATTGATATATTTCGACTTTTTTAACAAATTACATACTTAACGCATTCATATACGTATATCCGATAGGTCTAGGGAACGGTGTCTGGTTCCATAGTCAGATGCTGTATAATATTACTAGAACCCTTAAATCACTAGTAGACAGCCTAAAATCTGGAGGAAGATTGAATATGATCATTCAATTAGGACGATATTCCAAATTACTCTGTTTGTTCCGACTTTGGGTTTCAATTTTTGTTTCCATCCACATATTTACACAAATAGGAATACAATTTGTGTGTTCATACGAGTATATCATCGTCGTTCAATGGAAACTCTAAAAAAAGTCTCCAAGTCTATTGCTGCACTATTTCTAAATAGCAATTTCTCAAAATTCAAAAATATTTCAAACCATTGTTAGTAAAAATCTATGCGATTCTTTTGATTTTCGACCCGTAGCACCCCGTATATACTAATTTTGCTCTCGTTTTACCGGGATATCCATTATTTATTCTCACTAAAAGAATGAATGTACAATAATGCACATTCAATCTAGGAAATATTTGCAAATAATCCAAAAATAAGAAAACTCTATCAAAAAACGTCAAAACTCTATTCTCGTTATATTGAGTTTTCGTTAAAACCAAGAAAGCAGCTTAAAACCATCTAGAACATCACCGTTAAGATGAGCTTAACATCTTCCAACAAGGGAAACAGAAAAAATTGAACGCTACCAAATTTTAAGCAATTCTGTTAAGTCGCTTAAGCTCTAGCTCGACGCACTGTCACAGAGCATTAACCTTATGACTAAAACTATTTTGTTGAGCTTCTCCAATATTGTGATGTTAAGTTTGATTAAATCCTCGACATTTTTTTCGACACGAAACCAATACTTGCCCCTAAAGTAAGTAAAGCAAGTAAAAAATAAACAAAAAAGGAAATAAATATGCAAATTAGATATTTTGATAAAACCTATATATCATAGTTGTCTTCATTTAGTTATCCTCAGGGGTTTTCGGTCCCAGATAATAATTTATTGAACATTTTCGTTTAATAGTTTCTCAGAAATTTGATAATTCTCAGTTGTTCCCATTACAAAATAATTGTTTCCCGTTTCTATAATTTGATGTAAGTGTGACAAAAGAAACAAAAAACCATTATGCTCTTACAAAAAACCTCCAAAATATCTTTATTCAAATGCAAACCAATTACCAAAATAATAATATCTATATATAACCCAACAAAAAAAAAATAAAAAAAAAAGATAAAAATAATTTCGAGTATTGAACTTATTGGCTCGAATACCATTAGAACAAAAATCCGTTAAAATTTCACAGATTTTCCAATACCGGTACATTCGAAGCCATCTAAGTTGCGATAAAACTTGCTCCAAACTTCCAACAAAAAACAAATATAATAATATAATTACCCCCATATACTCGTACCTACCTACTTATGGTAGAATTCCACAAAAAACAATGATAGATATCTATACAAATTAAGTTAGGCACCTACAAAAAGCCACACCATCGTGCACGTCATATCTTTACCGCACTAATGCGATAAGAAAACAAAACAATAAAAATTATAAATAAATTCTAACAACAACTGGAACACAACTAATCACACTGATTGTGAGGGTTTGATTAGCGCGGGCCGCATTAATGTTCGATTAGGCGTGAGTGCCGCGGTTATCTATAATGAATGCATATATCCATATCGACCTGACCATCAGCAACACTACTCTCAAACTCCTCGTAGTATAGTACAGAACTACAAGACAATACATGACCATTGTGTTGTGGCAATTATATGATGACTCATATATAAAACGCGTAACGCAGTTTGTCCATTCCGGATGCCGAACAGAGTATACCCGGCGAAAAACCAATCCAAGGGCGAATAGGAAAGCTATCATGGGAGTTTTTTTGTGTTGCCCTGAGCGCAAGAGTTTCGCTCAGTTTAATTTTCGAAGGAGTCATCAATATAGAACTATAACCAATACAGGGGAGGAAAAACTAACCCTATACCCGCATCGCCTACCTATGTATGTTGTACGTGCAGGGAAACGAGCCTTTTCTTCTGAATATACCTACACTTTTTTTACGCTGGTTCTCGTTGCGCGTAAAATCGATTGGGGCGCGCTCAACGTCACATTCATTTTCAATTCCATTCTGATAAGGATCTCTCCCCGTTTTTTAGTCCTTCCTTGTATTACTACGATATCCACATGTATGTACCTTACAAATACAGAAAGAATCCTTGTCGGAGAGCGTCTGGTCTGTTTTGTTGGTCGCAGCCAAAAAAAGCGGGGGATGTTTCCTATAAAATGAGTGGTGAATGAGAGGATAGATGGCTTGAGTGACAGTGATAGCTGTATGAACTTTTCATCCCCTGATGATAATTATGATTTTATTTAAACAAGGGATGAGCCTTGATGACCTTGCGTGTTACTTTTTTCTATCTAAGCGAGCGCGCAATCAAATTTTAGACGTTTCTTTAAAATTTTAGTTAAAGGTACTAAAATGGAGACCTGAGCAATGTTGCCATTGAAGCAAAGAAAGCGAAAAACTGTCTCGAAATTCATCAGTCAAAAGAGTTTTTCTGGTTTTTCTAAGATTGTTCCTTAAAGTTGCCATATCTTATAAATGGCCACCATGTAATAATACGTCTTATATAGAGAATATTTTATTATCTATAGAAACAATAAGTATAAATTATGGCGTAAGGAAATAATGCCCAAGGAAAAAGCGCCCAAATCAATTTGGAAATAACGCCCAAAAAAACACTGGGCTCTCAACACAACACGTGTCTTTTTGAAGATTCTATTGCTTCATATGAATCGTTTAAAAGACGTCGCTCAGACGATTCTATTTATGCATCGTATAACTCCTGAAATTTTCAAATATGATCGTTTGAACGATTACGATTGAACGCATAAGGGCCCCGGTATGCTTTGTTTCTTGGTGTGGTGCATAGCCCAAATACCACAAAATGCTCATTACATGAGCGCAACAACCGACAGTCCTCATTCCAATGAAACAGTTGCAACAGTAAGCTTTTATTGCGCTCGAACTATTTGCTTCGTTTTTACCACCATTCACCAGGATGTAAGTAAGATAAACTTTTCTGCCTCGATTTGATTCGCCCTCATAATAAAAAGTTATTGTTGCCAATAAGACTTTGATGTGCAGAAGAAGAAATTCGCATCCGGTTTTCGCAGACTTCGATAGTATAGGTTCCGTTTACCTTAAATGTTCCCCACAATAAGAGCGAGCCTGGTTGATTTGATAATTCCCTATTGATATCCTGCGTAGATCTTGAAAGGTGAGTATAGGGAAGTTACTTAGGTTCGGGATATTTCCATCGATGCGGCTAAATGAGGCTCTGGTTCTGTTAAGATTGTTTTTTTTCACAAAATCACCTAAATAATTAGGAGTGTTTAATCGACTTAAAGCCAATTCTAATAGAATGCTTGCATCGGCAGCGTCTTCTTATTAGTGGATGAAACTTATTAAGAAGTGCAGCTGCAATTTTGAAGTCATCCATCTAAAAATCTTATGGAAAGAGCTTAAAATCCTTCTTGAACCGTCCATTCACGACTTCAACGACTCATCTTACCATAGTAACACATCTGGATCTATTAGCTTGCGTGGTGTCAATTGAAAGTTGCCTTCATCCACAGATTCAGGCATGTAAGCCTTATATCCTTGAGATTCTAGACACGGAATTGCATCTCTGAACCCTCCGTCCAAAATAAACACATCATTTTGTCGAAAAAATTGCCTTAATATGCCATATTCGTCCCTAAAAAGATTTTTCATTTTGTTGGCATCAGAATCGGTTGCAGCATAAGGCCCTATAACGTCCAGGATATACCCATCACAGTATGTGATCATAAAGGGCTTAACCAGATTCTGGTAATACCAAGCCAATAATGACATAAATGAGGATTGATGTTACCTACATCATTAAAATTAATTGTCGTCATAGCAGTATTAGTTAAAAGTGACATCATGTTATCCATCTGTGCTCCAGTAAAGTCAGAAACATTGATCTCTATATCAACTAAGGAAACCCAGTCTCGCATTGAATAATGGGAATTGCATAATCTGCTATTTTCCGGCACATACAATTTATGGTCTAATAACAACCTTTCTCTTACCGGTTCTGGAAATCTTAATCTTTCAGATCCCTGACAACCCAAAAATATACACCGTCTTTCAGTTGCAACAACACGCTTGTATACAGCCAATGTATTTTTTGCTGCACTTCCGCTGGCAGTGATGGTGGATCTTCTTGTTGTTGAACAATATTGACGGGAACATGAAGCACCTAGTCTTGTCCATTTATATTTTGACGCCGATTTCTTCGCTCAGTCCGATTTGCACGTACTCAACAAGGACGGCAAACTCTCTGCAAATTGGGATGATAACAAAATAATTTATTTAGCACCTGATAATATTTATAAAACAACTAATATTTACCTGATTAACAAGTAACAACTCGTTCAGTATAGATCTTTGAGGACAGTTTTGAGGTACGTTACGAGATCTGCGATATCTCAACGAAGATCCACAGCAAATGCAAATTCTTAAATGTCCAAACTCGCCCTGTTATTTTAAATATCATATAATTTGGTAAAAAAAAGATACATTTTTAAAATGAAACATTACTTTTTTTAACATATTTTTTTATTTGAATTTTACTTTTTAAAAGAAAAGTGCTAAATGGACGGCATTTACCCAGTGTATGATAACTTAATTATATATCAAATTAAAGCTTATCAATCAGGCATTACAGTGGTTTTTGGCTCGTTTATTCAAAATATATCAGGTATAGAAAAAAATGTTTAACATAATTTGAAAGATATTTTTATGATCTTTCATTTGTTATCAAAATATTAATCCTACGTGCCATACTTTAGGATTTATAAGTAATTATTTGCAAAAAAGCCAGATTTTTTGAATTTGCAAAGGTCAACTTCAAGCTCAATTATCTAAAAATCTCCGAAGCCGAATTCGAAAATATTTGACAGATAGATTGGGCTAAACGTTAGCTTTCGTTTGGTACTAGTCACATTAGTGTACGCCCTGGGCTCAAGCTCCATAGGAAAATGGGTGATATTTCCAAAGGAGATGCCTTTGGAAATATCACCCAAAACTGAGGGAATATCGCCCAAATTCTACAAAACAATTTACATGCAAAATATTTTGGCGATATTTCCATTTCATCATTTGGGTAAAAAGTAATTTTTGGCAAATTTTTCAATTTCTTCTTTAGTAACAAAATTTGTGGGCGATGTTTCCAAACCAATTCAGGTACTTTTTCCTTTGTTGGTATTTCCTAACGCCATAAATTATTGTTTGATAATTTCGCTCTTTGAGAGGAAAGAGGAAATAAACCGTTATTTTGACTTTGCACCTTTCTTGTGGAAGGTCACATAAGCTACAAATTGTGTACAAATGTTTTCGATAAAATTTAATGTTTGAGTTGTATGCGAAGGACCTATACATACATGTGCATATATTTTTCAGCACTTTTCCTTTTTGAAGTAGAAATATTTGTAACACTCGTATTGTACAAAGTATCAAAATATTTGTACAGACAATACCTATTATGATCTACATATAAAACTATCTATAGATAATTAAAAAACTTCTTATTTTAATAAATTATAATTATTATCAAAATAAGACTAAAAGGTGTTAATTTAGAAAAAATGGATTTTTTTGCCGTGGATTGGACTTTTTGTTGCATTTTTACTGGGGTATTCATTACTTCTACCATTATTACCATCAAAGTAAATAGCTACATCTTCTTTTCTTCAATTGACTGTAAAATATACATACACTGGTATGCGTTCTTTCGTCTGTGTCTGCACGTCCACTATTCAACGAGTAAGAGGCTAAATGGATGGCTTTTCAAAATATCTTCAAAACTATAATCTATAAATACTTTGATTTTTTCAGATTTTTGTTTTCATCCTTAAAGTCGCTGTAGGGGTAAATTAAACTGCCTATTATTTGTTTTCATGATTCATCATGATTCGGCGTTATTTCAATTTTCAAAGGGACTTGCATATTTGATTAGTTAAAAACTTTAAAAGTTCATCTGCATATAGTTTTTTAAATCCAGATTCCTTAAATGCAAAGAAACTTTACATACACCTACCTCGCACCCACCCCAAATCCTATAGTGAGCCCAAGCAGGGGGTTGCAGGGGGCAGCATATACCAACATACCTTTGCCTTTTTTTTGCGTTGCTGATGCGAAACGAAAAACCCCATACAAAAATGACACAACGAACTCATAAACGAAAAATTTAGTTCCACTTTTCGTTGTGTAGTACCAACCTACGCTGTTCAACGAGCGAAATTGATAATTGTAGCAGATTATTTGAGGAGAAGTCTACACTCTTTTTTCGTCAATAATTAACTATCCAGACCATTTAAGGAATAGTGACATTTTTGTATTTTTTCATACTTATTTTTGTTGTTGGCTGCCGGTAAAGCCTAGTACGCTGCTGATGCGAAACGAAATTTTTAGTTGGTCTCCAACAAGACAACGAAATGCTTACGAAAACGAAGTGGAAAAATATTCACTGACAGTTGCACAAATTCAAAAAATTAAAACAAATACAAATGAAAAAAAATCACAAGCAGCCATGCTGTAATGAAAGAAACAACAAAAATAAACACGAAAATACCCAAAATAATCTGCTACAATTTTCAATTTCGCTCATCGAACAGCGTACTGCAGAACAAAAAGTAGAACTAAATTTTTAGTTTATGATTTCGTTGTGTCATTTTTGTATGGGATTTTTCGTTTCGCATCAGCAGCGTACTAGGCTTAATTTGTTTGAATTTGTATTTGTTTTAGTTTTTTTAATTTGTGCAAATGTCAATGAATAATTCTTCAATTCTTTTTCGTAAGCATTTAGTTGTTTTGTTCGAGACCAACTAAAAATTTCGTTTCGCATCAGCAGCGTACCTAATAGGTTTTTTACCAAAAATATCGTTTGCTTCTTTTGAGTCCTATTTTTCCAGGCTAGAAGTTAAGAGATGAACCATTGATCATCGATATGCTTTCATGTGGAGGTTCTTAGAGTCAGGTCAGTGCCTTTCACATGACCTGCGATCTACGAATGCGAATAAATTTGTTTAAGCAATTCCAAGCGCAAATATCAACAAATTCTTGTTTTAATTTTTCTACAAAGTGAATAAACGATCCTTTCTTCAAAATAAAAAAGAAAAAGAAAAAGAAAAGGCCTAAAATTAGTTAAAATTGTAAAATTTATCATTTTTATATATTCTGCGTGGCCAACAAGATATTTTCTCCGAACTGTCAAACACTTATTCGCAATCCACAACATAAGGACGTATTCCGTAAATCTGCGAATGAAAAATTCACTCGAATTAACCTCAAACTTTGTTTAGCGTCCATTTTACTGGATTATTTTTTATGACGATTCGCGTCTGTCGCCGACCACTCATGAGAAAGAAATGTCAAAATTCGCGACCATTCGCACCTCGCAGCATCGCAGCTCATATGCTTGTTACTTAACAGCAGGAAATGTCAACAATTAATAAACAAAACATTAAATGACTCCAGTGTCCAGTCCTATTATAACATTAAATACTACTAAAACATAAATTAAAAGTTCAGACATAGATGTCGCTTTAATTCCCTTTTTAAGGTATAAATATTTTCATCCAAACTTAAAAGATTAAATTGTTTTGTGCGCACCAATCAAAATAAAAACACTTAGATAGCAGTTAACCAAGTATACCATACATTTTCTCGTTCGACATCTTTTTATATGTCTGATAAACTTTTATCCATATAAGTACGAGAAACTAAACACGGACTGAGAGTTTAGGGATGAATCAAAAATAAAGTGCCCACAAAATCCAACAAATGTTAATGTTATATTTACAAACTGTGATGCATCATGCATCGCATAGACAGGCTTCTTGTCCAGAGAACATGAAAATACTATAAAAATCAAATGAAGATGTATATAAAACACGTCTGAGGAGGGAAGCTTTTTGTTTCTTTTTTTTTTTATTAAATTGAAATGGGGGTGCAGGCAAGAAAATTCACCCTCGCTTTAATAAAGCGATACCGCGTATAAGTGCAGTGCATGCATGCATGATTCAGTACAAGTTGCAGCTCTGTGTATTAGTTAGTGGTGGAATAACGGAAAGCAAAACAACCACAAAACAGGTATTCCTATGTCCAATACCTCAATATTATACCATATACGAACACCACAATTCACAACCTCCCATAAAGCCTAAACGGATAGCAGTTATTTAGTCTTCGTTTAGAAGAAGATGTCCTTCTTCTAAGACTCTTAGACTTAGAAAATGTGTAGGAGTAAAAGAGAAAACTGTAATACACTTTCAGCCATCACCCACTCTACCACCCAAAGATATTGTATGGGAAGGGAAATGGTGTGTAAAAGTTTAGAATAGAAAAAAAATGAAATAAAACTGAAACATACAAAAAGCGATAAACTCCTGAAGTTTAGTGAGTACACACCGAACAAGACGACAGGGTTAGTCCCAAAGTGAGTATAATGGCTCCATCTCTTTCCGTGCTACATATGTATATGAATGTGTGAAGCAAAGTTTTAAATTCGGTTTGAGTTCATTTTTTTATACTCTCGTAAGGGTAGTAGAAATGAAAATGTTAAATTGAGTGCGGCGGCGGCGACGAGCAAGACTGTGAAAATGTTGCTGCGAATCGTTCAGATCCGAAAAAGTTGAGAAAACATTGCACTTTATTATTTTTCTTTTCTTGTTGGGAATGTGTAGCTAAAGGAAAAATTGGAAATTCTTTAAAAAATCAAGAAGTGTGCAAAGTGGATATTGTTGAAGTTAACGGTACCTATTGAAAAAAGTGTTAATTTTTTCACTATAAGTGAGTTTTTTTTTCTTTTTATCGATGTCCACCCCAAAAAGTAAAGGAAGAAAAACGGATTCATGAAAGATGGAAGCAACCTCTAGAAGAATATAATCAATATGGAGTTTATCCTTAGAGATGTTTGTGTGTTATTTAAGTGCAATTGTGAGAATTTTCTGTAAATTTTAGTGTAAATTTTAAACAGAAAAGTGTGTGAAAATCCTCATCCGGGCGCCATTTAGAAGATAAAAAAATAATTGAAAAAGGAAGTTCGTCTGCATCTCATGTGTTCAACCTGCGTTTAATAATCTAAAAATGATTTGGATCTTTTGATATTGTGGAATATGAAGGTGAATATTTTATACAGAAAAATAAATGAAGGTATAAATCTAAAATTAATTTTCGGAAAAAATAATCCTTAATTTTCTTTTTAAAGAGGATGAGGTGGGAGGGGATGTGTGCGATGGGGGTGCAGTAATTTTTCGCTCATTTTTTGGTCAGTTTTGCTCGGTCTCTCATTATTGCTGTCCTTTTCGTTGAGTTTTGCTATAAAATTCTCTCAAATTCTTTGAAAACTGTCGTGTGGATCGTATGTGGAACGTAATCGTTTATTTGCCCCTGAAAAAATGCTATTTATTTTTATTTTTCAATCATTTCATTTTATGGATGAACTAAATTATTTTAATTTGAAGATCTATTAGTTGATAACATAGTGACCGTGTAGTTTGGTTAGTGGTAGTTAACTTTTTGTTATCCTGCGAAGGAGGGGGGTTTGTAAATATAGTTTTTATTTCAGTGTTTTTTTTTCAATTTTGATTTAGTGTGTAGGTATTATAGCTTCGTTTGAGTGCATAATTATGGGGTTAGCCGAAAAGACGTTTTCTTTCGTTTGTCGTAGTCTGTATGGGGTCATTTGCGTTTTATAAATGGAGGTTGAGGCTTGAGGGTGAATGAATTTTGTGTTGTGTTGGCCCTTCTTTCACTTTGTATTTGTTTTTTTTTTTTTGTATTTCTTTATTTTCTTTTCTTTTTAGCTTGTAATTCTCTAAGGCGATAATAATAGGTGATTGAAGGACGTTAGACGATGAATCTAATGCAATAACAATTTTAAATTACATTCTTCATACTATTTGCTATTTAGAGCGCATTCATTTGACAATAACTTGTGTATCAACTTGGCTTTCTTGTAATTTTATGTAGTCATTATTTTTCAATGGAAAAATCTAAGTAGGTATTTATTCAGACACACATATTTTTCACAAGTGAACGAATTTATAACCTTTAAGTTTTTAAATACTAAGTTTGAAGCTTCAGCTTTGCCACTGCAAACAAATTGATTGTTATAGAATTATTTATTAGTGCGCTGACTGATAACAATAACATAACTTATTTATCTCAAAAGATTTTACTGATACTAATGATCCAAGGGTGTACGCAGGATTTTGATCAGGCGGGGCAAACTCATTCAAAGAAATAGTTTTGCCAGTTCCTTCTAAGAGTAAGGCTGAAATCATTCAGTGCAGAATACTATACTCTAAAATCTAGAATGCTAGATTGAATAGGATTTGCATTTCCATTGTTGCTGGACTTAAAGGTTTTCCGCTGAGGTACATATGTGTAACAAGTTCATCTATTTTCTCTTTTCTTTTTTTGTTTAAGAGCGCTACAAATAATAAAGTGACAGTGATGCTGCAGTCGTGATATACATAGGGTTTCTGCAAGTTTTGGCTTGGGTGCGAAATCTCGAATACCAAAATCCCGAAATTGAAAGAAATCTCGAATACTAAAATCCTGAATGACAAAATTCCGAATGGAAAAATCTTGAATGGACAAAATCCCGAATGGCTTAAATCCCGAAAGCCAGAATCTCGATTGACAGAATCCCGAACGCCATTCTCGAGATTCAAGTTTTCAAATTGAACTTTTTGTGTTTATTAGTTGATACGAGTACTGTACATACATATGTACATAATGTATAATTGTACATACTTGTTGATTTACATTCGTGATACAATTCCTGATTTTTGTACATTCTAGATTTTTGTTCGTTTGTAATTTTTGCATTCGGAGTTGTTACATTTTAGTTATAGATTTTTTGCCTTCGAGATTCTTGTCATTCGAGATCAAAAAATTAACAAAAGTAAGGCGAAACATATCAACTTGGTTTCTTTGTAAGTAGGTACTGAAATAGTGCTAAAAATTTTATCTCAAATGCATTCGGGATTTTTGGTATTCGGAATTCTGTTCATTCGAGATTTTTTCATTCGGGTTTTTGCACATTTGGGACTTTGTCCATTCGGTATTTTGGTATTCGGGGCATTCTATAATTTATATTCCATATAATTCATATACATATGTAAGTTATAACTCATTTACAGAATTTGGAATTCGGGTTCAAAACCTATCCGCGAGTTTTTAAAAATATAAAATTGAATAATTTGATTTTATTTTCGTTTTTGTACAACTGTTTTTTAAGGCGGATTTTAATAAACATGTAGATTCTGATCAGCATACGTCATTGTATATTTACATGATGAACAAACGACTGTTTCCAAATACGACAGCAATTTGCTGCAAAAAATAGATTACAACCGTCTCATTCGTTATATCGATACTTATACTTTTATTCATGGATCAAAATAGTGTTCCCTAAATTTAACTTATTCAGAAAAAATTGAATTAAGTATGAAAATGTATTTACCGTGTCAAGAGAAAACGTGCCATTATAGCGGCATTTCATCATTTTTACATGTAAGATCGGGTGTACAAAAAATTTCTGTGCGCCCACTTTCAGCATTAAAAATTGGTTAAGATTACAATAATTATGACATCAAAAAAGTTAAAGAAATTTAATTTTTTTCTTATAAATATTGCACTCACAAAAGTATCAGTTTGCTGAGAATCACCCATTAACTTCAAAATGTTTTTGTATCTTCTTAGGGAGAATTCGACCTATGACAACAATAGTTCAAAATTGCAAGTTAAATATTTCTTGTATGCACAATTTTTTCCTCCGACCAATAGGTATTGAAATAAATCGAAGTACAAAATTTACGTTAAATTTTACACCTCTTCGACACGACACTTGTTAAGAATGGCAGACAAACGGTTATTTGTTCAACACTTCAAAGACTATTTCGCTGTGTGGCAAAAGAAAAAATTTGATATCATTTTGTAGGTTTTGCAGAACTAAGTATAATGGTAAAAAATTAGTTTCCCATATACCCCTTTCTTTGTTTATTATTTGTTTTTAGTTTTGTTTGTTTGGAAGAAGAAAAGTAGTTCTTTTTAATTTTGGTTTTTAATTTTTCCAACTTTGAGAACTGTTTTAGCTTACTTTTAAACCATGAATTTTTTTTTTGTTAATACTCGTAATTCAAAAATATTGAATTCTGCTTCACAAAATTCTTTTTTTTTATTCAAATTGCCCAAAAATTGACTTACTTACATGGGTTTTAAAATTTTATTTTTCTGAGTCCCTTGCAAGTTCAACTTATGTGGCAAGGGGTGAAAGAAAAGTAATTATTCAAAAACAGCTTTCAAAATGTATGCAATCGTTCATTTCAATAAACGTGTATTTCAAAAAGTTATAAATAGTAATTCGGCAAATGAGAATTTAGAATTTAAAAATGCTTCGCTGACCTATTGTCAGTAGTATGTGCAATCGATAATCCATTTCTCTTTCTAATAACCAGCTCGTTCCTTGAAAATGATTTCCAATTGCTGTTAATTCCTGGTATAATCGTTCTACTTATTCTTCGCTCAGCTTGCCAGGATTATTTGTTAATACTTAATCGATTTGTGGTATATGGCATACTAATAAATAATTATTTTAAACTAATTTGATCATTTAACAGATCATACCTGCACCTATAGGACTAAAGATGTTTTGAAGCTTATAAAATTGGTTAGAATAGTCCTCAACCACAACTTTGTTTTTTTCTAGTATCAAAAGTTGATGCAATAGTTCAGAATAAGCAACACATGAACCAAAACTTATTTTAGCTGTCACACTTTTGTTCTCAATTAAACTTTAATTTACACTTTAATGAAGCATTAAAAGTTGAGTCAGCCAAGACTTAGTTTTCTATAGGCCAGAGTAATAGGTATTTCATGGATGTCAAGTCGATCATCAGATTCAAAAGACCTTAGGGTGATTCCATACAATACGACCCTTAACGAAAAATCACAAAATATGACTTACAATTGAAAAAAATACCGTTGGACGATTTTAAAAGATAGTATGTTTCATTTTAAAAGTGAAATTATCAATAATTTTTTTAACTACTCATATTTCGCAGTTCGAACCACTTAGCGGAATAGGTCTCCAAAAGTCACTTTTTGTTATCAGAAGCTTAAAACCATATTTTCAATAATTAACTGTTTCTCAATTTAAGAACCGGTGGTTATTTTTCCTTATCAGAACTCTTATTACGTTTTTGTGTCATTTAATTATTCAATAGTAAACACAAACTGAGATTTTTGACCAGTGTTTCCAGATTGGTGGTTTTTCCAACCAAAATGGTTGGAAAAACTCTCTTTGGTGGGAAAATATTTATAGTGGGATTAATGGTGGGCAAATATTTCAATGGTCTCTGTTTTGGTGAGAAAAATTATTATTACCGTAACCACAATTCACTATCTTCCTAGCCTATCTTCCAATTTTATTACCTACATATAGTAATTTGGCAGAAAAATCATTCATGACCTTGAAAAAAAAAACAGAAACTTTCAAAAATAATTTTTGTTTGTGAGTACCACACAAATGATGTACCAAAAACCGCTTACCTAGGTAAAATTGAAAAATAATGAGAGATTCATAAGAGTCAATGGCTGCCCAACTACTGAAACTAGCTGTCCTTTTATGACCGTTCGTTAAGTGACCTTTCAAGTAGCATACTTTCGTTTTCAATGACCCAAATGAGGTGCCAAAATTTTTGTTGTGACCTTGAAACGAACTTTAAAAATTCATAAGGAAAACTCTGGCTCGATCTTTCGGATCGGTATACATTTTGTGTGAATATTCCACAAATGAGGTGGCAAAAATCGTGCGTGGCCTTAAAAAACTTTTAGTAGGTATTGATAACAAGTTTTCAAGGGCTGACCAGTTTCTAGGACAAGTTGACTTTCTTCACCAATTACTGACCAATTATTTGACACTTACTTTTTTCCAAATATGAAGTGCCATGAGAGCAGAGCCAACTTTCTTCTTTTTTTATATGTATTTAGGAAATATTTGTTTATGGTAGTTTTTTTCCGTCCAGTACAAAAATGGTGGATTTTTTTTTTTGGAATTTGGTGGGATTCTAAAAATATCATCTGGCATCACTGTTTTGGGCAGATGATTCAAAAAGTTGTTAATGTCACGTTCGTAACAAAAATAATTATATGTTTCGTTACTAGAAGAAAAAAACTGATATTTTAGGGAAAAAGTAGAATGCTATGATCTACTGTCAGACAAAATTTCAAGAGTTTGAAATTAGTACTGAGCCCGTATTGAAAATTTTAAGTCCATGTCACACCCGCAACAAGTTGGTACTTCAATACATATTCGTTCTCTATTTCAACTTATTTTTAGTTTTGTTGCTTCTAGATATGCAATTGATGACGTAAAAAAATCTACTCTAAATGCAGCTTTAAGTGGAAGTTTTCCCCACTTAAAAAGAAAATGGGAACAATCTCATTGAAGTGAGAAATCTATTCACTTTTCAGTGAGAAATACTTCATTTTTCTAGAGAAATGATTATACATCTATGACATATATAAAATACCTATCGTTTTTATATTGTTTTCATGCATACAAATCATACCTGGTCATACACGTAACGATGACCTGTCACATCCGTAACATTTTCAAATTCAAATATTGTATTGTTTTTCATAGTTTTACTTCTCATTTCTTGGCCGAAACTGAAGAACAACTATCGGCAGGCCCGTAGCTAAAGTCGAACTTAAGGTAGGGCAGCGGTGAAAACAGGTAGGTCAGAATTAAAAATTGTACTTGATGTAATCTGGTTAAGGAAGTACTTAATAATGTCAGGAGAGTGTGATAGATTGAAAAATGATAGACGATGTCAAAGTCATTTTATTTTTAAACTCTTGCGTTTAAGTTAAAAGTTAAAGCTAAAGTCAAAACATGGTTTTAATTTGTAAATGTCACACACACACTAGCGAGTATAAAATCTTTCATCATTTTTCTTACGAAGTGTCAATGATCAAGTTATTTCGGTATGCTTTTTAAGAAGATACGAGTAGGTATGCTTTTTTTGTACTTGCAAAGAGTTTTACAAAAATGGATTTTGGCCAGATAGATTGGTAGAATACCCCTATGTAGGCCACCGAGCAGCTGGTCGTTCACTCAACAAACGAATTATTCCTAAATGAAATCAAAACTTTTGCTAAATTGCGATTTTTAAGATTAAATTATATCTGCATACAGTTTTAAGGGAACAATGAGCCTTTTTTCGACGAGTTCATGACTTTTGCAGTTTCACTCTCCTGAATAAGTTCCATCCTATCAAAATGTTAGAAGTATATTTACATACTTTAACAATAACTACTGTATGATAATATAGAAAACATATATACTTATGTTTTTATTGATTTAGAAAATATTCTGTTTGACAATTTTTATTATTATTATTCTGTTGATCATTCAATAAACATTATTTATTATTTATAAAAGGACTAGCGTTTCTATTGCTATACCAAGCTAATAGGTTATGGGCCCTCAAAACCTAGACTTTTAATTGAATAGAAGAATTGAATTTTTTGCTTTCGATATTTTATCCTGGTCGACAAGGATGGAGGATTTCAAAGGAACTATTCAGAAACTCAACTCTCAGAACTACCAAATCTGGAAATATAAGCTGGAATTACTGCTTATGAAAGATGAACTTTGGGATGTTGTATACAATAAAAAGCCAGCAAAAGTGGAAGATAATTGGCTGGTGAAGGACAGAAAAGCTCGAGCTATTATTGGACTTTTGGTTGAAGACAATCAACTAATTCATCTCCGAAATCTTGAAACTTCTAGAGACTACTGGATAGCTTTAAAGAAAAATCACGAAAAATCATCGCTTTCAAACAAAGTTTCTTTGTTAAAGAAACTTTGCAGGATGCAACTTAAGGAAGACCAAACAATGGAGAGTCACATAAATGATATGTTAAATACAGTTGATCGTTTAAGTGGACTATGTGAAGTACTTGCCGAAAATTTAGTAGTTGCTTTTCTACTTGGAAGTTTACCTGATGACTACGGTTCACTTATTACTGCTCTTGAAGTCCGTGATGAAAAAAGTCTTACACTGGATCCGGTGAAAGAAAAACTTATTCAAGATTTTAGAAGGCGGCAGGAAGTGATGACAGATCTGAGTACTGAAGCTGTATTGAAGACACAAGGTAAAAATAAATTTATTCCAAAATGTTTTTCTTGCGGAGAGTCTGGACACTTTAAGAGAAATTGTCCACATATAAAAACTTTGATAAGGGATGGTCAACACAAAGCTAACAAATCATTCCAAGAAAATAATATCAACCATAATTTTTGTTTTAAAAATGTGTCTGTGAAGGAACTTTCACAAAATTGGTATGTAGACTCAGCAGCTACCTGTCACATGAGCTGTGAAAAATCATTCTTTTCCTATCTTGATGAAAGTTCAAATGATAAAATTTTCTTAGCTGATGGAACTGAAATAACAGCCAAGGGTACTGGTCAAGGAATGTTAAGATGTCATGACAAAACAATTATTGTTCGCAACGTTTTGTTTGTGCCACAATTAGATAGTAATTTGTTATCAGTTGCAAGACTTACAGCAAATGGTTTTGAAGTAGTTTTTAAAAACAAAACCTGTATTATTTTACATGACCGTTCTGTTTATGCTACTGCTTCTTTGGAAAATAATTTATATAAATTACATGTTAACAACTATGTTAACAAAACTTCGTTTAACACAAAATCTGAATGCATTCATGTATGGCACCGTCGTTTTGGACACAGAGATTCAGATGCAATAAAAATTGGAATTAATAATGGTTACATGACTGGTGTTTTATTAAAAGGTTGTTCTTGCAAATTTACATGTGAAACTTGTTTGCAAGGTAAATTAACAAGAAAAGTTTTCCCAAAATTTTCAAATAACCGAGCTTCTAATATTTTGGACTTAATACACAGTGATTTGTGTGGACCTATGCAAAATTTGACGCCTAGTGGGAACAAATATTTTTTAACTTTAATTGATGATTATAGTCGCTACTGCATGGTATATTTTCTTAAAAAGAAGAGTGAAGCTTTGAACAAAATTAAAGAGTTTGTTGCTTTGGTAGAAAATAAATTTGGTAAAACTATTAAAATTTTACGCTCTGATAGAGGAGGTGAATATTTAAGCAAGGAAATGAATATTTTCCTGAAAAGCAAAGGTATAGTTCATCAACTAACTGCTCCATACACTCCAGAACAAAATGGAGTTGCAGAGAGAAAGAATATAAGTCTTGTGGAAATGGCAAGATGTCTTTTGATTGAAGCAGGAATGCATTTGAAGTACTGGGCAGAATCTGTGAACACAGCCAATTATGTTCAAAATCGTCTTCCAGGAAAAGCTACAATGGTAACACCTTATGAGCTTTGGTTTGGGCGGAAACCATCAATGAACCATATAAAAATTTTTGGGTCAGAAGCATATGCCCAAATTCCAAAAGAGAATCGTGGAAAATTAGACAAAGTGGCAAATAAATATAGACTTGTTGGATATTCTGAAGAATCAAAAGCATATCGATTACTTGACACAGAAACTAATGACATTTTGATTAGCAGAAATGTCGAAATTATAGAATCCAAATTTCCAAACAAAATTTGCAGTGAAAACAGATTGGAAAATTCAACTTTTAAAGAAAATAATATTTTAGTAAATTTAGAACATGAAAGAAATCATGAAAAAGTGTCAGATAATGACGAAAATACTCAACAGGAAGAAGCAGATATTCAGTTAGAACATACGAGAGTTTCTTCAAGATCAACAAAAGGCATACCACCTGACCGATTAGTTATGAAAACTACAACTTTGGAAGAGCCTAAGAAAGGTTAGGTTAGGTAGAAGGGCTGACAGTTGATCTCGTTACCGTCACACTTAGATCTATGTAGATCCGTTGTGATACCCTAGGAAATTGTATTCCACTTAATGTAAAAACCTATGTGTTCTGTTAGCAGTCAAGCCATTTAGAGGCGTTGATGAAATTCAGAAGGCTATTAGCCGAAGTTCCAGAAAGTTCCTCTAGGTCATTATAGAAATAATTTCCTAGGTGTTTCTTTCTTAAATGACAGAGTGCTGGGCAGTGGCAAAGGAAGTGTGAGGTATCCTCATGTGCTTCTTCGTCACTGCATCCTCTGCAAAGGTCATCAGTACTGAGCCTCATTTTCTTTTTATGGTATCTCAGTAGGTTGTGTCCGGTGATTATGCTGACAAGGGAACGGAGATGTTTCTTGTTCATTTGCATAATTTTGTCTGTTCTCTGCTTATTGAAATTTGGCCATAACTTTCTAGTTGTGGCGCATGTTTCAAGCAGATTCCATCTTTCATTGGTTTTTTCTAATATTTTGTTACCAATTTCCTGTTTGATGCTACAGGTTGGTACTTTGATATTTTGTTCGGCTTGACTTGAATCAAGCGACGAACCCGTTCTCGCCAGCTCATCAGCTCTCTCGTTTCCCTGTACATCACTGTGACCGGGAACCCAGCAGAGTCTAATGTTATGCTGCATGCCAAGAACCCTAAGCTCTTCGTGACAGCAAGTCACAAGCTTCGAGTGTATCTCGGTGGCAGAAATTGCTTTTATTGCTGCTTGGCTATCAATAAAGAGGGTGATATCAGCTCGTGGTATCGCCATCATTGATATTTGCGTAGCTGCTGTTGTCACTGCCAAGACCTCGGCTTGGAAGACGCTGCAAAAGTCCGGAAGTCTGAAGGAGCTAGCTAGTCCCAGAGTTTCCGAGAAAATTCCTGCACCAACTCCAGTGTCCATCTTTGAACCATCGGTGAAGACAGTTATCGTAGATGCATTACTGAAAGGTTGGTTGTTTTCCCACTCCTCTCTATTAGGAAAAGAGGTAGTGAAGGGTCTGTTGAAATTTAAATAGGGTGTTGTGTAGTCTGTGCAAACATTATTTCCCACATATCTCTGCAGAATCTGAGTATGGCCCGATGTGCTTTGCTTCCAGCATTTAGTCTGGCTTAGGCGCAGGGCACTGTATGCTGCAGATTCTTGCACGAATAGATCTAGGGGTCTCAAGTTGAGTATCGCTTCCAGTCCCGCTGTGGGAGTGGTTTTCAACGCCCCCGTAATACCTACGCATGCTAATCTTTGAACTTTTGTCAAGGTTTTCAGGTTTGTTGCTTTCTCAGTCGCGTTCCACCAAACTAAATTACCGTAGGTAAGTATCGGTCTAACTATTGCCGTGTACATCCACCTGATAATTTTTGGATTGGGTCCCCAGGATTTTCCAAAGATCCTGTTGCAGGAATAGAACGCAACCATAGCTTTCTTTGCTCTCTCTTTAGTGTTGAGACTCCAGTTCAGTTTCTTATCAAGGATCACACCCAAGTATTTGGCTTGATCCGAGATTTTGAGTGGAGTCCCTGCAATTGATGGTAATCTAAACATTGGTATTTTTCTTCTGTTAGTGAAGAGAACCAATTCAGTTTTCAATGGATTAACCATTAGACCACAATTCTTTGCCCATGTATTGACCTTTGACAGGGCATATTCTATTTGTTCACTAATAGTGGATGGGAATTTACCTGTCGCAAGTAGTACTAGGTCATCTGCATAAGCTACTACTTTGACTCCACTATATTTTAATTTCACAAGAATTTCGTTCATAACTAGTATCCAAAGAAGCGGAGAAAGCACCCCTCCCTGGGGTGTTCCTCTGGATGTGGATACTTTTAAACGTGAATCTCCAAGTTCTGTATTAATATGCCTGTTTTTTAACATGCACATAGTCCAATTTATAATTGAGTTTTCTATATTCAGCTCTACAAGGGCTCTCTTAACTGCATCGTTTTCCACATTATTGAAAGCTCCTTCAATATCTAGAAAGGCAGCAAGAGTGTATTCCTTGTCTTTGAGAGTTTTTTCAATTGTATTAACAACACAGTGAAGTGCAGTTTCTACGCTTTTGCCTTTCGTATAGGCATGCTGCATTGGAGAAATTACCTCCGGGTTCAGTGAGCTGCGAATATAGATGTCCAACAATCTCTCGAAAGTCTTAAGAGTAAACGACGTGAGACTGATTGGTCTATAGTCTTTAGCTTCCGTGTGGCTGGGTTTACCAGCCTTCGGGATAAATACAACCTTGACTTCACGCCATGCTTTAGGTACATATCCCCATCTGAGGCTACTTGAGAATATGTTTTTCAGGTGTGAAGTAATGAGGTTTTCACTTTTTTGTAACATCATTGGAAAGATGCCATCTAGTCCCGGGGATTTGTAAGGGGAGAAAGAGTTTATTGCCCATTTAATCTTGTCTTCCGTTACAATGTCCGACGGTGTTCTGTGCTCTGTAAATATCTCAGTTTCCCGGTTATAGCTTGGGTTAGAGCTACACCCGGGAAAGTGAGCATTAACTAAGAGTTTTAGAGTTTCACTGCATGATTCTGTCCAGCGACCACTTGGTTCTTTTAAGGAACCTAAGGTAGATGGCTCTTTGGAGAGAATTTTCCTTAGTCTAGCCTAAGAAATATTGTGAAGCTGTTTCTAGTTCTGAAAGAATTCATTGGATCCAAGCTATGGAAGAAGAAATTGCATCCATAAACGCAAACAATACTTGGAATCTAACAGAACTACCGAAAGGAAGAAAAGCTGTTGGGTGTAAATGGATTTACAAATTGAAAAGATCTGCTGATGGAAGTTTTAAGTACAAAGCTCGTTTGGTGGCTCAAGGGTTTTCACAAAAATATGGAGAAGGTTACGATCAAGTATTTGCACCGGTTGTGAAACAGACTACTCTAAGGGCGCTTTTGGCAATATCTATGAATGAAGATATGATAGTTAAGCATTTAGATGTGAAAACGGCTTATCTAAATAGTGACTTAGATACAGAAATTTATCTTAAACAACCTGAAGGATATCAAATTCCAGGAAAGGAGAATCTAGTATGCAGACTAAATAAAAGTATCTATGGACTTAAACAATCAGCTCGATGTTGGAATCACAAAATTAATGACATATTCACTAATTTTGGATTCAGAAGGGGAAAAGCTGATCCATGCATGTATATAAAAGAAGAAAACAACAACCTGATTATAATTTTATTATATGTTGACGATATAATTATTTCGAGCAAAGACAACAACTTAATACAGGAGACTATCAACAAAATTAAAGAATGTTTTGAAATATCAGACTTGGGAAATTTATCGTTTTATTTGGGAATTCAATTCGAAAAGCAGAACGGCAATTTTTTAATGCACCAAGAAAATTACATAGAAACTTTGTTAGAAGAATTTGATTTGACAGACGCAAAAATTTCAAAAATTCCTATAGATCCAGGATATATAAAAGAAATTGACAATGAAAATTATTTAAGCTCAAACGATTTATATAGAAAAGCAATTGGATCATTATTATACCTGGCAGGAAATACAAGACCGGATATATCTATTGCAGTTTCGCTGTTAAGAAGAAAAGTCAGCAAACCCACACAAAGTGATTGGACTGAAGTCAAACGTGTGTTCAGGTATTTAAAAGGAACTAAAAATTTAAAGCTCTGTGTAGGAAGTACTAGAAATAAGAACTTAATTTTAACTGGATACGCTGATGCTGATTGGGCTGGAGATTTGAAAGATCGAAAATCAACAAGTGGTTATGTTTTTAAAATTGGTGATGCAGTTATCAGCTATGCAAGCCGTAAACAAACAAATGTTACTTTATCGTCAACTGAAGCTGAGTTTGTTGCCTTAGCTGAAGCATCTCAAGAAGCAATTTGGCTTAAAATGTTATTCAAGGATTTTCAATTCAAAACTTCTGATGTTGTTATAAATGAGGATAATCAAAGCTGCTTAAAATTATTAGAAGAAGACAAAATTAATCCCAGAACTAAACATATTGACGTTAAATATTACTATTCCCGAGAACTAAATCTATCAAAAACTATTAAGTACAAATACTGCCCAACTGAAGATATGATAGCAGATATTTTAACAAAACCTTTACAAAATATCAAGTTCGGCAAATTTAGAAAATTACTTGGATTATCATAAAACTGTATTCAAATACATAAATAGTTATTGAGAAGGGGTGTTAGAAGTATATTTACATACTTTAACAATAACTACTGTATGATAATATAGAAAACATATATACTTATGTTTTTATTGATTTAGAAAATATTCTGTTTGACAATTTTTATTATTATTATTCTGTTGATCATTCAATAAACATTATTTATTATTTATAAAAGGACTAGCGTTTCTATTGCTATACCAAGCTAATACAAACAACTTATAGCTTGGAAATTGTATTGCAGAAAAGTCTGGACATCTTCAATGCTGATTAACTTAATAAACTAAGCTTTAACATATTGGGGCATATTCCAGATGTTAGGTGTGTTTTATTATCATCGGGATCTGGATCTGGATTTACTTTTAACATGTGTTACAAAAACAATTTTAGAAAATTTCCCATTATTTTGTTTTTGTATTACGTGTAAAAGTTAATCCAGATCCAGATCCCGATAGTAAAAAAACACACCTGTTTTTTAAGCTGTTGGTAGACAAACCTGGAGTTTATCATATGGAAACTCCAGTTTTGTCAATCAATAACATCTGTGAATATGTCCCATTAGCTTTAAATCAATAACGGAAATAAATACATATGTACGTTGTACCCAGTCGTGATTTTTTTAAATTCCTGCAGAAAAACGGATATTTGTATGTTTGTTTGTAATTTATGTGTATGAAACATGTAGGTCGCAATTTAAAACCGCATCAAGTGATGTTAGCTTTCACCCATCATCTCTATAGGAATATCTTCAATAATAATATTTTGAGAATAATATTTTCGATTTGAATGTTTTATGAGAGTTCTAAAGCACTGACTGATGAGAAACATCATTGATAGCTCGTTATAAATAATTCAGCAACTTATATTCAAATTCCATTGACATTCGTTATCGCTAACAATTTATTCATTTTTATTAAGTACCTACTTCTTTTTATATTTGTTTTCAGATGTCATCCAGTCAAACACTGATAGACACTCAATCAACATAACTTGGAAACAAAACAAAAAATAAATATAGACAACGCATTTAGCCTAAACCCGATGTTAGCAAAAAGTTCAATTATTATTATTAGTATGAATAATCGTTATTGTAGTGTAGAAATCAAATAGCATATTTTATATAAGACACAATATGCTATTCCCCACATCGTGTGGCCCCGGGCCACCAACAATAATATCCAATGATTTGGATTTTGTCGCAGAGAAATACAGCAACAGCAGCGGATATCAAACGCGTAACACTGACCACCATTACAGAAAACAGGAACAACAACAACAAAAACGTCAATCAACCATACCATCTTGGATCCTAACTTTAATCGTATTTTTATCTTTATTCAATTTGCATCAGGTCACGGCCGAAAAGAGCAAACAATGTGAGTATCTATAAAATTTAAAGAAACCCTATTTTATTTTTTAATTTAAAATTTATCGCAAATGTAAAAACGTACGACAAGACTTTTGCACCAATTGTACGAGTATAATAGTGAGTGTGGCCTAGTTGGGCTGAGGCTGTTTTGTGCTCTTGTGGAATTCAACCCAATTTAATGTTTTTTTTTTTGTTGTCTCCTTGGAGCTTCGATCACACTTGGCGTAATCTGATTACGACGAGTATTTCTCTTCCAACCAAACCCCCTGGAACTCTCCTATATGTACAGTACCCCCACCCACACTTCTACCATCTATCCTTCTGCTATAACCAAACCATCGAGCAGAATTCCTTGAGGACATTTTTCTTTCTGCTCGTTTCCTTTCAGTGAAATATGAAACGAGAGGCATCTGGCTGGCATCTAGAAAAATAAAACTTTTGACAGAATCTTTGTACAATCAAAACTTTTCTATACGTACACGCCCGAAAAATTAAAAAAAAATAATAAAAGAAAAGAAGGAAAGTGCCAAGAATCACTTTTATAGACTGCTAATTACATCCTGTTAATAAAAATAAAAATAAGAAAAAGGAAAAATTAAATTCTTTGAAAGTTTTTTTTCCCCCTTTCGAAGGCAAAGGGGGCAATTTGAAGGACTAAAGCAGGACGATAATGATGGGGGCAATAATATGTACCTAATGTATATGATAGATGAACTGGACATGGTATTTTTTTCTTCTTCATTATTTTATATAAATGTTTTTTAAGTTATTCATTTTCAATGCCTTAGGGCTGATGGTGTAGTTTTAGATTAAGAATGAGTCCAAAGTTGACAAAATTATGGAAAACATTATCTGTACTCATAGTTGAATTAATAAGCCCTAACTATTGGGTGAGAGGGCAACATAAGTGGCATTTTTTGTTTGTTCTTCTTCTAATCTTACCTTATTGTTCTCCACAAGCATGCGTTCAATATTTCTTTAAAAAAAACACTAAGGACCATCAGCTTGTTAAAACTGTGATAAGTTTTTCACAGGCTCTGGTTGAATAGAGCTAATCAACCAGTATTTGCTGATTAGTGATTTCCATGACTAAGAACTCAAACTATGGATTCATTGACTAAATTTGTGGTTAACAAGCACATTAGAAAATTAACCAGTCACAATAACTATTGATTAAAGATGATAAGCTGTGAATAAACAACAAACTGACCCTTAGAAGCTTGAAAATCATATCGTAACAAGACATTCCTTGAGAATTTATACTTTGCTTAAGTGTGTATACACTAATACATCTACATTGTATACCTATACCTACCCAGTAGGAAATTTCGTCCTCAAGGAAAAATTTCGGTGAATAGCACAATGAATTCATGAAATACTTTTTACGAGGAACATGCATGTAATGATTTCATTAGAAAAAGGTGTTGCCTTTTTCACCAGTTCATTATTTTCATGAAATCACCCTTTCATTCAATGCTTCCCATGCAGTATACAATTTCATTGCAAGAAATCATGCTTCGAGAAACACGAGGTTTTCAACGATGAATAGTAATGGACAGAGTCCTGAGCTTGTGATTTTTGGTTTCATTTTGTAAGATAAAGTTCTCAGTGACTTCCCGTAAGAAAATCAATGTAAGATGAACTGAACATTACTCAAATTGCGTTTGTTAAAACGTAAATATAACTTTTGGTTTGAAATGAGAACTTCTTTTTGGTTCGTTTTAATCTTAAATTAGACAGTACACTACCGATGTTGATGATATCACTAGATGATTAAGTAGGTTCCATTCACAAAGTGATTTCCTTGGTGAACATTCATGACAACCCCATGTTAATTTCCTCGATGCTTTCACCTCAAATTCCTTGGGTGTAGCTTCCATTCCTCGAGGAAATAGCAGGGGATTCCTTGGTGAATTTTTGAAAATTTCCCACTGGGTAGTATCTATAGTCCTTGGGGGTATTGTAAGGGGTTTTCGACAATAATTAAGTACGTATAGGTCTTAGGATTGTAGGAAATATTTTCTCTGACCCACCAATGCCACAATTACCAACATAGCAAAACAAAATCAATCAACAATTTTCCAAGTCAAAAATTCTTTTATGTTTCCATCTCTTGTTATTTTTTTTTTGTTATTTGGAAAATTAAACATCTAAAAACTTGGCTTATTTCAAACATAAGAACACATATTATACTCTTAGTTATGTAGGTATATACATTTATAGGTAGGTACACGTAGAACTTCAATCACAAATTGTTAAGATAATTACGATTGTTTCGGTGGGTTTTGTTGTTGTGTGTTGTTGTGAAATAATACAATCAACTTTCAAAACTCAAACCCCTGTGCGAACGTAATCAATCTTCCTTTGGTAGGAATGTGTGTGTCCTGATGGTCCTGGCTTCTGGGTTTCATTCCGTGACTATGGAGCTATTGCGAGTCACATTTCAAAATAAAAACAAAGACACGAAGCTTTTTGCTCGCACAACAATGAAATCATAAAAAAAACACATATAAAATGAAGGCAAAACCAACACGAAAAGTCTGTTTAAATCCAGACTTTGTACAAGGACACATAAATTCCATGACATCCTCCTAATCAAAGGACTCTTACGTACCTTGATGATAGCTCGCGATGCTCTTATACTGCTGCTCCCAGAAAATGGTGGTACCTATGTACATCATCTAGCAACAATCACAAAACCATCATCATCGCAATTCCTTATAAATCAGAAATCCATGTAGGTATGTATAATGACACGGCCTCGTTCTCGATATCTTTTGGCTGGATTTGTTATCCTCTCTTTTTTTATATAAAAACATATATACATAGGTATATTTGTATGCTTTAATATTACGCCTGTTTTCCAGGTTTTCCTTTTTGCCTTTTTTTTAAGTTTTCATCAATTTATATCCTGTGCGATGCCATTTTTGTCTGCCAGTCTTTCTGTGTTTAGTTATTGTTAGTTCTCGTAGTCATTGTTGTTGTTCTTTTCCGTTTACCCATGCGATATGAAAGAATTTAGCCAAAAGATTATCCTTCATCAAAAGGGGATGATTGAAGGATTATTTTCTTGAACACAGAACACAAAAAAAAACATCTTGTCCTTTAGAGATGTCTTCTTTTTTTGTAAGATTTCTTTAGATTGGATAAGATGTCCTTATGAGAAATTGTTTTGTATTTTATTTTTTTATTGAATTCGAAGCCAAGAATGAAAAAAAAACGAATAAACTTTATGTTATTTGATAAACTGTAACTGATTTTAGTTGTAGAATTGGTCCTCGAGATGAAAGTTCTATTATACTCATAAGTTGCATGTTTAAAGTTGGCGGCAGGAGGGCACTAACCGTGATCCTTGATAGCTGATTCATGTATTTCGTCGTAAAGTACTTTTAAACTGGGCCACATCGATGAAAAGTTTTTTTGTGTCTCAATAAAGGCACATAATTATAAGGCCTCCTATAGAGTCTATAGCGAAAGTTGTAAAGTAGGACAGGGACTTATCTCCCTGGTGAATTGTGATAGTGAGGCACAAAATGAAAGTATGTGTGAAGCTTTAAAGTTAAAATTAAGAGTTTTCTCCTTAAACTAAAGGTCTTTATTTTTTCTTTAATAACTATTGTATAAATGTAATATTACTGCAAGGAAGGTATAAGCCGGTTTGCCTTTCCTCCGAGGTGCAGTTACAACAGTATAACCATCAGACATCAGTCTGACTTGCAGCATTTTTTCCATTCCTTTTGGAAGCCAGTTTAGATTTCGGAGATCTCACAGAACTTCCAAGTTTGTAAAAAAATCACAAGACTTGTCAAATACTGAGAAAAAACATTTTTTGAATGAAAACTAAGCTGCTAAATATCCTTAAAATACAAAAAAGGGACTATCACATTAAGCTTCATCTTTGCGAACGTCTCAGCGGTAATTTAATCCTCTTAATTAGTTAATGAAATGGTTTCCCACTCTTAAAATTCTTTCAAAAGTCTACTCAAACTAATTATGTATATTCATAATCATAATAAGCGGAAAACTGTTCCGATTTGATGACTTTTTGAACAGAAATCTAAAACCGCGTACCGGCACTAATGGGGATTAAAACTGGTGTAAAGAAAATGTGTTGGTCACCACTCCAGGTTTGAGGCTAAGAAAATAAGGCCAACTTTCAAAACTGCCTCAAATATTTTAGTTTTTAAAAGTGGAATAGATAAATTTAAAACTGTTGCTCTTATTAGAAAAGTGAAATAAGCTCAAGTTAGTTTTTGAAGCTACACCTCTTTGGAAAAGAGAAATTAGAGTAACTTTTAAGGCTCTCCCAAACCAACGCAATACATTCGGAACGAGAACTCATCTCCGCTTTTTTTTTTGTTGTTTTACTGGTACGTCGGTCGTCGCCAACGTGGAAGTTAATTATTTTTTCGCCATTTAAATTAATTTTTACAGACGAAAGTTTCGTTTTTGTTGCGAGGGAAAAAGAATAATTTTCTCATGAACAAAATGGTTATACTAGCTTTGTCGTGTGGCTATCATTCACAATGCTTCACGTAAGCTTAGGAGAGTCTTAAAGAGTCGTTCTAATGCTATGAAGATGGCTTTGATTTTTAATGTATAGTCACTGGAATTGGGGGCCAAATTTAGAGAAAACTTCTGTCTGCTGTGTCGCTCAGAAATGTGTATTGTTTGAGAAATAAATTATTTAATCTTTGAAATAATTATTATGCGAGCGGTTTAAATTACAAGTAAATTTATTAATTTGACTTATGATTAAGAATTAATAAACGCATTGAAAATTAAAAAAGAAGTGGTTCTTAGTTGCGCGAAACTTTGAAAAAATTAACTTTACGATAAAAATTCACATTTTGTTTCAAAAATACTGATTTTAAAATTTAATTTCTCAAAAACTACACACTTAAACAACTTGATAAAAAAAGAAAACAAATAAAAGAATGAAATATTGGCTTAAAAAAATTATAGCGCATTATTGTACGTATAGGCTTCCGTTGGTTTTAAATAATTTTTGTCCATTTTAGGTCAATTTTTCAAAAATTTTCCCCCTTGCCTCAAGGTGGAGATAGAATTTTCCCCCTATACAATAGCTTTCTAAGAATGAACCAAAAACCCCAAAATATCAAGCACGAATTTGGGGACACCCAGTATGCACGAGCATTTATATAGGGGATTTTCTAGCAAAACTTAAGAAAAGTAAGTAGCTTGAGCACCGCCTTCCATCATACCTAGAAGGTTGAAATCAGAGAATATGAAATAAAGAAGCCAATCCTTCGTACGTTTCACCCCCCCAAAACCCATTTGTTTACATTGTTGTATTTGTAATTTCATTTCGTGTCGAAGAAATAGATGTGAATTGCAACAACAACAAGACCTGTGCTGAATGATGTGCTGAATGACTAGTTGATTCTATGTGTGCGTTTTGCACTGCTTTTCACTAATACTTTGCAAATCTAATACATCAGCTGTTCGCTTCCAGCTTGTAGGCAAATCAAATTGACAGCTGAGGATTGACTTCTTTATTTCATATTCTCTGGTTGAAATTTTGTGCCGATAACAGAATTGATGTAGGCCAGTCATGAAATGAAACTCGCTTTTATTTTAGGTGATGAGAACCAAAACTCGCCATATCCATTTCAGAAAAACTCTCCATAACCAAATTTAGTTGTTTAATAACTTTTAAATGAGGGTAGTTAGAAAATAAATTTTGATATTCAATTATAGATTTTGAAATCTAGTATTTATTGTGGTTTAAGGAAAATTATATTAAAAGTATCGTTAAAAAGATATTTAACAATTACCATTGGCTTTGACAAGTATTTCTGGCATGGATATGGCGAGTTTTGGTTCTCATCGCCTCATTTGTATTCAGTTCTGCGCATCTATCAAAATTGGTGAAAATGGCGGACCCAGACGTCTGTTTACTTGTCAAATGTCATTATTTGATGTTTTGTTCAAGTGTTATTTGAAGGGGTTTGGCATAGCCAGTTAAAATTACTGACATTTTCAATTTTGACAAACTTCCCTTAGATTTGTGTACTGTGGCGAATACTTACTTTTTATAGCAATTGGTTTTCAATTAAGCACTGAGAGTGATTATAAGTCGCGGCTAGTAAAAATGATACGATAGTACACATATCAGTGCGTTTGTGGAAATTATCAATAATAATATGCATAAACCTAACTTGCTTGCGGAATATGTAGATGTAGAGAGGAACAAAATATGAACCAGTGCAGGGTAGCTTTTATTTGATTAGAAACTAATCACCCTGAACTCAGATAATTTCTAAGATTGACCTACGAAGAGTTGATACTGTTCGCTGCAGGGATACCTCATTTAAAACTGGTCGTATACTGCTGGGAACATATCAAGGGAGATGGAGTTTAAATATAGAAATCTACAGATACCCGAAGCGCACAACAGTTGCAGGTGACGCGTTACCTCGCGACACGTAATATCTAAAACATATTTTACTTATATTCTATATACTCAAAGCAAATTACAGAACACCTCTGTTCATATGCATTCATGATAATCACATGTTCGGAAATTGTGCGCATGGTTTTCTCGATTATATCCTAATTGATCATGATCATTTATTTTGTTATAAATGCATCCATATTTGTTTTCATAAAAAAACACTTATTGTTATTAAAAATACAAAAAGTGTCATAGCCCAGCCGGTAAATAACTTTTTAAGAAAATAATTTCATATTTATTATTTTTTATTGATCCCCTTGAAATTCAAATACATATGTCTCACTTTAATCGACTCTGGGTTTTCGCCCAAACATTTTTGGGCATTCTCCTTTGTTGTTTAAAGTTTGCACAGTAGTAGTCAGCTTTCCCTTTTGACTACGGCAAGAAATATTGATAACTAATGATAAGATAAGAAAATTGGAACACATTAATTTTCCATTTCACGAGAATAGGGAACATTAAACATTATTCAAAAACCCATTTTAAATACTAAAATTCTTTAAGAAGAATCATATGCTCTGTAACATGACATATCCTACAAAATGATGAATTTTGAGGTTTTGCGATTAACAAGAGAGCAATATATTGCTATTTAGTATGAAGAGTTCTGGCGGACCAGTACCATGCTTAAACTCTAAATTATTCTTACAGATAAATTGAAATTACAATTAAAAATTAACATACATAATTATTATGAAATACAATTATTCCAAAGCACTTAATTAAAAGTACTATTTTTGTAGATAGGTATGTATGTATATTTATTTATGAATATTAGGAAGGTGCTTAGTTTTGAAATTTTTAAATTTCTCTTCCCCCTTCCTTAAAAGTGATAAAGGTAATTACAAAAGCTCAATGCAAAATGTTATTGAAAACAATTTCCCATTAAAAATATATGGAGTTTTTACAGTTTCTTTCTCAAAATTTCTGTAAAAATGAAAAAGTTAATAAAATTCTTAAAACTTGGCGTATGAAGTATACAAAAAAATTATCATCAATTATTTAAAAAATGGCTACCCAACTGAAACATAGAAACAAATATAAAAAAAAACAGGGTTTGTTCATCAATTTATTTTTTGTATGCAGAAGCTCCAAAAAAGATTAAATACTAGCCGCTTTCCTTTGGAGGTAGCAAAGTTCTCATGAGTGGATGTGCGAGTAGATACATTTTACATATGAGAAAGCAGTTTAATGCGATCCATTGAAAAAATCAAGTTTAGTGCTCATGAGCAGAGAATATCAAATAAAGAAGCCAATCCTTCGTACGTTTCACCCCCCAAAACGCATTTTAAACAAATGTTGTATTTGTAATTTGATTTCGTGTCGAAGAAATAGATGTGAATTGCAACAACAACAACAAGACCTGTGCTGGATGATGTGCTGAACGACTAGTTGATTCTATGTGTGCGTTTTGCACTGCTTTTCACTAATACTTTGCAACTAATCATCACAGCTGTTCGTTTCAGCTTGTAGTTAAATCAAGTTGACAGTCTTCTTTATTTGATATTCTCTGCTCATTTAATTACACGTACCTGAAACGTCAAATTTCATGGCCAAGCTTTGAACAGCGTTCATGTCGTGTTCAAAAGTTTGTTTTCTTCGACATGTCGTCGACAAGACATGGATTTTTCTGCCATGTTTTTTCTGGACATGTTCATAGTCCGAGCATGGGTCATGTCTAGTGGAGCCAGCATATTATAGTGTACCAACATTTAAAAAAAAGTCTTTTTTGGATTTTTGAAAACTCAATATATTTCGAAAATGATAAAATCGATTTTTGAATTTTTTTCTTTTAATTCTAAGTTTCTTGAACATAAGAACAAGTATGAAGGGGTACGTGCGACCCAGTCGTGCATTTTTGTCTTTTAATTACCTTGATCACTTTTAAGGGGGGCCAATGAAACTCAAAAGTTTCAAAAATAAGCGTCACCGTAATGTATTAAGGTAGACTTATTGCAAATAGTTTGCGGGCTGTTTTTTCTCCTTCCGTTTCTATGGCATACATGGGTACACAATACACATTCATTTTTGTTCTCTATCAGCTATACTATTCCTCGTGCAACAAACTTAGCTCAAACAATTAGTCAAAAGTGTACGAGCTATACACACAATGAAACAGAGTACTTGTCCTACCAATTCATTCTATGCCTAGAAGAAGAACTTTCTCTAGCTTTACTTGTACTTCTTTCACTTCTTCCATTTCCACATCTTTTAACGGCCACAAAACTACAAACTATATTTCATTCTGGTTAAAATTATATCGGTGAATAGATAGGTGAGTGAGAACGAGGGTCGAGTCAACGAGGAGTGTCTTGCTATGTATAAATACATACATACCTAGGGGTGTAGGCAGCATTTAAAACTCTTAAAAGGATGTGAAAAGGAACTTCTAAAACTTGATGCTGCATCTGCCATTACCGTTGCTAAAATTTCCACCTACCAAAACCCTATTCTATACCGTAACTGTCGTCGTTTTTGGTTTTGAAATGTTCACCCAACCGTCTGTTGATGGTCCAACACCTTTACCTCCTCGGCTCTCGGCATCGACATCGACCGACACCAGCGCCACCATCATCAATCTGCTTTCACTCGCACCCACTCGCTCACTCACGATTGCTTTTCTATCTTAATTAGTGGCAAACGTAAAATTACATCATTAAAAGTTCCGCCCCATGATTGCAAAACTTAAAATCGGGCCCCAATGAGTGGTGTGGTGTGGTAGAGATGAGATGGGGTTGCATGGACTCTGTGCGCCCGCAAAGATATGTCGAAGGTGTTACATGAGGTAAATTTACACCTGCAAACGACGAGCACTTTTGGAAAAGCAGGTGCTGAAAAAGAGGCGGATAGCTATGGAAGTGTAGGCGATTGCCGATGACGGGAACAAAAACGGGAACGGGAGTTGAGATCCTTTCAATGCCGGTATAGGATGTTTGCCAATTAAATTTGTTGCAGGAAATTCTCGGTCTCGCGTGGAAGTTTTTATTCTTTTTTCTTGTTTTTTTTTTCGGCGGCATGGCCAGGACGCGGAATGGGGAGTACGAAATTATCATTTAAATTACTACGGAAATTATGGTTGGCTGAATTGGTAGCTTGGCGTATAGTTGCTGCTCCTGCTGGTGAAGGTATAGGTAGTGCCAAAGATAAATGCCGGTGTCTTGTTCTTTTATACTTTGTATGTACGTTTACTCTGAAAGGAACGTTTCCTAGATAGTAGTAGATGGAGCTTTGTTTTATGAATTCAATAGATCTAAGTTGCTGTTAAAAAAAAAAAGAAACGGAAGTTCCCACCGAAGGCTGATTTTATTGCAATGATTTTTCCCCTTCATTTTTTTATTGCAGATTACATGCATTCATTGTGTAAGAACCATTTTCTGCAGCAATTATATAGAAAGATTGATGGTGCGGTATTGTGGTCACAAAATGAACGAAATCTTGATTGCATTATTACGTTCCAGACGCATTCGATACTGCAGCGATTTATGCTGAGGTTTGATATGTTGCAACTAGATTGCAATGATCATTTGTATGTTTATGATGGAGCGCATGCTGTTTCAACACCAAAGGTAAGTGATTATTATTAAACAAAAATATTTATGTAACTATTTTTTCTTTAAAAACCTTACCAACATTACGAAGGTGAAAGTTTTTTATTTTAATTTTTTTTTCAATTCAATCACGCTTGAACAGCTGGGCGGATTTTAGTGAAATTTTAGTTTTTGATAAAAGTTGGTCATTTCATGCATCGACAAATATAAGACACATTTAATAGGTAATGCATCAATGTGGGCGGCTAACAGCTTATAATTTTAAAATATGATAAAAGACAACAATAAAGTGAACGTCCGTTGAGAAGCACCCTACATTTTGTTTCAAGGTCAAACCAGCTAGGTCAGTGTCGCTGTACAGCCTGCACATTTCTATGTGGTACATTCTTCTCCATTCCCCATCTATGCAGACGGGACCAAAAATCACCCGGAGAATTTTACTCTCAAAACAGCCTAAAGCCTTCTCGTCCACCGTTAATAATGCCCATGCCTCTGCACTATACATGAGGACCGAGGTGATTAGCATCATATACAGGGGCTCGATAGAAGGCTTTGCTCCTCAATTGCCTTCTTAGTCCTTAGAAGAAGCGATTGGCAATAGTAATTCTTTGTTTGATCTCAGCACTGAAATCGTTCGCTGAGTTAATAACGGATCCTGGGTAAACAAGGTCTCTGACAACCTCCGAATTATAGCTGTTTATAGTGACGTTCTTTCCCAGACCTGGGTGTCCTTTCTTGTTGACAGCATATATTTAGTCTGGCCTTCAAACCTTCATTTACCATTCAACCCATTTTCTTGGCCTCCTTTCTCAATTCTCAGGAAAGCACCCCTGACCTCACGCTTTCTTCATCCGATTATGTCAATAACATCGGCGTTAACAGGTAATTACTTTTGAAAGATTGTGCCTCTAGTGTTGACATAAGAGTTTTGCATTATTATTTCAAGAACGATGTTGAAAAAGTCACATGACAGCGCGTCGCCGTCGCCTAGTCTAAAACCTTTTTTGGTATCAAAGGTATCTGTGAGGTCTTTGCCAACCTTGATGGAACAGCGTTCATTCTCCATCGTTATCCTGCACAAACAGACGAGTTTGGGAGGAATGTCAAAGCTAGACATTGGTCTATATAGCTTGTTTCTATAGATGCTGTCAAATGCAGCCTTCAAATCGATGAATAGGTGGTTGGTTTTGATTTCAAACTCTTGGGTTTTTTCCAAGATCTGCTGTAGTGCAAATATTTGATCGATGGTTTACTTTCCTGGCCTTAAGGCACACCTATTAGGTTTTTTACGAATGGTTTCAGGCGTTCACAAAGTACGGCAGAAAATATCATGTATGCGATATTAAGAAGACTAATGCCTGTGTGATTGATGAGGTTCGCCTTTCTTCAGAATCGGGCAAAAAATGCTGAGGCTTCATTTATTGGGCATGCTTTCCTCCGCGATCATAAGATAAAGTGGTGCATATTCTTAACCAATTCATCGCCAACCGCTTTGAACAGTTCGCCGCAAGGCCATCAGCACCAACAGATTTGACTTCAGTTTAGATATAGCTATCTTCACTATGTCGGGTGGCCGGTATTGTTGGCCTACGTCGTTCAGGTTAAATGTTGCAATCTGCATGGTAGCGAAATTCGGTTCGTCATCGCCATTATACAATTTGCAGAAATAATTTTTCCATATAAATAAATACATTTGGTGGTGCAACAGCTCGTGGAGAACCAGGGTCTAGTGACTTATTACTCTCAACCTTTCCTGTGTGCGTGTTGATGGCAGGAATGGAGGGGACCTACAATTTTTTGCCGAGGCCGAACGGCTAGATAAGAAGCACTTATTCATGAAAAGTATACTCTTGGACGATTTTTCAGTTCCTTGCAAGAGGCAGTACCTCGGGAAAATATTTCTGTTCTCAGGTGACAGCGGCAGGGAATCGAACCCAGACCTTCGGCATGACACTCCAATGCACTAACCATTATGCCACAAAGTATTACGTTTTTTTTTGTCATATCCTCAGCACCAAAGAACCGAGGAACAACGAACTAAGTTCATCAAAAGGGCTTTGAATTTCTTTGTTGTTCGTACTCGGTATTATCTGAACTAAAACTAGGAGGATTTCCACTTTTTTGCTATTTTTTTAATATCTTGAACTTGAAAAAATTGCATCTTTTTTGTGTTATAAATATTTCAAACTACCAAAAAAGTGGAAAACTCACACTTTGAAATCAAAAAAGTATGTTTCCGATAATTGGCAACACTGAAATTTTACCCGAAGGTGCGTTTACTCAACACCTATCCTTTAGGACATCAACCGTTATTTTTATCAATACAAGTTTGGCGTCTTGTTGCGTTTCCACAACTTTTTTAATGTTCAAAATATAAAAAAAATATCACAACGTGGATGTTCCACCCGTTGACTGAAATTTAACCCGAAGGTGCGTCTACTAAAAAGCTATCTTTTAAGATATCAATGGTTATTTTGATCATGGAAATTTTCCAAGTAATTTACTATCATTTGCCACAGATTCGGTTTTTGAAAATGGTTTCCAAGTGACAACATTACAATAATGACTCTCAAGCTAAATTACATCCTTACAATGTCCAAAATAAATTACGAATATAAAAATAAAGTCTTCCCCATTAAAAGCGCAAGGCTTTCGGTTTCCTGGCTGGACTATAAATTGGGCGCCGTTTTTCATAATGACATTCAAGCAACAGGAGTACAAAAATGACTTCCAAGCTAAAGGAATTCGGTTTCTTGAACGTTATACAAAGGCTTCAGACTCAGCACTCAGATTTGTACTTTATTTTTATAATAAAAATAGAGGAATAGATATGTATATCTTTCACTTTTCTTATAAAGACGAAAATTGAACAACGGCTATCGATCTGTGTGTAGCCTTTTAGATTCCATTTAACTATACCTTAACCTTTCATAACATTTTATCCCTTAGTCTACCTTTTTTGTGTTTGTCAATCCATTCATTTATGATTTTATTTATAGATAAGTCAATAATATCTCTGATGACAATTTTTCGATATACCAAAAAAATTACATAAACCCACCCCGCAGAGATAGAGTCCTGACTATATTTCACGAATCAATCGGAGACAAAGACATCTCCCTGTCAAAAAAAAGTAACCGAATCAGTGTGTTATGGCTTCTCAAGAAGTACCTCTATCTGTATCTGTCAAAATGTCACATTCATAATCAATCATAAGCATCTTACCTGTACATCGCTATGGTCTTTATGCAGGTATAAGATTTAGCAAAATATAGAACTTTTATGGTAGTCATGGTGCCTCATCATGAAATAAAATAATCTTATTTTTACACGCCAATCAAACCTACACAGTCCTATAAGCTTTTAGTCATCCACTTTAACTGACTTTATTTTATTTTTTTTTTTTTTTTTTTATTTCAATTGTTTTCTATTTTCTATTTTCTGCCCACAACAAAATAGGTCACGAATTGAGTTCCACAAAGGCATTGTAGTTTTTGTCTGATTTCAATTAACAAAACTTGTAGATAGATACAGAATGCCCTAGAATCTATTCATACCTTATGACGATATTTTAATCCCATTGTTTGGCATTAGAAAGCAAATATAAATAAACAAAAAAAGTACTCCATTATCCAAAAATATCTGTTGCATTTGGCTTAACAAAAAAAAAAATCTATATCCACCATTCTTCCCCGACCGACGACCGACATTCTATCGCCAACGTTTTTTGTCAAAAAATAAATTTTCAATTGTTGCAAATTCCATCCCTGGAATAAGTAAGAGGAACCACCCAAAACCCTAATCTAGAGGCTAAAAAGCCTTGAAAAAGAACAACATTTTCTTCATATTATTTCACATCCTACGAAGAAGAAAATTTCATTGAGCCAAAGCAGAGAGGGTGGCTTGTTTTGGGGCAAAAAAAAAAAAACAAAAATGAAAAATTCGTTCGTTCTGGAAAATCCCTATTATGCTCATATGCCAGGCGCTTAGCAAGAAGTTTTGTCTACTCCCAAGAGCTTTGCTACTACTTCCGTTCAACAAAATGCCTTGCAGCTAAGAAACGCATTCGCAAGAGTATAGAAAAAATATGCAACAAGAAAATAAGTACATAGATAGCAAAAGAAAAAATAAAACAGCCTTTAGATACACTTAGAGAAAATATTTCCCCGAACGTTCTTCTTCTTTAACTATTGCTATTCCAGAAAACCACATAGCAGCAACAAAACGAAGGATCCAACAGGAGAAAAGCATAAGCATCCCATCAGGCCCCCCGACCCCAACTTCTTTCCTGGGGCGTAAAATTGCTACCATTCCATCATATCACATAGCAGCGAGAATTTAACTCTCTCGTTTATTTCTTTTGGTCCTTGGTTGTCCCAGAAGCAGTACTCTCTCAAGGATAAACTCATACATCAACAAAAACAACAACAACAACAACAGTGAAAAAATGATAGAAGTTAGATGTTTAAACCGCGTAGATGACATCTAATAGACGTAGTTAGGACTGATTATTTTTGTTCTTGTATTCGTTATGGATGGTTGAGGGGTTATGGGAAGGAGTAGGTGCAGGCATTTGGGATAGGAAAGGATTTCGAAGGATTTAACATGTGGAGACATATGCAACTTGAGAAGGCTTAGGATTTTCTTTTATTTTTTGCTGTTGGTTGAGGATGTTCTTTCTCTATACATTTTTTATAAGAGACTTTGGTTTTTGATACAAAATAAAAAAAAAAGTATTCGAAAAAGAAAGTGAAGATTTTGTGAAAATTCGGTCTTAACCTTAATTTTTTTTTCATGCGAAACGACCTGTTAAGCGTGATTCAGTACTTAGCTAGCCTTAGAACGCATCATGAGTAAAGTAAGGCATTCATGTATGTCAAGTGAAAATAGATTAACTTGATTTTATTATAAATGAGGTAAGGGGCTTGTTGTACTTATATTTGTAGACCATTAAGACTGCTTTATCATAAGTGGTAATAAGGAAATTCAAGGGCAATAGTATTTTTAAGAACATTACAATTCACGATAAATTTTACACAACTGTTAAATAAACAAAAAACTGAATTCAAAGAAAAATATTCTCAGTTTTTAACAGCAAATAAACACACATACGTACATAATATGTATGTAAGTGTGAAAGTGAAAGATTTCAAATAAGTTTTAATGTGATAATTTTTAGATAAAAAGAAAATGCATTGGCACAAAATTATAGCCATCCTATTTTTAGGGTGCATACCGTGACACTTACCTTTTTACTATTGTTATAGTCTAAAAAAACTTACACTGAAAACGCCTAAATCAGTGACCTCGCTTTTTTCTTGGGCGCTATTTCCTTACAATCCTCGTATGGCATCTGTAATTTTAATTCAGACGAACGAGCCATTTGTTTCAGCTGTACAATACATATTTTGTACACATATACATATTTGAATAAAAATAGGAGAGAATATATAGGCAATACATATTTCCATTTTATTATTTTTGTAGTCTGTTCAAAAAACCGAATCCCATTCGCTTCTTTTTGCGGGGCAGGGGGGGTCTTTTTGTGTGATTGGAACTCGTTCTTACATATTTAGCATGAAATAAAGGTTGGAAGTCATTTTTGTAATCCTGTCGCTTAGATGCCATGCCATTTTGAAAAATGGCGCCCAATATTTAGTCCGGTCTGGAAACCGAAGTTCCTGCGCTTTTTGTATTTTTATTTTTATATTTGTATAATTTATTTTTGACATGCTAAGGATGAAATTTGGTACCATTTTCAAAAATGGCGCCCGATCTGTGGAAAATGATAAAATAAAAAAAAAAATCATATATTACTTGGAAAATTTCCATGGTAAAAATAAGAAAATAACGGTTGATGTCTTAAAAGATAGGTGCTGAGTATACGTACCTTCGGGTAAAATGTCGGTATTGCCTCTTTTTGGCAACTTTTTTAATGTCGTCCAAGCGGCAGGTTTAAAACAATGACTCCCAAGCTTATTTTCATGTATAGTATGTCAAAAATAAATTAAAGATATAAAAGTAAGGCCTTTTCCTCCCCCCTCCCCCCCCCCCCCCCCCAAAAAAAAAGCCCAAGGATTTTCGTTTTTTGACCGGACAAGCGACAGGATTACAAATAGTTCTACCAAGCTAAATTTCTTCCTTTGTTTGTTAGAAACTAGTTCTAATCATAAAAAAAGGTCCCCCAAAAAAACGCACGGGATTTGGCTTCCTTGCTGGATTATTGGGTCCAAAGTAATTTTGGGTAGTTCCAATTTCTTTCTTTTCGGTTTGGTCGCTTTTTGCTTGGGGGGTATGTCCATAAGCCAAACGAGAACCAAAATAATAAATATTTAGCACGTTTTAGTAGAATTTCGACGATACTTACTTGGGTGATATTTCCAAGCTAAATTTCTATGACACACATCGCCAAAAAGTCTCCAGACAGGCGCTCATGGCTCATGCAATCAGTTTTCTTGGGCAATAGTATATACGTTGCATGGTCCGTTTCGCGGGTTTTCAGGATTCTTACTCCGTTTAGGGCGACTCTCTGTATACCTTTCATGGAATAACGTTGCATGCATTAGGATATATTCAGTCGCCATGCAGGTGCCCTGTCGACATTCCGTGTGTCGTCGCGATATTTCCTTGCACTTGGGCGCTATTTTCTTATTTTGGAGTTGTGTTTTGCTATTATTCCCATTTTGGGCTTTATTTCTCACTTGATTTTGTTTTATTATTTTGGGTGTTGTTACATTTCATAAAAGAATGCAAAACTAGGAAATATCACAAAAAATTATAAAAAAAGTACAACAACAATATTAGTTCAGTGTTTTTTTGAACATCGATTTTGGGAATTTTCCCTGTTAGAGCCGCCGCTGAACAGCCGTCATACAAGTTAGTGTGTCACTTAAAAAATTAAAATCATACTTAAACAGTTTTAATTTAATAAGTGTTAAGTGAATAACGTAGATACGACATCGTCTATAATTTACGAAAACATCAATTTCAGTTAGTGTCACATTAAAACCGTTAAAGTTTCAAGTTAACTTCTCTTTATGTTCCATTGTTTCAATTATATTTAAATATTTTTTGAAGAATTTATGTAGATACTATACATATATATTAAATAAAATTCCAAGCTTCTAATAAGAATTACCTTATAGTAAAAACATTTGCATTACTTTTAAATAACTTTATAATCTCGTTTCCAGGTTGACATATCTTGTAGGAATACCAAACAAACGGTCAGTTCAATTCTGACCAGAACGAATTTCGTCACCCTCAAATATGTCACCGATGGTTGGGGAACAGATGCGAATGGTTTCAAATTAGTGATAACATCTGTGAAAGATCCAAGTGAGTATGAGACTGCAATTCTTTTAAACATTCACAAAAGATAATATTTTTTTTTCAACATCAAAACTATGTATTTTTGCTTTTTAAACTTTCAGAACACACTTGCAAGGACTTCACGTGTTCGCAAAGAGAGTTTTGTATCCATCCGGATTTGCTATGTGATGGTATTAACCATTGTGGCGATAATTCCGATGAATCAGTTCACAATTTATGTCATAGTAAGATTTACATAATTTATTATTGAAAAACATTCTTCAATATTTGTAATGTTAAATTTATTTTTTAGACCAAACGTCAAGTACGGTTCTCGGCCTAGACCTGACATGGTTCGTTTTGATCACAGTTTGTGGTTTGCTGATAATATGTACTTGTATAGCTGGTTGGGTTATTTGTATTTGTCGTCGAAACGGTACAAATGGAAACCAAAATACGTCAATACAATGTAGGTTTTATATACATATAAAAAGATAATAACCTAAATGTAAACATAAAATCCTATTTTTCTTCAACAAAAGTACATCATGCAGCTGAAACGAATGGCTCGTCAAAACTGTTACACGGCACACTATCACGTGAACATACAACACTGCCGAATTCGGGAAACTGGCATCACCCTGCGGGACCATCAGGGTACCACCGCACTCAACACAAATTATTGAAGATGGCCACCAAAGTCCGTCCCATTTGGTGCTTGGTAAATTCAGGCAATTAGGTCAAGATATCTCCCAAACAACAACCACAACATCCGCATCTGGCAATTCAAATGCACAAAAAGATGAATGGTTCGTTTGAATGTTGTTGTACATTTTTTTTTATTTTTGATAAATATTCAAAATGTACAAACCGGAGATAACAATGACAAAACTGCAAAAGATAAACCTAGTTACTGACCAAGAACAAAAAAAAATCTTACCAACTATAACACGGACATAGCAACAATGAGTAGTGAAGTGAAGAAAGAAACAACTTTAATGAAATAAGTTCACTATAATCACACAAGAGGGCGACACATAACATGTAGATAGTAGAGAAAATTTAATTTCCTCAAAACTGGAATCAGCAAATGATTTGAAACGTTTGAGGCAACTTAATGTGATGAAATAAACAAAAATGCTTTTTAAAGGAACTCTTATACTTTCGAAGTGGTTGAATCAACGTTTCTTTGGACATATTTTAAGCTGATAATAGTTTTTTTTTTGTATCTACAAGGAAGAATGATCTCTTAGTGTGTTTTATAGAATGGACCGGAAATTGCTATGCACTGAATGAAGTAAGTTATGTTTTTATTAATTTTTATTTGGTAGATTGTAAATTTATGATTCTTTGGGGGTTGTTTAAAAGTGTAAAAATATTTATGTAAAACATAAATTCCTAAATCATAACTGCTACTTATGATAGGTTTTCACTTGTCTTTGAATTGACACAGTTTGACAGATCACGATTTGGTCTTTGAACGACACAATTGCCAGTTCATTTCCTTTTTTGCCTTTCATCATCATCGTGTCCTGTAACCCCGGCTGGGGCATAGGGCGTCAACAAAACGTCTCCATCATTCACGGTCTGCTGCAAGGTACTTTAGCTGTGGCCACGTCTTTCTCTGGGATTCTGCTTCCGCTAAGACAGTTGATTTCCATGTTGTTCTTGGTCTCCCAACCCGCCGCCGTGCACCCTGAGGATTCCATTCAAAGGACTGCATTGCAGTTTCATCGTTTGGTTTCCTCAGTGTGTGACCAATCCAACGCCATTTACGCTTTCTTATGTCGACATCCAGCCGCTCTTGACTTGTCCTGCGCCACAATTCCTCATTTGATATTACATATTTGTGGCCAGCAAATCTTTAGGATGTGGCGAAGACAGCAATTCACAAAAGCCTGCAATTTCTTCGAAATGGTAGACATGACTTTCCAGGTTTCATAAGGATATAACAGCACGGATTTGACATTGGATTCGAAGAATCTCAACTTAGTGCGTAAGGGGATTTGACTTGATTTCCAAATTGGGGACAGAGTACCGAAGGCAGCACGAGCTTTATTTATTCTAATTTTAACGTCCAGATCCGTACCACCGTTTGCAAAAACAATATTGCCAAGGTAGTTGAACTGTTCCACTTCTTCAACTGGGGTCTCCTGTAGAATAATACGCTGCTGTGTGGAGCGGCCTGTAAGCATTATTTTTGTCTTTTTGCTATTTATTCTTAGACCACTCGACTCTCCCTTCACTTGCAGTGTTTGGCACATCCCGTTCAGTCCACTGATGTTATTTGCCAATAGACATATGTCATCGGCATAGTCTAAATGACAGAGCTTTTCGAACGGTCTCCATTGAATGCCCTGTCGCTCAGCTGTACCAACACTGGCCGTCAATACGTCGTCCATCGCCAGCAGGAAGAGAATTGGCGATAGAATATTTTCGAAGGAGTCGGATAGCTGCCTATTGTAGGACTCTTTAATAATGGCAACAATTTTTGGTGGAATTCCTCTACCAAGCAACGATCTCCATATACATTCTCGGTTAACTCGATCAAAGGCCTTCTCAAAATCCACGAACATGAGGTAAGGCGGTGATTGAAATTCAATCGACTGCTCGAGGACGATACGCAGGGTGTTGATATGGTCGACACACGATCGACCACTGCGGAAGCCAGCTTGATGCCTCTTAAGTGTAGACTCGATTCTATCCTTAATTCGCTCGAGAATGATGTTTGCCATTAGTTTTGGGAAAACGGACAAAACGGTGATACCACGCCTATTGTTGCAATTCTTAAGGTCACCTTTCTTTGGCAACTTAACAATCACACTATCCTTCCAGTCCTTGGGATAGCTTTCGTTTTCCCAAATGCTTTGTATCAACGGATGTAAAATACTAGCCGCTGTTACGGGATCAGCTTTCAGGAATTCAGCTGGTATTCCGTCCAGTCGAGGGCACAAAAATGGTCCTTCCATCTACGCAGCTGATCCTCAATTGATACCAAAAGTGTGCCATCCACATGCCACATCCATTACAGGATGATTGGTGTTGTTTTTTTTTTCCAATAACATCTTCGGCTATTTGGTACAATTCCCGGATATCTCCTCTTCTGGCAGCGATTTCCGCATTATCTGCGAGTCCATCTACCCTTCAAGCAAAGGAGTCCGTTTTGGATTCTAAAACGTAGTGAACAACGTATGAACGACTACGTTTTCGGATCCAAATGTGGATCCTCAAAACTGCGTTTTACGGCTCGGATTAGTATGGAAATTAGAATCACCACGGACCCACTGGCGCATGCGCTGTGAAATACAAAATTCACCATAATTAGCAAGTACCGAAACCAAGAGGTATGAAGAGAAAATTCCCTTATTGAGTTCTAAATTCCCTACAAGCAACAACCACAGACAGAGGACAAACAAAGAATAAGAAGAATGTTTTTCCTTCCAAGGCACAATTATTTGGAATTTATACAAATATTTACAAAAACACACTTATTTCCACTAGCAAAGATTAAACAAATTACCATTGTATTTAGTTTGTATTATTATCCGAAAATTTGTTTAAGTTTTCACGACAAAAAGAAATAAAAAGAGAAATGATCTCCACCGCACGACTTACAAAATTAAACTAGAAGAAATAAGTGGTGAAAAAATAAAATCCCCGTGCGAGCTCATTTTTTAAGGATCCAAGCAGTACCGACAAAGTTGGGTCAGTGAATTTGCTTGAAGGGTACCCTTCAAGCAAAGGAGTCCGTTTTGGATCCGCAAACGTAGTGAACAACGTATGAACGACTACGTTTTCGATTCCAAATGTGGATCCTCAAAACTGCGTTTTACGGCTCAGATTAGTATGGAAATTAGAATCACCGCGGACCCACTTGCGCATGCGTTGTGAAATACAAAATTCACCATAGTTAGCAAGTACCGAAACCAGTAGGTATGAAGAGAAAATTCCCTTATAGAGTTCTAAATTTCCTACAAGCAACAACCAACAACCACAGACAAAGGACAAACAAACAACAAGACGAATTTTTTTCCTTTCAAAGCACATTTATTTGGAGTTTATACAAATATTAACAAAAACAAACTTATTTGCACTAGCAAAGATTAAACAAATTCCAATTGCATTAGTTTGTATTTTTGACCGAAATGTGTTTAAGTTTTCACAACAAAACGAATTAAAACAAGAAATGATCTTCACCGCACGACTTGCAAAAGTAAACTAAAAAAAAAAAAAAGTGGTGGAAAAAAATAAAATCCCCGTGAGAGCTCATTTTTTAAGGATCCAAGCAGCACCGAAAAAGTTGGGTCAGTAAATTTGCTTGAAGGGTAACCTCACCCTCTTGTCACATCTCACACAGCGATAGACCATCTTATGTGCAATGCGGTACTCGCTTCGCAATTCAGCCTTTCGTTGAACATCTGCTTTGGCATTTATTTGGATTTTCAACTTAGTTTTTCGAGATTAGGTCAAATAAGAAAGATTTTCGATTTTAAAAATTTGCTTACAAGCCTGAAATAAACGATACAAATCTTGATATATTTGATATGTTTTGATTAAAAATCGATGCTAATTGATCAAATATGTATTTTTTAGTTAAATTACAGTTTGTAAAATTTATAAATTCAAAAAAACTTACAATTCGACACTTTAATACACATTTTTCGACAGAAAACACATCATTTTTTGTTGAATTTTACCTACAATTTTAAATTAAATGAAGTTTGTTCATTTTATTTGGCCTATATTCCTTTTATATCTACCTACATATTGTTTAAATATACAGGGTGTCCTGTAAATAATGAATAACCTTGCAACTGGTTGTAGCAGGCCTTATGACCTTTCCAGAAAAAATAAAAAATAATATTCTCCCCGTGGTTACTATGTTATGATGTTTTTTCCAAAAGTTGTTAACAAGTACTACTTTCCTCAATTACGTAAACGCTACGACCATGGATGAACAATTTTTACTGATTTTTTATTTTTGTAATAAACTAGAATAACTGTTGTGATAGATAGGTGGTAAAATTCAATAGTAGTAGTAATTACATTTTTTTATTATAATTTTTTTAAATATTTTTTTTTCAGTAAAATTTTTTTTTTTCAAAAAAGTTTGACCACCTCTAACAAATTAAAATTGTATGAGAACTTGAATGCACTTTCTTGTGTATAAACAAAATAACCAAGAAAATTTGTCAATCATCTTATAAAGCAGCCTTAAACATTTTCCCAAAATGTCTATTAAAATTTTTCAACAACCTCCCAATCTGGGTTGGACAAAGATTTTCTCTTTTGATGTGTAAGGGGGTTCAGTGCAAAAAACTCGATTTTAGGTGTTGAAAGCCCCACCATTTGGCCACCATATTGGAAAACGAGTTCTAAAAAGTTCTTCGTTGCAACTTCAATTTTATTAGTCTTAGAAAACAACTTTTGTACAAATTTGAAGCAAATTCAATTCTCTCCAATTTATGTTAACACACTGTTTACCCTAAAGCTGTAAATAAAAAGTTATAATCAAAAACATATGAATTTCTTCAATGTTTAGATTTTAATTAATTAAAGGTAAAATTGAACAAAAAATTATGTTTTTTCTGTCGAAAAACGTGTTTTAAAGTATCAAATTTTAAGCTTTTTTGACTTTATAAATTTTATGCTACATTTCCACCTGACGCTAATCTGAGATTTAATAAGATTTACCTCAAATCTCCTTCAAATCTCGGAGATTTACCATACAAATTTATTTCGTAAATCTTGAAGATTAGAAATTAATCTTGTTAAATCTTCCTAGGATAAATAGTTTTACAAATCGAACTGACCTTTTCTTAAATGGTGCTGAACGATTCATTCGAGACTCGCATTCAGTTCTTCATTGTTTCACACGATTCAAACATTCTGTCACATTCGCACTTCATAAGAAAAATTGGAACGCCATTTGCATTTTTGAAGGTGCTGTCAAATTTAATCTTTTTTAAATCTTTTTGTGCGGTGGAAACACTAAAAAGATTTATTAAATCTAATGTGAGATAAACCTTTGGTGGAAACATAGCATTACAAACTGTAACTTAACTAAAAAAATGCATATTTCATCAATTAGCATCGATTTTTAATCACAATATATCAAGATTTGTATCGTTTATTTCAGGCTTGTAAGCAAATTTTTAAAATAGAAAATCTTTCTTATTTGACCTAATCTCGAAAAACTAAGTACGCCATCTTGTTCAGCATATCCGAATTATCTTTAGTAGATATGTGCGTCATCTGTCGGAAAAAAAGTTCCATTTTCAAGCACAGTGTAATTAATCACAGAAGCACTTTTCTTATACCTTTGAACCTAAAATAAAGAAAAAGAAATAAAAGAATATAATAAGTGTGAATTGATCTGAAAATTAATGCAAACAAATAACAATTCAAACACTTTTAAATTTGAAATTTCACAATTGATAGACAACGGTCAATCCCGTACATTTCTGTTCTTTCTTGTTATGACAATTTCCACACATTTGTGCTGTTCTGCCCTTTTCTGATCTAGTTTTTGTTCATAAAGAGCTCTGGAGACTCTCAAAGATGGTGCGAGTAAACACCTTTTCTGTTTTTGACTTCACTCCTTTTCAATCCTTATCGAATATGAAAACATCAGCTTTGTTCCAGGATTTGTAAAATTGGAAGCCTGTCAAATTTTGATGAAATTTTCTTAGAGGGAAGCAAAGTGCTGAAAAGAGTGGTACGGTCTGGTATAGCAACTTAAAAAAGAAATGTCTGCTACAATAATAAATAATTTTTTTTTTGGTATTTATCTGAAATCTTACTTGTCGTCAGGAGGGGGAAATGTTTTACTTTCTTGTACACGCTCCTTTTTGTCCTAAACTTCCCAATTTTGGAAGTAGTCGGTAGGTTTTGATAAAAAATTAGTGACAAATGGTAACTAATTGGCAGGAAAGGACCAAATATATTCAGCTGATATATGTTTTTAATAATAACTGTTAGTTTTACCTATGTATATGCATACGTATATATACAACTTTTAAAAAATGTTTATTTCATTTTTTTTACACCTAGGACTGTATCAAAAATTTGTGGACATCACCGCGCAGGGTGTGCTTATAAAAACAACAAGAGATAAAGTACCCAAATCTCTTCGTCGATGGACTAACACTCGGATAACCATCGCCTCTGTAAATATATATATATATAAAAATACAATTAAATAACTAAATGAACAACCAGAAAAAAAATAATGATACTAATAATAAAACAATTACAATTTAAGAAATTGTAGCCTATAAGACACTCTTTTTTACAAAAAAAAGTAAAAATTAAATTTTAAAAAAACCAAATGCACACCAAAATTTAAGTTATTCTTTAATTTGAATCCAAATTTTTACCAAAAGTGTTTTGAATATTTAGTTTTCTTTTTCAATAGAAATTATAAGAAATAGATACCTACGGGACTTCCAAACAAAATCCCTCATCCTCATAGTACACAAAATAAAAGGAATAAGAATAAGAACTAATTTTTTTTAATGCTTAAGTATACATGTAAAATTACTAAATAAAATGTAATATTAAAAAGAAAAAAAACAACATTAAAAAAAAAACATAAAACAAGGGATGTAAATAGTTGACAATACAAAAATATTTTTTAATTCATAACGACGTTTTTTTTTTGGAACAACAAATTTAATTCAAAATAAAAACAAAACAATACTTTTTCTACATTAATACAAGTTTATTTAACATCTAGAATTTTGTTTGAAAAATATAATTTGGCTAATTAAAGTAATAAGAATTTAATGTAAAAGGAGTAATTTAAAGAGAAAAAATACATACAACAAATTTAATAAAATGAGACATATAGGACGTATATGACAATACCAGCTGATTTTTTTATTTTACTAAAAAATAAAAACAAGTTTACTGAAAATGGAAAATTAAGAAAAAAAAAACACAAGAAACCAATTACATTTAGGTATTTAGATATTTAAAGAAAACAAGAAAAAAAAAACGAAAAAAAAGAATTTTTTACTTCTATATACATAAAAACACGAAAAGAAAAATGTTTACATAAAACTTAATCAATCTTTAAAATCGTTTAAAAAATGGATTAAAAAAAACTAAATACAAATAAAAATCTTCATACGAATGTTTTGTCCGCAAGGCTTTTTAAAACTGAATAGAAACCAATTCAATTATGTATTTCGAAATATTTCTTTACTTAAACAACAACAAAAAAAGAAACTAAAAACAAATTTGGCAAAAAAAACTAACTACAAAAGAAAAAAGTAATAACAAATAAGACTTCCCGCCGTTGACAAGCAAATCATAATAAACGAAACTTCAGTACATTAATGAACAAAAAAGATCAATTACATAACAGTTTTTTTCTATAAACAAATTTTTTAAATCCAGTCTTCATAATTAAACAAAACAAAAAAACACGACGATAATATCAGTTTTCCATATCAAACAAAACCAAAAGTAATTAATCATGCATACATACATTACATAAATTTTTTAAACAAAAATCAATATAAAACGTTTTTAACGAATAATCCAGCAATTACTTAACGAAAAACAAAATAAATTCCATTTCAGTGAACATGTATGTATTTAAGAAACATAAACAATTTTGTTCCAATTTAAATTTATTTTAAAAATGTAGTAAGGGTATCACTGACAAAGTAATATGACGAAATTCTAATTAAATTAATGTCAAAAATTAGATCAATTCTTATTGATCTATAGAGGTCTTCATAAATTACCTCCATATCTCTTTCACGAAACCTTTGAACTAACATTTACCAGTTCATAAGTTTCTGAGATCTCTGAAATGTTCCTACTTCAATTTGACTGGGTGGGAGGAAGAATTTAAATAAGATTTCTCCGCGAAAAGTCAAGCGAATCCAACAAATGATGCAAGACTCACTTTTTATACTGCAAAAAACCCGATAGAAATTTAATCAGAAAATTGGTCAACTAAGACAAAAAATAATCTAGCAAGTGAACCCAAAAAAATTCAACCTATCTTTTAGACAGCAAAACTGAGTAATTTCGCTGAGAAATTGGGTTCTGATTTTATTGAAAGCTCTAAGATCTCAGAAGCCTTAACTTGTCTATTATATTTAGATTTCTAAGCATAGGAAGATCTTCGAGATCTCGGAAGTCTGAACTTGCTCAAATTATATTCTAAGCTTTTGACATTTTTCGATAGACAAAGTTGTTTTTACATTATGGAAAGGAAAAGGGGTGGTTTGATGTTTACTTGCAGCGCTGCAAGGCTTTTTGTAATAGTCCCGTCACGTAATGGCTGCAGTGTTTTGGACTTTCACGCCGCTCAAGGTCTAGCAATCGATTCCCAGTCTTTGCCACCTTAAACCAAACAAAAATTTATTTCCCCTCTTGGGAGGAAGTGATGAATCCACCAAATACTTTCCATAGCAGCCGTTTAGACTCAACAGAAAATTGTATTTCCCCTGCATTCCTGTCGACACCACCCGCACATCAATTGCTGAGAGTTGTTACTCACTATTTTTTTTTTTTACAAAAAAAAAATCCTTTTGACCTACTGTATTTCATGACTTTGGCTTATCCAAAATCCGATTTCAAAAATGTTGGTTATTTGTGAAGAAAAAAAAAATACCCTTACATTTATTTTGAACTTATTTTAGCCATTCAATATTAAGCATCCATTTGCATTTTGTTAAATTCACATTTACAACATTAATTATTGCAAAAATTATAGTTTAAATTCATATTTTACCATTTTATTTAAATATATATATACATACATACCTACTTTGAGGTATAAGTATATTCATATACGAAAAATAAACCATTCAGAGCGCTAAACTAATTTACTATAGGTATCTACATAAATAAAAAAAAAAAAAAACAAGAACATTGATTTTCGCACGCTCTACTAAACAAAGTTTGTACAAGTGTGTCTCTGTATCATATATACAAAATATATATAAAATATTAAACATTGCAGTAAACTATTTAAATCCTCAAGATTTTTGTAAAAATAAACAAAATAAATAATATAAAATTAAAAATAGAGAAAAACGATTAAAACATTTTCTTCGAAAATATAATAGATGAACAACAAAAATAAAATTCTATTACAATTATGTATTATTATTATTATAGCTTAATTCGAATTTGATTTATAAAATTTATAAAGAAAACGTCTTTATTTAACTATATAGTTACAAAATTATTTTTCCAAATAATTAAAAAAGATATAGTAACTAGAAAATTTTTAGATGAAATTAAATTTTTGAAACAAAAGAAAAAATTAAATAAAGAAAACAAAGAAAAAAACATTATTTGGACTACTTTTTGGACAAACTCAACTTTTCTGGTTAGGAGAAAAAACAATTTTCAAAAACCAAAAATGAACAAACAAAAAATTATCTGTTAGATTACATTTACAGGAAAACAAAGTAAACGAAATCATAATAAAATGGAATAAAAAAAAACAACAGTAGTTTAAAACAAATATATATTACGAGAAAAATAATATATAGTGGAAATAGTAATTGTCAAACCTAACCTTTTGGACGTTATACATTATATAAAAATGCATTTCTTAGTTTTTGTCTCCAAAAATTATTTAAATTTAAAAAAAATTCTGTTCTTATTATATTGAAATATATTTCCTAGTAAAATATTAGTAAATTTTTTGAAAGTCACATTTCGATAGACTTTATACTTAAAAATATGGGCTCTTGACACTTTTGAAAAGAGTTTCTTTCTCTCTAGTTCGAGACCCTGTCGCCTTCCATCCTTAAAAAAAAGAAAGAAATTTAAGAAAAAAAAAAAAAAAAACAAACAAACCAATCTAAAATTCAATATTTCATATTTAATTTTTGGTTTTTCCAATTGAAATTATGTACTTTGTTTCCTTAAATCATTGTAATGTTGAATATAAAAACAAAACGAGAATACAAATAATTAAAAAACATATTTATTATATATACAAAGAAAATGGATACAAAAAAAATCAATTTATCATCAAGAAAATAATAAAAATTAAACTAATTAACTACCGAATTAAGTTTTAGTAAGAACCAACAACAAAATTTATAATTAAATAAGGAAATGTAAGAAGGCTATTTAAGAGAAAAATGAGGAAATTGAATGGGGAGCGAAATTTAAATCAATTAAATGAATAAAATGGAAATAAACATGAACAAAAATAAATGCTTAGCTTTGTGTTAAATTGCTGTTAAATGTATAAGTACCATGATAATACTAATAAAAAAATTATAAAATTATCAGATTATTTATTTTATCAACTTTTACCATTGGAAGTTATTTTGTAATTGGTCCGATTTGTCAAATCGAAAATTTTGATATATCTCCACGTTTCGAGTTCCCTAGAATCGGAATCCATCATTTTTAGAGGGATGTCTGTGTTTGCCCGGGTTCGTAAATTACACTGTGCTAGTTCAAAAAACCGACAGATGGCGCACACATCTACTAAAGGTAATTCGGATATGCTGAACAAGATGGCGTCCTTAGTTTTTCGAGATTAGGTCAAATAAGAAAGATTTTCGATTTTAAAAATTTGCTTACAAGCCTGAAATAAACGATACAAATCTTGATATATTTGATATGTTTTGATCATAAATCGATATTAATTGATCAAATATGTATTTTTTTAGTTAAATTACAGTTTGTAAAATTTATAAAGTCAACAAAACTTACAATTCGACATTTAAAAAAACGTTTTTGACTGAAAAAAAAACATAATTTTTTGTTCAATTTTACCTACAATTTTAAATTAAATAAAGTTGGTTCATTTTATTTGAATTATATTCCTTTTATATCTACATAATTGTTTAAATATGCATGGTGTCCGGTAAATAATGGATAACCTTGCAACGGTTATAGGAGGCATTATGACCTTTCCAAAAAAAAAATATTAAAAAAATATTTTCCCAGTGTTTACTTAGTTGTGATGTTTTTTTTCCAAGTACTTTTTTTAACAAGTACTACTTCCCTCAAATACGTGAATGCTATGAACATGGATGAACAATTTTTGCTTTTTTTTTTATTTTTGTAATATTTTAGAATAACTGTTGTAATAGATGGGTGGTAAAATTTAATAGTAGTTATTATATTTTTTTTATTATAATTTTTTAAAATATTTTTTCAGTACAAACATTTATTTTCAAAAAAGTTTGACCACCTCTTATAAATTAAAATTGTATAAGAACATGAATGGCTAGTTACTTAAAAAAGTTGTCTATTTAAGCACTTTCCAAAATTTTATAACACATGCTTATATCAATTATCTAATAAAGCAGCTTTTAACATTTTCGCAAAAAAAACTATTAAAATATAACAATAACCTCCCAATCTAGGTTCGACAAAGATTTTCTGTTTTGATGTGTAAGGGGGTTCAGTGCAAGTATAAAACTCTATTTTAGGTGTTGAAAGAATGAAAGCCCCACCATTTGGCCACCATATTGAAACACGAGTTCTAAAAATTTTTCCGTGGCAACTTAAATTTTATTAGTCTTAGAAAAAAACTTTTGTACAAATTTGTACCAAATTCAATTCTCTTCAATTTATGTTATCACACTTTTTCTTTTATAATCCAAATTTAAACATTGAAAAATTTCATATGTTTTTGATTATAACTTTTCATTTACAGCTTTAGGGTAAAAAGTGTTTTACATTAATTGAAGAGAATTGAATTTGCTATAAATTGAACGTAAACGCTACACGTATTTGAGGAAAGAAGTACTTGTTAACAACTTTTGGAAAAAAAACATCACAACTAAGTAAACACTGGGAAAATATTTTTTCTGGAAAGGTCATAATGCCTTTACCATTATTTACAGGACATTATTTACAGGACACCCTGTATATTTAGTATTTAGTATTTTTAATTTAAAATTGTAGGTAAAATTGAACAAGAAATGATGTTTTTGCAGTCAAAAACGTTTTTTAAAATGTCAAATTGTTAGTTTTGTTGACTTTATAAATTTTACAAACTGTAATTTAACAAAAAAAAATACATATTTGATCAATTAACATCGATTTATAATCAAAACATATCAAATATATCAAGATTTTTGTCGTTTATTTCAGGCTTGTAAGCAAATTTTAAAAATCGAAAATCTTTCTTATTTGACCTAATCTCGAAAAACTAAGTACGCCATCTTGTTCAGCATATCCGAATTACCTTTAGTAGATATGTGCGCCATCTGTCGGAAAAAATAAGTTCCATTTTCAAGCACAGTCGTTCGCGAATCATAAAATGCGGATCTTTATCATACTTTATTGATCTTCTCACGAACCATACAAAAAATAAAGTTCGCGAACGATACTTTTTTCGATCTATAAAAATGTATAGTTCTCTCACGAACAAACTAAATACTTTTTTTCTGTATCTCGTTGGTGAGAGATCGGAAAAATTAATTCAGGCAGAATAAAGTTTCTCACGATAAGGATCCGAAAAGATCCTTAAAACGAATCATTCATCATCAAGTATCCATTCACTTTGTGAAGTGATTTATTTTTTGTTGAAATGGGGATTTGAGTAAGTTAAATATTTTTCTACATAATGTGATGAAGAAGCTGGTAAATCGTCAAAATATAGTTGGTACCCATTTGTCAAGCCATTCATATTCAAATTCTATTGCAAAGGAAGGCTACGATGACGTTGAAGTTCTAAGAAATCAGAAGTTTTAACATTTTTTTTTATTTAAGAGCAGTTCGTTATTCGTATTGTATGTTTAAAAAAATTTCATTGTATTGCAACTTCGTTGTTCTTTGAGGGATTTCAGTGAAATTGACACAAGTGATAGCTGAGGTAGAATTTCAAGAGATTTTTTTTCCAGAACAGGAAATGTCAACATTTTGAAACTTCTATGTTCCTTGAGCGATTTCAATAAAATTGACACTGGTGGGATCTAACATTAATATTATGGAAAAAAATTTCAAAAAGGTTTTTTAAAAAAATGTCAACATTTTACAACTTCGTTATTCCTTGAGCGAAAATATTCTTTTCATTTTTTATTCTGTATCAGCCATCACCTGTGTCAATTTTATTGAAATCACTGAAGGAAGAACGAAGTTGCAAAATGTTGATATTTTTTTGAAACACCCAGTTGAAAATATTTTTAAATTTGTTTTTTATTTGAACGAATCGTGAATGGATCTTCAATAGTTCCCGCGTCATAAATTCGGGATTGAACCATATTTTACGGATCGCAGCAAATTAGATTCGATCGTGATAACGAATTTTATATTAAATGATCCGAAAAAATAAGATTTGCGATAGGTTCAAAAATAAATGAATTTTTCAAGAGAGAACGAATCATATCATATTTTATTATTCTTCGAACCTTATGGCTGTTGTTTGCACGTCTGTTCGTACGTTCTTTCACATTTTTTCGTTGAATATGGGTGGAATCCGAAAAGAACTAACTTTAGTTTCATGAGATTGGGCTCTACGAATGAGTTTTAGATAATGACATCAAGCATTTACAATGAGCAGTGAAATTGATAGCTCTTCCGAAAAAAACTGAGGGTAGGAATAGCTTTTTTGTAAACTATATGAAAAAAAGTTTAAAAAAACTGTAGAAATACCACAAATTTCAAACAAAATAACTGATATTAAAATAAAGCTTAAAATCATAAATATTATTTATTAAATAAAATCGGCAAACAAAATTAAACTAAAACTCTAACAGCCTCATTTATAAACTCCTTTTAGCGACGGAGTAAAGTTATTCCGACTTTACAACAGTTCTAATCCTAAAATTAGTATTTATAAAAGAAACACACGAGGAATAGAGGAGGAGTAAGTTAAAATTAGTTCATAAGAGGTTTAAGCCCGTAGTAAGGCCGTTTTAGTATCTAAATGCCATTTTGACGTGACATCATGTGAAATTGTAAACGAAATTTTTTATAACTTTTTGTTACTATAAGAACGTTTTCTTTTATTTTATTTATCCATTTATGAATTCCTTTACCAAAATTCCACCAATAATAATTAATTGAAATGAGTAATTGTGGAAATCAGCCAAGGGTTTGTTTACGTTTTTGATAACCAGAGTTTTAGATTGGTCATTATTTTGACATATGGGGGGTGTAACTAAACCGGTTCAGAAAAAAAATTTATAAATAACGATTTGTTTGACGTGGCGTAAAGATGGAGTAAGTGCTTTAACTTGGTTTAACTATTCCGAGGTTGAACTGAGTATTGGTGAAATCTAATAAATAAGGCTGTAAGAAATTAAGTGTAGAAAAAAAAGCATTAAAATCGTTTTTTTTTTCAATTTTACGAGTAAAATGGCTTAGAGTTAAAAAAGAATCCCTTTTGATTACTTGAAAATATACAAGAAAAAAACTGAAATTTAAAAATTATTCATCAGCTCGTTGAATTTTCAAAAAAAAAATTAATATTTTTTTTAAATTCAAAATATATTTTTTTCAAAATTTTGATACTAATAAAATTTTAAAAAGCTTTTGTATTAAAAGTTTGATTAAAATCGGCTGATGAGAAAATCGAAAATAAAAAACCTTATATGGCAGGTACCGTTAATAACAGTTTCTTGCAAAATAAAAGGATTATCAAAAAGTACAAGTTTTTACAGTAATTCACTGATCTTTTTATAAAAATCATTGGAGCCGCTTTTCTCTAACGGTTGTATGGCAAGTACCGTTATTTTTAGAGCTAAAAAGAACCAAATTCTCCTCTAGGGAATTACCAGAAACTTTAATTCGAAAATTTGAAGAAAATCGCTTAGTGTTTTAGGCTGTAGAAGTAGATCAAGGTACATTGTACTTTACGAGACAACTAATCTCCAGTCTCAACATTTAGCTTTATCTTATTTAACACTAGAGTACGATCGCCCCGTGGACTACTATGGTAGTCTATTTTGAAATGTGAATAATTTGTTTTTGGATAATTTATACACTACATCAATTATTTAACATTTAAATATTTTAACTCACTCATGCTGAGTAGAAATTTTAAATTAAAAATCATTTAGCTATTAAATACAAAAAAATAAAAATGATCTACTATAATAGTAGTCCACGCGTGTACTCCAGTGTTAACTGAGATCTGTTTTTTTCTTTTGCAAATGGAAATATCTGAAATGAAAAAGATCTCTAAGGGCCAGTTTTTCAGTTCAGGGTTTACTCTGAGTTAAATCAAAGTTAGCTAATCCTGAAAATAAATTTATCCTGAGTTAACGCAACGGAATTGCACTGGCAATAACTTTCAATATCGAAATTGAGATGGCGCTACATCTGAAAAGGTCCTCAATTTTGTTCCTGAGTTAATTCACCAAATTACATGAGTTAACTCGGACTTAACTTAGGATTTCAATTGACTGAAAAACACACTTATGGAGTTAACTTAGGTTCAACCCCGAGACTAGGATGATTTCACACTGAAATCTGGCCCTAAATGGCCAGAGATCTCTTTTCTGAAAGATTTATCTCAAGTCAATTTTGCATATGAAAGCTAGCAATAGCTTTAAAAAATGAGATATAAGCGTTTCGCATTGCACCCAATATCTCAAGAACGAATAGAGATATCGATTTCGGTTGAATTTAATATTAAGGTTATATAATAGATAATAACATCGTTAAGTGAAGTTAAGTGTAGAAAGTATTAAAAAAAAATTTAATAAGCGGTTTTTCTACTGCAGCATTTAAGAAAAACATGTTATACAGTCTCATTAGTCTCAAATATCTCGAGAAAAAATTATGCTATCGACTTCGGGTTAATTTTATTCTACGCATATTAACGTAATTAAAAGTTGATACAGACAGTTTTTTTTAATACAATTTTTTTAATTGTTGAAAAAAGCTTTTCTGTGTAGATGTTGAGAAAATAGAAAATTACGAAAACACTTGTAAATTTTTTGTTGGTATAACACCGACCCCTTAAATAAATTTAATATAAATTTAATGGGAGAATTCAATATATAACGGCGTGTAATAAAATAACGCCAAAATATATTTGGTATATATATTTGGTTTCGTTTTCGAAAAATGCCAATTTGGCTTTATTTCATCGTGGTAAACGAAATAATTTGGAACTAAACCCATTTTTTTTCATTTTCTTGTTGGTATGGTATTGGTATGAACTGAACGAGTCTTTTTTTTACTATTATGTTATGTGTGTTTGATAACTTGAAACTTCGTACGAATTTGTATGGCGTTGCACAACTTGCTGTTAAAGCCGACAGGAATTTTTTGGCAATTTGTGAATAGTAGCAACATCAACAGGTTACCAAAAAGACTATGATTATCAGGATACACAATCAACACATTAGGGTGTGTCATTTATTTCAACTCTGGAATTTCCACATCTAATACCTCCAAAAAGCTGCTTTACATATATTAAAATTAAGTTCTTCATTTGAAATTTTCGTTTAAGTTACTGGCCTTGGCTCGCTAAAAAAGCTTGAAAAGAACACCAAAAACGTTTGTTTTAGGCTATTGATTATGTCCTAAAAAACATGGCAATAAGGAACTAAGACGTTCATTGGATTTTATTGTAACAATCTTCAAAGGGGCCATTGGAGATGAGAAAATCGCGTAGAGCTATTAAATGAGAGGGTGCATTTTGGAGAGGGGGGTGCAAAAGCACCCTTTTTGGTTTTTGCATATAACTCGAAAACGGAGCAAAATTTTGAGATAATTCTGATAACTTTTTTGTAGAGAATAAAATTTACCATGGAAATGAATTTTTGAAAAAAAATTTAAAAAAATTTTTGTTAGCTAAATTTAAAAAAAATCATTGCAAAAAAAGTGCAAAACCGCATTTTATGGCGAAAAAACGTTTTTGTAATGCTTTTTTAGGTATGGTTATTTCGAAAAGGTTTCTTTACAAACAAATTTGAGTGTCATTTTCAGTGCCATAAAATTAGCCTATAACATTATTTTGGATAGGTAAAAATTGATTTAAAATTTTCAAGTATTCTTATTCCTACGATTCTAATGCAGCTTTTGGCAGGTATAAGATTTTAAATCTGAACAGTATTTTTTCGGCATACCAAACATACATACAATCACACACTACATACAATCAATTTTATAAAATGAAGAGATGATTATTAACACTTCGGTTAGTCATAAAAGACATTAATGGTTTTATGGATTTATGTTACTCATTTTTTTAGTATGCCAACGACACCACTCAAATTATTTTTTTTTTTTTCTAAAATTAAAAAAAAACTTAATTATTTTTGTAATCACTTGGAAATTGAATAAAGATTTAGTTTTCAAAAGTCACGCTGAAAACACCGCCTGACCGATGTCAATCCCTATAACACACGATCATTCTACTCATTGAAAAGTTTATGATACTCACAAAGACATAAACCCATTACGCATTACAAAATGTGATGAGGTACTTCAAACACAGGGCATGAGGTTCGGGAATGCTTAATGGTGCTAAGCGAAATGCACTGACTGATGGACGTATGGAATTGTTGAAGAAAGGGGATGTATTTTTCGATCAACATTATAAGGCCAGTAGAGGGTTATTTGAAAGTATGCGGCACTCGAAGAAAGGACAGAGTCAAAATAAAACACAGAAAATCTTAAATGAGCGATGAAATAGCATTCATATCTCAAGTAGATTTTGTGGGTTTTTGAAGTAATGGAATGAAGCATATTATTCTTGAGTTATTCCGCCCCTGCGACCAATATTGGAAAAAATAGTATAAAAAGAAATCCATGAACAATGGACAGCATCAGCCAGCAGTGTTTTTTTAGTTTTACTTCAGGTCACACGGACGCTTAAGAGAGTTAAAATTTTTTTTAAGCTTTAATATACCTACATAATATCAATTGAATTCTCAACCTAAAAACAGTAGGTTTCTAACATTGATTTTTTTTGTATAATAAAGTATAAGTTGATTGGAAGCGGAATAAAGTGCGCACGAGATCAAAATTTCCTAACATTGAATTTTTGCATAATATTGAAAACTGAGTAATTTATATAAACATGCAACACCAACAGGGTGATACGGTTATCGTTTACGATTACGTTTTACCAAGAATACAATGGAGGCTTGCAATTATCGAGGAAATATTTCTGGGAGAAGATGGCAGACTTAAAACCTGTAAAATACGCTACGCAGATGGAACGACAACAAGACTACCTGCCCAATATCTGTTTCGAGTAGATAAAAATTCACCTTTTGTGGTGAAAGACTATTGAAAATTAAATATTATTTATTAAATAAAGTTTTGAATATTACAATTCAGTAATGCTTTTCTATGCAACTTTATTTAATCTAAATTTATAGCTCTATAACATGCGGTGTTTTCCCAAAATAAAAAAAATTTAAAAACATGAAGAACTGTATGATTTTTTTTTTTTAACTTCAAATGTAAATCAATTTATGTTTTTTTAGTTGCAACAGTCCACAGTAGACTTTTGAAATACTTGGCTGGATTTTAAGTCCACAAATCAACTGTCAACTTCTTACTCAGGTGTTCTTTATAAACTTCAGGTATGTTAAGGCCTTCCTCTTGTGGGTGGTTCGCAATTTTTGTTTGTTCGTACACACGTCTTATATGTGCTTAAGGTTTATGGATAGAAAAGTGGCTTTGATCTGGACCACAGCCATCAATAGATCACGAGTTCAGTCAAAGTTCATATACAAAAAATTTTGACAGAAATTTGGACCAAAAATCACAGAAACTCAAAGTAAAGGATCAGACCTAATGTAATTTAATATTCAAGGCGAAAACTGTTTGCTAAGTTACTCATACAATTGATTTTTCCGCAAAAATTGCGCTCATAAGAAATACTCGTATAGTTTTTTTTCGTCAAGGAACTGAATACTTAGCTTTAATTAATAAACTGTAGGCCCTAAAGTGATAAACAATTTCTTTGTTGGTGCAAAACCGTTTTTGGATGTAAAAATAATTGTTTTCCATGTCTAGTCCTACAATTTATTAGCCAAGCCTAGTACGCCGCTGCTGATGTGAAACGGAAAATCCCCTACAAAAATGACACAACGAAACCATAAACGAAATATTTAGTTCTACTTTTCGTTGTGCAGTACGCTGTTCGACGAGCGAAATTGATAATTGTAACAGATTATTTGGAGAAGTTTACACTCTTTTTCGCACACAATTAACTATCCAGACCATTTAGTATGTGTGGAAAAGTGGCATTTGTGTTTTTTCATATTTATTTTTGTTGTTTCTCTCACTAACTATTGCATGGCTGACAATATTTTTTTTTTTTGCATTTCTATCTGTTTTAATTTATTTGCAGTTTTCTCTCATGCCGACTGAAAAATGTCTGCTAGTTTAAGCTAATATGAAACGAAATTTTAAGTTGGTCTAAACCAAATAGTGAAAAAATAAAACAAATAATGTAATATGTAACCATGTATGTAATGGTAATAAAAGCAACTACGAAAAAAACACAAGTCAAGTGTCATTTTACCGCATAGAATAAATGGTAGAATTCTGTAAATAATCTTCTACTATTATCAATTTCGCTCGTCAAATAGAGTACATACTGCACAGCGAAATATAAAACTTAATTTTTCGTTTATAGTTTCATTTTCCCGGCTGGAAAAACAATCTAGTTTTTGGCGAGGGGCTAGAAAGTTTTACATAGATACTAGCTAGGACTCAGCAAGGGTAACTCAAGAAATTCTGTAGGGCTCGCCATGAAGTAACCTTTTTCATCGAGACAGCAAAAAAAAAAGTTGTCTTTACTGGGATTTGCTCCTACAATCTTCTGATTACCAGTCCTTTACCTTAACTACTGAGCTATTTCGCAAAATAGTTATGCAATGTTGAAAATGAAAAACTAGGTACCTATATACTTTAATTTTTCTTACTATTGTATGATGGGTATAAAATATTTGTTTTTTGTTTTTGTCATAAATGGGGTATTTGTGATAGGATAACAAGACCTATCCAACAAGCAGTTGCTAGCGAGGACCTCGCGAGTATTTGACAAGTTTGCCTTGTCTAGATTTCCCCTACCGAAGCCTTTCCAGGGCCTCGATTAAACTTGACAAAGACTTGCCATTTTTCCAGGCGGGTTGTCATTTTTGTGTGGGACTTTTTGTTTCACATCAACGGCGTATTTAGTTTTCGGAATTGGTATCTTAGGTTAATAGTGTGGTTAAAATAGTGCACTTATTTTATAGAAAAATAAAGCATGATTATTTACACTTTAGGTATAATCGCTGTGAATCGCTGTCTTCGCCACATCCTAAAGGTTCGCTGGCCACAAATAATATCAAATGAGGAATTGTGGCGCAGGACAAGTCAAGAGCGACTGGACTACAACACAAGAAAGCGTAAATGGCGTTGGATTGGCCACACACTGAGGAAACCAAACGATGAAATTGCAAAGCAGTCCTTTGAATGGAATCCTCAGGGTGCACGGCGGGTTGCAAGACCAAGAACAACATGGAACTCAACTGTCTTAGCGGAAGCAGAACCCCAGAGAAAGACGTGTACAAAGCTAAAGTAGCACATACCTTGCAGTAGACCGTGAAGGATGGAAACGTTTTGTCGACGCCCTATGCCCCAGCCGGGTTTTCAGGACACGATGATGATAGGTATAATCGTAAAGAGTACCTTATATATTTGCAAATGGAGAGACTTTCGAACTTAAATGAGATAGTTATATCAACAAATAAATGTATACTGGGCTCTCATCACGTCTGTGCCGAGATTCAGCTATTTCAGCGAGTGAGATGAGATGACTCGCCTTACTCGCCGACTCATCTCACTTCACTCGCAAAAGTGATTCAGCTATTTAAGTGAAATGAGTAAGTTCAAATTGAGTTTCGAACATGAGAAAAAGAATAAATATAAAAGAGCTAAATTCTACCTCCTTGTCACACTCGTTACGCAAATGAAATGAAATAACAAATACAACAATGTAAACATTGGAATCTTTAATAATGGAGTATCTTTTGTTTCAATAATTTTTTTTTTTGTCGTAGCTAAAGTTTAATGTGAGTTTTCACCCTTGAGAAAAAAAAAAGTTTGATAGGGTCGAAAGTGAATAGAATATTATTTTATTTAAAATATGTGCATATGATAATAAAATACGATTTAAGAATCAGTAAAGGGTAGAGTTGTTTTTATCTACGTTGTTGTTTTTTTTTTTGATTCCTTTCCATGAATAGGAATTCTTGAGAAAAGCACACATACCTATCCAAAACTGGAAATTTACCAACACATACACCAAGTCACTGCGATAATATCTGGCGAGTAATCTGACATTTCATTTCACTCGCTCATTCACTCACTTTTGCTAGCTGAGTCGATTTTCGACGAAAAGTGATTCATCTCACTCACTCCCTGCGGTTTCGAATTAGCTGAATCTCGACACTGGTCTTTTATGTTTATGTATGTAGAATTCGTCTCTTTCTCGTTGCAAGCTATTTTTCCATTTTATTCAAAATATTTCAATGGAGGATGAACAAAATCGAAAGAATCATGAATAATTGAATGATAAAGAAGGAAATAACTCAAGCGTAGTAGACTTTTTGGGACAGCAATGATTCTTTTTGACCTGACCCAGCCGATGAATCTGAAACAGAAGTATATCAAGGTTCCAATTCGGACAAAGAAATCGCAGCTGCTGATTCTGAAGGCAATGAAACTCAAACTAATCATGCATTCTTTTCTATAAATGCGGTAAAAGGTGGGAAAAGGAACATTTTTTAGACACCGACTAACTATCTTTAAAAAAAAATGTAGATAATGAGGTGATTTCGCAAATCAAAAATGTTTTCATCTGAAATTTGGTGAGTTCTTTTGTCAGCTCATTAAATTTTGGATGGCCTTGGCAATTCAAAAGAACTCTCCGATCCAGAATGCCAATAAAACAAACAGGCACATGCAGTTTGATTCTGAAGTTTTCGTATCCCTGTATTTGTGCAACTTCACATGCGGATGCCGAAATAGTTCTTCACATTTGGAAACTTGGCGGACACAAATTTGAACGAGTATGATAATTTTCAATAAAGAAAATGGGAAAATAATATTCTGAACGGAAAATAATTGTTCTTAGAGACAATAAAATGTGTAAAATTTACTTATTTTTAGCTTAAAATTTACTTTTTGCAATATTTGACAACACTTTGGCAAATATGTGTTTGAATGTGTGAGTAGTTCTGGTTTCGATTCTGAAATGAAATTCAGAATCGTTTTCTGTTCTTTTCAGGAGAAGAACTGTCATTCTGAATGCCAATAGAACGCTTTCAGAAGAGTTTACGTGCATTCCGAACGCTTCTGGATTGCCAATCGAAAAGGCCATGAGTTTCAGTTGGCCGTTAATCGCTTTATGTTTTTTTTTTCTAGTCCCATTTTTCGTACATTGAGTTTTTACATTTTCTCACAAAAGTTTTTCATAGTTTTTCAACTATCTCCAAATCGGTATGTTCGTTATGTTTTCCAACCAAATTTCGTGCAGATTTTGTTGAAATAATCTTTTCGAAATGTGTATTTGTATGGGAAATGAGATGATTTGAAATCGAATTTGGAAATTTTCATAGAAATTACCTCATTTGACCTAATGAAAATGTAGGATATTATATAATTTGGTTGAAACCATACTGTAATGGGCAAGAGAAGCAGGCAAAGCATTTGTAAGTGCGTTTTCGTTTATACATGTACATAGACCGTTATACGTACCTAACACCCCGACTCCACAGGGCATTCAGATGCCCAACATCGCAACCACAATCCAATCAACAAACAGCAGATTTTTTCTCGCTGGGCAATTCATGTCATGTCGTTTCATTTCCCTCTCACCACTACTTCTATTTTTTGCAATAATAAACGGCCTTTAGACTCCAGATAAAAGTAGAAAGACCTTTTTAAATATCCAGCTACCTCTAGATACAAGGAAAACCAGAAAAAAACTCACACACACGTGAAACGACAAATCTCATGGCAGGCTTTGAACAGCGTTCATGTCTTGTTCAAAAGTTTGTTTTCTTCAACATGTCGTCGACAAGACATGGATTTTTCAGGCTCTATTGGATTTTTATTAGACATGTTCATAGACGGTGTCCACATTGGGTATGAAAAAGTGGATTTTTAATGACTTTTCAGTATTCACATCTCACTTCAATGAAGGAGTGGGAGCGAGATATGAATACTGAAAAGTCATTAAAAATCCACTTTTTCATACCCAATGTGGACACCGTCATAGTCTTGACATCGTTCATGGCAGGTGGAGCCAGCATGTAATAGTGTTCTCAAATTTAAAATAATCATCAGAATTTTTGAAATGTGCTACAACTTACAACCAATATCAACCACTGAACGCACCCATACTTCATCTGACATTCATTTGACATTTTCCGTGAAATGAAAATAAAAAATTTCTGGAAATTAACCACATGCAGCACTCGTCGTCGTTTTCGTTAACAAAATCGAAAGAAAAGAATCACAAATATTTGCTTTGTGATTCCTTTCTAATTGCATTTAACCATAGATAAAATAAAAAGTATATATTCTCAAAGAGGGATTATCATTTGGTTATTGTTTTTCTAAATTGAGTTGCTTATAGCAGACGCACTTGAATCTACACCGTGTAATGGGCGATAGAGATTGGAGACTATTTGTTTACGGTGGTGTCGCATCAATCACAGCTGAATTTGGTAAGTGATTCTACTTAAATTAAGCCCTAGCATAGCACTTGATTGAGAAAATCTAATCCACTCCTCAACTCCCCGTCAAAACATTGCATAATATGTATGTTTTTTTGTTATTGACAAAACGGTGCGTTTTCCATTTGTAGGTACATTTCCTATTGATACATCGAAAACCCGCCTTCAGATTCAAGGTCAAAAGATCGATGGAAAATTCACACAGCTGAGATATCGTGGCATGATAGACGCATTTATAAAAATTACCAGAGAAGAAGGAATCGGTGCTTTATATTCTGGGTGAGTTTTAAGCTACCTTAATAGACGGAACTTGTGTAAGAATAGAGGTCCAATTTCATAGCATCTGGCCAGCAGTACTGCGACAAGCAACCTATGGAAGCATAAAATTTGGAACTTATTACTCTTTAAAGAAACTCCTGGACGAAAGAGGCTTGCTCATCGATGCTGAAACCGGCCGCGAACCAGTATGGAAAAATATGGTGTGTGCGGGGACAGCTGGAGCCATATCTAGTGCAATTGCCAATCCTACAGATGTTCTTAAAGTTCGCATGCAAGTTCACGGGAAGGGTACACAAGACAAGGGACTCGTGGGGAGCTTCCACGATATCTACAAATACGAAGGAATTGGAGGTCTATGGCGCGGTGTTGGACCAACAGCTCAACGGGCGGCTGTCATTGCTGTTGTCGAACTTCCCGTTTATGACTTCTGCAAGGTTCATCTCATGAGCAATTTCGGAGATCATGTAGCCAATCATTTTATGTGAGTTTAAATAACATAGGCTTGGGATGCGATTTCTCAAACCTTTAGTCTTTTCGTTGCAGATCTAGTTTTGTAGCTGGTTTAGGAAGTGCAATTGCTTCTACGCCAATTGATGTGATAAGGGTTTGTTGAATTTTATAATCTTCATTGTAAAAAGCTTGATAATATTTTGGATTTTTTTAGACAAGGTTAATGAACCAAAGACGTATAGCTGTAGCAAATGCAGGAACTACTGCAGCAACTCTGTATACAGGAAGCTTTGATTGTGCTCTTCAGGTAAGTTTCTTATATTACAAAAGCCAGGAAAAGTACTGATTTATAGATTCAAGGAACACATGGCAGGTTCACAGTTTTTGAAATTATTTACATTATTCTGGTTTTAACTTTAGTAACTTTAAAAAATAAAGGTCTAACCTGAATCTATTTGACTGACTATAATCACAACCAAATTATTCTAATTTTAAAAATTAAAAAGCCTTAAGAAAGTCTAAGGAACATTTTCCATCATATTCTTTTTAAAAAGAAACAAAATCTTCAGCCAAAAGACTTTTTAACTCCACCGTCCAGAATCTAAAAACTCAAGTTTAAATTCAATTTTTTCAACGATTATAACTCCATTACTATAAATTTTGTTCTGATAGACATCGGTACTTCGACGAAGAGAATACTAAAGATCTTCGAATATATTCATCAGCCGGAGATAGAATAGAGCTGAACCTATTAAGTTTGTGTTTTGTTTTTTTCAGGGCTTTTATGTCTATTATATGAAGTATACTTATTTAATTCAAATATTAAGATGATCCCTTAGAGTTGAGATTTTAGATTTTTATCTGGTTTTAGAAATCTTCAATCGAAATACGGAATGACCCCCCAGGTTTATAAGATATTCTTTCCCTAAATAAAAAAAAAATTGTGGATCAGTGTTCAAGATAAAAATTAATTTGACTTCCCACTTTTATTTCTTGTTCAACCGAAGTAATCTGGAAACCAGAATCTTTTATGCCTATTATGGTTTTTCCATCAGTAAAGCTCATCACAATACATGAAAAGCTCTCTGTTTTAGTAAAACTAAACAATCTGCCAAGAAATTACAAAAATATTTTTTAGTAAAAACAACCTACCTGGATTGATATGATTAATCTCTTTTTTTTATAATAATAGTGTAATACTAATAATAATCTTTTTACATTTTATTTAGACTGTTCGAAATGAAGGAGTTTTTGCACTGTACAAGGGTTTCATACCCACTTGGATACGTATGGGTCCTTGGAACATTATCTTCTTCATAACGTATGAACAACTCAAGAAGTTCTAGTAGTACAAACAAAAAACAACTTCAAACTAACGAAGAACCAAAAGTGGCTAAGGACAAGTTCAAAAGATACTATGTTTTTGAATACTTTTTTTCGAAAAAATAATCAGCACCCAATTGCGCTTCAATTTTCTTGCCTTGAAGGCCTCATGGGTGTACCTCTTATTATATAGTTTAGACATTTTTAACTATACAATTCGATTATAAACAGATACATATATATATATATATAAATAATTTTTTCTTATTGGCACGCCAAAAGTAGATTAAAAACATAAAAAGAAGACACTTTTATGAATGTTTAAAAAAGTGAGAATAAGGTGTATTTATTAAAATGATGAAAAAGTATTTTCCTACATAAACAAAAATGAACTGTACAAACATTGTATGCTTTTAAATGGTAGCATTTATAAAAAAAAAAAATCACATACATATTTAGTTAATAAACAATTATGGTTGCAGTTAAATGAGTTTAGAAACAAGCATTGATAAACATGGTTTATCTGCATATTTATCAGAAACAGTTGTGTTAAGTTTTAAAAGTTTTTTTTTTAATAATTTAAATCTTTATTTTTCCTGTATTATAATAATAAATTTGACATTTATTTTGTTAACATAAGGCGTAAACAAATCTCAAAATAAAATACTTACGAAACCTGAAAACTATTTTTGTTTGTCAAACCAATAATCTCCGTGGGCCGATTGTGCAGGTTCAGTTTTTAAAGAAAATGATGTCTGTTCGGGTACCTCCCAAAACTATGGGCCTTACTAATAATCAAATTTAGTGTTAAGCTTAAAAGAAAATCTTCAGATTTTAGAAAATCCGCATACCAATAACGAGTTTAATCTCCAGTTTAGTCGTTAGCAATATGTCAAAATTTAATACATGGAAATCCATGTTTAAAGTCGAACACTAAGTAGAAAGTGTTGCCTTAGTGCTGTTTTATGGTATTTAAATTTGTATTTAATACTTAAATCTATTCCCAAGTTATCAGGTTGATTTCAATAGGTAGAGGTATTTTTCTTCAGATTTTTGTTTTACAGACGTAGTTCAATTATTGTTTGTACCTATGATTATGTGTTGCAACAGGAGCAGATTATTTAATTTTTCATAAATATTTAGTACGTCTGGATCTTACGTTAAATACGTATGTAGTTGATTTGATTATTCCGTTTTATATATTTACATATATTCCTTGTTAAGTAGGTATATCTAAAAAGTAATTTTTTGTGTTGAACGGGAATCGATGTAAGATTGATTTTTTTTTTCAGGTGTCAATATTGATGATTTCATTGCATTTAGTTCTGTCTGTTGAAAAAATAACAATATTTTTTTTGTTTATGAACTTACTTATTTGTATGCGTATATTTATAAGCGATTAGGTAGGTAAATGTTTGTTTTATTTTGCGTTCTCAGAATTTGTTTCATATATTTTTATTTATTAAAAAAGTTAATTAAATACATTTGAATATTTATACTTCCACAAACGTCTTGTCAAAAACATAACGTGACAAATTTCAAAATATTTGTCAATCCTGTCGTTTTTCTTTGGTCACTCCTATTAATTCTTTCCCACTCCTTCTGTATTCCAAAAATCTTCCAATGGGTTTTCTCATTGCAGTTATGTTTTAGGAGTTGGAGAGCACACCTATACACGTAAACATACGTAGTCATTCTTCGGATTACTTGTCCGAGAAACAAATGTTTGAAAAAAACGTTTCTCATAAAAGGCGGTCGTTTCATAGTTTATTGGAATTGAAAAGGATAAAACGTCTGATAAAAACAACAGTACTCTGAGCCCTAAAAAAAAACATATTGGCAGGAAGAGAAATATCACTGTAAAAATTCCGACAGAAAATAATTTGTTTTCGTAACAATTTCGTAGGTACTGATATGTGCATAAGCCAAAAACCATGAAGTTTACTCAAAATATGTATGTTTTTGTATAATGTTTTTGAACTATGTTCATTAAATTAAATCAAAATCGTCCAAACCCTTTGAACATTTTACATACTATAGTACTAAAAAAGTAGCGGTTAAAAAAGAATACGGCAATACTTATCTTCACTCTTTTAACAAAACAAAAAAAAAAAAATTGAAATTCATCTGTCATTTCATTTTGCCGAGCAGTTGTCAAGTGTTTAGTGTATTGAGATTTAAAAATGGTAAAACAATTGAAAAAGCTTATTAAACTAAATAAAAAAGTGTAATATAATTAGTATAATGGGCACTTGTAATACTTTATTACACACAATGTAAAATAAACACGCGGTAGTGCTTTAAATCCTGTAAAAACGCCTATAATAAAGAGTGTACAAGTGTTTCATTTCTCAAGTTAGTTTCTTCTTATATTTCCACATAAAGTAATGTGAAGTGATGTGTTTTAGGTTATTAAATTATCGTAGAATACTTTTTAAATTGATATTTCATGATATTTTGCTTTAAAAAATCTAATTTGTTGTAAATAAAAATTTAGTTCAATCGAGTGATTTAGTTAAGATTCATCTGTCAAATGAGAAATTCTCGTCCAGCAGGGACGGATTAATTTTTGTTGGTGATGGCAAGGCACTCAAATCCTATTAGCACCTGAAGTGCAGAGTTATTTTCTACGTTTTGAATAAAATATTCTCAAAGATCTTTCTACTGATGGCCCTATCTTTCATGTCAGTTTTGTATTTTCGTCAAGAAGTTTTATGTCAGTTTGAAAGTATTCTACTATAATGTATTTGCATTAAGAACACCACTTCACATAACTTTATGTAGAATATGGGACAAAACTTACTGTGATATGAAAAATTTGTTCACTCTGTATTATAGGTGTTCTTACATTATTTAATGCCGCATGTTGTCTTATATATTTTGTTTGATTGAGTATTGCAAGTATTCACTGTATTTATTTTTATTTCACTTATTTAAGCTATTTTTTTTTTTTAACTATTTTAACGATTTAAAATCTCTACCTATACACTTTCCTAAAAGCATCTCAATATTTTTTTCTTTTTTTGAATTCATGCTTTCTTTGGGCGGCCCAGAATTTTGCTATGTAACTGCACGCCGACCCTGTGTCAATGCATTTGTGTGTTGTGTATTTCTTCTTCTATGCTCTCACTTGAGTTATTGTAGTGTGTGTTTTTTTTAGAGCATGTTTGATGGAGTTTGATAGAAATTGTAGTAGATTAAAGGAAAGTCTGAGGATTTTGTTAGCAAAAGGTTAAAATTGATTATTGGTAGCATTTTGTTAAAGCTCCACACTTAACTTTGATCTTAAAGTTAACTAATAGTCGACATTAGTGTTTGGTTATTAGTAAGACCCTATGAATTTCTACGAATTTAGCCCAAAGTTCTGTCAAAGCTCATATAAAAAAAAAATGAATTCGTAGAAATCATGGTATCACTGCCGGTGTCTACTATGGAGTTTGCACTAGTACAAATAGTACGTCCTCATAATTTGCAGCAGTATAAAGGCTCTCCCAAACCAACGCGAAACATTCGCAGACGGCGCGAAATCATTCACAATAATACAAAATATGAAAGATACACAATGCTACACACCAACAAAGAATCGTCTTTGCGAACGATTGGTTTGGGAGAGCCTTAAAGCATTATGACCAAAACGTTCACCAGCTCTCTATAAGCGTTAAAATACAACCTTAAGCAAGAAAAAAACCTCTGCCGACTTGGCTTATTACTCAAAATTAAGTGTTAACTACGTTGGTCAAAAAAGTACAAAAGTGAAAATTTTCAAACTCATTTTTGGATACCTAATGTTTCTCACTGAAAAACTTATTAAAACGATGCAGAAAGCTTAAATTTTGGTTTAAAAAACAATTTGTATATTCTTTTTCACGAAGCAACTGCGCTAGCGAGAAAAAAAATATTTTTACTTTTGTAATTTTGCAGAAAGTGGCCAATGTAGTTAAGCCTTAAAGTATGCAAAAAATGCTATCACCACTTATCTCACATTTATGGTATTAATTTGTTTTTATATTCGCTGTTCATTAGCGGCGTTATTTATCTGCAAGAGTACTTCGGGCGAATCATAATCATCCTTATTTTAGTTTCACCCGAACAACATTCCACCCGGAAAAATTTTACTTTTCGCCTGCTATTGTGACATTAGGCGTTTTCCTTTGGAGGTGGCGAAGTACTTGCAAGTACTTTGCCAGCTTTTTTCAATGGAACACATCAAACTGCTTTCCCATGTAAAATGTATCTACTCGCGCATGAGAGCATGTGCAGTTGGTAGTACTAGATTAGGGTTTTCATCTACTCGTAAGTACTTCGCCACCTCCAAAGGAAAACGGCTATTGTGAGTTTCACCCGAAAAATGTGTAATGTGTGCACTCACTTTATCACATATTTTTTGGCGGGAAAGAAAGAAAAACCACGGGTACTAATGGTGTCCAAAGCGCAAGTTTTTTTTTGTTTATTTTAGGGTAAGAGAAGTTTGGGGAAAACTGATAATAAATACCTTTTCAAATTTTGGGTGAAATTTTCGCTCAACTTTCCATTACGGTAGCACGAATTTTCACACGCTAATTTTTATTCAGTAAATTTATCCTTCAAAGTAATAAATATCATAATTTAATTGCGAGGGAACTTTTATTTATGTTTTTAAAGTTTTTATTGAAAAGGTATGTTTGTCCAAAAATCTGCTGACATAGGTGCCTGTGTGGTTACATAAATAAGCCAGTGCTTCCCAACCTATTTTGTAGTACTCCCCACCAAATCTTTTTCAAAACTCTTATGCTATGTTTCCACCAAAGGTATATCTCAGATTAGATTTAATAAATCTTTTTGGTGTTTCCACCGCACAAAAAGATTTAAAAAAGATTAAATTTGACAGCACCTTCAAAAATGCAAATGGCGTTCCAATTTTTCTTATGAAGTGCGAATGAGACAGAATGTTTACTGAATGCGAGTCTCGAATGAATCGTTCAGCACCATGTAAGAATAGGTTAGTTCGATTTGTAAAACTATTTGTCCTAGGAAGATTTAACAAGATTAATTTCTAATCTTCAAGATTTACGAAATACATTTGTATGGTAAATCTTCGAGATTTAAAGGAGATTTAAGGTTAATCTCATTAAATCTCAGATTAGCGCTAGGTGGAAATGTAGCATTAGACGGTGTCCACATTGGGTATGAAAAAGTGGATTTTTAATGACTTTTCAGTATTCATATCTCGCTCCCACTCCTTCATTGAAGTGAGATGTGAATACTGAAAAGTCATTAAAAATCCACTTTTTCATACCCAATGTGGACACCGTCTTATGTCACCCCAACATATACAATTTTACCCTGATGCCACACGAGCGAGTAATCGCTTGTGAGTTACTAATACATCGAAACTTTTCCTGCTCGCTAGTTAACTGGCTTACCTTTTTCGAAGCCAGTTGTGAAGCGAGTAGAGCGGCGAGTGATTTGACAGTTAATATATGTACCCAACTCGCTAGCGAGTACGCTGGTGTGGCCTCTGGGTTAAGCATGTACAAATTTGAAATGAAAAAAATTGAATTATTAAAAATTAGGAAGAAACAAGCAGAAAATCTTTAGGATCTCCCAAACCAACGCGTATTCGCAGCGAATCATTCACAATAGCACAAAATATGACAAAAACACAACGCCAAACAACAACAAAAATCAGTCGTCGGCGAATGTTTCGCTTTGGTTTGGGGGAACCTTTTCCCTTAAAACTGGCGATAAATCTTATGTCGTTTTTCATTGTTGAAAAGATTTGATCTTTTTGGGAAAAGATTTGCACTTTTTCTATTTTTGCATGTTTCATTCAAAAAAAGATGAGAGCTGAAGACGAAAGATGGGATCTTTCTAGTTTGAAAGATTTGATCTGTATTTACCCAAACATGCAAACATTCTTCTGTCAAACGACAAATCGAAATAGGGTAATTTATTTCTTTAGTATTTTTTATGACGGTACCATACGGCATTTTTATGTGTATGCCACAGATGTTTCATTCAAGACAGAAATTCTAAAATTTTAAAATTAAATCCTTCAGATTTCAATGAAAAACGACTTAATGCTATGTTCCCACCAAAATGAAATCCGAGATTTCGGTTGAAAACTTTTGATATTTTGAGTTGAAAAACTGGGAAAAAATTTCATAGAAATTTCAACGAAATATGTTTAAAAACTCTGGATTTAAACGAAATCTCCATGAAAATCGGCTGCACCAATTTGAAATCTCGAATTTTTTTTTGCTGAAATCTCGGATTTCGTTTTGGTGGGAACGTAGCATAACAGACAAATCAACAATCACATCTATAGCGGAGTCAGTCATTTCAAATTTTTGGAGCCAATGAAAATTGTCAAAATGTGTTTAACATATCAATACGGGCTACGAAACCAAATACCTTTGTTTTTGCATCGACAAGAGTTTTTCTTTCCTTGAAGTTGCTTATTAAATGTACCTATCTATAGTTTTTGGAAAATATCAACTGAATAACTCACAAATGTATTACCATCGATTGTTATCGGACTTTCATTTTGGCTGTGTTGCAAGAGAATCAAAAAGTTCAATGAATCTTTTCAAATACATAGTTTCGAAGCCATCTTACTTCAGTGACTCTCATGGTCTTCCCTCTGTTCTTTTCAAAATAGCTGGAAGAAACGACGTTTACTATTCGACACAAACCAAATTTTGAATAAGCCATGATTAAAGACTCCCCCAAACCAACGCGAAACATTCGCCGATGACGCGAAATCATTCACAATAATACAAAATATGAAAGATACACAATGCTAAACAACAACAAAAAACTGACTTTGCGAATGATTCGCTATGATTTCGCGTTGGTTTGGGAGAGCCTTAAAGGATCCTCCAAACCAACGCGAAAAATTCGCCGGCGACGCGAAATCACAATAATACAAAATATGATAGATACAAAAGAGATCTTTTTTCTCCTTCGCAGTACTTTATCCTTGAAATCTATAAAACGATTGTAATGCTTCCGGATGTAAAATTGTCCCACTTTAAAATATAGAACTTTCCCCCTGTGGGGCGTGGGCGTGGGCCCCATACGTTGGGAAACACTGCCCTAAGCGGATCGACGGAGTGGCGTGAGCAAGACAGAGACCATCCAAAAAGGGAGTTATATCCTTAGAACCCGTGAAACGACCCATGCACACAAATTTTAATCCTTAGATTAAACAAAAAAAAAAACATGTATATAATTCGCAAAAATGTACCGAAAGTTTCTTCACCGTAATATTTTATAGTTGTTCTCTAATGAGACCTTTAGTTTAATATAAAAAAAATCAACAATCAAGGGTCTAGGCGTATGCTACCGTAATGGAAAATAACCTAGAATTTTTTTCCAGGAAATTCTCCCAACTAATAACTGAACAGTTTTTCAAAATCCGAGACAAAAAAAATTTCCGGTGAAATATTTTCCAGGTGAAAGGTTGATTATTTATCGTTTTCCCGAAGATCAATGCTATATTTTTTAGTGCATTTTTTCTCCACTTTACCTATGTAAAATACAACAACCTATTTAGCATAAACTTTTTTTAAAACGAAGATAAAAATGCTCTAAAAAACAAGGCTTTTTTTTCATTAGGCATCAGTTTTATTAACAAAAAATGGATAATTTTTTTGATTATCTCCTTTTCACACCGAACAGAAATCTCAATTTCAAGCCACACGATTTCAAAATATACTTGAATCATTCACACCACACATAATCTAGGTTTTGTTTCACATATCAAAAGAATTTAAATGCTCTAACAAAAAGACCCATTGCTATCAGCCATAGTCACAAGACACAATTTCATATATTTAACTTTTTCTCTTTTTCTGTAAAAAGGACTACAACCTGAATACACTGTACTCATAAATATAAAATCTCTTTTTTTCTGTTTTTTCTTTCCAATGGGTAAATTGTTACATGGATTTGTGGTTGTCGAAATCTGGAAAATCTAGTTGATTTTGGTGAGATTATGGGCTTTTGGCTCGAGATCCAGATTTTGAATTGGTGTGAAAAGGCTATTACATTGGTCATCCATTTTGCTATCGTGGTCGTTACCACAGATAAATTCGGCCTGCACAAGGTTAAAAGATTCGACGTATTTTTTATAATTTTTTAGCGCACTCTTTTAAAAATGTGTTATATATAAATTTCAAACTCATTCCTATTTAAATTACCTGTACTTTGGCATTACTACTTTATTTACGAGCAACTCCCATTTTCTGAACACTTCTTAAAAAGCAGATGAGTTCCACCATCCACAATGTATTTGAACCGCGCGCGCCAAACAAAATCTCCTTCGCTCTTTTCAACAGCTGCAAACTACCAACCACAATCACCAATTTGCCCACCCAAGTTTTTCTCTTTTTCTCATTTTGTGGAACGAAAGTACTTTCTCACCACAAACAAATGTAAACACATCTCACTCCGAACCCCACACAATTAAGTGTAACAGAGAGAAATAGAGTCCAACAATTGAAAGAAGGCACCCTTAAAAAGAGAGATAAATTGCGATACTCGATCAATGTTGACCGAAATCCCTTTGAAACGAAAGGGAAAGCAATTGTTCCTGAAATTGATTTTTTTTAAACAACAGCAACAGCACAAACATGAAAGAAACAAAAAACAGAGAATCACCAATCACGCATCTTTAGCAGAATCGTCATCAATTCATCAATGATCATCGCCTCATCGGACACAAAGTCAAATTACGGAAGATCTCTGCGCAACGAAGAACCATAATTAATTTTTAATATTTTCCAAAAGTTCACAACATTCCTATAAAATAGTCCAAAATGTTAAACGAATAAGTTGGTATTAAAATAAACTTAATACTAAATTGCTTTGCGTTCCTTGTTCGTGGTTGCATTTTTGACTGTGATCGTTCTCTTTTTTTCTTGTCGGCCGTGTGTTGCTTGTGAGTGGGGTGCAGCGCTTAAATAGATCAAAAATTGTTTCGCATTCAACGCAATTTTATGTTTCTTTTTTAAATTTTGTGTTTAACTTGTTTTTGTGTAAAAATAATTTTTATTTTAAGAAACTATTGAATATCTTTTCAAGATTCTTCAATTGTGAAAGAAAAAAAAAAAACAAAAACCAAAGGACAAACAAAAAAAGAAAAATGGCGACATTCAAAATTCATCAAGACACCGAAAAGGAGAACGCCGCATATGCTGCTGCTCGCAAGGAAACCACCGCTCGAGGAAAGGCCAATCTAACTGCACTAGGGGGCAAGGACAAACGGTTTGCCGTTCTGAGTTCCAGTGGAGCAAATAACTCCCGGACTGTTGGACTTGGCGGCGGTGGCGTCGGCGGAGCTAAACCAAAGGCAACTGTAAGTTTTTTTTTCAGCCAGTGTCAACTTTCAACATAACCTGTACACTGGGGAATATTTGAATTTGAATCTAATTCCGTTATGGGTTGGTGGGCCTGTGGAGCAACGGATTTTTTTTCTATACTTCGAGCTCTTGATAATAGATAACAGTTTGTTCTTTGTTTCAAGATAATTTCATGTTATTTGAAGGGAAAATGTGTTAATAAAGAAATGGCAGTTATTTTGTTGTTTAACATTAGAACTATATTCTATTTGATCTAATATCGTAGAAATGTTATGGTTCATAAACAAAATTAAATCGTTATTTTTATCACGAGAGTAAAAATTAATTTTTGATAACTGTATCAAAAACCTACAAATTTTTTCCTCGTCATACATTGAAATTTGCACGCCCCACTTCAATTTTATATTTTAGACAAATAAGATTTTGATATACATACTGCAGACTTTCTATCTGCGGATGGTTTGGTCGGGTTGGGATGCTAGTATGCAAAAGGGCCGATTGAGTGGTCGGGTTGGTAGTGAATCAGCCTTATTATGAGTTTCGTCCGGAAAATATTTCACCCGAAAAATTTTTGTTCCCCCGGAATTTTTAAAGCTATTATGAGTTTCGCCCAAGTTTCTCTTGGCTTAAAACAAACAAAATAAATTGCGCAAAGGGCACCAGTACCACCTGTTTATATTTTGTTCACCTTCAAAAGATAAGTGATAATTTAAAATCTTAATTACGATACGTTTTGCCAGAAATTAGTACTCACAAAAAGGGAGAATTTTTATGTTTCGGGTGAAACTCGCAATAGGCGAAAAGTGAAATTTCAATTTTTCCGGATGGAATGTTGATCACGTGAAACTCATAATTAGGCTAAATACTTTAGTATGAAAGCAATCGTGTTATTATGATCCTTCCGATAGCTTTGCCTTTATCTTTGCGAGCACAATGGATCTATTGAGATCTGACTGATAAGATGCTGGCTGGACTTAAATGAGCACTGATTTTTCATAACCAGTGATCAATTAAGACCAGCCAGCAAATTTATAAAATTTTATGATTACACGAAAAAGTGTTACATAAAACACCTCAGACACATTACGAATCACTTTGAACATCAAGATCAGCCAATTTATTGCAAGCAATTTCTTTGATTCCAAATACAATGCATTTTAATCTGATGTTCTATTTGGAAAATCAGCTATATGTACCTATGTACCTAGTTTTTAAACTTATTGCAAAACTCAAACCATGGGGAGTGACAATACAAAAGAACTTAGTAATCATTATTGCAGTACTCTATAATAGTATCATAAATAGTCCGACATATGTAAATAGAGAAGGGCACTGCACATTGACAAGCATTTTGCTTCTTTATTTTTAAAGTTAAACAATTTTGAGGGTTAGTGGAGCGCGCCGAAGCATAACCAATTATTATTCTGCGCACATACGTATATATATATGTACATAGTACCTATGTATAGGTATGAAAATATCTTCATAGCTTCTCTCACACTTCATGCATTGTTGTCGCAAATATTTGCAATGAGGGCTTAAACGTAATGTATGTAGATAATCAGACATGCAGAAAGATTTTTGGACTTTTTAAAAGAACGTGCAAGGAATTGGAAAGAGACAATTTTTAAAGATGGACTTCAGATGTTTAATCCAAAAAACGTTTTGAAAAAATTATTTGGTATTTTCTTTTAATTTTAAAAGAATACAAATCAGTAATCACTTGAATTTGTCACTAAACGATTTGGATAAATTTATTCCTCTAAAGTGGATCAATTGAGTATGATTTAATTTAAAGTTCAAGGGAGCTCAACTCAAAATTGCGTTTCTCCGAGAAACGACATTGGGACACAGCTAGATTTTGTGGTATTATTCTTTCAGCCTTAGAAGGTACAAGACATAAGCTTAATGCCGTTGAGTAATGGGATCATTTATTTGACAACATCAATATTTTGTTCAATCGACATCAAATACCTACCCGCTATATACTCATGGGCCTGCATATCCGATTGTGAACTGATAATACATCACTATTTTTTTTCTGTTATCTTTTATTTTTTCTGTTTTCTCTTTTTTCAACTTTTTTCACTGTTTTAAACTTAAGTTACTTTAACGAACAAATATGTAGACATAACCTCATTATTCCCGATACCAAGATAAAGAGATAAAAACTGCTAACACTACTAGGTCTGACAAAAAATTCTAGAGTCATAACACTTAAGCGTTTTAACTTTCATATGAGAACACGCTCAGTCGCAAGAATCCGAGGGTTCCTGCAAACAAATAGAGACCCAAAGTAGTTATGTTGTTTTTTCAACTATTAATTTGGGTATCTGTGTAATAAAATATTTTATTTAAATTTAGAAAACTTAATCGCAATAAAATTAGTATAAATTATTTTTCCATCTACTCTTACTCTTTAAACCCATAATAATAACCCATAAATGCCTTTTTTTCTTATCTTACTTTCATCCCATTTTTTTTTTAACTTTTGTAAGGCACTTCGGGATATCAAAGTGGGACCTAAAAATGATGAAAATGCTGGAGTGCCACGACATAAACCACAGAAAAAATATGTTGGTACAACACCAGTTGAACAGCAATTCAAAGCTTTCTCAGTATACGAAGATGAAAATGTCGATATCAAAGAAGTCGATAAGGCACGCAAACCTTTGGAAGATAGGTACCTACGTTTAAAATATTTCTTACAAATATTTTTATTTAATTTCAATTTTTTTTGTTTATAAACAGGAAACCTCTTCAGGAAGTTGCAGAAGAAAGCGGCCATGATTCAATGTTGGAAACACCAATGTCTATCACAGATGCGCTCTCGCCAATGTCCATTGATAGATCACAAATAATTGACGACGATACCCATACAAAGAGAATAATCACATCACCATTGCCGAAAAATGATCGTGAACGATTCTTCGAAGTTGTGGAATATCAGAATTCTATTTTGGATTATTTTAGGGAGAGTGAGGTAAGTTCCTAAGTAGTGAGTACCTTAAAAAAAATTCCCATATCTAACAGGAGACACAAAAAAAAAGTGCAAAGGACCCACAAAAGGTTTTTTTTCGAAACTCAATGTTTATTTATTGTCCTCATGTTGTGTACATGTGCGATGGAATTTTGGGCGCGAAATCATTCTCAACACAGGATTGACAACTGCAAGCGACAAGAAATCAAACAAAACAAACAAAATCAGGGTGACTGGCTGGAGTTAGGGTAGGAATGTCTATAGTCAGTCGTCGTCGTCTACCTGTCGAAAAACTCGTCTGCGAATATTGAATAGAAGGAAGAGGTTAATGAAACAAGGAAGTTATTTATGTTACCCCATCTTATTCAAGTGCAAAATGCGAACGTACACGGTTTTTTTATTTTTTAGGAATTGTATTTATTTATGATTGGCGTGTGATTGTTGTTAAATTTTCATCTCACAAAGTGACTTACTTCGGGTTCACTGAGGTGTAATGATGACTTGTTTTGGATGCTTTGCAATAAGATACATATCTGCACAAAAGTTCCGCAACAAATTAGATCACATTTGTTCAGGCAAAAAAAACCAAAGGTGAAGAAAAGAAGAGTATTTCTAATTGCTTGAGAACTTTTTGATTGCTTCTGCTTAAATAGAGGATTGAATATAACGCCAGGCAGGAACGGAATCAGAAGCTGTTTAAAATAAGAACATTTGATTGAACAACTCGGGGCGCTCTTAAGACTAAAACCGATGCTTAGGGATGCAATAAAAGCATATTTTTAACAATGAGTGTCCACCAATTATTCAAATCATTAAAAATTCAATCGCAATTTAAAACTTAGAGATTTTCCAGCACTGTGGATCCAGTGCTAGTTTTTTTTTCGGACTTGGTAGCAAGTTTCTGATTACGATAGAATTCGCGAATAGGATGATTTTAATTTAATTTTTTTTTAATACTAACTGTGACTTATCCTTCCCAGTTCACCCAATTATTAGGTGCATTTTTAGGTCCGACGCTAATGTGTCCCAGCTGTAGTGCTAGCTTTTACATGTACTTGACGAAACACTAGTTTGGAAAAGACAAGGTTCTTCCAGCGACCAGAAAATCTTACATAGATAAGATTATCTTTTTGTATTGGCCTGGCATTAATTCTGTACTGTAATTTACAGAATCATACGGCTTGAAATATATTATTATTCAGCTCTAAGAGAGAACGATACACTATCTTACTTCCTTTACCAGTGAAATGGTATCGCAAGAAATAATGAAGTTGATTTCATTCTGGACGCATTCTAGATATTATCATCGATTGTCATTCAGTTCATTCCCGCTATTCCTAACATGCAAAACATTTATAAATTTGTATAACAATTGTTAAATGTTCCTTAACTAACTTTTAGTAAATTAAATAAATCCTGTTGCAATACACAGTTCCTAAACGTACTATAACCATATCATTAGCAGACAAACAATTATTTTTTTCGTATCTTCTTGGTAGCAGATGAAATGAGTAAAATGCATTTGTATTACATAAGGATTTTTTTGAAAAGAAATCAATTAGTTTCGAAGATAGTGAGCTCACTTTTCCTTTCGCAGAATATTTATTGAAAATACTCAAACAAAAGATTAGTTTTGTCTTCCTTATATACAACTCCAAATATGATTTCATACCATGCAGCTTGCTGTGTAAAACTGCTTGTCTACTTATTTTTTTTTTGTTCTTTCTATTTGACCAGGGGTCGTCGAGTTTGCTTATAAATTCTTTTGTCATGAAATTTGTGTCAAAAGAGTTCAATGGGCTATACAGCATTTCCAGCATAATTGAATGTGACACATTTAAAAATTATGTAAGAATCTAAGCACTCACGAAACCTTTAGGAACGCGCCATGTGGTTCGGTCTGATGATAGCAGGAAAATACACCTTGTTATTCGCCTTCTCGCCATACGCCAAACAAAAACTTAAGGCATTTTACAATTTAGGTACATGCCAAAAAGATATTTTTTGTTGTCGTTTAGAATACTGTATCCTATCGCCAGAGGTTCAAAGAACAACGTTCAATGTAATTTTGATGTTTTAACGTGTCCATTATTGCTCTTTACCTATAAAACACTAACCATGACCAAATTCCATTTGGGCTACCATTGTCCTCCTTTAATGCACTTATCGTTCCGTTATCGTTCGGAAATCTGTTTCACAAACTGATGACATTTTGCCGAAAGCTTAAAGTAATTTTATGGCAAAAGTAAGTTGTAAGAACTGAAAGTTTATTTGTTGGAGGTGGTTTTATCGTAACGAGAACGACGACAACGACGATGAGTGTTTTTGCCATCGGCCTAATGCAGGTTTATGCTCCATCAAAAGTGTAATGTGTTAGTGAACAATAAGATAAAACGAACATGGGAGTTCTCGGCATATAGAGTAAGTTTCTTTTGAAAATCATTCTTACAGAGGAGGTAGATATTTTCCCTACTTTCAAATACATACATTCATATACTCAAGGCTTATTTTATTGACAAAATTTTTCATAAAAATGTTGTTGGATAGTTGTTGCTGATTTGTTCCGATTGTTCTTTGAAAAGGAATGAACTGCAGTAGGTAAACGAGATAATAGGGAAAAAGTGTCATAAAGTGCAATAGAAAGTATACAATCCGATTTATAGCCCTGCGCCATTTGAAGGAAATTTCCTAAGAAAATATAATAAACCCATAATTTTGAGTGAGTAAACTGCATAGAGTGAATCCCTTCAAGGGATACTTATTGTCTCTGTTAGATCTTGCAATTGTTTTGGAATTTGCGTGACGGTGGCGTTAAGCATAATGCTTCTTTGTTTTTTGGCTAGTCTTGTTAAATAGAAATCTTTATATCTATGTTTATATTCCAAATTAGAAGACATTCGGTTTTACCCACTTAGGCTCTAGCTCCATTTAAAATGAACGCCAAGACGCAAATTATATTATGAAGTTTACATGTTTCTACCACACATTGCAGATATTTAATTTAATATAAGAAAACTTCTAAGAACCAAAGGCTGTTCGGCAAGTAACAGTAAATTACCGAGATCGGGGATAATATCCAGTTTCAAATAGTTTACGTTTCCTGCGCCTTACTCCGTAAGATGCAATCCAATACTTTATTTGTTAAGGAAGGCAATTTCTTTTTTTGATATGATTTATATTGGGGGTTATTGCGAACACAACTTCCCTCGGAATGTTTCCCTTATATTTGTACCAGGAATAATTTTTCCAGAGGAATTTACTTTCCATTTCATTGGATTGAGAAAATTTTCGGAGGAGCGAAACTCTTCTCCAGATTCCCGAGCTCATGGTGATTTCTCAAGAATTCGAGTGAAGTCTCTTTCGTTTCATATTTGCATTAGTTATAAGTCCTAACTCTTATAATTATTAAGTTAAAACACTTAAAGTGCCTGAACGTTTTGTACAGACAAAGAACCTGTGTAACTACACGCATACAGAAATGGTTGAGAATTCTAATTCTCTGGTTCTCAATTAAATTGAAAACTTTGAACTTTACCCACTGCTTTAAAAAATGAGCAAAATTAAAATTGAAAAATTTATAATTTCTATGAACTGAGTCAAAGAAGAACAACGGTAGTTTTTTGTATTTTCTATTAAATTTTATTCAAATGAAAACAACAGTCCAGTCAATTTCCTAACAAGTCATTTTCCGAATCAATTCCTTTATAATTTTCTTCGACTGTGCTCCTCTTCAATTTCTCTCTCTCACCCAATCTTTCTATCTTTAAGTTCAATGCGAATGGTGCTTTTTGTGTGCTGCACAACACAAAGAACCAAATAAAGAAATGAATAAATTCAAGCTCTTAGCACTCAAGTAGTGCAGATAAACATAGATACCAGCGCCGTCTTTAGATTTTCCGGGGCCTGGAAACAATTTGTTCGTGTGTGCCCGTGGCGGTCGTGCATAAGTAGGTAAGTCGAGATATCTCGACAAGTGTAATATGATAACAGTTTCCTAATAAAACTTTCATATACAAAAATATTTTTGTCCTTATGAAATTGTTCAGTTTTCAAAAATTTAATATTTATGGCAGCCGATTTCATGAAAATATGACATACTTTCCGCCGCTATGAAGTATATTCTTGTTGATATCAAAATTTAAACATTTCGAAACACTGTTCTCAAATTATGTAGATTCGGTTTTTGTGTCAACTTTTGAATGACATATTTCAAGGGTCCTCCGCATTTTATAAAGTTTTTGGGCCTAGTTATTTTTGAATTTTTGCACATTTTGGCCCCCGGGTTCCGCAATACTCGACTCATTCCTTTCTCTGTAAAGACAGCACTGGTAAATACGCACATACATAGTACACATGAATATATACATTTATAAATCCCAAGTATACTGTATACACTTAGTTGTTGTATCTTTTAGTCCTTATCATGAATTCGATTGACTGCAAACCATCAGCAACAGTATTAGAGCTTAGAGCACAGAAGCAATCCTACTCCTCTGTGTGTTTGCACATTTTCCTCTCTCTCTCCAGAGATTTACCATTTCAAGTATTTTTGTTGAAAGACTCGGAGGACAGAGAAGTGCACTGCTTGGGCATCATCATCATCATCGTCGTCGTCAGGGGGAAGGAAAAGAATTTAGTCTTATCCTGAAAATACCCTCTGCAGCAGGAATATTGTAATTTCAATAGAAAATGCAAAATGCAGATATTGTCCCCTTTTTCTTTGGTGGTGGCACAGTGCATTTGGAATTTTGAACTTCGTTTATCTATTCTTCTTATATTAAAGAGAATGTTAGACAGATTGTTGCTATTTCTGCATAAATTTGCATTTTTTTGCGGGAAGAAGATTGAGATTACGTGATTTTTGTGCAAATATGTTCATGGTTACTCCTTTAGTACTTGTTTTTTTAATTTTTTTTTTGAATAATGTTGAATGCTTCCACACATATTGACTAGAAGTTAATTTTGCTGAAATAAATTATTCTATAGTTGAATAGGAATTTGCCTTCTTGTCTTTTACCTAATTAGGTTGCGACATAAATGATTAATTATTTAGTTTGATGTTAAAGCAAGGATATTGAAGCAAGAATCAGCAAATCAGTTGAATTAGCTAACTACCCCTAATTGGACAGTTGACAGCGACAGCCATTTAGGTAGATAAAAATTGGGTTATAAAAGTGTTACTTTCTTCGTTCTTGATTAAAGGATGATTTACGCTTTGGAAGGGAATAAATTTGGTAAGCGAGTGATATAAATGAATTATTGTTACTTAACAAAATTTAAGGGGACTTTTCCTCTTCTTCGCTTTATATTTTTTGTATACAAACATTGCGATGTTTAACTCATAGCGATGAAGAGCATGAAAAACTTGAGCCTTTCACTTTGTTTTTGTTATTTTGAGCTTGCGTCAGGATTGGAGATATAAATGAATCACTTTTCGAAAACTTAAAGTTATTTCATTTTTTTTATATTTATTGTACAGGGTGTCCACCGGGTAGGTATACTACTTTGTTTGTTTATAATTTTTGATTAAATGAAAGAGAATGGATCTTATATTGATAAATGTTTTATTTAATGCCGGCAATTATGTATGGAATCAGGTAAATGCCCGCCTCTGTTAGTCTCAGAAATGCGAGCCCTTTTGAGCACATTTTTCATTACATTCTAACACATTTCACGCGGTATTTCATTAATTTCATCACGAATATTTTGTTTGAGTTGCTCAAGCGTTTTTGGTTTGTTTGCATAAACCTTGATTTTCAGATATCCCACCAAAAAGAAGTCCGGAGTAGTCAAATCAGGCGACCGTGGAGACCAGTCAACATCACCATTTCTTGAAATAACTTGTTGCGGAAAGAGGTCTCGCAGTAATTCCATTGTAATCCTGGCTGTATGCGATGTGGCACCGTCTTGCTGATACCACATGTTAATCAAGCCCAAAGCATGCAGTTGTAGCGTTAAAAAGTTTTCAATCATATCACGATTTGTTCTTTAAAGACCAAGCTCCTGAGCACGGCGTCGAATTGAGGTTGATGGATTGTTTTGAACACTTCCTTGAGCAGCAGTTATGTTTTCAGCCGATCTTGCAATACGTTGTGGTCCATGCTTGGGCCTATCACCTTCAGACCTTCTTTCTTCGAAACCATTCACTACACGATAAATAGTGCGTTTTGTTGGCACTCCCAAAAATTTCACGTAACTTTCTCACCGTCACAGTAATAGACCGAGAGCCCACATCAGATTTAGGGTGTGAGTGATAACAAAAAGAAAAGGATATGCGTCGAAAGCTTCATTAAAGGCTATTCAAAAAATCAAGGTCTACAACTGGGGCCTTTGCGAGAAACAGTGCATCGAAAAAAAATATGAATGCAACTTCGAAGATAATCGTTTTAGCCGAAATTTGTTTTCACCCCTCCCAAGATAAGCTCCTCGGATCACATATCACGGAATCTGAGACCATTTGAGTGTACATATAGTTCGCTCTACCCGACCGTTTAAAAAATTAAAAAAAAAAACGGTTTTTTTTAAACAGTCTGGCAAGGTGAATTAAACACTCAAATGATCTCAGATTCCGTGATATGGGATCCGCGGAGCTTATCTAGGGAGGGGTGAAAACCAATTTCGGCTAAAACGATTATCCTCGAAGTTGCATTCATATTTTTTTTCGATGCACTATTTCTCGCAAAGGCCCCAGTTGTGGACTGCAAGACTTTTATTTTTTGAATAGCCTTTAATGAAGCTTTCGACGCCTATACTTCTGTTTTTGAAATGAAAAGATTTAAATAATCACAATTCGCGCACGAAGAGTATCTCCACTAGAATATCGTCTTGGGTGTCCCATTTGTTTTTTTTGTTTTTTCTCCAATGACGTCGTCAGTGACGTAATGTAAGCCTTGCTTTTTTGTACATTTTTATCTTCGCTTGCAAAAAAATTTCATTTTAAATACAAAAACAATCCGACTAGCTAATTAAATACTAATATAAAATCAATACGGAATTATACCAAATGTTTGTTGTATTTTATATAGGAATTCTTTTATATATATATTTATATTGTGTTTTAACGCATGTAAAAGACAATATATTTCTTTTTTTAATTTCGACACCGCTGACTATTTTTTTCTACTTAGGCACTCTACTTTAAAGAGAAGTTCAATTCATCTTAAAAGGCATAACAGTCTTGTCTTAAATACCGGATCGGTCTATTAGGGGTTTATTGTATACATTTATTTTAAACAAGGATGAAACTTGGCCATCAAATGTAAAACAAAGCCAGTATAACGTACCGGCTGGTCGATTTAGTTTTCATTATTATGTATGTTTTGATGTCGTGTTCTGATAACCAGCCTTATTGTGAGTTTCGCCTAGAAAATATTTCACCCAAAAATTTTTGTCACTCGGAGTTTTAAAAGCTATTATGAGTTTCGCCCGAACTTCTCTTGCCGTAAAATGAACAAAAAACTTGGCCGAAACCCACCAGTACTTGTTGTTTTTCTTTGATGCGCCTCCAAAAAATAATTCAAAATTTTAGCTTTAATTACGTTACATTTCTCCCGAAATGATTACTCACAATAAGGAGAATTTTCGAACATTAAGCATTTATCGGGCGAAAAGTGAAACGTCAATCTTCCCCGGTTGGAATGTTGCTTTCGGGTGAAACTTACAAATAAGGCGGGATTATCGTTTGCAGATCTTCAATGCAATTGATGATATGGCAAGACAAATGTAATTAATATCTCAAAAAAAAAAATTCATCTATGAGGGAATGGATTAGATTATTGCACGCGGGAAGCGTAACCTATTGCCTCAAAAGTGAATAGTTTTTCGAGATTTTGATTGTGATTTTCTAGATTTTTCTATTAAAAGATTATGTATTCGTGATTTTTGTTTTCGATAATCAGGGTAGACCCTACCAAAATAAATGTTTCAGTTTGAACAATTCACTTTCTTTCTACTAAATAAAGACATTCTAGGTAGGAAAAGTAGCTTCTGCACAAAAATAATACCAATGAGTTATACAATAAAGTTTAAAGAACATTGCATAACCGCATACTGTTCTACTGTTCCATATTTTCAATTGACCCATTTATTGACCTCCTTTTATTTACAACCTTTTTGCTTGCTGCTTTATTTTTCCTAGAAAAAACATCGCCCCAAACCAACGTACATGAAACGTCAGCCGGACATTAATAACTCAATGCGAACAATTCTAGTCGATTGGTTAGTAGAAGTTGCCGAAGAATACAAACTCGACACCGAAACACTGTACCTGGCCGTTTCCTATATCGATAGATTCTTAAGTCAAATGTCTGTAGTTCGAGGAAAGCTACAGCTTGTTGGTACAGCTGCAATGTACATTGCATCGTAAGTATACTATACGGATACTCTAAGAGAATATCTCTTCATCCTGAATAACCAAAATTTGTGCTGCTTCTGCTGCTGCTATTAGTTCTGCAGCAGCAGCATCATCCATGCGTATTGTTATCATTGTATTCATTGTTGCAACCTCATGTGTTTCATTTCATCTCTTTGCACACAGAAAATATGAAGAAATCTATCCACCAGATGTTGGTGAATTTGTATTCATTACCGACGATACATACACAAAAGGTCAGGTATTGCGTATGGAGCAGATTATCTTGAAGATTTTATCCTTTGATTTGTGCATACCCACATCGTATGCATTTTTGAATACATATGCAGTTTTGTACGATATGCCACATCAGGTTAAATTCCTTGCCCAGGTGAGTAACTCAAATGCTGCGCTGCAGCACACTTAACGCAATTTAAGTGAATTAAGATTGGAATGTTTGTTTATCTTAATCCTGGATTTTGTTTGATTTTAATAGTACATTTCGGAGCTTTCACTGTTAGAAGGAAATACGTACTTGGTTTTTGTGCCATCATTGGTTTCAGCGGCAGCGCTTGCTTTGGCCCGTTACATATTACATTTCCCCATATGGTGTCCAGAACTGGAGGAAGTCACTTCATATAAATTAGAAGACATGAAAGAAATCATTTTGCATTTGAGCAAAACACATATCGGAGCGCCTGAATTGGCACAACAAGCCATTCCAGATAAATACAAGGATGCAAAGTGAGTTTTGGTTTATTTTGTGTGTTGTTTTGTTTGTTATGAGTGTGTTTCTTTATCCATGCCGGAGTAGAAATAGAAAAAACAAATTGTTTTCCCAGAATTTCCAAAATGAAATGAATAAAGAAACAAAATATAAATAAAGATTTATTTATTTACTTAAAATTGTCTGCACCATAAAAATATAATTTTTGTAAAGAGGACAGTTCGAAAAATGGAACGCATTTTAAAAACAATATGGGTATTCATGCAACAGCGTAAAGTCGTCGTAAACGTTGTAAAGTTTAAAACTTCGTTATTCTGTCACAATTTGTATGGAAAATTTGACAGAATTACGAAGTTTAAAACTTTACCACATTTACGACAACTTTACGCTGTTGCATTAATACCCTTAATATAAATGAAAGAATTTAATTATAATATAAAAATTGGGGCAAATAGAATATCAATCAGTTCTTCAGTGATATCTCAAAATAATTATTGAGTGCGAATATATTTTCGTTTTGCTTAATTATGTACAAAATGAACATAATTTACATTAAATGCATAGTAATCGCGATGAGGAACGTTTTGTTCTATTTTTAAACAAATAACACCAATGTGAGTCTATCCTAAATGGTTATAGAAGAGTGTAAACTGCACTGAACGTACTTTATTCATTTTAATTATTCTGAATATTCAGAATGAGTAAAGAAACCGTCTATACATGCATGTATTTAAGCAACGGATTCATATTTTTTAAATAAAAGACAGAACTTTCACATTTATTTCGTCGATCATATTACAATTTGGCAGCATTTAAGCGCAGTACACATATTAAAGGTAATATCATTAGAGTTTTGATTTTTGTTTCTTCTGCGCATATATCAAAATTTGTGTCAAATGTCAGTATTTGTTGTTGTTTTTACGTGTGTTTAAGTCATCACGCTCCCAGCCATTTTTATTTCTGACAATTTTAATTTTAATTTGTTGTTGTTTTTACGTGTGTTTTCTTCCTCACACTCACAGCCATTTTTTATTTTCGACTGACAACCTGCGCAGTATAATACCTTAGATTTGTGTACTGTGATTTAAGCGTTTGTATGAGAAAATCCTTCAGGAAATGCCGTATTTTATAGAAGAAGACTTCGTAGGCGTATGTGTCGATAATGGGTTATCGCTTAAGGCACGGTGATTAATTTGAAGCAAAAATATAACAAATACATACCGCCGTTTTCACCAGACCTTGCCCTGTGTTGCTTCATTCTTTTTCTCAAACTGAAGTTACCGCTTGCTCCGTGGTCCCTGTTTGAACTTACAACAAAATTAATTAATTGTTGAAATAGCGTATAAAAAGTCTTTCCAAAACTACTATTAATAATAATAAATATTAACGTATAAATGAGAGTTGGTTGTAGTAAAAAAAAAAGAATTGTGCGACATTTAAAACATAAATTTAGAAATTGTGTTGAAAATGATCTGAGCGACAATTAATTATGCAAATTAAATTGAAAGTTGGCTCTTTGCTTTGTAAATAACCTATTGCTGTGGATACTTTTGATTCTGTAAGTTGCAAAAACTTTTAATTGAAATAAAATAAGAAGAAAAGTTTCCATGTTAAAATATCTTGCCCAACCCCTATCGTACTGAACAATTTATAGTATCGCGTCCAAGTTTTTGGTTTTTGTTTATTTCTTCAAAGAATTTCTTCATTAAAGCTCTGATATAGAAAATGCTCTTGTTCTATACAAAACAAGCAACATAAAATGTCTTGCGTTTCGTTTTAATGTTTTGCCAAATTGTTTAATTGCATTCTCTTTTTAGGTACTGGGAGGTCTCATCAGTTAAAGGCGTTGAATTAAATGAAGAAGCGTTCGATGTGGTTTTGGAAGAACACAAACAGATGCTTGAATTACAATCGGAAAACTCGCTGATGGCCGCATCAGAAACAGATCGGGCAAACACATCAACGAGTAACGAAAGTGTGCGGAAGATGATATCCTCGCTAATGTTTGTTTGAACAATGACCCACGAATAATCTAGAGAGCAAACCAGAACACTAGTAGAAAAGAGATTGTGTGGGGGTTCAATCTCTTATAGTATTAGCTACCCCGCAATTAGTCGTAATTGTACTAGTACTATTATCCCTTGTTTCTTATTGTTTTTTTTTGTATTATTATTTTCTTTTTAAATGTTTTTTTTTGTAATGTTTTATTTTATTTTTTTTGTTTCTTAAGGATTTTCCTCCTCGAGAGCATGGAATATGTTTTCTCGCTAAAAAAGGTGAATTGTATGAATTCAATTTGAATTTGGACAGTGCACCTCTTCTTAACGTCCCTTAAATATTTTATTATTTATTAATTTTTATTTCCATAAAACATACGTATCGTTTTAGTTTTTTTTTGTATACATATAATTATAAAAGTTGAATCACAGTTTATCGTGCGGTGACTATGACAATTTTTAAATTTTTTAAAAGAATACTACAACCACCACACAGCAGCCCTATAAAAATACAACATAAATCAGAAAAAAATATCTTCACTACACACTTATGTAAATCAAGTAGAGTGTTTGATTGAAGAAGAAGAAAAGGTGTATTTAATAATTATATCTTTTTAATATATAAACTTATGAAACTTGATATAAAATTAGATAGTAATATATTATTTGTAATTTAATTTGTAACTATTTGTTAGTTTAGGCTAACTGCAATTTTAATGTTTATACAAAAAGTCAAAAATAAATAAATACAAAAAAAAAAAACAAACAAAAAATAATAATTTTAAGTTCTGTGAACCGAAAATAGAAAAAAAAACTATTCCTAACGCAAACGAACAAGACATAAAGTAAATGCAGACGTAAGATAAGTTTTAAAACATCAACAAAAGACAAGCTATCCTCAAATGAATATGACGCTTCAAAACATTCGAGAATGTTTATGTTTTAAAATTCTTTATTTGTTTTTAAATATATGAAATACAAGAAATATTATATTAATAAGCCCAGCGCTAAATTCTTCAGGATAAGAATAATACATTAAGCAATTAATGCATAAGAATACATATATAATCATAAAAATAAACAAATATTTCAAGAAAAAAATATAATGAAACACTGAAACTCAATAAAAACAAAAAATAAACAAACTGCCTCGAATTGAGAATCATCTCAAGCATTTATATCCATTTGTATGTATGTATTTTTATCATTCTCTTTATTAATTGAAAATAAATATATCTTAGTTTTATCCAAAAATAATATTTTTTTATTCAATATTATAAGATTTTTTTGAAAATTTTTTGAAACAGATTGTTGTGGTTCGAAATTGCGAGAGAACTCAAAAGCCTAGGACCTCATCCAGTATGTACATAAATGCATCCTTATTGATTCTGAAAAACAACAGTAAAAATAAGTACACAATTTTATTCAAAATATGTAAACAACTTTACTAACATACGTTCTTCAATTTCCATCAATGAAGGATCATGACCAAAAATTAAACTTGAACGAATGAGTACCATTTCAAAATTTCTTTTAAAAGCTTTTTTAATGATATTAATGGGCTTTCAGTGACTAATGACAGTTACATGCACAAATTTGGTCTTGATATTTTTTGTACCACTGCAAAAAGAATTCTAACGAAATTTAGAACACTGGGGGCCAACTATGTAATTCGATTCTACTCGAAACCTATTTCCCATTCTTATTGAAGAAAGTTTTGAAATACCTAATACAAAATGGACTCAGTGGCAATTTAGTTTTGGTCCAACGAAAATGAAGAATGATAAGAGCAAATTGAACGCAGGAGAATTCGTGATTCGTCCAACATATTGGAGCTAAGTGATAGAAGGTTTGTGAAAATAAATATTAAATATTGTAAAAAGCTACATGCTCTCAAAAGAAGCCTTTATCTATTTGATAGATAACATTTCAGTGAGCTGAGCATTCGACGATTGCAAACTTCTGTGCAGAATATCATCGCGTTGCGGTGGACCATCAGCATTCAAGTTCTTTGACTAATTAGTCCATAAATGCTTAGATTTTTGTCTCGCTTCGGCAGTTTATAGATATACCTTGGACAAATATGAATGCTTGCTCATATATTGCGCGAGTATCTCGAACTGGGATGCTTTCGTATTTGCACTTTTCGATGATTCCCTGCACAGAAAATATTTACATAATTATATATTACTATATTTAAAAAATATTCAGAAAAATATTAATTTTTAACTTCTATTTACTTACGCTCTGAAAAAAACTTTTCGACGGAATCTATTCGCAAACACATTTGATGTCGAATGATAATTTGCGATTTCGAACTGTTTTGACATTTATTTTCGAGATAGGTAGTTCCCTGATTATGCGAAAGTTTAGTTGGCGCTACTAGAGCTGTTCAATTATCGTTTATTAAACCGTCCTTAAAGAATTACATAGTTCCGATTTTGCGAATTCGAACATTTTTATTATAGAATCGAATTACATAGTTGGGCCCCTGTTCTTAAATCCGTGCAAAAATCAGTTTCGGTAACAAATTTAATTCGAAGCGAATTTGATTTATTTGATGAAATATGTAGGGCTGGGAATGGAGTTAAAGTTGAGTTTTAGGAGCTTTTAAAAGAGTAGTTTTTTTTTATAATTATGTATTTATATGTAAGTTTTTAAAGTAATATCACATTCGTTTATTTTCAAAACATGAAACCCAAAATCGTTTTTATTTTTTATCGTTGGAACTATCGGCTGAAAAAGTTAATCCCAAACGGTATTCAACACAATATATGTATTTGTTTATACAAATTTCACACACACACAAAAAGGAAAACAGAACGTTTTTTTCGTTCTGAAAAATTTCAAAATTGTTAACTTATCATTTTTTGAAAATACATGATTCAATTGAAATTTAAAGAATTTCGATTTAAAAACAAGTTTCATGAAAACAAACAAAAAAATGATCCAAAATAATTCCACAAAGTAATACATTACCTCCATTACCATGACAAATTTCTCCAATTAAAGCATCCACTAACGACAATGCCACTATTGGTTCATTAAATTAACTCCCTCAACGATGTCGGCCAACAACAAATACTCATCGATAAAAATAAAATAAAAAAATAAACTATGAAGTGCAACAAAAATATATACCTACATATATGTAGTATATGTAGAGAGCTGAGTCCTTATTTGCAAAAGAAAGAACGAACCTGAAGTACGAACGACACGAGAAACCAAGCAGCGTGATTAAATACGATGCTAAGCACTCCAATTAATTTCCACTAAAACCACTTTTTCCTTCCCACTGCACCACATTCAGTTGCCTATCTGTATCCAATAGTGTTGTTGGGATTTCATTTGAAACCCAAGCAAATCATCCCCCGGTTCCCAACCACTTCTACCTTCAACTCCATTCTGAAGGATCCTTTAAAAATATTCCATTTCGATACGGTTTTTGATAGGAAACGCTAGCTGAAGTGTTTCCACGTTGGGCGCCAGTTACCGCGCTCACTGAAAGCATCAATATATTCTGTTAAAGTTGTAAATGGACTTAGTTGCGGACGGAAACTATATCGTTCTGTCGAACCCTTTTAAATCTCTTGCAAAACCCTTTTAGTAACAAATAGCTGGATCTGGATGTCACCCTGGGGAGTGAGTCAGGAATCACACGCCTTCCCTGCAGCATTTACCAAAAGAGCTTTTCTAAACTATCACTGAAGTTGAGTGGGGATGTTCAGGGTTTCGCATTAAAACAGTTTTCAAACTCTGGTCACGAATCTTCGGTCTTAGTGTCATTAATTTAAAATAGAAGATGCCAACACCACCGCCACCGCCATCATCATCATCATCATGATCCACTGTATACTACTATACCCACCGCATTCGGGTGAGTATTGCGACCAATTTAATTAAACTTTCGCATAACACACATTGGAAACACATTCCGGCGGCATGACGTGGTGGCAACAGTCGTAGTGGTAGCTAGATGAAGATAGAAAAACGATATGAGACACCCGCCACCCTAGAACCTTCCGAGCTGGTTGGCTGTAAAGAAAGTTCTACAAACGCCTAATCACCATTATACGGAGTAGTCACGTAAATTGGAGCCACTAATGGTAGTAGGTTCATGGTTCACCCAGTCCCTGCTGCTGCCACTGCGGCACTCTCTTGTCTAATAATCTTGATGGTGTATTCTTTTTGTGTTGCGTGAGAATTGAAATCGAGAGGGATTGTTGACGAGGACGACTACGAGTAGTATGACGATGACGACGATGGTGCTTTAGACGGGGATTAGGACGAACTTACTTTTTTTTTTGGATTTTCTTCCTTTTGTTGTTTATTTTTTTTTCTTCAATTTTTCCTTGCTGTTGTTGTCTTCCTATTTTCAAATAACCTTCTATCCACGCTTCCGAAAGGATATTTTTCATCTTCATTCTGTGTGCTCGGATACACTATAGGAGCCGCAGCGTCAGTTGAATAGAAATAAGTTGCTCTTAACCTAAATATCGAGAGTTTCTCACGTGCGATGTGAGTAAAAGTGGAGAAAAGATTCCTGTGCAGTGGTATAGGCGAGGACATCGCCACTCTGCTCTGGGGTGGCAAAAACGACGCCGACGATAGTGCGGAACGTCGGGATATTCATTTTAAATTTTTGCACACAATTCTACGAACCTATAGGGTAGCAATTTATTTTTTTTCTTTGTTGATTCTTCCTTGAACTGGCAGTAGTATGCCACTTGATGGAATGAATAAAGAGATGGTTGAGTGGGTTGGATGCACTACAGTAGGTACATATATAGGTAGGTTGGCACTTTTTGCTAGTTGTTATGCCTTTGTTTCAGATTTATGCTTTTATTTCATCATTTTCAAATAAAGTGAGGTTTAGAAATAATCGGAATCATTCTCATAGGAGTTAAAAATAAAATCAACGACTGGGTCCTGCACATATTTGCCCTTTTGGTTCAAGGTTATAACTTGGTTTGATGTTTCGGTACTTATTCCAATCAAAGGTTAAAATTTTTAATGCAATATTATTTGAAGTACTAAGTTTTATCTACATACATATGTATATATGAAAAAATAATAAGAAAATTTGCTTAGCAATTACAAAGTAATTCGGGCGTCGTCGCTCAATGATAAAGCAATTTTTGTAAAAAAACGTAAAAGCCTTAATTCAGCTCTGTTTCATAAATCCTAAGAAAAAAATTTAAATGTAAAAAAAAAAAATATTTTGCAACCCTACTGTTCAACTTACTGCTGCACCTTCTGTTCTTGGTCTAACTATAGGTACCAACAACTGCCTTCACAACCGCAACTACTTATGCATTTAAATTCGAAAGTTTTATGGATTTCTCATTTCCTATGTGTATACGTTTATAAGTGCAATAAGAATTCAAGCAATTCCATTTTGCCATTGCTTTCCTTCAAAAACCACCTCGCATCGTCGTCCTCCTCATCGATCTTTTACCAGACTTCCGGTTCCTACTGGTTATGTTCGCCATTCCCTCCTTGTATAACAACACACAAATGCAAGTAGTATAAGTGTTTCTTCGGCAACTACTGCTTACTGCCTCCTTTTTAGAAATTTTCTTAAGTGAACGACTTCTGTAGTTCTAGTGTTCAGGGCCAACGAAATATTATAAAGATGACTAGCTCTTTTGTGGGGCAACATAACGAACACAGTTAGCAGCAAGAATTTCATAACCCAATGGTGAATATGTGGGTGTTGAGTCCGCCGATTGACTTCCTAGTTTTGTACGGAACATTTTATAGAAAGTCATATCGTGCTCAAATATCTCATTCGTGTGGAACGAGAACGACGAAAGTTTTTATCTCCTGTGGGAAGAGTAAAATATGTTACAATTCACCGTCAATGTGTGTTCTTCAATTGCACGTAGGTATGTGATATTTGTTGCGGTAGCGGCCTGGTGTGGCGCCCTCTGGTGGAATGGGTAATGGCGGCGTGTTGGGTTAAGGAATCATGGTGCTTTTCTGTGCAATAATAATGCAGAAGCAGATAAAGAAGACTAGAGAGCTATGTAGATATTGAAAGCCAAAATAGTTACAATAAATTTTGTGCGATGAGTGAATTTGCATTTATATTACATTCTCACACAGACATACTCCTACACATTTAGGTACTGTCACTCACACTCACATATAACATTGCCATTTGTGGCAGGAGAAAAAAAAACGAGAAAAATTATTATTAAACGATGAAAAGTTTGTTTTGGCAAAACAGGATAAGCCGCATGATGGCAAAAAAAAATGAACAAAAAAAACAAGATAAACCACCATTTTGTTGATTCAAGGTGGGTATGATTATGGAGGGAAAGAGATTTAGATTTTGTGTGCTGTGGATGTGATGGGTGTGGGAAAATATTCTAGCAAATTATCGGTAAAACATATTTTTGTTTCAATAGAATCAAGACTGAATTATGAAAGTGGGAAATAAAGCTTTATGATTCATCATTATCGTTTTGAATGGCGCCCGAGTAAAACCCACTTATTGAATATTATGTTGGCCAATGATTTATTTATCGCACGTAAAATTCAGATGGATGTTGTTAAAAGTTATCGCAACCATTAGTTCTATTTGTGGGCTCAAATTTATGCTACAAACAATTAATCATTTTGATAGTATATGAGTATGTATCTATGTACATATGTATACTCTGTACATTTCGTGTGAAAAGGTTTTTTGTTAATTGATTTTATTTTTTGTTGCTGATTTGGTGTGTTTGGAGAAAATTATGGTTAATGTTGGCTCATTTCCGAAAGGAAAGCTTTATTAAGGCTAAAGGCCGGAAGTGATCTTTCATTGTTGGGAAAATATTGATTTAGTACATGATGGTGCTGATGGTTCTCCTTGGGTAACATAGAAGACAATTTTTTACACGAAAAGTTAAAGTAGGATAATCAATTATTGCAAATGATTTCTTGTATGTTCTTTTTAAGCTGGATTAATTAATTTGACTTCTTATGTAGGTATGGAGGTAAAACCCAATAAGAAGGTGAGTGAAAATGTTGAACGAATTGAAAATGGATTTTATATTTTGTGAATTAAAAATGTTAAATTCTGCAAGAAATTGATGCAAATATTGAAAGATATGCCCAGCCGTTATTTTTCTCAGTATTTGCAAGCTCGTTTCTTGAGTTTCAAGTTTGATTCAATTTTATTTCTTATCAAAAATTAAATTCGGCTTCCTGCCTTTTCGTCAATTTTTTTTATATTTCTACTAAAAAAACGTTTTCAGAATTTTAACGGTTTTTTGTAATCATCCTAATTTTAAATACCAATTTCATCTCTCTAAAATTTTAATAGAAAAAATCCAAAGATTTTTCTATACATTTTCCTTTCCCATTATTCTTTACAAATTTCCAATTTTTGGTATAAAGGTACGAATTAAATTTTTTAGGTGCGAACACACATACAAGTAGACTAAGAGCCCACAGCAGATTTTGGGTGTGATTGATAGCAAAAAAAGAAGTATAGGCGTTGAAAGCTTCATTAAAGGCTATTAAAAAAATCAAAGTCTTGCAGTCTACATCTGGGGCATTTGCGAGAAACAGTGCATCGAAAAAAAAAATGTGAATGCGACTTCCAGGATAATCGTGTTAGCCGAAATTGGTTTTCACCCCTCCCTAGATAAGCTCCGTGGTTCCCATATCACGGAATCTGAGATCATTTGAGTGTTCAATTCACCCTGCCAGACTATTTAAAAAAAACGTTTTTTACTTAGAATTTTGAATTTTTTAAACGGTCCGGTAGAGCGAACTATACACTAAAACGGTCTCAGATTCCGTGATATGTGATCCGAGGGGCTTATCTAGGGAGGAGTGAAAACCAATTTCGTTCATATTTTTTTTCGATGCACTGTTTCTCGCAAAGGCCCCAGTTGTGGACTCTGCAAGACCTTGATTTTTTGAATAGCCTTTAATGAAGCTTTCGACGCCTATACTTCTTTTTTTGCTATCACTCACACCCAAAATCTGCTGTGGGCTCTCGGTCTAAAGCATTTCTCTGAAAACAAAGAATTGGGATTCTAGGAACCTTGAAACTGGAAGCATGTTGAAATTTTCTATTCGACAAACCGACCCAATTTTGAAAACTTCCAGGAAGTTGAAAAAGAAGGTATTTGTAAGTTATATTTATGAAAAGAGTCTTCAAAAATAGAAATTACTAGTTACGTCACGTACTTACTTCATTCACTAATTTTAAATGGAGCATGTAAGACGAATAGATAAAATTGGACAATATGAAAGTTACACACGAAGCCGTTACACATTTAACTCCTCATTCTCAAAACAAAATATTTTTATAAAAATAGTTGCATTAAGGAGGTAAATGTCCACTTAACTCCTTTATGCCAAAAATTATTTTATTTCTTTCAATGGAATTGTGGGAGTAAAAACGTATTTAACTCCTTTATGCAAACTAAAATGTTTTGAATTTGAATTTTGTGATTTTAACTCCTTGTTCCACTCTTACACATATACTAAAGTTTTTCATCGCATTTACCTTCTTTGCACCATTTTTCTAAGAGCTAAATTCGAAAATAGAGATCGTAGAAAGACGGCAATCACACAGAAGTTTATGTTTTCATGTAAAACAGAAATTTTTCAAAAATTTCATCTGAACGCTTCATTTGGAAATAACAAGAAAGGGAAAATGAAAATTTGTTTTCGACAAGTCATTTGTTGTGGATTTGAGTACAAAACGTATGTTAGCTTTTCCTTTTACTAACTTACATACATACATATATTCATTAAAATTAACAAATTTAATAAAAAAATTAAAATTTAATAACAAAAGTTAGTTGATTTAACTTTACTTTAGTGATGCAGAGTTTATCTGCGGCTGTTTTACAAATCTTTTATGCACACAGGTGCTTTTCTAAGACTTTGGCAAGCATTTTACTAAAATTCAATTGGGCCGAACACTGTAGTTTGTTTCAGTCCCCGTTTTGTATCCTCCTCCAGCGAAAAGAACCTCCAGAACCAAATAAACAAAACAAAAATAAAATAAAATCACATTTTAAAAAGCCCATTTCCTCAAAAGAAAAATTGAAAATATTAAAGGTGCAACATTATTTACTTCGATAATATTGACAGATGAATAAATGTACCTCGAAAATACCTTTAAAATAATGAAGTTCATAATCGATAAACTTAATTTTCCCTACGAAATGTCCTGCATTTTATTATTTAATGCTAAGTACCTAACCTTCACCTTGTTTTATCGATAAGGTACATTTAACAATGACGAAAAATTATTAATTTAATTTTAAAGTCAAACTCCTGGCAAATGGACTACATTGCATGGTCACTATGGCGTATACGTACTTTTTTTAGTTTGATCATTTTCGGTTTTCAGAATCTAAGATTCTGTTCGGCATTTTTTGAAATCTTGAACATTTTGAAGTATTTTGCTTATCAATTTCTCTAAGAACTTACGCTAGAACAATTTGTTTTTAAAAAAGAAAATGCGAGAATGAAGTATAAGCTTTAAAATAAGGTATGTATAGCATGACATACCACTTGCCGTGCCTTTGTCTTGTCTATTTAACTTGTCATTGTCTTCATGTGAATTTCCATCTGTTTGGAAAAATTCTTTCATTGTCCCTCTTCATAAGAAAGGTAAAAAAGACGAAGTTAAAAATTATAGACCTATTGCAAGATTATCGGTAATTCCAAAACTTTTTGAGGCTATTATATGTGAATCTCCGTGTTTTTATGTTAAATCATTCATTGTTCCAGATCAACATGGATTTAAAAAATGTCGCTCTACTGTCACTTTTCTAATGGAATTAGCTGAAAATTGTATATATTCGTTCAAAAATAAAAAGCAAGTGGATTGTGTCTTCACAGATTTTAGCAAGGCTTTTGACAAACTCCCACATCAAGTTTTGCTTTTTAAATTAAGGGCTGGGGCTTAGTGAAGATTTTGTAGTGTGGCTTCAATCGTATTTATTCAATAGATAATACTCAGTACTTTTTAATAGTTGTACATCAAATATTTTTTAAGTTAATTCTGATATACCACAGGGTAGCCACATAGGCCCTATTTTATTTATTAATGACTTATCATCTGTGTTGAAGAGTTCACACTGTCTCATTTAAGCCGACGATGTCACAATCTTTAAAAATGTTTCCAATATTCGCGATTGTGAAGAGTTACAATGTGACCTTAACTCGTTTTTTTTTGACTGGTGTGTTCGTAATTCTTTGGTTCTTAATATTGATAAATGTAAAACTATTAGTTTTTCGAGAAAAAATTCTGTAAGTTCCTTTGACTATTTGTTAAATGCTGTATCATTATCTCGTGAAAGCGATATATCTGTTCTTGGTGTCTTATTTGATTGCAAACTAGAATTTATACAGCACATAAACTCTTTAACTAATAAAGCCAATTCTATTCTTGGCTGGATAAAGAGAGAGTCAAGACAATTTTCCGATCCTTTTTTATAAAACAGCTTTTTATAACTTTTGTTCGACCAATTCTTGAGTAGGTATGCTTGTCAGGTTTGGTCTCCCTATTACGACTGTCACAAAGCAAGATTAGAACAGGGGCCTATTTCACAAAACTATTAGTCTTGTAGTTGTTTATTTGTAGCTACAAGCATAGGAAAGTATGGAGTTGTAAATTTGTGTTTCATAAAGATATTTCTACACTTGTAGTTGGGCAAATTCAAACTATTGAGAATTGATTACGCTTCTACAAAACTACAAGTCCGTAACTATGATACAAAAATAAATAAATATTTGATTTTGTTGGAGCAGCAGCGAGAGTTCAATATTATATTTTATTTCTATGGAAAAGAAATCGATGGCGCTCCACTTAAAAGCCTTTAACTTGATTGCTAATGCTCGATTCTTCAAGGTAAATATCTTTCCATACAGGAAAAAGACAAGGTAAACTTTCTTTGAAAAAATATTGAGAGTTTAATATATGAACAATATTATTTAAGAGAAGAAAAAGAATAAATGTGCAATAATAGTTTTTTTGTTGGTATTATTAATTGTAAAAAACAAGAATAAATGCACAATAATAGATTTTTTGTACTTGAGGAAAACTAGTTTAATTTAATATGTATAATGCAAAAGGAGGACCGATGGAGACAGACCTTTAAATAAAAAATGTATTTTCATTATGTGTGTTCGGGTTTCATTAATGCATCCACCAAAATTCGACCTAAATTACCTACCTAAACCTACAACAAAAATGTAAATTTATCTGGGCTCTTCCGTAGCATTTTCTACCTTCGCCAGCTAACATTATTCGAAAAATGCAATTCAAGCGTTCAAATGAAGATGAGTGTAGGTGACATTGTAGGTATAGTTTTGAGATGCAAGAGCGCAAAGTTTTTTGATTGGATCATTACCTTTTTTATTTCCTTCATAAAATGGAGTAACTACGTTAACTCCCTTATGTAAACAAAATATTGTCAACTTGTATTTTGTAAGTGTAAAGAGATCTTAACTCCTTATTCCACCAAATATCTTAAAGTTTTGTGATGCATTTACTTCCCTTATACCGCAACCATTTTTTTAAGAGCTAAGTTGGAAACTAGAGATCATAGAAAGACACTGAAATTTAAGTTTTCAAATACTATTGTGGTGAAAAACCAAAAAAACATGTCACTTACCCTCTCCTTGACATGAAAACTTCAATTGTATGCAAACTTCAAAGAATACCATAAAAGGAATGGAATAGAATGCCAAGAATGCATTCTCTCTTCTGCAATCTTCATTTAATTTATTTAAGATTGCGTTCTCAGAAAATTGCACGACATTACACACCGTGAAGGGCTTTAAAACTCCTTGCATATTAGCAACAGCATGGTATTTAGTACCGTTACCTACTTAGTGCATTGTTTCAAAAAGCTGCTGTTTGGCTGAGGAAGCATGATTGTATAATTTATCAATTACTTCTATTTTTATTTATATTTCATTCGCTGTTAAAAAAAACTCGAAACATAGGTACCTACACATTCATATTCTGCACACAAAATTAATTTTATTAGTCTTGCTAGACTAATAAGAATTTGAATTGTAGCTACAAGTCCGTCACAAATACATTTTTGTGCAAATATGTATTTTTATGAAACAGAAAAATTCGCCGCAGTTGTAAATATACTTGTAGCTACAAGTCTGGGATACTTGTAGTTATTAGTTTGTTTGATTTCTTTATGAAACAGAAATTTTCTAATAATTTACAAACCACACGTGAACTCACAAATAATTATTAGTCTTGTAGTTTTATGAAATAGGGCCCAGGTTCAAAGAAGATTCCTGAGATTTGCGCTTAGAGGGTTAGGTTGGGAAAACCTTTATGATCTCCCACCTTACAGGAACAGACTAAAACTTATTGACATACCTAGTCTTGAGGAAAGGCGTTCTTATTTATGTTTTGTTTTTATTGTTAAATTGATAAATGGAAACATAGACTCTTTGCACCTTCTGACTCGAATTAATTTTAATATTCCCCAAAGAAACTTGAGGAATTTGCCCGAATGCGTACTCATCTCAAACTATCGTACAAATTATGAACGATTTTCTCCTGTAATTAAAATGTTTAAATTATTTAATATTTTTGATAATAAATATATTAATTTGTTTGATCAAAATTTAAATATTTCATGTAAATTTAAAACAGCTTTTTTCAATCATAATATCTATATGTTCAAGCCATGTAAATAAATTTCTGTTAAGCTAGTAATAAGTTGACTTAAATAAATAAATGACATTGTAAGTGTTATCATTACATTTTAATCTTTTTTTCTGTTTTCTGTCATTTTTTTGTATTAAGAAATACCCTGTTTTCAAGCTTAAATAACTCCAAACACACAGCAAATTTGTATATGCACAAATAATGATAATGAATGTATGAATACGTACCTTTTTTAGGTGTAGGTCATTCTAATTGGTTCTAGGCCAGATTTGCCTAAGGTTAAAAACAAAAATATACATATACCAAACATATACTAGAATAGGGCTTATTTAAAAAAAATTGAATTTTTTTTCGCGCCTCTCAAAAACGATATTTTAAAAAATTCTTTGAAATTATTTTTAATTTTTTAAAAATAATATTTAATCAAAAACAACAACACTGAATGTTTGGGTTTACAGATATGATGTCGGCTTTGGAACATAAAGAGGATGAGTTAAGGTTAAATGCAAATAAAGCCTCAAAAAACTCCCTACGATTAAAACGTATTACTTACGGGACATATTTTAGTAAGCAATAGGTATACCTACTCGATTCATGAATTTTGAAGAGGGGATAAGTCCACTGCAATAACTTTCAATACACTTAAATTAAAATAGTGAGATATGTATACAAATATTACGAGACATTTTTATGCTTCTCTAGATAATTTCGTTAAATGGACCTATCACCTTCTATGACCTCTCTGTAGATGATATTTTCGAAAATTACTGAAAGTGCAATTTTGATCAATAATCGTCAATCTTTGTAAAAAAATCTTTCTACATAATGAAGATTTAAATTAATACAAAAATAACTTATAATAAATAATAAACAATATTAAATCTATAGCTGTATTTAATTTTCCCCAAGATCTGATCTGGATTGGATTGGCATACGAAAATACATGTATTACAAAAACAACACAAAATTCAACTTTGATTTTGGATTTCGATTTACAAATCCATTCTGACCACACACCTTTAGCATTTTCTTGCAAAAATTAGTTTCTTCTCTGACATGTATATGGCTTTTTTATTTTGAAAATAGGGAGAAAATAGAGAGTAGATAAAAAATACAGAAGTAAAATGATAAACAGAGACAGGTATATAAAACTCATGTCGCACTGGGATCCTGTTTTTTTTATTATGATAGTCTAATCCGGATCAGATTTGGGGGATAATAAAATGCAGCTAATACTAACAAATAAAAACCTCAAGAAATAAATTTAAAAAAAAAAGATTTTTTTCTTACTTTAACATCTCTTTATAACTCTTACGTGTCTTTGGCGTCAAACTCAAAATTATCACAAACATTTTCTCTTGCTACATTTAATTTAGTTTTAGTTTTTAACTTACTCCATGGTTCGTAAAAAACTACTTAACTGGCCGTCGCACTTCAGAACACACCTTATCAAAAGTTTCTTTGACAAAATAACTTCACGTGTGTGACACTTACATACATGACTAACTTGCAAATTCTTCGACTCAAATCAACTATACAACAGTAACATAAGTTCGACCTTCTTAGTTAAGAAGTATTTGAAAAGTTTTTTTTTACAAAAAATGACTACCTACATACATCAGTCCAAGAAAATCAACAACCTGTTGTTGCAATCTATAAGAAAAAAAAATATAAAACTTTCAACGACTTAGTCACGCATGACCTTCTTGTGATAGATATCAAAGAAATTCTTATTATAACTTTGTAAAAGTAAATATACTTTTCCAGGATACAAAAACCGAGAAGAAATCGATCCTTGCTTTTAATAGCGAATTGATGTTTTGCTCCGTTTCCAATCTATCCCTCTCTCGTCATAGTATTCATTATAATTAAATCACTTTCCCGTTACATACACTTTATCCAATACAGAATGAAAGTAAAAGTGAAATTAAATTTTTCCGCTTACACAAGATGAGAACAACTTCCGGCATATAAACTTATTGAAGGATGTTCTTCTTCTTATACCTCTACATTTATACTCTCTTCTCTGGGGATGATGAAATTCGTAAAATTTAAAAGCTCCCTGAACTTCAAACGTTTATGCTTCAGAGATTTTAAAGAATTTAAGTATTTGACAAAACAAAATTTTACTTACCTACCTTTTGTATCAAGGGAGAATAAAAATGCAGAGCAAACGAAGTGTGCTATATATTCAGATACAATTAGCGTAGATATCTTCTACCTCTACGACTATGGGTATCTCTTTAACAGAGATGTTAATTTATTTACATTTGTATTATGAAGTTGGATTTCATATTACATATTATGTGTATAATTATATCACGTACTTCCCGAAACTACAATTTTTTTCGAACCTACCCTAGACCCTAGACTTAAAATCATAGAAAATCGCAGTTTTCAAAAATAAATGAGCCGATCATTTACCGTTTCTGTCAAGCAATATTTTTTTGAAGTAACTTTAGTCAAGGTTTTAATCCTGATTGAAGCGTGATTAAAACGCCAACAGCTTAAAAAAGTATGGAAAAATTAAAAATCTTTTTTGAACTTCCCTAATTAAGCTTTTACAATATATGCAAATGTCTATAGGTAATTAGTTACACTTTACACTTTTGTCAAAATTCCTGAAATGTCATTAATTAAAGTTGGCCATAATTTTCTACAGGCCAGTTTTTCAGTGTGAGATCATCTAAGTCTGGGGGTTAAACCTAAAGCTAACAACTACTTTGGTGGGTTCACTTCACTCAGGGACCGAGGGAAATTTTCGTTGGGGTGCCATTTTGATTTTGTTTTTTGTGGTGCTATCTCACTTTTGGTAGTGAGACGTGAATAAATAATTTCGCAAATCGATTCCAATGGATTTTTGACAGCTGAAATATAAAGTTAATCCTCAACTGAAAAATTGTTTCTGAGTTAACTCAGGGTTAATTTATTTTCAGGAATAGCTTACTTTGACTTGCTAAAAACAGGCTCTTAGGTTCAGTTTTTCAGTGCCAGATCATTCTAGTCTCAGATTAAACCTGAGTTAGCTCTAGATGCGTGTTTTCAGTCAATTGAAATTCTTAGTTAATTTTGAGTTAGCTCACCTAACGCAGGGACAAAATTTAGAGCCTTTTCAGTTGTGGTGCCATCTCGATTTCGATAGTGAAAGTTATTCACAGTTCAATTCTGTTGTGGTGCCATTTCTTTATCGATGCGTGAAAGGCGTAGAAGGGTGATATCCATAATGTCGTACATCAATGACAATAGATTTTTGACAACTGAAAGATAAAGTTAATCCTCAACTAAAAAATGTTCCTGATTTAAATCGGGGTTAATCTATTTTCATGATTAGCTTACTCTAATTTAACTAGGGGTAAACCCTGAGGTGAAAAACTGGCCCGTAATGTGTAATACTAACAAGAAGATGCTACGATGCATGGGTCACCGATTCTATCCACTATCGATGTCTACCCGCGAGTAAGGTCCTTACGCTTTTCAGACGATTCGGATAAATTAAGGGCCAGTTTTCTGAGTGAGATCAACCAAGTCTTGGGCTAGAACCTGAGTTCTTCTTCTAATTTTACTCCGAGTGAACTCACTTAATTTCGTCAGTTAACTCTGGGATCAAATAGAGGGCTATCTTTATTTTTATGTGCGAAAGGCGTAACAGGGGATCGCTGGTTTGAGTCCTGCCGTACGCTGCAATAATGTTTGTTTTGGAATTAAAATTGTATTCCCTTTTTAAATGGGGAAAGGAATACTTTTATGCATGTAAGTATCTACTTTGTACAACTATTTATTCAACCCCTTTTTCTACTCACTATCCTGCTGCTTTATTGACGAATTACTGCAGGACCAAGGCTGATAGCGGTCAAAGAAAAACGAGCTTTTGCGGCATCTTGCGCAAGTGAATGCAGCCTCCCCTTGTAAGCTACGTGTTAAAACATTGCCAATCTACTACAATTCACTGGCAAATTTATTCTCTTTTAAACAATAATGTTAACATCACTGCTCTTTATACATATATCCAACTTACGTAGGTATATCATCCCAAAACCCTAACCAACATGAGTTCTGCTAACAAATCCATGTTTGAATTGCAAAACGACGAAAACACAATGAATAGTAGAAACAATAAAGCAGCAACGACGAAGGTAAAATTGCAAAAGCAAAAAAAGAAACGAAAAAAAAAATTGAAGAAAAAACACAAAATATGACAACATGCGAGGACGTGAGAAGATGAAAATAAATAAAAAAAAGAAAAGGCAAATTCACGTTGGGGATTATTAAATTGAAATTACCGTTAACGTGAAAGCATACCTGAAAATAAAACGAATGCATCCAACCCAAGATAACAAACAAAAATCGCGCCAACAAAGAAAATGACGCTTAAAAAAAAAAACAGCTGAGCAACAGTAGAAAGCAATGGGGAAAGCAAAAAAGTTTTTTAATGAAAGATAAAAAGCAAAAATGAAAGACTGAAAGCGAGGGTGGGTGGCCGGCTCCACAAGCAGCAAAGAGCTGTGTATATTTTGTGTAGGTACCTATACTATATAGAAAAAGTCCTTTATATTAAAGTGCTTAAATGGCACGAACACAGAGGGAAAAGATGGTTGAATGCCTTGACGCCTGAACGCATCCATAAATCATTACAAATAAAATCGCTTAAACGGGCTTAAAATTATGGATAATCTTTATTTGCTCAGTGTCGCAGTGGTTAAAAAAGGAAAGAAGCGTTAGAGGTGGGTAGCATAACTAAATCGTTGATAACTTTTAAGCCTGATGCAAACGAAACCTTTATGACAGCCAGCAGTTGTCGGTTGTATATTTGTATGTAGGAGTAGGTATATGATAATTATTCATGAAAAGTAATTAAATTATCATCAGGCATAATGTTATTAATATTTGCCTTAAATAAGTTATTGATTTCACTCAAAGTGCTGCCGATCGGAAGCCCGTAAGGGATGTGGTTCGATTTAAGTTTTGGCGGATTATTTATAAGGAAACTCCCATTCCTGTGGGGTTTATGACGAAAAAAAGAATATATTGAAAGCATTGTATGGTTCTTAAGCGAAATTTTCTTGAAATAATGATGATAGACAGAGCTCTTAGACGGTAAAGTATAATTAAAATACTGTAATCAATAATACTTAAGTAGGTACATATCTAATGCCGCCTTTAAAAAAATGTTGTATATGTATTTGAAAACAGTCTTCATAAAGGCATCAAATTTTATATTTTTATTTCAATTCAAAAATTCCGGAGGAAAAAACTGAGAAAAATTGGAATGGGAAATTTCTTGATTATTTATGGGAGTTTTCTTAAAAATACCGATAAGCTATACTGGTTGGTATATTTTGTATACGTTTACAATCCTTGTGTTTACATTATAGAAGACACTGTCTTATGTTATCTTCGAACAAGGTGAGCTGAGTATGAATGTAAATTTATAAAAACTTACACCAGAAGTATAAACTTTTCCCCTGAGAAGATTGTCTCCTAACGACCTATTGTGCTTTATGTCTCTAAGAATGTTTTGAAACTTTAGAAATTTGAGCTTACACAATTCAAACTTTATGTAGAAGTTCTTCATAAGATAAAATATGTATATATCAGTGACGAAGCGTCCATATATTGAGTGGAATGAGTGCTTCCGTAAGACAGTTCACAAAATGCTCATAGCAAAGAATTTTAATATTAAAAAATTCAAATTGTAGATACATTAAATACATTTACATCATTGACCTATTATTATAGTATGTCAACGATTTATATTTTCTTGATATCTAATATTAATAAATTATCTCTTACATTAATTAATTATTTCCCAATATTAGGTATTACATATCACGGGAAATGATTATTATCTTTTAATAAAATCACTCACGAGAACAACGCTTAAATCCGCACATTATCTAACCAAACCCACAAATTTCCATTATACGCAAAGCCAAGCCATTTGAGAATGCGTAACATCACTCCATTCTCCATTATAAAATACTATACGAGAGTTTTTGCTCTAGAATGCGCAACAGCTTGGCATTCTCTGATTTTACCTTCTTAACTCAAATTCCGTCCAAAATTCAAAGTAAAATCTGATGATTTCTTTCTGTTTGCCCAACGTGTGAAGAATGAGTTGAGTGAATTCATTATGAAAATTCAATAGCAAAACTAAAGAAGTATTGAGTCGTTTCCTGCCGCACATTCCTATTGAAAAAGGGGTAGTTTTAGTTTTATACTTTGGATCTTCGGTGTTGTGATTGTGTGTGTGTGAATGCAAATCGTATATAGTGTTTCATCCATAAGAAATGCATTGATTGGTGTTTTTTTTCGATTTTCAATTTAATTATTTCGGCTAGAGGAAATACATTTTTTATACTCTTTATAATATTATTAGGCGCAAAAAAGCGGTATGATATAAATTCTAAATTAAAGGACTTTTATTTTTTGAGTTTAACTTGTGTGCTTCCGCTTCCGAAAAAGTCACGCCTCGTGCCTGGTATATATAAATAATAATTCCATTAAATCGATTTGTTTTACAGAATTTACTGCTTTATTAAGTTAAATAAATTTTGAAACAATAAAATGAAAGTTTGTTTTAAAGATTTTTTTTTTGTTAATGGTTAATACCTAACTGAAGTCATTTTCACAGTATTCTGTCTGGCTTCGAAAATTGTCTAGATATATTGGTCATATGGTAAGCATATTGATTTTGAATAAAGAAAGAATGTTTTCTCTTCAATCTGTTTACTTCAAAGTTCAGTAATTTAAGCAAAAAATAAGGTTCATTCTGGGAATGAGAGATAATAGGCTGAAAACTCGTGTACACCTTCATATTGGTGTTCTAAAAGTTGTCTGAAAAGTCCCATAAAATCTCGTGTCTGTAACGTAAGTTATTCAAGATCAAAGGTCACAAAAATCAGGTTTTCGTGATTTTATCGGTTTCAATACCTTCAATGACGTTAACTTCCACTATAAAATTGTAGAGCATACAATATTCGTCAGATTGTCACCCAATTATTTTTGAGTTCACTTAACAGTCTTTAAGATAGAGGGCGGAGAACACGCAGAGCTCAGCCATACATATGTAGTGTAAAGCAAGGTCAAACGTGAGTCTCGGTGAATAATACCTTGTGCAAAGAGGAAATATAGGGATGGGACGGATAAGAGTAAGGATTTAGTGGAAATCTTAGATATGGGGTACCTCTCTGAACCATTCTGATTTCTGAATGAAGTAAAGGATGCTTTTTAGTAGGAAAAATGAGACATCCTCCAGTTTGTCGAATAAGTATTCTCTGATGGTATCTTTTCTAGCTCTGACTAGACTCTGGAATTCACAAAGGAAGTGAGATGAGTCCTCTTTCACCTCTTCGTCCTGGACACACTCTGATGCATAAGTCAGATGTGCTGATGCCCATATTTTGCTCATGTGGGTTTCCATTGAGTTGTGACCCATAAGAGAGATGAGAGACCGTTGAGGTCGGCTAAGCTTCAGGAAATACTCTGTTTTTTCTTTGAAGTATCTGGCCTCGCACTTCCGCTTGGAACTGTAAAAATTCTATTTATGATTCGATTGTCTGAGAAAATGCCTGACCGTACTCCGGCGGCGTCCATTTTACAACAGTCTGTAAATACCGAATACCGATACATGATCTGCATTTAGGACCCGGTTTTCCTTTCATAATTCCTTTGTCGGGATATCTGCTAGTGCAACTGGCCTAAAATCTATGTACGATAAAATATAATCGGTTTTGAGTGTCTGAAGTTCAATATCATAGTTCTGTGACCACAGTAGCCTTTTTTCTAATTTGTACACTCTTTAAGACGTAGAGTGGGGCAATTGAGTGAACAGTTTCTAAGGCTGCGGTTTGCGTGATTCTCATGGCAGTAGTTGTGCCGATATTACGCCAGTGTCTGAATTTCACTCATGGTCTTAAGATTGATTGCCTTATTCAAGACTGGCCACCAAACTAAACAGTTGTTACTTTTGATGCTGGGTCCATCTCTTGCCAATGATTCTACAGCATCTGAATATACTTTGATGTTCTATTTTTAGCTAAGTTTACCATCGATAGCTTAACCAAGAAATTCTGCCATGCTAGTTATATGGAGTGGCATGGCATCCCATTTATGATTGGGGATTCATATTTTGAATATTTTGTTTTCTCGTAAACAGAACCAGTTCCATTTTATGTGGGTTGACATTAAGTCCGTATCTACCAGCCTAATTACTGAGCTTGTGTAGAGCTTTTTGTAGGAGTTCGCACACAGTGAGGACAAATTTTCCTGATGCCATTATCACAATATCTTCAGCGTACACCACGAATTTTGCCCTAATTCAACTAAAATCTGGTTTGTGTCCAGAAACCTAAGCAGGGGAGATGATATACCTCCATGTGCCGTACCCCTACACCTAACTTTAAGCTTACTCTCACCAATTTCTGCATTAACAATTCTTATTTGAAGCATGGAAACAATCCAGTTTGATAGTCAATGCAGACAGAGTTTAGGGCTTGTCGTATTCCACCATTTTCAACGTTGTTGAAGGCACTTCTATGTCAAGGAATGCTTCCAAGGTAAATTCTTTAAAATGAACTGATTTCTCAATCGTACCGACCACTTCATGAATTGCCGTCTCAAAAGATTACCTCTTTGTATGTATTTGTTGTATCATTTTCTATCAGAAGAAAGGAAGATAGGCTAATTGGTCTAAAATCTTTTGTTTCAGTGTGAGTGGGCTTCCCAGTTTTCGTCTCTCTAACTAAATGGAATAATCGTTGTTTAAAAATACTTTAAATATTTCCACCAGAAACGGTTCAATAACCTCTTAATTGAAATAATTCCATCAAGTCCTTTAGACTTCCACAAGCCACTTTTTGACTATCTACTATTTGACTTATCCATAAGATAAGCATCAAAAGTTCATCCTGTGAATTTGGTGCTCATAAGTGATTCCAAGGTTTTAGAGCAGGAATCAGTCCAGGTTCCATCCGGTCTTTTAAGAAAGCCAGAGTGTGGACCTTTTATTGAAATGACTTTCCTGATAGTAGCAGCTTCATTTGTAGACTCTATACGTCTATACAAAATTTCCGACAGCTCTATTGGAAGGCCTCTTGGATTTTTCCCTTATGGTGGAAAGCTCTTTAGACCACCAAATGGGATTGAGTTTGCCTTTCCCTTTTTTAGTGGGGTAAGAACTTTCGTGAGCTCTGCGAATAGCTGGCGTCAGGGCACTAACATGTTTTTTAATGCCCAAAAAGTTAAACAAATGTAGGTACATTTTCATAAGGGACCAAAGACAAGGCAAATCTTTCATTGAAGGCTCCCCCAGTTTGTTTTTCTGGTGTTTCTGTAGGGGTTTGGATTAAAATAATTCGTAATATACTTGGAATGTTATCATTCTGTGTTCTGAGAATGTTACATTGCTTGAGACTTTGCCAGTTGCTGACAATGAAATCAGAATTGGTTAAAAGCGTGGTTCGTTAAATCAAAATATTTGCCCTTATAATATATTCAAAGGCTATGACTCACCCCTTGCATTTGCTAAGGTAAGGTTTTTAGCCATTTGAAATTTCTTTTAAAATTGTAATAAATAATACTTCTGACACAAAACTCACTCTGAAAACCAATTTTTTTTTTTAAATTCTCCTTTAAATCTGATGAACCATCTTATCTATTTAGGTCATCAGTTCTTCAAAGTCATCACCTCTAAACAAACTTTTTCACTCAATTCAACCAAAAAAAAAAAATTAATGTGCTACACATCTTAAGTTCGCACACACAATTGCCCCACTCTACACATTTTCAAAACCATAAGTTAAAACTTCATTCAAACAAAGTGGTTTTTTGGATACTACATACCAGAGGGCTTAGGGTTCCTTTTATACAAACATACACGTGTAGATACCTACCTTTTAGTAACATCAACATGTTGCCTTTCACCGGAAAACGCTTATTCAAAATCCTTATGGGTATTCAAGACAAATTTGTATTTTCCGGCCGTTTGGGTTACGAACAATAAATCTTTTTCAATAAACCCATCTCAATCCAAGTGTCCAAACTTTTTTTCCAGATAAAAAAAACGAAAATACATAAATAGAAACGAAAAATGAAAAAAAAAAATTGCAAACCCACTTCTTAGCTATAAAACCCCCAAAAGAAATTCGCCAAAACTTTCAATCAATTACAAAATATTTTGAGCTTTTTGCAGCTTTGTCTCGAGGATAATTCAATTCAAAAGGAAATCCGCTATGGCATATGACAAGGGTCGACAACTATAGGAACTGTTTTTAATTTTTTTTTTTTCTTGACATTTTTTGCATGTTTTCCTTTTGATGAGAACTTTTCTTATTTCTTTTTCCAATTTTTATTTTTTCCCAAAAGGTACCAAACCTACTTACATACATATATATTTAAGATACTCAAGTTCCTCAAAAGGGAGATCACAATCAATAAATCAATTTGAAAAGAATGAAAGCCTTTTTGCACTCAGCTTCTTATACAATTGAGTCAATAATCCTCTTCTCTTTTATGTAGATATTTGAATTTGTTGGCCAACAAAAAATGAAAGGAATCCAATAAAAAATATGTAAATTCCCTCAAAAGCATCACATGACAGTTCACATACGAAAATGTCACCAGAAGGATACATGATATCGTCAAGACCTGGTTTCCTAAAACATCACCAAACAAAACATCCCTGGTCCATAAGAGGTTAAAGTGCAATTTTAATCGTTCCCCCAAGTCTTCTATTCTCGAGAGATAAAATTTCACCCAGAACAAAAGAAAAACCAAGAAATAAAGTTGAGTCGCCGATTAATCCTGCCACTCTGGCCAGGATAACAATAAACGACAGTAAGACAGACAGACACAAACAGGCAATGACTATAATTCTGTGTTCAACTTTTTTTCTCGCCCCACAAAGCCACCAAAAGTGAGCTATGACTATGTTAGGAACATCATAAGCCAGCAGAAAAAAAAAACATCCTTGTTTTCAACATCAACCACCTCCCGCTCCCGGCCAAAATCAAAATGATCCTACAAAAAGTTTTAAGTCGAAAAAAAGTTTTTTTTCCATTGGCTTTCGCCCAATAAGTTTGGAATTTTTTGTGCCATTTATAGGCTTAGGGTTGGAAAGACGTTGTAAGAGGAGCTGAACGCCAGATCACAACACTGATTCGGTGATGGCTGAGGCGACAGAAAGAAAAAAGGCAGCGTGGCAAATTTCTTTTATCCTGGCACCTCAAATACTACTGCTATAGAGCTGTAGCCGAGAGCGAGAAGTGGATATTAAATTGGACGCTTTCCACCAGGCGGACACTAACTTGGCCAACGGCATCACGTTCACGTTCATTCTCTTGCATCCTATCATCATCCAGCCAACTTGCAGTGTGCAATCTAGATCCTTTTTTTGTTGTTTCCCTTAATATCCTTTATCCATCGTCATCATCTTCGGCAGGCAATATAGAAGAGCCAAAGTAGGGGTTGATGACGCAAAAAAAACCAACCAACCAACCAACGATAGAAATTTCACAAACTGGCGAAGCACACAGAAAACTTTGATTTTTCAATAACGTCATTAGAATGAAACATGGCTTCCTTCCTCGGCAGAGATTCAAATCCGACGAATAACCAAGCCGCAGACGGAAAAAAATTAACATTGTCATGGCAGCAGACAACGAAGACGACTAGGACGGCAACGACGACGACGGCTAGAACGACTAAACCAACGCAACGGCTATAGATGGCGATGGCTTTAAAGGTCACTTTTTGCATCCTGAAGCCGCAATAAATTTATTCAAAGAAATTCAATTTTTGAAAATAAATTAAGGGATGAGTGGTGATATTATAAATTTAATAAAGTTCAGTCAATTGGATTAGAACAATGGGGATAGTGGAAAATAAAAATGGAGCAGGGTTATCGGGGACAGGTTTTAATAAATTGAAAGAAAATATAAAAAGGACAACCAAGAGATGCATACAAATTCAAGGTATCGTCCTTTTCTTTTAATTACGATAAAGGAACTTGGGAACTTTATTTAATATCGAAGACGAGATGGTTTTGCAATTTTGTCTGCAGTCTGTCAACAGTAAAAATTGTTAGCGTGTAAGTGCAGTTTTGTCGGTTGTTCATATATCCATGCATATATTTCCATTTTGCGCAAACTAAAGAGGTTTTGATTTCACTTCAGATGCGTTAGGAAAATGGAGAAAGATGTTTAGGTAGATACCGATACTTACTTACTTACTTAGTTACATCCTTACTTACGTACTTACTTATTTACTTATTTACTTACTTACTTACTTACTTACTTACTTAAGGTGGCGGTTCAGGCCGGGTTGGACCATCAGGGCCTCAAACTACAAGCTTCTTCCAGCTGGCCAGGTCTCTATTTAGATGTCTGAAGTTTCGCATGCCAAGTTGGTGAGGTCCAATTCCAGTTGCAAACGCCACCTGTTACGCTGTTCTCCTCTACAGTACCATCCAACGTGGTTGTATTCAAAGACTTTCTGAGTCGGAGTAGTGATGTCCATTTGCTCTAGCTAGGTGACCCAGCCACCTCAGTCGTTGACTCACTTCTGTGGCTAGGTCAGTGACGCTATACAGTCCATACAGTTCGTTGTTCTACCTTCTTCTCCATTCCCTATTTATGCAGATGGGGCCAAAATCACTTGGCTGTCGAAACAACTTTAAGCGTTCTGATCCACCGTTAATTAATGTCCATGCCTCTGCACCATACACCTGGACCGGGATGATAAGCATCTTATACATACATGGACACTTTAATTGAATCGGTGAGTGGAAGAACAGTACAAGTGCCAAATTAAAAATGTAAGAAAAACAGGCGTAACTTCTTATTGCTCAGACAAAAAATAGATTTTTTGGTATGAAAATGTTAAAAAGATTGCTTATGATTAGAAAGTTTAAAATTTCTTTCTTAAAAACATTTGTTTAAGCCAATAAACAATTTATTTTATTTTTTCCTTAAAGGCGCTTGTACTGTTCTTCCACTCACCGATTCAATTGCTTAAGAGATCGCTTTGCTCCTCAATTGCCGTCTTAGCCCAAAAAAGCAGCGATTGGCAAGAGTATGAGTTGGTAGCGGAATCCAAGGAAACTATAGCTGTCTATAGTGGCATTTTATCCTATAGACGTTGGTATTTGGTATCCTTTCTTGTTATAAAATAAATAAATTGGGTGGCGCAAAAGCTCGTGGGGAACCAGGGCCTAGTGACTTACAACTCTCAGCGATTTTTGTGTGCGGTGCTGATGTTGGCAGAAATGAAGGGGACCTACATTTTGATGCTGAGTGCAAATGGCTAGATGAGAAGCACTTATTCATGACAAGTATATTCTTGGAGGATTTGTCCATTCCATGCAAGAGGCTGTACCTCGGAAAAAACATTTCTGTTTTTTGGTGTCAGAGACTTGGAATCGACCCGAGACCTTTGACATGACAGTCCATATCGCTCTAACCATGATGCCAAGAGGTACCAGATCGTTTTTTTATTAACAGAATTTGTTTGGTCTTGCTTTCATTCACCGTTAAACCTATCTTCTTTGCTAACGCCTGAATACCCTCACGTAAGCACCACTGAGATCACGCTCTGTTCGCCTGATTATGTCAATATCGTCGGCGTAAGCAAGTAGTTGAACGGACTTTTAATAGATTGTCCCTCTATTGATTGACGTGGGAGCTTTGCACTACTCTTTCAAGAACGATGTTGAAGAAGTTACATAACAGCTCGTCACTTTGTCTAAAACCTTTTTCGACATCATCAAAAGTAATGTCTTTGAAGACCTTGATGTAGCAGCGTGCATTCTCCATCGTCATCCTGTACTAACGCATTAAATAGCTGGGCCGCAAGGTCATCAGCTCCTGCAGCTTTATTTGACTTATGTTTAGCAATAGTTATACAATTTGCTGAAATAATTTTTCCATATTCTCTGCACCAACTGGTGATTGTGCCACGATGTTCTCCTGATCTTCCTTGCAGGCTTCGGTTTGAGCCTTGTAGGCTTGAGAGGTTCTCTTTACCTTTTGGTAAAGCTTTCGAACTTTCGCCGCCGCTTATTATGCCTGTTGTTTGGCTGCATATACTTGCTGACATTCTTCGTCAAACCTGGGGTTCACCACACCGAACGTGCGAGACCTAGAACATATCAGATGTCTCCTATGGCTTCCTCGCAATTCTTCCACTGGTTCTCGATGCTTGATGTTGGTGGCATAGGACTATTCAAGAGGGCATGAGAGACTCAATCGGAAAAGGCGAACTGGCGATTTTTTACTACTGTAGTCTTTCGACGCAACGCCGAGCTGACATTTCATATTTGCCTATTTTGACTTTGGTCTGGATATCCGTAGCATAACCCTTGTTTCAACGAGTGGTACGAGTCAACGTGGGCTCCTTGGGACGATCGGACATCCTTGTTGCACATGCGTCGATCGCAATGTGGTCAATCTAGTTGGTGGTTGGTGGACCAGGAATTCGCCATGTGTGTATATCGAGATGCGGGAACTGCGTACTAACTACTAGAAAGTTTCGCGCAGGATATCGTGGAGCCTGATTAACTGTTCCTTTGGGTATTTAAAATAAAATTATATTTTATTTTGTATTGGATTCAATAAGCCAAAATTACAATTTTCTATGATCTGAGAAAGTTCTGAGGTTTGATTGGCTATTGAAAAATCGGCTCTAATAAGAACAAATAAATTGTTTTTGTTTTCCTTCTTAATTGGAACATTTCAAATGTATTGGCCAAACTTCCATTCAAAGATGTGCTCTCTGCTAAAATTAATCATTTACGATACTTTTCTTAAGCCCCATGACATGCCAATTGGCAAACAAATCACCGTTATCCTATTTGATTCTAAAACTTTTGCCAATCATACACATTGCAACTTTCCCTCTGCTTCAAAACAAACCCATTTACCGGCAACAAATCACCTAAAAAAAAACATTCAAGCCAAGTTGAACTAGCTTATATCAATTATAGCTCTTCAAAAGTCCCGTCGTCGTCGACGACACGGCGGACGGTCTGTGGTATATTTCCTTTTACCTTCTTTCTGTGTGGTATTTCCATCTACTCTTATCCCAATAAAGTCCTGCAACAACCTATTTGGCAATAAAAACTAGCATCGTAGGAGTATGAGAATGAGAAAAAAAACTGAATAACCTTCTCTAGCCCCATTCATCATCTTAATTGCTTATAAAATCTGAAATCCAAGCACAAACTCTTCAGCCAACAACGAACCGGCGAAAAAAAGGAAACTATTATGAAAAGAAATATGTTGCAATATTCTGAAAAAGTTGTGGGCTAGTCGTAAAACCACTTTTTTCAAGTTCTTGAAAAGTCCTCCCCTACTGGAAATAGAATTAAAATACAAAAGCCACCTACATTTTTCATAGTATGATGTCTCCATGGTCTCTTGTCTGGAGTCTTTAGTCTCCTATAGTCCTACTTCATCACACCAATGAATTTGAACACAATATCAAGATTGCAGCGGCAGGCAAAAATATTTGACAATAAAAAAGGCCAAGTCTCAAAAAAGAAGGACGACGAACGAACGAGACGAAAAAATGCTTGAAATGTAAGAGATGAAAGACAAATTACTCCTTTGAGCATTCAAGTTCAACATTTTCTCCATATACTCATAGTCACAAGTGAGCTGAGTTATTGCTCAAGGATATGAGTGATTCGGGTTGATGTTAGCATGGTACAATAAACCCATCATTTTTGGTGCTCCAGCAATCCTTCAAAAAAAAAAAAAAACAAATACCCCAAAAGAAACAAGCAACAGCATTACACTTCACACACGCCCGTCATTGCGGTAGCGGAAAACGTTGCCAGATGCCATAGCTGCCAGCCAACCAAGAACCGACTTAACCACTATTCAGCAGTCGAGTAGATACTCACATTCAGGACCAACAACAACAACCAACCACCAACCAAGCCAACAAGTCATGCAGGGATGTGTTCAAAAATACTTGTTTGCGCGTCACGTAGCATATCATCATAAAATGGCCGCATTCATGTCAAATTAGAAAACGTTCACATTCCAATTATGCTACAAATTTAGGAAGGATTGAGGTAAAACGGAGGAAAGAATTGCACAATACTGGCATAAAATTTTTATTTATTATTTGATATCAAAGGAATTTTCAATTTGACCACAAAACATGCCAACTTACTTCTACAAACGCAGGACATACATACAAATATGTACGACGTTAAGGGAGGTGGATGGCATAAAATGTGTCAGTATAGAGTGGCAGTGAAAAGGAATTTCGATGAGGATAAAGCGAGGAGCCACTATTTGTTCACCCGAAGGAGATACTTTATGTATTTTGACACTTCTCTTTGTGCGTCGTCCGCTGTGGGTATCCTGGGGTCCACAGTCCTTGTTCACTTGCCACCACCCACCACCCACCACAGCTTCCGTGCGGATGTTGTATATGTGATGAAGAAAAGCAGGAGAGTTTAAGAGCCAACGGCGGCGGGGCACAACAGACAATCTTCCCGTGGGATCACGTTGGGATTTATTTATTTATGGGGGATATCAACACAATGAATTGTTTTATGTACATACGTACGCCCTAAAGTCCTTATACATTCTTTAAGCTGGGAAATCATTATTATTACGTTGGTTGGTGGGTCTGTCTTGAAATCTGCTAAGATTTCCTTCTGCGGTTTTGACGATTATTAAATGCTTTTGGTTACTTTTGGGACAACTGTATATGCAAAAACAACAAAAGAACCACATTAAATATATATGTTCAACATAGTTTCGAAGTCAAAGGGAAAGTATGTAGATCACAGAGTATAGCCACATACTTGTATATAAGTAAGTTAAATAGAATTCCAAAAACATTCTTCTGGATTATATCAATTTGTTTTGTAAGCTTTAATGACAATTGGCAAAATGAATGTTTATCTAAGATTTAATGTCATGCTAAAGGATTTTGTAGGTTTTTGAATTAAGGCATAAAACATAAGGCTGATATCAAAAGTTTTGTGAATTCTTGAAGTTTTGCTTTTGGTTTAACAGAAGTTGAAGTTTTTGAGGACAACTTAACCACAAAGCTTATGGGATATTGTTACAAAAAGGCCCACATTTATTTGAGATGAATGAATGCCTTTGAGATAAGGAAATGTAAGCTTTGTAAATGTTTTCAAAGTATTTAACTTTTTACTTCAGAAATATGAAAAATAGTTTCATATTTAAGTCATGTTTTTAAATTTTAGCAAAATTTAACAATTCTGAAACATATAGATATATGAATTTTTTTAGAAGCTTTCTGTTTTTTTTTTTTGAACTGGTGACAACATTTAGTTGTTTTTGATATATACATGTGGAACTATTGGAAAATGCACAAAAGGAAATTTAATTTCAATATAAGCTTCAGTGTCTGAACTTTAAAAAAATATTGTAAAAATTCTTGCGAGAATTTTGTAATTTTGTCTGCCTGTTTGGCTAATGCCTATGGAGCTGGCTTTGTATTTCTTGAACTTGGTACATAACTTTGGTTATTCATTCAACAAGTTTTAACTTGCGATATATGTATGTATAGGTATTATACGGTAAGTTACGCATTTGTAAACTAGAGATTTTGATCAAACTTGTTATTACGATGATAGGGCTAAGCCTAAACGTCTTGATCGATTTTTATTAAACTTGGAAAATAGCTTTTTTTTTAATCATTCCCCCACACATTTTTAGTTTTGTTTTTAGATAAAAAATAACGGTATCTGCCATCATTTTTTAAAAACAATTTTACATAATCGTATTTATGTCAATATTGACTCGAAAAGTTTTCTTAAAAAAATTACATAGTTACTTTTGGTAAGGACAACCTTTGGGTGAGAAACCATTCTTCCAAAAATGGTTCCTACAAAACGATATAAATTTCAATATTTTTTTTTATAAAAAAGCTCTTAAGAAATATAAATATGTAGTATTATGTACGAGTTTTTTTTTTTTATATTTTTAAATTTTTAAAAAATGTTTCAATTTTTTTTTTTTGAAAATCAAATATTTCGATTTTCTTGAAACTCAGTACTAAATATAGTTTTTTAGCATTCTATTCAATATTTAAGGAAGGTTGGTAATTTACATTTTCGAAAGAATAACGGTACCTTCCATACAAAAGTTAGAAATCGTTAAGGAAAATATTTTTTTTTTCGAAAACAGCTCCTAAATCCTAAAACGTATAGCCTACTTTATGACTGCTCTGAAACCGGAAATAAAAAAGAGCTATTTTAAGTAGAACTCAAAATATGCATTTTTTTGTTCACTGTATTTTTACTTGCGATTAAAGGTACTATAAGGCAAGTTTTGGATTCGTGCAAAAAAAAAATTTGAGATAACAATCAAACATGATATTACAATGATAGAGTACACCAAAAAAGTGGGTGGCACAATTCTGTCTGTCTGTCTGTTCGTCTACAGCCTAAACGGCTCGATCGATTTTCTTCAAACCTGGTACATAGTGGTTTTTGGTGATTATGCCCACGCATTTTTTTCATTTTTTTTTTTAGAATCAAAAATAACGGTACCTGCCATACAATTTTGTTTAGCAATTTTACATAATCGTATTCTTCTCAAAAACTGCTCGAGAACTTTTCTTTAAAAAATTCTATAAATTTATTTTAGTATAGGCTTTCTTTGGGTGGAAAACCATTTTTCAAAAATGGTTATAAATGGTACCTCCCAAAGAACTTTGATTTTTGATTTCCTTCAAAACGGTACGACCGATTTCAATTATTTTTTTTACACAGAAGCTTCTGAAAAATATGAACAGTTTTGTGTACCAAAATTTTTGAAAAAATATTTTTTGGATTTTTAAAAAATGTTTCAAATTTTTTTTTGGAAAATCAAATATTTCGAAAACGACATTATCGATTTTTTTAAAACTCGATATTTAGGTTTTTTGTAGTACTTCCTAAAATGTTTTTAGAAAAAATTTACATTTATGAAAAAATAACGGTACCTTCCATACAAAAGTTAAAAAACCGCAAAGGAAGATACTTTTTTTTCTCTAAAACGACTCCTACGATTTTGATTAAACTTTTTCTATATACTGAAATTAGTACGATCTACTACCAAAAATTATGAAATTTTACACTTAGCAACTATTAATAGTACCTGTCATAGAACGTATTTTTTTATTTTGAATTTTCTCGTTATCGGCTTAACGAATTTAGATGAATTTTTTTATATACAAAATTCAGATAAGATTATATATTTATATATATATTTATTTATTGCATATAAAAATTTTCAAAAAAAAGTTTTTAGATTTTTAAAAAAAGTTTCAAATTTTTTTTTGAAAATTCGATATCTCAAAAATGGGTTGACAATTTTTTTTTAAATTTTGTTTTTATTTACACATAAATATATAGTTTAAATTTGCATACTAAAATTTGTTCTAAAAGTGTTATAAGAATTTTATATATAAAAAATTATTTTTTTTAAAAACCGCTCCAACTATTTTAAATTATTTTCCCATACAATCATATTTAATCAAGAATTAAGATGGCATTCCTTTTTCCATATCAAACTGCTAATAAAGTTGCTTTATCCAATTTAAATGGCGTATTTCATGCTTCTCTACTTTTTTCTCTCATAATTTCCATGTTTTTATATACAATTTTCTTAAGCCCACAGTGTTTTGAACATAAGAGCAAGTACGTGTGACTCAGTCGTGCATTTTATTTTTTACTTGCTTCACGTTTTTGGATACCATGACCACAAATGGATGTATTCCATCGATTTTCTTTAGCAACAATTTTCAAATTTTAATAGCTATTGGACTTTTTTTTTATAAAAAAAATTGGATTTGTTTTTAATTCCAAAAATGAAAAAGTTGAAGCATCTCTGGTATAAAAACATCGTATGAAACCCTAGTGGCAAACATTTTAAAAAATTGGCGCAACAAATTCAGATTACAGAATGGTATAGTTTTTTACAGAATCTAGAGTAGTAAGGTAAGGTTAACTGCTTATATGGAAAAGGTGCTAATTAAATAAAATATTTAACTTCGTTTCATTGTTTTATGTTTTTGAATATTACGACTAAAAATGAAAAAAAAATTAATTTAACAGACCATCAATTAAAAAAAATAATATGAGATAACTGTTCAATTTCTCAAAAATCTATTTTTTTGAAAATTTGAACAGTAAAAGCATTTTTCCTTAAAAATGTTTTAAGAATTTTAACATATAAAAATTCGTTTTTTTTAACCACTCTCGCGATTTTAAATTTTGTTTTTATACAATCATATTCAATCTAGAAGTAAGATTGCGTTTTTTTCACCTCAAGCTATCAAAGTTTAAGCGAGTTTGAATATCTTATATCAATCTTTTAAACATTTTTCTCTCATAATTTCCATGCCATAAGAGCAAGTACATGCAACCCAGTCGTTGATTTATTTTTATTTGCTAAATCTATTTAACGACATCTTATTTTCTCAAGAATTGGAGAAATGTCCAAAATTTAAAATAATTATTCTTATTATTGATTTCTCCCACAGACATTTTTTTTGATTTTTAATATTCTTAAGAACGTTTTTTCTGATTTCAATAATTTTTTTTAAACAGTAGTTCCTAAAAAGTGTTCATAGTGCCCTATTACACGACGACTTTTGAGTCATGACTTTTTTCGAAATTAAATAATTGCGAAGGTGAGATCAGATGTTTTTTCTCGTTTGCACTCATTGAATTTCGAAAAAAAGTCATGACTCAAAAGTCGTCGTGTAATAGGGCACTTAGTATTATGAAATATTTTGAAAACTCAATACTTGCTACGTCTTGTTTCTTCAATGCTCAAAAAGAAAATTTAACATTTATGTAAAAGTAACGGTATCTTTTCCTCAAAAATGTTTAAAACTATATTATGAAAAATAAAATATTTCCTTAAAACAGCACCAAAATACAAATGGACTTTTAAGTAAATACGAAACAATTTAACACTTGGTGGTAATTAACCTGGCCCACCATAGAACGCCTTTTTGGATTAAGAATTTTTCATCATCAGCTAAACGAAGATAAACATTTTGATTTATTCATAAAAGTAGAATAATATTGCATTTCAAAATTTTAAAAAAATATTTTTTTGAGCTTTAAACAACAACAAAACAGAGAAAGAAAGAAATTATGAAATCTCAAAAAGGGGTAAGAATTTGTATATTATTTTTACTTGCCCATTTATAAATACTTTAAAAGGTCATATAATTGTTTGACCTTAAAAATGTCTCATAAGAAGAAACCTCTAAAAATCGAAGAGATATCAAAAACACAATTAAAAACATAATTTTTCATAGTAATACCTCTCTCAATGGTGAACTATCTTATAAACAGACGGGTACACCGAGGTTCTCTCCAAAACGAACACGGCAAGAGCAAGTGGAGCAAATTTTTTAAAACTTTTTTAAAATTCCATCCAGGTACTTTTTGGGTAGGAGCTTACAATCTATCGAACAGAAATAAAAGTGAACAGCAAAAAACAAACGGGAACGAAAATTTAAAACTAATTCCTGAGCAGATTTAAAAATATGTACAATAATTTGTAGTAACTCGTGAAAAGATCTATTTCAAAACATATTATACGGAAGCGCACTTGTAAAAACTTTAGGCTCGTCTGGCAAGTTCTTTGACCACCAAGCCCATCAGGCATTCTTTTTTTCATGATCAAGAAAGAATTAACTAAAATGAATCTAAAGGTGTGGGTTCGATTCCCAGCCGTGCCACCTAATAACAGAAATGTTTTATCTGAGGTACTGCCTCTTGCGAGGAACTGACAAATCCTCCAAGAGTAACGTGTCATGAAAAAGTGCTTCTCGTCTAGCTGTTCTGACTCGGCATAAAATTGTAGGTCCCCTCCATTCCTGCCAACAAAACGCACACAGGAATGGTTGAGGTTGAGAGTTGGAAGTCACTAGGTCCTGGTTCTCCACGAGCTGTTGCGCCACCCAATTTATTATCTAAAGCCTTTTACAAGTACCTCCGTTAATTTTGACAATTTTTTTGCATTTTGAAAAAAAAAATCTGATGGCAACCTTTCAACCGCGGCAGCCCTGTCAGACTGTTTTTTTTTTAACAAGTCCCAAATTAGGTATACACAAAGATGTTTGGTCAAATTGGGTACTAGCTTTTAGGCTAAAATGAACATACAATGTATATGGTTACTGTGGCGTATACGCACTTTTTTTAATATAAGACGTTGGTGAAATTAATATATAAAAAATAAACAAATTCATGACGTAATAGCTTGTGGAGAGTCAGGGTATATTGACTTTCACTCTCTGCCATTTTTGAATGCGTATTACAACCCACAATGCAAAGGGTACATATGGTTGCTCTAGAATTTCTGATGGTACATTGCACTTTTTGTTTTAAACCAATTTAGATTTGTTTGGATATTTCTAAGGTAACAGTAGAAAGAAAATTTATTTACATCTTTCAATCAGAGCTCATGAAGCTATCACATTTGTTTTCTTTTCCCCATAAAATAATTGCTTAAATCTGCAACCCACTTGAAATGATTTAACTTAAAAAAGCTTGTAATGAATTTGTTTCAGAGTGAGGACTATAGTATTATATGTTAGATGGGTTTCATTTTGACCTTTATGCAATCGATAAAGTATATCCAGCAATCATATATTCTAAGTCACAATATATCTTCTATCAAAGCTAACTGCTACAAATGGTGCCCAAAACATGAACTGAATACAAAATAAATTTCCTCTATTTTATTTCGTCAACGTTTAGTCTTTCCTTATATCTCCAACATACCCATATTGCATGCAACATACCTACGTGTCATTGTTTGACTTTTAATTTAAAAATGCTGACCAGATTTCCCGACTGTCAGTCGCCTGGCTGACATGTCCCATTCTTGTATCACAAAACAAAATGAAAATAAAAACTAGAAAAAAATTAATAACATAAAAAGCTACTTTAAAAATATGAAGACAAAAGCACAAACCGTTTACCTATAGTTTTATACTTTTACCTTTTTTTCGAAATATTAAACCGGAAACGAGATTTCTATTTAAGTCAGTACTAAAAGAGAAGTTAAATAAAAAAAATACAAGAATAGAAAAATAGAGTCAGAGTAGTCAGCACAATAGCCACACTTTACACTAACTCAAAGACCTTCTATAAAATGGGCTCCCTTATCCCTTGTAGTTTACATGCTCTGCTTTCCATCTTGTTTTTGTTGTTGTTGCCGTTGTTGAGTGCGTATTCATTCTATATTGTTATTCTGATGTACACAAACAAAAAGATAGAAATCTTTGTTGTTGTTGTTTTTTCATCTGTATGCGGGGTGCAGCATAGCTGACACAAGGAAGTATAAATCAACTTTTTCTTCCTTTTTATTGCTTACTACTACTGTTTCCATTTTTATTTTTTTCTCACTTTTTATGGATTGAGTTCTTTTTTCTTTTCTCATCTTTATGCCTCATATTTTGTTTGTATTTTTATTTTTCCTTGCGTCCTTTTGTCAAAAGTTCAATTCAAGATAAATGTTACATACAAGTTTGAAAAACATAAACCTGCCCCAACGGATGGACATCAGTGACGGACTTATCCTTTAATCGACTTAGCAATCGTCAAGAGGAGATTATGTCTTAGAAGGTATATAAAGTTTAGAGATCTTGGGAGGCATTTTATCTTAGCTTTGAAAACTTCACCTAGTTTGGTGGAGAGTAGCCACATATCTGAGGACATTATTTGATAACAGTTCAGTGGTTTTTCTGGATTGGACCAACCATAAGTGCCAAAAAAACCACAACGGTTTAAGATAGCAGATTAAACAATTTCTGCGTGTTGAAGTTATGAGGTAAGAGGTTTTTGAATACACCATCAATAAATACTGCAAACATAGTTGGTAGGATGATGACAAACTGGCTGCTACAACATTAAAATAATTTTTCTGTTTTTGAATACAAAGATTTCTATAAATCTTGTTAGCTTCTAAGTAACACGTTTGAAAAAGTGAATTGGTCCTTCTGTAAACGTTCAAAACTGATAAAGACTTTCTTGCAGTTTTCTACTTTCCCAGTAAAACCACTTAGCCATGAATATTGCCCCAAGCTGAGGTATTTTAAATAATTGAATTTCTACACTACTTTCAGTAAAATATTGCCAAAACAGATCAGGCTGAAGCTCAATACACAATGACCACCCGGACGCAACGGTTAACGTTTTTATTTTTTGATTAAATCTTCCTTTTTTCCGTTGACTCTGACCACTTCCTTGTTCTGTGGTTAAGAGCTTGACTGTCAAATGAAAAAATTCAACGTTGGTTGCTCCAAGTGTGCTAAACTTGGAGTCGCCAGAGCCTACAATGAGCATCTTAGGAAGAAGCTCTCCACAGTGCATTCACCTGCCACAGACGCCAACAATCAGTGGTCCCAGTATATCGATATAATCAAAGAAGCACCCGAAAGCACTACAAGCTACCCACCACCACCGAAAAAGAACGCGTGGTATGATAATGAATGCGTACAGCTTAAAAAAAGATGATAGAAAATGCACATGTGAATATGCTGCAGCGGAAATCAAGAGAAGCGAGAGAAGAGTATTAAATAAGGAGAAGAAGACCCAGCGTAGAAAGAAGATGGCGTAGGCAGCCTCCAAGGTCAAGGAGATCAAAGAGTCTGGTGATTGAAACAGCACCTGGTAGTTTTATAAAAGAGCCTATAACCGAAACACAGTTTCATCCAAACAGCGAAGGTATCTAGTCACCGAAGCACATGTAATAGTATATAGAAGCTGGTGAATAGGCATTAGGTAGATCAAGACATAGGACTAGAAGCAAACCCAATTGCAGTCAATGAGGACCCAGTACCACCACCCAGTTTTAAAGAGGTAGATTTAGACATACAAAACTCCAGAAAAACAAGGCCGCTGTATCTGGTGGTTTACCAGCGGAGCTCTTCAAGCACGGAGGGGATGCATGCATCAAGTTATCGACTAAGTGTGGCTAGAAGGAAGCATGCCCGATGACTGGTCTATCAGCTCCATAGATATGCCCCATCTACAAAAAAGGCGATCCTATTTCTGCAAGAACTATCGAGGCACATACCTGATAAATGTTGCATACAAGATCCTATCCAACTAACTGTATGAACGTCTTAGGCCGTTCAACAACATTTTGATCGGCAAGTGCCAGTGTGGCTTCCAGCCAGGCAGATTGTCCATAGACCAAATAATCACTCTCAGGCTGAATCCGAGAAAAGACCAACGAATTTCAAGTCGAGACTCACAATCTATTCATCGACTTCAAAGTCGCATATTATAGCATTCATCGTTGGGAGCTCTATATGGCGATGACTGAACTTGGAATCCCGGGAAAACTGATTCAGTTGTGTTGCAAGACATTGGAAAATACGCGATGCAATGCTCACATAGGAAAAAGTTCTTTTGTACTATTCCAAACATGCACAGGGTTTTGGCAAGCAGATGGGGGATCATGTGATTTCTTCAATCGTTCTGGCACTATTTTCAAGAGATTTGTCCAACTTCTAGGGTATTCCGATGATACCGACATCATAGCCCGCTCCCGACAAGCTGTTATAGAGTCTTTTACGATAGTTGAAGAACAGCTGAAACTTGTTATTCTTCAAGTAAATGAGAACAATACCAAATACATGCTATCAGCAAACAATGAATGATCTGTCAACCGGCTAGAACAAAACGTCACTGTTGATAGCAACAGCTTCAAAGTAGTTTAGGAGTTCATATACCTCGGAGTCAAAATTCATCCAACAAACGGCATCTAAGTGGAGATCCGGCGAAGAACTAGCCTACCAGACCGTTGTTTCTTTCGACTAGCGCAACAGATAGGTAACGAACTCCTCACACGATAGACGAAATGCACGTCCTATAAAACCCTTATAGGGCCGGTCCTCTGCTTTATGAAACCGAGTGTTGGAAGGTAAGCAAGAAGGGAGAACTGATACTGGGCTCCTTTGAAAAAAAAATTCTTCGACGGATATATTAGGTCGTGTTGGCGAAGGAGGGCGAATGGTGAAGAAGATACACCCGTGATCTCTATGAGCTATTCAAGTTGTGGATGGTAGTCCAAAAAATCAAAAGACGTTGACTACATTGGCTCGGCCACATCGATCGAATGGACAATTATGCCCCACTTCCCAGGTTTAAGAGAACGAAGAACACCGAAACTCCGGTTTAAAAACCAATCCATCGCTGATGCCAGAAAGCTTGGTCTAGATGACACGAAACAGCGGGCTCAGGATCGTAGAGGATGGAAGTCTGCCTTGTCTCAGGCTGAGACCCTCCATAGATTGGGAGCCCGATAAGTAAGTAACTGTTTTTTCCGTTCGAAATCAATACTTCTTGGCATAAGGCTATAATAAAAAAAAGTATATAATTTTCCATATAAGCCAATTAACAAAATGTAGTACCTCGTGGCATAATGGTAAGTGCGTTTGACTGTCATGCCGAAGGTCTGGGTTTGATTCCGCTCCCACCTTAAAACAGAAATGTTTTTTTCCAATGTACTGCCTCTTGCGAGGAACTGAAAAAGTCTGTCTCCAAGAGTATTAATTGTCATGAATAAGTGCTTCTAACCGTTCGGGCTCCGCAAAAAATGATAGGTCCCCTCCATTCCTGCCAATGACACGAACGCGGGAATGGTTGAGAGTAGTAAATATCCGGCCTTGGTTCTCCACGAGCTGTTGCGCCACCAAAATTATGTATTTTATAAGCTTAAATATTGGCATTTACCCAGTCCAATGAAAGCAAAATTATAATGTAAACATTGATGGAGCCCTTTTCTAATACATTTCTCAAATAAGTCTCCACGGATCATCTTAATCCACCACTGTGGTCGGTCATGGCTCCCAGTTGTTTTTATAAAGTTGTTAAAGTAATATTTCTCATTTTTACTTTTGAATTGTTGTTGTTTCATTTTTTATTATTTGTTCGCACATTTTTCCCCGCTCATTGTCGAAATGATTATGTTGAAGTAAAATGTAGGATAAATTTTTCCATCCCTTTAACCAAAAAGTAATTCTGTGTGAGAAGGCTGACATTGCTGGGCTGTGGAATAAAATGGAGCTTTTATGAAGAGGGTTTTCTGCTTGATGGTCCTTGAAGAAATTAAATGCTCTCAAGGGGATTTCCATCCAAGGTGACTTAGAACCGAAGGGATATGAGGTTAGGTTCTTAATGGCAACAGAGTGTGTTTGTTTTGAAATTATATTTATCTCAAGTTCTTTGTACCTGGAATTCTAAATCCCTGCCCGTATCTTATCAATTAATAGTTAGCCATCCACTTTGTGTACTTACCACCTTCTCAAAAGCAAATTTATCTATACCAACCCAATCTATCTCATCTCCACAAGCTCACAAAACCTCACATATGAGTCATACATAGGTGTCCTTGTAGGATGGTCGGTAGGTTTGGTCGTCTAGTCTTAAAGGATTTAAAGTAATGATGATGGAATACCGAGTCGTAAATCACTTTTCAGGCAGCATCTATATATAAAGCACCTTAATATACCGGGAGAGGAGTTGTAACTCATGCCCGCATTCAAAGACAAATTGTAATCATACTCGTATCATTAGACTAATAAACTGTTGGGGCGAGGATTATGACCGAGAGGACAACAACTCTATTCAAGTTGCGTTCCATATGCTGTATATATGTATGTTTGTAGACTAAGAGTAATATCTTGTCGTTTGTATAATTAATTGTGATTAAATTCGGCCATCTTTTGATTGTGCAAAGAAATAAATTCAAGACTATTCAGATCTGGTTAAACTACCTTCTACCTAACTGGACGGACGCCTATTCATGTCGATCTTTTTCATGAGGACTGATTTATTTCAATTTGTTGATAGCAAACCTTTAATATTTTCCAAGTCTAATTAGGGTTTGCAATTAATTACAAAGTGATTTTTATCAAGGGCGCGAACCAAATGTGCTGTGACGAATTATCGGCGAGCGTGATTGTCTACGATTTTTTGTCTCTGTGTCTTGTTTTTATTTGAGAATTTTTGTTGTTATTTTTTGTCATTGGGGGGTACATTGAGTGTCTGAATTGATTGTAATCAGTTTTATGAACTAGAACAAGGGATATCTTTAATTTGTATCTTTTTTTTTGTTTCTTTTTGGAGGGAACTTGAATTGAGAAAAACAATAGAGTATAGACATTTATTAAGGTTTGTTAATTTGTGAGCGAACTTTAGGTGTGATTGGGATCTGTCCTGCACGTCAATGAATTTTGGAGCACTTGAAGGAAGTCTCACAAGAACTGAGAACTGAACTGAAGTATATTCTTTTTTTGTCATTTGACTTTATCGGGTTTATTGTTTTGGGATGTTGAGTTTTATTGAATTTTATCGTTTGCTGCGTTAGGGACCTTTTATGTAGATGATAACTAAATACAGTTAAAAAAAACTTGCTAGATTGGCTTTCTAAAGGTTTTTTTTTTTTTTTTTTTTGTAAAATGTGATACACTAGAGGAAGCTGACAATTATTAAATGACTTGATAACTTTAAACATTTACAAGAGTTTTTAGAAGTGCAACACATTTTACATGACAGAAATACGTTCCGTGTATCTTAAAACCTAAGATATAATTCAAAGTTAAAAGTTCAAGTGAGCTCAACTCCATGATTGCGTTTCGCCCAGGTACGATAGTTGGGCTCATCATCATTGCGAAACGCAATCATGGAGTTGAGCTCACTTGAACTTTTAACTTTGAATTATATATTCGGTCACTCCACTTAAACAGAAGAATTTCTTTTCAAATTTTCTTCATATTCAATTATTAAAACCTAAGAGTTAGATGTCTAATATTATTTGCAGAACTGGGTTTCTTATAACTTAAATATCATAAATTAAATGATTGAATACAAAAGTTTTAATAAAAATTATTTTATTAAAACGAAATCACGATGGAACACCCTTTACAATCTTAACAAGTCCAGTGCTGTTACTACAATAGCTTAGAATTTAAATTTACTTAAATGTCACTTCAATTTGTTTTTTGTTTTCAAACGAGTGACCACAAAAAACTAAGTAAGAAGAGTATAATTCATTTGCTTTGTACTAGATGTTGTGAAAAAACAGGGAAGTCAAGATACCTCCACTTCATTATAATTATATGAAGTAATTAAAATTAAATAAATATTAAGAACTCAACTATTTTATGTAACGAAATCTATCCTTGTTATACTTTCCTAAAATAACTCAGAAAATACATGTTGAAAACATTATAGTTGTCCCTCTGGACTTTTTAAGTTTTCATGGTAATTCATGGTCAACGCAGATTTCCATTTTTTTTCAATTTTTAGCATGAGTGCACTCAAGGGGTTACATGATATTAAAAGGGGTCATAACCATGTTTAAATGATAAACACAGAATGAGAAATGTGGAAATACAATAAGATATATGTAATATGGAACGCATAGTGGTTTTAAATTTCTGAATATTACAATTGCAGGGAAAAATAAATTTAAAAAATGAGGTATTCCACAGTCGTGGTGTAGGGTGGCTAAATAAGGAATCTCTGCACTTGAAAGTTTGCTCGATTAGAAAATGATGAATATTTTAAGAAGGATGAGTATATGTATGTACAACATAGTGTTGTTGTTCTACTTTTTTGTTTTTGTAAAAGTTTTGAGTCTGCGTAGTGGTAGAGCTTATCTTAGGTTCAACCAAAGTTCAAGCATGCGACTGGCATCATAAAATTTTTGTTTTTCTTGTCCATATTTTCCATACCCAACTGAGTTCAAACTGTGGGTGATCAGTGGCTATAATTACGGACTCACTGATTGAACTATTGACAGTCTCTGTAACGCAGCCACTGTAAGATTACGGCTACATTAATGACCAATAATTGTACAGCTTATAATAGAAGATAAGAAATTGTGTATGATTAGATTAGGAATTCACGCTAATGACGGGATTTATTCAAACTCTTATTTTAAGGAGGAAGAGAATTTTTTATTAGTAGCTTAAAATTTATTCCTGACGAAGGGTATAAGCAATACTTTACAAAGTGCTTAACAAAAATTGTTTTTAGCCTTCATAGCAATTTATAAATTCTCTATTAGTAATCAATCTTAAGTTCTTCAAAATTATTTTACCACTTATTTCTCCGTATTTTTCCTTAATTTTTAATTCTATTTTATTCACATCTTCTTAATCTAGGAAACGCAAACCTTCCAAAATCATCCAAATCCAAAAGAAAAAAAAAACTCTAACTCATTAATTACAGAATATTGCCCGATCTTCATTCTGCCTTCTGTTTTGAAAATCATTGATAGAATTATAATGAGTCAGCAAATTTCTTCCTTTTTGTTAGTTAACAAACTATTATCTTCAGTTCAAGCTGGCCTTAAGCCAACACATAGTTGCTGCACAGCTCTCTTTAAGCATGAAGATTCTCCAAGGAATTGATAAGGAGCACGCTTCATCGCCTTTTCGGCCCTTGATTCCATTAAACTTGATAGCCTGCTAAAGAAATAAAAAAATATTTCCATTTAAGGGAGCTGCGGTGACTCTAACGCAAATGTATCTTTCAGGAAGAACACAAGCTGTGTGCTTAAATTCCCAGATTTAAAATTTCCTTCCAACGAATGCTGGTGCCCATCAGGGGTCAATCCTTGGTCCTCTGCTGTTCTCGTTATTTATTAATGATCTCCTGAGAATCTTAAGATTTGTAACATTTTTATGAACACCGATGATGTGCTTTAGTAATCCAAAAGGATTGGTTGAGGATGTTACCTATCGCATTTAACCCATAAAAAAGGTTTGCAACCATCATAAGTAAAAACAAGATTCGTAGAACGACAAAATATGATTCGTTCTCTCGTGAAAATTCAAAAGGGACCTTTTTTTTAATTCGATCGTGAATTTTAATTTCTAGTTCCTTTAAAATAAAATTTGTTTTAACGATCGACTCAAATCTGCTGGGATCTGTAAAATATTGTTTGTTTCCGAATTTATCACGCAAGAACTATTGAAGATCCATTCACGGGCCGTTTAAATAAAAAAGAAAAATGTAATTTTACGAAGCGAGAAAGTTTCGAAAAGTCAAAGTTACGCAAGATAAAGTATCAAAGGACAAAGCTTTGGAAAGAAAAGTTTCGAAGTCCTTGGAACTTCGTTGTTTCTTGAGCGATTTCAATGAAATTGACACAGGTGATGGCTGATACAGAACTAAAAAAAGAAAAAACATTTTCAAAACAGGGTGTCAACATTATGCAACTTCGTTGATCCTTGGGCAATTTCAATAAAACTGACACAGGAAATAGCTGAGACAGAATTAAGAGAAAAACAAAACACTTACTAAACAAGGTGTTTCAAAGAAATGTTAACGTCATTTTTCTTTGAGTGATTTCAATGATATTGACACAGGTGATGGTATTGATTTTTTGTAATTTATAATTGAAACACCGTGTTTTGAAAGTATTTATTTCTGTTATTAATCTGCTGGGATTTTATTTCAAATTTGTTTAGCTCCAAAAATAACGGTAAGTGCTTGCCATACAACCGTTGAGGAAAAGCTCAACTATCTCAAAAACGTTTCAAACGATTTTGATAAGAAAATCAGTGTATAACTGTGGGTATGGTGTACTTTTTGGCGGAAAACAAATTACCAAAAACTGTAATTAACGGTACCTGCAATGTAATGTTTTTTTAAGTTTCCGATTTTCTCATTAATGGATCAAGCGATTTCAATCAATATTTGTATGCAAAAGCTCCTTTAAAACGTCAATAATATTGCGTATCAAAATTTTGAATACAAAATTGGATTTTTAAGAAAATATTTTTTTTTGTTGCAAAGTTCAAAATTTCATGAATTTGTATATCTATATTAATAAATACTCAATTTTTTTCTTTAACGTTGCCATTATTTTTTTTTTCATTTTATTTTATTTCATTTTTATTTTATTTTATTTTATTTTATTTTATTTTATTTTATTTTATTTTATTTTATTTTATTTTATTTTATTTTATTTTATTTTATTTTATTTTATTTTATTTTATTTTATTTTATTTTATTTTGATTTATTTTATTTTATTTTATTTTTTTTTATTTTATTTTATTTTATTTTTTTTTTATTTTATTTTATTTTATTTTATTTTATTTTATTTTATTTTATTTTATTTTATTTTATTTTATTTTATTTTGATTTATTTTATTTTATTTTATTTTTTTTTTATTTTATTTTATTTTATTTTATTTTATTTTATTTTATTTTATTTTATTTTATTTTATTTTATTTTATTTTATTTTATTTTATTTTATTTTATTTTATTTTATTTTATTTTATTTTATTTTATTTTATTTTATTTTATTTTATTTTATTTTATTTTATTTTATTTAATTTAATTTAATTTAATTTAATTTAATTTAATTTAATTTAATTTAATTTAATTTTATTTTATTTTATTTTATTATATCTTATTTTATTTTATTTTATTTTATTTTATTTTATTTTATTTTATTTTATTTTATTTTATTTTATTTTATTTTATTTTATTTTATTTTATTTTATTTTATTTTATTTTATTTTATTTTATTTTATTTTATTTTATTTAATTTAATTTAATTTAATTTAATTTAATTTAATTTAATTTAATTTAATTTAATTTAATTTAATTTAATTTAATTTAATTTAATTTAATTTAATTTAATTTAATTTAATTTAATTTAATTTAATTTAATTTAATTTAATTTAATTTAATTTAATTTAATTTAATTTAATTTAATTTAATTTAATTTAATTTAATTTTATTTAATTTAATTTAATTTAATTTAATTTAATTTAATTTTATTTAATTTAATTTAATTTAATTTAATTTAATTTAATTTAATTTAATTTAATTTAATTTAATTTAATTTAATTTAATTTAATTTAATTTAATTTAATTTAATTTAATTTAATTTAATTTAATTTAATTTAATTTAATTTAATTTAATTTTATTTTATTTTATTTTATTTTATTTTATTTTATATGATAGCTGTTGTGAGGACCTTGCTTGGCATGCTTGTAGAAGCGCGGCTAGGTACGCCGGATTGGGGTGGTCCTTGTCCTATAGTGCAGGTCGAAAAATATATTTCATGCCAAGACTAAAAGTAACAAACGGACGGACTAAATACCTCCCCTACTAAGCTGAAGTGACAGATGGGAATTCACTTTGAGCGCCTTTTTTCCCTCCCTGTATCGCCTTTCGGCAACGCCTTGACAGCCCCACGCCCTCGTAATTTTTTTTTTACGAGCTCTCCCTGGTCCAAAGTTCTGGTTTGATCACACTAAATCATAAATATCAGCGCCGACATCTTGCACACTTACCCACATTTCTATACTATTCAAAATTCCATATTAATTCTTACATACTATTTATTAAACAAAATAAGAATATATAATTAATAATAAATCCATTAGTAAATTAATTTAGGTACTCTCATATAATGATCGTTCTGATGGTTACTAATATTATGTTTGTTTACTTTGTTTCGTTTTCTTCCTAACTTTTTTTTGAAGATTTTTGTTTCTCAATATATGTATGTTTACATTCTTTTGTTAGTTAATAGTTATTCATATTTTTCTTTTAATCTAATCTATAAGTGCATGACATTTTAGACATTTTACTTCAGTTAAGTTAATTCAATTCTGTTTTTTGTTTCTCATTTTTTGTATCAATTTATCAACGTGTAAAAAGAGCAAAGCTATAGTAGCAATAGTTTGGCCTGTTATGAGAGAAAACAACTGTTTTGAATTATATAAGGAGACTTACCGCTTATGTTGAGTTTGTGCACAAAATCCAACGGGGTGATATAAAGAAACTATCACACATTCACTTCTAACAATTTAAATTGGGCTCTTATCTCTCTTTTTTTTTTCTTATTTTACCAAATTAACCTTGAACTTTATTCTAATAGTTTTTTTTTATACTGATTTCCTAATCCAAATAATATTACTTCTTTTTTTTTTCTTTTAACTTTTTAATCACTTCTTATTTTCTGTTCCTTTTTTCTATATTTAATTTACTTTTCTATTTATATTCTGTTTTCTTTATCTTCACTTCTTGTATTAGTTATCCCCCCCCCCGTTGCAGACGTCCCTATGCCACGTTTTCCGAAATGGTCTACCCCCTTCTCCCCACTAGTACACTTTTTTTCCGCCCTAAGCAGGTCACTAGGCGATCTAGGCAGTGGCTAAGCGAACCGATCCGACTTCCGAGCTCAAGTAGACTGAGCTTGAGCAGTAATCTGTTTTTTTTTTCACAATTTAATGGAAGGCTCTCTTTAATTTTTGGAATGGTTCCGCTAGTTTTTCCGCTAGAGTTTCGATGTGGTTTCTACTCCCGTCTCCGGGGAAGGTAGAGAACGTCCTAGGAGATGAATTTGCTGCCCCTCCTCTGAGCACTTATTTTCCTTCTTTTTTTATTTTGTTATTTTTTTTTGGTTAGAGACAAAAAAAAAGGAGACGTCCACCCTCGTGAACGTGGGTGAAACGTCAAAATGGATGATTTCTTCCTGTAGCGGTAACAGAAAAACCTATTTAATTACGCCGGGTTGAAATTTGAGGATTTCAAGTATGTAAAGAAATTTACATGATATGTTTTACCGTCCTAAATTTCCTCTGGGTGACCCAGTTGGTTTTTTTCCTCTCTTAATGGATGCCCTACATAGGGGAAAGTTTTGGATTGCAAGGAGAAGTTACAAATAATTAGTACCACGGAATAAAACTACTACTAAAAGTTATTAATAAACTTACTCAATTTTCTCTCTACTTGCCCCTTAGAGAAAAAAATCCCCTTTCAGAGGAGAGGTCTTTTCGAGTTGGTGGTCAGAAAGGAAAAGACCGATTCAGCCCACTTGGTGGCAAGCCTAGGTTTTGCGAAGACAAATAAGTTGTCACCCCTGCTTCCTGCTCGAATAAATCGAACGAAACTGAAACTTGGCAACTCTAAACAAGAATTTCGAATTCCATTCGCGTGACAGGATGCTTCATTATTTTAGCATATATATTATTCTTTTATTTGGTTTGGAGGTAGCTTAACTACTTCAGGATTGTGGTAGTTTAGATTCAGAAAACTTAATTGTTCACCAAGGCGTATACGTACTTTTTTCATAAATTTTTTTAGTCGATTCGTAACAATGCTTTTATATTTTTATATTTTGTTTCTATTATTACTGCATACTTTAAAAGATGTTAAGTTTCAAGCAACTTGAACAAAAGAGCAAGTATGTGTAATCCAGTCGTGCATTTTAATTTTATTCAATTTAATACAAACAAAAACCCCTGATTATTTATATGAAAAACTCGTTTTTACAGTTGCAAAGAAACCGAGTACTTATTGCACCAACTTATTAGTATAATGTTTCCAAGCGCCAATTTTTCGTGTACTCTTTGAAACTCATTACTTGCAAAGCTGAAGAGAATCAACAACTGAGATAGGTTTGAGACTGCTATAAATAATCATTTTAGATGCTTATTTCAATTTAAATTCAATTAACTTTTCAATTTTGTATTTTCCCTTAAATTATATTCAAACATATTAAAATATAAATAAACCTTTAGTTACATCAAATTAATTTTTTAATTTATTTAATTATATGACATTTCAATGTATAGTGCTAAGTATTACTTTCAAAAACGTTATGATATAATTTGAATGCAGCAACTTATGTTATTAAATCAAAGAATAAATATGAGAACATGAATAAATATAAGGGTCAGATAAATCATATATTTATCATCAAACAACAATATTATCTAATCCTAATAGCTTTAAAATACTTTAATTACCTCAAATTAATATTGGTTATGGCACTTAAATCAGCTAAACACCGATTAAAGTTCACTGCTCCAACTTAAAGGTTTTGACATAACTTGACTTGCAAATCATGCCTGCATATTTACCTTTCACTATTATAATTATATGTAAAACAAAAGTGATTATTGTGCTTTGTTTACAATCTGTTGCAACACCTTGTGAGTTGTTATCCTTCTACATCAGATATCCCAATTTGGCATAGATCTCCTCTGTTTACCAAGAGCTTAGTCTACCTCATTAAACAACGTGATTAGGCAATTCAAATACCTATCTACCTCTCTTACATTTGCTTAATTTAAATTCATGGCATCTAAGTGACCACCTGTAGTGAATACAAATTAAAAGCCAAACCCTTTAGTTAAAACCCATCCCACTGCACCCCTCTCGCTAAATCCCAAATCGATGTTCATTTAGATGATGTATCTTTCATTCAAGTCAAGTCCTTTGTTCCCTAAGCAAACTAACACTTTGCATCCATCCATCCATCTATCTGATGTGATGTGATGTGGGGTAGGCTAACATAAACAAATAAAAAAAAGGAAACTCTTTTGTTTGATTTAATTGCTCAATCCAACCGTTAGTCACCCCCATCTGCGTCCTAATGGCACCGACTATTAACCGGATAAAAACCTTGGCCTACAGAGAGAGAGAGAGAGAAGCACTAACAAAAAACCACAAAATTCTATATATCATAACACACAAGGTTGTAGATTAATTATCCGGCGGCGAAGGTTTGAGGCAATGAACGCACTAAAAACAATGAAGACCACAACGCCACAATGTTTTATCGCCATCATTGTCTTGATTAAAAATACATATCTATAGATCAACTTTATTTTGTGTCCTTTAGCGCACTATGGTATGCAACACACGCACACTACTCATCAAATATTTCTTTTTAAGCTCGAAACATTTAATGCTTCTGTTTGTCATATGCCAATACACCAGGAGCGGAGCACATCGTTGGCAAATTGGTTGGCTACTACCCCAAGGGACATTGCTTTTCTAGTCGAAGGTTCATGAAAGAAAATTAAACATTCAGACCATTTGAAGTCGATTAATTTTTAATTACGTAAAAGGTTTCCAATATGGACGGGTAGAGTTTGACAGTTCGTGGCTGGCAATGTTTTTTTTTACCAATAGCTGTATTTCCCGGTATTTGTGTTTAAAACACTAAAAATAAATTATAATCAAGTAACAGCGACTATAGATAACGCCATAAGTTCACTGACTGGGGTTTGATCAAGTTTTAAGCGGCCCCAATTAAAGTAAGCAGATCATCCTCAGTAATGAGCCTTAATTTTTTGAGGTGCAGGTACGTCAACATGCAAAATTGTTGAATGATGCCAATTCTTACGATTAGTTGGGTTGTGGCCCGACGCATTTCTAGTGGGATGAGAAGCGATTCTAGCGGGCCAAAAGTCATTTCAAAATGGACCCCAAAATGCGTATTCCTTTCAGTAATTGTTTTTAATTTTTTGGCCTCCCTAATTCGAGTGCCAGTTTTTATTAGACTTCTTGTATATTTTCATTATTCTTTCTTAGACCAAACTAAAATAGAAATGATCTAAAGTCTAATCTATGAAGTCAAATGACCACTTCTTCAATCTATTGATACTGCTCCAAATAATGAATGCAAATTTAAAGCAGATCAACCCCGCCCTTAGGTCTGTTTCCTTTCTTCTGGTTCTCTAGAGTCCCATCAAATCCCAGTGTGTATTGCTTATCGCATGTCACTGACAGTAATCATGTCACTGACATTCCATGAAATAAAATATTTACCCGCACTACCCGTGTAAAGAAGCATAACTTCAAAAATGTAGAACTTAAAACATTGAATAGTTCCTTTGATGTGGAAGCAAACAAGATAATAACTATGTATGTACTTGCATATGTATAGGGAGTTCCATTAAATTCATCAAGTTTATGCCTCACTCCGCCACTGCACTGATGCAAAGCACCAACCAGAACACACACCACCCACTTTCCCAACCCATTACTGAATTGAATTTCGTCGCCATAGCAAACATAAATTCGTATTTTTATTTATATTTCGGAAACCACTTAACTCGTTTCTGTGATGATAAACTTAATTAAAACCAAGTTAATCTTTTCGAGACAACCAACGTAACGAGAGCACTAAATCTGCACAAATTTTGAGACAAAAAGGAAATAGTCTGCTCGTTATTTAAGTTCAGCGTTGTTTGTGTTGTTGACTGAATATGAGGATGTTGGAGAGAGGGGGTATTTGAAGCCCACACTTTGGTTGAATTTATTTGCTGTGAAGCGAAGGACGCATCTCATGGAAACGGATGTGGAGAGTTTAAAAGCCGAAAGAAATGATGGTTTTGTTGCTGTTCAATATATTCCACCGACCAATCACTGAACAGCCAGCAGCGGGTGAGCAAACAAGCACTGCAGCTTATGGCAGATATCATTTTCCGAACAGATTGAGCATAAAACGCTATACAAACGGACTAAGCCGACCGTTTCTTTGGATTGATGGATATGGATGTATATTCCAGCACCAGTATAGAATGGGTGGATGCAGATACGAAACATTTTGTATACATAACAGACACAAGTTGCTTCCTCTCTACTGCCATTGAGCTCGTTTACTCGTCCTGGCTTGCTTCGAAATTTGAGATTCCCCACTGCTTGCTCTGTGTGTTTATCCTGGCAGGGTGATTTATATCCCCAGCTAAGGCAACCGAGACAAGACCTGCAATGTCACACAGAAAAGAGAAGCAATGCTGACGGATGAGGGGCAAATAGGAGGGGGAAACTCAAATTGCAGTTCCAAGAGAGTGAATGAATATGCCATCGTCAATTCCATTCAACACTGAATGCAACCGTTTTGTACTTACATTGTACGTACAGGTGCTGTTGCACAAATGAAGCTGATGATTGTGTTTTCTTCTTTATTTAGAAGTTGAGTGGATTTGATTTTTTTTTTGTTCATCTTCTTTAGATTCTGACAATTAATACTCTTCTTATTGTTGGCTAAGTCAGTCAGTTTAAAATGTAAGAAGACTCTCATTGGAGGAATAAGGATGATAAATTAAATTTAGCTTTCAATTTGCAGACAGTTGAGTTGAGTTAAGTTAAAGTGAATATGACAGCAAGAACGGGGATTGTTGTAAGTGAATTAGAAACGTGTTACATTTTTTTTTTTATCAAGAGGGAAATCAGTAAAAGGTAATTAAGGTACCTTTAGAATGGTATTTCCTGCTCTGCATGGGTGCTGGCAAAATGCAAAATGTGTTGGCCAGACACAAATTTATTTAATTAAAGGAAGATTGTGCTGTGGGGAATCAGATAATAATATAATCTTGAAGGTGGTAATGCTGCTGGTTAACTCTAACCTTAATATGCCAAATATAATTTACAACTGAGTTGTACATTCTTGCTCTTGTAGTTACAGTAATTTAAAGCATTTTAGATCTTCTATAAAAACAGGGATAACGTTAAAAAAACACTCTTCTTAAACCACTAGTTAAGCAATTTGTTGTTTTTGGTTTTCTGATAGTCTTGACCACTATTGTACTGATTTATTCGTCATTTATCGTTCTCAATGACACCTTCAATAAAAATCCAATAGCGTCAAATCACATCTTCATGTCGGCCAAGCAACATCACCAAAACAACTGTGATTACGGTGGTCGAACTACATAACTCCAATCCGTCGAATATCCGATCAATAAGTTTTTTTCCGACTATCAGCAATATATTCGAAAAAGTTATCAATAAAGCTCTGTTAATCAGTTGAGTTTTGAGGCGGGATATGACACCATTCATGCCGCGTCTTAGCTCGTTTCCCCAATGGGACAGATAAAAAAAAGTAGTGTACGGTTGACGGGCCCCTGATTTGGGGAAGGCCTTCTACTCCTTTAGTATACCACAAATATAGATATGTTTCATCTGTAGCGTGACTTCGACAAAATACAGCGATAATGTGATGACTGGAATCTATACAAATATATCAAAGGGCACGGTAGTGCCCAGCCAAGTTCGCGGCACTACAGCCTTTTTACGGAAACAAACTCAGGTGATTTTCAACCCCCCTTTAATTTCAGTACCAATAAAGTCAGAAACTTCAAATTTACAGTATTTGCTGAGCTGATTAATCACAGGTGGTTTACCAAACTTAAATTCCTTAGCGTAAGTAATTTCTGAGTTATAGGACTTAAAAAATGCAAAAACCGTAACTGACTGACTGGCTCACTGACTCACTGACTAACTGACTAACTGACCCACTGACGAACTGACTAACTGACTAACTGACTAACTGACTAACTGACTAACTGACTAACTGACTAACTGACTAGCTGACTAACTGACTCACTGACTCACTGACTCACTGACTCACTGACTCACTGACTCAGTAACTCACTGACTCACTGACTCACTGACTCCTGACTCACTGACTCACTGACTCACTGACTCACTGACTCACTGACTCACTGACTCACTGACTCACTGACTCACTGACTCACTGACTCACTGACTCACTGACTCACTGACTCACTGACTCACTGACTCACTGACTCACTGACTCACTGACTAACTGACTCACTGACTCACTGACTCACTGACTCATTGACTCACGAACAGATCATCAACATTATGGAGCAATTTCCGACACCGTAGAAGCTTGAAAATTTCGCACAACGGTAGGCCTTATGGTCCATACAAAGAAAAAAAATCGAAAATCTGCAATTTTATATTCAGGGGGCGTGGCATCCAACCACTTTCTTAAAAATTCTTATAAATTATATGGAGCACTTCCGATTGTTGTAGAACGATGAAAATTGGAAAATCGAAAGAATTTAAAGTACTTAAAAAGAAAAAAATCGAGAATTTGGAATTTTCTATTCAGGGGGTGTGGCATCTACCCACTTTCTCAAAAATTCTTATAAGCTTCATATATGGAGCACTTTCGATTGTTGGAGAACGATGAAAATTGGTAGAGTCGTAAGGTTTGAAGTTTCTAGAAAGAAAAAAAAAAGAAAAATTAGGAATTTCTCGTTCAGGGGGCGTGGCATCCACCCACTTTCTAAAAAATTCTTATAAACTGTATGGAGCACTTCCAACTGTCGTAGAACGATGAAAATTGGTAGAACGGTATGACTTGAAGAGCATACACGGAGAAAAATAAAAAATTGAGATTTCCCATTCAGGGGGCGTGGCATCCACCCACTTATCATGATTGTTTTAAAGCATTACATATAAAAATTTTCATCAAAATCGTTAGAGTTGTTTTCGAAAAACTTGTAAAAACTGACACACAGACGTATAGACGCATGGACGAACAAACGCAGAGACGCACGGACTCGGATGGATGTACAAACGCACATATAACGCATTAATTTGACTTCACCATTCTTGTAAGATTTTGTTAAAACCTTGACAGTTTTTCTTTCACATGAAACCAATACTTACCTTTTGAGCAAGGTAAAAATAATAACTTTGATTATTCTAACTTCCAGGAAAAATAATCCGACCACAGAGCACTAACTCAACCGCTACTGCACCATTTTCATCATAAATTATAATAATTCGTCTTCCTCTAATCCAATTTAATTCCAAAAAGAAAAGAAAAAAAAAAACGAATGAATTTCTTTGCAATAATTCAAATTGACTTAGCACAACACCCGATATGTTTTATGAAAATATTCAAAAGAATTTTTTTTCGTCAGTTTCACTTTTTTGCTGTATGCATATTCAGCTTGGGGTTTATTTTTTTTTCTGTTGTGTTGTTGTAAATATTACCTCATAAGCTTATCGCTTCCAGACCAAAAGTGTGCAAATCCGAATTAATTTTCTTAGACTCACTCCACGGGGGATCCCTTTTTTTTTGCTGTATATATAGAGTATACAGCTATATGAAATGCTATCCGGCACCATCTAAATATATCGCATCAAGTAAACCAGCCAGCAGCAAAAGCCATCACATCAGTAACTCATAATAACGTCTTAAGTTAAGTCTTACCTCCATTACTCAACAGGTGGTATGGCGGGTATATCCGCCAGGCTTTCTAGCTCTTTTCTTCCATATCATCTCACTGCTGATGCCTTGGTATAATCGTGCGATAAAATCACCACACCGTGTTTTCTAAAATGTTTGCTTTTCATAATAATAATTCTAGTCCACCAGAGGCCCTTTTCACCGGGGATAAATTGACGATGGGGTTAAACAATTTTTTTTTTCAAAAAGGAAAAAAGGTTCAGAGAAATTTGTATTCTTCCCTTAAAATCCCTTCCTCTCCAAAGAATAGAGGGGACACGGGTATTTTTTAAATTGAGTACTTCACTTTATTGATGAGTTCTTTCATATTCGTACATTCATGTTGGGGGTTTGTAGCAAATCATTATTTATGGAAATTCAAAGCAGATGCATTGTCCTACATGACACGAGAGTTCTCCGAACTCTGATCCTCTTACAACTTGCAATTCCCTGAACTTCAACAGAACGTTAGTTCATCGAACGAACATCGTATTATTATTTTAATTTTATGTACACAAATGCAAATGCAATTGTTTCACTCTCCTATACATGCTTTATTGATTTGTGAATGTACAGTACTGTGCAAAGAATTTTTGCAACTAAACAAATTTATTTTGGCATTTTTAGATTAAACGTGAGAGGTGTCAAATTAAAATTCCCGCAATAGGTTTTTGTGGTCGAAAGTTGCAAGATGTTCCCATCAAACCATTTTAACAACAAAGCACGAGAATGTGAGTAATTTTTTTATGAAGTTTATTCCAGTTCATGAAAAAAAATGGTCCAGGTTTTCAATAACACCTCCAACGACAAAGTGAGCTTCCTGATTCGTGTGTCATCAGTCTGTGCGTGTGTACATATGTACGTCCACTATACCTCGAGCTAGAGTCTAGTCCGGTGAACCAATACCGACATAATATTTTATTTTAGCTGTAATAGCAAAAATAACAAAGTAGTTAACTAAAATGCCTACATTTCTTCAATTTTTCCAAATTGATCGGAAAAATACTCAGAACAATTACCATTAACAATAAGTTTCATAATTTTCCTTCTTTACATATTATGCGAAAAATATTTGCACTGCACTGTGCTAGTGATACAATTGCCATTTTGACCCAATAAACCCATGCCAACCACAGACACTCTATCGTTTCCAGACACGTTATCATCTTAATTCGATTTAACACTTTATGCTTGCGGATAATTGCAAAATGGTCAGCAACCAATATACTTTCCATCAGGCCATTCCCATCATCTTCATCAGCATTGGAATCAACATCGACAATCGACTTCAGCACAGCATATCTACCATCTACATATATTGAAGGCTGACCGGAAGTGAAAGGAATTTTATGAAATGTTTCCGAAAACACATAAAATACATTCCTCTGTCCACTCCACACAAACACTCACTCTCTCTCACTTGATTTCAGTTTAGAGTCTCGTCTTCTGTCTCGAGTGTGCAACAATGAACATAATTATTAGATCCACACCCTAGGGGCTATATCCTCTGGACTAGGACGCCAGACGGACCGGAAGTAAAGAGGTGACTTTGAGTAGTTCTATGAAAAGTGTGTCCATTGTTTTAAGAGAAAGGATGCCTTGTTAAGTAGTTCAGCCTCAAAAAGTTTAATGTATTCGCATATACAAAGAGCTAGAGTTAGAAGCAACAAACGAACAAACACTATTGTGGTTGCTATTCACGTACAGAAAAGTTCATAATAAAAAAAAATATAGGAACCCAACAAAATGGACGAAGAATTTTGAGACAAAATAAAAAATCTAAAATTTATCTGGACGAAGTTTTTGTTTAAAAGTTTAAACTACACTCATGGGAAAGTGAACTCTCGATTCACACGTATTATAGATTCTTTAAATGAAGCCGAAAACATTTAAAGGTGCTGTTTCCATATACTCGTAGCTTCAGGTTTTTGGAACATAATTTGATTTGAATAATTTAGAGCGTACACTTAGTGAGGTTATGGTTGCTGTGGCCAAATGTCCTGCAGGGTGGGATATTGACCTTTTTGGAGTTGTGCTGTGGTGTTGTTCTATATAGATCCAGAGTCCTTTGGAGTAATAGAGGCACGACCGACACATGTACAACGGCTCATCACATTGACTGATTGCCTAACAGGGAAAAGTTTTTATGTGTTTGGGTTTTAGTTTTTTAGTTTAATAATTTATAAGGCACAAGGTTTTGCACTCAACAGGCTTTAAGAATGAGTAACGGATATATTTTATTTAAATTCTAGCATTGAAGGTGTACATAGGAGCAATTTCTTAGTACCTACATAAAAAAAAAACAAAAACAATAACCTTAATGTAAGAAGAAACTGAAAGATAAAATACTTCATTTGTTCTTTTATTCTACCTCTACATTTCTGACCCTGAACTTTGCATATAATTTGAGTATCATACTTTGGATTGGACTATCACCAGTGGCGTAAAAATGTTTTGAAAAATATTACAGCAATCGATTTGTCATGAAAAAATCTTGATACGACATCTTAATCTTTTTTTTATTTACCGTAATAAAAAAAAATTATTATGAAAATGTAGGAAGTGCCAAAAAAAAAACTTTAAAAGTTTTTGTCACCAGTCTGCTTTTTAAATTAAAATTTATGATGAGAAAAGTAACTTTGAAATTGTTTGGATTGTTACCACTGCATATTAAAAGTTAAGATTTTGAAAAATCAAACAACAATCAATTTATCTCGATTAAAATCTCGACACGCCATTTTTATTTTTTGTATTTACCGTAAAGTTTTTTTTGTCGGCACTTTCCTACTTTTTTCGTGATAACTTTAAATAAAAATGGCGTTTCGATATTTTATCGTGAAAAATGGATTATTGTTTGATTTTTCAAAATGGATGCATTTTTTTTACGCCGCTGGTGTCAGTCCAAAAAATGTTCAAATATTTTCTGTATCATAACTTTTTTATTACAGGCTTATGTAGGCAGAGGAGGGCTCATCCCATTTCCTTGTGAATGTCACAGCCTAGCTGTAACTAGAATAAGAAGCCCTCTACCCTGCCACTAAAAAATATATTGAAATTCATTCAGAATTCAATATCGTTCAAGGAGGCATCCCGCACCTAAACTCCTCTAAATCCCCTTTTCCCTTCCTCATTCCTATCTACCTCCATCCTGAAGAGCCCAATGGTATATCTCAAAAATGTTTAAGACAACACTCTATTTCCTTTGATCTGATGCTGTCAAACTGCGAATTGATTTCTTGCTACGTGTAAATTCTAAAATAGGTGATAGTAAGGCAAAGGTAAGGAACTCTATAGAAGTATTTTCTCACCTTCCTTGGCTTTTGGTCAATTTAATCCTGATCTTTTTTAAACAAAGTCTATGGGGTATCAAAGTCATAGCCAAAGCAAATAAGGGCCCCGACGAAATGTAATATCCCCACACTTTGCAAGGCCCTACAAACCACCAAGCTGAACAGTTGCATCAGCAGCTCCAGACAGAGGTGGTTTTGTTTTAACCATATCACAAATGGGATATCGTACCATATGATTTGATGGTTGATCGTTAGCTTAAATGGAAAGAAATCATTAGAAATAAAGTGGATGACAGGGTGGAACGTACTGTTTCTAATAGTTCAAGTTGCTTGTAATTTTAGAGATTTTATATAAGTTAGGTTAGGTTAATAGGTGACCACCATATCATGAAACTTATGATAGATCCTCTGTCATTCAAGCCCGTGTTGCGTGTGGAAGAGTTTCAGCAAGCTATATCCTGAAATGTAAGTATCTACTTGTAAGTCATTGAAGAAATGTCTGTTGTCACATAATCACCTGGTTGAGTAGAGGTAGACGCCTTTTAAGTGTGTGATCCTTTCCCTTACTCACATTTGAGAAATCAACCATTCATCAGGCCCTTGAAGGATGTGGCTCCTTCTAAGTTGCAACGTCTGGTAAAAGAGTTTAATCTAGGCCAGTGGTTGGTGTGTGTGTCCGTTTGTTTGGCCAGGACTTCTGAATAATTCGAAGGAGCTGTCCTTAACCTCAAAAGGATTGTACCGATCTTAGCTAGAGGTATAGCCTCGTCAACTCTCTGACACAAGTGTTCACCATACTAATGTCAATCATTGGTATATAGGCGCTCATTGTCCGTTTGTTGGTGCTCCTACAAGAAACACGTGTGTGTTGTTAAGTCGTTTTTGTTCATTCTATCACTATCGTCCTGGGCTGAATGTGGTTGTAAAGGTTTCCAATCTAGTGATTGGGTGGTTGATAAAGCTTAGGAATTTTCAAGCCATTTGGTAGCTTTTTAGTTTTCATCTCCTGTTTTTTTGTTATTATAGAACTTTGCTGTCGATTACCTGTTTATGATTACAGGGTATCACCTAAACTGTTGTTTTTGCCTGATTAAGATAAATTGATGATCCTATTCTTGCAATCTTATCAGTGCTTTCATTTCCAACGATATCACTGTGAACAAGAATCCAGCAGAGCCTTATATTGTGGTGTGTAGGTACCAAGAGCGCATAGCTCTTCGCGATAGCAAGTTACAAGCTTCGATTTGATTTCAATGACAGAAATCGCTTGGCTTGGCTATCGATGAAAAGGTGATATCTGTTTGTGGTATTGCAATCATTGGGATGTGTCTAGTAGCTTTCGCCACTGTCTGGACCTCCGCTTGGAAGACACTGCTGCAATGAGAAAGTCTGGAAGAGCTGGCTAGTACAGGGGTTTATGAAAAGAATCCTGCACCAACAGAGATTTTGAATAACAGAATATACAAATCAGGGGTGTTTTCCAGATGGTATGTTTTTTATATAAATACCTTACAAATAAGGTGCTAAAAATCACTTGAAAATTCACTAAAAGCTGATTTTTTCTGACCATCTTGTTCCTTATAAGCACGGACAGGATTTTGTTAGCTTTGCGTTTTTTGGGAGTTATAGCAACAAAGTGGCTACTACCATTACTTTTTGCCACCAATATTTTTGTTCACTTTCTGTTCCACACTTCAAAAATTGTTTTTTTTTTTGGCAGAAGAGAGTGCTCATCAGATATTTAAACATTTCTCCATCCTGATAAATTCTTTCGCAGATATTCTTTCGTCTGTCAAACGCCAAGTTGACGTAGGTCAGATGTAAGACATAAAAAAAATCTTGGCAAAAGTTGCCACCAGACCGTTCAACACTTTTTCGGCAATTTGCTTCTCTCTGATAGAATTTCATCAAAATTTCGAAGACAGCCATTTTAGCCATAAATGTATGGAATATCATACTTGGGCAAGTGTTCTCAATGTTAAAGAATCTCAACGAAAATTTGGTAAATGCTTTTGGTTTTAAATGCAAATATGTTACTTAAAACAGGCGAAGCTTCCCGAAAACGTTGAAATAAATGGAGATACAGGGTTTAAAATGAGTTCCACTCGTTTCTGTTTAAGAAGAGAGATAGGTGCGCTTTTAAGAAACAATCATAAAAAGCTTTTGCCTGAGAACTTTAACAATCTATTTGTAGTATTATCTTACTATAATCGAGCGTTAAGTTTATCTTAAATTTCTCTTTGTTTCAATGTTTTTAGGTCAACAGGTCCTTTCCCAGCTTATGAGTTATGAGTCAGAGTGGTTAAAAATTTAATGCAAACAGAATGCATTTTTTATTAAAAATCAAATTTTAATGCAATGTGAAAATATTTTACATAAAAAAAAATGTTAATGCAATATGCATTAAGAAAATAAGTTAATGGATACATCAATATATTGTTAAAATCGTTTAACTACGTCAATAATATTTTAGGGCATGATTCGTGGTAGTGATGGGCAGAAGACGAATTTCAAATGAGTTTGTATGAAGTACTGATAGGAATTAGATTCACGGGAAAACGATTTATGACAGGTGTTATAATGTCAACGTCAAAATTTTGAAAAACCGAGTATGTCAATCGATTAAGAAGGGGGGTATTACCTAGACTACTAGAACAGATTTTACCCCTGTTCCTTAATTAGTCCTTAACAGTTTCAAATAGTTTCAGACCGCCTGACTTAGTGCGGACCAGTACAAACTTTCACTTGTGGAACGGGTTCGCAAATTTGCATTAAATCTGGCGGTTTAAAACTGTTTGAAGCCCGGCAAGGAACACAGCTAAAATCTGTTCTTAGTGGTCTCACAACGTTGGCGGTATCAGTAGGAAATACCCCCTTTCTAAATCGATTGGCATACTCGGTTCTTAAAAATTTTGACGTTGACATTTTAACACCTGTCAAAAATCGTGTTCCTATGAATCTAAGTGTTCCTATCACAAAATGAGTAAGTACTTCATACAAACTTATTTGAAATTCGTGTCCTACCCATCACTACCACGAATCAATAAAAAAATATTATTTAGTTTAACGATTTTTACAAAAAAAGAATTGTATTGCAACAAATTTTCATACATTTTTTGTATGCAATAAATTTTCAATTTTTATTGATATTTTTACTTGCGATTATAGGTACTATAAGGCAAGTTTTGGATTCGTGCAAAAAAAAAATTTTGAGATAACAATCAAACATGATATTACGATGATAGAGAACACCAAAAAAGTGGGTGGCAAAATTCTGTCTGTCTGTCTGTCTGTCTGTCTGTTCGTCTACAGCCTAAGCGGCTCAATCGATTTTCTTCAAACTTGGTACTTAGTGGTTTTTGGTGATTCTGCCGACACGTTTTTTCATTTTTTTTTTAGAACCAAAAATAACGGTACCTGTCATACATTTTTTTGGCAAATTTACTTAATCGTATTTTTCTCAAAAACGGCTCGACAACTTTTCTCAAAAAAAATTCAATAAATTTATTTCAGTAAAGGCTTTCTTTGGGTGGAAAACCATTTTTCAAAAATGGTTATTAATGGTACCTCCCAAGGAACCATTTTTTTAATTTTTGATTTTCTTCAAAATGGTATGACCGATTTCAATTATTTTTTTTATACAAAAGCTTCCAAGAAATGTTAATAGTTTTGTGTACCAACATTTTTGAAAAAATATTTTTTGGATTTTTAAAAAATATTTCAAATTTTTTTTTGGAAAATCAAATATTTCGAAAACGGCATAATAGATTTTTTTGAAACTCGATATTTAAGACTTTTTTAGTACTTTCTAAAATATTTTTAGAAAAAATTTTACATTTATGAAAAAATAACGGTAATTTCCATACAAAAGTGAAAAAACCGCAAAGGAAATTATTTTTTTGCTTGAAAACGACTCCTACGATTTTGATTATACTTTTTTCATATCAAAAATTATAAATGTTTACACATAGCAACTATTAGTAGTACCTGTCATAAACCGTTTTTTTTTTTATTTTGAGTTTTCTCGTTATCAGCTAAACGGATTTAAATGAATTTTTTTATATACAAATTTCAGATAAGATTTAATAATATTGCATATCAAAATTTTCAAAAAAAAAGTTTTTGGATTTTTAAAAAAAGTTTCAAATTTTTTTTTTTGAAAATTCGATATCTCAAAAACGGGTTGACAATTTTTTTTCAAATTTTGTTTTCATATACACATAAATATATAGTTTAAGTCTGCATACCAAAATTTGTTCTTAAAAAATGTGTTAAGAATTTTATATATATAAAATTAATTTAAAAAAAACCGCTCCAACGATTTTAAAATTTTTGTTCCCATACAATCATATTCCATCATGAATTAAGATGGTATACTTTTTTTTCACCTCAAACTGTCAAAAGAGTTGTTTTAGCAAATTTAAGTGTCGTATTTCATGCTTCTCTACATTATACTCTAATAATTTCCATGTTTGTACCTATATACAATTTTCTTAAACTCGCAGTGTCTTGAACATAAGAGCAAGTACGTGCGACCCAGTCGTGCATTTTATTTTCTTAATGCAACAAATATTGGTGTTTGCTTTAACATTTTTGTCTTATGCAAAAAATTTTCAGATTGCATTAACATTTTTTTAAATGCAAAAGATTTTTATTCAGCATTTTTTTTAATGAAAAGTATTTTCACATTGCATTAAAATTTAATTTTTAATTATTAATGCAAATAAAAATGCATTACAAAAAAATGCATTTTTACAACTCTGGTTATGACACACTTTTGTTTTTAATGAAGCATGTATAAGTGCCAAAAATTCATCTAGTGACTTTTCAGATAATATCTTTTTACTTAAGATATATGTATGTAGGTACTATAGGGCAAGTTTTAGATTCGTGCAAAAAAAAAATTTCGAGATAACAATCAAACATGACATTACGATGATAGAGAACACGAAAAAAGTGGGTGGCACAATTCTGTCTGTCTGTCTGTCTGTCTGTCCGTACCTCAACCTACAGCCTAAACCACTGAAGCGATTTTCTTCAAATTTTGAATTTAAAGTTTTTTTGTAACTCTCCAGAGGGGAAATTGAATTTTTTTTTTTAGCTCAAAAAATAACGGTACTTGCCATGCAACCGTTAAGGAAAAGCTTATTTATCTCAAAAACGGCTCCAATGATTTTGATAAAAAAAAATCAGTGTATTATTGCAGATATGATATACCTTTTAGTAAGAAAAAAAATCACCAAAAACATTTATTAACGTTACCTGTCATATAACGGTTTTTTTGATTTTTGGTTTTCTCATTAACCGCTCATCCGATTTCAATAAAATTTTTTCACAAAAGTTTTGTTAGAATATAAATAATACTGCATACCAAAATTTTTGATAAAATAAATTTTGGATTTTTAAAAAAAGATTCAAAATTTTTTTTTGAAAATTCAATATTTCAAAAACCGGTTGATGAATACTCAAAATTGGCATACCAAATTTTTTTTTGAAAAATGTTACAAAAATTTTATATATAAAAAATTAATTTTTAAGAAAACGGCTCCAACGATTCTAAATTTTTTTTTTGCATATATTGATATTTTTTTAAGTAATCAAATGGCATACTTTTTTTTGCGCTCTAAGTTATTCATCAGGCTGTTTAAACAGTTAAAAGAACGATTTAAATGCTTTTTTATACTTTTTCTATAATTACTTGAATATTTTTTAAAGTTCTTAAGTTCCACACAACTTGAACATAAGAGCAAGTACGTGCGATCCAGTCGTGCATCTTATTTTTTAATATCCAACAGATGAAAAGCCAAAAACTGTTCATAACGTTGAAAAACTTTAAACATTCTTTTTTTTCTTTGTAATATTCCTCATTTCAGGTGATTAAGTTCCAAAGCCCAAAATTCCCTAGCCCTTGCCCTAGAAATATTCCTTTCACTAACCCCAGTCAATTTATTTATGCAAGAATCGGCCAGCCCAATCCTTGAGGATCACAATTTATGCATCGAGATCCAAGTGAGCAGAGTGATGCCGGTTGACCATTTAACATCAAACATTTTTCGAACATGCAAAATGTTTTGATTTATTCCCCTTCCAACATTTTACAAATCATTCCGATCCAACCTCACGCTGGTTTCTGGTGAACAATATTTAACAAATATCCACTTTTCATTTTTTTCAATTTTAAATTTTCGTTTTTTTAGATCCAGATTTTTAGTTTGATTCTACCATCTATGACTCTTTTACTTAAACTCTTTATCACTTTTTTTATAATTCAAATAGAACTGTTGTTGAAGTCAACATCATCATCATGTCCTGGAACCCCGGTTGGGGCATTGGGCGCCAACAAATCATTTCTATCCTTCACACGGTCTGCCTCTAGATATTTTAACTATGGAAACGCCTCTCCGGGAGTCTGTTACTGCTAGGACTATTGATTTCCATGTTGTTCTTGGTCTTCCAACCCGCCATGCACTCTGAGGATTCCAAGAACTGCTTTGCAATTTCATCGTTTGGTCTTCTCAGTGTGTGACCAATCCATTGCCAATTGCGCTTTCTTATATCGACGTCAAGTCGCTCTTGACCTGTCCTGCGCCACAATTCCTCATTTGATATAATTTATGGCCAGCGAATCTTTAGAATGTGGTGTAGACAGTTGAAGTCATACACAAAACAAAGAAACAACACAAAGAAACAAAACAAAGGTATTATCACATTTAAAAACTTTAGTTCAGCGAAACAAGAAACTCATAAGGCATAAATATTTTGAGAAGTTTTTGTTCCTAATGAAACCCACTGAATGATAAATTATAACTTGTAAGTGAATTGCAAATTAATGAAATTAAAATTAACAGGATAAAATTATTGTGAATTGCCAACAGTTCCTCTTTATTTGTATGATAACTTAAATTCAAGTGTTCAAAAGAAACAAAAGTAATGTTCGACATTTGCTTTACTGTCAATAGAAGAAACTGCAAAGGTTTTAAAATGCACACACCTCCTTCTCAGACTTGATATACAATATTAAATATATCTTTATCCTGAACAAAAGCTATTAATAAATAGAAGATCATGAAACAGAAAAATTTGTTCATTAAATTTTCTAATCTTAAATATTGCTTAATCACTAAATTGCTGCTGCCAGAAGCAAATTTATATAAAAAGAATAGAAGAACAAACGAATTCTGTTGAAGCAACAACTTTTCTGTCTGCTTTTTAATCTACAGCATTTTCCATTAATGATTATATTTATTTTGAACATCCATAACTTTCCTTACTAGATCAAAAGTGCAAAGGTACTATCATACTACTATCTCCATAGTTATTTAAAACAAGCCCATGATTGACCTCTGCAAAATTGTACTCTATGGGTATCTAAAATTATATCCTCATAAAGTTCTAGTTTTGTCTCTGCCCGAAAGTTCTAAAATAACTTTCAAATAATATTTATATATCAAAAATGTTCCAAAAAGTCCTCATAAAAAGCATTTTATTAACAATATATGAAAACTACCATTTATAATATCAATAATCCCACTTAAAAGTTTTAGTACCATACCTTACCTACCTCATCATTCCCACTTTTGTAACAAACATAGTTACTTTCCTTTATACCGGTTCTTATCTATCTTTGAAATAAACTTTCTTCCACTGTTTGCATTCTGCATTCTGTGTTCTGCAACTGCAAAATGCAGACACAGCAGCTAAGATGTTACAAAACTCTAAGAGTGCTCTTTTTAAATGGTTGACTCTGTGAGAGTTTAAAACCACTGATGCGAATATAGTGCAATTATTCCGCTAGGTGCTTTCTGTGCTGTCTCGAGTGGAAAAGAATTTTTACCTCAAAAAACAAAAACAAGAAAAATTAATTTCTTCAACACCTGTTCGTTCTATGAAAAACAGAAACTTAATAATGATTTTTAACATTGAAAATGTTTATAGGGTCGTTTTGAGTAAATTATGGTGTTACTAAAATGAATAAAGTGAACAAGTGTGTATATGAGATGAACGCTGGCGTATAAGGGGGATAAGATCGAATTTTTGGTGGTGTTACTAAAATGAATAAATTGAACAATGGTAATATGAGATGAACGCTGGCGTATATGGGGGATAAGATCGAATTTTTGGTGGTTTTACCATTCATTTTGGAATGAACAAATATGTATAGAAGATGATTGCAGGCGGATAGGGAGGGTACGGTTGAATTTTTGGTTGGTGTTTCTAAAGTGAACAATATAAGTTTTAACTATGCATATTACTATAATTATAAAATGCAAGAGCTAGTGCAGTCAGCACTCAGCAGTGCATTGTGCTTCTAAAACTAAATCTAAGCGTTGGAAATTTTTTGAAAATGTTTATGATAGGAAAATAATGTAGAGGTGCAATATGACGTGTTTTAAAATATGGTTTTATGTGAAATGGTCGAACAAAAAAAGAAAACAAATGAGAAGTGCCAGAGTAATATTTGAATAATTGATGATTATTTTGATATATCATACGTTGCTGTTCGTTCTATATAAGCTTCACAAATCGAAAATACAATTCAATTAAAAAGTGGTACTAAATCTTTAATCAATATTCCTAAAATTCATCGTCGTCGATTTGCAAGTTTTTGTGCGGACAAACAGCCCAAATAAACAGAGCACAAAAATATAGTGCCATAGTTCATTCAAGATTTCTTTCTATCTCTGCCAGGGTTGCAAAAGTCGATAAGATTGTACTTTTTTCGATACACTCCACTTTGCTAAAGTACACAAATACACTTCTTAAAAATTCGATACACTTTCAACACATTCAACGAAAAAGATAAAGTAAATGAAAAAGAAAATCATCTGACCTCACAAAATGTATACTGTGAACCGAGGCTGACAACGATATAACAGAAGAAATAAAAATGATTAATACAGATTGTTCGAGAAAATGGCATCTACAAAATACCGGTTTCAACAATCTCGCAATTAAAAATCGAAAACATTAAATTTATCAAATTTAAATCTCGCAAAATTGAAGGGTATTGCAACAAATTCCTACAGTTTTGTTATAAAAGTTTCGCATATGTAAGTATGTACCTTATATGTTATTAACATAAACAGCTAAGTTGTTTAATTAATTGGATATAGAAACTTCACATACGTTCATACAACAGCAAATGTGGACAAAATATTATCAATCAAATCAAAAAGTACAATTCGATACACTTTCCTTTTATATTTTGATACATTGCTGAAACACGATTTCATCCCTGATATCTGTCTTGTAGTTTATTATGAAAGACTGTTCATTTCAGTGTTCAGTTCAGTCTTCAGTTGCAAAGATGCCTTGGAGTGGGAAGGTTCGTTTGCGCTGCTTGCCGGTAAATATTTTTTTATTAATAGTATAGAATGCGATGTGCGTGAAAGGTAAGTAGGATAGAATGCATGTGGGATGTTTAGTTTTCAGGTAGGTTCGTTAGGATATTTGTTGGGGGTTTTTTGTTTGTTTATTATTTAATTTTTGTGTTTTGTTTAGCTATGATTAGATGGATTAACGAAGAAAATGAAAAATATGAAATAAGAATACCTACAAGTGGGAATACAAATATAGGTCAATATAATCACAAAACTAAAACATAAAAAAGTTATAATTTTTTAACTTCCCATTGGAAGTTATTGTAAATGGTCCGATTTGTCAAAATAAAAATTTTAACATATCTTTTGCTCCCTAGAATCGGATTCCATTTTTGTAGAGAGATGTCTGTGTGTGTTCGTACGTTCCTTCGCTTTTTTTGTTCACCGTATCTCAAGGACGAATTAAGATATCGACTTCGGATGGATTTTATTGTATACAAAGTAGTTTCATTACAAGCAGAAAGGACCTTTCAATAAATTCAAGGAGCAGTTCAAATTTCCTAAGTCTCAGATATCTCGAGAACAAATCGACTTCAGGTTAATTTTATTCTATGCAAATTGACGTAATAAGGAATTGATTAAAATATAGAAGTATATCAACTTATAGTTTTTTTTAATACAAAAATGTAGATGAAAATTGTTGAAAAAAGTTGTTTGGCTCGAATATCTTGACAACAAACAATGATATTGGCTTCGAGGTTATTTTATTTTATACGCTAATTTATAGATACAAATTGATAAAATTTTAAAAAATATTGAATCAATAGTTTTTTTTAAGCGAAAAACTGCAAGCAATTCTACACACTAATTGTTAAAAAATTGGTTTTTGCCTCAAAAATCTTGAGAACAGATAATGACATGACATCGGGTTAATTTAAGTCCAACCCTAGTTTAGAATTGATAATTGATAGGATTTGTAAAAAAAATTCAACAAGAAGTTTTTTTTTTAAGTGAAAAATAACTACAAGATAGGTACTTCACCAATAATTGTGGAGAATATTTTTTCATCTCAAATATTTTGAGAACAAACAATGATATTGACTTCAGGCTAATTTTATTCTTTAAATGAGTTTATAATAAATGATTGATAAAATTTGTAAAAATATTCAACAAATAATTATTTTTATCGAAAAAACCACAAGAAACTTAACAAAATTGTAGAAATTTTTTGTTCGTCCCAAATATCTTGAGAACAAACAATGATATTAGCTTTTGGGTATTTTTTTTTTCTATAAATAAGAATTTGTAAAAATATCCCATAACCATTTTTTTTAAGCAAAAAAACCTTACCAAAAAATCTTGAATTGTTTTTAGTCTCGAATATGTTAGGAACAAATAATCATATTGGTTTCTGGCTTCTATATATGTATGTACTAGATTATAATTGACAATCGGTAGGTTTTGTATAATAATTCAACAAACTGTTTTTTTTTTTAATGCAAAAAAAAAAATACAACAACTATACCAAAAATTGTTGAATACAAAAAAATAACATTGGACCTCTAGCTTCCGGGGCACCACAAATTGGAAGTTACTAGTGTGGGTCACACCCAGCCTTTTTTTGAAAATGCAATAAAGGACCGTATTGCAAGAGTCTCTTCAAAACAGACTGGTTGATTAGACTAAAAGTCGATTTATCGTTATTGCTAATTTGTATTAGTAAATATTTTCCTATTTGATAGAAATTTTAAGTCCATCAAGAATTTTTGGTTGACTTTTGTCTTGCCGAATTTTTTCGAAAAGACTCGTAATAAACCCCAAAATTAAAAAAAAAACTACAAAGGGCATAAGAAAAATAGAATTTTTCTGACACGTACCAAACACCAGCGTTGAAAATTCGTTTGTAGGCATATATTTGAGGGAAAATCAAATATAAGTTAGCGTTGCCTACCACAATTAAACAGTTACACGAGTTAGGAAAAATCTATTCAAATACAGACCGAAATAAACAAGCAATAGGTGTAGAAATTTTTAATTTTTGTTTGGTGCTACCACAAAGCTAAATCAAAAAGAAAAAAGTAAGGTACCGCACAAAGTAAATGAAAAATATAAGATTAGAAGACAAGCGGGAAAATAGTTTATGTGGGTCAATAAAATAACAAAAAGAAAACACCTCTTTTGTATATTTGAAAATGAAACAAAATAAAAAAAACTACAGTGGGAATAAGAGAAGACAAATTTTGGGGAGAGGTAACAACTACCAACATTAAATATTTGTTTTTTGGAAAATATAATTTTATTTAGTGTTACAAAAAACGTGATTTTGGAAAACGAAAAACGAATACAGGACGAAATAGGAAAAAAAAGTAGTTATACATATGCTAACATCATTTTGCGCTTAGGGAAGAATCAAAATTTGGTTGAAGATAAAACGGAGGGAAAATTAAATGTATGTATTAAGCAATTAAGAGCTCCGATTTTTGTTGGATTAACGGCTTAAAAATTATCCTTCCTTAATTATTTTTAAAGCTGAAGAAAAAAAACAATTTGGTGTAACTAAGCGCAAGTAAAGATGGAAGTGCGAATAAAGTTTGTTTAACAAATTTTTAGTTTTCTTAGTTCAATATAATGTTTGGATTGGTCTTCATAAAAAAGATGAACTAAATTGATATGTATGTATAAATTGGTAAAGATAAAATTTAAAAGAGAAAAAAGATTGTATAAATTATAAAGATTAAGGATTTATCTAGCATTAGCAAGTCATTTTCATTGTCCCCATCGTTACTCAAGGAGTGAAATCTGTAAATTTTTGCACATGGAAATATCTCAAATGAAAAAGATCTCTAAGGGCCAGTTTTTCAGTTCAGGGTTTACTCTGAGTTAAATCGGAGTAAGCTAATCCTGAAAATAAATTAATCCTGAGTTAAGGCAACGGAATTGCACTGGCAATAACTTTCAATATCGAAATTGAGATGGCGCTACAGCTGAAAAGGTCCTCAATTTGGTTCCTGAGTTAACTCACCAAATTACATGAGTTAACTCGGACTTAACTTAGGATTTCAATTGACTAAAAAACACACTTATGGAGTTAACTTAGGTTCAACCCCGAGACTAGGATGATCTCCCACTGAAATCTGGCCCCAAATGGCCAGAGATCACTTTTCTGAAAGATTTATCTCAAGTCAATTTTGCATATGAAAGCTAGCAATAGCTTTAAAAATGAGATAAGCGTTTCGCATTCCACCCAATATCTCAAGAACGAATAGAGATATCGACTTCGGTTGAATTTTATATTAAGGTTATATAATAGATAATAATATCGTTAAGTGAAGTTAAGTGTCGAAAGGATTAAAACAAAATTTAATAAGCGGTTTTTCTACTGCAGCATTTAAGAAAAACATGTTATACAGTCTCATTAGTCTCAAATATCTCGAGAAAAAATGATGCTATCGACTTCGGGTTAATTTTATTCTACGCATATTAACGTAATTAAAAGTTGATACAGACAGTTTTTTTTAATACAATTTTTTTAATTGTTGAAAAAAGCTTTTCTATGTAGATGTTGAGAAAATAGAAAATTACGAAAACACTTGTAAATTTTTTGTTGGTATAACACCGACCCCTTAAATAAATTTAATATAAATTTAATGGGAGAATTCAATATACAGGGTGTCCTGTAAATAATGGATAACCTTGCAACTGGTTATAGCAGACCTTATGACCTTTCCAGAAAAAAATATAAAAAAAATATTTTCCCAGTGGTAACTTTGTTATGATGTTTTTTCCAAAAGTTGTTAACAAGTACTACTTTCCTCAAATACGTGAACGCTATGACCATGGATGAACAATGTTTGCTATTTTTTATTTTTGTAATATTCTAGAATGCCTGTTGTAATAGATAGATGTTAAGATTTTTAATAGTAGTTATTGCATTTTTTTTAATATAATTTCTTAAAATATTTTTTTCAGTACACAAATTTATTTTCAAAAAAGTTTGACCACCTCTAGTAAAATAAAATTGTATGAGAACATGAATGGCCAATTACTTAAAAAAGTTGTCCATTTAATGCACTTTCCAAAATGGTATAACACATGCTTGTGTATTAACAAAATAACCAAGAAAATTTGTCAGTCATCTAATAAAGCAGCTTTTAACATTTTCGCAAAATGTCTACTAAAATGTTAAAATAACCTTCCAGTTTGGGTTGGACACAGATTTTCTCTTTTGATGTGTAAGGGGGCTCAGTGCAAGTATAAAACTCGATTTTAGGTGTTGAAAGCCCCACCATTTGGCCACCATATTGAAAAACGAGTTCTGAAAAGTTTTCCGTGGCAACTTAAATTTAATTAGTCTTAGAAAAAAAACTTTGGTACAAATTTGTAGCAAATTCAATTCTCTTCAATTTATGTTAATGCACTTTTTACCCTAAAGATATAAATAAAAAAAGTTATAATCAAAAAACATATGAATTTTTTCAATGTTTAAATTTTGATTATAACTTTTTTATTTATAACTTTAGGGTAAAAAGTGCATTAACATAAATTGAAGAGACTTGAATTTGCTACAAATTTGTACCAAAGTTTTTTTTCTAAGACTAATAAAATTTAAGTTGCAACGGAAAACTTTTTAGAACACGTTTTTCAATATGGTGGCCAAATGGTGGGGCTTTCAACACCTAAAATCGAGTTTTATTTTTGCACTGAGCCCCCTTACACATCAAAAGAGAAAATCTGTGTCCAACCCAAACTGGGAGGTTATTTTAACATTTTAGTAGACATTTTGCGAAAATGTTAAAAGCTGCTTTATTAGATGACTGACAAATTTTCTTGGTTATTTTGTTAATACACAAGCATGTGTTATACCATTTTGGAAAGTGCATTAAATGGACAACTTTTTTAAGTAATTGGCCATTCATGTTCTCATACAATTTTATTTTACTAGAGGTGGTCAAACTTTTTTGAAAATAAATTTGTGTACTGAAAAAAATATTTTAAAAAATTATATTAAAAAAAATGCAATAACTACTATTAAATCTTAACATCTATCTATTACAACAGTCATTCTAGAAAATTACAAAAATAAAAAATTAGCAAAAATTGTTCATCCATGGTCGTAGCGTTCACATATTTGAGGAAAGTAGTACTTGTTAACAACTTTTGGAAAAAACATCATATCGTAGTAACCACTGGGAAAATATTTTTTTTATATTTTTTTCTGGAAAGATCATAAGGCCTGCTATAACCAGTTGCAAGGTTATCCATTATTTACAGGACACCCTGTATAACGGCGTGTAATAAAATAACGCCAAAATATATTTGGTATATATATTTGGTTTCGTTTTCGAAAAATGCCAATTTGGCTTTATTTCATCGTGGTAAACGAAATAATTTGGAACTAAACCCATTTTTTTTCATTTTCTTGTTGGTATGGTATTGGTATGAACTGAACGAGTCTTTTTTTTTACTATTATGTTATGTGTGTTTGAAAACTTGAAACTTCGTACGAATTTGTATGGCGTTGCACAACTTGCTGTTAAAGCCGACAGGAATTTTTTTGGCAATTTGTGAATAGTAGCAACATAAACAGGTTACCAAAAAGACTATGATTATCAGGATACACAATCAACACATTAGGGTGTGTCATTTATTTCAACTCTGGAATTTCCACATCTAATACCTCCAAAAAGCTGCTTTACATATATTAAAATTAAGTTCTTCATTTGAAATTTTCGTTTAAGTTACTGGCCTTGGCTCGCTAAAAAAGCTTGAAAAGAACACCAAAAACGTTTGTTTTAGGCTATTGATTATGTCCTAAAAAACATGGCAATAAGGAACTAAGACGTTCATTGGATTTTATTGTAACAATCTTCAAAGGGGCCATTGGAGATGAGAAAATCGCGTAGAGCTATTAAATGAGAGGGTGCATTTTGGAGAGGGGGGTGCAAAAGCACCCTTTTTGGTTTTTGCATATAACTCGAAAACGGAGCAAAATTTTGAGATAATTCTGATAACCTTTTTGTAGAGAATAAAATTTACCATGGAAATGAATTTTTGAAAAAAAATTAAAAAAAATTTTTGTTAGCTAAATTTAAAAAAAATCATTGCAAAAAAAAGTGCAAAACCGCATTTTATGGCGAAAAAACGTTTTTGTAATGCTTTTTTAGGTATTTTTATTTTGAAAAGGTTTCTTTACAAACAAATTTGAGTGTCATTTTCAGTGCCATAAAATTAGCCTATAATATTATTTTGGATAGGTAAAAATTGATTTAAAATTTAAAATTTTCATGTATTCTTATTCCTACGATTCTAATGCAGCTTTTGGCAGGTATAAGATTTTAAATCTGAACAGTATTTTTTCGGCATACCAAACATACATACAATCACACACTACATACAATCAATTTTATAAAATGAAGAGCTGATTATTAACACTTCGGTTAGTCATAAAAGACATTAATGGTTTTATGGATTTATGTTACTCATTTTTTTAGTATGCCAACGACACCACTCAAATTATTTTTTTTTTCTAAAATTTAAAAAAAACTTAATTATTTTTGTAATCACTTGGAAATTGAATAAAGATTTAGTTTTCAAAAGTCACGCTGAAAACACCGCCTGACCGATGTCAATCCCTATAACACACGATCATTCTACTCATTGAAAAGTTTATGATACTCACAAAGACATAAACCCATTACGCATTACAAAATGTGATGAGGTACTTCAAACACAGGGCATGAGGTTCGGGAATGCTTAATGGTGCTAAGCGAAATGCACTGACTGATGGACGTATGGAATTGTTGAAGAAAGGGGATGTATTTTTCGATCAACATTATAAGGCCAGTAGAGGGTTATTTGAAAGTATGCGGCACTCGAAGAAAGGACAGAGTCAAAATAAAACACGGAAAATCTTAAATGAGCGATGAAATAGCATTCATATCTCAAGTAGATTTTGTGGGTTTTTGAAGTAATGGAATGAAGCATATTATTCTTGAGTTATTCCGCCCCTGCGACCAATATTGGAAAAAAATAGTATAAAAAGAAATCCATGAACAATGGACAGCATCAGCCAGCAGTGTTTTTTTAGTTTTACTTCAGGTCACACGGACGCTTAAGAGAGTTAACATTTTTTTTAAGCTTTAATATACCTAAATATCAATTAAATTCTCAACCTAAAAACAGTAGGTTTCTAACATTGATTTTTTTTGTATAATAAAGTATAAGTTGATTGGAAGCGGAATAAAGTGCGCACGAGATCAAAATTTCCTAACATTGAATTTTTGCATAATATTGAAAACTGAGTAATTTATATAAACATGCAACACCAACAGGGTGATACGGTTATCGTTTACGATTACGTTTTACCAAGAATACAATGGAAGCTTGCAATTATCGAGGAAATATTTCTGGGAGAAGATGGCAGACTTAAAACCTGTAAAATACGCTACGCAGATGGAACGACAACAAGACTACCTGCCCAATATCTGTTTCGAGTAGATAAAAATTCACCTTTTGTGGTGAAAGACTATTGAAAATTAAATATTATTTATTAAATAAAGTTATGTGTTCAGTAATGCTTTTCTATGCAACTTTATTTAATCTAAATTTATAGCTCTATAACATGCGGTGTTTTCCCAAAATAAAAAAATTTAAAAACATGAATAACTGTATGATTTTTTTGTTTTAACTTCAAATGTAAATCAATTTATGTTTTTTTAGTTGCAACAGTCCACAGTAGACTTTTGAAATACTTGGCTGGATTTTAAGTCCACAAATCAACTGTCAACTTCTTACTCAGGTATTCTTTATAAACTTCAGGTATGTTAAGGCCTTCCTCTTGTGGGTGGTTCGCAATTTTTGTTTGTTCGTACACACGTCTTATATGTGCTTAAGGTTTATGGATAGAAAAGTGGCTTTGATCTGGACCACAGCCATCAATAGATCACGAGTTCAGTCAAAGTTCATATACAAAAACTTTTGACAGAAATTTGGACCAAAAATCACAGAAACTCAAAGTAAAGGATCAGACCTAATGTAATTTAATATTCAAGGCGAAAACTGTTTGCTAAGTTACTCATTTGGCGTGTTTTATTGGAAAAATTTAAAGCTAGTAAGCTCCTTTGGTAAACAACAACGAACCCAAAAGCGTCGATAAATAGGTTAGTCAGTATAAAAGTGGGTATAAAAGTTGAGATAAAAATTCGTTAAGCTTGAACTTATGTGGTGCTGGACTTGGGTTGAATATAAAAGTGAGTAGCTATAGCATATTATTGGTGCATGCATTGCTGTGCTAACTATAATTACCAATAAAACGCAACTATTGAGTCAAAAATGTACCCTTAAGCAAATGTTACAGTTCTTTAAAAATAAAATGCACGACTGGATCGCACGTACTTGCTCTTATGTTCAAGTTGTGTGGAACTTAAGAACTTAAAAAAATATTCAAATAATTATAGAAAAAGTATAAAAAAGCATTCAAATCGTTCTTTTAATTGTATAAACATGCTGAAAAATAACAGTTTCTTAAAAATTAATTTTTTATATATAATATTTTTGTAACATTTTTCAAAAAAAAAACTTGGTATGCCAATTTTGAGTATATATTAATATACATCTAAAACAAAAATTTCAAAATAATTCATCAACCTGTTTTTGAAATATTGAATTTTCAAAAAAAAATTTTGAATCTTTTTTTAAAAATCCAAAATTTATTTTTTCAAAAATTTTGGTATGCAATATTATTTATATTCTAACAAAGCTTTTGTGCAAAATTTTTTATTGAAATCGGATGAGCGGTTAATGAGAAAACCAAAAATCAAAAAAACCATTATATGGCAGGTACCGTTAATAAATGTTTTTGGTGATTTTTTTTCTTACCACAAGGTATATCATATCTACAATAATACACTCATTTTTTTTATCAAAATCGTTGGAGCCGTTTTTGAGATAAATAAGCTTTTCCTTAACGGTTGTATGGCAAGTACCGTTATTTTTTGAGCTAAAAAAAAAAATTTCAATTTCCCCTCTGGAGAGTTACAAAAAAACCTTAAGTTCAAAATTTGAAGAAAATCGCTTCAGTGGTTTAGGCTGTAGGTTGAGGTACGGACAGACAGACAGAAAGACAGAATTGTGCCATCCACTTTTTTGGTGTTCTCTATCATCGTAATGTCATGTTTGATTGTTATCTCAAAACTTTTTTTTGCACGAATCCAAAACTTGCCCTATAGTACCTATATCGCAAGTAAAAAAAATAAGATTGGTGGTGAGAAAAAAAAGTTTTCGTCAAAGCAAAAATGTCTGGTGTAAACAAAATTTTGTTATTCGTCTACAACTTACAGTTAGCAAAAAAAAAAATTCATTGAGATTGTTCTATGCAAAAGCCAAGAATGACTGTGAGTGACATTGTTTTGCACGAAAAAAACATTCGTGGTGAATAAAAAATATGTTTTCGATACTAAATTTAAACTTCAAACAATTGATTTTTCCGCAAAAATTGCGCTCATAAGAAATACTCGTATAGTTTTTTTTCGTCAAGGAACTGAATACTTAGCTTTAATTAATAAACTGTAGGCCCTAAAGTGATAAACAATTTCTTTGTTGGTGCAAAACCGTTTTTGGATGTAAAAATAATTGTTTTCCATGTCTAGTCCTACAATTTATTAGCCAAGCCTAGTACGCCGCTGCTGATGTGAAACGGAAAATCCCCTACAAAAATGACACAACGAAACCATAAACGAAATATTTAGTTCTACTTTTCGTTGTGCAGTACGCTGTTCGACGAGCGAAATTGATAATTGTAACAGATTATTTGGAGAAGTTTACACTCTTTTTCGCACACAATTAACTATCCAGACCATTTAGTATGTGTGGAAAAGTGGCATTTGTGTTTTTTCATATTTATTTTTGTTGTTTCTCTCACTAACTATTGCATGGCTGACAATATTTTTTTTTTGCATTTCTATCTGTTTTAATTTTTTTGCAGTTTTCTCTCATGCCGACTGAAAAATGTCTGCTAGTTTAAGCTAATATGAAACGAAATTTTAAGTTGGTCTAAACCAAATAGTGAAAAAATAAAACAAATAATGTAATATGTAACCATGTATGTAATGGTAATAAAAGCAACTACAAAAAAACACAAGTGTCATTTTACCGCATAGAATAAATCGTAGAATTCTGTAAATAATCTTCTACTATTATCAATTTCGCTCGTCAAATAGAGTACTGCACAACGAAATATAAAACTTAATTTTTCGTTTATAGTGAGGGGCTAGAAAGTTTTACATAGATACTAGCTAGCTAACTCAAGAAATTCTGTAGGGCCTCGCCATGAAGTAACTTTTTTCATCGAGACAGTAAAAAAAAATTGGTTTTACTGGGATTTGCTCCTGCAATCTTTTGATTACCAGTCTGTAGGCAAAATAGTTATGCAATGTTGAAAATGAAAAACTAGGTACCTATATACTTTAATTTTTCTTACTACAGTTGCTAGCGAGGACCTCGCGAGAATTTGACAAGTTTGCCTTGTCTAGATTTCCCCTACCGAAGCCTTTCCAGGGCATCGATTAAACTTGACAGACTTGCCATTTTTCCAGGCGGGTTGTCATTTTTGTGTGGGACTTTTTGTTTCACATCAACGGCGTATTTAGTTTTCGGAATTGGTATCTTATGTTAATAGTGTGGTTAAAATAGTGAACTTATTTTATAAAAAAAATAAAGCATGATTATTTACACTTTAGGTATAATCGCTGTGAATCGCTGTCTTCGCCACATCCTAAAGGTTCGCTGGCCAAAAATAATATCAAATGAGGAATTGTGGCGCAGGACAAGTCAAGAGCGACTGGACTACAACACAAGAAAGCATAAATGGCGTTGGATTGGCCACACACTGAGGAAACCAAACGATGAAATTGCAAAGCAGTCCTTTGAATGGAATTCTCAGGGTGCACGGCGGGTTGCAAGACCAAGAACAACATGGAACTCAACTGTCTTAGTGGAAGCAGAATCCCAGAGAAAGACGTGTACAAAGCTAAAGTAGCACATACCTTGCAGTAGACCGTGAAGGATATGGAAACGTATTGTCGACGCCCTATGCCCCAGCCGGGGTGATAGGTATAATCGTAAAGAGTACCTTATATATTTGCAAATGGAGAGACTTTCGAACTTAAATGAGATAGTTATATCAACAAATAAATGTATAAGTTAACGACGACAAGTTAACTTCGACGAATATTGTGCTTCCCACGAAAAATGCTGACATGCAGTCTGGGCGATGACACCAATGTTGCAGCGAACGATTTCCAATTCTTGGAAACATGAAGGCAATGTCTTGGGAAATAAATAATAATGCAGTTATGCTACGTAATCATTAAATAGGTATTTAAGTTCTAGATTTTAGGAAAAATTATGCATTAAGTTCTCGAAGGCAGAATCGCTGCCAGTTTGTGAAATAAAATAAATAAAATAATAAAGACATACAAAAAAGAGTAAAAGAATAAAGATTCTTTTTTTTTTAATAAAAATTTAAACAATAAAAGTTTAACTGGCGCCCGAGCAGGGACATTTAAAATCAAGTATCGCGAAAAAATCTAAGTGTCGTTCGTCCCGGTAAAAGTCCCTAAAAGTAGGCACAATCGGTTCGTATAGAAAAAAGACATTTAGTATACCGAAAAGTGTTCTCAAGTAGTCCCCTCGGTTCGCGATATTGATTTTAATAAATAAGTGTCCTGAAAGAATCCCTTTAAAATTGTGACAATTTTAAAATAAAGTGAAAACAAAAATATAAAAATAAGTGTCCTGAAAGAATTCCTTTAAAAATTGTGACAATTTTAAAATAAAGTGAAAACAAAAATATAATAAACTGTTGCAGAATTTGAAAAAGACAGTTTTAAAACAAAGTGAAAACCCATAAATTGCTGGAGAATTGGAAAAAGGGCCCCTTAGTAGCAGGAAAGCAAAAAGGACGTAGTTGAACTACACGCCGCTCCACAGACATGCGTATCATCTTTTTACTGTAAGAATTTTAAATATTTACGTATCTTAAGATAATTAATTTGAAAAATAAAAATATTTTAAACAAAATTTAAATTTCATATTGAGAAAAATTAAGAAATCAATGGTTAAGAATATTATGAAAAGATTTATATAATTCATGAGAAACAATTTACAATTATTTTAAAGGTCATAAAAACTTCATTTTCCTTTATAAAAAAGAAATTCATAACTAAATAAAAAGTGATATAAATTAAAAACCTTATTATTTTAAGAAATATAAAAAAATATAATAATAAATATTTGCGAAAATAAGTGAAATCAATGAATGCCTTGCAACGTTACTTAAAAATATTTTAAATACAAACTTAAACGTAAAGGAAAATTTAAAATCGAAATCAATTTTAAGATAATTAAAACCTTAGGACAAAAATATTTAGAAAATAATAATTAGGTGAGAAATCTTTAAAGAAACAAAAAACCATGTCGAATCCAGACAATCTTGTTAGACCTCCCATGGTCCCCCAACAAAATCCTACAATGCAACAAAACAATAGCATAAATCGTGTAGAATTACAGAACTTAGTCACCTCCATGGTAGCTCAAGCCCTCCAAACGGATGGTAGGCGCATTGTTCATTCTATAATGAACCCCAACTCTGATCAATTCGCAGGAATTGATCAAGTTATCAACCCAGATCAACGAGGAAATCTTGCAGACCTTGATAAAATACCTGATGTTGTCAGAAGCTTGAGAGAGTTTTCTGGGCAACCAGGCGAGTTTAGTTCATGGCGCAAAAGCGTCGAAAGAATACTTAGGATCTATGATTCTACAAGAGGCTCCCCAAAATATTTTGGCATTATAAACGTAATCCGAAATAAAATTGTTGGACATGCAGACCATGTTCTCGAGTCCTACAATACGCCTCTTAATTGGGAAAATATTTCCAGATGCCTAACGCTTCATTACGCAGATAAGCGTGACTTGGGAACTTTAGAGTACCAATTAACTTCTTTAGTACAGGGTAAGTCTTCTATACAGGACTTCTATCAAGAAGTCTATACTCATCTCTCATTGATTCTCAACAAAATTTCCTCTATGGAAATGGGAGCAGAAGCTTTGAACATGTTAATGCATGCTTATAGGGACAAAGCCCTAGACACCTTTATAAGGGGTCTTAAAGGCGATCTGCCTAGGCTTCTCGGCATCCGAGAACCTTCAGATTTACCCCAAGCATTACACTTATGCTTAAAGCTCGAAAATCAAAATTATCGTGCTCAGTATGCAATAGCATCAAATAATAATACGAAGAGAATCCATAATGCAATGCCCCCACAACTTCCTCCCAGAAGAACACATACTAATAATTCCTTACCCAATCGTCAAATCCCATTCTACCCACAGCTTGCCCACTTTGCACACGTCCCCCGTCCTGTAATGAATTATAACAATCGACAATTCCCATTCAATAATAATGGTCCTAGACAACCACCCTTCCAAAGCAATCCTTTCCAACATCAACATCAATCCTTTAATCAAGCTCAAGGAAACAACATCAGACCACCACCAAGGCCACAACCAAGACAGGATCACATGGAAACATCAACTATTGGATCAGCTAGAGTGAATTACGTTAATAGACCGCAGTATCAACAACAACAGAAAAACTGGCCACCAGCACCAAAAAGAGCCAACTATCAACCACAACAACCCAATTATCCTAGTAAACTACAAAGGAATTTTCATCTGAATACATCATATCAAGAAAACCCAGAAGAGTCAGAACTGAAGCAATACTTCGACGCCTCTCAGTTATATGACCAACAATATGCACAAACTTTCAATAATTACATAGAACCCATAAACAATGAGCAAGTAGATGATAATGTCACTGAAATAGTTTCTGAACTCAGCGACATCCATTTTTTAGGTTAGCGAGCTCTTCGTTACCCTATATTGAAGTAAAAACATCTGGTGACGAAGTGCTTAAAATTCTTATCGATACAGGCTCCAATAAAAATTACATTCAACCCTCTTTAATAAAAAATCCAATACCCAATGAAGAAAAGTTTTATGCCAATTCGGTAGGAGGAAACGTAGAAGTGACACACCACACTTTTGTCAATTTGTTCGGAATAAAAGATCTTAAAATTAAATTCTTTCTTATGCCTCATTTAAAATCTTTTAATGCTATCCTCGGTAATGATAGTCTAAAAGATTTATCCGCAGTTATCTATACTCGTCATAATTACATGACAATTAAAGGCTCTACTAAAATTCGAATTAAGCAGCTCGCTGCACAATCAGTCAATACTTTGTCATTGCGAACGCAACATATGACGACTGAACAAGAAGCCTCTATAAAAACACTTGCATGGAAGTATTTAAAATTATTCGATGATCCGGACGAGAAATTAACCTATACCACCGTTGTAAAAGGAGAAATCCGAACAACTTCAGACTCACCCGTCTATACAAAATGTTATCCTTATCCAATGGCCCTCAAAGACGAGGTGGAAAGCCAAATACAGGAACTGGTCAAAAATGGTATAATAAGACCTTCAAGATCGCCATACAATTCACCCGTGTGGATTGTTCCCAAAAAGTTAGATGCATCCGGCAAAAAAAAGTATCGATTGGTGATCGATTACCGCAAACTTAATACCATCACTATTCCTGACAAGTACCCAATACCTGAAATCAATCAAGTGTTAGCGCAACTAGGCCAAAATAAATATTTCACTGTCATTGATCTCAAAAGCGGATTCCATCAAATCCCTCTCAAAGAAAGAGACATTGAAAAAACAGCCTTCTCGGTGAATAACGGGAAGTATGAATTCACCAGGCTGCCTTTTGGTCTGAAAAATGCTCCATCCATTTTTCAGAGAGTGCTTGATGATATATTGAGGGAACATATTGGTAAAATATGTTTCGTTTACATCGATGATATCATCATTTTTAACAAGAACGAAAAAGAACATTTGCAGAGTATTGAGACTATTTTCAAAACTCTTGAAGCTGCCAATATGAAAGTGCAGCTAGACAAGTGTGATTTTTTCAAAGAAGAAGTTGAATTCCTTGGATTCCTGATTTCTTCCGATGGTATAAAAACTAATCCAGAAAAAGTAAAAGCAGTACTCGAGTTTCCACTACCTAAAACACTCAAGGATTTACGTTCATTTTTAGGCCTGTCAGGGTATTATAGACGTTTTATTAGGGACTATGCTAAATTAGCAAAACCCCTAACAGCCCTTCTAAGAGGGGAAGACGGACGCTTGTCCAAAAACCTCTCTTCTAAAAAATTAATTAACCTTAATGATGAAGCAATAGAAGCATTCGATAAATTAAAAAAATCCCTAGCATCAAGAGACATAATATTAACCTATCCCGATTACAAAAATGAATTCGAACTTACAACCGACGCTTCAAACTACGCTCTTGGCGCAGTTTTATCCCAACAAGATAAACCTATAATGTTCATTTCAAGAACTTTAAGTAAAACGGAAGAGTCTTATGCCGCAAACGAAAAAGAAATGCTGGCTATCATATGGGCTCTGAATTCTTTTCGAAATTACCTCTATGGCTCAGCAAAAGTGAAAATTCTAACAGATCATCAACCCATCACATATGCTCTAAGCAACAAAAATAATAACTCAAAAATGAAACGTTGGAAATCAGCGTTAGAAGAATACAACTATGAATTAAGATATAAGCCAGGTAAATCCAATGTTGTTGCCGACGCACTGTCAAGACCACCTCTCGTCTCTCAGATAAACTCCCTAACAGCCTCCCAACATAGCGATGAAAGTTCATCACATGAACTTATACCAGCAGTAGAAATCCCAATCAACGTATTCAGAAATCAACTTATCCTTCTTATAGGAGAAGATAACTCTTATCAACTCCAATTTCCTTTTCCAAAATTCCGTAGACATACCTTTGTTCAACCTTCCTACTCTAAGGAAAACATTATCTCCATATTCAAACGATACCTCATACCTAACATAATAAACGGGCTCATGACCAATGAAGAAACCATGGGAATCATCCAAAACCTTTACCCACTTTACTTTAAAAACTATAAAATCCGCTTCACTCAAACAAAAGTTACTGATCTGCTCAACTCAGCTGAACAGGAAGAACATATTCTTAAAATTCATAACAGAGCTCATAGGAATGCTCGTGAAAATAAAACGCAGCTACTCGAAAATTACTATTTTCCACAGATGAATGCAAAAATTAACAAACTAGTTAAACAATGTCAAATCTGTCAAGAGCACAAATACGATCGACATCCGCAAAAACCTGAACTCAAACCAACTCCCATTCCTCAATATCCAGGCCATATCCTACATATAGATATCTATTCAACTGAAGATAATCTAGTTCTCACTGCTTTGGACAAATTCTCAAAATACGCTCAAACAAGAATCCTTAAATCAAGAGCAGTACAAGACATATTGGAACCTTTAAGACAAATCCTATTTGCTTTCGGTGTTCCTAAAATTGTCGTCTTCGACAATGAAAAATCGTTTAGTACATCATCCATATGTTTTCTCTTGAAAGATCAATTAAAAATAGAAATTTACAAAACACCCCCGCACTCTAGTACAGTCAATGGACAAGTGGAACGGTTCCACTCTACACTCTCGGAAATAATGCGTTGTTTGAAAACTGAAAAAATCCACAAATCATTTCTTGAATTATTAGACAGATCAGTCTACGAATACAACTGCTCAGTTCATTCTACAATAGGAAAAAAACCCATAGAAGTATTCTTTGGCAGAAATGTTAGCACTGACCCTGAACAATTTGAAAAGGCTAGAAAAGAAAACATAATAAAATTGCAAGAAAAACAAAACAGTGACTTAAAGTATCATAACAAGAAAAAACACCCCATTAAAAATTACTCACCTGGTGATATAGTTTATATCAAAGTTAACAAAAGATTAGGCTCAAAACTAACACCCCGCTACAAGAGAGAGATAGTCAAAGAAAATAAAACCAAAACTATTGTAACAGAATCCGACAGAATAGTACATAAAGCAAATATAAAAAGTTGAAATTAACCTTTCCTTCCCTACAGGTACTTTATCCCTTTCGTCATCACAGAAGTTAGAATACTCGATTATTCTAATTCAGAAATAATAGTTCTAAAACATGGACTTGCGAGAATCCAAACCGGAAGCATCAAATTCATCCACATCATAGAAATACCTCCCTATGAAGACTATATAGCAAAAACTTCATCCCTCCTATACGAACATATCCCACCTAAAAATGCTTTTTTTCCCATCCTGGAACACGAACTCAAGCATACTAAGAACCTTATAAATAACATCAAAATAAACAGAGCAAAAAGATCCCTTAACTTTATAGGCTCAGCCTGGAAATGGGTCGCGGGTAATCCCGACCACGATGATTATGAAGTAATGGTTAATAAGATAAATAATGTTTTAGAAAATAATAACAATCAGGTTTTAATAAACAAGGCATACATTGAAAGAATAAATAAATTAACAAATGTAACTAACGAAATAATGAACGAATTAAAAAAAGATAAAACCTTTGCAAACGAATTAGTATTAAGTCTACTTTATAAAACAAAGCTTATAAAAGAGGAAATAATTAATATAATTTATGCAATCGAATTAAGTAAGAAAAATATCGTAAGTTCAAATATACTTTCCAAATCAGAAATTGATATAATATTGAAAAATATAAATAAAAATAAAACAAATGCACCTTTTAGAAATATCGAAGAAGCATTAGAATTTGCCGAAATAAAAGTCGCAATGGACATATCATCTATTCTTTATATTTTAAGCATCCCAAAAACGGGAAACGAAACATTTGAAAAACTAACTGTAAAACCATTGATAAAAAATAATAATGTTGTTAATAAAATCTCAAATGCAAATATTTTAAAGAAAAATAATATTATATATGGCATAAAGAATGAATGTAAAACAATAAATGATTTATCTTTATGTAAACAATCTAATCTCTTAGACTTAAGTAATGATAAATGTATTTATAATTTAATAAGAAATGAAAATGCTACATGTAAAACAACGAACAGTCAACACATCCCACAAGTTGAAGAAATAGAACCAGGAACGATGCTTTTAAACAATTTCGATGGTAACATAGAAGTAGATAATATCACCAGATCATTGAATGGCACCTATCTTATTAAATTCTCCAACACTACATTAAAAATCAGGAACCAACAATATATTGCTGATGAAATAACTAAAATTAATGAACTACCACCACTACTACACGCAGTCTCCGAAGAATCCGAAATAGAAGAAATTCTGTCCTTACAACTTATGAAGGAACTCCATTTAAATAATACAAACCACATCAACAAAATTCAAATAGAAAAAGAAGTTTATCAATGGATCAACTATTCAATTTTCACTCTAATATTCCTGATCGCAATAATACTTAAGATGAAAAATTGGAACAGAAAGACTCCTGAAACAAAACTTACACCAGTATTCATACCTACAGAAACAAGACCAAAAAGCTCGTCATCATATCCCAATATCTCAGATCATCCCAGCATCTACAAGATCCCGTATTTTTAAAACGTGGACGTTTTCACTTAAGAGGGGAAGAGTTAACGACGACAAGTTAACTTCGACGAATATTGTGCTTCCCACGAAAAATGCTGACATGCAGTCTGGGCGATGACACCAATGTTGCAGCGAACGATTTCCAATTCTTGGAAACATGAAGGCAATGTCTTGGGAAATAAATAATAATGCAGTTATGCTACGTAATCATTAAATAGGTATTTAAGTTCTAGATTTTAGGAAAAATTATGCATTAAGTTCTCGAAGGCAGAATCGCTGCCAGTTTGTGAAATAAAATAAATAAAATAATAAAGACATACAAAAAAGAGTAAAAGAATAAAGATTCTTTTTTTTTTAATAAAAATTTAAACAATAAAAGTTTAACTTATACTGGGCTCTCATCACGTCTGGTCTTTTATGTTTATGTATGTAGAGTTCGTCTCTTTCTCGTTGCAAGCTATATTTCCATTTTATTCAAAATATTTCAATGAATCATGAATAATTGAATGATAAAGAAGGAAATAACTCAAGCGTAGTAGACTTTTTGGGACAGCAATGATTCTTTTTGACCTGACCCAGTCGATGAATCTGAAACAGAAGTATATCAAGGTTGTAATTCAGACAAAGAAATCGCAGCTGCTGATTCTGAAGGCAATGAAACTCAAACTAATCATGCATTCTTTTCTATAAATGCGGTAAAAGGTGGGAAAAGGAACATTTTTTAGACACCGACTAACTATCTTTAAAAAAAAAATGTAGATAAGTAGGTGATTTCGCAAATCAAAAATGTTTTCATCTGAAATTTGGTGAGTTCTTTTGTCAGCTCATTTAATTTTGGATGGCCTTGGCAATTCAAAAGAACTCTCCGGTCCGGAATGCCAATAAAACAAACAGGCACATGCAGTTTGATTCTGAAGTTTTCGTATCCCTGTATTTGTGCAACTTCACATGCGGATGCCGAAATAGTTATTCACATTTGGAAACTTGGCGGACACAAACGAGTATGATAATTTTCAATTAAGAAAATGGGAAAATAATATTCTGAACGGAAAATAATTGTTCTTAGAAACAGTAAAATGTGTAAAATTTACTTATTTTTTGCTTAAAATTTACTTTTTGCAATATTTGACAACACTTTGACAAATATGTGTTTGAATGTGTGAGTAGTTCTGATGGTTGAAATGAAATTCAGAATCGTTTTCTGTTCTTTTCAGGAGAAGAACTGTCATTCTGAATGCCAATAGAACGCTTTCAGAAGAGTTTACGTGCATTCCGAACGCTTCTGGATTGCCAATCGAAAAGGCCATGAGTTTCAGTTGGCCGTTAATCGCTTCATGTTGCTTTTTTTTCTAGTCCCATTTTTCGTACATTGAGTTTTGACATTTTCTTACAAAAGTTTTTCATAGTTTTTCAACTATAGCCTCGTATGCAGATCGAGCTAAAATTTCGCTCCCATACAAAATTCTCTCCAAAATTTAGCCAAGCTAAAATTTAGCCAAACATTTTAGCCGATAGGTACGCAGCTCCAGCTAAAAAATCAAATTTTCGTTTCTTACTGAACGCACTCATCTGTCAAAATTTAGCGCGTGAAACAATTGTTCGGCACATTAATTCTCGAGTTAAATTTTGGCAGGTTCATTTATTTGTGAGATTATGTGAGCTTTACATTGAGAAACTGAAAATTGAGATCGAGAAATATTCAAGGACAAATGATTTAACAATGCCAAAAGGAATAATCTATTTTATTTGATTATTTTAACTTGAAATATTGAAAGAAAATTCTTTGAAACTGTTGAATAAAATTTCTTTTCAGAGAACAGCTGTTTTCTGTAATGTATTCTCCACAAAAATCTTGTGTCAAAATTTAGCTAGGATTTTAGCTGGTGTTTGGAGAGAAATGTGGGAGCGGAATTTTAGCTCAATCTGCGAACTAGGCTTATCTCCAAATCGGTATGTTCGTTATGTTTTCCAACCAAATTTCGTGCAGATTTTGTTGAAATAATCTTTTCGAAATGTGTATTTGTAAGGGAAATGAGGTGATTTGAAATCGAATTTGGAAATTTTCATAGAAATTACCTCATTTGACCTAATGAAAATGTAGAATATTATATAATTTGGTTGAAATCATACTGTAATGGGCAAGAGAAGTAAGAGCACTTTCGTTTATACATGTACCGTTATACGTACCTCATAGTTCTCAAATTTAAAATAATCATCAGAATTTTTGAAATGTGCTACAACTTACAACCAATATCAACCACTGAACGCACTCATACTTCATCTGACATTCATTTGACATTTTCCGTGAAATGAAAATAAAAAATTTCTGGAAATTAACCACATGCAGCACTCATCGTCGTTTTCGTTAACAAAATCGAAAGAAAAGAATCACAAATATTTGCTTTGTGATTCCTTTCTAATTGCATTTAACCATAGATAAAATAAAAAGTATATATTCTCAAAGAGGGATTATCATTTGGTTATTGTATTTCTAAATTGAGTTGCTTATAGCAGACGCACTTGAATCTATACCGTGTAATGGGCGATAGAGATTGGAGACTATTTGTTTACGGTGGTGTCGCATCAATCACAGCTGAATTTGGTAAGTGATTGTACTTAAATTAAGCCCTAGCATAGCACTTGATTGAGAAAACCTAATCCACTGCTCAACTCCCCGTCAAAACATTGCATAATATGTATGTTTTTTTGTTATTGACAAAACGGTGCGTTTTCCATTTGTAGGTACATTTCCTATTGATACATCGAAAACCCGCCTTCAGATTCAAGGTCAAAAGATCGATGGAAAATTCACACAGCTTAGATATCGTGGCATGATAGACGCATTTATAAAAATTACCAGAGAAGAAGGAATCGGTGCTTTATATTCTGGGTGAGTTTTAAGCTACCTTAATAGACGGAACTTGTGTAAGAATAGAGGTCCAATTTCATAGCATCTGGCCAGCAGTACTGCGACAAGCAACCTATGGAAGCATAAAATTTGGAACTTATTACTCTTTAAAGAAACTCCTGGACGAAAGAGGCTTGCTCATCGATGCTGAAACCGGCCGCGAACCAGTATGGAAAAACATGGTGTGTGCGGGGACAGCTGGAGCCATATCTAGTGCAATTGCCAATCCTACAGATGTTCTTAAAGTTCGCATGCAAGTTCACGGGAAGGGTACACAAGACAAGGGACTCGTGGGGAGCTTCCACGATATCTACAAATACGAAGGAATTGGAGGTCTATGGCGCGGTGTTGGACCAACAGCTCAACGGGCGGCTGTCATTGCTGTTGTCGAACTTCCCGTTTATGACTTCTGCAAGGTTCATCTCATGAGCAATTTCGGAGATCATGTAGCCAATCATTTTATGTGAGTTTAAATAACATAGGCTTGGGATGCGATTTCTCAAACCTTTAGTCTTTTCGTTGCAGATCTAGTTTTGTAGCTGGTTTAGGAAGTGCAATTGCTTCTACGCCAATTGATGTGATAAGGGTTTGTTGAATTTTATAATCTTCATTGTAAATAGCTTGATAATATTTTGGATTTTTTTAGACAAGGTTAATGAACCAAAGACGTATAGCTGTAGCAAATGCAGGAACTACTGCAGCAACTCTGTATACAGGAAGCTTTGATTGTGCTCTTCAGGTAAGTTTCTTATATTACAAAAGCCAGGAAAAGTACTGATTTATAGATTCAAGGAACACATGGCAGGTTCACAGTTTTTGAAATTATTTACATTATTCTGGTTTTAAGTTCAGTAACTTTAAAAAATAAAGGTCTAACCTGAATCTATTTGACTGACTATAATCACAACCAAATTATTCTAATTTTAAAAATTAAAAAGCCTTAAGAAAGTCTAAGGAACATTTTCCATCATATTCTTTTTAAAAAGCCACAAAATCTTCAGCCAAAAGACTTTTTAACTCCACCGTCCAAAATCTAAAAACTCAAGTTTAAATTCAATTTTTTCAACGATTATAACTCCATTACTATAAATTTTGTTCTGATAGACATCGGTACTTCGACGAAGAGAATACTAAAGATCTTCGAATATATTCATCAGCCGGAGATAGAATAGAGCTGAACCTATTAAGTTTGTGTTTTGTTTTTTTTAGGGCTTTTATGTCTATTATATGAAGTACTTATTAAATTTATAAATATTCCAGATTTTAGATTTTTATCTGATTTTAGAAATCTTCAATCAGGTCAGGTTTATAAGATATTCTTTCCTTAAATTAAAAAAACAAATTTGTGGATCAGTGTTCAAGATAAAAATTAATTTGACTTGCCACTTTTATTTCTTGTTCAACCAAAGTAATCTGGAAACCAGAATCTTTTATGCCTATTATGGTTTTTCCATCAGTAAAGCTCATCACAATACATGAAAAGCTCTCTGTTTTAGTAAAACTAAACAACCTGCCAAGAAATTACAAAAATATTTTTTAGTAAAAACAACCTACCTGTACCTGGATTGATATGATTATTCTCTTTTTTTATAATAATAGTGTAATATTAATAATAATCTTTTTACATTTCATTTAGACTGTTCGAAATGAAGGAGTTTTTGCACTGTACAAGGGTTTCATACCCACTTGGATACGTATGGGTCCTTGGAACATTATCTTCTTCATAACGTATGAACAACTCAAGAAGTTCTAGTAGTACAAACAAAAAACAACTTCAAACTAACGAAGAACCAAAAGTGGCTAAGGACAAGTTCAAAAGATACTATGTTTTTGAATACTTTTTTTCGAAAAAATAATCATCACCCAATTGCACTTCAATTTTCTTGCCTTGAAGGCCTCGTGGGTGTACCTCTTATTATATAGTTTAGACATTTTTAACTATACAATTCGATTATAAACAGATACATATATATATATATAAATAATTTTTTCTTATTGGCACGCCAAAAGTAGATTAAAAAACATAAAAAGAAGACACTTTTATGAATGTTTAAAAAAGTGAGAATAAGGTGTATTTATTAAAATGATGAAAAAGTATTTTCCTACATAAACAAAAATGAACTGTACAAACATTGTATGCTTTTAAATGGTAGCATTTATAAAAAAAAATCACATACATATTTAGTTAATAAACAATTATGGTTGCAGTTAAATGAGTTTAGAAACAAGCATTGATAAACATGGTTTATCTGCATATTTATGAGAAACAGTTGTGTTAAGTTTTAAAAGTTTTTTTTTTTTAATAATTTAAATCTTTATTTTTCCTGTATTATAATAATAAATTTGACATTTATTTTGTTAACATAAGGCGTAAACAAATCTCAAAATAAAATACTTACGAAACCTGAAAACTATTTTTGTTTGTCAAACCAATTATCTCCGTGGGCCGATTGTGCAGGTTCAGTTTTTTGAAAGAAAATGATGTCTGTTCGGGTATCTCCCAAAACTGAATTTCTACGAATTTAGCCCAAAGTTCTGTCAAAGCTCATATAAAAAAAAAAAATTCGTAGAAATCATGGTATCACTGCCGGTGTCTACTATGGAGTTTGCACTAGTACAAATAGTACGTCCTCATAATTTGCAGCAGTATAAAGCATTATGACCAAAACGTTCACCAGCTCTCTATAAGCGTTAAAATGCAACCTTTAGCAAGAAAAAAACCTCTGCCGACTTGGCTTATTACTCAAAATTAAGTCTTAACTACGTTGGCCAAAAAAGTACAAAAGTGTAAATTTTCAAACTCATTTTTGGATAATGTGTCTCACTGGAAAACTTATTAAAACGATGCAGAAAGCTTAAATTTTGGTTTAAAAAACAATTTGTATATTCTTTTTCACAAAGCAACTGCGCTAGCGAGAAAAAAAATATTTTTACTTTTGTAATTTTGCAAAAAGTGGCCAATGTAGTTAAGCCTTAAAGTATGCAAAAAATGCTATCACCACTTATCTCACATTTATGGTATTTATAATTTGTTTTTATATTCGCTTAGTTCATTAGCGGCGTTGTTTATCTGCAAGAGTACTTCGGGCGAATCATAATCATCCTTATTGTAGTTTCACCCGAACAACATTCCACCCGGAAAAATTTTACTTTTCGCCTGCTATTGAGTTTCACCCGAAAAATGTGTAATGTGTGCACTCACTTTATCACATATTTTTTGGCGGGAACGAAAGAAAAACCACGGGTACTAATCAGCGTTGCCGGAAAATATTTTTTTAAAGTGCCATTGCCAACAACAGAAAGTGCCATTTTGGGCCCCTGGGTGCCACCAACGGAATAAGTAAAAAATATCTTTTGACTTGTGTGTCGTTTTTCATTGTTGAAAGGATTTGATTTTTTTGCGAAAAGATTACCACTTGTCTATTCTTTTCATATTTTATCCAAGGGAGATCTCAAGGTGCTATCTTTCTACTTTGGGAGATTTGATCTGTTTTCATCCCTACATGCATACATTCTTCTGTCAAACGTCGAATCGAAATTTGACAGTTTGTTTGTTTTCAAATATTTGTTCAGAAAACAAAGTGTGTATGTCTTACCTACCTGTGTTAATTGTCTTTTAATAGATACTACTCAAAATGATGCCCAGATGTTTAATTCAAAAGTCCGATTCGGGATTTTAAAATAAAATCTTTCAGATTCTAATGAAATATGGTATTAATTTAAAAGAGTAAATATTTTGACAGATGACAATTAGTAGTGTTGCTTCTTGGGTTGTGTTAAAAATTATACAAAATTATTTCTTTAGCATCTATATGGAACTTAATATTTTAAGTATGCAAGTGTTGCTTAAAAACATTCTAAGAAATATTGTTAGCTTATACTATGTTCCCACCAAAACGAAATCTGAGATTTCAGCTGAAAAATTTGGAGTTCTCGACTTGGTGGAGCGGGATTTCATTAAGATTTCGTTGAAATCTAGAGTTTTCATTGAGATTTCGTTGAAATTTCCATGAAATCTTGTTCCATCAACTTGAAATATCAAAAGTTTTCAACCGAAATCTCGGATTTCATTTTGGTGGGAACATAGCATTAAACAACATCAAAGTGCCATATGAAGTGTTAAGGCTCTCCCAAACCAACGCGAAACATTCGCCAACGACGCGAAATCATTCACAATAAAGGCTCTCCCAAACCAACGCGAAATCATAACGAATTATTCGCAAAGACAGATTTTTGTTGTTGTTTAGCGTTGTGTATCTTTCATATTTTGTGTAAAGGCTCTCCCAAACCAACGCGAAATCATAGCGAATCATTCGCAAAGAGAGTTTTTTGTTGTTGTTTAGCATTTTGTATCCTTCATATTTTGTGCTATTGTGAATGAATTCGTGTTGTCGACGAATGTTTCGGGTTGGTTTGGGGGAGCCTTAATTGTGAATGATTTCGCGTCGTTAGCGAATATTTCGCGTTGGTTTGGGAGAGCCTTAATACAAAATATGAAAGATACACAATGCTAAACAACAACAAAAAAACGCCTTTGCGAATGATTCGCTATGATTTCGCGTTGGTTTGGGAGAACCTTTAGAGTGCCACAGTGTCATTTGAATGAAAAGGTGCCATAAGTGCACGATCGTGCCACATCGGCAACGCTGGTACTAATGGTGTCCAATGCGCAAGTTTTTTTTTGTTTATTTTAGGGAAAGGGAAGTTTGGGCAAAACTGATAATAAATACCTTTTCAAATTTTGGGTGAAATTTTCGCTCAACTTTCCATTACGGTAGCACGAATTTTCACACGCTAATTTTTATTCAGTAAATTTATCCTTCAAAGTAATAAATATCATAATTTAATTGCGAGGGAACTTTTATTTATGTTTTTAAAGTTTTTATTCAAAAGGTATGTTTGTCCAAAAATCTGTTGACATAGGTGCCTGTGTGGTTAGTGCCCTTTCACACGAGGAAACTGAGTTGCCAGCAACTTTTAGTTCCAAGGTGAGAAGGGCAGGAGGAAAGAGGGGCAAACAGAATCTCCCCGGTCGAGGATTTGAGGAGATTTTTTGACATTTCCTTTCACATCTAGGTTTAGGTGTGTTCAACCAATAGACTTTCAAAGGAAATTTCAAAAATTGCCTGGCAATTTGTTTCCTCGTATGAAAGGTACAAGAGATTTTTAAGGAGATTAAAAGAAAACGTCAAAAAAATCTCTAGCAACTTGTTTCTTCGTGTGAAAGGGGACTTACATAACCTAAGCCAGTGCTTCCCAACCTATTTTGTAGTACTCCCCACCAAATCTTTTTCAAAACTCTTATGTCACCCCAACATAATACAATTTTAAGTGCCTTTCACATGAGCTGCGAACTGCGAATGCGAATAAATTTGTTTGGGCAATTCCAAGCGCAAATACCAACAAATTAATGTTTTAACACTTCGACGAAGTGAATAAACGACCCTATCTACAATCTGAAAAAGAAAACACGAACAAAAATTAGTTTAAATTGTTCAATTTAGCGTTTTTATATATTCTACGCGACCACCGACATATTTATGCGAACTGCCAAACACTTATTCGCAATCCACAACATCAGGACGCATTCCACAAATCTGCGAATGAAAAATTCGCTCGAATTTAACCTCAAATTTATTTAGCGCCCATTTTACTGGTTTATTTATTATGACAATTCGCGTCTTTCGGCGACCACTCATGTAAAAGAAATGTCAAAACTCGCGACCATTCGCAACAACAAAAAACTATCCTTGCGAATGATTCGCTATGATTTCGCGTTGGTTTGGGAGAGCCTTAAAACTGGCGATAAATCTTATGTCGTTTTTCATTGTTGAAAAGATTTGATCTTTTTGGGAAAAGATTTGCACTTTTTCTATTTTTGCATGTTTCATTCAAAAAAAGATGAGAGCTGAAGACGAAAGATGGGATCCTTCTAGTTTGAAAGATTTGATCTGTATTTACCCAAACATGCAAACATTCTTCTGTCAAACGACAAATCGAAATAGGGTAATTTATTTCTTTAGTATTTTTTATGACGGTACCATACGGCATTTTTATGTGTATGCCACAGATGTTTCATTCAAGACAGAAATTCTAAAATTTTAAAATTAAATCCTTCAGATTTCAATGAAAAACGACTTAATGCTATGTTCCCACCAAAATGAAATCCGAGATTTCGGTTGAAAACTTTTGATATTTTGAGTTGAAAAACTGGGAAAAAATTTCATAGAAATTTCAACGAAATATGTTTAAAAACTCTGGATTTAAACGAAATCTCCATGAAAATCGGCTGCACCAATTTGAAATCTCGAATTTTTTTTTGCTGAAATCTCGGATTTCGTTTTGGTGGGAACGTAGCATAACAGACAAATCAACAATCACATCTATAGCGGAGTCAGTCATTTCAAATTTTTGGAGCCAATGAAAATTGTCAAAATGTGTTTAACATATCAATACGGGCTACGAAACCAAATACCTTTGTTTTTGCATCGACAAGAGTTTTTCTTTCCTTGAAGTTGCTTATTAAATGTACCTATCTAGTTTTTGGAAAATATCAACTGAATAACTCACAAATGTATTACCATCGATTGTTATCGGACTTTCATTTTGGCTGTGTTGCAAGAGAATCAAAAAGTTCAATGAATCTTTTCAAATACATAGTTTCGAAGCCATCTTACTTCAGTGACTCTCATGGTCTTCCCTCTGTTCTTTTCAAAATAGCTGGAAGAAACGACGTTTACTATTCGACACAAACCAAATTTTGAATAAGCCATGATTAAAGACTCCCCCAAACCAACGCGAAACATTCGCCGATGACGCGAAATCATTCACAATAATACAAAATATGAAAGATACACAATGCTAAACAACAACAAAAAACTGACTTTGCGAATGATTCGCTATGATTTCGCGTTGGTTTGGGAGAGCCTTAAAGGATCCTCCAAACCAACGCGAAAAATTCGCCGGCGACGCGAAATCACAATAATACAAAATATGATAGATACAAAAGAGATCTTTTTTCTCCTTCGCAGTACTTTATCCTTGAAATCTATAAAACGATTGTAATGCTTCCGGATGTAAAATTGTCCCACTTTAAAATATAGAACTTTCCCCCTGCGGGGCGTGGGCGTGGGCCCCATACGTTGGGAAACACTGCCCTAAGCGGATCGACGGAGTGGCGTGAGCAAGACAGAGACCATCCAAAAAGGGAGTTATATCCTTAGAACCCGTGAAACGACCCATGCACACAAATTTTAATCCTTAGATTAAACAAAAAAAAAAACGTATATAATTCGCAAAAATGTACCGAAAGTTTCTTCACCGTAATATTTTATAGTTGTTCTCTAATGAGACCTTTAGTTTAATATAAAAAAAATCAACAATCAAGGGTCTAGGCGTATGCTACCGTAATGGAAAATAACCTAGAATTTTTTTCCAGGAAATTCTCCCAACTAATAACTGAATAGTTTTTCAAAATCCGAGACAAAAAAAATTTCCGGTGAAATATTTTCCAGGTGAAAGGTTGATTATTTATCGTTTTCCCGAAGATCAATGCTATATTTTTTAGTGCATTTTTTCTCCACTTTACCTATGTAAAATACAACAACCTATTTAGCATAAACTTTTTTTAAAACGAAGATAAAAATGCTCTAAAAAACAAGGCTTTTTTTTCATTAGGCATCAGTTTTATTAACAAAAAATGGATAATCTTTTTGATTATCTCCTTTTCACACCGAACAGAAATCTCAATTTCAAGCCACACGATTCCAAAATATACTTGAAACCGAACAGAAATCTAAATTTCAAAATATACTTGAATCATTCACACCACACATAATCTAGGTTTTGTTTCACATATTAAAAGAATTTAAATGCTTTAACAAAAAGACCCATTGCAATCAGCCATAGTCACAAGACACAATTTCATATATTTAACTTTTTCTCTTTTTCTGTAAAAAGGACTACAACCTGAATACACTGTACTCATAAATATAAAATCTCTTTCTTTCGGTTTTTTTTTAATGGGTAAATTGTTACATGGATTTGTGGTTGTCGAAATCTGGAAAATCTAGTTGATTTTGGTGAGATTATGGGCATTGAATAAATATAAATAGAAGTGACACCGCATTACTCAAAGCGCTACTAGAAGGTGTATGGCCAATAGAAACAAATAAATAGAAATTATGAAACTTTTGCGTACGCAAACCAGTTCTCAAAGGGATATTTATTTATTTAATATTTCCTTTATTACTGGTTTCCATGACGATTATGGGTCAATTTATTATTTTGTATTTAAATTTTGTTTACAATTTGTGTTACAAGGGATGGTGGTATTGGTTGCTTTTGTTTTTTTTGTTGCCATGACTATGATTTTTCAAGCTAAGCAGAAGATTTTATTTTTCTTATTGAAATATAGAACAAAATTATTTGAGGATAGTCTTATTATTATTTCATAATGTGTTTAGATACAAAAAAAAATATATGTGGGAAGTTTAGAGACTTGTTGAATTTGATTATTTATGTAGGGTGGAGGGTTCATTTTCATTTAGTTTCTTGTATAATTTCTGTGAAAAATAGTTTTTGCTCTCAGATTTTAATTTAGGGATGTAGCTATGTACATATGTACTGTACATACATATGTACTGTACATACATATTTACTGGCTCAATAGAGTAAGTCAAACACTTTGTTTTTGAAATCGTTTGGTCTCCTTCCGGCAGCCAAAGGGCGTGGCTTCAACCATGAGAAGTGCAGCAGGTCTATTGCTAGGACATTACTTATAACATCTTGCTCAGAAGCTCTGATTGATGTCTTTAATTTCATAATCTCTCTCCTCTGTAGGAGCATCGAATATTAGCTTATACCACCCGCCATTTTCGAGGGATTATATCAATTATATCCGGCAGTCGAAAATCGTAGGCGCTCTCCATTTATGCCAATGGCAGCCCACAATACGGACACTGTATAGGCCAGGAAATCACTAGAACCTCCTTCACTGCGCAGAGGTTGTACTATAGACCATGAAGAAACGTCTATAGTTCATTTTTTATTGTCATAGAAAACTATAAAATGTTCATCCATAACGTGAGAAGCGCAGTAACACAGATAATAGAGTTACATACGCATCCCACTACAAATAAAAATTACCAATTTTCAAAACTTTTCCTTTAAAGCTTTTTTTCTTCTTCCCCAAAAATTAAATCGACAGAGACGTTATAATAAGAGCTTTTTACTATAATGAAATTGCTTGGGTAAAATAGGTAATGAGCGGGTTTGTGCACGTTTTTCTAATATCTGTTGCTCCTACGAAAAAAAGTGTAACAATATTTTTTGTGTAGAATTTTTTGAACAATACCTAACATTAATTCATTAATTTTTTGAAAAAAATTTGCATTATTTATAAAAAACTGTAATATGTCCCTTTTACAGTACAAAATCAAAAGTGTTACTTTGACACGCTATAACTTCAAGATTAATTAACCTACAGAGTTTGTTTATAGCTCATTTTTAAGATAATTTTACTGTCTAAATGTTATTCTGTCATTATTTTCTTGTAAAATGAAATTCGATCGAGTTGTTGAATAAAAACCAAATCACTTTTTTTTCAAGATGGCAGCCTTCCCCTTACCGCGGGCAACTCACAAACTTGGTTTTATATTGAGGAGATATAGCCAAACACAAATCGTTGAAAAAATTTTTCCCATCGATTAATGAAATTTTAATCAATTTTTTGACAAAATTAGCTCCACCATGAAGTTCTTGCATGATTTTCTCTGAATTTATTTATTGTATGAAAAAGTATGTTAATCTTTTTCGTGTAAAATTGCATAAGCTATAACTTGTACCTTCACATTTTTTCCAAAAAACAGCTAGTTTTCGTGAAATAAAGAAAAAAACTGAATTTTATCCCCCCTAAAAAATTAAGCCCCGGCCCAAATTTACCGAACTTTTTAGGAAATGCTGAAGACGTCAAAACAAAGCTCTCCACCGAATTTCAGCTTTGTCGGAATTTTTTCGAAGTTTGCCATTTTTTTGTCTAATTTTCCTGGGCTATTCCTTTTTCTCTCTAAAGAAATCCTTATTTAAAATTTATTAATTCGGCGTATTTTCATATTATCTGGTTTAAGATAAAAGCTAACAACTAATTAATGATTTTCTCAAAGATGAATGAAGGTATTTGGAAGATTCAAAAAGAATTTCGAAGAAAAATGTTCATATTTTAGTTAGAATGACCATAAACATTAATTCGAAAAAAAAAAAATACCGTGACTTTTTTTAAAACAAAAATGCATTCCTTTTTTATTTTTAAATTTGAATATCTTAAAACCGTGACGTGCTAGAGCGACTTCTAAGCCAGATTCGAAATCAGCACATCAAAGACCACTAGAAAAGTATCACAACAAAAACATAAATGTTAAAAAAGGAGCCAAGTTCTTATGTGTACAGGAAACCTGTGCGTAAAAAGTCTGCCAAAAAAAGTAATGAGATCTAAAATATATGCCAAATTTTAAGTTCATGAAGTTTAATATCAAATATCTTAAGAAGAGTAATATCGAAACAATTCCAAATCATGACAGAAATTTGGTAATTAATGATTACTGATTAATATTTGGTAGGTTCACTGGTCAAGTTTTCATACATTTTAAATGTGTGATTAAGTAAGTATTTAAGAGAAAACTTGCCAAGTAAATCCACCAAATTTTAATCAGTAATCATTAATTACCAAATTTCTGTCATGATTTGGAATTGTTTCGATATTACTCTTCTTAATATATTTGATATTAAACTTCATGAACTTAAAATTTGGCATATATTTTAGATCTCATTACTTTTTTTGGCAGACTTTTTACGCACAGGTTTCCTGTACACATAAGAACTTGGCTCCTTTTTTAACATTTATGTTTTTGTTGTGATTTCACTCCTTTTTGCAAAGATTTATTTTGCCAGGTGAAAGTAAAGCCCTACCGCTCTACAAAGTTTCATAATTCTACGACAACCGAAATTGCTCCATACAAATAATAGCAATTCTGATAAAATGGGTGGATGGCACCACCCCCTGAATGGACAATTTCAAATTTTCGATTTTTTTTCATTTCTAAGTACTCAAGTCCTACCGACCTACCAATTTTCATCGTTCTACAACAATCGGAAGTGCTCCATATAATTTATAAGAATTTTAAAGAATGTGGGTGAATGCCACGCCCCCTGAATGCAAAATTCCAATTTTTCAATTTTTTCTTTCTAAGGACTTTAAGCCCTACCGACCTACCAATTTTCATCGTTCTACAACAATCGGAAGTGCTTCATATAATTTATAAGAATATTTGAGAATATGGGTGGATGCCACGCCCCCTGAACTGAAACTTCCAATTTTTCGATTTTTTTCTTCTAAGTACTGCAAGGCCTACTGACCTACCAATTTTCATCTTTCTACAACAATCGGAAGAGCTCCATATAATTTATAAGAATTTTTAAGAATGTGGGTGGATACCACGCCCCCTGAATGCAAAATTCCAATTTTTCAATTTTTTTCTTTCTAAATACCTTAAGCCCTACCGACCTACCAATTTTCATTGTTCTACAACAATCGGAAGTGCTCCATATAATTTATAAGAATTTTTAAGAATGTGGGTGGATGCTACGCCCCCTGTATGGAAAATTCCAATTTTTCAATTTTTTTCTTTCTAAATACATTAAACCCTACCGACTTACCAATTTTCATTGTTCTACAACAATCAGAAAGGCTCTATATAATTTATAGAATATTTAAGAAAGTGGGTGGATGCCACGCCCCCTGAATAGAAAATTGCAGATTTTCGATTTTTTCCTTTGTATGTACCACAAGGCCTACCGTTATGCGAAATTTCAAGTTTCTACGATGTCGGGAAGTGCTCCATAATTTTGATGATCTGTCAGTGAGTCAGTGAGTCAGTGAGTCAGTGAGTCAGTCAGTTACGGTTTTTGCGATTTTTGAAGTCCAATATCTTGGGAACTACTAATGCCAAAGAGTTGAAATTTGGTGAGCCACCTGTGTTTGATCAGTTCAGCAAATACTCCGAATTTGAAGTTTCTGACTTTATTGGTACTGAAGTTAGAGGGGGGTTGAAAATCGCCTGAGTTTGTTCCTGTAAAAAGGGTGTAGTGCCGCGAACTTGGCTGGGCACTACCGTGCCCTTTGATATCTTGGTTAATGTTAAAGACAAAAATTCAAATTTTGTCACGCTAAGTAGTAAATTAATGTTTTCTAATGGGTTTTCGGAAACAGTAAAAACACGTCAATTTTCAACTAGCGCTTGAGTCCAAATGGGTTGGCGCAGAAAAAAACCCTAAGACAGACATTTGTTGGAAATTGTTTATGCTTCCAATTGATCTGTGATGTTATTCACGAATAATGGATAGTTTTGAGCCATAAGTATAAAATCCGCCCAAAAACTGCACTTTTGCTTAATTTTTTGCATATTTGTCCACGTTGTGTCACGAAATTTTGTTCGAAAACCTCAGATTCGGATTCAGCTCCCCCGAAAACATAAAAAAGGAACAAATCAAAACTACCCTGCAGCTTGCATGCTAAAAATACAATTTGACTGGCCTAAATGTAACGAAAACGATTAATTTTGAACGATAATCGTGAGCTAATCATGAGGCCTCAGTGGCGCGGTGTGTTGTTTAGTATTGGGGCGTTTCGACAAAAGGATACGTATGTGCTTTATTGTTTTCTGAATGACTTTAAATTAAAATAAGAACTATCCTGATATAAATTAGTGAACTAGTAGGTAACAATTCCGACATTTTATTGAAATTAATTTAAAGTTCGAAACGATTTTAGTTGCTCAGTAGTTGTTGTATTAGTTTTGAGTTCTCCTATCTTTTTATGGCCATAACATCTAAGAATCACATTATTTTAATTATTATTTAGTCAATCAAAAAATTATGTCAGTCTCAAATAAAGTAAAAGTTTTCTAAAAAACCTAACAATCAAAACCTTATAACTCTATAAGATAATCTCCATCAGGTTTGTCTAGTAATAGCGTAAACAACATCTATGAATATGCCCCAAAAAGATCTTAATTTCATTTTCAACCACCCGCCGCGCCGGTCCTATTTGATTATTTTGATAAACAACACGCCTGCATCGTCACTGATGTCATAAACAAAATTGTAATATAGGTAGTACACGAATTTAGTCTGTTATATCTCTTTTTTTTTCAATTCCTCGATTTTCGATTCATTCGATATCAAAACGCACGTACCAGACCCCTATATTCATATTGTGGTGATGCATCCACAAACATCAGTGACATAGTGCGGGCCTTTGTCATACGCAATTTGTATTAAGTTTAGTTAAACTTTTTGGCAAATAACCACTGTAAACTATATCTAACAAGATTAGAGTTCCTGATCATTAAGCTGGAAGTTTTTTTGTCCGGGGCCAGGCATAGCTCCTATAAGGTTTTTTTACTATACAAATTCTATATATAGTACTACTGAAATAGCATTAAGGATTGGACTTGTTGAATTATTTTTTTCAGTAGTATATAGAATTTGTATTATGTATACAAAAACCTTCTTATCTTTAAAATATTCATCATAAAATCGAACGATTTTCTAAAAATTAATAAAAAGTTTTTGGCGTTTGGAAATTCTGTGTAGCAACCTATATTCTTCTCCCATGCCTATCTCAAAAAAGTGGTACTAGAATATAGCTTATTTTATCTCCTGTATATCAAGAACTTTATCCAAATGATCAGATCAAATGAACTCAAGTTGAATACCTCAGCAATGCTATGCAGATTTCGTATCAAGAAAATCAGTACATTTATTGTTTATATACTAAGCTTAGAAAAAAAGTTTAATTTGAAAAAGCAACGAAAATCATTCAAAACTACAAATTCTAAAGAAAATTTAAATTTCAAGTTAGAACACAACTAACATCCAAAGCAGACACTACAATCGTCCTGAGACCCATCGTTTCCATAGCAATTCATAATAAACAAAAATAACAAACAATGCTATTATTGAAAAATTCCCTTTCGAATACACCAACTTTTTATAATTAAGGAAATTAATTTTTATGTTATACACCAACCTCATCATAATATTTAAAGCGAAAGCAGAGCTACTTGAAAACGATGCGGACATTTTGCCCGGTGTCACCTTCTATTTATATTTATTCAATGATTATGGGCTTTTGGCTCGAGATCCAGATTTTGAATTGGTGTGAAAAGGCTATTACATTGGTCATCCATTTTGCTATCGTGGTCGTTACCACAAATAAATTCGGTCTGCACAAGGCTTAATTTTCTAAAAGATTCGACGTATTTTTTATAATTTTTTAGCGCACTCTTTTTAAAATGAGCTATATATAAATTTCAAAACTCATTCCTATTTAAATTACCTGTCTTTGGCATTACTACTTTATTTACGAGCAACTCCCATTTTCTGAACACTTCTTAAAAAGCAGATGAGTTCCACCATCCACAATGTATTTGAACCGCGCGCGCCAAACAAAATCTCCTTCGCTCTTTTCAACAGCTGCAAACTACCAACCACAATCACCAATTTGCCCACCCAAGTTTATCTCTTTTTCTCATTTTGTGGAACGAAAGTACTTTCTCACCACAAGCAAATGTAAACACATCTCACTCCGAACCCCACACAATTAAGTGTAACAGAGAGAAATAGAGTCCAACAATTGAAAGAAGGCACCCTTAAAAAGAGAGATAAATTGCGATACTCGATCAATGTTGATCGAAATCCCTTTGAAACGAAAGGGAAAGCAATTGTTTCTGAAATTGATTTTTTTAAACAACAGCAACAGCACAAACATGAAAGAAACAAAAAACAGAGAATCACCAATCACGCATCTTTAGCAGAATCGTCATCAATTCATCAATGATCATCGCCTCATCGGACACAAAGTCAAATTACGGAAGATCTCTGCGCAACGAAGAACCATAATTAATTTTTAATATTTTCCAAAAGTTCACAACATTCCTATAAAATAGTCCAAAATGTTAAACGAATAAGTTGGTATTAAAATAAACTTAATACTAAATTGCTTTGCGTTCCTTGTTCGTGGTTGCATTTGACTGTGATCGTTCTCTTTTTTTCTTGTCGGCCGTGTGTTGCTTGTGAGTGGGGTGCAGCGCTTAAATAGATCAAAAATTGTTTCGCATTCAACGCAATTTTATGTTTCTTTTTTAAATTTTGTGTTTAACTTGTTTTTGTGTAAAAATAATTTTTATTTTAAGAAACTATTGAATATCTTTTCAAGATTCTTCAATTGTGAAAGAAAAAAAAAAACAAAAACCAAAGGACAAACAAAAAAAGAAAAATGGCGACATTCAAAATTCATCAAGACACCGAAAAGGAGAACGCCGCATATGCTGCTGCTCGCAAGGAAACCACCGCTCGAGGAAAGGCCAATCTAACTGCACTAGGGGGCAAGGACAAACGGTTTGCCGTTCTGAGTTCCAGTGGAGCAAATAACTCCCGGACTGTTGGACTTGGCGGCGGTGGCGTCGGCGGAGCTAAACCAAAGGCAACTGTAAGTTTTTTTTCAGCCAGTGTCAACTTTCAACATAACCTGTACACTTAGGAATATTTGAATTTGAATCTAATTCCGTTATGGGTTGGTGGGCCTGTGGAGCAACGGATTTTTTTTCTATACTTCGAGCTCTTGATAATAGATAACAGTTTGTTCTTTGTTTCAAGATAATTTCATGTTATTTGAAGGGAAAATGTGTTAATAAAGAAATGGCAGTTATTTTGTTGTTTAACATTAGAACTATATTCTATTTGATCTAATATCGTAGAAATGTTATGGTTGATAAACAAAATTAAATCGTTATTGTTATCACGAGAGTAGGTAGGTACTTGGCTAAAATTTATTTTTGATAACTGTATCAAAAACCTACAAATTTTTTCCTCGTCATACATTGAAATTTGCACGCCCCACTTCAATTTTATATTTTAGACAAATAAGATTTTGATATACAGTGATGGAAAATAAAATAGAAACGACGATTTACATAAAGCTGAACGTAAAATAACTAAACACTCTTACGTATTTTTCCGCTATAATTTTTATATATTAATGGTACCTATCATTACTTTAAAATGGTGCAGTGGCTTACCGTTAATTGTTTTTTGTTTTGACCCAACGGTACAAAATTCGAAAAAAAATGTTAATTTTGTCTGGAAAAAATAATAGAAACAAGGTAGTTTTCTGTCATTCAAACGTAAATTCGCGTGTTGTTTGGATTGAAATTGGTGTTAATTAATTTGTTTATTAGTTTGAAACGTGTATCAGTCTTTTTTATAAAAAAAAGCTAAAACAGTGGTCAAAACTTTATGAAAATTGGTCACAGAGCCCATTGTGCAAGTTCTTTGCTTGAATTGACACAAAACTTAACAAAAAATGGAAAAACAATGAATGAAAAAACGCATTCCTTAAAGTTTACCAAAAAGAAGGTGTTCAAGACTCTATATTCAAGTCCTTGAGCAACAACTAAGAGGCAGGAAACGAAAAACTTCACCAGTTTCGATCACCTGTGAGTGCGCCTTGGTACAATTAAGCCATTTTCTTCTTGAAAAGACCAAACAAATGAGTTAAACACATTCGTTACAAGTCAAACAATTCAAAACCAACTAAGAGAAGCAAGTCTTCGTGGGACGAGTCACAGATAAGAAGTATTTTTGAGCAAAAGAGAATACTGTACAAAGACTAATTTTTGTCAACAAACTCTTCCACCGTGTGAATTGGAATAACACTTTATATTAGGATAAAGCTAAGATAAATTTGCTTGCTTTCCATGGGAAAATTAATTTTAGAAGACCAAAGAACTTAAAATTCAATCCAAACTATACGACGAAGACTGTTAAACATAGTGAAGACACTTTAATGATTTGGGAGTATTTTTCGGCATCTAGGGTTTGGCCAATTTTTTGGATAAGAGACAAAGTATGTGCTGTAGGCTTCGTCCAAGTCCTAAGTACAGTTATCCTGCCATTTGTCAGAAAGAACAAACCGATTATATGGTAGTTTATGAAGGATAATGACCCAAAACACTCCTCGAATATGGTATCGGAGTACTTTCAAACAAACGAAATAACGGTTATGGGGCGGCCATTATTGTCTCTCGATCTAAAGCAGATAGAACACCTATGGAATGTACTAAAGCAAAAGATTGGAAACTCTAGAGCCAAAACCAAGGAAGAACTGTGGTCAAAAATTCAAAATGTACGATTCTCCTTACCTGCTGAGGCATGTGTGAAAGTGGTGCATCCATGTGACGAGAATAAGAAACCATTATTAAAATGAAAGGTGCCACGACCAAGAACAAGAGGATTGTGATACACTTTTACCGTTAAGTTACTCTCGATAAAAGAAAATAACAGTATATAATTTCGTTTCTATTATTTTTTCCAGGCAAAATTGCCATTTTTTCGAATTTTGTACCATTAAGTCAAAACAAAAAACTGTTAACGGTAAACCACTCCACCATTTTAAAGTAATGATAGGTACCATTAATATATAAAAATTATAGCGGAAAAATACATAAGGGTGTGTAGTTATTTGACGTTCAGCTTTATGTAAATAGTTGTTTCTATTTTATTTTCCATCACTGTACATACTGCAGGCTTTCTATCTGCGGATGTTTGGTCAGGTTGGGATGCTAGTATGCAAAAGGGCTGATTGAGTGGTCGGGTTGGTAGTGAATCAGCCTTATTATGAGTTTCGTCCGGAAAATAACTCACCCAGAAAATGTTTGTTCCCACGCAATTTTTAAAGCTACCTATTATGAGTTTCGCCCAAGTTTCTCTTGGCTTAAAATAAACAAAAAAACTTGCGCAAAGGGCACCAGTACTGTTTATCTTTTGTTCACCTTCAAAAGATAAGTGATAATTTAAAATCTTAATTACGATACATTTTGCCAGAAATTAGTACTCACAAAAAGGGAGAATTTTTATGTTTCGGGTGAAACTCGCAATAGGCGAAAAGTGAAATTTCAATTTTTCCGGATGGAATGTTGGTCACGTGAAACTCATAATAAGGCTTAATACTTTAGTATGAAATCAATCGTGTTATTATGATCCTTCCGATAGCTTTGCCTTTATCTTTGCGAGCACAATGGATCTATTGAGATCTGACTGATAAGATGCTGGCTGGACTTAAATGAGCACTGATTTTTCATAACCAGTGATCAATTAAGACCAGCCAGCAAATTTATAAAATTTTATGATTACACGAAAAAGTGTTACATAAAACACCTCAGACACATTACGAATCACTTTGAACATCAAGATCAGCCAATTTATTGCAAGCAATTTCTTTGATCCCAAATACAATGCATTTTAATCTGATGTTCTATTTGGTCTGATGTTCTATTTGGAAAATCAGCTATATGTACCTATGTACTTAGTTTTTAAACTTATTGCAAAACTCAAACCATGGGGAGTGACAATACAAAAGAACTTAGTAATCATTATTGCAGTACTCTATAATAGTATCATAAATAGTCCGACATATGTAAATAGAGAAGGGCACTGCACATTGACAAGCATTTTGCTTCTTTATTTTTAAAGTTAAACAATTTTGAGGGTTAGTGGAGCGCGCCGAAGCATAACCAATTATTATTCTGCGCACATACGTATATATGTACATAGTACCTATGTATAGGTATGAAAATATCTTCATAGCTTCTCTCACACTTCATGCATTGTTGTCGCAAATATTTGCAATGAGGGCTTAAACGTAATGTATGTAGATAATCAGACATGCAGAAAGATTTTTGGACTTTTTAAAAGAACGTGCAAGGAATTGGAAAGAGACAATTTTTAAAGATGGACTTCAGATATTTAATCCAAAAAACGTTTTGAAAAAATTATTTGGTAGGTATTTTCTTTTAATTTTAAAAGACTACAAATCAGTAATCACTTGAATTTGTCACTAAACGATTTGGGTAAATTTATTCCTCTAAAGTGGATTAATTGAGTATGTTTTAATCAAAAGTTCAAGGGAGCTCAACTCAAAATTGCGTTTCTCCGAGAAACGACATTGGGACACAGCTAGATTTTGTGGTATTATTCTTTCAGCCTTAGAAGGTACAACACAAAAGCCTAATGCCGTTGACTAATGGGATCATTTATTTGACAACATCAATATTTTGTTCAATCGACATCAAATACCTACCCGCTACACACTCATGGGACGAGACATGAATTTCCTTAACGGCCCTGCATATCCGATTGAGAACTGATAATAGATTACTATTTTTTTCTGTTATTTTTTATTTTTTCTGTTTTCTCTTTTTTCAACTTTTTTCACTGTTTTAAACTTAAGTTACTTTAACGAACAAATATGTAGACATAACCTCATTATTCCCGATACCAAGGTAGAGAGATAAAAACTGCTAACACTTCTAGGTCTGACAAAAAATTCTAGAGTCATAACACTTTTAAGCGTTTTAACTCTCATGTGAGAACACGCTCAGTCGCAAGAATCCGAGGGTTCCTGCAAACAATAGAGACCCAAAGTAGTTATGTTGTTTTTTCAATTATTAATTTGGGTAGGTACCTGTGTAATAAAATATTTTATTTAAATTTAGAAAACTTAATCGCAATAAAATTAGTATAAATTATTTTTCCATCTACTCTTACTCTTTAAACCCATAATAATAACCCATAAATGCCTTTGTTTCTTATCTTACTTTTATCCCATTTTTTTTTTTACTTTTGTTAGGCACTTCGGGATATCAAAGTGGGACCTAAAAATGATGAAAATGCTGGAGTGCCACGACATCAACCACAGAAAAAATATGTTGGTACAACACCAGTTGAACAGCAATTCAAAGCTTTCTCAGTATACGAAGATGAAAATGTCGATATCAAAGAAGTCGATAAGGCACGCAAACCTTTGGAAGATAGGTACCTACGTTTAAAATATTTCTTACAAATATTTTTATTTAATTTCAATTTTTTTTGTTTATAAACAGGAAACCTCTTCAGGAAGTTGCAGAAGAAAGCGGCCATGATTCAATGTTGGAAACACCAATGTCTATCACAGATGCGCTCTCGCCAATGTCCATTGATAGATCACAAATAATTGACGACGATACCCATACAAAGAGAATAATCACATCACCATTGCCGAAAAATGATCGTGAACGATTCTTCGAAGTTGTGGAATATCAGAATTCTATTTTGGATTATTTTAGGGAGAGTGAGGTAAGTTCCTAAGTAGTGAGTACCTTAAAAAAAATTCCCATATCTAACAGGAGACACAACAAAAAAAAAGTGCAAAGGACCCACAAAAGGTTTTTTTTCGAAACTCAATGTTTATTTATTGTCCTCATGTTGTGTACATGTGCGATGGAATTTTGGGCGCGAAATCATTCTCAACACAGGATTGACAACTGCAAGCGACAAGAAATCAAACAAAACAAACAAAATCAGGGTGACTGGCTGGAGTTAGGGTAGGAATGTCTATAGTCAGTCGTCGTCGTCTACCTGTCGAAAAACTCGCCTGCGAATATTGAATAGAAGGAAGAGGTTAATGAAACAAGGAAGTTATTTATGTTACCCCATCTTATTCAAGTGCAAAATGCGAACGTACACGGTTTTTTTTATTTTTTAGGAATTGTATTTATTTATGATTGGCGTGTGATTGTTGTTAAATTTTCATCTCACAAAGTGACTTACTTCGGGTTCACTGAGCTGTAATGATGACTTGTTTTGGATGCTTTGCAATAAGATACATATCTGCACAAAAGTTCCGCAACAAATTAGATCACATTTGTTCAGGCAAAAAAAACCAAAGGTGAAGAAAAGAAGAGTATTTCTAATTGCTTGAGAACTTTTTGATTGCTTCTGCTTAAATAGAGGATTGAATATAACGCCAGGCAGGAACGGAATCAGAAGCTGTTTAAAATAAGAACATTTGATTGAACAACTCGGGGCGCTCTTAAGACTAAAACCGATGCTTAGGGATGCAATAAAAGCATATTTTTAACAATGAGTGTCCACCAATTATTCAAATCATTAAAAATTCAATCGCAATTTAAAACTTAGAGATTTTCCAGCACTGTGGATCCAGTGCTAGTTTTTTTTTCGGACTTGGTAGCAAGTTTCTGATTACGATAGAATTCGCGAATAGGATGATTTTAATTTAATTTTTTTTAATACTAACTGTGAATTATCCTTCCCAGTTCACCCAATTATTAGGTGCATTTTTAGGTCCGACGCTAATGTGTCCCAGCTGTAGTGCTAGCTTTTACATGTCCTTGACGAAACACTAGTTTGGAAAAGACAAGGTTCTTCCAGCGACCAGAAAATCTTACATAGATAAGATTATCTTTTTGTATTGGCCTGTCATTAATTCAGTACTGTAATTTACAGAATCATACGGCTTGAAATATATTATTATTCAGCTCTAAGAGAGAACGATACACTATCTTACTTCCTTTACCAGTGAAATGGTATCGCAAGAAATAATGAAGTTGATTTCATTCTAGACGCATTCTAGATATTATCATCGACTGTCATTCAGTTCATTCCCGCTATTCCTAACATGCAAAACATTTATAAATTTGTATAACCAATGTTAAATGTTCCTTAATTAACTTTTAGTAAATTAAATAAATCCTGTTGCAATACACAGTTCCTAAACGTACTATAACCATATCATTAGCAGACAAACAATTATTTTTTTCGTATCTTCTTGGTAGCAGATGAAATGAGTAAAATGCATTTGTATTACATAAGGATTTTTTTGAAAAGAAATCAATTAGTTTCGAAGATAGTGAGCTCACTTTTCCTTTCGCAGAATATTTATTGAAAATACTCAAACAAAAGATTAGTTTTGTCTTCCTTATATACAACTCCAAATATGATTTCATACCATGCAGCTTGCTGTGAATAAAACTGCTTGTCTACTTATTTTTTTGTTCTTTCTATTTGACCAGGGGTCGTCGAGTTCGCTTATAAGTTCTTTTGTCATGAAATTTTTGTCAAAAGAGTTCAATGGGCTATACAGCATTTCCAGCATAATTGAATGTGACACATTTAAAAATTATGTAAGAATCTAAGCACTCACGAAACCTTTAGGAACGCGCCATGTGGTTCGGTCTGATGATAGCAGGAAAATACACCTTGTTATTCGCCTTCTCGCCATACGCCAAACAAGAACTTAACGCATTTTACAACTTAGGTACATGCCAAAAAGATGTTTGTTGTTGTCGTTTAGAATACTGTATCCTATCGCCAGAGGTTCAAAGAACAACGTTCAATGTAATTTTGATGTTCTAACGTGTCCATTATTGCTCTTAATCTATAAAACACTAACCATGACCAACTTCCATTTGGGCTACCATTGTCCTCCTTTAATGCACTTATCGTTCCCTTATCGTTCGCAAATCTGTTTCACAAACTGATGACATTTTGCCGAAAGCTTAAAGTAATTTTATGGCAAAAGTAAGTTGTAAGAACTGAAAGTTTATTTGTTGGAGGTGGTTTTATCGTAACGAGAACGACGACAACGACGATGAGTGTTTTTGCCATCGGCCTAATGCAGGTTTATGCTCCATCAAAAGTGTAATGTGTTAGTGAACAATAAGATAAAACGAACATGGGAGTTCTCGGCATATAGAGTAAGTTTCTTTTGAAAATCATTCTTACAGAGGAGGTAGATATTTTCCCTACTTTCAAATACATACATTCATATACTCAAGGCTTATTTTATTGACAAAATTTTTCATAAAAATGTTGTTGGATAGTTGTTGCTGATTTGTTCCGATTGTTCTTTGAAAAGGAATGAACTGCAGTAGGTAAACGAGATAATAGGGAAAAAGTGTCATAAAGTGCAATAGAAAGTATACAATCCGATTTATAGCCCTGCGCCATTTGAAGGAAATTTCCTAAGAAAATATAATAAACCCATGAGTGAGTAAACTGCATAGAGTGAATCCCTTCAAGGGATACTTATTGTCTCTGTTAGATCTTGCAATTGTTTTGGAATTTGCGTGACGGTGGCGTTAAGCATAATGCTTCTTTGTTTTTTGGCTAGTCTTGTTAAATAGAAATCTTTATATCTATGTTTATATTCCAAATTAGAAGACATTCGGTTTTACCCACTTAGGCTCTAGCTCCATTTAAAATGAACGCCAAGACGCAAATTATATTATGAAGTTTACATGTTTCTACCACACATTGCAGATATTTAATTTAATATAAGAAAACTTCTAAGAACCAAAGGCTGTTCGGCAAGTAACAGTAAATTACCGAGATCGGGGATAATATCCAGTTTCAAATAGTTTACGTTTCCTGCGCCTTACTCCGTAAGATGCAATCCAATACTTTATTTGTTAAGGAAGGCAATTTCTTTTTTTGATATGATTTATATTGGGGGTTATTGCGAACACAACTTCCCTCGGAATGTTTCCCTTATATTTGTACCAGGAATAATTTTTCCAGAGGAATTTACTTTCCATTTCATTGGATTGAGAAAATTTTCGGAGGAGCGAAACTCTTCTCCAGATTCCCGAGCTCATGGTGATTTCTCAAGAATTCGAGTGAAGTCTCTTTCGTTTCATATTTGCATTAGTTATAAGTCCTAACTCTTATAATTATTAAGTTAAAACACTTAAAGTGCCTGAACGTTTTGTACAGACAAAGAACCTGTGTAACTACACGCATACAGAAATGGTTGAGAATTCTAATTCTCTGGTTCTCAATTAAATTGAAAACTTTGAACTTTACCCACTGCTTTAAAAAATGAGCAAAATTAAAATTGAAAAATTTATAATTTCTATGAACTGAGTCAAAGAAGAACAACGGTAGTTTTTTGTATTTTCTATTAAATTTTATTCAAATGAAAACAACAGTCCAGTCAATTTCCTAACAAGTCATTTTCCGAATCAATTCCTTTATAATTTTCTTCGACTGTGCTCCTCTTCAATTTCTCTCTCTCACCCAATCTTTCTATCTTTAAGTTCAATGCGAATGGTGCTTTTTGTGTGCTGCACAACACAAAGAACCAAATAAAGAAATGAATAAATTCAAGCTCTTAGCACTCAAGTAGTGCAGATAAACATAGATACCAGCGCCGTCTTTAGATTTTCCGGGGCCTGGAAACAATTTGTTCGTGTGTGCCCGTGGCGGTCGTGCATAAGTAGGTAAGTCGAGATATCTCGACAAGTGTAATATGATAACAGTTTCCTAATAAAACTTTCATATACAAAAATATTTTTGTCCTTATGAAATTGTTCAGTTTTCAAAAATTTAATATTTATGGCAGCCGATTTCATGAAAATATGACATACTTTCCGCCGCTATGAAGTATATTCTTGTTGACATCAAAATTTAAACATTTCGAAACACTGTTCTCAAATTATGTAGATTCGGTTTTTGTGTCAACTTTTGAATGACATATTTCAAGGGTCCTCCGCATTTTATAAAGTTTTTGGGCCTAGTTATTTTTGAATTTTTGCACATTTTGGCCCCCGGGTTCCGCAATACTCGACTCATTCCTTTCTCTGTAAAGACAGCACTGGTAAATACGCACATACATAGTACACATGAATATATACATTTATAAATCCCAAGTATACTGTATACACTTAGTTGTTGTATCTTTTAGTCCTTATCATGAATTCGATTGACTGCAAACCATCAGCAACAGTATTAGAGCTTAGAGCACAGAAGCAATCCTACTCCTCTGTGTGTTTGCACATTTTCCTCTCTCTCTCCAGAGATTTACCATTTCAAGTATTTTTGTTGAAAGACTCGGAGGACAGAGAAGTGCACTGCTTGGGCATCATCATCATCATCGTCGTCGTCAGGGGGAAGGAAAAGAATTTAGTCTTATCCTGAAAATACCCTCTGCAGCAGGAATATTGTAATTTCAATAGAAAATGCAAAATGCAGATATTGTCCCCTTTTTCTTTGGTGGTGGCACAGTGAATTTGGAATTTTGAACTTCGTTTATCTATTCTTCTTATATTAAAGAGAATGTTAGACAGATTGTTGCTATTTCTGCATAAATTTGCATTTTTTTGCGGGAAGAAAATTGAGATTACGTGATTTTTGTGCAAATATGTTCATGGTTACTCCTTTAGTACTTGTTTTTTTAATTTTTTTTTTGAATAATGTTGAATGCTTCCACACATATTGACTAGAAGTTAATTTTGCTGAAATAAATTATTCTATAGTTGAATAGGAATTTGCCTTCTTGTCTTTTACCTAATTAGGTTGCGACATAAATGATTAATTATTTAGTTTAATGTTAAAGCAAGGATATTGAAGCAAGAATCAGCAAATCAGTTGAATTAGCTAACTACTAAACACCCCTAATTGTACAGTTGACAGCGACAGCCATTTAGGTAGATAAAAATTGGGTTATAAAAGTGTTACTTTCTTCGTTCTTGATTAAAGGATAATTTACGTTTTGAAGGGAATAAATTAGGTAAGCGAGTGGTATAAATGAATTACTGTTACTAAACAAAATTTAAGAGGACTTTTCCTCTTCTTCGCTTTATATTTTTTGTATACAAACAGTGCGATGTTTAACTCATAGCGATGAAGAGCATGAAAAACTTGAGCCTTTCACTTTGTTTTTGTTATTTTGAGCTTGCGTCAGTATTGGAGATATAAATGAATCACTTTTCGAAAACTTAAAGTTATTTAATTTTTTTTATATTTATTGTACAGGGTGTCCACCGGGTAGGTATACTACTTTGTTTGTTTATAATTTTTGATTAAATGAAAGAGAATGGATCTTATATTGATAAATGTTTTATTTAATGCCGGCAATGATGTATGGAATCAGGTAAATGCCCGCCTCTGTTAGTCTCAGAAATGCGAGCCCTTTTGAGCACATTTTTCATTACATTCTAACACATTTCACGCGGTATTTCATTAATTTCATCACGAATATTTTGTTTGAGTTGCTCAAGCGTTTTTGGTTTGTTTGCATAAACCTTGATTTTCAGATATCCCACCAAAAAGAAGTCCGGAGTAGTCAAATCAGGCGACCGTGGAGACCAGTCAACATCACCATTTCTTGAAATAACTTGTTGCGGAAAGAGGTCTCGCAGTAATTCCATTGTAATCCTGGCTGTATGCGATGTGGCACCGTCTTGCTGATACCACATGTTAATCAAGCCCAAAGCATGCAGTTGTGGCGTTAAAAAGTTTTCAATCATATCACGATTTGTTCTTTAAAGACCAAGCTCCTGAGCACGGCGTCGAATTGAGGTTGATGGATTGTTTTGAACACTTCCTTGAGCAGCAGTTATGTTTTCAGCCGATCTTGCAATACGTTGTGGTCCATGCTTGGGCCTATCACCTTCAGACCTTCTTTCTTCGAAACCATTCACTACACGATAAATAGTGCGTTTTGTTGGCACTCCCAAAAATTTCACGTAACTTTCTCACCGTCACAGTAATAGACCGAGAGCCCACATCAGATTTTGGGTGTGAGTGATAACAAAAAAAAAAAGGATATGCGTCGAAAGCTTCATTAAAGGCTATTCAAAAAATCAAGGTCTTGCAGTCCACAACTGGGGCCTTTGCGAGAAACAGTGCATCGAAAAAAAAATATGAATGCAACTTCGAAGATAATCGTTTTAGCCGAAATTTGTTTTCACCCCTCCCAAGATAAGCTCCTCGGATCACATATCACGGAATCTGAGACCATTTGAGTGTACATATAGTTCGCTCTACCCGACCGTTTAAAAAATTAAAAAAAAAACGGTTTTTTTTAAACAGTCTGGCAGGGTGAATTAAACACTCAAATGATCTCAGATTCCGTGATATGGGATCCGCGGAGCTTATCTAGGGAGGGGTGAAAACCAATTTCGGCTAAAACGATTATCCTCGAAGTTGCATTCATATTTTTTTTCGATGCACTATTTCTCGCAAAGGCCCCAGTTGTGGACTGCAAGACTTTGATTTTTTGAATAGCCTTTAATGAAGCTTTCGACGCCTATACTTCTGTTTTTGAAATGAAAAGATTTAAATAATCCCAATTCGGTCACGAAGAGTATCTCCACTAGAATATCGTCTTGGGTGTCCCATTTGTTTTTTTTTTGTTTTTTCTCCAATGACGTCGTCAGTGACGTAATGTAAGCCTTGCTTACATTACGTCAATTCTTTTATATATACAGTGCATTCTCGACTATCGCAACTAATTAAAACAAGGGTGGTTGCACTGACCGAGGTTGTTGCAATAAACGAGTAAATATTTTTGTAGGCTCAATTCATTGTCTTCATAGATTTTCTCATTGTTATAACTGGTTTCGCGTACCCAATTTTCCGAAACACACAAACGACTGTTCACTGGACAGAATTCATTAAACTTACAAGAAAATCTTGCATTGTAGGTATAGATACATATCATGTACATTAATACAACTTCACCGTATCATCACTTAAAAGTAGCGGTAAAATAACTGCCGAGACAAAATGTAACGCAACTGACAAAAACAAACATAGCCAAGAACCTGAGTAAATAAAGATATGCATATAAAACCAAAAGTTGCACTTATTGAGTCAATTTTTTTGAAGAGTTGCGATTATTGTGTCAACAATGATATAAATTCAGCTGTTGCGAAAATCGAGGAGTTGCATGAATCGAGAGTTGCATTAATCGAGAACGTACTGTATATTTATATTGTGTTTTAACGCATGTAAAAGACAATATATTTCTTTTTTTAATTTCGACACCGCTGACTATTTTTTTGTACTTAGGCCCTCTACTTTAAAGAGAAGTTCAATTCATCTTAAAAGGCATAACAGTCTTGTCTTAAATACCGGATCGGTCTATTAGGGGCTTATTGTATACATTTATTTTAAACAAGGATGAAACTTGGCCATCAAATGTAAAACAAAGCCAGTATAACGTACCGGCTGGTCGATTTAGTTTTCATTATTATGTATGTTTTGATGTCGTGCTCTGATAACCAGCCTTATTGTGAGTTTCAACTAGAAAATATTTCACCCAAAAATTTTTGTCACTCGGAGTTTTAAAAGCTATTATGAGTTTCGCCCGAACTTCTCTTGCCGTAAAATTAACAAAAAACTTGGCCGAAACCCACCAGTACTTGTTGTTTTTCATTGATGCGCCTCCAAAAAATAATTCAAAATTTTAGCCTTTAATTACGTTACATTTCTCCCGAAATGATTACTCACAATAAGGAGAATTTTCGAACATTAAACATTTATCGGGCGAAAAGTGAAACGTCAATCTTCCCCGGTTGGAATGTTGCTTTCGGGTGAAACTTACAAATAAGGCGGGATTATCGTTTGCAGATCTTCAATGCAATTGATGATAAGGCAAGACAAATGTAATTAATATCTCAAAAAAAAATTCATCTATGAGGGAATGGATTAGATTATTTCACGCGGGAAGCGTAACCTATTGCCTCAAAAGTGAATAGTTTTTCGAGATTTTGATTGTGATTTTCTAGATTTTTCTATTAAAAGATTATGTATTCGTGATTTTTGTTTTCGATAATCAGGGTAGACCCTACCAAAATAAATGTTTTAGTTTGAACAATTCACTTTCTTTCTACTGAACAAAGACATTCTAGGTAGGAAAAGTAGCTTCTGCACAAAAATAATACCAATGAGTTATACAATAAAGTTTGAAGAACATTGCATAACCGCATACTGTTCTACTGTTCCATATTTTCAATTGACCCATTTATTGACCTCCTTTTATTTACAACCTTTTTGCTTGCTGCTTTATTTTTCCTAGAAAAAACATCGCCCCAAACCAACGTATATGAAACGTCAGCCGGACATTAATAACTCAATGCGAACAATTCTAGTCGATTGGTTAGTAGAAGTTGCCGAAGAATACAAACTCGACACCGAAACACTGTACCTGGCCGTTTCCTATATCGATAGATTCTTAAGTCAAATGTCTGTAGTACGAGGAAAGCTACAGCTTGTTGGTACAGCTGCAATGTACATTGCATCGTAAGTATACTATACGGATACTCTAAGAGAATATCTCTTCATCCTGAATAACCAAAATTTGTGCTGCTTCTGCTGCTGATATTAGTTCTGCAGCAGCAGCATCATCCATGCGTATTGTTATCATTGTATTCATTGTTGCAACCTCATGTGTTTCATTTCATCTCTTTGCACACAGAAAATATGAAGAAATCTATCCACCAGATGTTGGTGAATTTGTATTCATTACCGACGATACATACACAAAAGGTCAGGTATTGCGTATGGAGCAGATTATCTTGAAGATTTTATCCTTTGATTTGTGCATACCCACATCGTATGCATTTTTGAATACATATGCAGTTTTGTACGATATGCCACATCAGGTTAAATTCCTTGCCCAGGTGAGTAACTCAAATGCTGCGGTGCAGCACACTTAACGCAATTTAAGTGAATTAAGATTGGAATGTTTGTTTATCTTAATCTTGGATTTTGTTTGATTTTAATAGTACATTTCGGAGCTTTCACTGTTAGAAGGAAATACGTACTTGGTTTTTGTGCCATCATTGGTTTCAGCGGCAGCGCTTGCTTTGGCCCGTTACATATTACATTTCCCCATATGGTGTCCAGAACTGGAGGAAGTCACTTCATTTAAATTAGAAGACATGAAAGAAATCATCTTGCATTTGAGCAAAACACATATCGGAGCGCCTGAATTGGCACAACAAGCCATTCCAGATAAATACAAGGATGCAAAGTGAGTTTTGGTTTATTTTGTGTGTTGTTTTGTTTGTTCTGAGTGTGTTTCTTTATCCATGCCGGAGTAGAAATAGAAAAAACAAATTGTTTTCCCAGAATTTCCAAAATGAAATGAATAAAGAAACAAAATATAAATAAAGATTTATTTATTTACTTAAAATTGTCTGCACCATACAAATATAATTTTTGTAAAGAGGACAGTTCGAAAAATGGAACGCATTTTAAAAACAATATGGGTATTCATGCAACAGCGTAAAGTCGTCGTAAACGTTGTAAAGTTTAAAACTTCGTAATTCTGTCACAATTTGTATGGAAAATTTGACAGAATTACGAAGTTTAAAACTTTACCACATTTACGACAACTTTACGCTGTTGCATTAATACCCTTAATATAAATGAAAGAATTTAATTATAATATAAAAATTGGGGCAAATAGAATATCAATCAGTTCTTCAGTGATATCTCAAAATAATTATTGAGTGCGAATATATTTTCGTTTTGCTTAATTATGTACAAAATGAACATAATTTACATTAAATGCATAGTAATCGCGATGAGGAACGTTTTGTTCTATTTTTAAACAAATAACACCAATGTGAGTCTATCCTAAATGGTTATAGAAGAGTGTAAACTGCATTGAACGTACCTTATTCATTTTATTTATTCTGAATATTCAGAATGAGTAAAGAAACCGTCTATACATGCATGTATTTAAGCACGGATTCATATTTTTTAAATAAAAGACAGAACTTTCACATTTATTTCGTCGATCATATTACAATTTGGCAGCATTTAAGCGCAGTACACATATTAAAGGTAATATCATTAGAGTTTTGATTTTTGTTTCTTCTGCGCATATATCAAAATTTGTGTCAAATGTCAGTATTTGTTGTTGTTTTTACGTGTGTTTAAGTCATCACGCTCCCAGCCATTTTTATTTCTGACAATTTTAATTTTAATTTGTTGTTGTTTTTACGTGTGTTTTCTTCCTCACACTCACAGCCATTTTTTATTTTCGACTGACAACCTGCGCAGTATAATACCTTAGATTTGTGTACTGTGATTTAAGCGTTTGTATGAGAAAATCCTTCAGGAAATGCCGTATTTTATAGAAGAAGACTTCGTAGGCGTATGTGTCGATAATGGGTTATCGCTTAAGGCACGGTGATTAATTTGAAGCAAAAATATAACAAATACATACCGCCGTTTTCACCAGACCTTGCCCTGTGTTGCTTCATTCTTTTTCTCAAACTGAAGTTACCGCTTGCTCCGTGGTCCCTGTTTGAACTTACAACAAAATTAATTAATTGTTGAAATAGCGTATAAAAAGTCTTTCCAAAACTACTATTAATAATAATAAATATTAACGTATAAATGAGAGTTGGTTGTAGTAAAAAAAAAAGAATTGTGCGACATTTAAAACATAAATTTAGAAATTGTGTTGAAAATGATCTGAGCGACAATTAATTATGCAAGTTAAATTGAAAGTTGGCTCTTTGCTTTGTAAATAACCTATTGCTGTGGATACTTTTGATTCTGTAAGTTGCAAAAACTTTTAATTGAAATAAAATAAGAAGAAAAGTTTCCATGTTAAAATATCTTGCCCAACCCCTATCGTACTGAACAATTTATAGTATCGCGTCCAAGTTTTTGGTTTTTGTTTATTTCTTCAAAGAATTTCTTCATTAAAGCTCTGATATAGAAAATGCTCTTGTTCTATACAAAACAAGCAACATAAAATGTCTTGCGTTTCGTTTTAATGTTTTGCCAAATTGTTTAATTGCATTCTCTTTTTAGGTACTGGGAGGTCTCATCAGTTAAAGGCGTTGAATTAAATGAAGAAGCGTTCGATGTGGTTTTGGAAGAACACAAACAGATGCTTGAATTACAATCGGAAAACTCGCTGATGGCCGCATCAGAAACAGATCGGGCAAACACATCAACGAGTAACGAAAGTGTGCGGAAGATGATATCCTCGCTAATGTTTGTTTGAACAATGACCCACGAATAATCTAGAGAGCAAACCAGAACACTAGTAGAAAAGAGATTGTGTGGGGGTTCAATCTCTTATAGTATTAGCTACCCCGCAATTAGTCGTAATTGTACTAGTACTATTATCCCTTGTTTCTTATTGTTTTTTTTTTGTATTATTATTTTCTTTTTAAATGTTTTTTTTTGTAATGTTTTATTTTATTTTTTTTGTTTCTTAAGGATTTTCCTCCTCGAGAGCATGGAATATGTTTTCTCGCTAAAAAAGGTGAATTGTATGAATTCAATTTGAATTTGGACAGTGCACCTCTTCTTAACGTCCCTTAAATATTTTATTATTTATTAATTTTTATTTCCATAAAACATACGTATCATTTTAGTTTTTTTTTGTATACATATAATTATAAAAGTTGAATCACAGTTTATCGTGCGGTGACTATGACAATTTTTAAATTTATTAAAAGAATACTACAACCACCACACAGCAGCCCTATAAAAATACAACATAAATCAGAAAAAAATATCTTCACTACACACTTATGTAAATCAAGTAGAGTGTTTGATTGAAGAAGAAGAAAAGGTGTATTTAATAATTATATCTTTTTAATATATAAACTTATGAAACTTGATATAAAATTAGATAGTAATATATTATTTGTAATTTAATTTGTAACTATTTGTTAGTTTAGGCTAACTGCAATTTTAATGTTTATACAAAAAGTCAAAAATAAATAAATACAAAAAAAAAAAACAAACAAAAAATAATAATTTTAAGTTCTGTGAACCGAAAATACAAAAAAAAACTATTCCTAACGCAAACGAACAAGACATAAAGTAAATGCAGACGTAAGATAAGTTTTAAAACATCAACAAAAGACAAGCTATCCTCAAATGAATATGACGCTTCAAAACATTCGAGAATGTTTATGTTTTAAAATTCTTTATTTGTTTTTAAATATATGAAATACAAGAAATATTATATTAATAAGCCCAGCGCTAAATTCTTCAGGATAAGAATAATACATTAAGCAATTGATGCATAAGAATACATATATAATCATAAAAATAAACAAATATTTCAAGAAAAAAATATAATGAAACACTGAAACTCAATAAAAACAAAAAATAAACAAACTGCCTCGAATTGAGAATCATCTCAAGCATTTATATCCATTTGTATGTATGTATTTTTATCATTCTCTTTATTAATTGAAAATAAATATATCTTAGTTTTATCCAAAAATAATATTTTTTTATTCAATATTATAAGATTTTTTTGAAAATTTTTTGAAACAGATTGTTGTGGTTCAAAATTGCGAGAGAACTCAAAAGCCTAGGACCTCATCCAGTATGTACATAAATGCATCCTTATTGATTCTGAAAAACAACAGTAAAAATAAGTACACAATTTTATTCAAAATATGTAAACAACTTTACTAACATACGTTCTTCAATTTCCATCAAATTGGAATGGTCCTTTAAACTTCGTCGAAAGCTTCGCCTCAATAAAAGCTGGGTTCGGTGATTTTCAAATTCTTTCTACTTTCTTTGAATGAAGGATCATAACCAAAAATTAAACTTGAACGAATGAGTACCATTTCAAAATTTCTTTTAAAAGCTTTTTTAATGATATTAATGGGCTTTCAGTGACTAATGACAGTTACATGCACAAATTTGGTCTTGATATTTTTTGTACCACTGCAAAAAGAATTCTAACGAAATTTAGAACACTGGGGGCCAACTATGTAATTCGATTCTACTTTCAATTCTACTCGAAACCTATTTCCGATTCTTATTGAAGAAAGTTTTGAAATACCTAATACAAAAAGTAAACAAAATGGACTCAGTGGCAATTTGGTTTTGGTCCAACGAAAATGAAGAAAGATAAGAGCAAATTGAATGCAGGAGAATTCGTGATTCGTCCAACATATTGGAGCTAAGTGATAGAAGGTTTGTGAAAATAAATATTAAATATTGTGAAAAGCTACAGGCTCTCAAAAGAAGCCTTTATCTATTGATTGCAAACTTCTGTGTCGAATATCATCGCGTTGCGGTGGATCTTCTGCATTCAAGTCCTTTGACTAATTAGTCCATAAATGCTTAGATTTTTGTCTCGCTTCGGGTGTTTTTAGATATCTCTTGGAAAAATCTGAATGCTTGGGCATATATTGCGCGAGTATCTCGAACTGGGATGCTTTCGTATTTTCACTTTTCGATGATTCCCTGCACATAATTATATATATTACTATATCTAAGAAATATTCAGAAAAATATTAATTTTTAACTTCTATTTACTTACATTCTGAACAAAAAAAACTTTTCGACGGAATCTATTCGCAAACACATTGGATGTCGAATGATAATTTGCGATTTCGAACTATTTCGACATTTATTTTCGAGATAGGTAGTTCCTTGATTATACGAAAGTTTATTTGGCACTACTAGAGCTGTTCAACTATCGTATATTAAAACGTTCTTAAAGAATTACATCGTTCCGATTTTGCGAATTCGAACATTTTTATTATAGAATCGAATAACATATAGTTGTTCCCTTGTTCTTAAATCCGTGCAAAAATCAGTTTCGGTAACAAATTTAATTCGAATCGAATTTGATGAAATATGTAGGGCTGGGAATGGAGTTAAAGTTGAGTTATAGGAGCTTTTAAAAGAGTAGTTTTTTTTTTATAATTATGTATGTAAATATATGTAAGTTTATAAAGTAATATCACATCCGTTTTTTTTTCAAAACATGACAAGTCCGCAAAATCGTTTTTATTTTTTATCGGCTGAAAAAGTTAATCCCAAACTGTATTCAACACAATATATGTATTTGCTTATACAAATTTCACACACACAAAAAAAGGAAAACAGAACGTTTTTTTCGTTCTGAAAAAATTTCAAAATTGTTAACTTATCATTTTTTGAAAATACATGATTCAATTGATATTTAAAGAATTTCGATTTAAAAAAAAGTCTCATGAATACAAACAAAAAAAGTGATCCAAATAATTCTACAAAGTAATACATTACCTCCATTACCATGACAAATTTCTCCAATTAAAGCATCCACTAACGGGAATGCCACTATTGGTTCATTAAATTAACTCCCTCAACGATGTCGGCCAACAACAAATACTCATCGATAAAAAGTCATTAATACTCGTAAAAATAAAATAAAAAAATAAACTATGAAGTGCAACTAAAATATATACCTACATATATGAAGAGAGCTGAGTCCTTATTTGCAAAAGAAAGAACGAACCTGAAGTACGAACGACACGAGAAACCAAGCAGCGTGATTAAATACGATGCTAAGCACTCCAATTAATTTCCACTAAAACCACTTTTTCCTTCCCACTGCACCACATTCAGTTGCCTATCTGTATCCAATAGTGTTGTTGGGATTTCATTTGAAACCCAAGCAAATCATCCCCCGGTTCCCAACCACTTCTACCTTCAACTCCATTCTGAAGGATCCTTTAAAATATTCCATTTCGATACGGTTTTTGATAGGAAACGCTAGCTGAAGTGTTTCTACGTTGGGCGCCAGTTACCGCGCTCACTGAAAGCATCAATATATTCTGTTAAAGTTGTAAATGGACTTAGTTGCGGACGGAAACTATATCGTTCTGTCGAACCCTTTTAAATCTCTTGCAAAACCCTTTTAGTAACAAATAGCTGGATCTGGATGTCACCCTGGGGAGTGAGTCAGGAATCACACGCCTTCCCCGCAGCATTTACCAAAAGAGCTTTTCTAAACTATCACTGAAGTTGAGTGGGGATGTTCAGAGTTTCGCATTAAAACAGTTTTCAAACTCTGGTCACGAATCTTCGGTCTTAGTGTCATTAATTTAAAATAGAAGATGCCAACACCACCGCCACCGCCATCATCATCATCATCATGATCCACTGTATACTACTATACCCACCGCATTCGGGTGAGTATTGCGACCAATTTAATTAAACTTTCGCATAACACACATTGGAAACACATTCCGGCGGCATGACGTGGTGGCAACAGTCGTAGTGGTAGCTAGATGAAGATAGAAAAACGATATGAGACACCCGCCACCCTAGAACCTTCCGAGCTGGTTGGCTGTAAAGAAAGTTCTACAAACGCCTAATCACCATTATACGGAGTAGTCACGTAAATTGGAGCCACTAATGGTAGTAGGTTCATGGTTCACCCAGTCCCTGCTGCTGCCACTGCGGCACTCTCTTGTCTAATAATCTTGATGGTGTATTCTTTTTGTGTTGCGTGAGAATTGAAATCGAGAGGGATTGTTGACGAGGACGACTACGAGTAGTATGACGATGACGACGATGATGCTTTAGACGAGGATTAGGACGAACTTACTTTTTTTTTTTTGGATTTTCTTCCTTTTGTTGTTTATTTTTTTTTCTTCAATTTTTCCTTGCTGTTGTTGTCTTCCTATTTTCAAATAACCTTCTATCCACGCTTCCGAAAGGATATTTTTCATCTTCATTCTGTGTGCTCGGATACACTAGGAGCCGCAGCGTCAGTTGAATAGAAATAAGTTGCTCTTAACCTAAATATCGAGAGTTTCTCACGTGCGATGTGAGTTAAAGTGGAGAAAAGATTCCTGTGCAGCGGTATAGGCGAGGACATCGCCACTCTGCTCTTGGGTGGCAAAAACGACGTCGACGATAGTGCGGAACGTCGGGATATTCATTTTAAATTTTTGCACACAATTCTACGAACCTATAGGGTAGCAATTTATTTTTTTTCTTTGTTGATTCTTCCTTGAACTGGCAGTAGTATGCCACTTGATGGAATGAATAAAGAGATGGTTGAGTGGGTTGGATGCACTACAGTAGGTACATATATAGGTAGGTTGGCACTTTTTGCTAGCTGTTATGCCTTTGTTTCAGATTTATGCTTTTATTTCATCATTTTCAAAGAAAGTGGGGTTTAGAAATAATCGGAATCATTCTCATAGGAGTTAAAAATAAAATCAACGACTGGGTCCTGCACATATTTGCCCTTTTGGTTCAAGGTTATAACTTGGTTTGATGTTTTGGTACTTATTCCAATCAAAGGTTAAATTTTTGAATGCAAAATTATTTGAAGTACTAAGTTTTATCTACATACATATATGAAAAAATAATAAGAAAATTTGCTTAGCAATTACAAAGTAATTCGGGCGTTGCTCAATGATAAAGCAATTTTTGTAAAAAAAAACATTTCCGCTGTGTTTCATGAATCCTAAGAAAAAAATTTAAATGTAAACAAAAGAAAAAATATTTTGCAACCCTACTGTTAAACTTACTGCTGCACCTTCTGTTCTTGGTCTAACTATAGGTACCAACCAACAACTGCCTTCACAACCGCAACTACTTATGCATTTAAATTCGAAAGTTTTATGGATTTCTCATTTCCTATGTGTATACGTTTATAAGTGCAATAAGAATTCAAGCAATTCCATTTGCCATTGCTTTCCTTCAAAAACCACCTCGCATCGTCGTCCTCCTCATCGATCTTTTACCAGACTTCCGGTTCCTACTGGTTATGTTCGCCATTCCCTCCTTGTATAACAACACACAAATGCAAGTAGTATAAGTGTTTCTTCGGCAACTACTGCTTACTGCCTCCTTTTTAGAAATTTTCTTAAGTGAACGACTTCTGTAGTTCTAGTGTTCAGGGCCAACGAAATATTATAAAGATGACTAGCTCTTTTGTGGGGCAACATAACGAACACAGTTAGCAGCAAGAATTTCATAACCCAATGGTGAATATGTGGGTGGTGAGTCCGCCGATTGACTTCCTAGTTTTGTACGGAACATTTAATAGAAAGTCATATCGTGCTCAAATATCTCATTCGTGTGGAACGAGAACGACGAAAGTTTTTATCTCCTGTGGGAAGAGTAAAATATGTTACAATTCACCGTCAATGTGTGTACTTCAATTGCACGTAGGTATGTGATATTTGTTGCGGTAGCGGCCTGGTGTGGCGCCCTCTGGTGGAATGGGTAAAGGTGGCGTGTTGGGTTAAGGAATCATGGTGCTTTTCTGTGCAATAATAATGCAGAAGCAGATAAAGAAGACTAGAGAGCCAATTGAAAGCCAAAATAGTTACAATAAATTTTGTGCGATGAGTGAATTTGCATTTATATTACATTCTCACACAGACATACTCCTACACATTTAGGTACTGTCACTCACACTCACATATAACATTGCCATTTGCGGCAGGAGAAAAAAAACGAGAAAAATTATTATTAAACGATGAAAAGTTTGTTTTGGCAAAACAGGATAAGCCGCATGATGGCAAAAAAAAAAAATGAACAAAAAAAACAAGATAAACCACCATTTTGTTGATTCAAGGTGGGTATGATTATGGAGGGAAAGAGATTTAGAATTTGTGTGCTGTGGATGTGATGGGTGTGGGAAAATATTCTAGCAAATTATCGGTAAAACATATTTTTGTTTCAATAGAATCAAGACTGAATTATGAAAGTGGGAAATAAAGCTTTATGATTCACCATTATCGTTTTGAATGGCGCCCGAGTAAAACCCACTTATTGAATATTATGTTGGCCAATGATTTATTTATCGCACGTAAAATTCAGATGGATGTTGTTAAAAGTTATCGCAACCATTAGTTCTATTTGTGGGCTCAAATTTATGCAACAAACAATTAATCATTTTGATTGTATATGAGTATGTATGTATACTCTGTACATTTCGTGTGAAAAGGTTTTTTGTTAATTGATTTTATTTTTTGTTGCTGATTTGGTGTGTTTGGAGAAAATTATGGTTAATGTTGGCTCATTTCCGAAAGGAAAGCTTTATTAAGGCTAAAGGCCGGAAGTGATCTTTCATTGTTGGGAAAATATTGATTTAGTACATGATGGTGCTGATGGTTCTCCTTGGGTAACATAGAAGACAATTTTTTACACGAAAAGTTAAAGTAGGATAATCAATTATTGCAAATGATTTCTTGTATGTTCTTTTTAAGCTGGATTAATTAATTTGACTTCTTATGTAGGCATGGAGGTAAAACCCAATAAGAAGGTGAGTGAAAATGTTGAACGAATTGAAAATGGATTTTATATTTTGTGAATTCAAAATATTAAATTCTGTAAGAAATTGATGCAAATATTGAAAGATATACCCAGCCGTTATTTTCAAGCTCGTTTCTTGAGTTTCAAGTTTGATTCAATCTTATTTTTTATCAAAAATGAAATTTGGCTTCCTGCCTTTTCGTAATTTTTTTATATTTCTACTAAAGAACCGTTTTTTGTAATCATCCTAATTTTAAATACCAATTTCATTTCTCTAAAATTTTAATAGAAAAAGTCCAAAGATTTTTCTATACATTTTCCTTTCCCTTTGCTCTTTACAAATTTCCAATTTTTGGTATAAAAGTACGAATTAAATTTTTTAGGTGCGAACACACATACAATTAAATGTAGGGGGTAATCTCTGGAAATATTCAACCGATCCTTAAAATTGTAAAATAAATGGAAAAATATAATGTCCCTGAGTAACATAGGCTAAATTTTATTTGGATACAAATTAATTGCAACGTTAAAATCTAAATGTTTGTACTTTTTTTGGGGTATTTGTGAGTTTTTGATTTTTATGTTTCAGAATTTCAAAATTTCTTTTTGAGTTAGAAAGGTTATTCTAAGGGGAAGGCCTTACGGTTACGAAATTTAATTTGTAGGGATAAATGGGGTAAAATCAAAAATGGTATGAGATAACAAAAATTCTTTTTCTGTTTGATAGAGTTTACTAAGAGGATGTTGTCTTCATACATAGGGTGAAATAGGGTAGAAATTAAAAATGGGTATATGATTTAAGATAATTTTTGAGTTGGAAAGGTTATTCTTCAAGGCTTTTGGACTGAACACATTTAAAAATTTAAATACCTTTGGTGTGAAATGGGGTTTGTAAAATATGGAATCTGATTTTAAACTTCCTTTTTGTATTTGAAAGGTTATATGTAGAGGATGTCATTCGAAAATTTTGCCTAACCGAGCAAAGCCGGAGCGGGCCAGCTAGCATTTCTTTGAAAACAAAGAATTAGGATTCTAAGAACCTTGAAACGTGGAAGCATGTTGAAATTTTCTATTCGACAAACCGACCCAATTTTGAAAACTTCCAGGAAGTTGAAAAAGAAGGTATTTGTAAGTTATATTTATGAAAAGAGTCTTCAAAAATAGAAATTACTAGTTGCGTCACGTACTTACTTCATTCACTAATTTTAAATGGAGAATGTAAGACGAATAGATAAAATTGGACTATATGAAAGTTACACACGAAGCCGTTACACATTTAACTCCTCATTCTCAAAACAAAATATTTTTATTATAAAAATAGTTGCATTAAGGAGGTAAATGTCCACTTAACTCCTTTATGCCAAAAATTATTTTATTTCTTTCATGGGAATTGTGGGAGTAAAAACGTATTTAACTCCTTTATGAAAACTAAAATGTTTTGAATTTGAATTTTGTGATTGTAACTCCTTGTTCCACTTACATATATCCTAAAGTTTTTCATTGCATTTACCTTCTTTGCACCATTTTTCTTAGAGCTAAATTCGAAAATAGAGATCGTAGAAAGACGGCAATCACACAGAAGTTTATGTTTTCATGTAAAACAGAAATTTTTCAAAAATTTCATCTGAACGCTTCAATTGGAAATAACAAGAAAGGGAAAATGAAAATTTTGTGTTATAATTTTTTTAAACTATTTTTTTATTCAAAAATAATTCAATATTTTTTTTCACCAAAGTTTGAAAAATCATAAAGGGAAAAAAATGTATGAGAACATAAGTGGCAAATTTGTAAAAATTGGCCTGTTTAATATACTTTCCAAAATGGTATAACACATGTTTGTGTCTACAACCATAACCAATAAAATTGGCATTTAATCTACTAAAGTAGTTTTTTAACATTTTATCAGATGAAATTAAGTTAGTAAATTAAGTAAACACTACGACGACGAATGAATAACTCATATTATTTTTTTAATTTTTATTGCATTTAAAAATAACCGTTCTTAAATAAGGGCAGTAACATTTAACACTAGTTGCTGGATTTTTTTTTTAATAATTTTTTTAATTAATTTTTTAATAATAAAATGATTAAAGATTTATTTTCATCAAAGTTTTTAAGTTAATAAAAAAGACAAAAAACTGAAAACTTTCGTGGCAAATAATGTAAAAAAAATCTGCTTTTAATGTACTTTCCCAAATGGTAAATCCAAGCTTCTATCTACAGCAATAACACATTAAATTGGCTTTTAATCTACTAGAGAAGATTTTTAACACTTTCTCAAATCAAAATTGACTTGTAATAAAATAGGCATTAAAATGCATAAAAAAGTATTATTGGCAAATATTTTCAATTCTCTGTCATTACATAACGTATAACGTTGTTATACTGGTTTCGTCAATTAAACGAATTTTTGAATTTGATTAAATTAACACTGATTAAGAATGTCACAGTATACGCCGCTGGAGTATGCAAATATACGGGGAATGCAGAGGAAGCGAAAAAATGTTGGAAAAAATTCACGAAGATCCAGAGTTCTTATGAGTCGTCTCTTAAAAGGGATGGATATTTCAATATCCATAATTTACATAGCTGGCAACTGGAAAATTCAAATTTAATGTGCGAGGACAGATCGCAGTACCAAATCAAAATCAATTACTGGGCTGGTATCCTGAATGGACAAATTATAGGCCCTTTCGAATTACCAAGCAACTTAGATGGTGAAGCCTATCTTAATTTCTTGCAAACTAATTTGCCAACTCTATTGCAAGAAGTGCCCGAGGAGCTAAGGAATTCAATGTGGCTTCAAAACGATGGATGTCCTGCTCATTATGCTGTAAATGTAAGGAGGTACTTGAATCGAACGTATCCCAACAGGTGGATAGGCCATCTGGGTCCAATTTTGTGGCCACCACGTTCGCCAGACCTAAATCCTTTGGACTTTTTCTACTGGGGGTGCCTGATAGAAATAGTTTATACTAAACCAATAACATCCATTACGGAACTGCGTCGTCGTGTTCAAGACGCTGTGATGAAAATAAATGAGCACCAATATGCTCGTTTTATTAAGAGGTCCTTTATTAGAAGATGCAGAGCCTGTATCATAGTGAATGGGGGACAGTTTGAACACTTGATATAAATTTATTTTATTTAATACAAATAAATCATAATTTTTAATACTGTTGTTTTTATTTATCGCATTTCCCATACCTAAATCAAAACCTTTTTGAAAGTGCATACTATTATTTTAGTTAGTGAATTTAGCAGAAATAATAGTGACACTGGTATATCTATTGACTTTTCCTTACAACTCAATTTTTGTTGTCATCAAACTTTGATGAAAATAAATATTTCATGCCAAAGTTATAGGACTTTTGTACTTAGGCCAAACACAAAAAAATTAAAAGCAAGAGTGGCCTATCTCTTTTAAAGGCCGCTATTGCGCTCGCATATTTGATTTTATTGTTTGAAACTTTAAGTTAGGCCAATTATTTAACTATTTGCTCACAGGTGACAATGAACTACACATAAGTCAGTACCCTGATAACCACCCTCGATTAGCCATAAAGTTAGAGTTTCATAGGCTCAGCGAGAAAAAAATCCATTCCATGTCATAAAAACTACCAAAAAGCACTTCTTCTCCACTTTGAAATCGGAAATTTCAAATAGAATGATCTCTAGAGAAGGACTAAAGGTTAACCGACTCAAGATTCATGAGCTTGTTGTTTTAACATTTAACAGCAGACTTTGGATGCGAATGGTATCAAGAAAAGAAATATTGGAGTTGACAGCTTGAGGAGAACTTATTCAAGAAATCAAAGTCTTGCGGTCCGTAACCGGGGATATAGTGATTAAACACAACATCGAGAGTAATAATTGTGCTAACCAAAGTTGGTTTTCACCCCTTCCTGGGTAATGCGACTCTGATCATTTGTGTGTATATTTCGCCCTACCAGACCGTTTCAAAAACCCGTTTTTCGCTTTGAACTTTGAAGTTTTTTAAATTATCTGGCAGGGCTTATATAGACTCAAGTGGTCTCAAATTCCGTGATCCGTGATCTGATCATTATCTAGGGAGAGATGCATTCATATTTTGATTTCGATGCACTGTTTAATCACAAAAGCCCCTGTTGGGGTCTACCAAGACCTTGATTTCTTGAATAAGTTTTAGCCAAGCTGTCAACTCCTATACTTCTTTTTTTGTATCATGCACACTCAAAATCTGCTGTGGGCTCTCGTTCTACTAGCAAGCTTTAACCTTGATACTTTATATCCTAATACCCGCTAATACATCATAGTTCTTACACCGATCACAGGAATAACACTTTACAACTACTACAAAAGCTTTTATGGATTCAAACACATCTGAAAGTGAATAAAAATTTTAAATTTCAACGTACATATAAAAAAAAAATATAAGAAAAAACTCATAGAAATCAGATTTATTTACAAATTTATTGGCCTATCTTTACAGGATTTAAATTTTTATATTTTTTCCTCTGCGCAATAGTGGCCTATCTGACTTAAAAATCAGTTATAACGGTATTTTGAAGGATCATGGATATAGAGTCAAAAATCTTTTATTTTTTGATGATATTGCAAAAAGAAAATCAAGCGCACAGTACACAAATCTAAGGTATTATACTGCGCAGGTTGTCAGTCGAAAATAAAAAATGGCTGTGCGAGTGAGGAAGAAAACACACGTAAAAACAACAACAAATTAAAATTGAAATTGTCAGAAATAAAAATGGCTGGGAGTGTGATGACTTAAACACACGTAAAAACAACAACAAATACTGACATTTGACACAAATTTTGATATATGCGCAGAAGAAACAAAAATCAAAACTCTAATGATATTACCTTTAATATGTGTACTGTGATCAAGCGTATGTTTCTTTATTTTAAAACAACAAGTGTTTGAAAACAACCCATTTCTTATTTTTGCTCTACTGAAAATATTGCAAAATGCAGTTAGGCCACTATTGCGCTCATGGCCTCAAATGTTACTGCCTTTATTTAAGAGCGGTTATTTTTAAATGCAATAAAAATTAAAAAAAACAATATTAGTCATTCATTCGTCGTCGTAGTGTTTACTTAACTTTGTAACTTAATTTCATCTGATGAAATGTTAAAAAACTACTTTAGTAGATTAAATGCCAATTTTATTGGTGATGGTTTTAGACACAAACATGTGTTATACTATTTTGGAAAGTATATTAAACAGGCCAATTTTTATCAAATTTGCCACTTATGTTCTCATACATTTTTGTCCATTTATTATTTTTCAAACTTTGGTGAAAAAAAATATTGAATTATTTTTGAATAAAAAAATAATTTTTAAAAATTATAACACAAAAAATGCATCAGCTGGTGTTAAAATTTTCTACCCATCATTTAGAACGGTTATTCAAGAATATTATAAAAATACAATGCCGTTGTAATTAGGTATTTTAGGAGACCCTGTAATTTTTAACATTTTTCGAAAATATATTATACCATGGAGACCACAAGAAAAATATTTTTTTTTTATATTTTTATTCTGAGCAGTCATAAGGCCTGCTATCACCAGTTGCAGTATTATGCACTCATTACGGGACACCCTGTATATTCATTAAAGTAAACAAATTTAATAAAAAAAATCAATACTTTATAACAAAAGTTAGTTGATTTAACTTTACTTTACGTTACTTTAATGATGCAGAGTTTATCTGCCGCTGTTTTACAAATCTGTTATGCACACAGAGGTGCTTCTCTAAGACTTTTAGGACTTTGGCAAGCATTTTACTAAAATTTAATTGGGCCAAACACTATAGTTTGTTTCAGTCCCCGTTTTGTATCCTCCCTCCTCCAGCGAAAAGAGCCTCCAGAACCAAATATACAAAACAAAAATAAAATAGAATCACATTTTAAAAAGCCCATTTCCTCAAAAGAAAAATTGAAAATATTAAAGGTGCAACATTATTTACTTCGATAATATTGACAGATACATAAATGTACCTCGAAAACATTTATAAAATAATGAAGTTCATAATCGATAAACTTAATTTTCCCTACGAAATGTCCTGCATTTTATTATTTAATGCTAAGTACCTAACCTTCACCTTTGTTTTATCGATAAGGTACATTTAACAATGACGAAAAATTATTAATTTAATTTTTAAGTCAAACTCCTGGTAAATGGACTACATTGAATGGTCACTGTGGCGTAAACGTACTTTTTTAGTTTGATAATTTTCGGTTTTCAGAATCTTAGATTCTGTTCGGCATTTTTTGAAATCTTAAACATTTGAAAGTATTTTGCTCATCAATTTCTCTAAGAACTTACACTAGAACAATTTGTTTTTAAAAAAGAAAATGCGAGAATGGAGTATAAGCTTTAAAATAAGGTATAGCATGACATTGTTAGTGTTATCATTACTTTTTAATCTTTTTTTCTGTTTTTGTCACTATTTGTATATTAAGAAACACCCTGTTTTCAACTTAAATAACTCCGAGTACACCGCGAATTTGGATATTCACTAATAATTATAATTAATGTATGAATACGTACCTACCTTTATTAGGTGTGCAGGTCATTCTAATTGGTTCTAGGCCAGATTTGCCTATTACAAAAAAAAAATAATAATAAACATGCATTCATATATTCTAGAATAGAGCTTATTTAAACAATCTGGAGTTTTTTTCGCCACCCCTCAAAAACAATAACTTAGAAAGTGCAAAACTATTTTCAGTTTTTTAAAGAATAATATTTACTCAAAAACAAAAACAATGTATATTTGGATTATGAGTCATGGTCAAATGCAAATAAAGCCTCGAAAAACTCCCTACGATTTACAGGACGTTTTACTTACGGGACATATTTAAGTAAGCAATACTCATGATTCATGAATTTTGAAAAGGGTATACATAAGTTCACTGCAATAACTCTCAATACACTTAAATTAAAATAGTGAGATATGAATACAAATATTACGAGACAGTTTTTTGCTTCTCCAGAAAGTTTCGTTAAATGGATTTGTGGCATCTGTAGATGAAATTTTCGAAAATTAATAAAAGTGCGATTTTGATCAATCATCTTCAATCTTTGTACAGAAATCTTTCTACATAATGCAGATTTAAATTAATAAAAAATAAATAAATAAATAATAACAATATTTATAAATAAAAACTTTAAGAAATAAATAAAAAAAAAAAGTTTTTTTCTTACTCTAACTTCTCTCAATAGCTCTTACGTGTCTTTGGCGTCAAACTCAAAATTATTACAAACATTTTCTCTTGCAACATTTAATTTAGTTTTAGTTTTTAACTTACTCCATGGTTCGTAAAAAACTACTTAACTGGCCGTCGCACTTCAGAACACACCTTATCAAAAGTTTCTTTGACAAAATAACTTCACGTGTGTGACACTTACATACATGACTAACTTGAAAATTCTTCGACTCAACTCAACTATACAACAGTAACATAAGTTCGATCTTCTTAGTTAAGAAGTATTTGAAAAGTTTTTTTTTTACAAAAAATGACTACCTGCATACATCAGTCCAAGAAAATCAACAACCTGTTGTTGCAATCTATAAGAAAAAAAAAAAAATATAAAACTTTCAACGACTTAGTCACGCATGACCTTCTTGTGATAGATATCAAAGAAATTCTTATTATAACTTTGTAAAAGTAAATATACTTTTCCAGGATACAAAAACCGAGAAGAAATCGATCCTTGCTTTTAATAGCGAATTGTTGTTTTGCTCCATTTCCAATCTATCCCTCTCTCGACATAGTATTCATTATAATTAAATCACTTTCCCGTTACATACACTTTATCCAATACAAAATGAAAGTAAAAGTGAAATTAAATTTTTCCGCTTACACAAGATGAGAACAACTTCCGGCATATAAACTTATTGAAGGATGTTCTTCTTCTTATATACCTCTACATTTATACTCTCTTCTCTGGGGATGATGAAATTCGTAAAATTTAAAAGCTCCCTGAACTTCAAACGTTTATGCTTCAGAGATTTTAAGGAATTTAAGTATTTGACAAAACAAAATTTTACTTACCTACCTTTTGTATCAAGGGAGAATAAAAATGCAGAGCAAACGAAGTGTGCTATATATTCAGATACAATTAGCGTAGATATCTTCTACCTCTACGACTATGGGTATCTCTTTGACAGAGATGTTAATTTATTTACATTTGTATCGAGTAGTTGGATTTCATATTACATATTATGTGTATAATTATATCACGTACTTCCCAAAACTACGATTTTTTTCGAACCTACCCTAGACCCTAGACTTAAAATCATAGAAAATCGCAGTTTTCAAAAATAAACGAGCCGATCATTTACCGTTTCTGTCAAGCAATATTTTTTTGAAGTAACTTTAGTCAAGGTTTTAATCCTGATTGAAGCGTGATTAAAACGCCAACAGCTTAAAAAAGTATGGAAAAATTAAAAATCTTTTTTGAACTTCTCTAATTAAGCTTTTACAATATATGCAAATGTCTATAGGTAATAAGCTACACTTTACACTTTTGTCAAAATTCCTTAAATGTCATTAATTAAAGTTGGCCATAATTTTCTACAGGCCAGTTTTTCAGTGTGAGATCACCTAAGTCTGGGGGTTAAACCTAAGCTAACAACTACTTTGGTGGGTTCACTTCACTCAGGGACTGAGGGAAATTTTCGTTGGGGTGCCATTTTGATTTTGTTTTTTGTGGTGATATCTCAATTTTGGTAGTGAGACGTGAATAATGGTGATATCCATAATTTCCCACATTGATTTCAATGGATTTTTGACAGCTGAAATGTAAAGCTTATCCTAAACTGAAAAATTGTTTCTGAGTTAACTCAGAGTTAATTCATTTTCAGGATTTAATAACTTTGAGTTGCTTAAAACAGGCTCTAAGGGTCAGTTTTTCGGTGCCAGATCATCCTAGTCTCGGACTAAACCTGAGTTAGCTCTAGATGCGTGTTTTCAGTCAATTGAAATTCTTAGTTAATTTTGAGTTAGCTCACCTAACTCAGAGACAAAATTTAGAGCTTTTTCAGTTGTGGTGCCATCTCGATTTCAATAGTGAAAGTTATTCATAGTTCAATTCTGTGGTGGTGCCATTTCTTTATCGATGCGTGAAAGGCGTAAGGGTGATATCCATAGTGTCGTACATCAATGACAATAGATTTTTGACAACTGAAAGATAAAGTTAATCCTCAACTAAAAAATGTTCCTGATTTAAATCGGGGTTAATCTATTTTCATGATGAGCTTACTCTAATTTAACTAGGGGTAAACCCTGAGGTGAAAAACTGGCCCGTAATGTGTAATACTAACAAGAAGATGCTACGATGCATGGGTCACCGATTCTATCCATTTTTGATAACTACCCGCGAGTAAGGTACCTACACTTTTCAGACGATTCCGATAAATTAAGGGCCAGTTTTCTGAGATCAACCAAGTCTCGGGGTAGAACCTGAGTTCTTCTTCTAATTTAACGCCGCCGAGTGAACTCACTTAATTTCGTCAGTTAACTCAGGGCTATCTTTATTTTGATGCGCGAAAGGCGTAACGGGGGATCGCTGGTTTGAGTCCTGCCGTACGCTGCAATAATGTTTGTTTTGGAATTAGAATTGTATTCCCTTTTTAAATAGGGAAAGGAATAATTTTATGCATGTAAGTATCTACTTTGTACAACTATTTATTCAACCCCTTTTTCTACTCACTATCCTGCTGCTTTATTGACGAACTAGCCTATCCCATTAAACCCGTTCAGTACCGAAAATTTTGCTACGCTAAAATTTAATTTAATTTAATAATAATAATAATAATAATAATAAATATAATAATATAGAATATATATATATTATTATTATTTATTATTATATTTATAATATATAAAATAAATATATTATATATATAATAATAAATATATTATATATATAATATATAAAAGTATATCAATATATAATATATAATATATAAATATATAATATATAATATATAAATATATAATATATAATATAATAATATATAATTAATAATAAATAAATAAAGTAGTCATCTTTTCACTATAAATCTTGTTGCACCTCTAATAATAATTTAGTCTTCTTATGTATCATTATTATAATTGTTATTAATGTAATCCTTGTTTTAATATCTTTCATTTGATACCTCATTTGTGAAGATCCTTAAAAAATTACCAAAGTTATAGCCAATTTACGGAAAGCTTATAAATGATTTATGAAATTCCCAATTTTAACGACCAATAGGCTGTAAATTTGCAGAATTTCACGTTGATGAATGTTTTAAAATCAATATAAAATCATGTGGTTGGAGTAGAAATATGATTGATATACCAAATTAACCGGTTATTTGTCAAAAAAATTATAAAATTAAAAAATTAAAAATCGTGTGAAAAATGAGAACAAAATTGCATAAAGAGTAAAAAACTTACTTTTTATCCTATCGAAGCCTTGCAGCTACTCAAATTTTTTGTTGATAAAATTATAAAACGCTATAAAATTTTGTGACAAATGTATCTTTCTATAGACACCTTATTTTTGAAAATCAAAGCAGTATTTCTCGAGTTATAGACAATTTAATGCAGCTGAATCGAGAATTTTTGATTTTATTTGGCTTCTACCTTGGAAAATTATAGAATGTGAATTTTCTAATAATTAATTAATGCATTGAAAATTAATTGTGAAGCTTGTGAACATCGTACAATAATGTTTATATATGAAATTGTTCATTAGGTATTGTAGAATAGGATTTTGAAAATTTCAACACATTTATTGGGCGTGGTGAAAAGATATGAACAATATAAATTTCCAGTAGAACAATTAATTTGGTAGTTTTCGAATGTAAAGATCATAAACAAATTAATTGTGTGTGTTTTTCGTTTAAAAATGTTATTGATATGATATTTAAAGTTTAAATAAGAATGCATAGCTATGTAGAAGATACATTTGATTTCTTAATATCCAAGTTATCTATAAATTTTATAGGCAAATGTGATGGAAAGGTAGTAATTTTATCACTATACATCTTGTTGCACCTCTAATAATAACTTTATTCTTGTCTGAATCCTTATAATTTTAGTTGAAATGTAATCTTTGTTTTTATATCTTTCATTTGATACCTCATTTGTGAAGATCCATAAAGAATTACCAAAGTTATAAGCAATTTGCGGAAAGCTTATAAATGATTTATGAAATTCCGAATTTTAACGACCAATAGGCTGTAAATTTGCAGAATTTCACGTTGATGAATGTTTAAAAATCAATATAAAATCATGTGGTTGGAGTAGAAATATGATTGATATACCAAATTAACCGGTTATTTGTAAACAAAATTATAAAATTAAAAAATTAAAAATCGTGTCAAAAATGAGAACATAATTGCATAAAGAGTAAAAAACTTACTTTTTATCCTTTCGAAGCCTTGCAGCTACTCAAATTTTATGTTGATAAAATTATAAAACGCTATAAAATTTTGTGACAAATGTATCTTTCTAAAGACACCTTATTTTTGAAAATCAAAGCAGTATTTCTCGAGTTATAGACAATTTAATGCAGCTGAATTGAGATTTTTAGATTTTATTTGGCTTCTACCTTGGAAAATTATAGCATTTGAATTTTATAACAATTAATTAATACATTGAAAATTAATTGTGAAGCTTGTGAACATCGTATAAAAATGTTTTATATATGAAATTGTTCGTTAGGATCTGTAGAATTGAATTTTGAAAATTTCAATACATTTAGTGGGCGTGGTGAAAAGATATGAGTTGTATAATTTGGCAAATAAAGTAGTTTTTTAGTGTAAGACTATTTTAAAAACACTTTTCTTATAATTTATTTTCAATTGAGCTTAATAATTTATTTCAGATATCTTGATAAATATACTTAACCATAATTAAAATATATTTTAGTTCTTAAATATTCAAGTTTTTTATCAATTTTTCAAGTAAATGTGCTTGAAAAGTATATATTTTGATCTTTTCTTAATGCCTCTTTGCCCCTCTAAGAGTTGTTTCGATTTATAATAATATTTTGTTTAGCTAAAACAAATTTATATTATTATAATCTTTTATTCGACACCTCATTTAAAAATAATAAAATAAATTTAGAAATTTTATTAGCTATTTACTGAACTTTTTCAGTTATTGTTGTATGCAAAAATTAAAAGTAATTTTTTTTTTGAACAACTTTTTCTTACCTTTTTCGTGGCCTACAACAATGTATGATACATGAAAATAAAGGTATTTTTAATTGTGAATTCAAAAATAGTTGATTTATTAAAATCCGTTGGAAATTAGAAAAGTTATAAATGTTTTAGTAATTCAAGAACATAGTAAAAAAAAACATGTTTTAAATTTATGCAATTAACATATTAATTAATTCTGGCTTTCGTATTGGATATACAACTTTATGATTACCTACATTTATTTAGACTATATACCTAATAAAAATACTTGATTAAAAGTTTTTCCATATCTTCAATATTTATATTGTTTTTTTAATTATTAAAGCCAGTGCGTAGGTGCAAAAAAACAGCAACTCAAATTGTTTTAACATTTTTTTCAGTGTTCTCATGTAAAAGTTGGTAATTTTTTTACATGTATCTATAGGTTGTCTTAATGACAGTATTTTAAGATCTTAATTTTAATGATCCATGCAGTATTTCTTGAGTTACGAATTTATTAATGAAGCCATCTCGATCAAATTTTTGATTAAAATTCAATTTATTAGCAAAAAATTCATTAAAAAATTCGTAGCACCTCTATTATAGGTTTTATGATAAAACATTGTATGACATAATTTTAGAAGAGAAATAAAGCAATAAATGTGCATTTTTAGTTTTTCAAAATAATAAAATTTTTCATCAACATTTGAATTTAGAATAAAAGAATTGGAACTAAAGAGGGCTTTATTCACCCCTTTAGTATGAAAAATGTTGCCCCTCCTCAATGATTTTTTTACACAATGTAGCCTGTTGTTTCAGCTTTCTATAAAGACCTTAACCTTGAAGATCCGATCAGTAGAACGGGAGCTATGAATTTTTAAAGAAATTTATATCAAATTTTAATTAGAATATTCGATGTAGATAACGGGATCATTCACGCTGGTGGATGGTCGTGGCCAATGACCCAAGCAGGTAATTTTAATGAAATTTTGCGAATTTTTAATTGATTTCAATAATTAATTGTGAGGCTTGTATAAGTCGTAGGATAATGATTGAGATATCAAAATAATGGAAATTTAATTGACTATTGGATTGAAGAAAAATCAAAGTTCTACATGCATGTGTTGAGAAGTTATAAGCATATCTTCATAGCAACCTTTAAATCACCGTTATATCCGTTCAGTTGCACCTGGAGATGTAATTTTTTTTTAATTAACATTTATATTAAATAAACCTATCATTTAAGATATTAACCAATCTCCTAGCTCAACCCATAAAAAAGTTATTAACAAAAACCTCTCAAAAACACTGTTCAAAAATGTTTTTGATTTTGCCCATATTCGAATATCTTCTTCAAATGGCATCCAAATAATTTGAAATTCATTCCTAATATTTAAATCAAATAACCCTATCCGATGCTAGAATTTCAAATTTTTTCAACCACTTTTGAAAAAGCTAAAAATAAAAAACCGTCAAAAAAACGCCAAAAAAAATTACTCATTTTTAAAAATTCCCAGCACTCAAAATACGATGGTATATAAAAATTCCTTAAACATGGATAACTTTTTTTTTTATTAACTTTTCAAAAATGTAAATTTCAATTCTTTACTACACTCTCCTGATTTATAATGAATTATTTTTGAAACATCTATTTTCTCATTTTTCACTTTCAAACAATGATAAGTTGAAAACGGTAATTTTGAAAATTTTCAAACCCACATTGCCATTCTTAGAATTTAAAATACAAAAAATTTTATAAGGTAGAATTTTTTTAAACCTCTCCGTTTAGAAAATAGAAATCCGATTTTCCCCTACATTTACCCATATTTACCCTATTAAAAATATGATTTAAGAAAAATCCGTTCTTAGTGGAACCCTACATATATATAGGTATTCAAAAAAATTTTTTTTATATATCTATATATAATAGTATAAGCTGTGCGTTGATTTGAAAAAAAGATGAATGAGTCAGTGAGTGAGTCAGTGAGTCAATCAACATTTTCATTTATATAAGTTAATAATTACTGCAGGACCAAGGCTGATAGCGGTCATAGAAAAACGAGCTTTTGCGGCATCTTGCGCAAGTGAATGCAGCCTCCCCTTGTAAGCTACGTGTTAAAACATTGCCAATCTACTACAATTCACTGGCAAATTTATTCTCTTTTAAACAATAATGTTAACATCACTGCTCTTTATACATATATCCAACTTACGTAGGTATATCATCCCAAAACCCTAACCAACATGAGTTCTGCTAACAAATCCATGTTTGAATTGCAAAACGACGAAAACACAATGAATAGTAGAAACAATAAAGCAGCAACGACGAAGGTAAAATTGCAAAAGCAAAAAAAGAAACGAAAAAAAAAATTGAAGAAAAAACACAAAATATGACAACATGCGAGGACGTGAGAAGATGAAAATAAATAAAAAAAAGAAAAGGCAAATTCACGTTGGGGATTATTAAATTGAAATTACCGTTAACGTGAAAGCATACCTGAAAATAAAACGAATGCATCCAACCCAAGATAACAAACAAAAATCGCGCCAACAAAGAAAATGACGCTTAAAAAAAAAAACAGCTGAGCAACAGTAGAAAGCAATGGGGAAAGCAAAAAAGTTTTTTAATGAAAGATAAAAAGCAAAAATGAAAGACTGAAAGCGAGGGTGGGTGGCCGGCTCCACAAGCAGCAAAGAGCTGTGTATATTTTGTATAGGTACCTATACTATATAGAAAAAGTCCTTTATATTAAAGTGCTTAAATGGCACGAACACAGAGGGAAAAGATGGTTGAATGCCTTGACGCCTGAACGCATCCATAAATCATTACAAATAAAATCGCTTAAACGGGCTTAAAATTATGGATAATCTTTATTTGCTCAGTGTCGCAGTGGTTAAAAAAGGAAAGAAGCGTTAGAGGTGGGTAGCATAACTAAATCGTTGATAACTTTAAAGCCTGATGCAAACGAAACCTTTATGACAGCCAGCAGTTGTCGGTTGTATATTTGTATGTAGGAGTAGGTATATGATAATTATTCATGAAAAGTAATTAAATTATCATCAGGCATAATGGTATTAATATTTGCCTTAAACAAGTTATTGATTTCACTCAAAGTGCTGCCGATCGGAAGCCCGTAAGGGATGTGGTTCGATTTAAGTTTTGGCGGATTATTTATAAGGAAACTCCCATTCCTGTGGGGTTTATGACGAAAAAAAGAATATATTAAAAGTATTGTATGGTTCTTAAACGAAATTTTCTTGAAATAATGATGATAGACAGAGCTCTTAGACGGAAAAGTATAATTAAAATACTGTAATCAATAATACTTAAGTAGGTACATATCTAATGCCGCCTTTAAAAAAATGTTGTATATGTATTTGAAAACAGTCTTCATAAAGGCATCAAATTTTATATTTTTATTTCAATTCAAAAATTCCGGAGGAAAAAACTGAGAAAAATTGGAATGGGAAATTTCTTGATTATTTATGGGAGTTTTCTTAAAAATACCGATAAGCTATACTGGTTGGTATATTTTGTATACGTTTACAATCCTTGTGTTTACATTATAGAAGACACTGTCTTATGTTATCTTCGAACAAGGTGAGCTGAGTATGAATGTAAATTTATAAAAACTTACACCAGAAGTATAAACTTTTCCCCTGAGAAGATTGTCTCCTAACGACCTATTGTGCTTTATGTCTCTAAGAATGTTTTGAAACTTTAGAAATTTGAGCTTACACAATTCAAACTTTATGTAGAAGTTCTTCATAAGAGAAAATATGAATGTAAATAATAATTCCATTAAATCGATTTGTTTTACAGAATTTACTGCTTTATTAAGTTAAATAAATTTTGAAACAATAAAATGAAAGTTTGTTTTAAAGATTTTTTTTTTGTTAATGGTTAATACCTAACTGAAGTCATTTTCACAGTATTCTGTCTGGCTTCGAAAATTGTCTAGATATATTGGTCATATGGTAAGCATATTGATTTTGAATAAAGAAAGAATGTTTTCTCTTCAATCTGTTTACTTCAAAGTTCAGTAATTTAAGCAAAAAATAAGGTTCATTCTGGGAATGAGAGATAATAGGCTGAAAACTCGTGTACACCTTCATATTGGTGTTCTAAAAGTTGTCTGAAAAGTCCCATAAAATCTCGTGTCTGTAACGTAAGTTATTCAAGATCAAAGGTCACAAAAATCAGGTTTTCGTGATTTTATCGGTTTCAATACCTTCAATGACGTTAACTTCCACTAAAAAATTGTAGAGCATACAATATTCGTCAGATTGTCACCCAATTATTTTTGAGTGCACTTAACAGTCTTTAAGATAGAGGGCGGAGAACACGCAGAGCTCAGCCATACATATGTAGTGTAAAGCAAGGTCAAACGTGAGTCTCGGTGAATAATACCTTGTGCAAAGAGGAAATATAGGGATGGGACGGATAAGAGTAAGGATTTAGTGGAAATCTTAGATATGGGGTACCTCTCTGAACCATTCTGATTTCTGAATGAAGTAAAGGATGCTTTTTAGTAGGAAAAATGAGACATCCTCCAGTTTGTCGAATAAGTATTCTCTGATGGTATCTTTTCTAGCTCTGACTAGACTCTGGAATTCACAAAGGAAGTGAGATGAGTCCTCTTTCACCTCTTCGTCCTGGACACACTCTGATGCATAAGTCAGATGTGCTGATGCCCATATTTTGCTCATGTGGGTTTCCATTGAGTTGTGACCCATAAGAGAGATGAGAGACCGTTGAGGTCGGCTAAGCTTCAGGAAATACTCTGTTTTTTCTTTGAAGTATCTGGCCTCGCACTTCCGCTTGGAACTGTAAAAATTCTATTTATGATTCGATTGTCTGAGAAAATGCCTGACCGTACTCCGGCGGCGTCCATTTTACAACAGTCTGTAAATACCGAATACCGATACATGATCTGCATTTAGGACCCGGTTTTCCTTTCATAATTCCTTTGTCGGGATATCTGCTAGTGCAACTGGGCTAAAATCTATGTACGATAAAATATAGTCGGTTTTGAGTGTCTGAAGTTCAATATCATAGTTCTGTGACCACAGTAGCCTTTTTTCTAATTTGTACACTCTTTAAGACGTAGAGTGGGGCAATTGAGTGAACAGTTTCTAAGGCTGCGGTTTGCGTGATTCTCATGGCAGTAGTTGTGCCGATATTACGCCAGTGTCTGAATTTCACTCATGGTCTTAAGATTGATTGCCTTATTCAAGACTGGCCACCAAACTAAACAGTTGTTACTTTTGATGCTGGGTCCATCTCTTGCCAATGATTCTACAGCATCTGAATATACTTTGATGTTCTATTTTTAGCTAAGTTTACCATCGATAGCTTAACCAAGAAATTCTGCCATGCTAGCTATATGGAGTGGCATGGCATCCCATTTATGATTGGGGATTCATATTTTGAATATTTTGTTTTCTCGTAAACAGAACCAGTTCCATTTTATGTGGGTTGACATTAAGTCCGTATCTACCAGCCTAATTACTGAGCTTGTGTAGAGCTTTTTGTAGGAGTTCGCACACAGTGAGGACAAATTTTCCTGATGCCATTATCACAATATCTTAAGCGTACACCACGAATTTTGCCCTAATTCAACTAAAATCTGGTTTGTGTCCAGAAACCTAAGCAGGGGAGATGATATACCTCCATGTGCCGTACCCCTACACCTAACTTTAAGCTTACTCTCACCAATTTCTGCATTAACAATTCTTATTTGAAGCATGGAAACAATCCAGTTTGATAGTCAATGCAGACAGAGTTTAGGGCTTGTCGTATTCCGCCATTTTCAACGTTGTTGAAGGCACTTCTATGTCAAGGAATGCTTCCAAGGTAAATTCTTTAAAATGAACTGATTTCTCAATCGTACCGACCACTTCATGAATTGCCGTCTCAAAAGATTACCTCTTTGTATGTATTTGTTGTATCATTTTCTATCAGAAGAAAGGAAGATAGGCTAATTGGTCTAAAATCTTTTGTTTCAGTGTGAGTGGGCTTCCCAGTTTTCGTCTCTCTAACTAAATGGAATAATCGTTGTTTAAAAATACTTTAAATATTTCCACCAGAAACGGTTCAATAACCTCTTAATTGAAATTATTCCATCAAGTCCTCTAGACTTCCACAAGCCACTTTTTGACTATCTACTATTTGACTTATCCATAAGATAAGCATCAAAAGTTCATCCTGTGAATTTGGTGCTCATAAGTGATTCCAAGGTTTTAGAGCAGGAATCAGTCCAGGTTCCATCCGGTCTTTTAAGAAAGCCAGAGTGTGGACCTTTTATTGAAATGACTTTCCTGATAGTAGCAGCTTCATTTGTAGACTCTATACGTCTATACAAAATTTCCGACAGCTCTATTGGAAGGCCTCTTGGATTTTTCCCTTATGGTGGAAAGCTCTTTAGACCACCAAATGGGATTCAGTTTGCCTTTCCCTTTTTTAGTGGGGTAAGAACTTTCGTGAGATCTGCGAATAGCTGGCGTCAGGGCACTAACATGTTTTTTAATGCCCAAAAAGTTAAACAAATGTAGGTACATTTTCATAAGGGACCAAAGACAAGGCAAATCTTTCATTGAAGGCTCCCCCAGTTTGTTTTCCTGGTGTTTCTGTAGGGGTTTGGATTAAAATAATTCGTAATATACTTGGAATGTTATCATTCTGTGTTCTGAGAATGTTACATTGCTTGAGACTTTGCCAGTTGCTGACAATGAAATCAGAATTGGTTAAAAGCGTGGTTCGTTAAATCAAAATATTTGCCCTTATAATATATTCAAAGGCTATGACTCACCCCTTGCATTTGCTAAGGTAAGGTTTTTAGCCATTTGAAATTTCTTTTAAAATTGTAATAAATAATACTTCTGACACAAAACTCACTCTGAAAACCAATTTTTTTTTTTAAATTCTCCTTTAAATCTGATGAACCATCTTATCTATTTAGGTCATCAGTTCTTCAAAGTCATCACCTCTAAACAAACTTTTTCACTCAATTCAACCAAAAAAAAAAAATTAATGTGCTACACATCTTAAGTTCGCACACACAATTGCCCCACTCTACACATTTTCAAAACCATAAGTTAAAACTTCATTCAAACAAAGTGGTTTTTTGGATACTACATACCAGAGGGCTTAGGGTTCCTTTTATACAAACATACACGTGTAGATACCTACCTTTTAGTAACATCAACATGTTGCCTTTCACCGGAAAACGCTTATTCAAAATCCTTATGGGTATTCAAGACAAATTTGTATTTTCCGGTCGTTTGGGTTACGAACAATAAATCTTTTTCAATAAACCCATCTCAATCCAAGTGTCCAAACTTTTTTTTCCAGATAAAAAAAACAAAAATACATAAATAGAAACGAAAAACGATAAATAAAAAAAATTGCAAACCCACTTCTTAGCTATAAAACCCCCAAAAGAAATTCGCCAAAACTTTCAATCAATTACAAAATATTTTGAGCTTTTTGCAGCTTTGTCTCGAGGATAATTCAATTCAAAAGGAAATCTGCTATGGCATATGACAAGGGTCGACAACTATAGGAACTGTTTTTAATTTTTTTTTCTTGACATTTTTTGCATGTTTTCCTTTTGATGAGAACTTTTCTTATTTCTTTTTCCAATTTTTATTTTTTCCCAAAAGGTACCTAACCTACTTACATACATATATATTTAAGATACTCAAGTTCCTCAAAAGGGAGATCATAATCAATAGATCAATTTGAAAAGAATGAAAGCCTTTTTGCACTCAGCTTCTTATACAATTGAGTCAATAATCCTCTTCTCTTTTATGTAGATATTTGAATTTGTTGCCCAACAAAAAATGAAAGGAATCCAATACAAAATATGTAAATTCCCTCAAAAGCATCACATGACAGTTCACATACGAAAATGTCACCAGAAGGATACATGATATCGTCAAGACCTGGTTTCCTAAAACATCACCAAACAAAACATCCCTGTCCATAAGAGGTTAAAGTGCAATTTTAATCGTTCCCCCAAGTCTTCTATTCTCGAGAGATAAAATTTCACCCAGAACAAAAGAAAAACCAAGAAATAAAGTTGAGTCGCCGATTAATCCTGCCATTCTGGCCAGGATAACAATAAACGACAGTAAGACAGACAGACACAAACAGGCAATGACTATAATTCTGTGTTCAACTTTTTTTCTCGCCCCACAAAGCCACCAAAAGTGAGCTATGACTATGTTAGGAACATCATAAGCCAGCAGAAAAAAAAACATCCTTGTTTTCAACATCAACCACCTCCCGCTCCCGGCCAAAATCAAAATGATCCTACAAAAAGTTTTAAGTCGAAAAAAAGTTTTTTTTCCATTGGCTTTCGCCCAATAAGTTTGGAATTTTTTCGTGCCATTTATAGGCTTAGGGTTGGAAAGACGTTGTAAGAGGAGCTGAACGCCAGATCACAACACTGATTCGGTGATGGCTGAAGCGACAGAAAGAAAAAAGGCAGCGTGGCAAATTTCTTTTATCCTGGCACCTCATATACTACTGGTATAGAGCTGTAGCCGAGAGCGAGAAGTGGATATTAAATTGGACGCTTTCCACCAGGCGGACACTAACTTGGCCAACGGCATCACGTTCACGTTCATTCTCTTGCATCCTATCATCATCCAGCCAACTTGCAGTATGCAATCTAGAGTCTTTTTTTGTTGTTTCCCTTAATATCCTTTATCCATCGTCATCATCTTCGGCAGGCAATATAGAAGAACCAAAGTAGGGGTTGATGACGCAAAAAAAACCAACCAACCAACCAACGATAGAAATTTCACAAACTGGCGAAGTACACAGAAAACTTTGATTTTTCAATAACGTCATTAGAATGAAACATGGCTTCCTTCCTCGGCAGAGATTCAAATCCGACGAATAACCAAGCCGCAGACGGAAAAAAATCAACATTGTCATGGCAGCAGACAACGAAGACGACTAGGACGGCAACGACGACGACGGCTAGAACGACTAAACCAACGCAACGGCTATAGATGGCGATGGCTTTAAAGGTCACTTTTTGCATCCTGAAGCCGCAATAAATTTATTCAAAGAAATTCAATTTTTGAAAATAAATTAAGGGATGAGTGGTGATATTATAAATTTAATAAAGTTCAGTCAATTGGATTAGAACAATGGGGATAGTGAAAAATAAAAATGGAGCAGGGTTATCGGGGAGGGGTTTTAATAAATTGAAAGAAAATATAAAAAGGACAACCAAGAGATGCATACAAATTCAAGGTACCGTACCTTTTCTTTTAATTACGATAAAGGAACTTGGGAACTTTATTTAATATCGAAGACGAGATGGTCTTGCAATTTTGTCTGTAGTCTGTCAACAGTAAAAATTGTTAGCGTGTAAGTGCAGTTTAATCGATTTTATATCTACGTATTGCCATTTTGTGCACACTTAAGAGGTTATGACTTCCCTTCAGATGCATAAGGTAAATGGGGAATGTACTATAAAAGACATACTTGTCTTACTTGTACTTCCATAATTATTAATAAACTTAAAATAGATGTTAAAATAGATACTGATACAACTTATTTATTTACTTACTTACTTAATTACTTAAGGTAGCATTTGCGTCCCCGGTGGACCAGGGTCTCAACCAACAAGCTTCTGCCAGCCGGCCCGGTCTCTACCAGGCTGTCTCTAGTTTCACACGCAAAGTTGGCAGAGCTCCTATTCCACTTGTGAGCGCCACCAGTTACGCTCTCTCCTCTACAGCAGTGCCATCCGGGTTTGGATTCAAAGACTTTCCGGGTGGAAGCGTTGATGTCCATCCGGTCTAGGTGACCCAGCCACCTCAGTCGTTGACTTTTCACTTCAGTGACTAGGTCGGTGACGCTATACAGCCCATACAGTTCGTTGTTCTACTTTCTTCTCCATTCGCCATTTATGCAGACGGGCCCAAAATCACCAGGAGAGGTTGGCTCTCAAAACAGCTTAGAGCGTTCTCATCCACCGTTAATTAGTGTCCATGCCTCTACACCATACACCAGGATCGGTATGATAAGCATTTTATACAGGGACACTTTAATTGCTTGACAGATTGCTTTGCTCCTCAATTGCCATCTTAGCCAGAAGAAGCAGCGATTGGCAACAGTATTTCTTTGTATCGTTTGATGAGCCAATGAAATTATAGCTGACTGTAGTGGCATTTTTTCCTATAGACGTTGGTGTTGGGTATCCTTTCTTTTAAAAAAATAAAATAAAATTTTGTGGCGCAACAACTCGTGGGGAACTAGGGCCTAGTGACTTACAACTCTCAGTCATTTATGAGTGCGCGCTGATGTTGGCAGAAGTGGAGGGGACCTACAATTTTATGCTGAGTCCAAATGGCTAGATAAGAAGCACTTATTCATGACAAGTATATTCTTGGAGGATTTGTCCGTTCCTCACAAGAGGCTGTACCTCGGATAAAAACATTTCTGTTTTTAGGTGGCAGAGGCTTGGAATTGACCCGAGACCTTTGGCATGACAGTCCATCGCTCTAACCATGATGCCAAAAGGTACCAGATCCTTTTTTGTTGACTGCATTTATTTTGTCTTGCTTTCATTCACCGTAAACCTATCTTCTTTGCTTCCTCCTGAATACACTCACGTAAGCACCACTGAGATCACGCTCTTTTCACCTGATAATGTCAATATCGTTGGCGTAAGCGAGTAGTTGAACGGACTTTTGAAAGATTGTGCCTCTAGTGTGCGTGAGTGCTTTGCATTTCTTTTTCAAGAACGATGTTGAAGAAGTTACATATCAGCTCGTCACTTTGCCTAAAACCTTTTTCGACATCATCAAAAGTATAAGTGATGTCTTTGAAGGCCTTGAAGGAGCAGCGTGCATTCTCCATCGTCATCCTGTACTAACGCTTTAAAAAGCTGGGCCGCAAGGCCATCAGCTCCTGCAGCTTTATTTGACTTATGTTTAGAAATAGTTATACAATTTGCTGAAATAATTTTTCTATATCCTCAGCACCAACTGGTGATTGTGCCACGATGTTCTCCTGATCGTCCCTGCATGCATCGGTTTGAGCCTTGTAGGCTTGAGAGGTTCTCTTTACCTTTAGGTAAAGCTTTCGAACTTTCGCCGCCGCCGCTTATTATGCATGTTGTTTGGCTGCACATACTTGCTGACATTCTTCGTCGAACCTGGGGTTTCGGTTTGGTGAACGTGCGAGACCTAGAACATAACAGATGTCTTTTATGGCTTTCCTCCCAATTCTTCCACTGGTTCTCGATGCTTGATGTTGGTGGCATAGAACTATTCCAAAAGGCATGAGAGACTCAATCGGAAAAGGCGAACTGGCGATTTCTTGCTACTGTAGTCTTTCCGACGCCAAACTTCATGACATTTCATATTTGCCTATTTTGACTTTGGTCTGGATACCCGTAGCATAACCCTTGTTTCAACGAGTGGTACGAGTCAACGTGGGCTCCTTGGGACGATCGGACATCCTTGTTGTGCATGCGTCGATCGCAATGTGGTCAATCTAGTTGGTGGTTGGTGGACCAGGAATTCGCCATGTGTGTATATCGAGATGCGGGAACTGCTTACTAACTACCACAATGTTTCGCGCAGGATATCGGGGAGCCTGATTAACTGTTCCTTTGGGTATTTACAATAAAATTATATTTTATTTTGTATTGGATTCAATAAGCCAAAATTACAATTTTCTATGATCTGAGAAAGTTCTGAGGTATGATTGGCTATTGAAAAATTGGCTCTAATTAGAACAAATAAATTGTTTTTGTTTTCTTTCTTAATTGGCATATTTCAAATGTATTGGCTAAACTTCCATTCAAAGATGTGCTCTCTGCTAAAATTAATCATTTACGATACTTTTCTTAAGCCCCATGACATGCCAATTGGCAAACAAATCACCATTATCCTATTTGATTCTAAAACTTTTGCCAATCATACACATTGCAACTTTCCCTCTGCTTCAAAACAAACCCATTTACCGGCAACAAATCACCTAAAAAAAACATTCAAGCCAAGTTGAACTAGCTTATATCAATTATAGCTCTTCAAAAGTCCCGTCGTCATCGACGACACGGCGGACGGTCTGTGGTATATTTCCTTTTACCTTCTTTCTGTGTGGTATTTCCATCTACTCTTATCCCAATAAAGTCCTGCAACAACCTATTTGGCAATAAAAACTAGCATCGTAGGAGTATGAGAATGAGAAAAAAAAACTGAATAACCTTCTCTAGCCCCATTCATCATCTTAATTGCTTATAAAATCTGAAATCCAAGCACAAACTCTTCAGCCAACAACGAACCGGCGAAAAAAAGGAAACTATTATGAAAAGAAATATGTTGCAATATTCTGAAAAAGTTGTGGGCTAGTCGTAAAACCACTTTTTTCAAGTTCTTGAAAAGTCCTCCCCTACTGGAAATAGAATTAAAATACAAAAGCCACCTACATTTTTCATAGTATGATGTCTCCATGGTCTCTTGTCTGGAGTCTTTAGTCTCCTATAGTCCTACTTCATCACACCAATGAATTTGAATACAATATCAAGATTGCAGCGGTAGGCAAAAATATTTGACAATAAAAAAAGGCCAAGTCTCAAAAAAGAGAGGATGACGAACGAACGAGACGAAAAAATGCTTGAAATGTACGAGATGAAAGACAAATTACTCCTTTGAGCATTCAAGTTCAACATTCTCTCCATATACTCGTAGTCACAAGTGAGCTGAGTTATTGCTCAAGGATATGAGTGATTCGGGTTGATGTTAGCATGGTACAATAAACCCATCATTTTTGGTGCTCCAGCAATCCTTCAAAAAAAAAAAAAAACAAATACCCCAAAAGAAACAAGCAACAGCATTACACTTCACACACGCCCGTCATTGCGGTAGCGGAAAACGTTGCCAGATGCCATAGCTGCCAGCCAACCAAGAACCGACTTAACCACTATTCAGCAGTCGAGTAGATACTCACATTCAGGACCAACAACAACAACCAACCACCAACCAAGCCAACAAGTCATGCAGGGATGTGTTCAAAAATACTTGTTTGCGCGTCACGTAGCATATCATCATAAAATGGCCGCATTCATGTCAAATTAGAAAACGTTCACATTCCAATTATGCTACAAATTTAGGAAGGATTGAGGTAAAACGGAGGAAAGAATTGCACAATACTGGCATAAAATTTTTATTTATTATTTGATATCAAAGGAATTTTCAATTTGACCACAAAACATGCCAACTTACTTCTACAAACGCAGGATATACATATAAATATGTACGACGTTAAGGGAGGTAAATGGCATAAAATGTGTCAGTATAGAGTGGCAGTGAAAAGGAATTTCGATGAGGATAAAGCGAGGAGCCACTATTTGTTCACCCGAAGGAGATACTTTATGTATTTTGACACTTCTCTTTGTGCGTCGTCCGCTGTGGGTATCCTGGGTCCACAGTCCTTGTTCACTTGCCACCACCCACCACCCACCACAGCTTGCGTGCGGATGTTGTATATGTGATGAAGAAAAGCAAGAGAGTTTAAGAGCCAACGGCGGGGCACAACAGACAATCTTCCCGTGGGATCACGTTGGGATTTATTTATTTATGGGGGATATCAACACAATGAATTGTTTTATGTACATACGTACGCCCTAAAGGCCTTATACATTCTTTAAGCTGGGAAATCATTATTATTACGTTGGTTGGTGGGTCTGTCTTGAAATCTGCTAAGATTTCCTTGTGCGGTTTTGACGATTATTAAATGCTTTTGGTTACTTTTGGGACAACTGTATATGCAAAAACAACAAAAGAACCACATTAAATATATATGTTCAACATAGTTTCGAAGTCAAAGGGAAAGTATGTAGATCACAGAGTATAGACACATACTTGTATATAAGTAAGTTAAATAGAATTCCAAAAACATTCTTCTGGATTATATCAATTTGTTTTGTAAGCTTTAATGACAATTGGCAAAATGAATGTTTATCTAAGATTTAATGTCATGCTAAAGGATTTTGTAGGTTTTTGAATTAAGGCATAAAACATAAGGCTGATATCAAAAGTTTTGTGAATTCTTGAAGTTTTGCTTTTGGTTTAACAGAAGTTGAAGTTTTTGAGGACAACTTAACCACAAAGCTTATGGGATATTGTTACAAAAAGGCCCACATTTATTTGAGATGAATGAATGCCTTTGAGATAAGGAAATGTAAGCTTTGTAAATGTTTTCAAAGTATTTAACTTTTTACTTCAGAAATATGAAAAATAGTTTCATATTTAAGTCATGTTTTTAAATTTTAGCAAAATTTAACAATTCTGAAACATATAGATATATGTATTGTTTTAGAAGATTTCTGTTTTTTTTTTGAACTATGATGGTGACAACATTTAGTTGTTTTTGATATATACATGTGGAACTATTGGAAAATGCACGAAAAATAAAAGGAAATTTAATTTCAATATAAGCTTCAGTGTCTGAACTTTAAAAAAATATTGTAAAAATTCTTGCGAGAATTTTGTAATTTTGTTTGCCTGTTTGGCTAATGCCTATGGAGCTGGCTTTGTATTTCTTGCACTTGGTACATACTTTTGGTTATTCATTCAACAAGTTTTAACTTGCGATATATGTATGTATAGGTATTATACGGTAAGTTACGCATTTGAAAAAAAAATTGAACTCGAGATTTTGATCAAACTTGTTATTACGATGATAGGGCTAAGCCTAAACGTCTTGATCGATTTTTATTAAACTTGGAAAAAAGCTTTTTTTATCATTCCCCACACATTTTTAGTTTTGTTTTTAGATACAAAATAACGGTACCTGCTATCATTTTTTAAAAACGATTTTACATAATCGTATTTATGTCAAAATTGACTCGAAAAGTTTTCTTAAAAAAATTACATAACTACTTTTGGTAAGGACAACCTTTGGGTGAGAAACCATTCTTCCAAAAATGATTATTAATGGTACCTTCCAAAGAACCATTTTTTGATTTTTGATTTTCTTCAAAACGGTACGACCGATTTCAATTATTTTTTTACACAGAAGCTTCTGAAAAATATGAACAGTTTTGTTTACCAAAATTTTTGAAAAAATATTTTTTGGATTTTCAATATATTTTCAATCAAATATTTCGAAAACGTATTATCGATTTTCTTAAAACTCGATATTTAAGACTTCTGTAGTACTTTTTAAAATATTTTTAGAAAAAAATGTACATTTATGAAAAAATAACGGTACCTTCCATACAAAAGTTAAAAAACCGCAAAGGAAGATATTTTTTTTTTCTCTAAAACGTCTCCTATGCTTTTGATTAAACTTTTTCTATATACTGAAATTAGTACGATCTACTACCAAACATTATAAAATTTTACACTTAGCAACTATTAATAGTACCTGTCATAGAACGTATTTTTTTATTTTGAATTTTCTCGTTATCGGCTTAACGAATTTAGATGAATTTTTTTATATACAAAATTCAGATATGATTATATAATATTGCATATAAAAATTAAAAAAAAAAAAGTTTATAGTTTTTAAAAAAAGTTTAAATTTTTTTTTTTTGAAAATTCGATATCTCAAAAATGGGTTGACAATTTTTTTTCAAATTTTGTTTTTATATACACATAAATATATACTTTAGATTTGCATACCAAAATTTGTTCTAAAAAATATTTTAAGAATTTTATATATAAAAAATTAGTTTTTTTAAAAACCGCTCCAACTATTTTAAATTTTTTTTCCCATACAATCATATTTAAACAAGAATTAAGATGGCATTCCCTTTTCCACATCAAACTGCCAATAGAGTTGTTTTATCCAATTTAAAAGGCGAGTTTCATGCTTCTCTACTTTTTTCTCTCATAATTTCCATGTTTTTATATACAATTTTCTTAAGCCCACAGTGTTTTGAACATAAGAGCAAGTACGTGCGACCCAGTCATGCATTTTATTTTTACTTGCTTCACGTTTTTGGATACCATGACCACAAATGAATGTATTCCATCGATTTTCTTTAGCACCAATTTTCAAATTTTAATAGCTTTTGGACTTTCTTTTTATAAAAAAAAAATTGGATTTGTTTTTAATTCCAAAAATGAAAAGTTGAAGCATCTCTGGTATAAAAACATAGTATGAAACCCTAGTGGCAAACATTTTAAAAATTGACGCAACAAATTCAGATTACAGAATGGTATAGTTTTTTACAGAATCTAGAGTAGTAAGGTAAGGTTAACTGATTATATGCAAAAAGTGCTTATTAAATAAAATATTTAACTTCGTTTCATTGTTTTATGTTTTTGAATATTACGACTAAAAATGAAAAAAAAATTAATTTAACAGACCATCAATTAAAAAAAATAATATGAGATAACTGTTCAATTTCTCAAAAATCTATTTTTTTGAAAATTTGAACAGTAAAAACATTTTTCCTTAAAAATGTTTTAAGAATTTTTACATATAAAAATTCGTTTTTTTTAACCACTCTCACGATTTTAAATTTTGTTTTTATACAATCATATTCAATCTAGAAGTAAGATGGCGTTTTTTTCACCTCAAGCTATCAAAGTTTAAGCGAGTTTGAATATCTTATATCAATCTTTTAAACATTTTTCTCTCATAATTTCCATGCCATAAGAGCAAGTACATGCAACCCAGTCGTTGATTTATTTTTATTTGCTTAATCTATTAACGACATCTCATTTTCTCAAGAATTGGAGAAATGTCCAAAATTTAAAATAATTATTCTTATTATTGATTTCTCCCACAGAATTTTTTTTTGATTTTTAATATTCTTAAGAACGGTTTTTCGGATTTCAATAATTTTTTTAATAATTTTTTTAAACAGTAGTTCCTAAAAAGTGTTCATACTGCCGTATTACACGACGAATTTTGGAGTCATGACTTTTTTCGAAATTAAATAAGTGCGAAGGTGTGATCAGATGTTTTTTCTCGTTTGCAATCATTGAATTTCGAAAAAAAGTCATGACTCAGAAGTCGTCGTGTAATAGGGCACTTAGTATTATGAAATATTTTGAAAACTCAATACTTGCAACGTCTTGTTTCTTCAATACTCAAAAAAGAAAATTTAACATTTATGTAAAAGTAATGGTATCTTATATCATATATCACACTCAAAATGTTAAAAAACTATAATGAAAAATAATGTATTTCCTTAGAGCAGCTCCAAAATACAAATGGACTTTTGAGTAAATACGAAACAATTTAACACTTGGTGGTAATTCGACACCAATAAAGAATGAAAACTACATATATGTAATACCTATTTGAAAATTGAAGCAAAAAAACATTTTTTTTTTAAATTTAATTTTTTGAGTGTGCACAGTGAGCGGCAGTATAAAATGGTACTTGGCTAAAATGGACCCGCCAGTGTTTAGTTTTGTGATTTGCACACTCCCCCCGCGATTATAGCTTTCCAACCAAATAAGATTTATCCAAATCGGTCCAATACTTTTTCGAGAAAATGGTACCACAAAATTAATTTAAGCCTATTTATTTAAAGATATGTACAATAATTTGTAGTGTCTCGTGGAAAAATCTATTTCAAAACATATAATACGGAAGCGCACTTGTAAAAACTTTAGGTTCGTCTGGCAAGTACTTTGACCACCAAGCCCATTAGGCATTCTTTTTTTCATGAACACGAAAGAATTAACTAAAATGTATCTAAAGGTGTGGGTTCGATTCCCAGCCGTGCCACCCTAAAAACGGAAATGTTTTATCCGAGGTACTGCCTCTTGCGAGGAACTGAAAAATCCTCTAAGAGTAACTTGTCATGAAAAAGTGCTTCTCCTCTAGCCGTTCGGACTCGGCATAAAATTGTAGGTCCCCTCCATTCCTGCCAACAAAACGCACACAGGAATGGTTGAGAGTTGTAAGTCACTAGGTCCTGGTTCTCCACGAGCTGTTGCGCCACCCAATTTATTATCTAAAGCCTTTACAAGTACCTCCGTTAATTTTGACAATTTTTTTGCATTTTGAAAACAAATCTGATGGCAACCTTTCAACGGCGGCAACCCTGACAGACTGTGATTTTTGTTAAACAAGTTCCAAATTAGGTAAACACTAAGATGTTCGGTCAAATTGGGTACTAGCTTTTAGCCAAAAATGAACATACAATTTATATGGTTACTGTGGCGTATACGCACTTTTTTTTTTTAAATATAAGACGTTGGTAAAATTAATATAAGAAAATAAACAAATTCATGACGCAATAGCTTGTGGAGAGTCAGGGTATATTGACTTTCACTCTCCGCCATTTTTGAATGCGTATTACAACCCACAATGCCAAGGGTGCATATGGTTGCTCTAGAATTTCTGATGGTACATAGCATTTTTTGTTTTAAACCAATTTTCATTTTTTTTGGATAATGCTAAGGTAACAGTAAAAAGAAAATTTATTTACATCTTTCAATCAGAGCTCATGAAGCTATCACACTTGTTTTCTTTTCCCCATGAAATAATGGCTTAAATCTGCAACCCACTTGAAATGACTTAACTTAAAAAAGCTTGTAATGAATTTGTTTCAGAGTGAGGACTAGTATTATATATAAGATGGGTTGCATTTTGACCTTTATGCAATCGATAAAGTAGTTCAGAAAACAAAATATCCGAGAAACATGTGTTATTCCTATAAATCCAGCAATCATATATTCTAAGTCACAATATATCTTCTATCAAAGCTAACTGCTACAAATGGCGCCCAAAACATGAACTGAATACAAAATAAATTTCCTCTATTTTTTTTTTGTCAACGTTTAGTCTTTTCTTATTTCTCCAACATATCCATTTTGCATGCAACATACCTACGTGTCATTGTTTGACTTTTAATTTAAAAATGCTGACCAGATTTCCCGACTGTCAGTCGCCTGGCTGACATGTCCCATTCTTGTATCACAAAACAAAATGAAAATACTAACTAAACTAGAAAAAAATTAATAACATAAAAAGCTACTTTAAAAATATGAAGACAAAAGCACAAACCGTTTACCTATAGTTTTATACTTTTACCTTTTTTTCGAAATATTAAACCGGAAACGAGATTTCTATTAAAGTCAGTACTAAAAGAGAAGTTAAATAAAAAAAATACAAGAATAGAAAAATAGAGTCAGAGTAGTCAGCACAATAGCCACACTTTACACTAACTCAAAGACCTTCTATAAAATGGGTTCCCTTATCCCTTGTAGTTTACATGCTCTCTCCATCTCGTTATTGTTGCTGTTGCCTTTGTTGAGTGCGTATTCATTCTATATTTTATTCTGATGTACACAAACAAAAAGATAGAAATCTTTGTTGTTGTTGTTTTTTCATCTGTATGCGGGGTGCAGCATAGCTGACACAAGGAAGTATAAATCAACTTTTTCTTCCTTTTTATTGCTTACTACTACTGTTTCCATTTTTATTTTTTTCTCACTTTTTATGGATTGAGTTCTTTTTTTTTCTCATCCTTATGCCTCATATTTTGTTTGTATTTTTATTTTTCCTTGCGTCCTTTTGTCAAAAGTTCAATTCAAGATAAATGTTACATACAAGTTTGAAAAACCTAAACCCTGCCCCAACGGATGGACATCAGTGACGGACTTATCCTTTAATCGACTTAGCAATCGTCAAGAGGAGATTTTGTCTTAGAAGGTATATAAAGTTCAGAAATCTTGGGAGGCATTTTATCATAGCATAGTTGGACCTAGCCCACAACTCTGAGGACCACCAGAAAACTTACATGATGATGACAAACTGGTTGGTACAACATTAAAATAATTTTTCTGTTTTTGAATACAAAGATTTCTATAAATCTTGTTAGCTTCTAAGTAACACGTTTGAAAAAGTGAATTGGTCCTTCTGTAAGCGTTCAAAAGTGATAAAGACTTTTTTGCAGTTTTCTACTTTCCCAGTAAAACCACTTAGCCATGAATATAGCGCCAAGCTGAGGTATTTTAAATAATTGAATTTCTACACTACTTTCAGTAAAATATTGCCAAAATAGATCAGGCTGAAGCTCAATATACAATGGGCACCCGGACGCAAAGACGAACGGTTAACGTTTTTATTTTTTGATTAAATCTTCCTTTTTTCCGTTGACTCTGACCACTTCCTTGTTCTGTGGTTAAGAGCTTGACTGTCAAATGAAGAAATTCAACGTTGGTTGCTTTAGCACATTTTGAGTCGCCAGGGCCTACAGTGAGCATCTTAGGAAGAAGCTCTCCACAGTGTATTCACCAGCCACAGACGCCAACAATCAGTGGTCCCAGTATATCGATATAATCAAAGAAGCACCCGAAACCACTACAAGCTACCCACCACCACCGAAAAAGAACGCGTGGTATGATAATGAATGCGTACAGCTTAAAAAAAGATGATAGAAAATGCACATGTGAATACGCTGCAGCGGAAATCAAGAGAAGCGAGAGAAGAGTATTGGATAAGGAGAAGAAGACCCAGCGTAGAAAGAAGATGGCGTACGCAGCCTCCAAAGTCAAGGAGATCAAAGAGTCTGGTGATTGAAACAGCACCTGGTAGTTTTATAAAAGAGCTTATAACCGAAACACAGGTTCATCCAAACAGCGAAGGTAATCTAGTCACCGAAGCACATGTAATAGTAGATAGAAGCTGGTGAATAGGCATTAGGTATAGGTAGATCAAGACATAGGACTAGAAGCAAACCCAATTGCAGTCAATGAGGACCCAGTACCACCACCCAGTTTTAAAGAGGTAGATTTAGACATACAAAACTCAAGAAAAACAAGGCCGCTGTATCTGGTAGTTTACCAGCGGAGCTCTTCAAGCACGGAGGGGATGCATGCATCAGGTTATCGACTAAGTGTCTAAGTTAGAAGGAAGCATGCCCGATGACTGGTCTATCAGCTCCATAGATATGCCCCATCTACAAAAAAGGCGATCCTATTTCTGCAAGAACTATCGAGGCACATCCCTGATAAATGTTGCATACAAGATCCTATCCAACTAACTGTGTGAGCGTCTTAGGCCGTTCAACAACATTTTGATCGGCAAGTACCAGTGTGGCTTCCAGCCAGGCAGATTGTCCATAGACCAAATAATCACTCTCAGGCTGAATCCGAGAAAAGACGAACGAGTTTCAAGATAGAGACTCACAATCTATTCATCGAATTCAAAGTCGCATATTATAAAGCATTCATCGTCGGGAGCTCTTTATGGCGATGAATGAACTTGGAATCCCGGGAAAACTGATTCAGTTGTGTTGCAAGACATTCGAAAATACGCGATGCAATGTTCACATAGGGAAAAGTCCTTCCGAACTATTCCAAAAATGCACAGGGTTTTGGCAAGCAGATGGGCTATCATGTGATTTCTTCAATCGTTCTAGCACTATTTTCAAGAGATTTGTCCAACTTCTAGGGTATTCCGTTGGTACCGACATCATTGCGAGCTCCCGATAAGCTGTTATAGAGTCTTTCACGGTAATTGAAGAATAGCTGAAAGTTGTTATTCTTCAAGTAAATGAGAACAATACCAAATACATACATGCTATCAACAAACAATGAATGATCTGTCAACCGGCTAGGACAAAACGTCGCTGTTGATAGCAACAATTCAAAGTAGTTAAGGAGCTCATATACCTCGGAGTCAGAATTCATGCAACAAACGGCATCTAAGTGGAGATCCGGCGAAGAACTAGCCTAGCAGACCGTTGCTTCTTTCGCTTAGCGCAACAGATAGGTAACGAGCTCCTCACACGATAGACGAAGTGCACGGACTATAAAACCGTTGTAGGGCCAGTACTCTGCTTTATGAAACTGAGTGTTGGAAGGTAAGCAGGAAGGGAGAACTGATACTGGGCTCCTTTGAAAGAAACATTCTTCGACGGACATTAGGTCGTGTTGGCGAAGGAGGGTGAATGTTGAAGAAGATAAAACCACGACCTCTATGAGCTATTCAAAATGTGGATGGTAGTCCAGAAAATCAAAACACGTTGACTACATTGGCTCGACCACATCGAACGAATGGACAATTATGCCCCAGCCAAGAGAATTTTTGAGTCCCAGCCCCTAGGTTCAAGAGAACGAAGAAGACCGAACCTCTGGTTTAAAGACCAATCCATCGCGGATGCCAGAAAGCTTGGTCTAGATGACACGAAACAGCGGGCTCGGGATCGTAGAGGATGGAAGTCTGTCGTGTCTCAGGCTGTGACCCTTCATAGAATGGGAGCCCGATAAGTAAGTAACTGTTTCTTCCCACTCGAAACCAATACTTCTTGGCATAAGGCTATCATCATCGTGTCCTGTAACCCCGCCTGGGGCATAGGGCGTCAACAAAACGTCTCCATCCTTCACGGTCTGCTGCAAGGTACTTTAGCTGTGGCCACGTCTTTCTCTGGGATTCTGCTTCCGCTAAGACAGTTGATTTCCATGTTGTTCTTGGTCTTCCAACCCGCCGTGCACCCTGAGGATTCCATTCAAAGGACTGCTTTGCAATTTCATCGTTTGGTTTCCTCAGTGTGTGACCAATCCAACGCCATTTACGCTTTCTTATGTCGACGTCCAGCCGCTCTTGACTTGTCCTGCGCCACAATTCCTCATTTGATATTATTTGTGGCCAGCGAATTTTTAGGATGTGGCGAAGACAGCGATTCACAAAAGCCTGCATTTTCTTCGAAATAGTAGACGTGACTTTCCAGGTTTCACAAGGATATAACAGCACGGATTTGACATTGGATTCGAAGAATCTCAACTTAGTGCGTAAGGAGATTTGACTGGATTTCCAAATTGGGGACAGGGTACCGAAGGCAGCACGAGCTTTATTCATTCTACTTTTAACGTCCAGATCCGTACCACCGTTTGCAGAAACAATACTGCCAAGGTAGTTGAACTGTTCCACTACTTCAACTGGCGTCTCCTGTAGAATAATACGCTGCTGTGTGGAGCGGCCTGTGAGCATTATTTTTGTCTTTTTGCTGTTTATTCTTAGACCACTTGACTCTCCCTTCACTTGCAGCGTTTGGCACAACCCGTTCAGCCCACTGATGTTATTTGCCAGGAGACATATGTCATCGGCATAGTCTAAATGACTGAGCCTTTCGAACGGTCTCCATTGAATGCCCTGTCGCTCAGCTGTACCAACACTGGCCGTCAATACGTCGTCCATCGCCAGCAGGAAGAGAATTGGCGATAAAAAATCCCCTTGTCTCACACCCTGTTGCACTACGAAGGAGTCGGATAGCTGCCCATTGTGCACAACAAAACACCTTGCGTTGTTGTAGGACTCTTTAATAATGGCAACAATTTTTGGTGGAATTCCTCTACCAAGCAACGATCTCCATATACATTCTCGGTTAACTCGATCAAAGGCCTTCTCAAAATCCACGAACATGAGGTAAAGCGGTGATTGAAATTCCATCGACTGCTCGAGGACGATACGCAGGGTGTTGATATGGTCGACACACGATCGACCACTGCGGAAGCCAGCTTGATGCCTCTTGAGTGTAGACTCGATTCTATCCTTTATTCGCTCGAGAATTATGGTTGCTATTAGTTTTGGGAAAACGGAAAAAACGGTGATACCACGCCAATTGTTGCAATTCTTTAAGTCACCTTTCTTTGGCAACTTAACAATCACACCATCCTTCCAATCCCTGGGATAGCATTAGTTTTCCCAAATGCTTTGTATCAACGGATGTAAAATACTAGCCGCTGTTACGGGATCGGCTTTCAGGAATTCAGCTGGTATTCCGTCCAGTCCAGCTGCCTTGTTGTTTTTGAGGAGATTTATTGATGTAAGGATTTCCGATTCTGACGGGGGTTCGATGTCAATACCCCTATAGGACCTGCGCATCTCGTTTAGTTGGGGCACTTCAGCACTCTGCTCAACTGAATCCTCATTTAGCAAGGCACAAAAATGGTCCTTCCATCTACGAAGCTGATCCTCAATTGATACCAAAAGTGTGCCATCCACATCCATTACAGGATGATTCGTGTTGCTTTTTTTTCCGATCACATCTTTGGCTATTTGGTACAATTCCCGGATATCTCCTCTTCTGGCAGCGCTTTCCGCATTATCTGCGAGCCCATCTAACCTCACCCTCTTGTCACGTCTCACACAACGATAGACCATCTTATGTGCAATGCGGTACTCTCTTCGCAAGTCAGCCTTTCGTTGAATATCTGCTTCGGCATTTATTTGGATTTTCAACGATTTGCGAAGTTCGATCTTATCCCAGGTGTCTTGGGATATCCATAAGAGTCTCTACGTCTCGTTCGCTTGGGTACAGTTTCAGATCCAGCCTCCATAAAAACACTTTTAATTTCACCCCACATCTCATCAATTGTTGAATGCTGGATTCCATTTAATGACGAGGCTCTGTCGTTAAGGGTGGTGCCATAGTTTCGACATATGTTGGGGTCATTCAAAGCATTAGTAATGAATTTTGAGCTCCTTGCTGCATCCTGCGCTGGTTTTTGTACGGCAGCGGTTCGTAATTTGAGACTCATCAGAACCAAATGGTGGTCGCATAAGGCTGGCTATAAGGTGGCATAAGGCTATAGTAAAAAAAAATATATATAATTTTCCCTATAAACCAAAGGTCTAGATTCGATTCCACTCCCACCTTAAAACAGAAATGTTTTTCCAACGCACTGCCTCTTGCGAGTAACTGACAACTGACTCCAAGAGTATGTCCCCTATTACACGATGATTCTTTGCGTCTGACTCTTTTCAAAATTCAATGGGTGCAAAGGTGAAATCAGATGTTTTTTCTCCTTCGCACCCATACAAATTCGGAAAGAGTCAGACGCAAAGAATCATCGTGTAATAGGGATATATCAATTGTCATGAATAAGTGCTTCTAACCGTTCGGGCTCCGCAAAAAATTATAGGTCCCCTCCATTCCTGCCAATGACACGAACGCGGGAATGGTTGAGAGTAGTAAATATCAGGCCTTGGTTCTCCACGAGCTGTTGCGCCACCAAAATTATGTATTTTATAAGCTTAAATATTGGCATTTACCCAGTCCAATGAAAGCAAAATTATAATGTAAACATTGATGGAGCCCTTTTCTAATACATTTCTCAAATAAGTCTCCACGGATCATCTTAATCCACCACTGTGGTCGGTCATGGCTCCCAGTTGTTTTTATAAAGTTGTTAAAGTAATATTTCTCATTTTTACTTTTGAATTGTTGTTGTTTCATGTTTTATTATTTGTTCGCACATTTTTCCCCGCTCATTGTCGAAATGATTATGTTGAAGTAAAATGTAGGATAAATTTTTCCATCCCTTTAGCCAAAAAGTAATTCTGTGTGAGAAGGCTGACATTGCTGGGCTGTGGAATAAAATGGAGCTTTTATGAAGAGGGTTTTCTGCTTGATGGTCCTTGAAGAAATTAAATGCTCTCAAGGGGATTTTCATCCAAGGTGACTTAGAACCTAAGGGATATGAGGTTAGGTTCTTAATGGCAACAGAGTGTGTTTGTTTTGAAATTATATTTATCTCAAGTTCTTTATACCTGGAATTCTAAATCCCTGCCCACATCTTATCAATTAATAGTTAGCCATCCACTTTGTGTACTTACCACCTTCTCAAAAGCAAATTTATCTATACCAACCCAATCCATCTCATCTCCACAAGCTCACAAAACCTCACATATGAGTCATACATAGGTGTCCTTGTAGGATGGTCGGTAGGTTTGGTCGTCTAGTCTTAAAGGATTTAAAGTAATGATGATGGAATACCGAGTCGTAAATCACTTTTCACGCAGCATCTATATATAAAGCACCTTAATATACTGGGAGAGGAGTTGTAACTCATGCCCGCATTCAAAGACAAATTGTAATCATACTCGTATCATTAGACTAATAAACTGTTGGGGCGAGGATTATGACCGAGAGGACAACAACTCTATTCAAGTTGCGTTCCATATGTTGTATATATGTATGTTTGTAGACTAAGAGTAATATCTTGTCGTTTGTATAATTAATTGTGATTAAATTCGGCCATCTTTTGATTCTGCAAAGAAATAAATTCAAGACTATTCAGATCTGGTTAAACTACCTTCTACCTAACTGGACGGACGCCTATTCATGTCGATCTTTTTCATGAGGACTGATTTATTTCAATTTGTTGATAGCAAACCTTTAATATTTTCCAAGTCTAATTAGGGTTTGCAATTAATTACAAAGTGATTTTTATCAAGGGCGCGAGCCAAATGTGCTGTGACGAATTATCGGCGAGCGTGATTGTCTACGATTTTTTGTCTCTGTGTCTTGTTTTTATTTGAGAATTTTTGTTGTTGTTTTTTGTCATTGGGGAGTAATTTGAGTGTCTGAATTGATTGTAATCAGTTTTATGAACTAGAACAAGGGATATCTTTAATTTGTATCTTTTTTTGTTTCTTTTTGGAGGGAACTTGAATTGCGAAAAACAATAGAGTATAGACATTTATTAAGGTTTGTTAATTTGTGAGCGAACTTTAGGTGTGATTGGGATCTGTCCTGCACGTCAATGAATTTTGGAACACTTGAAGGAAGTCTCACAAGAACTGAGAACTGAGCTGAAGTATTTTTTCTTTTTTTTATCATTTGACTTTATCGGGTTTATTGTTTTGGGATGTTGAGTTTTATTGAATTTTATCGTTTGCTGTGTTAGGGACCTTTTATGTAGATGATAACTAAATACAGTTAAAAAAAACTTGCTATAGATTGGCTTTCTAAAGGTTTTTTTTTTTTTTTTGTAAAATATGATACACTAGAGGAAGCTGACAATTATTAAATGGCTTGATCACTTTAAACATTTACAAGAGTTTTTAGAAGTGTCACACATTTTACATGACAGAAATACGTTCCATGTATCTTAAAACCTAAGATATAATTCAAAGTTAAAAGTTCAAGTGAGCTCAACTCCATGATTGCGTTTCGCCCACTTGAACTTTTAACTTTGAATTATATATTCGGTCACTCCACTTAAACAGAAGAATTTCTTTTCAAATTTTCTTCATATTCAATTATTAAAACCTAAGAGTTAGATGTCTAATATTATTTGCAGAACTGGGTTTCTTATAACTTAAATATCATAAATTAAATGATTGAATACAAAAGTTTTAATAAAAATTATTTTATTAAAACGAAATCACGATGGAACACCCTTTACAATCTTAACAAGTCCAGTGCTGTTACTACAATAGCTTAGAATTTAAATTTACTTAAATATCACTTCAATTTGTTTTTTGTTTTGAAACGAGCGACCACAAAAACTAAGTAAGAAGAGCATAATTCATTTGCTTTGTACTAGTGGTTGTGAAAAACAGGGAAGTCAAGATACCTCCACTTCATTATAATTATATGAAGTAATTAAAATTAAATAAATATTAAGAACTCAACTATTTTATGTAACGAAATCTATCCTTGTTATACTTTCCTAAAATAACTCAGAAAATACATGTTGAAAACATTATAGTTGTCCCTCTGAACTTTTTAGGTTTTCAACTTACATAACTGGTAATTCATGGTCAACGCAGATTTCCATTTATTTCAGTTTTTAGCATGAGTGCACTCAAGGGGTTACATGATATTAAAAGGTGTCATAACCATGTTTAAATGATAAACACAGAATGAAAATTGTGGAAATACAATAAGATTTAATAAGGAATACACAGTAGTTTTAAATTTCTGAATATTACAATTATTGTAGGGAAAAATAAATTTTAAAAATGAGGTATTCCACAGTCGTGTAGGTTGGCTACATAAGGAGTCTCTGTACTTGAAAGCTTGCCCGATTAGAAACAGATGAATATTTTAAGAAGGATGAGTATGTATTTATGTAGTGTTGTTGATCTACTTCTACATCTTCTTAATCTAGGAAATGAAAAGCTTCCAAAATCATCCAAATCAAAAATAAAAAAGAACTCTAACAGCGCTATTAATAAAAAAAAACGCTTATTCTACCTTAATTCCACAATTTTACTATACCACGGAATAAGAGTTAAGCCACGGGTTAAAATTTCTCATTAAAAAAAATTTATATTCGTGGAATAGTAAAGTAACGTTTACCGTGCGAGGCCTGTTAAGAATCTTGAAATATGTACCAAGTTTCGGAAGCTTGGGTTTTTTCCGTACACACCTAAGAATTTTCTTGTTTATGTCTATCTAAATTATTCGTAGGTTTTATGGTAAATTTAATTTAAAAAGAAAAAGAAGCGAGAGTTGGAGCACCAAAGACAAAGTAAGCTCATAAAAATAAACAAAACCATTTATAAATAACCTTTTGCTTTATATTCTTCAGAACATAGCGAAATCATTGTGCATAGAAAAAAAAATATTATTGAAAAGGTAAATCTTCTGATACGAACACCAATAAAAAAAATAGTCTGGCTGCTTATTCCTTCGCTAAACCATCTGCTTCGGTGGTTTAGCATAATAAACATCACATAGCAGAAATTTTGTTTTATTAGTAACATTTTACACTTAATCCATGGAATAAGGCTAACCCTTCGCTATTCCACGTTTTTTAATTTGGCTGTAACTCATTAATTACAGAATATTGCCCGATCTTCATTCTGCCTTCTGTTTTGAAAATCATTGATAGAATTATTTTGAGTCACCAAATTTCTTCCTTTTTGTTAGTTAACAAACTATTATCTTCGGCTCTAGCTGGCTTTAAACCAACACATAGTTGCTGCACAGTTCTCTTAAGGCATGAAGATAACATTCTCCAAGGAATTGACAAGGAACACGCTTCATCGCATTTTTTGCCTTTGATTCAGTTAAACTTGATATCCTGCTAAAGAAATAAAAAAATATTTCCATTTAAGGAAAATGTATCTGTCAGGAAGAACTCATGCTGTGTGCATAAATTCCAGATTTCAGATTTCCTTCCAACGAATGCTGGTGTTCATCAGGGGTCAATTCTTGGTCCTCTGCTGTTCTCGTTATTTATTAATTATCTTTCTGAGAATCTTAAGGTTTGTAACATTTTTACTAACACCGATGATGTGCTTTAGTTATCCAAACGAATTGGTTGAGGATGCTATTTATCGTATTTAACCGTAAAAAAGGTTTGCAGACATCATAAGTTATCGTAGAACGATAAAATGTGATACGTTCTCTCGTGAAAATTCAAAAGGGAACTTTTTTTTTGATTCAAACGTGAATTTTATTTTCTAGTTCCTTTAAAATAAAATTCGTTTTAACGATCGACTCAAATCTGCTGGGATCTGTAAAATATTGTTTGTTTCCGAATATATCACGCAAGAACTATTGAAGATCCATTCACGGGCCGTTTAAATAAAAAAGAAAAATGTAATTTTACGAAGCGAGAAAGTTTCGAAAAGTCAAAGTTACACAAGATAAAGTACCGAATGACAAAGTTTCGAAAAGAAGAGCTTTGAAATCCTTGGAACTTCGTTGTTTCTTGAGCGATTTCAATGAAATTGACACAGGTGATGGCTGATACAGAACTAAAAAAGAAAAAAAAAATTCAAAACAGGGTGTCAACATTATGCAACTTCGTTGATCGTTGGGCAATTTCAATAAAACTGACACAGAAAATAGCTGAGCAGAATGAAGAGAAAAATAAAACACTTACAAAACACAGTGTTTCAAAGAAATGTCAACGTCATTGTTCTTTGAGTGATTTCAATGATATTGACACAGGTGATGGTACTGATTTTTTGTAATACAATTGAAACACCGTGTTTTGAAAGTATTTATTTCTGTTATTAATCTGCTTAAGCCTCAGAAGGGATTTTATTTCAAATTTTGAACTTAAGTTCTTTTTTGTGATTCCCTAGAGGAAAAATTCAATTTTTTAGCTCCAAAAATAACGGTAAGTGCTTGCCATACAACCGTTGAGGAAAAGCTCAACTCTCTCAAAAACGTTTCAAACGATTTTGATAAGAAAATCAGTGTATAACTGTGGGTATGGTGTACTTTTTGGCGGAAAACAAATTACCAAAAACTGTAATTAACGGTACCTGCAATATAATGTTTTTTTGTGTTTCCGATTTTCTCATTAATGGATCAAGCGATTTCAATCAATATTTGTATGCAAAAGCTCCTTTAAAACGTCAATAATATTGCGTATCAAAATTTTGAATACAAAATTGGATTTTTAAGAAAATATATTTTTTTTTTGTTGCAAAGTTCAAAATTTCATGAATTTGTATATCTATATTAATAATTACTCAATTTTTTTCTTTAATGTTGCCATTATTTTTTTTTCATTTTTTTTTATTTTTTATTTTATTTTATTTTTTCTTTATTTTATTTTATTTTATTTTATTTTATTTTATTTTATTTTATTTTATTTTATTTTATTTTACTTTATTTTGTTTTATTTTATTTTATTTTATTTTATTTTATTTTATTTTATTTTATTTTATTTTATTTTATTTTATTTTATTAAAAATTAGTTTTTATGAAAATTGTTCCAACGATTTTTTTAATTTAATTTTTTGCATATATATATTCGTATTTTTGCAAGTAATCAAATGGTATAATTGTTTTTGAGATCAACTTAAATGCTTTTATATTTTTATATTTTGTTTCTATTATTACTGCATACTTTAAAAGTTCTTAAGTTTCAAGCAACTTGAAAAAAAGAGCAAGTACGTGTAATCCAGTCGTGCATTTTAGTTTTATTCAATTTAATACAAACAAAAACCCCTGATTATTTGTATGAAAAACTCGTTTTTACAGTTGCAAAGAAACTGAGTACTTATTGCACCAACTTATAAGTATAATGTTTCCAAGCGCCAATTTTTCGTGTACTCTATGAAAATCATTACCTGCAAATCTAAAGAGAATCAACAACTGAGATAGGTTTGAGACTGCTATAAATAATCATTTCAGATGCTTATTTAAATTTAAATTCAATTAACTTTTTCAATTTTGTATTTTCCCTTAAATTATATTCAAACATATTAAAATATAAATAAACCTTTAGTTACATTAAATTATTTTTTTAATTTATTTAATTATATGAAATTTCAATGTATAGTGCTAAGTATTACTTTCAAAAACGTTATGATTTAATTTGAATGCAACTTATGTTATTAAATCAAAGAATAAATATGAGAACATGAATAAATATAAGGGTCAGATAAATCATATATTTATCATCAAACAACAATATTATCTAATCCTAATAGCTTCAAAATACTTTAATTACCTCAAATTAATATTGGTTATGGCACTTAAATAAGCTTTACACCGATTAAAGTTCACTGCTCCAACTTAAAGGTTTTGACATAACTTGACTTGCAAATCATGCCTGTATATTTACCTTTCACTATTATAATTATATGTAAAACAAAAGTGATTATTGTGCTTTGTTTACAATCACTTGCAACACCTTGTGAGTTGTTATCCTTCTACATCAGATATCCCAATTTGGCATAGATCTCCTCTGTTTACCAAGAGCTTAGTCCACCTCATTAAACAACGTGATTAGGCAATTCAAATACCTATCTACCTCTCTTACATTTGCTTAATTTAAATTCATGGCATCTAAGTGACCACCTGTAGTGAATACAAATTAAAAGCCAAACCCTTTAGTTAAAACCCATCCCACTGCACCCCTCTCGCTAAATCCCAAATCGATGTTCATTTAGATGATGTATCTTTCATTCAAGTCAAGTCCTTTGTTCCCTAAGCAAACTAACACTTTCCATCCATCCATCCATCCATCTATCTGATGTGATGTGATGTGGGGTAGGCTAACATAAACAAATATAAAAAAGGAAACTCTTTTGTTTGATTTAATTGCTCAATCTAACCGTTAGTCACCCCCATCTGCGTCCTAATGGCACCGACTATTAACCGGATAAAAACCTTGGCCTACAGAGAGAGAGAGAGAGAAGCACTAACAAAAAACCACAAACTTCTATATATCATAACACAAAAGGTTGTAGATTAATTATCCGGCGGCGAAGGTTTGAGGCAATGAACGCACTAAAAACAATGAAGACCACAACGCCACAATGTTTTATCGCCATCATTGTCTTGATTAAAAATACATATCTATAGATCAACTTTATTTTGTGTCCTTTAGTGCACTATGGTATGCAACACACGCACACTACTCATCAAATATTTCTTTTTAAGCTCGAAACATTTAATGCTTCTGTTTGTCATATGCCAATACACCAGGAGCGGAGCATATCGTTGGCAATGTGGGTGGCTACTACCCCAAGGGACAATGCTTTTCTAGTCAAATAAGGTTCATGAAAGAAAATTAAACATTCAGACCATTTGAAGTCGATTAATTTTTAATTAAGTAAAGGGTTTCCAATATGGACGGGTAGAGTTTGACAGCTCGTGGCCATGTTTTTTTTTACCAATAGCTGTATTTCCCGGTATTTGTGTTTAAAACACTAAAAATAAATTATAATCAAGTAACAGCGACTATAGATAACGTTATAAGTTAACTGACTGGGGTTTGATCAAGTTTTAAGCGGCCTCGATTAAAGTAAGCAGATCATCCTCAATAATGAGCCTTAATTTTTTGAGGTACAAGTACGTCAACAAGCAAAATTGTTGAATGATGCCAATTCTCACGAGGTGAAACAGTATATCAGCAGAAAGGCACTGATTTGGGTTGTGGCCCGGCGCACGCCTAGTGGGATGAGAAGCGATTCTAGCGGGCCAAAAGTCATTTCAAAATGGACCCCAAAGTGCGTATTCCTTTCAGTAATTGTTTTTAATTTTTTGGCCTCCCTAATTCGAGTGCCAGTTTTTATAAGACTTTTTGTATATTTTCATTATTCTTCGTTTCATTGACCAAACTAAAATAGAAATGATCTAAAGTCTAATCTATGAAGTCAAATGACCACTTCTTCAATCTATTGATACTGCTCCAAATAATTAATGAAAATTCAAGGCGGATAAACCCCCTTTAGGTCCGTTTCCTTTCTTCTGATTCTCTAGAGTCCCATCAAATCCCAGTGTGTATTGCTTATCGCATGTCACTGACAGTAATCATGTCAATGACATTCCATGTAATAAAATATTTACCCGCACTACCCGTGTAAAGAAGCATAACTTCAAAAATGTTGAACTTAAAACATTGCATATATTCTTTGATGTGGAAGCAAACAAAATAATAACTATACTTGCATATGTATAGGGAGTTCCATTAAATTCATCAAGTTTATGCCTCACTCCGCCACTGCACTGATGCAAAGCACCAACCAGAACACACACCACCCACTTTCCCAACCCATCATTGAATTGAATTTCGTCGCCATAGCAAACATAAATTCGTATTTTTATTTATATTTCGGAAACCACTTAACTCGTTTCTGTGATGATAAACTTAATTAAAACCAAGTTAATCTTTTCGAGACAACCAACGTAACGAGAGCACTAAATCTGCACAAATTTTGAGACAAAAAGGAAATAGTCTGCTCGTTATTTAAGTTCAGCGTTTTTTGTGTTGTTGACTGAATATGAGGATGTAGGGGAGAGGGGATGTTTGAAGCCCACACTTTGGTTGAATTTATTTGCTGTGAAGCGAAGGACATCTCATGGAAACGGATGTGGAGAGTTTAAAAGCCGAAAGAAATGATGGTTTTGTTGCTGTTCAATATATTCCACCGACCAATCACTGAACAGCCAGCAGCGGGTGAGCAAACAAGCACTGCAGCTTATGGCAGATATCATTTTCCGAACAGATTGAGCATAAAACGCTATACAAACGGACTAAGCCGACCGTTTCTTTGGATTGATGGATATGGATGTATATTCCAGCACCAGTATAGAATGGGTGAATGCAGATACGAAACATTTTGTATACATAACTGACACAAGTTGCTTCCTCTCTACTGCCATTGAGCTCGTTTACTCGTCCTGGCTTGCTTCGAAATTTGAGATTCCCCACTGCTTGCTCTGTGTGTTTATCCTGGCAGGGTGATTTATATCCCCAGCTAAGGCAACCGAGACAAGACCTGCAATGTCACACAGAAAAGAGAAGCAATGCTGACGGATGAGGGGCAAATAGGAGGGAGAAACTCAACTTGCAGTTCCAAGAGAGTGAATGAATATGCCATCGTCAATTCCATTCAACACTGAATGCAACCGTTTTGTACTTAAATTGTACGTACAGGTGCTGTTGCACAAATGAAGCTGATGATTGTGTTTTCTTCTTTATTTAGAAGTTGAGTGGATTTGATTTTTTTTTGTTCATCTTCTTTAGATTCTGACAATTAATACTCTTCTTATTGTTGGCTAAGTCAGTCAGTTTAAAATGTAAGAAGACTCTCATTGGAGGAATAAGGATGATAAATTAAATTTAGCTTTCAATTTGCAGACAGTTGAGTTGAGTTCAGTTAAAGTGAATATGACAGCAAGAACGGAGATTGTTGTAAGTGAATTAGAAACGTGTTACATTTTTTTTTTATCATGAGGGAAATCAGTAAAAGGTAATTAAGGTACCTTTAGAATGGTATTTCCTGCTCTGCATGGGTGCTGGCAAAATGTGTTGGCCAGACACAAATTTATTTAATTAAAGGAAGATTGAGCTGTGGTGGAAAAGATATAATATAATCCTAAAAGTGGTAATGCTGTTGATAAACTCTAACCTTAATATGCGAAATAAACTGAGAACAACTGAGTTGTACATACTTGCTCTTATAGTTCAAGTAACTTGAAGCGTTTTAGATCTTCTATAAAAACAGGTATGTTATTAGAGAATAACGTTAAAAAAACACTCTTCTTAAACTACTAGTTAAGCAATTTGTTGTTTTTGGTTTTCTGATAGTCTTGACCACTATTCTGCCGTGTTAAGAAGAAAAAACGTATCTGCATTTTTGACATTTCGAGATAAACGCGTTTTTCTGTTTTTATCTCTATCTTTTCTGTTTTGTTGATGAATGTTTTTCTGTCGTATTAACAAATAAATCAAATTTTTTTTGCTTAGATTATTTCTAAGATGTACAAATGCTTGTGTGGGAGTCACTTTTTTTTTCTTAAAATAAGTGCTAAGACGGCAATTTTTCTTAAAAATTGCATGGTTCTTTGAGCGCACATCATTTTTTTAGAGCGTTTTAGACCATTACAAAAGCGAGTTAGGGCTTTTATTTTTAAAGAATAAAATAGCAAACATATCAAAGATGTCAAAACTGGCCCTAACTCAAAACAGCCAAAATGTCAGTTACGTTTTTTCTTCTTAACACGGCAGTATTGTACTGATTATTCGTAATTTATCGTTCTCAATGACACCTTCAATAAAAATCCAATAGCATCAAATCGCATCTTCATGTCGGCCAAGCAACACCACCAAAACAACTGTGATTACGGTGGTCGAACTACATAACTGTGCAATGAATCGATTGCTGGGCGGCTTGTGTGATGGCCCACACCTCTTCGAAACAATACCTCGCCAAGGTGTAAATCCTTAATTTTTATTCATAAGTAATCGTATATCATGTCTTGACTATGACTGTGGGCCAGTTATATCACCGCCTCAAAAATCACCCGAAAAAATCACACGTTCAGAATGCATTGACTTATATAACTGTGTGTGGATGTGGATGATTTAAGCTCATGACATCTACCTATCTATCTACAAATCTCTGAATAATGCATATTATCCAGTGTAGTGAAAGACAGCTGTGGTGCATCCTCTCCCGAAAAAGGGAGAGAAAAACTCCAATCCGTCGAATATCCGGTAAATAAGTCTTTTTCCGAGTATCAGCAATATACTCGAAAAAGCTTTCAATAAAGCTCTGTTAATCAGTTGGGTTTTGAGGTGGGATATGACACCATTTATGTCGCGTCTTAACTCGTTTCTCCAATGGGACAGATACAAAAAAGCAGTGTTACGGTTGACGGGCCCCTGATTTGGGGAAGGCCTTCTACTCCTTTAGTATACCACAAATATAGATATGCTTCTTTTGTAGCGTGACCTCGACAAAATACATCAGCGATAATGTGATGACTGGAATCTATAAAAATATATCAAAGGGCACGGTAGTGCCCAGCCAAGTTCGCGGCACTACAGACTTTTTACAGAAACAAACTCAGGCGATTTTCAAACCCCCTTCAACTTCAGTACCAAAAAAGTCAGAAGCTTCAAATTTACAGTATTTGCTGAGTTGATCAATCACAGGTGGTTTACCAAACTTAAATTCTTTAGCATTAGTAATTTCTGAGTTATAGGACTTAAAAATGCAAAAACCGTAACTGACAGACTGGCTCACTGACTCACTGACTAACTGACTAACTGACTAACTGACTAGCTGACTAACTGACTAACTGACTAGCTGACTAACTGACTAACTGACTAACTGACTAACTGACTAACTGACTAACTGACTAACTGACTAACTGACTAACTGACTAACTGACTAACTGACTCACTGACTCACTGACTCAGTAACTCACTGACTCACTGACTCACTGACTCCTGACTCACTGACTCACTGACTCACTGACTCACTGACTCACTGACTCACTGATTCACTGACTCACTGACTCACTGACTCACTGACTCACTGATTCACTGACTCACTGATTCACTGACTCACTGACTCACTGATTCATTGACTCCTGACTCACTGACTCATTGACTCACTGATAGATCATCAACATCATGGAGCAATTTCCGACACCTTAGAAGCTTGAAAATTTCGCACAACGGTAGGGCTTATGGTCCATACAAAGAAAAAATCGAAAATCTGCAATTTTATATTCGAGGGCGTGGCACCCAACCACTTTCTTTAAATTTTTTATAAATTATATGGAGCACTTCCGATTGTTGTAGAAAGATGAAAATTGGAAAATCAGTAGGATTTAAAGTACTTAAAAGGAAAAAAATCGAGAATTTGAAATTTTCCATTCAGGGGGTGTGGCATCCACCCACTTTCTCAAAAATTCTTATAAACTGTATGGAGCACTTCCGACTGTCGTAGAACGATGAAAATTGGTAGAACGGTATGACTTGAAGAGCATACACGGAGAAAAATAAAAAATTGAGATTTTCCATTCAGGGGGCGTGGCATCCACCCACTTAACATAATTGTTTTAAAGCATTACATGTAAAAATTTTCATCAAAATCGTTAGAGTTGTTTTCGAAAAACTTGTAAAAACTGACACACAAACGTAAAGACGCACGGACTCGGATGGATGTACAAACGCACATATAACGCATTAATTTGACTTCACCATTTTTGTAAGATTTTGTTAAAACCTTGACACTTTTTCTTTCACATGAAACCAATACATACCTTTTGAGCAAGGTAAAAATAATAACTTTGATTATTCTAACTTCCAGGAAAAATAATCCGACCACAGAACACTAACTCAACCGCTACTGCACCATTTTCATCATAAATTATAATAATTCGTCTTCCTCTAATCCAATTTAGTTCCAAAAAGAAAAGAAAAAAAAAAAACGAATGAATTTCTTTGCAATAATTCAAATTGACTTAGCACAACACCCGATATGTTTTATGAAAATATTCAAAAGAATTTTTTTTCGTCAGTTTCACTTTTTTGCGGTATGCATATTCAGCTTGGGGTTTATTTTTTTTCTGTTGTGTTGTTGTAAATATTACCTCATAAGCTTATCGCTTCCAGACCAAAAGTGTGCAAATCCGAATTAATTTTCTTAGACTCACTCCACGGGGGATCCCTTTTTTTTTTTGCTGTATATATAGAGTATACAGCTATGAAATGCTATCCGGCACCATCTAAATATATTGCATCAAGTAAACCAGCCAGCAGCAAAAGCCATCACATCAGTAACTCATAATAACGTCTTAAGTTTAAGTCTTACCTCCATTACTCAACAGGTGGTATGGCGGGTATATCCGGCAGGCTTTCTAGCTCTTTTCTTCCATATCATCTCACTGCTGATGCCTTGGTATAATCGTGCGATAAAATCACCACACCATGTTTTCTAAAATGTTTGCTTTTCATAATAATAATTCTAGTCCACCAGAGGCCCTTTTCACCGGGGATAAATTGACGATGGGGTTAAACAATTTTTTTTTTCAAAAAGGAAAAAAGGTTCAGAGAAATTTGTATTCTTCCCTTAAAAACCCCTTCCTCTCCAAAGAATAGAGGGGACACGGGTATTTTTTAAATTGAGTACTTCACTTTATTGATGAGTTCTTTCATATTCGCACATTCATGTTGGGAGTTTGTAGCAAATCATTATTTATGGAAATTCAAAGCAGATGCATTGTCCTACATGACACGAGAGTTCTCCGAACTCTGATCCTCTTACAACTTGCAATTCCCTGAACGTCAGCAGAACTTTAGTTCATCGAACGAACATCGTATTATTATTTTAATTTTATGTACACAAATGCAAATGCAATTGTTTCACTCTCCTATACATGCTTTATTGATTTGTGAATGTACAGTACTGTGCAAAGAATTTTTGCAACTAAACAAATTTATTTTGGCATTTTTCGATTAAACGTGAGAGGTGTCAAATTAAAATTCCCGCAATAGGTTCTCGTGGTCGAAAGTTGCAAGATGTTCCCATCAAACCATTTTAACAACAAAGCACGAGAATGTGAGTAATTTTTTTATGAAGTTTATTCCAGTTCACGAAAAAAAAAAATGTCCAGGTTTTCAATAACACCTCCAACGACAAAGTGAGCTTCCTGATTCGTGTGTCATTAGTCTGTGCGTGTGTACATATGTACGTCCACTATACCTTGAACTAGAGTCTAGTCCGGTGAACCAACACCGACATAATATTTTATTTTAGTTGTAATAGCTAAAATAACAAAAGTAGTTAACTAAAATGCCTACATTTCTTCAATTTTTCCAAATTGATCGGAAAAATACTCAGAACAATTACCATTAACAATAAGTTTCATAATTTTCCTTCTTTACATATTATGCGAAAAATATTTGCACTGCACTGTGCTTGTGATACAATTGCCATTTTGACCCAATAAACCCATGCCAACCACAGACACTCTATCGTTTCCAGACACGTTATCATCTTAATTCGATTTAACACTTTATGCTTGCGGATAATTGCAAAATGGTCAGCAACCAATATATACTTTCCATCAGGCCATTCCCATCATCATCATCAGCATTTGAATCAACATCGACAATCGACTTCAGCACAGCATATCTACCATCTACATATATTGAAGGCTGACCGGAAGTGAAAGGAATTTTATGAAATATTTCCGAAAACACATAAAATACATTCCTCTGTCCACTCCACACAAACACTCACTCTCTCTCACTTGATTTCAGTTTAGAGTCTCGTCTTCCGTCTCGAGTGTGCAACAATGAACATAATTATTAGATCCACACCCTAGGGGCTATATCCTCTGGACTAGGACGCCAGACGGACCGGAAGTAAAGAGGTGACTTTGAGTAGTTCTATGAAAAGTGTGTCCATTGTTTTAAGAGAAAGGATGCCTTGTTAAGTAGTTCAGCCTCAAAAAGTTTAATGTATTCGCATATACAAAGAGCTAGAGTTAGAAGCAACAAACGAACAAACACTATTGTGGTTGCTATTCACGTACAGAAAAGTTCATAATAAAAAAAAACTATAGGAACCCAACAAAATGGACGAAGAATTTTGAGACAAAATAAAAAATCTAAAATTTATCTGGACGAAGTTTTTGTTTAAAAGTTTAAACTACACTCATGGGAAAGTGAACTCTCGATTCACACGTATTATAGATTCTTTAAATGAAGCCGAAAGCATTTAAAGGTGCTGTTTCCATATACTCGTAGCTTCAGGTTTTTGGAACATAATTTGATTTGAATAATTTAGAGCGTACACTTAGCTGAGGTTATGGTTGCTGTGGCCAAATGTCCTGCAGGGTGGGATATTGACCTTTTTGGAGTTGTGCTGTGGTGTTGTTCTATATAGATCCAGAGTCCTTTGGAGTAATAGAGGCACGACCGACACATGTACAACGGCTCATCACATTGACTGATTGCCTAGCAGGGAAAAGTTTTTATGTGTTTGGGTTTTAGTTTTTTTGTTTAATAATTTATAAGGCACAAGGTTTTGCACTCAACAGGCTTTAAGAATGAGTAACGGATATATTTTATTATATTTTATTTAAATTCTAGAATTGAAGGTGTACATAGGAGCAATTTCTTAGTACCTACATAAAAAAAAAACAAAAACAATTACCTTAATGTAAGAAGAAACTGAAAGATTAAAGACTTCATTTGTTCTTTTATTCTACCTCTACATTTCTGACCCTGAACTTTGCATACAATTTGAGTATCATACTTTGGACTATCACCAGTGGCGTAGAAATGTTTTGAAAAATATTACAGCAATCGATTTATCATGAAAAAAATCTTGATACGACATCTTAATCTTTTTTTTATTTACCGTAAAAAAAAAATTATTATGAAAATGTAGGAAGTGCCAAAAAAAAAACTTTTAAAGTTTTTGTCACCAGTCAGCTTTTTATCTTAAAATTTATGATGAAAAAAGTAACTTGAAAATTGTTTGGATTGTTACCACTGCATATTTAAAGTTAAGATTTTGAAAAATCAAACAACAATCAATTTATCTCGATTAAAATCTCAACACGCCATTTTTATTTTTTGTATCTACCATTAAGTTTTTTTGTCGGCACTTTCCTACTTTTTTCGTGATAACTTTAAATAAAAATGGCGTTTCGATATTTTATCGTAACAAACGATTGTTATTTGATTTTTCAAAATGGATGCATTTTTTTTACGCCACTGGTGTCAGTCCAAGAAATGTTCAAATATTTTTTGTATCATAACTTTTTTATTACAGGCTTATGTAGGCAGAGGAGGGCTCATCCATTTCCTTGTAAATGTCACAGCCCAGCTATAACTAGAATAAGAAGCCCTCTACCCTGCCACTAAAGAATATCTTGAAATTCATTCAGAATTCAATATGGTTCAGGGAGGCATCCCGCACCTAAACTCCTCTAAATCCCCTTTTCCCTTCCTCATACCTATCTATCTCAAAAATGTTTAAGACAACACTCTATTTCCTTTGATCCGATGCTGTCAAACTGCGAATTGATTTCTTGCTACGTGTTAATTCAAAAATAGGTGATAGTAAGGCAAAGGTAAGGAACTCTTATAGAGGTACCTCACAAGGAGAAGTATTTTCTCACCTTCCTTGGCTTTTGGTCAATTTAATCCCGATCTTTTCTAAACTAAGTCTATCAAAGTCATAGCCAAATCTTATAAGGGCCCCAACGAAATTCAGTATCCCCACACTTTCCAAGGCCCTATAAACAGCCAAGCTGAACAGTTGCATCAGTAGCTCCAGACAATCACAACCATCACAAATGGGATATCTTACCATATGATTTGGTGGTTGATCGTTAGCTTAAATGGAAAGAAATCATTAGAAATAAAGTGCATGACAGGGTGGAACGTACTGTTTCTAATATGTAGTTCAAGTTGCTTGTAATTTTAGAGATTTTATATAAGTTAGGTTAGGTTAATAGGTGACCACCGTATCATGAAACTTATGATAGATCCTCTGTCATTCAAGTCCGTGTTGCGTGTGGAAGAGTTTCAGCAAGCTATAGCCTGAAATGTAAGAGGGTATCTACTTGTAAGTCATTGAAGAAATGTCTGTTGTCACATAATCACCTGGTTGAGGAGAGGTAGACGCGTTTTAAGGGCGTGATCCTTTCCTTAACTCACATTTGAGAAATCAACCATTCATCAGGCCCTTTAAGGATGTGGCTCCTTTCAAGTTGCAACGTCTGGTAGAAGAGTTTAATCTAGGTCAGTGGTTGGTGTGTGTGTCCGTTTGTTGGGTCAGGACTTCTGAATAATTCGAAGGAGCTGTCCTTTACCTCAAAAGGATTGAACCAATCTTTGCTAGAGGTATAGCCTCGTCAACTCTCTGACACAAGTGTTCACCATACTAATGTTAATCATTGGTATATAGGCGCTCATTGTCCGTTTGTTGGTGCTCCTACAAGAAACACGTGTGTGTTGTTAAGTCGTTTCTGTTCATTCTATCACTATCGTCCTGGGCTGAATGTGGTTGTACAGGTTTCCAATGTAGTGATTGGGTGGTTGATAAAGCTTAGGAATTTTCAAGCCATTTAATAGCTTTTTAGTTTTAATCTCCTGTTTGTTGTTGTTATAGAACTTTGCTGTCGATTACCTGTTTATGATTACAGGGTATCACCTATACTGTTGTTTTTGCCTGATTAAGATCAATTGATGATCCTATTCTTGCAAGCTTATCAGTGCTTTCATTTCAACGATATCACTGTGAACAAGAATCCAGCAGAGCCTTATATTGAGCTGTGTAGGTACCAAGAGCGCATAGCTCTTCGCGATAGCAAGTTACAAGCTTCGATTTGATTTCAACGACAGAAATCGCCTTTATTGTGGCTTGGCTATCGATGAAAAGGTGATATCTGCTTGTGGTATTGCAATCATTGGGATGTGTCTAGTAGCTTTCGCCACTGTCTGGACCTCCGCTTGGAAGACACTGCTGCAATGAGGAAGTCTGGAAGAGCTGGCTAGTATAGGGGTTTATGAAAAGAATCCTGCACCAACAGAGATTTTGAATAACAGAATATACAAATCAGGGGTGTTTTCCAGATGGTATGTTTTTTACATAAATACCTTACAAATAAGGTGCTAAAAATCACTTGAAAATTCACTAAAAGCCGACTTTTTCTGACCATCTTGTTCCTTGTAAGCACGGATAAGATTTTGCTAGCTTTGTGTTTTTTTGGGAGTTATAGCAACAAAGTGGCTGCTATCATTACTTTTTGCCACCAATATTTTTGTTCACTTTCTGTTCCACACTTCAAAAATTGTTTTTTTTTTTGGCAGAAGAGAGTGCTCATCAGATATTTAAACATTTCTCCTTCCTGATAAATTCTTTCGCAGATATTCTTTGGTCTGTCAAACGCCAAGTTGACGTAGGTCAGATGTCAGACATAAAAAAAAACTTGCCAAAAGTTGCCACCAAACGTTCAAATTTCGAAGACTGCCATTTTAGCCAAAAATGTATGGAATATCATACTTGGGCAAGTGTTCTCAATGTTAAAGAATCTCAACGAAAATTTGGTAAATGCTTTTGGTTTTAAATGCAAATATGGTACGTAAAACTGGCGAAGCCAATTCTAAGCTTCCCGAAAACGTAAATGGAGATACAGGGTTTAAAATGAGTTCCACTCGTTTCTGTTTAAGAAGAGAGATAGGTGCGCTTTTAAGAAACAATCATATAAAGCATTTGCCTGAGAGCTTTAACAAGCTATTTGTAGTTTAATCTTACTATAATCGAGCGTTAAGTTTATTTTAAATTTCTCTTTATTTCAATGTTTTTAGGTCAATAAAATCCTTTCCCTGCTTATGAATTATGAGTCAGAGTGTTCAAAAATTTAATGCAAACAATGTATTTTTTATTAAAAATAAAATTTCAATGCAATGTGAATTTTGCATACAAAAAAAAATGTTAATGCAATATGAACATTTTTTGCATTAGGAACAAAAGTTAATGGAGACTCCCTTATTTTGTTAAAATCGTTTAACTACGTCAATAATATTTTAGGGCATGATTCGTGGTAGTGATGGGTAGAAGACGAATTTCAAATGAGTTTGTATGAAGAACTGATTTTGTGATAGGACTTAGATTCACGGGAAAACGATTTATGGCAGGTGTTATAATGTCAACGTCAAAATTTTGAAAAACCGAGTATGTCAATCGATTAAGAAGGGGGGTACTACCTATTGTCACCGCCAATGTTGTGGGACTACTAGAACAGATTTTACCCCTGTTCCTTAATTAGTCCTAAACAGTTTCAAACTGTTTCAGACGCCTGATTTGGTGCGGACCAGTACAAATTTTCACCTGTGGAACGCGGGTTCGAAATTTCGCATTAAATCTGGCGGTCTGAAACTGTTTGAAGCCCAGCAAGGAACAAAGCTAAAATCTATTCTATAGGGGTCTCACAACGTTTGCGGTGACAGTAGGAAATACCCCCTTTCTAAATCGATTGGCATACTCGGTTTTTAACAATTTTGACGTTGACATTTAAACACCTGTCAAAAATTGTGTTCCCCTGAATCTAAGTGTTCCTATCACAAAATGAGAAGGTACTTCATACAAACTTATTTGAAATTCGTGTCCTACCCATTACTACCACGAATCAATGAAAAAATATTATTTAGTTAAACGATTTTTACAAAAAAGGAATTGTACTGCAACAAATTTTCATACATTTTTTGTATGCAAGAAATTTTCAAAATTTACTGACATATTTTTTTAATGTTCTATTGAATTTTTTTTAATGCAAGAAAATATTCAAATTTTACTAACATTTTTTTTTAATGAAATAAATTTTTCATATTGCATTCTAATTTTTGTAATGCAGAACATTTTTGATCCGCATTAACATTTTTTTAATGCAAAAGATTTCAAATTTTATTGACATTTTTTTCTAAATGCAACAGATATTGGTGTTTGCTTTAACATTTTTGTTTGATGCAATAAATTTTCAGATTGCATTAACATTTTTTTAAATGGAAAAGATTTTTATTCTGCATTAACATTTTTTTGTTTGATGCAAAAAGTTTTCGAGCTTGCATTAACATGTTTTTAATGCAAAGTATTTTCACATTGAATTAAAATTTAATTTTTAATAAATAATGCAAATAAAAATGCATTAAGAAATGCATTTTTACAACTCTGGTTATGACACACTTTTGTTTGTAATGAAGTACATATGTATAAGTGCCAAAAATTCATCTTGTAGCTTTTCAGATAATATCTTTTTTTTTAATATCCCACAGATGAAAAGCAAAAAACTATGCTCATGACGTTGAAAAACTTTAAACATTCTTTTTGTTTTCTTTGGAATATTCCACATGTCAGGTGATTAAGTCCCAAAGCCTAAAATTCCCTAGCCCTTGCCCTAGAAATATTCCTTTCACTAACCGCAGTCAAATTATTTATGCAAGAATCGGCCAGCCCAATCCCTGGGGAGCGCAATTAATTCATTGCACGGAAAGAATTGAAAAATCACCAATTGAAAAATTTGCAGTTGCAGTTTGCGAATCATGTTTAATTCGTAAATCAAGACATTTTAATCCCAAAGCAATAAGAAAACTGGTAATTTAACAGTCAAAACGTAGCAATTTACAAAATTTGTTTCTTCGTGATTTGCAATTAAAATCCATGATTCAAGTTTGTACTTTTCATAGCAAAGTACAACTGTTTTGGTGTAATTTACTCTCCAAAAGCATAATTTCACAAACATCATTTAAAAATATTGATTTGCGATAAATATTTAGTAATTAACATTGCACAATCACTTAATTACGTTTTTTTTTGTCTTAATTTGCAACTCCATGGGAATAGTTGCAAATCAACAACAAAAAATTCTTAAATCACGACTATCTTGTCGCAATTTACTTCTCGAAGAAATAAAGCACCACAAAATGGCAGGTATCTATAATTATCAATGTGTGACACCAAAGATCTGTAATGCAAATTGGCCTGGTGGTTGCATGCTCGCTCCGCAACTGGAGGGTTGCGAGTTCAAATCCAAGTAGAGTCAAGCGTAGTATTTCAAATAAACTAAATTAAATGTGTATACCTGCCAAACGAAGGGTAGAGCAGGATTGATCTTTCCAAGTGGCAATATCACGAAATAAAAGTGGCGATCACAAATCTTTTTTGCATTTTACAAATTGTGCGATTGAGGAATATTTGGATCAAATTGCGATTTGTTGTTCGCAATTTCTGTTTTCTCTCGATAGTATAATTGATACTTAAAGAGTGTTGATTTACGATTTTTGAGTATCAATATCTTCATTTTGCTCAGTTTTGCAAATTGCAAACAAATAGTCGTATACGATATCCCGAGCCAAGGTATAAATCGGGATTCATTTTTCGTAATTTTCAGCTCATTTTTCGTGATCTGATCCAAGAATTCTTTCCGTGTGAGATCCAAGTGAGCAGAGTGATGCTGGCTGACCATTTAACATCAAACATTTTTCGAACATGCAAAATGTTTTGATTTATTCCCCTTCCAATAACATTCTACAAATCATTCCGATCCAACCTCACGCTGGTTTCTGGTGAACAATATTTAACTAATAGGTATCCACTTTTCATTTTTTTCACTTTTAAATTTTCGTTTTTTTGGATCTAGATTTTAGATCTAGTTTGATTTTACCATCTATGACTCTTTTACTCAAACTCTTTATCACTTCTTTTAGAAATTAAATTGAACTATTGTTGAAGTCTTCATCATCATCATATCCTGTAACCCCGGTTGGGGCATTAGGCGCCAGCAAATCATTTCTATCCTTCACACGGTCTGCCTCTAGATATTTAACTGTGGAAACGTCTCTCCGGGAGTCTTTTACTGCTAGGACTGTTGATTTCCATGTTGTTTTTGGTCTTCCAACCCACCATGCACCCTGTGGATTCCATTGAAAGGACTGCTTTGCAATTTCATCGTTTGGTTTCCTCAGTGTGTTACCAATCCATTGCCAATTGCGCATTCTTATGTCGACGTCCAGTCGCTCTTGACCTGTCCTGCGCCACAATTCCTCATTTGATATAATTTGTGGCCAGCGAATCTTTAGAATGTGGTGTAGACAGTTGAAGTCATACACAAAACAAAGAAACAACACAAAGAAACAAAACAAAGGTATTATCACATTTAAAAACTTTAGTTCAGCGAAACAAGAAACTCATAAGGCATAAATATTTTGAGAAGTTTTTGTTCCTAATGAAACTTACTGAATGATAAATTATAGCTTGTAAGTGAATTGCAAATTAATGAAATTAAAATTAACAGGATAAAATTATTGTGAACTGCCAACAGTTCCTCTTTATTTGTATGATAACTTAAATTTATTCAAGTGTTCAAAAGAAACAAAAGTAATGTTCGACATTTGCTTTACTGTCAATAGAAGAAACTGCAAGGGTTTTAAAATGCAGACATCCCCTTCTCAGACTTGATATACAATATTAAATATATCTTTATCCTGAACAAAAGCTATTAATAAATAGAAGATCATGAAACAGAAAAATTTGTTCATTAAATTTTCTAATCTTAAATATTCTTTAATCACTAAATTGCTGCTGCCAGAAGCAAATAGAAGAACAATCGAATTCTGTTGAAGCAACAACTTTTCTGTCAGCTTTTTAATCTACAGCATTTTCCATTTATGATTATATTTATTTTGAAAATCCATAACTTCCTTATTAAATCAAAAGTGCAAAGGTACTATCATACTACTATCTCCATAGTTATTTAAAACAAGCCCATGATTGACCTCTGCAAAATTGTACTCTATGGGTATCTAAAATTATATCCTCATAAAGTTCTAGTTTTGTCTCTGCCCGAAAGTTCTAAAATAACTTTCAAATAATATTTATATATCAAAAATGTTCCAAAAAGTCCTCATAAAAAGCACTTTATTAACAATATATGAAAACTACCATTTATAATATCAATAATCCCACTTAAAAGTTTTAGTACCATACCTTACCTACCTCATCATTCCCACTTTTGTAACAAACATAGTTACTTTCCTTTATACCGGTTCTTATCTATCTTTGAAATAAACTTTCTTCCACTGTTTGCATTCTGCATTCTGTGTTCTGCAACTGCAAAATGCAGACAGCAGCTAAGATGTTACAAAACTCTAAGAGTGCTCTTTTTAAATGGTTGACTCTGTGAGAGTTTAAAACCACTGATGCGAATATAGTGCAATTATTCCGCTAGGTGCTTTCTGTGCTGTCTCGAGTGGAAAAGAATTTTTACCTCAAAAAACAAAAACAAGAAAAATTAATTTCTTCAACACCTGTTCGTTCTATGAAAAACAGAAACTTAATAATGATTTTTTTTTCTTTAACCTTTGCTAGTTAGTTGAAAATATCAAAACTTTATTTTTGGAAAATACTTTTGGTATAGTTTTGGAGCTCAAGGAAAAGGTTTTGTACTCAATGAAAATCCCATGTGTGAGAAAACAATCAAACCCTCATCGTCATTAGCTGACTTGCTCTCAACTTTAACTTTGCCAACAACAGTTGTCCTGCCAAAAAATAAAGTCCATTGCCAGCTCATATATGACAGAAAGTCTACACGCATCTCTCTGTCTCTTTGAACCTACTTTCCTTCAATCATTCCAAAAAACACCCCGAAACCGGAACAGGTGGCATCAGACAGGTATCTTCAGAGTTTTATCCCTCTATCAACCAATACTAAAAGCAAAAGCTTCTTTGGACATTTTGTGGAACTTAAGCTTCGTGTTGTGGAATGCAATTTCTATGAGGGTTAATAAGGTGATAAGGCCAACCAGCCAACTACTATCTACACCACTCACACGATTGAACTGACTCTTTCGAAGTCCTTTTTAGGGAACCACCGAATACAAAAAAACGAATGCGGTGTTGTTCTTGATCCTGATGGTGGATGTTGGGACTTTTGGAAGCTATGTTTTTGGTCCTGTGTCTGTGTCAATAAAACGGCTTACAAATGTTGTTACCACTTCAGTTGCGATTCAGACTACGAAGCGTGATAATCGTGCTTTTATTCGCACAGCATATTCGATAGCTTTATACGAAAATTCTTGCGAAGGATACCAATTCCTTGAGAGAAGAGTATAACGAAAGTCTATAGGCGATGACATTTGGCGGATTTAATTATGAAAAGCAAAAAATACATTCGGAATTCGTGTCGCGTTCGAGATGTCTGCGAATAAAATTTATAACCATAAAGTGTGAATAAGTGTTGAGAAAAAAAAAGGATAACCAAAATATATTTTAAAAGACACACGGTTAATGACATCCGGGGAATGGGATCTACGTGCTCTGAAGGCACTAGAAGAGGAGGAACAAGCTCAGTTTCGTGCAATAAGTGAATCGAATTTATTTAAAAGCCCTCTGCCGCCACCACCACCACCTGCAGCGACAGCTCCACCGCCGAGTGCATCGTCGTCGTCAACGTCCTCTAACCAACAGCCACAGATAATCCTACCCACAATCAATGAACATTGTGGTGATTTAGACGATGGCCTGGACGTTCCACCCCTGCCGCTAACACTTTTTCGTTCCTCCGATGTGGCTGCATCAACCCTATCACTTGGCAGAAAGAAAAAACCATCAGCATCAACATCAGCATTATCAACGTCATCATCAATTGCAGCACAGCCATTCTTACTGTCGTTGTCGTCTTCCGGTGCTGCTAAGCCAACCGGAACTTTCTCACCGCCGCAATTTACTGCTTCACCCATTTTCACACCGCCACCGATACGAAGGTGTGCTACCTTATCACACTCCGGTGGTCCTGCTGTTCGTCGCCACTTTAGGAGTCTTCATCATCAAATATTGGGCAAGAAAAGTGCTGCATCAGGCGGTGGTGGCGGTCTTGAAAGGCGTCGAAGTCGCAGCAATTACAATTGTAATTACACAAGTTGCACAGGCGGCAGTGGTGGCGTTGGTGATAGTGGTAGTCCGGCGACAGTGGGTGGCGGGTTAGTGTTGTCGGGAAGTCTCAGTGATAACAACGACTACGACTCTACGGACAGTGGTTCGTGTACGGTGCCGTTGACCAAGGACTCCATAGAGATGATGCGACTTATGCTCTTCTCCGCAACTTCCAGTAAATCAAATTCACCGGAAATACCACCATCGATTGCCTCGGCTTCGTCCTCTTTATCGGCAACTGGTGGTGGTGGTGTAGGTGGTGGTTTCAGTGGGTGTTTGGGTTCGTCGAGGCCATTAAAGATATCCTCTTTAATTCATGATGACAGCTGCATCGGTAGTGATGACATTCTGACCAACGGGAATTGTAACAGTTCGGGAGTCAACCGAAGACAGCATCATCAGCAGCAGAAACAGAAACAGCAACAACAACAACACCGACATAAAAGCTTTTTAAGTTTTACAGGTTGTGACAGTTTTGGTGGTGGTAGCGGTGGCAGGAGTGGTGGCAGCAGCAGCAATAGCAGTGCAACGGGTGGTGGCAGTATAATGGGTATAACGTGCACAATACGAAAGAGTCCCACAAAGAGTCTCCTCATGTCCGGTTGCGCCATTGAACTGGATGCCTCCGCTCTGAATCCAACCCGAAGCAGTGATCAGGATTCTGACATCATGGAGCCAACACTAACAGCAGCAGCAGCAGCAACATCGTCATCATCATCAGGAGGACCATCAGCTAAGGGGCAACTACAACTGCTGCTCGATGAAGACAGCAGTGGAATTAGGACGACAAATCATTTCAACGATTTAGTTAAATCAATACAATCAACAAAGTCAACAGGAATTGCAACTGCCACCGATGCGGCAGGTCCTCCGTCGTCACAGCAGCTGAAGCATCAGCACCAACATCAGCATCCTTGTTCGGCCATGTTCGACCATGAACTGGAGCATCATATCAAACATTGTTCCTGTTCGTGTAATCACATGGGATATGGCAACTCGATGGATTATCAGGTAGGACAAAGTTATTTTTTTTTTGTATTTTGTTTTAGCTTCAGGATTTTTTATTGTCCTTAGTTTTTTTTTCGAATATCCTTTCTTTTCTGTGCCATGTCAGTTGTGTGAAGAGGATTTCTGTCATCGTTGGGTATCCTCTTTCTGTTGGATTCCTCGGGGATATGACTTCTATGCTCTTAACCCATTCTCTCTCTAATTATATCCTTTTTTGTGAAATTTTAACAAAATTAAATTTATCTCAATTCTATATGTACGAGTATTCAGCGTCACTGTCATCGTTGTTGCTAAGTTCTGTCTACGTAATGCTGGGTCTTTGCCGCCGTCTGTCTGTACTGTTTTTCTTTACTTAGGTTTTTTTGTGTTTACTCTAGTGTGACAATACATGGGAGGATTTCTGACTTGACACTCCTTAGCACACTACAGCATCACATGTCCTTGGTTCTTGGGAAATCCCTTCAAATTTTGGAATGACAAAAAAAGTTAGCTGTTTTGACTTGGCGAGCAAATTTGTCACACCACTCACAAAAGAGAGCTCCATTTTGTACTTTGAGATAAGTTGAGCGGTACATAGTTACAAAAGGAACTTTTGGGTTTTGCATAGAAAAAAGAAGAATTTTGACATGAAAAAAAAACGAATGAACAGCAGAGCAAAAAAAAGACCAACAAACTTGGAAAAGTCAAGTGAGTTGAGTTCTGTTCCTACGAGCTACCACCAGCAAAGCTGAGTTCAAATGAAAAAAAAACTTGTTGAATTCAAATTCGACACGTTTTGATGTAGATGTTGGATTTTGACTGGAAACTTGGTTTTCTAAGGGTTTGGGTGTTACTTTTTTCTGAGTGTGGTTGCTTAGCATTTTGTTTGGATGTGAAGTCCTTGTAAAAAAATATTGTATGTAGATATAAGAAGGTTGTAGGTACCATACCCATCATGTCTGTCTGTTGGTTTCCATGCTTTTTGCTCTTTTAAAAGATAAAAAAAAGTAGTTTTGTTTCTTTGTTTAATTTTAAAAATAAAATGTGTGTAATTTTCAGCAGAATTAAATTGCACATGGAGTATATGTATGTATCTGTATCCATGTGTTGGATGAAAATTTAAATTCTTAGTAAGTAAAATGTTCTTTTTATACGAGTAATGATAAGTGAGTACCTATCTACATTCTTCATACAGCAGTTTTGTATAAAAAAACCTTGTATATTGAATAGGTAATGAAATTAAGCAAAAAATGTTTGCAACAAAATCTTTCTTTTTAAAACTCAAATACAGTTTAACATTTTAAAAATGTGTGAATAAAGAATTATTATTTTGGTGGGGAAAATTGGTGTAATGGTATCATTTCATTTGCTGAATTTGTATAGCTTAAACTCAATGGTTATTTGCCCCGATTACATACCTCATTTTCTTAAAATTTTTGAGCTTCTAATAAAACCGTCTTATTTTATCGGAAACTTCAATAGTTCTTAAAAATGTTTTTAACTACAAAATCGCTGTTTGTTGAACAAATTAATAGAACATTAAATTACCTACTAACCAAAAAACAAAAACAAATTGCATGAAATTTTCAAATCATGATGTTGGAAATGTATTTTCTTTGCGCTCAAATCACTTTGTGCACTCATTATTATTTCACATTTTTTTTTTTTAAACAAAAGTGGCATAATTTTGAAAAACTGAATTATAAAAGACAGAATTTCGAATTAAAAAAAAGACAGATAAAAAAAAACAGCATTTTGAAAAGCAGAACCTGACCTGTTCCCGTTTTTTTGTAGTGTGAATAAAAAAGTTTAAATCGTTACAAAGGGCTGGCGCATTATTCTTTTCAAATGGTTAAAAACAAATACATTTGGTGGTGCAACACCTCGTGGAAAACCAGGACTAGACCTACAACTCTCAACCATTCTTGTGTGTGTGTTGTTGACAGGAATGGATGGGACCTATAATTGTTTGCCGAGTCCAAATGGCTAGATGAGAAGAACTTATTTATGACAAGTATTTCAAAACCTTAAGAAATTTTAAAATCAGCTGAAACCTGACTATGTTAGTAATTATTGAGTATGTGATGCCATTTAAAAGGGGTTTGAACAATAAATTGAACATTTTAGTGAAAGGATTTTTTCAAAAACTAAAATTCAACGCCAACACCGATAAAATAACAAAGAGCCTAAGAATATTGTGTAGTTGTTTTGCAATAATAAATTCAATTTGTGCGAAAAGTGAGAGTAAGTGAACTAAAAACAAAGTTCCGAAAATACATTTTTATAAAAGATAATTATAAAATGTTTGAAGCTATTATTTTGACACGCAGTCATAATTCCTCAGGCCAAAAACCTACAATAGACTTTTAAAATTATTTTCTGGACAAGCCTTTAAGACATTGACATGGAAAAAATTTGATTGAAAGCAAGTTTTGGAGTATTATTTCCACTTGATGTTTTTAAGAAACTATAAAACTTCCTTATACATTTGAACGATGCCTACAATATAACAGGATGTCCAAGACTACCGTAACTATTTTTCATGAACAGTGCTCTATACCTTTTTTTGTCATATTCTAAAGGATGTTCAAAAATTTCCCATTGATATAAGTGGGAACCCGTTAAATCAATTTTTGAAATTAAATGCAGATCATTGTACTATGGACCGATGACTTATGACCAGGGCCCGGATTTTCATGCTCTAAAAAACTCAAAATATGCGCCTATAATATGCACTTAAAATGTCTAAATATGCCCTAAAAGATCCAAAATATGCCTTTAAAAATGCAAAATATACTGCAAAAATACTCAAAAAGTAATTTTTTTTTTTTTTTTTTTTTTTTTTTTTTTTTCCGTGGGTAGGTGCAAAACCTGCATCAGGCTCTATGAGGACCGGAAAACGCGTGCTCATAGAAGTGTGAGATTCTTACTACACTAAAACCACCTCCACTTCCCGATTGCAACTAAGTTGAAACTTATCTAGCAATTTATTTTTAACGAAGTTAAGTAACGTGTTGCAGGTAACTTTCCGGTGAAAGTTTCTGCTTATTCCGCGATTTTAAAGCGGTTTTGTGTTCACCGCACCAAGTCGGAAGGTTTTGTTCTTTGCAGACGGCGTACTAAATTCGACTCGTCAAGAATGTCAATAATCGTTGGATTAGCGTGATCTAATAGCCGATTTCTATGTTTTCGCGCGAAACTCTCAATTTTGTCTCGAACCGTAGGAATCCCGAGAACCCTGTGAAGATCTTCGTTTCTTATATACCATGGCGCATTTACAAATGACCTAAGCAATTTATTTTCAAACGTTTGTAAGATATTTAAATTTGTATCGCAGGTACAACCCCAGAGTTGTATACCATAAGTCCAGACAGGTTTAAGTACCTGCCTGTATAAAATCAACTTATTATCAATACTAAGCTTGGAATATTTACCGAGTAGCCAGTTCATATCTCTTAATTTACTTTTTAATTCTTCGCATTTCTTTCTTACGTGCGGCTTCCATTTTAATTTCGCGTCTAGAGTCATTCCCAGATATTTTGCCTCATTCGCAAATGGTACACGACCGGTATTAAGAAAGACGGGCAATCTATTTATTTTTTTATACGTAAAGTCCACGTGGACTGACTTTTGTTCATTGAGCGCTATTCGCCATGTTTTTGTCCACTCATTAACATTATTAAGAGCATTTTGTAATTTAATCGTAGCTTCGTTAATCGTTTTGCCTACTGCTAGTATTGCAGTATCATCAGCAAACGTTGCTACGATAGTGTCTTCTGTTTGAGGTATATCACGTGTAAAGAGAAGGTACAGAATTGGACCTAAAACACTACCTTGTGGTACCCCAGCCACTATTTCTTTGAAATTAGAATATTCATTTCCGTGTCTTACACGAAAAAGTCTGTTTTCTAGATATTCGATTAGAATTTTATAAAGTCCTTCAGGCAGAACTTGTCTTAATTTGAATTTGAGGCCTTCGTGCCACACCTTGTCAAACGCTTGCGACACATCCAAAAAGACCGTCGAACAGATTTTCTTTTCTTCAAGAGCTCTCTCAATTACGTCGGTTATCCTATGCACTTGATCAATGGTCGAATGCTTTCTTCTAAATCCGAACTGATGTTCAGGTATTAATTGTTTTTCTTCTATTATCGGCTGCAGGCGAAGTTGTAGTATTCTTTCAAAAACTTTCGATACTACAGGAAGAAGCGAAATCGGTCTGTAAGACTTCTTTTCATGAGATGGTTTGCCAGGTTTCAAAACCATTATTACTTCCGCAACTTTCCATTGGCTCGGAACATATTCTAACCTAAGGGCGGCATTTATTATATAAAGAAGGTTGATCAAACCTTTACGAGGAAGCATTTTTAGAATTTCTGCCGTGATTAAGTCATAACCTGGAGCTTTATTGGACTTAAGCTTCTTTATTTCTCTTTTTAACTCGGCAAGTGTAGCATTTCTAATTATGTAGCTGTCATTTGATGTTAAATTCATATTTAAATTTTCGTTGAGTACTTGTCCATCGAAAGGCTTAAATGTTTCCTCCAGGTAATCGGCGAATACCATAGCTTTTTCTTTGTCACTTTTAGCCCATTCATTTTGGCCTTTCTTAATAGGGGGCGCTGGAAGCTTTGGTCTTTTTGTTACTTTTATAGCTCTCCAAAGTGAGTAATTGGAATCTTTTCCTGCTGTCAGATTTTCGAGGTAATTTTCAACTTCACCGTTTTTGAAATCTGATATTCTCGTTTTAAGCAAATTACACAATCGATTTAAATTAGCTTTGTGTTGAGGAGCACGGGTTCGCTGCCATTTCTTGCGTGCTTTTCTTTTCTCTTTCACTAAATCTTTTATATCTTGCGGATATTTTATATCTTTGCGGCGCGGCATTTCCCTTTGATAAGGTGTGTTATTCCATGCGGCCTTTTGTATCATATCAACAAAGGTATCTACTGCGTCTTCAAGTTCGAGAGACGTTTGTAATGATATTCTTAATTCAACGCTGTCCTCGATATCTTTCTTAAATCCATCCCAGTTGGTTTTACCGTTTGTTAACCTGGGTGGTTTTTCAATTTTTATAAGACTTTCGCTCGTATTGAGTATGACGGCAGAATGATCCGAGAAGAGGTCAAAGCTCTCTGTAATTTCAACATAGTTTGAGGGTATTCCTTTTACCATAAATAAATCGATTAGGTCAGGTATTTTTGACGGATCAGTTGGCCAGTAAGTTGGCTTTCCAGTTGAATGAAAATCGCAATTATTTTCCATTCCTGCCTCATATAGCATTCGACCTTTTTGAGATATGCATCTTGAGGCCCAGAAGGTGTGTTTTGCATTAAAGTCACCACCAACAATGAAGTTTGGACTTAGTGACTTTATCAGTGTCGTAAATTCACTCTTATCAATTTTGCAACGCGGAGGGCAATATATTGAAGAGACATTGAGAAAAATATTTTTAGTTCTAACCTGAACACTGCTCAATTGCATTGATTCCACCTCTATTTTCAAGCCTATTGAGTGTTCAATGCACTCTTTTATATATAACGATGATCCACCTCTTGCTTTGTTTGACGGATGAACAGCGTGGTAGTCATGAAACCCGTGGATTTTAAGATTTGATTCATTTTTTGCATGTGTTTCTGATATCAAACATATGTCGATATCATTTTCCTGCATAAACATCTCTAATTCTCCTAGTTTATGCCATAATCCGTTGGCATTCCATGTAAGAATTTTAAGTTTTTCCATCATATATTTTTTGAAAGAGGTTTGGGTCGAAAACAATTTTCGAGCTTACTTAACCTATCAAAGATAAGTTTATTTGTTTCACATTGTTCTTCAAGTTTCGAAAGAATTATTGAAAAGACTTTCGAAACCGGATCTGTTTCAGTATCATTATTAGCGGGTATATTTTTGGCCGCTATTTGGGCATATGTTTCTGTATTACCTTGCTTTGATATTTTGTCCGAAGGTTTGGACACTGTTTTCTTTTCCTGATTTAAAGCTTTCCCTGATTTAAAAATCTTGGGAGTTCCGTTTTTAATTAGTCTTGGTGGTTTTCTTTGCGTTTGGGCAGATTTTGGTCTTCGCTTTTGCAATTCTTTAGCTACTTCGCAGCCCCTATAGTTTGCCGGGTGATTTCCATTACAATTAATACACGTTGGTGGACTTTCACTTTTACCCATGCAGTCAGCGGTTAGATGTTTTCCGGCACATTTTACACATCTTGGCTCTTTTTTGCAATAGGTTTGGGTGTGATTGAATTCTTGGCAGCGTTTACACTGAGGGACTAACCTTGTGCTCTTTCTTAGAGGTTCGATCTTGACTACGATGTTTAAAATTGTTTTAATTTTATAAATTTCATCTAGTTTTTCAGTCTTATCGAACGACAGTATAAAAAGTGGAAGGCCACGTTGTACCACTGTCGTTTCGCCCTCTTTTTTCTGTTTCTCTCTTTTGACGATGTTCATTGCATCTAAGATATTGAAGCTGCGCTCTTTTAGATCACTAATGATATCGCGTTTTGAACATGATGCGTGTAAACCTCTCGCCACAACACGTAAGGGTCTTTCTGACTTATTTTCATAGGTATACCATTCTACTTTTTCTTCGTTTAGTTTTCGTGACAGAAGACGATAACTTTCAGGTTCTTTTACACATACTTTCCATTTGTTGTTATTGAGCGAAATAACTTTAAAAGACGATGGTAGTAATGCCTTTAATATGGTTTGCAGCTTGTTATACTCCGCAATACCGATAACATTTATCGGTGGCGGGGGCCGCTCCTTAACAGGTTTTTCTTTTACTGTCGCATGTTTTGGTGAGACTATTATTTCAAAGGACGAGGCTGCCTCAGGTGAAGAGCCAGCTTTTCGCTTTTTACTTAATCGTTTCTTTGAGGACTTTTCCGTTTCACGTGCTAGCTCTTCTTCGTCTGTTTCATATCTAGAATTATTGACTTGTGGCAAGCTAGCTTTGGAGTTTATTGGAGAATTTTTGCCTTTCAACATCTCATTTTCTTTTCGAAGAAGATCGACTTCTTTCTTTAGCTCTTGATAAAGTTCCATTACTTCATCAAGTCTTCGTCGAAGTTCGTTATTATCTTTTTCAAGATTTTCTGTTTTATCTGAGTCTTTTTTGGCGCGCGCTGGCGTGACGGGTGGACTCTTTTGCCCGAATTTAGATTGTTTTATACTCGATTTAGATGGTGGTGATCGAGATACCCTTGCACTTTTTAGGAAGGGATTTATTAAATGCAATAATTGGCTCTCCCCAGAATCCATAGAGCCGACCTCCGAAGAAGGGTGGATTTTCCAGTGAACCTGGACTGCCACCTGGGGTACTATATCTTATTGTTTTGCTCATTGCATAGTTTTGTATACATCAATCTCAGTATACGGAGTTTGGATTTTAGTCGCCTCTTACGACAGGCATGCCTACCTCGGGTATATTCTTGCCCCTAACCCGCAGGGGGTTAAAAAAGTAAATGAAAACACATTTAAATAAAATAAAAAAATCAGTCTTTAATTCACAGACATTTTTCACAGCAATAAGTAAATAAAATTAACAAAAAAAAATTGAGGTAGGTTTAACAAAAAAAAAAAAAAAAAAAAATCTTGACATAATTATGTAGACTAGTTTCGTAAGTAGGTTTTGTTAGCATGAATCATAAATTTTGTTCTGAAATTTTCAAAACTGAAACCTTGGCGATTTGGTCTCAAGAAACTTTTGTACATGGAAAATGACCTCTCCGCGTCAACAGACGTTAATGGAACATGTATTAATGATACAGTCTCATGTATTGTTAATTGAATATCGAAGGACTATTCTTGATTCTCATTTAAGGATAACATGGTTGAGATAGTTTTCATTTTCATATATCCTTCGTTTTTCTTAAGAACATTTTCTAGTGCTAGTCTATTGGAGACTCTACTACATTAATTTTCGAAACTGCTTCGTCCATTAAATCTATTTGTTTTTAAGCGAGTTCCACCCCTGTAATTTTACTATAGTCTCACTTAGAGAAACCCATGGCTTGAACTTATGAAAGCCGATTAGTAGAATTTTAAAGGGTCGTTTGCATTTCGGTGAAATAATTAAATTGAAGTGTTTAAAGCTTATTTTTTCTAAAATATGTACTAAAAATATGCATTTGTTGTTAAAATATGCTCAATACGCCAAAAAATGCATTTATACCAAAATATGCAAAAATATGCACTAACGATTGAATGCCATTTTAAAGCAAATCTCTCAATTCGGGAAACTATCTCATTCATTTCCTTCTAAGACTGTCTAAAAAAAATATGCATTTGCATGGAAATCCGGGCCCTGCTTATGACCCTGCGTCAAAATAATTTAATAACTTTCTTTTATAGCCTTTTCTTTTCAGAACTTTTAGTTTTTTTTTCAGACCTTTGTCTTTTCAGAACTTTGTCTTTTCGGAACTTTGCCTGCTCAGATTTTAGTTAACTTTGTCATTCAAAACTTAGTCGTTCAGATGTTTTTATTGAACATGGAGGACAATACCAACGGTATGAAAGACTCTTTGAATTCTGTTCTTGGCAATACTGTCCAACGGAGAGTAAGGTAACGTGTTAAATTGAATGCTTCAAGAAGGCAATGTAATCTACTGCCCGTCAAAATAGAAAAAAAAACTTTTAAATTGGTATCGGAAACCGAAACAATACCAAGACGATACCAGCTCCAACGCATCCGAAACGATACTTAGCCGATACAGTATACCGTACTTTACGGACCGAAATTTTCTCAGACTTTCGGTAGTATATTTTGGAATCGGCAGAGTATCGGACTTTGAATGATTTAGATTGGTTTCTCAGAGACAGCCGTAACGTTTTTGATGAAATTTTCATAATTTTTTTCTCTTTAACCAGGGAGAACTTTTATGCAATGATTTTAATTAGAACCACTGCCACGCCCATTTTGGTTTCTCAGAGTTGGCTCTATGTAGCTGGAGTAAGTGACTTTACTGAAATCCACCCACTGCCAACCTATTCTTACTTGCGATATAGGTACTATAGGTACGATGACCATATTTCTGGGAGCAAAACCCGGGACAAAAAGTAAAAACTTAAAAACCTGAAAAAATTATTGGACTTTTCAATAATTTGTATGTAATATCATAGACTAACTAATAATAAAGACAGGCCGCTTCATATAAAGAAAAAGGACCCGATTTGAGATTGCCTCCACTTAGATTGCCTCCACCTTCAAGCATGTTTTGTACTTGGCGAGAAAAGCTTTTGCTGTATATGAAGCTTTCAAGTTGCATCGAACTGAAACTCTTTCACCACTATCGCAAGTGTACCTATTTTTGTTGTTGGTTTTTGGGTATTTTGTCTGTTTTTTTTTTGCAATTAATGAAGGTTGTGAAGCAGTGGTGGTAGTTTTGTTGTCTTCATAGTTTGCTCTAACTTAAATTTTGCTTGTGTGTGTGTACACTTCAGGTATAATTATTTCATTCTTGTCGATCTTGGCAAGAATTTTCGTTTTTAATTTCTTCTGAGGTAGGTTTGAAGGAAAAATTTGTTCTTTGGAGGATTTCTCTGTTTTCACGTTTGGGGTGGAATGGTAGACTTGGTGGCGGTTGTTTGTGTTTGCAATTTTTTGCTCTCATTTATCCTTTTTTGTGCGCTTGCTTGTGTACTCTTGCATATACATTCATAAATATAATATCGATCTTCTAGTAATGATATAAGAATTTTCGTTTTTGGTAGTTTCGAGGATTTCTTTACAGCATCAAAATGTAGGCAGGTGGTATGAAGGAATATTTTGTTAATTTTATGTATTTATTTATATATTCAGTACCGAAATAAAAACATATTGAGAAATACAGGTGAATAACATACCTTATTTGTTTAATTGCAAAAATAAACTTACCGAGTCGAGGAGTATGTTCGCAAATGATGTAGGTATAGGTATAACATTCCTTTAAATCGAGTAAACTTATTGTAAAGTTAAAATGCTATTTTTTGCATAAATAAAGATTCATTATTTCTATAGGTACATTCATGTTTTTTCTATTAATTTAATAGAAAAATGCGCCCGAAAATAGCGATATTTTCACTCTAAACAAATTTGTACTTCTTATAGTAATTTATCATGTTCACTTGAATCATTATAATTTTCTAAAAATATAATCCTTGTTATATTATCATTCATTTCATACCTCAAAAAAGAATCTCAAGTTTCAACTACTCAAACTAAATGCAAATATAATTTTAGCACGCTTTGAAAATTCAAGATTTTTTCAAATTTCTTTAGATACCTAATTTCTGAACAATGAAGTAGCATTTCTCGATTTATATAGAATTTAATGCAGCGGGATCGACATTTTTTGATTTTTTTTTGCTTAACCTCGAAAATGATCAAAATACAAATTTGCTTGCAATTGATTAATAAATTGAAACTTAACTCTGGAGCTTGGGAGCAACACACAAATAAACATACACACACAGAAAGTTGAACAAATCATAAATTTGCAATGCATGCTAAAACTATATTTGCATTTAATTTGAGTAGTTGAGAGGTCTCGAAAGGTTTAAAAGCAAGGCTTACAATAATGTTCTCATTTTAAATACGATTTTAAAAATTTGTATTTTATAATAGTTTTGATTAATAACAGGTTATTTTGGTGTATCAGACATATTTCTAGTTTAACCACATGATTTTATATCAATTTTTGAACATTACTCAACCCATAATTTTGCAAACTAGGTACAAATACAGGATTTGAAATATCACGAATAAGCTCTGCGGAAATGGTTTATAACTTCAGTACCTAATTCTTTTTTGAGGTATGAAATGAATGATGATATAACAAGGATTATATTTTTAGAAAATTATAATGATTCAAGTGAACATGATAAATTACTATAGTACAAATTTGTTTAGAGTGAAAATATCGCTATTTTCGGGCGCATTTTTCTATTAAATTAATAGAAAAAACATGAATGTACCTATAGAAATAATGAATCTTTATTTATGCAAAAAATAGCATTTTAACTTTACAATAAGTTTACTCGATTTAAAGGAATGTTATACCTATACCTACATCATTTGCGAACATACTCCTCGACTCGGTAAGTTTATTTTTGCAATTAAACAAATAAGGTATGTTATTCACCTGTATTTCTCAATATGTTTTTATTTCGGTACTGAATAAATAAATAAATACATAAAATTAACAAAATATTCCTTCATACCACCTGCCTACATTTTGATGCTGTAAAGAAATCCTCGAAACTACCAAAAACGAAAATTCTTATATCATTACTAGAAGATCGATATTATATTTATGAATGTATATGCAAGAGTACACAAGCAAGCGCACAAAAAAGGATAAATGAGAGCAAAAAATTGCAAACACAAACAACCGCCACCAAGTCTACCATTCCACCCCAAACGTGAAAACAGAGAAATCCTCCAAAGAACAAATTTTTCCTTCAAACCTACCTCAGAAGAAATTAAAAACGAAAATTCTTGCCAAGATCGACAAGAATGAAATAATTATACCTGAAGTGTACACACACACAAGCAAAATTTAAGTTAGAGCAAACTATGAAGACAACAAAACTACCACCACTGCTTCACAACCTTCATTAATTGCAAAAAAAAAACAGACAAAATACCCAAAAACCAACAACAAAAATAGGTACACTTGCGATAGTGGTGAAAGAGTTTCAGTTCGATGCAACTTGAAAGCTTCATATACAGCAAAAGCTTTTCTCGCCAAGTACAAAACATGCTTGAAGGTGGAGGCAATCTAAGTGGAGGCAATCTCAAATCGGGTCCTTTTTCTTTATATGAAGCGGCCTGTCTTTATTATTAGTTAGTCTATGGTAATATCTAAAATAAATATTAAAGAAAAAACATAATAACAGAAAAAAAACGAAAAAGAAACGAATATTAACATAAATTATGCATCTTCACATCATAACTAAAAACTTAAAAAAAAACTTAAAGTTTTTAATTTCATTATTAAAATAAGGCCTAGTTTTTCAGTGCAGAGTTAACTCTGAGTTAAATAGAATAGTGACTACATAAGGATATTTTTGTTAGACATTTAAACGTAATAGATTTATCTTTTTCGTGCTCTTTTGACACAAGAGTATTGTAAATATAATGAGTCGGAATATTTTATGAATAATGATTTACGTTGCATAGAGAATGTGCAAATACGGGACAAATAATCTATAAGTACCTGAATACGGGACACTTACGTCCCGGGTTTCTTAAAAAGTAAACCGGGAGAGGCTATAGAAATACGGGATAATCCCGGGAAAACCGGGACGGAGGGTCACCGTAACTATAGGGCAAGTTCTGGATTCGTGCAAAAAAAATTTCGAGATAACAATCAAACATGACATTACGATGATAGAGAACACGAAAAAAGTAGGTGGCACAATTCTGTCTGTCTGTCTGTCTATACCTCAACCTACAGCCTAAACTTCAAATTTTGAATTTAAGGTTTTTTTGTTACTCTCCAGAGGGAAAATTGAAATTGTTTAGATCCAAAAATAACGGTACTTGCCATACAACCGTTAAGGAAAAACTAGTCTACCTCAAAAACGGCTCCAACGATATTGATAGTGTGTTATTGTATATATGGTGTACATTTTGGTATGAACAAAAATTTCCACAAACTGTTATTGACGGTACCTGCCATATAATGTTTTTTTTTTTGAAAATTCAATATTTTGAAAACGGGTTGATGAAGTTTTTGGAAAATTGTTTCGTGAATGCAAATTAATAAATACTCAAAACTGGCATCCCAAAATTTTGTTTTAAAAGTATAACTAAAACTTTATAAATATATACAAAATTAGTTTAAGAAAACCGCTCCAACGAGATTTAATCTTTGTTTGCTTATACATATTCCTATTTTTTTATGTAATAAAATGGCATACTTGGTTTTGAGCGCTAGGCTATTTTACAAGTTGTTCATAAAATTTGAATAATGATTTAAATGCTTTTTCCATATTACATATTTTATATTTTTTCAATAATGACTTGAATATTTAAAAAGTTCTAAGGTTCCAAGGAACTTGAACATAAGAGCAAGTACGTACGATCCAGTCGTGCATTTTATTTTCTTAGATCTTAGTTTCTTGGAAATGGCTCTAACGTGCGCTTGATTTTTGTTTGCGAGGGAGACCAGACCGAAACCAGATGAGATGGATACCGTTTAATTATTACTCATAGCCCCTCATATGGTTTTCATCGTGATATAAAACGATGCGGGCTAATGCGAAACCAGTGCTAAATTCCCATCTCTTTTTTCCTGATGTTTATTTATTTTTCATGTAAGGCCCTTATCGATTCCTAACACTGCTGACAAATTGCAGACATGATTCAAAATGGCAAATAGCCACCTGCCATTCAGAGTGTAAACTTGTATCTGAGTTTAAAAAAAAACTCGCCAGAAACCTGGATCTCTAATTTTTTTTTGTAGTATGTGTTAAAGATCTATATGATAAAGATCTACAGAAAATTGGAGTATACCTTCATACCGCTCTACATACCTTGTGATACAAAGCAATGCAATGTGAGTATATGAGTTTGAATTTCGAAGAAAGCAATTACCCCTATCTCCAACAGCGGGTACTTTTTGGAACATCGGGAAATGAAGTTTTGTGTTTTTGAATTCCCTTTGGATCTTCATAAAATCAATCTCGAATTTCGGAAAGCATAATGGCACATCGTTATGTTCTTATTCCCATCACACATGACGTTTGAGTTTTAGAGAATGTTTCAGCCTCTTCTTTAGATGGGACAAGATAACTTGGCCAATGGCTCTGCCAGTTAAAGGCCGTTTTCAAAAACGTAACACACTGCATGAGTCTTTTTTTGAACTAGTTTTTCTGCATAAGCACTGTATCTTTTTTCAGATAAACCATGAAACAAAAATCGAATTGAAGCTGAATAAAAAAGGTATTTGACGGTTACACTTGATCAACCCAAAAAACATTTCGATAAAAATGAAGACCTTCAAAAAAAATAATTTTTGTGTCTCGTGTTATTTCTTGCAATAATGCAATAACGGTACTTCAAAAAAAGAATTCAAATAAATCTCGAAACAAAAAACATAAACCTTGAAAATGCTTTTTTGTTTCAACTCAATACGACCACTCATAACACAAAGATACAGCTCTTCAAAATCACTCACAAAAATTGAAAAGAAAATTTGTTCCTTTAATTTTTTTGAATAGTGTAAATATCCATTTCTCCGAAGCTTATAGAGTTATATTCCTATATCTGAACTGGAAAACTCTTCAGTCCTTGCAAAGAAATTAAACTCCTCATATAAACTCTCTTTCCCTCAAGGAAATGGCAGACATAAACATTCTCAGACAGAGGTCAATGTTTAGGTCTTATAAAGTTGCGCTGGAAACCTATCACACAAGAGAGTCCAAAAGACTACCGAATCCCCTTGTTTATAAAAAAAAATTCATTGGTAATAAATGGAGGTATCCAACAACGTATTATTTATTGACATTGGCTACACAATTTGGTAATAACACTTATTTTAAAAGTATTGTGGACCACTTTAGAGACGTTCTGGTTTATCTGAAATCCTTAATATACATAGGTATTAAGTAAGCAAACCCCCGCAAGAATTGTAAGTTCATGACCAAATATATTACAAACCTTTCTTAATTATTTATCAGACAAGAATCTAAAAAAAACAATTTCAAATTGTCTAATTTCTCACAAATTTTGAACAAAATTAAAAACTCAGGTTTTCATCTTTAAAGTTCCAATCATTATTTGTAAATACCTGTTATATCAAATCCCATCCACCGACTGTATGACTATGTCTGACAAGGTACCACGCAGTCTATTTTATTAATTTACATCAGACCAACAGGTGTTACAAAATTCTTAGAATCATCTAATGATACCTTATTCGATTGAATGTTTTATACAATGTTAAATAAATTCTTGGAATCGATAAGCTTCATTATTGGATGGTAACTGTTGCATAATTAAATAATTCCTTGGAATCATTACAGTGTTCATGAGATTGTAATTCGAGCACATCCATTCGTTTCAAAGCTAATAATTAACAATGAACCAATAATGAGATTAGACACTTTGATATTCAGTATTTATTTGGATTACTTCCAAGGAACACATTAGCTTCACCATTCCAAAAATACAGTTCATTAAAAACTTTGAAGCTATCATACCTTCCAAATTCACCTGGGAGGACATGAAATTCTAGGAAGATAAATTAATTTTAGCAGTAGCTGAGCAAAAAAACCATCATCGGTTTTCTAAGAATGCTCAATGTTTGAGCTGATTTGAAAGTAAACGTTTTAAATGTATTAATAATTTATGGATTGCTCTAGCCCCAACCTTATAAATCTTAACAATAAATAAGACACTATTACATCCATTCAATATAATTTAGACCAAATAACCTACCTGTTGTCCAATCATACCATACACTTAATTTCACGTACAGCTTAAGTACCTTTAAAGCATATCTCTTGCGAGAAAGTGACAAACCCTCCAAGAGTATCTCTTGCCATGAAAAAAAAAAATGCTTCTCATCTTAGTCATTTGAGCCCGGTAGAAAAATTAATAGAAATGTCTCCTCCATTCCAGCCGAAAACACGCACACAGGAATTTTTGAGAAGTTGTAAGTTACTTCACCCTTGTTCTGTACGGGCTGTTGCGCCACAAAATTTATTTATTTTAAGTTGTTCCCTATTAGGGTTCAATGGCTAAGACCAAGGAAATAAAAATAAATGAGTTGAAACAAAGTTACCTTTCTAAAAGAAATAAATTAAAGAAACTCACCTTCTACAACATCAATAACTTATTTCAAAAATACTTCCAATCAAAATTAAAAAATCTTAACACAATATTTTCAAAAGTTGCCGCATCTACCTTGAAGAGTTCTTTTGTTAATTTTGAGAGCCCTTAAATAACATAAAAAGTTTCTGATGGGAAAGTTATAATAAGAAAGAAAGACCTTAAAACTCATCACTGACTTTCTTCAATAAATTTGGATTTTCATTTTTAAAACGCAGGATGATGGTGGAGAGGGTGGCTTTAACTTCAACCTTGCTCGTAAAAAATAAACCTCATCCACAACATAATATTTTTTACAACTACTCTTTTTTTGTTGTTGTATTTTTGTTTTTCCTAAAAATTATTCGTTACCTCAAACTTTATATTGAAAAGAAAAAAAAACATAAAAATTAGCTTTCATAATGCAATTCACTTTAATCGTCCATAAACTTTCGGTCAAATTGTTCGGAAATTAACTGCCAAAATACATTTAGAATACATATTTTAAGCACCCTCGCGTACTCATACTTCCACGTGGTGAGTATAATATTTTGAAAATGAAAATCACTCCCTATAAAGCTTCCATTGAAAATAAGCGAAAAAAAGTTTATAATTATTTTCATATTTCCCTAATTTAAAATTCCCCATCATCGTTAACTACGGCAAAAATAAAATTTTAATGAAGCAACCTGCAGACAAACACCATACCATGGCTACGACAGACGGCAGCAGTGGTGGCGGCGGCGTCCTTCGCACGGTAAGTTCGTTCCTATTATATGGCAAAAATTGAGAGCTGCAATAATGCTGATGGCCATACCAACCGGGACATAACCATAGAACTTCTGGAGTAGGAAAATGTAAACGCAAAAAAAACTATGGAAGTAGCATATAACACAGGTGCTCGAACATGGTAATGGCAGTCAACAAAAAAAAAAAACCTAAAAAAAGTTATCAAAAACTTTGGTAAGCAAAATAAACAAAAATCCGTCCCTTTAAGTGACGATGATCATAGTGATGGCTAAAATGGCAGGGGAACGGTCTTTTTTTTTAATTAACAATTTTTTGACTTATTTTCTAAATCAAAAAAGACCGTAAGCTACACTGACAACCTTGTCCACTTTGACACATACAACAAATGTGAGCTCCCTCTCTGGACTGAATGGTGGACAAGTACAAGAGCACGGTGGTGGAACTTCAAAAGCACAAAAGGCAGTATAAAGTAGCTCATTAAAATTCAAGATAAACTTTCCGCAAATGTCCTTTCACTCACATAAAGTGATTGAAGTGAAGTCACGAAAGACTGTGGACTGAACAAAAATATGAAAAATTATGAATTATTATAATAAACTCTTCGGCAACAAATCAGAAGTATTTTTGAAAAGAATAGCAGAACTATATACGTAAGATGGACCAACGTCCATTCCACTTAGCCTTACGATTATAAGTTCCGCCAATAAGTCATCTTCATCTGAGCAAATGAAGGTTTTCCGTTCTGCATTCAAATTTTGTTGTTGTATAATTTTTCTCACACACTATATATACAGTGCTGTGATCATATTTCTTTGGAAAATTGTGTTTTATTTGAATGAAGCAATATTACTTGAGATACTAGAGAGGTGACCCTGAGCATAAAGCCTCAAAGAATATACGGGAGGATATAAGATTGTTTTGAACAAAGAGAAAAAGTCAGTGCTTTCTTGTAGACTCTGAGGATCAAAATCCCAAAATTATGAAAAATTCTAAATGCTCCCGAGAACCAAAATATTAAGCCTTCTCTTAAATTGCGGAGTGAAGCCAAGCTTCTTATTACCTATTCATAAAGTTACTGTTAATTCCTGAATTAGCGAATAACAATGATTTACCAGAAAAGCTTTGGTAGAAGCCCGAAATTTTTTGTTTTCAGCATCCATTCTGGACTTTTACGAGAGTAATCATACAGATGAAGAGTGGGCTGCACATAGTCCAACGCAGCGTGAAATAAGGCCATGCCGATGCCCGTACAATTTTTTTTTTATATTTTTGAAAAATCTGCGCAAAACATATGAAAATAAATAATTCGTGTAAATTTTAAGGTCCCTCTCAAATTTTTCCAGACCTACTGTCTCTTAATTTGGGGCTCGGAAGTGTCAAGTTAGCAAAGTAACTTTCACAAATCAAAAATAAGTAGGTGGATAAATTGTCGTTAATTAGTTGTGACAGTTTCGAATTTGTCGTTCAATGTATTCTATGTTTTTTTGGCTGCTTTGCTTAATTGACATCAAGTTAGCATATCATTGTATCAAAAAGAGGTAAAAACTGGATGTTTTATGTCTTACTAATTTACCATTAATTAGTGGTGACAATTTCGAATTACGCATTCTATGTTTTCTATGTTTTTTTGAAGAGCAGTAAAAACTTCTTGAACTAAAAACCTTAATACTTCCCATTTTTCGATTCATGAAAGTTGCTTTGGTAGCTTGACGCTCATTGAAAACAAATCACCCACAAATACATAGAAAACATAGCACGACAAAATTAAATTTTTCACAACTAGTTAATGGCAAATTGTTACGCAATCAAATATTAAGTTTAAGAAGTTCCTACCACTTTTCGAAAAAAAACATAGAAAACATAGAATGATAAATGATAAGTTCCAAATTATTACAACTAATTATCGACTTAATAACGGTAATTTATCATGCCATAAACTATCTGTTATATAACATTTTGAGGTAATGCTATGCTAACTTGATGTCAAGTTAACAAACAACCCAAAAACATAGAATACATTGCACGAGAAATTCAAAATTGTCACAACTAACTGAAGACTATTTAACAGGAAATAATTAAGCCATAAAATATTCGGTATTAGCAGTTTCCTCCCCCTTTTTGATATCAAGCTAACGAAAACAAATAACTAAAAAACATAGAAAACATTGCGCGATTGAATTCAATATTACACAACTAGTCAATGGCAAATTATTTAACCATAATACATTAAGAATAAGAAGTTGCTTCCGCTTTTCGTATTGAGTCAAATTGCCAAAGCATCAAGAAAACATAGAAAACATTGAACGATAAATTCCAAACTGTAACATTTTTTGCAGAAAAATTACAATAAAATACATATAAAACATCGCACGACAAAATTGAATTTGTCACATCTAACTTACGACTTATTAACCTTAAACTATTGGGAAATTAAATAATGAGCTTTAAGTTTGTACCTTCTTTCGAAAAGAAAACCATAGAAAACATAGAACGAAAAATTTGAAATTGAAACAACTAATTAACGAAAAATTATCTACCTGCCCATTTTCGATCCATGAGGCTTTCTTTGCTTACATAGAAAATACTGCACGATCAAATTGAGTTTTTCACAACTAATTAACGACTAATCAACGGTGAACCATTAGGCCATAAACCGTTAAGTATAAGAAGTTTTTACCGATTTTCGATGGGTGATAGGTATCAAGTTAGCAAAGCACCCAAGAAAACATAGAAAACATTGCACCATCAAATTGAATTTGTCACAAGTAATTAACGATTAATCAATGGCACTTTATCAAGCTATAAACCGTTAAGTATAAGAAATGGTTGCCTATTCGATAGGGTTAAATCAAAATGTTGGCAACATAGAAATATTGAACGACAAATTCGAAACTGTCACAACAAATTAACGAAAAATAATTCATCTTCCCATCTTTCGATTCGTGAAAGTTGCTTTGCTAACTTGACACTCATGTCTGGGAGAGTTTTATTACGATTTTTTAGCACATTACTGTATTTACATTCATAACTCTCATATTTCTTTAGTTTTGTCTGTTTTGACTCCTTCTCATAAAGATGAAGCAAAGAAATGTCTTTTTGTGTAATTTTTCATTTCAAATAGCGCCCCCTCACCTCCTTGCCCGCATACACATAATCTATATATCTTTCCCGCTCTCCTGGTCCTAGTGCTTTTCTGTGTCTCTATTGGAGCGGAAAAAAGGATACAAGAAGAACTTCGGAAGTCAGCAAAACATGATGGTGAAAAAAAAAAAGAAAATAATAATTTTCTTTTTTATTTCGAGAGCTTAAATCTCGAGGGAGTAAGAATCATGCAATGGAGGGGCTGAGCAACTATGACGACGACGAACGGCTATACGACAATGACGACTGGGGAAATGGCCAAGGACACCGGATATGAGAATGGTTTTCACTCATCATACACCATGACCTTTCGTGTAATATCCGTTGTTAGAAGCAGTTCTTTATTCTGCTTCTTTTTGTTGTGTTGTCCAGGCAAGAGTACCTAGACTGCTTTTAGAATGAGCTCGCTGGAGCTCCATAAACAGAGAGTTGTCATCATCATTATCATCGTCATCGCCATGGTCATTATTGTCTCAAAGGTCTTCATCATTATTATCGTCAAAGACAGTGTCATTGTGTTGGGGGCATTTTCACTCCCTTAGGCGTATAATAAAAGACCATTTATGGAGTCTTCTGCAAAAAAAAAGGGAAGCCTCAAACCACCTCGCTTGACAGCAAAAATAAGTACGAAAATAATAAATGTATTGTATTATGCCACCACAAACCTGGTTATTATAAGAAAGGCTCATACACACATACATACTTATACAAACATACATATATCTAACAAACCGGAACCATAAGGCCAAGGCAAGAAAACGACAACGAACGACGACATGGCCGCTTGCCAGAGGCCTTCCAAGCTTTGTGTTCCAATTTAATATAATGGTAAACTCAGGGCCTGTGAAAATGACATTAGGATAATGTTTACCGTCGATTAAGTTAAAGCTGATGCAGTGGTATCGGTATGTGTTGTGTATGTTTGAGTGTGAGTTACCCTTCTTATATTTGCTTTTGAGGCTATAGGATACGTTATAATATATTTTGTTAATACTTTTTCGATGATGCTATATGGAGGAGGTCCCATCGAAAAAACAAAGGATTGCGAGGACTTGGAAAATTATTCTTTAAGGTTACTTAGTAGCAACAGGAAACTGCTCTATACCCATACCATACACATATGTGGACAGAAATTTAGACGAAAAGAGATACAAAACCCTCCGGGATACTTGAGTATTCTCCATTCCACTCAATAAACACAGAAGGAGGAAGAAGACAGCCAGAGAAAATGGTGCTTTGTAATGTTAACCCTATTCATATTGGTTTCCTGTCGAGACTTTATTTTGTTTTTCTCCTTTCACATTCACATCAAGGCAGAGAAACAGAGTGCGATATTGTGTTTTTGTTGTTGTGTTGTGTCTTGTGTGCGGTTGTGAGTATCTATCTACTCCTTGGCAAAGCATCACCCATTAATGACTTCCAAAGTGATGTAGTTTGACATGCCAGTATAATAAATTTTTATGTTTTATTTTGTTGTTGTTGTAGGTTGTACTTGTATTATATATCCAAATTGAAATAAAAAATATCCTGCGGTTTGAAAGTGTTCTATTTCTTAGATTCTTTGATTTGTCTTCTTCTATAGGACACAAAGTTTCAAGTTTTTTGTTATTTTTTGTTGTTGTTATTGCATAATATACTTATAAGGACTTGAATTTATGGTATAGAATTGTAAAGCAAGGATTCAGAGCTCTCTTATTCTTTTGGTTTTTCTTTGACACAACATTCTCATATTTCCACCATACATACCACTTATTTCTTCGTAGTTTTTTTTTTGTTGGCTTGGATCTTTTGATGTATGTAGTTTACTAGGTTATAGCAATTTATTTTGTGAAAGGAAGATACAATGTTTTTGATTAGAGATTAATTCATATGTAGGTATGTAGATTGAGTGGTAATCAAATAAATTTCCATACAAAACTAAGTCTATATGACCAAGAAGTCCAAAAACTTATTTTTTGAAAAATTTAAATAACAACTCACAAATAATATCGAACTTTTCCAAGTTTCTTAGGTACCTACTTGGACTTTCTAGTTCACCGCTTTCAGAATAAATTGTTATATCACTACAGACATTTTGAATTCTATATACATTTTTCAATTTAAGACAAGATTGATTGAAAGATTTTATTTAAAAGAAAATTATTATAAGAGAAAGGAGTTCAAATTTGTATTGATTTTGTCTTTGAATTTGTTTTTTTTTATACACATTTCATTAGGGAATTATAATTTTTCTGTAGACATTATCATCATCATCGTGTCCTGTAACCCTCGTAGGGGCGTAGAGCGTCAACAAAACATCTCCATCCTTTACGGTCTGCAGCAAGGTATTTTAACTGTAACATGTCTTTCTCTGAGATTATTCTACTGCTAAAACAGTTTATATCCATGTTGTTCTTGGTCTTCCAACCCACCGTGCACTTTGGAGGATTCCATTCTGCTTTGCTTTGTAGACATTATAGGTGAGTTTTATTCAGATTCATGGTCGAATCGATGGGGAGGGAAGTATGGGACAGTTCCCCAAAACCTTTTCACACTTAAAGAAAAGTGGGTAAAAATATCAACAATAATTACGAAATTGGGTTGGAACTGGATAAGGCTATTGGAATATATTGTAATTTAGACAAACAGCAAGTTTTGGATTCGTGCAAACAAAAAATTCAAGATAACAATCAAACATGACATTACGATGATAGAAAACACGAAAAAAGTGGGTGGCACAATTCTGTCTGTCTGTCTGTCTGTCTGTCCGTACCTCAACCTAAAGCCTAAACCACTGAAGCGATTTTCTTCAAATTTTGAACTTAAGGTTTTTTGTAACTCTCCAGAGGGGAAATTGAAATTATTTTTTTAGCTCAAAAATAACGGTACTTGCCATACAACCGTTAAGGAAAAGCTTATTTATCTCAAAAACGGCTCCAACGATTTTGATAAAAAAAATCTGGGTATTATTGTACATATGGTGTACTTTCTGGTAAGAACAAAAATCACCAAAAACATTTATTAACGGCACCTGCCATATAACGGTTTTTTTGATTTTTGGTTTTCTCATTAACCGCTCATTCGATTTCAATAAAACTTTTTCCACAAAAGCTTTGTTAGAATATAAATAATACTGCATACCAAAATTTTTGAAAATAATAAATTTTGGATTTTTAAAAAAAGATTCAAAATTTTTTTTGGAAAATTCAATATTTCAAAAATAGGTTGATGAATTTTTTTGAAATTTCAGTTTTAAGTGTATATTAGTATATACTCAAAATTGGCATACCAATTTTTTTTTTGAAAAATGTTACAAAAATTTTATATATAAGAAATTAACATCACAACACAACTTGAACATAAGAGCAAGTACGTGCGATCCAGTCGTGCATTTTATTTAATATTTAAATTATAGCTAATTTATACAAAATTTTATGTGTATCATTGAATGAGGTACATTATTCTGAAAGTTGCCGCTAACATTCTTCTCTAAATCCGCCCCTGATAGCATTATTTTTGTCGATTCAAGTTGTCTATTAAGAGCAATCGAGCAATTACACAAAATCTCAGAAGCAATATCAATTTATTTGTCAGATTTTGTATCCAAACTATTAACCGAACCATCATTTTCTTATTTTAGCAATTTTAATTGCGATTGTATGAAGGTACTTATGACTTATTTATGCTTTCGTAAAAAAATTGAAATCGAGATTTTGAGCAGACTTGTCGTAACGATGATAGGGAAGACAAATAAAATGCACGACTGGGTCGCATGTACTTGCTCTTATGTTCAAGTTGCTTGGAATTTAAGAACATTTAAAATATGCAAGTCATTACAGAAAAAATATATAAAGAATATAAAAAAGAATATAGAAAAGTATATAAAAAGCATTTAAATCATTCTTTAAATTGTATAAACAATAACTAGTAAAATAGTTTAGCGCTCAAAACCAAGTGTATATTTTCGGACTGTAATTCTTATAAATAAATAAAATAAAACACGCACACTTTTAGAGTCGGGAAACCAAGATGGAAAACCCGACTATTACCGAGATTTTATTAATAATCAATATTATTATTGTCTTTCCTGTACACTTTACGATATAATTATCAACGATATTCTAACCTGTACTCTGTACATTTATTAAGATAAATTTATACTTTATACTGTACATCTTTCGATAAATAATTCTAACTCGACCGACATGCTCAATTACGTCTTATCTGTACCGAACTGTGTGGAGAACTGAACTATATAAGAACAAGAAAAAGGGTAGATTTACTAATATTATCACAAACAAAGAGGTAGACGTTATTTAATACAAATACAAATACATTGACATTCTTTTGTATTGCATGTCGGTTCGATACACCAAGTATGCCATTTTATTACTTGAAAAATAGAAATATATGCAAAAAAAAATTTAAAATCGTTGCAGCGGTTTCCTTAAAAAATAATTTTTTATATCTACAATTTAAGTTATACCTTTAAAACAAAATTATGGGATGCCAGTTTTGAGTACTTATTAATATACAATAACAAAACTATTTTCAAAAAAATTCATCACCCCGTTTTCAAAATATTAAATTTTCAAACAAAAATTTTTAATATTTTTTAAAAAACCTAAAATTTTTTTTCAAAATTTTGATATGCAATATTATTAACATTTTAAGGGAGCATTTGTATAAAAAAAAAACTGATTGAAATAGGTTCAGCCGTTAAAGAAAAAATAGAAAATTAAAATAAACTTTATATGGCAGATACCGTTAATAACAGTTTTTGGAAATTTTTTTGTATACCTACTTAAAAGTACACTATATATACAATAATAGACTGATTTTTTTTTATCAACATCGATGGAGCCGTTTTCGAGATAAATAAGCTTTTTCTTAACGGTTGTATGGCTAGTACCTACCGTTATTTTTGGAGCTAAAAAAATAATTCAATTTTCCTCTGTAGAGTTACAAAAAAAGCTTAAGTTCAAAATTTGAAGAAAATCGCTTCAGTGGTTTAGGCTGTAGGTTGAGGTACAACTAGACAGATAGACAGACATGCAGACAGACAGACAGATAGAATTGTGCCACCCTTTTTTTCGTGTTCTCTATCATCGTAATGTAATGTTTGATTGTTATCTCAAATTTTTTTTGCACGAATCCAAAGCTTGCCCTATAGTACCTATGTATATCACAAGTAAAAAGTGGGTCTCACAATTCTGTCTTTCTGTCAGACTAAACGGCTTGGTGGATTTTATTAAAACTTGGAGCTTTTCATTTTTTTTAGAACCAAAACTAACGGTGCCTTTTTTCTCAAAAACCGATCCACAACTTTTCTTACAAAAATCAATAAATACGTTCAGTAGAAGCAACCTTTGAATAGAAAACCATTTTTTAAAAAATTAGGTATTAATGGTGCCTCTCAAAGAACCATTTATTTTTCGATTAATTTACTTAATTATGTATTTAATATTTTTTCTTATACAGAAGCATCTAAGCAATATAAAAAGTTTTTTTTTACCAAAATGTTTTTTAAGATTTTTTTTGAAAATAAAATATTTTGAAAGCTACATGGTAAATTTTTTGAAAATCGGTACTAAAAGGTTTTTAACTTTCTAAGATATTTCAAGAAAAAAATTTCCTTTTATGAAAAAATAACGGTAGCTACCTTCCATAATAAGGAAAAATATATTTTTTTTTTAAAGCGGCTCCTACTATTTTTATAAAACTTTTTATGTGTGCTTAAATTTATTTATGTATTTATTATCAAAAATGGGAGTGTACGATACTCCGTAAACCAAAATCTTGAATACCGAAATCTTTGCACTTTTTAGAAAATCTCGAATAATGAAATCTCGCAAATTAAAAACACGTTTTTCATTATCTCGCAATTACAAAATCTCACGGTGTGATCTAAAAGCCTAGGAGATTATCATATTTTGCAGAGGTTAAAATATTTCAAAAAATTTAATTGCAATGCAACAAATACATTTTTTTAAACAAAACATCGGAAATTAAAATCACGTGCGAGATTTTGATTTGCAAGATTTTTATTTGCGAGATTTTGATTTGCGAGATTTTAGTTTGCGGGATTTTGTTATTGCGAGAATTTGAAAAACGGGACTTTGTTGTTGCAAGATAATGAAAAGCGTTTTTTTGTAATTGCGACATTTCGAGTGCGAGATTTTAAAAACACTAGCTACGTAATACTATGCAAAAATTAATGCGGTCTACTACCAAAAATTATAAAGATGTATACTTAGCAACTATTAATGTAGTCTCCCATAGAAGGTTTTATTTTATTTTGAATTTTCTCATTATTGGCTGAAATGATTAAAACTAATTTTTGTATATATACAAATTTCAAATCAATTTAAATTTAAATATTGCATATCAAAATTTTCAAATATATATTTTGTGTTTGTTAAAAAAAACAATTATACAGCAATTATATTTGATCAATAGTTTTCATTTTTTTTTTTGGAAAACAATATAAAACTGTTAATTAAAAATATTCATATCTTTGTCATTTATTGGAATACAAGTAAATAGCAAAATTGTTGTAAATTTAGTGGCCAACAAACTTTTCATAGAAAATTTTTTTAATTTCCGATGGCGAATGTGCTAAATTTTCGAAAACACTTAGAAAATAAAAAAAAGTTTCTTTTGTTGGCTTGTAACTTTTTAAATATTAAAAATATCGAAAAAATGTTTTTAGCATAAAAGATAGAAAATTTAATTTTCTACATTTTTTGTATTAAACACTTTTTCGTAGATCTTCTAGGAACCGAGATATTTAATAAAAACTAAAATGAAACAAAATCCAAGATGGCGGTCAACCGGTAAATTTTGCGAGTGCGAAAAATCAGGGTTACTATCTTCAATCAACTACCCTTCGAATAATAAAATAAAATTTGGGGGTGTTACAAACTGCTGGGTCGCCCATATAAAATTTTATAATTGCACTGGATGGACTAATAAGTAAAGACTTAGATAGAGCACAAATTTGTTCCTATTTTTATTCCTCTGACATTCAACTGAATAATTAATTGATGATTTTTCTCGACTGTAAGATGAAAACAATCGTCCATGCTGTTATTCCGAAACCAAGACTCGTTAAAGCTTTCGGTTTTAATTGATAAGCAGAGCATGAAGATATCGTGTAACTTCATTAACGTCAAACGTTTGCGCATCACTAGTTTTTTTGCGATGCTTACGCGCACCGCAGCTGATGCTGATACAAATGCATCAGCAACAACATTTGTTTGAAGTTTGCACATCACTTGGTGCAAGTTTGCAATTGTGAACGTAGGTTACACAAAAAATAATGCGGGTCTTATATGCATTTATTAATATTTTGCGGAAATTATTGTGCACCATTAACACATCTTTCGTCGATAGCCTAATGTGTTGCCAATGGTATTCAAAATTGCCAAAAAGGGATGTATTTTTATTTATAACAGCACCCACGGCCATATGACCAAATGCAAATCTATACTTCGAAAGAAGTATCTTTAAGTTGTTAACCTACAAGCACATCCAGTTTCTTTCATGACATTAGCCAGGGGTAGGAGTTTTTGTACTCTAAATTTACTTTTTATCTGCCAAAAGAACAAGACTACAATTTCCTGAAAGTTTTTCAGATAACATTCATATAGGTATGTAAAGTTAAGCCATCGTAATCGTAAGTCAATTGAGACATATATTTATTGACAGTTTTTGTCTTTTCTTAGTTTAAGGAGGAGAGGATTAAAATTACTGTAACTTTTGTTCAGCTAAAATTGACTAATTTAAATAACTTTCATATCCATTTATTTGGTACAACCAAACAGTTTTTACTACACAAAAGGACATAGAGTAATTAAAAGCAAACACATCAGACAATGAAACTCACTGAAAAGACATAACCACAAACTCCTCAAACAACGTAAGAAAAAGAATTAAATTTGTAATATCTTCATATACAACTGGCAGTTCAGCAGTTGGTAGGTAGGTACTTTCTGATAATTAATTGCGTTGAAAATTTCTGAAAATATGTCTAGACAAATAACAGTTACTTTTATGTATGGCACATGCAAAACAAATACAAAAATTAATAACAAAAATTAAAAAACAAATTCATATTTTTAGTGCGGAACATTTTCGAAGTTCACATTTTCACAATGCAATTATTTGCCCATTCGCATTAATGGGATTTCATTCTTGGGGCTTCTGATTGAAATAATTTGTTACAATATTTTAAGGCAATTTGTTTTTGTGTTTGTCATATAGGTTTGTTAGGGATATAAAGTCCATTTGGTTGTACGATGGATCTTTGGTTTTAGTGTCACTCTTACTATTGATATTATCATTTTTCTCTTCAGCTTAAGATGTTTTTGCAAATGATTTTGAAATATTTGTGGGTATGGAGTCTTTAAGTTCGGGTATGTAACAGTGTGTGTGTGAGTAGTCCAATTGTACAGTCGATTGCACTTTCACTTCTACGTTACATACCTTTGTCATAACTTTCTATTTATTCTTACACTCTAAAAAAAAAACGAGTTTAAATTAAGAAAAACTGTGTTCAAAAAAGCCTATTCGTTGACGAAAGTATGGTAAACTCAGAATTCTTAAAACAAAAATCTTAAAATTCTTGTTTTAACACAGCTTCGCGATCATTTTCAGAATGTGTGAGCTAAAATTAAGCCAAAAAAAAACTCATTAAAAGAAAAAAAAAGAGTAAATTGACTACCGAATTTGTAGGGTTTTATTTCAATTTTATTTTACTAAGGGTATTCTAGCCCAGGAAAATTAGACAAAAAAATGCCAACATTTCGAAAAGATTCCGAAAAAGCTGAATTTTGGTGGAGGGATTTCCTTTGGTGTCTTTAGCATTTCCCAAAAAGTTCCGTAAGTTTGGGCCCGGGGAAAAATTATTTTTTTTATTAATTTCTCGAAAACTATCAGTTTTTTTGAAAAAAATGTGAAAGTATAAATTGTAACTTATAGTCCAGTCAATTTGTGCTCAAAAAGGCTCTTTGCGAGCAGATTGTGGGGTAGTTTTGATTTTTTCCCTCCTTTATGTTTTTGTGACGCAACATAGAAAAAAATGCAAAAATGCACTTCTTGGGAGTTTTTCACTAATGGCTCAAAAACTACCAACCATTCGAAAATTACATCAAAAAACCATTGAAAGTATACACAATTTCCAATAAATCCCTACATAAGGTTTTTTTCTGCGACAACCCATTTGGACTCAAGCGCTAGTCGAAAATTGACGTAGGTATTTTTACTGTTTTCGAAAATCCACTCGAAAGTGCTAAGAAATTACTTTGTGCGACAAAATTTGAATTTTTGTCTGTAACATGATATACTTTTCTGATGGTCTTTGATGCGCTGAGGTCGAATCTGGCCTTGAAATTGCTCTATAACGTCACGTTTTTGAGATATTCGAATCTAAAGATTTAAAAAAAATGCATTTTTATGCAAATTTGAAGTTGTATTTTTTTCTCTAAGTAATTTTTTTTGAAAAAATGTTTATGAGCATTCTGAGGTACAAACATTTTACTTAAAAATTCTTTTTGAATCCTTCAAATACCTCCATACGTCTTCGAGAAATCGTTGGTTTTCGTCTTACTCCCTAATTCGAAAAATCCAGTCAATTTGTGCTCAAAAGGGCAGGGATTTTTCGAATTAGGAACTAAATTTTTGTTAATTACCTTGATCCTTTATGCTTAAATGGCATCGAAGAAATTCAGACCTATAAAAAAAAGTGCTTATGAGTAGTTGAAATTTGGGAGAGAAAAGTGCAATTGTGTCTTCTCCGTTACCCTGTTTTAAACATGATATTAAAATCTAAACATTCCATGATCACAATTTTTCAAGTCTAGCTTTGTATGCGGAACAATATTACAAATACTTATTAATATAGTATTTATACCAACTTTTGTCATTTTTCGGTAACGGAGAACACATGAAATGTCCAGTAATTTCGACGCTTATATCTATTTCTACAGCACTCCTACGAAGAAAAAAGTCTCGGAATTAATTAGTGTATTGCAAGTAATTATAAAAATATCACCGCACATCGCAATATGCATCACATTTTCAAAAGAACTGATACCAGCAAAAACACCGAAAAATGCGCATTTACGGAAGATAACGTATTAGTTTTATTGATTACTTCCCTATTTTACAACAACAACCACTAACCACTAACAAATGCACTTATGATGAGCATCTGTTTGTAGGTTGCAGCTTGATCTAAGCTCTCTACAATATAGAATCTGAAGTGAAAAAAAAGCAAACAAGTAGAAATTCGTGTTACAGTTTTTTCGTTAACTCCAATATATCTGCACCTTGGTTCTAAAAGGGTCAATGTCCATTTTAATAATTTTTGGGAAATCGAAAATAAAGTTTTATTATTTCTAAAAATGCTTATTACTTTTGAAAATTAAACTTTCTATAACCATCGGTATCTTGTTAAGAAACAATTGGAGCACATTTGCCCTTATTACTGTGAACTTAAGTCAATATTGTAAAAAATTCACATTGGCCCTTTTAGAACCAAGGTAGAGATATATTCTTTATATCGGTTCACCTAAATGTATTTTGTTTTTCCTTAATTCGAAATTGAGTTGCTTGGTTTTGATTTTTTTGAAATGGCTGAGTATACCTACTAATAAATATTCAACAAACACTATATTAGCTTTTGTTTTTTGGCTTTCAAATAAAATAAAATGTACCTACTATATAGGATACAGGAAAATCTTTTTAAAAACTAAGTTAAATGCGCCCATCTTTTCTTAAAAAACTGCGCTCATACCTAATTTACGCAAAAAGCCTTGATATCTTTCATTTACAGAAACCTGAGTATTTTTCCCTTGAAATATAACCTTGAGATAAGATGTGCAAAAAAAAAAAGAAATGAAACAATTATCTTCAAACCCAAATAAGCAACTATGTACCTAATTTTGGTTGTACCTACAACATTTCAAATAAAAATAAAATACCTACTTACGCCATGAAATATTTTGTCCTCAAAATGAAGGAGCCAAGTTAAGTATACAAGACAAAGCAACGATATAGGTAGGATACATACTATTTCATTCTTGGGTTCTTGAGAAAACGACTGAAATGGGATTTGTGTTATCAGATAATGATTTTAGACGCTTCAAGCAAAGAACATCCAAAACAGCAAAGGTGATTTGTTGCTGATTTGTTGTGCACCTCTGGTGCTTAAGGGAATACAAGATTTTGATTGGACCCTGGGTGTGCAACAGGGTAAGAGTATAGAGAAAGAAAGAGAAGAAATAGACGGAAGTCATAAGATTATATTGCTGTGTCGTGTCGTTTTGGGATCTATTCATCGTTCAGATTGTGGAGCTTAATACGTTCAAGGAAATCAAAAGCCAATTATCACCTTTTCTTTATGGACGTTAAATAAATTGAAAACTTACACATTATGTTGTAAGAGCTACATATATGGATGAGTTATGTACATACCTTATAATAATTAGAAAAGTTTAAAACTACATACATACTCAGTAGCGGATCTGGGATTTGGCAGTGGGGGGACGGGCTCTTGAGACTCCTATTTTAGACTCATCGTTTAAAAAAAGACTCACTCTTTACCTCTCTTAGCGCCAAAAAAATGTTTCAAAATGTTAACATAAACCTAAGAAAATTTTTTTGATTGGAAATAGAGCAGCTATAATTGCTGTGCTTCGGCAGCCATTCTGAAAAACGCCCTTTAGCATACATATATCGTCACCTGACTGCAAGAACTAGTTAGCTTGATTTTATAAATTTTGGAGATATTAGGTATACCCAAACTCCAAAGCTACCTAGTAACTTAAAAAGGGTGGAAGATATAATTTTTATCTTACACTACACAAATATTCAAGAACGATAAATATTTTCAGTTCTTCTTTTTTACTATTTTACTTAATATTCTACGCTTGGCAGTGTTAAAATAATTTTGCAATTGCGAGTTTCACAGTCTCGTTTAAGCCTTGAACTGAGTTCAGTTCGTTCTGCTGAACCAAAGCTTAAATCAAAACTAGAGTTTAAACTTCCACTGTTAAATTGGGTGCAAGAAAAGAGTTGTTATCGTAATATAACCGTTTTTGGAGAGAGATTTAAAGATTAGAAAATGCAGTTCATGCAATCAGGTGACGATTTAGTTCGAGAAAAATATGGTGCAAAATTATTTCGTGGGCAAAATTTTGGTAGATATTAAAATGATGTGCAGTAAGAAACGAAAATTTTATTTCTTTAGCTGGAGCTCCGCCCCCTTGGCAAAAATACATAACTAAATTTTAGAAAGAATTTAAAACGTCTTTTTTTTTAAATGACGACTGAAGCAACCATTTACATCCCCGCCATTTTGTTTGAATAATCTCAGCTACCATTTCTAATCATAAGTATTTAATGAATATTTATCAATTTATTTAGTTATTATTTTAAAGAAAATCAAAACAGAAACTTAGATTAAAAATCGCATCATAAGCCTTTGAAATCGTCAGAATATCTTCGAGTTGCAAAACAACCTGAAATTCATGTTTTAGATTCAATTAAGAATATACTGATCGTAGATATTTCAAGCAAACTATCGATACCGGAAACACAGTTTTTAGAGTTATAAGCTCTTTTAAGTGCTCTGGGCTTAAATAAGCCCGAAAGGTAACAACAGAAGAGCTTAGGAAAAAAGGTGACATTTACTCTTGTGCACAAATACAAATAGTATGCTTAGTGATGAATATTCTACACGCTATCGATAAAATTCATAGGCCCATTTTCTGATATGAAACTTGAATATTTAAGTAGAACATAAGCGCTTATGTAACAGTTGACGCAGAGGAAAAAGTAGACCATAAGCTTTGAAGTAGAACAGAAATACTAAAATTTTGTATCAGCAAACGATTCTTATTCATTTATTCAGCTAAAATCAATAGCATGCTTTTTTTGAAATCCTCGGGACTACGTTTTTCCTTGAGCGTTTTCAATGAAATTGACGAAGTGATATATGAGACAGAATTATAGCAGAAAAAATACTTTCAAAATAGGATGTTTCAAAAATATGTCAACATTTTGCAACTTCGTTCTTCCTTGAGCGATTGCAATGAAATTTACACAGGTGATAGGTGATACAGAATTTTAACAGAAAAACAAATATTTTCAAAACAGGATGTTTCAAAAAATGTAAACATTTTATTATTTTGTTTTTCCTGGGACGATTTCAATGAAATTGACATTGAAATTTATCCTTAATAGTACATATCTAAGCAACGTCAAATCGCAAGTCATTTAAGATTTGCTGGTTCTTTGATACGTGTGCGAGCAGTCTCTGGCTTGTGGGAAAAGTTGTGTTATCCACCATTTCGAAAAAGGGTATTAAAATGAAAAATGCTATTTTCTCGGCTCCTATAGAACTAAGAGTGAAATTTTTGATTTGATTTTGTAGGTAAAAATATCTCTCAAGTTTTTTGTTTAAATATATTTTGGATATAATGAAAAGTTGTAGTGGAAGAACTGTAATAATGGTTTTTAGCATTTATCTCACTTTTTGTTCATCTGAACGAAAAAAAATTTACCAAACAGTTTTCAGTAGAGCACCTGATTTTCCACGTTTGTTTATATCTAGATGTTTGTGAGCTAAAAATTTCTAAAATACAGTGTAATAAAGTTACCAGTATCCAGCAAGTAATTCTTTAGGCAAGACTTCGATTTGTACGGCGTGCTGCAAGGCTTGTAGAGGGACACAGTTCAAGTGTTTTATTATACAAGAAAGGGGATCTAACTCCTACAGTTTTTTTTTATTTAATTTTTTAACCAAGTTATAATTGTCAATTGATTTTGAAAAATTATTTTAAATGGTGAAATAATGATAGAAAGAACTGATAAAGGTTGACGGAGAAATACAATTTGATATTCCATTGCCGCATCTCAATTAAATTAGTTTAATTTCATTACGCGTCGCAATTATCAATTTTTTCAGTCCCATGGATTTGGCGCCCCTATAAGCTGCCGCCCGGGGCACAGGCAAATCCGGGGCTGTGATTCAGCCAGGAATGAATCCTTCTGAAATCTTATTAAATCTCAGATTAGCGTTAGGTGGAAAAGTAGCATTACACTCAACCTTTTAATTTTTTGTTGTTGGCCTTTAAGTTCAAAAAGGCCTATAGCTATGGCAAAAACGCTTCAATTAAGAAAAATTAAGTGCATGAATATTATTTAATACATACTGATTAAATTTTCGTAATAAAAAAAATTCCAATAAAATTGCAGTTAGGCCACTATTGCGCTTAGGGCCTCAACTAAGGGTGCTTGTATCATCTTACAGTTAGTTTTGCTTTTACTAGATTCAGCGTTAAGAAATGCACTTGAATCATGTATCATACCTCAATTATACCAAATCTGAATTTCGGGACAAATTTTCTAACTTCTTCCCAGATGTTCACTCTCCTTAATAAAAAACCTAGGAACAAAAATATTTGTGTGGATTATTTTCATTCTTGGGGTTTGGATAGCCGTATCATTTTCTATTTGGGCTCATTAAATTCAGCATTAAAAGCTACCCTTAAAGCATCATATGTACATATGTATGTATAGATTGTACCAAAACAAATATTTCAGTTTGATGTACTTCCAACTTCCACCCTCTCTACCTCTTCAAATGCATCTTCTAAAAAAACCAAAACGTGGATTTTCGGGGAATTTGGATATGCTTTAGACTTTTAGAGGGTGCAATTCTACTTCGATACCAATTTGAATATTTTATGAATTTATTTTTTCAATGTTCCCCAAATAATGTGTGCTATTTTTCTCGGTCTACTACTCAAGTAAGTATTGTTTCAAAAACGTTGTTAATAAAACCTAAAAACAGATGTGTTTGGTGAAAAAGTATTTGAAAACTAATTGTGATAGAGTTGTTCGCCACATCTCTAGTATATTGCCATTTTTTTTTGGCAACCGATTCCTTAAAATTTGTTTTGTGTGATGCAAAATCGCAGCTATATACTACGCGGAAATACAAATAACATAAACGATATTTATTTTTCAATATCAAATATTCAAATCCATTGGCACTAAAAACAATATTAGTTTTCAATAATTGCCTTAAAAACAATTCAGAGCCACGAGAAATATTCAAAGTCCTCACTTTGTTTACCAGAACGTACCTGCATATGAAAAAAAAAATGACAATAACAATGCCACCAAACTGATGCAATTTAAAATGGAAAAAATTTCAATTATTTTACACTGAAAAAACTCAATTTTCAAATGAAATAGTTTTTCCCCTAAAAAAAAATAAATTATTTTTAGAAATGCATTCTGCCAAATTAAAACCTTTCAACTATATTGAATCGCTATAAAAGCTTCGTTTATTTTTATAATAATTTTCGTCTCTTTATTTAAATCTTCATATTTTTTGAATACATGCATATCTCAAAAAATATGTTTATAGATAGTAATAATATTTTTTTAACGAGAATTCTTTTTATCACAAGAGCATTTTTCATTGTAATAAAATCTTTTCATTCAAGATTGTGTCTGCTTTCTTGGGAATTACAAAACGAACAAAAGAAATATTATGCAATAGAAATTCTTACGCTGCTGGTTTTTTCTTTGAATACGTTTATAAACTACTTAAATCATTCCATTTATATCTCTACATGGTTGAACTGGGTGGTTTGAGGGTATACGTATATATGGGTTACTTGTCCATAGCAATAAGGACTTTCAAGAAAAAGATTGATTTGAGCATAACAGTTGGATATTGTCTTACAATGGAAAATATACATTCTTAAAAACCCTAAATAAATACAATCAAATCAAAGAAATTTGTAACAGACGGCGTCCAGTCTGTTTGCAATAAACCCGTCCTCAACCCGTCGGTTCTTGCTGAGATTTATTTTTTACTCCCATTGTTTTTTTTTGTGGTGCTCCTGAGCCTTACTTAATGTGCACCTCCATCTCCTTCAGTCTGTAGCCTGCCGTCTCCAATTTTGGGCGCTGCATCGAAGATGAGGTCTACCTTGGTTTCTGACTACCTCAGGAATGGTGATGAAGACTTTATGAGCTGGAACGTTGATGTCCATTCGCTGTATATGGCCCAGAGTTCTTAAGGTAGAACTAGAATAGGCGGAAACTGTCACAAGTTTATATCAAAACCGATCGAAAAGTATCCAAAACGTCAATTTCACAAGTCACACTTAAGTGGTTGAAAGTAAAAAAAAAATGCAAATAATTGTTTCCCTCGAATACTGAAAAGGACTTTTCATCCCAATGGATAAGGTTCCATGCTTCTGCACCACATATCAGAACCGGAATGATGAGCGTTTTGTATAGAGCCTCCTTAGTTCTTCTCGATAGGGTTTTACTCTTCAATTGCTTACTTAGCCACGTTGATGTTGTTTTCTGCGTTTTTAGAAGTTCCCAGGAAGAAAAATTCCCTGACTATCTCGAAGTTATACTTATCAATTTGTCAAGTTCTGACCAATTCATTGGTGGGGCGGGCGTAGGACTGGTCATTTGTTGATGATATATACTTTGCCTTGTCGTCAATTATAAACAGTCCCATTCTACTTGCTACTGACTCCATGGTAGTGAAGACCCCGGTTACTGCTCGCTTATAGATCTTCCTATCATCATCAATGTCGTCAGCAAACTCAAGTAATTGTGTTGATTCATTAAAGGAACTGTACCTGATGTACTGGCATGGGTGTTACGTTTTACTTTTTCAAGCACAATGTTGAAGCAGTGGCATGACAGTGCGTTGACTTGTCTTAACCCTCTGGTGGTGTCGAAGGTTTCAGTGGAATCCCTAGCAATTTGGACCGAACATTGAGTATTATCCAACGTTCTGATAAGAAGAATCAGCTAAGCAGAAATTCTAAGGCTGGACATGGCACGGTATAGTCCATTATCTATTTACACTGTCGTAGGCTGCTTAAAAATCGACGAGTAGTTGGTGGGTGTCGATATTTAATTCTTGCGTTTTCTCCAGGATCTGGCGTTATGTGAAAATTTGGTCGGTGGTTGACTTTCCAGGGCTGAAGCTGTATTGGTGAGGAATAGGTCCTTACCAATACCAATACAGCTTCAGTAAATGGCCTTAGAATTAATGTGGATCTTATAAGAATAGAATAAATTTGGCGGTGAAACATGTCGTGGAGAACCAGGGCGTTGTCTCTCAACCATTCCTGTGTGCGTGTTGTTGGCAGGAATGGAAGGGACCTACAATTTTTCGCAAAGTCCGGACGACTAGATGAGAAACACTTTTTAATGACAATTATACTCCTGGAAGATTTGTCAGTTCCTGGCAGCAAGTAGTAGGTACCTCGGAAGAAATGTCTGCTTTTAGGTGGCAGCGGCTGGAAATCGAACCCAGGCTTTCGGCATGACAGTCCAAGGCACTAGCCATTATGCCACGAGGTACTACAGATGGATCTTATAGGCGATGTTTAAGAAGCTTTCCCCTCTATAGTTGGTGTAGAGTATAAGCCTTCTCCTTTTGTTTGTGGATCGGGCAGATGGTAGTGAGATTCTAATCGTCCGGCATACTTTGCTCTAACCATACTTTGCAGATAAGTTGATGTTTGCTCCTAACCAGGTCATCCCCAGCGTCTTTAAGAAGCTCTGCTTGTAGCCCATTGGCTCCAGTTTCTTTGTTCGTTTTTATCTGATAATGGCTACTTTGATCTAATTTTGGTCGGGTGGATGTAGCTCTTGGTTATCCTCTAGATTGATTGGTACAGGTTAATTGGAGGGATCTTGGTTGTCATCACCGTTCAACAGCAATAGGTTGAAGTTAAGGAATGATCTTTAGATGGCTAACATCGACTGGGGCTTACTACAGTATTTCCATACTTACCTTTGCAGGACCCAGGGCAGTTTGTGAATCCTGAGGTTGATTGTTTCACTATTCAATAGAAGTTTCGGACCTCTTTCCTGCTATCCACATCTCTTCGAGTTCAACTTGTTGGTGCTCTTTTTTTCTTTCTCCTTAACCAGCGTTTCTCATCCTCCCTTCGTCGAACATAGAGATATTTGGATGCTCTAGTTCTCTCTTAAAACCACGACTTATTAGCCTCCCCTTTGGTTTTATTTGCTTGAGCACATCCGGAGTAGAAACAGAGGTTTCTCGCAGGTGCTTGTGAGAAACCCAACACTTCTGACACTGCATTTCTTATGGCTTGTGTACATAGCTGCCATTGGTCTTCTGGGTTCATATTAACAGTCGTGGGATTTCTTATTTGCATTTCTTATGGCTTGTGTACATAGCTGCCATTGGTCTTCTGGGTTCATATTAACAGTCATGGGATTTCTCGTAAGTTCAAGTGGTTTGGCATGTGGTGGTTTGTGTGGTTTGGCATAGGCTGCAACGGTTGTCTCGAATTGAAGTCATCCAATAGTAAATTTCCTCAGTGTGGTTGCCTAAGAGCTTCTCTGGAAATCAGCACTCGAAGTTTGGCACCAACTAGATAGTGATCTGAGTCGATGTTGGCTCCACGAAGTAAAGGGACATTCAGAACACTAGAGGAATGTGTTCCGTCCGTCATGGTCGATTTGGTTGCAGGCTTGACTGGTGACCAGCATGTGCCCTTGTGGATGTCAAGGCGGGGGAATCATGTGCTGCTCAGCACCATATTTTCTTCCCGCTGCAAAATCGATGAGTGTGAGTCCGTTTTCGGAAGTGGTATCCTCCCACTGGTTGCGGAAGATGAAAATCTTAATCAAAATACTCTCTAAAAAACTGCACATACTGATCCAAACGAAAGTGCTCTCCCATCAAGTCCTCGAACCGTCCCTGGGACACAGTGAACCAATTTAGGTGTTATTTTAAAAACTCAAAATTTACTATTTCTCCTGAAATATTTAATGATGCTTCTATTTAAATAAAAAACCAATAAACCAAAACTTAAGCTCATTTATGGCCAATTTCAGGAAAAGCTTTTAATTATTTAAAAAGCCTTTTAGCCTCTAAATGGTGTTTTTTGGTTTCACCAAATGCTTTAATATTTAAGAAGATTTTAAATGCCCTCATTAAATTTTAAAAGTCTTTTTTGTTAACCCATTCCAGTCATCAACAGCTGATATTTTGCTGTCAGAATAATCGTCCTTCATCCATAATGCTTTTTCACTTTTTCTCATACACTTCGCATGCGTAAGGGAAACAACCTCTTTTTTTTAAATCCAGGGATGTGAGCAAACTCAGTTAAATTAAAAAATCCCTAATATATCCCTTTTCTACATTGGTGAAACTGAAAAGTTTTAAATGTCTGGTAAAATTTAGAAGGAGTTAAGATAAAAGTAGTTTTAGTGTTATTTTATGAAATCGGCCATTAATCGCTTAAAAGTTTTAACCGATGATAGTTTGAAAATTCAATCGTGTCATACAGAAATTAGATCACCGTTGAACAGATTACTCTAATCCAATTTTTCCTAACTTGAATGTGCGTATACCAAACTTTACACATCATCACTTTATTTTGCTTTTCAGTCCTCACAACACAATACGAGTTTGGTTTTGAAATATTCTACTGGTAACTGGTAAACTGGTAATGCTTGGTGTGATATTTCAAATTTAATTAAACTCTCCTGCATGCTCTAATTCTATTTGATATTGGAAATTATTATTTTCTATCCTCTCTTCATCAATTTTATAATTATTGTTTAGTCAATATCCACCACATATCAAACTCATCAATCCATACTTAAACGTTAATAAATAACCCGCAATCAAAGGTCATATTTTTGATATATATCAACAAGATTATAATAAATCTAAAACTAAAACCATTGCCACCACAATTTATTATTATTATGCATGTAATTGAAATGACATAAACATATCTGAATTTGTGGATTTTGTCGAGAGTAAACCCACCTTATAGCCTCGGATTTAATATTTGCCTTCAAAACTATTTGCGGTCAATATTTATACACTTTGCTAAGCAAATTGACTGTCGATAAACCGCTTTGCATAATTTAAAATAAAATCAAAATCTGAAAATTCAAGCTCTCTAATGTAATGAAATGAAAGTTCAAAAAAAAAAAGGAAAATCTAAATTTAAATGAAAATTGTGTTAGCACACACCGCGAAACACAATTTCCATAGAAAATACTAAATAAACACTTCAAAATTTTTCAAATTCAAGCATCTGCCTATGATACGTCAAACTGACAGACCATAGGCGAGGCAAGAGATGCATGACTACGGCAGGGTGGTCTCGTGTCGACCTTGCTTCCCATATAAATGAAAACAGCTCACAAACTCCTAGCATATATCTACACACGCACAGACAGACATAGATGTTTGTAAACCTATCGTTTTGAGCTTATTATAGTCGCCACACAAGTAGTCACAGGCATTTCCAAAGCAGAGTATTCAAAATCAGCAGTCAAGCATTTTCTATTCAAACAACTACCAACCCTATCCCTGGGGCTGATCTATTTTGTTAATGGATTCCTTTTTCAAAGCTCCTATTTTCCTAACCCCACTCAACAATCCCTGCTGTGTGTGTATGTATGTGTACGTGACTGTGTATGTCTGTTGACTCTGTGTGCAGCAAAATATAAAATAAAAATTGTTTTCCGTTCAACGATAAACAAAGGAAACAATCCTTACAGCCACAAAATTCTCTGTTTTCTATCCAAAAATACTCAGCGTAATAATAAGAAAGAAACTTAAAATATGCGCAGGCATTATCATAATCAAAGCTATTTCAGGCATTTTCTTTTATTTTTATTTTCTTCAAGGTTTTGATATTCCTTTTTGAGAATTCGTATTAGGCCCACACTACGTGTCGCCGCCACGCTCATAGGCGGATAAAGAGTTTCGAAGGGCCCAAGGCTATGAAATTAGTACATGCCTCACAACTCAAAAGTCCTTGATAGTGGGATTTGGGTGGTGAGAAATGATTCAATACTTAGCTATTTTTGTACTATAGACTGATTTTTTTTATTTGAACAAATAAGTATTTTTTAAAATTTAAGTTCTTTTCGATACATCGACTTAAAAAAAAAAAACGGAAAAACTTACTCAAAGTTTTAAATTAGAGGTCATAACTCTTTGGGTTCCAAAAATTCTAGCCCAAAAGTTTATTGAAATTGTATGGGTGGTTAAAAAAAACCATCATTACATAAATATATGAACTCATAACATTCAGTATTATTTTTGAGGTTTATGTTAAGTGGAGAGGCATAAATTGTGTATCGTTGGAAAATGGTTGTGTCTCACAGATGTGTACAAACAAATAAAATGCACGAATGGGTCGCATGTTCCTGCTCGAACACTCAAGAACACTCGAAATTAAAAGAGGCATGGTGCATACCTACACAAAATAACAATGTTATTGGAGAAAGTGACATAGTGAGGGCTTTGTCATACGCAATTTGTTTTAAGTTCAGTTCAACTTACATGCATTTTTCAACGAAAATCCACTGTAAATTATATCCATCCAACAAGATTAGAATTCCTAATCATTAAGCTGGAAGTTTTTTTGCCCGGGGCCAGTTTCTAAATATATAAGGTTTTATAATACAAATTCTATATACTACTGAAATAAATCAGCCAGGTAGAAGACTTAGCATTAAGGATTGAATTTTAAAATTGCTATCCGTTAATCGCAGATGATAAAGAAACTATTAAAATTAATATAAAACGATTTTTTTTTTCAATATAATTTCTTTCAAAACTTTACTTGATGTTTACAAAAAAGTCTGTCACATTTAACAATTCAGCAATTTAATACATTATCTTTCTACCACAACATTTTGGAAAAAAATTAATAAATATTTAATTTTTTAATTAAAAAAAAATTTTATTTATTTTTTTTAATTTTTATTTTATTTTTATTTTAAATTTACTAATGGATCAATCGCTACTAGTACTGGCTTAAGCTAACGTAAATAAAATATAAATATAAATATAAATATAAATATAAATATAAATATAAATATAAATATAATATATATATAAATATAAATATAAATATAAATATAAATATAAATATAAATATAAATATAAATATAAATATAAATATAAATATAAATATAAATATAAATATAAATATAACTATAAATATAAATATAAATATAAATATAAATATAAATATAAATATAAATATAAATATAAATATAAATATAAATATAAATATAAATATAAATATAAATATAAATATAAATATAAATATAAATATAAATATAAATATAAATATAAATATAAATATAAATATAAATATAAATATAAATATAAATATAAATATAAATATAAATATAAATATAAATATAAATATAAATATAAATATAAATATAAATATAAATATAAATATAAATATAAATATAAATATAAATATAAATATAAATATAAATATAAATATAAATATAAATATAAATATAAATATAAATATAAATATAAATATAAATATAAATATAAATATAAATATAAATATAAATATAAATATAAATATAAATATAAATATAAATATAAATATAAATATAAATATAAATATAAATATAAATATAAATATAAATATAAATATAAATATAAATATAAATATAAATATAAATATAAATATAAATATAAATAATTTTAAACAATAAAAAAGATTATCAATAAAAAAAGAATAGTAATGGAGAAATGGAAACGGGAGCCTTGTAACCCTAAGGGGAGGCCATACAAATCAATGCAATAGTAATTGGGAAATTTAATTTAAAACTAAACAAGGTACCAAAAACAAAATGGATAGGCACAAATTAATAAATAACAAACAAAAATAAATAAATTAACAAAAGAATAAATATATTAATAAATAAATATAATTAATAAAATAAATAAATTATTAAATAAATAAATAAAAATAAGTAAATAAATCAATTAAAAGATATTAATAAATAAATGAATGGAAAAAGAAATAAATAAATAGATACAAATGTAGATAAGTAATTAAATATAAAATAAACCTAAAAATAAATACTTAATGAGTAAATAAAAGAAATTCAAAAATATAAAAAAAAACAGAAATATCACAGACTAAGCTGGTTGATGAGAAATATCACAACTACTATACAAATGAGTTGTAAGTTTTTGTATCGTTTTCAAAATCAATTCAACAATCACCTTTCTGTGGAGATATAGAGTTGAATTATGCCAGGGAAAACTTTAAATAATTTTTAAGACTTTATTTTGTGATATCTGCAACTTCTTTAAATTACATATTACCATATTTTACTTTATAAAGTATAATTTATTGTTCACTAATTTTAAATGCTCTTGTCAATTCAATACTAAATGCAAATTTTTCAGTGCGAGATTATCCTAGGCTCTGGGTTAAAGCTGAGTTAACCCCAGATATGTGTGTTTTCAGCAATCTTAAATCCTAAGTTAAGGCCTCTCAAGGCCTTTTTCGTGGGTTGGGTACAAAATCTCGTATAAATTAAAAGATCGCATCCAAAATCTTGCATCTGAAATCTGGTAATTACAAAATCCCGCTTTTCACAATTGTATTGCAAAAAATAAATGATTTAAGCAAAATCATGCAAATTAACATCTCAAGCAAGATTAAGAATTTATTTAATTTACCAAAACAGAAATAGGAACAAAGCTTTTTTTCTAAAAGTGTACATAGTTTATATTTATTTATTATTTATTATATGGAAGTTGTGGTCACCCTTCTGTAGGTTTATCTCATCAAATCACAGTAAATCCTACGGATACCACCGTGGCTACAACACCAAGGTATATGTTTATCAAAATGCAAAAATCAAAACTCTGAAATTTACCACAAAAAATAAAGTTAAGTAGTCAGAAAACAGAAAATTGGAGACTAGTGAGCTTAATAGTATCGCTATTTTTGGTGTTAAATTTTTGTATACTATCCAAAGCTGTTGAATTTTGTATATGATTACGAAACAAGAAATTTATCATCTTTTGGATATATTTTTATTTTTATCAAAAAGATAATCGTAGTTTTTTGTAAAAAGTCATCACTTGTATAACTCAAATATATATAGACTAAGGGCCCACAGCAGATTTTGGGTGTGAACGATAGCAAAAAAAGAAGTATAGGCGTTGAAAGCTTCATTAAAGACTATTAAACAAATCAAGGTCTTGCAGTCCCCAACTGGGGCCTTTGCGAGTAACAGTGCATCGAAAAAAAAATATGAATGCAACTTCGAGGATAATCGTGTTAGCCGAAATTGGTTTTCACCCCTCCCTAGATAAGCTCCGCGGATCCCATATCACGGAATCTGAGATCATTTGAGTGTTAAATTCGCCCTGCCAGACTGTTTAAAAAAACCGTTTTTCACTTTGAATTTTGAATTTTTCAAACGGTCTGGTAGAGCCAACTATACACTCAAATGGTATCAGATTCCGTGATATGTGATTCGAGGAGCTTATCTAGGGAGGAGTGAAAACCAATTTCGGCTAACACGATTATCCTCGCAGTTGCATTCATATTTTTTTTTCGATGCACTGTTACTCGCAAAGGCCCCAGTTGGGGACTGCAAGACCTTGATTTTTTTAATAGCCTTTAATGAAGCTTTCAACGCCTTTACTTCTTTTTTTGCTATCGTTCACACCCAAAATCTGCTGTGGGCTCTCGGTCTAATAGCTTCTTATTGTACGAATATTTTAACTCAACACTGTTTACACGTTTTTCTTTTGACGATTCCAAATAAACATACCGGAAGAAACCATTTTCCAAAAAAAGATTGAGGGTTCTTCTTAAGTTTATTGCCTTACCTATGACAAAAACAAAAATAAAGGTACAAGTAACTGTCAGCACTCACTGTCTCAATATATAATATATGCCAAGTTTTTAGGTATAAAAATTATTCTTGGATGAATTTTGCCACAAAAAAAAAAAAAAAATAGAACAAAAACAAAAAAAATTTAAATAATTGAATGACAAAAAGAAAGATGAGAAATCACCGATGGAATTTTCTTAGGTCTAATATTTCTTCCTTCAACTTTTTTTTTTGCTTTGTCGTACTTCAAAGACGATGAAAGATGATGCTCCAACGAAAAACATAACAACCATAATTCTAGGCCCATTAGATCCGTTGATAAAAATTGTGTAACACGGAAATAAAGCAAAAACAAAAAAATACAAAGAAAAGAATAAAGCTCACGGCAACAATAATGGTGCATCAAATGTGCTGACAAATTGGGACTATTATTCAACTTCAGCAGCGTAAAGAACAGGGCTGCCTTTTTTGCTTAGAAAATGGTAGAGTTCCTCTAATTTATAGAAGTTGTGATGAGAGGGTATGTTGATGGTAGATTTTATTTCCTAATCAAAACCCTCATGAATATTTTTTGAACATCCCAAAAATTGGTCAAGCAAATTGGATATTCAGGCAAATGTGGGCAATTCTTCATCGCATCTCTGAGGGATGTCATTACTTAGAGATGTTGCTGTTGCTAGGCAAATCTGGAGTTTATCATATTGAAACTTCAAAAGGTAAACTCCAGCTTTGTCTAGCAGCAGCTCAAACAACATCTATGAATATGCCCCAATGTTCATTCCGTAGTAGATGAACTCCTCAATTAGGTACCTCAAAATTGCTTCAATCAATAGTGAATTTTTGTTCTAGCAGGTGCTTTTGAGAGCATATTATTGGTGGTGTCCTTATTTGCTTCAAGACAAACAATCTTCGGCTTTTCTTCCATCACAATAAGAAAGTCTTATATGGTACGCTGAGATCAGCCAATTATGTCAATATAGTCCACACACCCTAGAGGTTGAACGGATGTTGAAGAAAGTGCCCTTCGTATTATCCTCAAAAATAAATAAAACACATTCAAAGTCTTCAGGCCAATTAGTTTAACATACCTTTTAATGAAGAATTTGGAAAAAGTTATTGATAACTATATCCAATCAGAAGTGTTAATAAACAAGCCTTTAAACCATCGCCAGCATACTTAAAGAGCGGGAAGATCTTCAGAAACCACGAGCACCTTTCAAATTGCCTTAGACTCCAGAGAAATGCCCTTATGTGCGTTCCTGGATATTGAGAGCGCCTTTGGCGACAGGGACTTGTTAAAAAAGGGTGTTCCCATCACTATAGTCAAATGGATACGCGGGATGCTAGGCATAAGAACTGTAGAAGCATATGCAGGACATTGCGTTCAGAAAGTTATTAAGAGGCTGCCCACAGGAGATGGACTACTGGAAAGTTTGTCTTCTCAAAGAATACGCTACACCGGTTTCGCCGATGACATTGTTAACACAGCTTTATGAACATTCAAAGAAACTCTCTGTGGTATTATTCAGAGAGGATTGACAACAACAATAAAATGGTTTTTATCAGTATTGGATAGAACATTAACCCCACGAAGACAACGATAGTCCCCTTTACTAAAAACAGACTTCTACCACGCATGAATCCTATCCAGTTGGCTTGTGAAGAAATCGAAGCCCAGAGGGTGGTTAAATATCTAAGTATTATACTAGAACATCTAAACAAACATGTCGAGACAACTTTTGGAAAAGCCACAAAAGCTTTCATGATATGCAAGAGACTTGCTCATGGGCTGTAAACCAAACTTTCTGTGATGGATGGTAAGATCCATGACTACCTATGGGGACATGGCACAAAAGAACTAAGCTCACTTCAATTAGGAAATCACTAGTAAAAGTACAAAGGCACGTATTTGCATCACCGAACCGGAGCAATGAGAACTTGCCCAACAGCAGCTCTATGGAAGTCATTCTTGACTTGACTTCACTCCACGTAGCCATTATCATCATCATCGTGTCCTGTAACCCCGATTCGGGCATAGGGCGTCAACAAAACGTCTCCATCCTTCACGGTCTGCAGCAAGGTATTTTAACTGTGGCCACAGCTTTCTATGGGATTTTGCTTCTGCTAAGACAGTTGATTTCCATGTCGTTCTTGGTCTTCCAACCTGCCATGCACCCTGAGGATTCCATTCAAAGGACTGCTTTGCAATTTCATCGTTTGGTTTCCTCAGTATGTGACCAATCCACTGCCATTTACGCTTTCTTATTTCGACGTCCAGCCACTCTTGACTTATCCTGCGCAACAATTCCAGTACGAGCGTTAGGAAAATGAGGAAGGATATAACAGGAGATACCAATGCACATTGGCTTTGAGTTTTGAATTTAAAATGGGGGGGGGGGGGGCAGGGGGAATGGAACCTGGGAAAGCATTCCACATTCTTGTTGTGCGGCTAAAGAAAGAATCTCTTAACTTGACAGTACGTCCGAAGTTAGACTCAAGGGTAAACTGATGAGGATTCCCAAAAGCACGAGTATTACGGTTAAATTGTTTTAGGGGAGGAGTGCAACTGGCTATTTCACTAGAACACTGTTTAAATAGCGATAAATATAATGAGAGACATGAAACACTGCCGTGATGGTCCACATCCGATGGACAAGGATGTGAATCTAAAAAAGGAATATGAAAAGCTAAGGGTACTGCCGTCAGCTAAACAATTTAATAGATTAGAAGATTCAGACTCATATCGTTGATGAAAATAAGAAATAGAGTCGGAGAAAAAACGGAGCCCTGGGGCACACCAGCATTTATTTATGAATATCAGACTTCAAACCATCCAATACAACTTGTATTGAGCGGTCCGAAAGGTAGTTTCTAAACTACAATGGGAGTGATACTTCCAGGCCAGTGAATTTGTGTAAATCAAGATCTTTAAACACTCTGGCAACTGCATGAGTGCGTAAGAAGATTCGTCCCATAAAATCATTAGCACTCTCCAGTACAGGAGGAGTCATAACACTCTCTGGCATCAGCGTCGAATTAACAGAAAACTGTGCTGCAACAAATTGGCTTTATTAAGTGAGCTGACGAAGGGAGAGTTACTGTAGACGAGCGTTGGAGCCGAAGATGAAGTAGAATTACGAATGTTTTTAACAAAAATTTGAGACAGCAAAGGGGGGAAAAGATCAGAAATCTGGAATAAACTTCTTTAGTTGAGGCAGGCCAAACTTCTACTTGGGGATTCGACCGAGCACAATTCCAATCCTGCATCAGCTTGAATAGAAATAAACTTATAAAATAATAATGGGACTCCTCACGGGCCTCTGCAAATTGAGGAGATACCCTCACATTCTTGCCCTAGAAAGCAGTGTCATATGCAAATTCTACAATGATCACGAGCAAACCCCGGACCACCCCGGGTATGGGTAGATCTGATGAACTTGTGCACCAAATATGAAGCTATCTGGGAAATCACCAGAAAGAGGGCATCGATCTATCCTCTCTTAAAGAACTCCAAATACTCAAGTTTCTTAAAAAAAAACTAATTTGGAGGATGAGCTGTAGAATGAGTAACCCCATCATCAAGCACTATCGAGGGGGAACTTACCTACTTACTTAAGGTGGCGCTACAGTCCGGGGTGGACCAGGGCCTCAACCAACAAGCTTCTTCCAGCCGGCTTGGTTTCTAGCTAGCTGTCTCCAGTTTCGCACGCCAAGTTGGTTGAGGTCCTCTTCCACTTGCGTGCGCCACCTTTTACGCTGTCCACCTCTACTGCGTTGTCCCACGGGGTTGGATTCAAAGACTTTCCGGGCCAGAGCATTGGTGTCCATTCGCTCTAGATGACCCAGCCATTTCAGTCGTTGGCTTTTCACTTTTGTGGCTAGGTCGGTGTCACTGTACAGCCCATACAGTTCGTTGTTGTATCTTCTTCTCCATTCCCCATCTATGCAGACGGGACCAAAAATCACCCGGAGAATTTTCCTCTCAAAGCAGCCTTACGCGTTCTCATCCACTGTTAGCAGTGTCCATGCCTCTGCACCATACATCAGGACCGGGATGATAAGCGTCTTATACAGGGACAGTTTAGTTGCTCGAGAGAGGGCTTTGCTTCTCAATTGCCTTCTTAGCCCAAAGAAACAGCGATTGGCAAGAGTAATTCTTCGTTTGATCTCAGCGCTGGTGTCGTTGGCTGAGTTTATAGCGGATCCTAGGTAGACAAAGTCTCTGACTACCTCAAAATTATAGCTGTCTATAGTGACGTTCTGTCCGAGACGTCGGTGTTGGGTGTCCTTTCTTGTGGACAGCATATATTTTGTTTTGCTTTCATTCACCGTTAAACCCATCTTCTTGGCTTCCTTCTCAATGCTCACAAAAGCACCACTGACATCACGCTTTGTTCGTCCGATTATGTCAATGTCGTCAGCGTAAGCGAGTAATTGGACGGACTTTTGAAAGATTGTGCCTCTGGTGTTGACGTGAGAGTTTTGCACTATTCTTTCAAGAACGATGTTGAAGAAGTCGCATGACAGCGCGTCGCCTTGCCTAAAACCTTTTTTGACATCAAAGGTGTCGGTGAGGTCTTTGCCGACCTTGATGGAGCAGCGTGCATTCTCCATCGTCATCCTGCACAAACGGACGAGTTTGGCAGGGATGCCAAAACTAGACATTGCTCTATATAGCTCGTCTCTATAGATGCTGTCATACGCGGCCTTGAAATCGATAAAAAGGTGGTGGGTATCGATTTGGAACTCCTGGGTTTTCTCCAAGATCTGCCGTAGTGCGAATATTTGGTCGATGGTGGACTTCCCTGGCCTAAAGCCACACTGATATGGACCTATCAGGTTGTTGACGAATGGCTTCAGGCGTTCACAAAGTACGGCAGAGAAGATCTTGTAGGCGATATTAAGAAGACTGATGCCTCTGTAGTTGGTGCAGTCCAGAGGATCGCCTTTCTTGAGGATCGGGCAAACAATACTGAGGTTCCATTCATCGGGCATGCTTTCTTCCGACCATATTTTACAGATGAGCTGGTGTATACTCCTAACCAATTCATCGCCAGCTGCTTTGAATAGCTCAGCCGCAAGGCCATCAGCTCCAGCAGCTTTATTGGACTTAAGTTTAGATATGGCTATCCTCACTTCGTCAAGATCGGGTGGACGGAATTGTTGGCCTACGTCGTCCAGGTTGAATGGTGCAATTTGCATGGTAGCGGAATTCGGTTCGTCATCGCCGTTATACAATTTGCAGAAATGATTTTTCCATATCCTCAGCACCGACTGCGTTTCCACCACGATGTTCCCCTGATCGTCCTTGCAGGCTTCGGTTCGGGGTTTGTAACCTTGGGAGGTTCTTTTTACTTTTTGGTAAAACTTCCGAACTTCATTCCTGCAGTGGCATCCCTCTAATTCCTCGATCGCGCGCTTCTCATGCTCTTTCTTTTTCTTTCTGAGAAGCTTGTGTTCCTCTTTCCTCTTCTGCTCGTAGAGCTCGGGAGCAGCTCTGGTCCTTCTATGCAGCGTCGCTTTGTATGCCTGTTGTTTGGCTGCATGTACTTGCCGGCATTCCTCGTCGAACCAGGGGTTTCGCTGTGGTGGTCGTGCGAAGCCCAGCACGTCAGAGGCGGCATCTCTGATGGCTTCCTGGCAGTTTTTCCACTGGTTCTCGATGTTTGCAGTTGGCGGCAAAGGACTAGTTAAGAGGGCGCGAGAGACTCGATCGGAAAAGGACCTGGCGATTTCTTGCGACTGTAGCCGTCCGACGTTGAACTTCCTGACAGTATTTCCCTGTTTTGGCTTTGGTCTGGATATCCGTAGCATTACCTTTGCTACAACGAGGTAGTGGTCCGAGTCAACGTTGGCTCCTCGGAACGTTCGGACATCCTTGATACTGGAGGAGTGCCTTGCGTCGATCGCAATGTGGTCAATTTGGTTGGCGGTTGATTGACCAGGAATTCGCCATGTCCCCTTATGAATATCGAGATGCGGGAACTGCGTACTAGCTACCACAACGTTTCGGCCCGCAGCAAAGTCGATTAGCCTGAGTCCGTTATCGGAGGTGGTGTCGTGCAGGCTGTATCTTCCGATTGTGCCACCAAAGACGTCTTCTCTTCCTAGTTTGGCATTAAAATCACCCAAGACAATTTTAATGTCATAGCTAGGGCATTGCTCATATGTCTTGTCCAGGAGCTCGTAGAACTCGTCCTTGGTGTCGTCATCTTTCTCCTCTGTGGGGGCATGCGCGCATATCAGGCTGATGTTGGCGAATTTAGCCTTGATGCGAATTGTCGTGAGGCGCTCGTTCACATAATTGAAACTCCAGACCTCTTGCCTCAGTCTGCCTCTAACAACAAATCCACATCCAAAAAGACGCTGCCCTTGTGGTCGGTAACAGTCACCGTAGTATACATCGCAGTCTTTCAGTTTTCTTTTGCCCGGCCCATCCCATCGCACTTCTTGGATGGCGGTGATGTCTGCTTTGTAGCAGTCTAGGGCCTCCGCTAAATGTTCGGCTGCACGTGGTCTATAGAGAGACAGAACATTCCACGTGCAGATCCGAAGTTCGTTGTCCTTATTTCGTTTGCTAGGTTCGTCAACAGTAAATCCGTCCGTATCCGAGGCTTGTTGATGCTTCGCAACTAAAAATAGCTTTACGTGGCCGGGAAGTCACCCCGACGGCACGACCCCCAACCTGGAGGACCAGACCCTATATATATAACTCCAAGGGCGGGGAGCCGGATTAACCGCTCCTTATAGGCCTGAGCTCCGAATATGTCGTAGTAGCCCGTATAAGGTGTTCACTAAGTAGTTCAGCCTAACTGGAACTGTAGACGCCACCGTTGATTCCATCTTGAGAATTCTTCCGCTGCCGCCTGGATGAAGGAGAAGTGCCTTAGTGGGAACACTCCTCCCCCCCTCTCTCGTTTGCTGCCCCCTAAAACCGTCCACAGGGATTGGAACCCCATCTTCAGTTAAAGGTACTAGGCACCCGATGTTCACCGCGGGGAGGTGAGAGTAGGAGTTGATAGACAGAGGTTCGCTTTGAAACAAAGCTTGTGGACGCTTGTGTCCTCTTGAATGCACATGTCTACCCTTTGAACATCGAGGGGGAACAATAGATCTAAAGGTCACAGTACACTTATACCCATAAACTAGTTCATTAATTCATATTACAAATTGTTTTTTGTTTGCCCTTTTTAGCTGTCCGCAGACAAATTTCAAGATCTTTCCTTCAAATTTTTCTGATGTTCCTCAGTCATTGTTTCGAAACAGCAAAATTTGATGTTTAAATGTCAATACCGTACAATATAAATATCGCCCTTTCCACTAGGCTTGAGAAAAGACTTAAAAATGTAAGGCTTATATTTTACGCCTCGATGTTTCTATATATGTATGCAAATCCAATTATTTCTTAATAATATTGCACACTCTAAAACAAAACGAATACCCACTCCCTAAGTACTTTATTCACAACCCTGATACAGAGCCATTGTTGGCTTGTTGGTAGGTAAGAGGGCTTAACTTCTACAATGAGATTCCATCATGGCTTTCATGTGAGCTTTATTATTTTGTATAGCATTTTTTATTTTTATTATAATTTTTCTTCTTCTTGAAGGATATACATACACTCTTTTTTTCGGCTGATAGATTAGGGATTTATCTTCTTCTATGTGCGCCAGGACCAGAAACAGGATATACATTTTTATTATTTCTGTTTTTGGAAAAAAAACCATCAATCAGGGTAATTTCGCTCCACAATATGGGAACGAAAGAAAATGTTTACATATGAGATTTAGCGTTAGCGTTGTAGTCATCTTCGTCCTTCGGAAGGATATTTTGCATTTTATTTTTTTTAGTATTTTCATAATATTCAGTGTATTGTGTAGGGTTTCAAAGTGATGCTTCATACCATTAGGAAAAATTAATTACCACATTATGAACATAAAACACGGTTAATGGGGAACAGATTTTCATTTTTGAGTCTGTTTTTGTCCATCAAGGATATGGCTGTGTTGTGTTGAGTGTAGAGTGTGTGCGTGTGTATTTTAGGGTAAATCTAACCCTCACTCGTGGGGTATTTTGCGAAATAATGTCGGAAGTGGGTCTTATTAGGGTGAAGTTTATTTAACTAATTTTGTTGGCTGAAAAAGATTTACGTTCGCGTGATGATGTTGTACATTTGTTTTTTGTACTACTCCAGACTCCTCATATTATTTATTTGTAAATATTTATTTTTTGTTGTTGTATATGTCTTTCCACTTGATAGCTTTGGAATTTTATTATATTTAAAATAAAAGGAGGTTCATTATTTTTAGCTAGGAATTTATTCTCTCTGTCTGCTTTTGTTTTGTTTTTTATGAGTTTGTATTTTATATTTTTGAAATAAGCGCAAGTTAAATCGTGAGGGTAAAGCACCTGGGACTTCACCTTTCTACACACACACATACACGTCATATCAATGTATATATGTATCTTTATGATGGAAAGATGTGATTTACATTTTCATATGGAAGAATGAAGCTAATCTGAGTATAACGGGCTGGAAAATAATAGAAATTTATCTTGGATGTTTCATAATACGTGCTGGGATTCTGGATTCCTTTTAGCAACCGAGGGCTTAAAATAGTCCCTTGCACGTGTGTACTTATTTTAAGACTACGGATACGGTCGGGTTATGTTTTTGTTTGTTTTTTTGTTTGTTTTTATTTGAAAGTTATTGGGTTTAAGGAAGCAATTAAAGATCGTTATATTGCCATAAAAGTAAAAAAATCCCCTTGAGAAGCTGACATTTTTGAAATTTCGGTTTTGTAAACGAGAATTGTGTGTCTGTCTCTCAAAGTGAATTGGAATTTAATGCTATAATAATGTGTCAGTTAAAATGAAGCGGAAGTGTGTTTCCATTGTGACGTGCGTGACACTGTCACTCATGGTTTTATTAATTAATTACATAATGTTATAAATAAATAAAAATATTCTCAGGTAATCTGTATAATGCATTATGGGATTCAAATAAATGAGAATTTTGAATCAAATAAATACTTGGCTTAGTTATAAGATCCATTTCAATAGCATTATAGGCGTGACATAAGAAAACAGTTTTTGCAAATGGGATATCTTATCTTTATTTGGTGTGGAATATGGTATCATCATTATTTTTCAAATATTTACCTCATAGGCTAGTGAATTTGCGCTGTTTTTTAGTGCATTTTTATCTTCGCTTAGAAAAAAGTAGCATGTTAATTACAACAACAAACTGGTATAATTCCGTATTGTTGTTGTATGTAACATGCTACTTTTTTCTATAAGAAGATAAAAATGCACTAAAAAACAGGACTAATATTATGTTCAAGAGTTTTAAGTATTTAATATGTTCATTTGGGGCATAAACATGCTCAAAATCAAAAATGCTACTAATTTCATCTTTGCACTGGCCAATTTTCATAGTGTTTGGTTTACCTCGCAAAACTAAGCAAAATTTGCACAGTTTTGCACTTAAAACATTTTGTTCAAAGTTAAATTTCCTATCAAAATTTATTAACAAATTTTATAAAACTATTTTAGCAGTAAAAGTTAACAAAAATTGAAAAACCAAAGATTTCTAAATTTTTATTAACAATTTACAGAGATGTTACCATTCAAACCTTACAATTACTTTTAATTTTTTGTAGTTTTTTCGATACTAACTACATGGTGTATTTTATACATTCGTAAAAATATTCGAACTCAAGATTTTGATGAAACATGACATTACGATTATAGAGAATATTTAAACAGTAGGTAGGTTCGCAAATTTTGTTTTCGGCTGTTTGTAAATGCTTCTAGACCAGCCATACTCAACCTTTTTTTCATAAGGGCCACAAAGGCGTTTTAGTTATGTGGCCTCGGGCCGCAACATGAAATAATTTTTGCAATTAGGTGGTTAGTACTTTAGAGTGAATTTTAATACAAAAATTAATTTGATTTCTGAAATTTAGGACACTTTTTCAAGATCTGGCTTGTTCCTGCGTGCTCACCTAATTCGTTTAGTTCTTTACACATTTTGTGTAGGATAGAAAACGATGATTCCCAAACGTATGTAGATCCAAGATAAGTTAATTTTTCAATCCAGCGCAGTACGGCGTCGACTTTCAGACTTTTTTTCTGTCAGGAACAATTTATGTTGTGGTCGCTCAATTCACAGTCTTCTTGTTTTTTTTTTTAGTTTGTGTCTTCACTTTTAAGAGCAAAACTGGTCAAACTTCTCAAAATTACTAGCGATTTCAGTTGAATCAGCTGCAAAATCAGTGCCCTTCACACGTTAGCAAAATATTTGCTTTGTCATAACGTTTTCGGTTTGGTAATCCGGAAGAACTCTCCGGAGCTCTCCGATCCAGATTCCAGAATGCATCTCTTTTCTTGACTCCGAAGTTTGGTTGTATTTGTGCACTTGGTTGTAGCATTTGGGTGATGAACCGTTCACAGAATTGTTCTCTGAATATTGATATTCTTGAATAAAAGCAACGAATGTCTGCCGCTTGAGTTTTTATTTGGATTAAACTCCTTACTTAAGCAAAAATTCTGGTTTCTCTTTTTTTCATAATAACTCCATATTTTAGTATAATGAAAATGCACATTGGAAATTCCAAAATTAAATAACATTTGACAATTTTGACGCTTCAATTGAGCGCATGTTTTCGTGCTTTTGGTTTTGATTCTTTCTTTAAATCCAGAATCGTCGCTCACTTCTTTTCAGAAGAAGAAATGTCATCTAGTGCCAAATGAACTTTTACAGAAACATTTGAAATGCTTCCGGACGCTACGGGAGGACCAAACGAGAACCCTATCAGTCATTCGTTAAAACGAAAAGACAAAGCGATATTTCGTTTGTCCATGGAGCTATTTCCACTTTTCTTTCAAATTTGATGTATTGCACTGGCAACACTCTTTTTTGGAAATGTTTCCTATTTTGGGCTTTATTTCCCATTTGATTTATTATTTCGGGCATTGATTCATTTAATAAAAGAAAGCAACGAAATTTGGAAATATCATCCAAAATATTTAGTCTTTTTTTGGGTGTTATTTTCAAATTGATTTAGTTTGGCACTTTTTCCAAACGGCTGTAAATTTTGATTTATAGTATTCAGTTTTTCTATGCAATGGCATATTTATGTAAGCATGCCAGGTGGGCCACTTAAAATACTCGACGGGCCACATGCGGCCCGCGGGCCGCAGGTTGAGTATAGCTGTTCTAGACCAACGACAGAACTGTTGGGTCAATCAGTATAAAACTTGGTACTAGATGCAAGAAAATGTTAGAGACAGGCAGTTCCAAAAAATATACGCTTTCGGTCAAGTAAATTTGGCGTGGCTTCTGAGTTATATCAAACATATTAAAAAGTGGCCAGAGTGACCATTCTTCCAGAAACCCAAAAGCGGTTTTAGTAGTATTTCCGTTGTTAAGTCTGCTTGCTAAAAAACATATTCAATAATAAAAACCGTTAAACGTAATTAGTCCTTTATACACCTCATTTTCTGCTACATGAAATATTAAAGTTATTAAAGTTGATCCTTAGTACTAGTACTAGTACTAGTTCATAAAAGAAAACAAAACTATATAAAAAGGTCTACAGAATTTTAGTTTAGTTCGATATAGGTACGATTATGACAAGTAAATGTTATGGATGTGCTTATGTATGTACATATGAATAGTACCTACGCATTTTTATCATATTTAAATAAATAAGAAATTATTTCTGGAAGGAATGTGGAAATATTTGCACTTAAAAGTTTAATAGTGTCTCACTCTAATGGGAGGTTTTTTTTCAAGCGCGGAGAACATACCAACTAAAAGTGAAGCCTATGGGTAAATATACATCGGCCAAGTAATCAATATCCTAGCACTGCAGCGACTCCAAATATCGGTGATGCAGGACACTGACCACCAAAAGAAAACAAGATGAAAATCCTATGGAACACTAGTACGAAACACATACCCAAGTTCTAAGGGCACTTTTGTTCACTAACGCACATAACCAATAACATACCAAAATTTCAAAATGTATGTGCTAAAAAATTGAAATATATTATTTGAAAATAACGACTGGAAAAAAGACCTGTGTCATTTCTAATAAAATTTTAGTTTTTGCGTAAACTAGTTTCTTAGAACATTTACATATGTCACCATGCGAAAGTTTCGGGTTCATTCATTTACAAAAATTTATCAATTTCCAAAAGCAAATACATATTTAAAAAAATAAGGACGATATTCAAAAATCAGCCTCGAAAAAATTTAAACCCTAATTGTTACCTTTACAATAATATACATTATACATATATGTACATACACACATATATGTAATCCTCTCCTGTTTTCCCGAAGTTGGGAATCTATTTGGCAGTTTTAAGTTATTTGAAATAAAAAAAAAATAAAAATGTAGCTTGAATATTTTGAAGTCAAAATGTCATTCTTTGACATTCTTGGGTTCGAAATCCCGCGAATCAAAATCCCGTATGTCGAAATCCCGCGTGTCAAAATCCCGTTTTTCAAAATCCCGGAAATCAAAATCCCGAAAATCAAAACCCTGCCGATCAAAATCCCGCCGTTTCTACTACTATGCGACAGCTCATTAGTATTTTTCTTTCCTATGCAATTTGTGACACCATTGCATTGCAAATCGCGTTTAAAGATAAAAGTTGATTTTTCGTATAATGCTATGCATTAATTGAGTTCTCTTGAGCAAGAGTACCTTGAATGACAAATAAACGCGAATAAACAGTGAGGTGTGTATGGCAACCCCCCTGCTTGGGCTCATTATAGGATTTGGGGTGGGTGCGAGGTTGGGTGTATGCAAAGTTTCTTTTGCATTTAAAGAATCTGGATTTATAAGTCGCTAGGACGCTTAGTTTATCCGCAAATCAAGCTTAAAGGTGTCAACTTTGATGCCTCTAGGACGATTAGTTTAGCCGCAAATCGCGTTTAAAGATATAAGTCGAATTTTCGTATAATGCGATGCATCAATTGAGCGCCAATGTCAAGTTTTCTTGAGCAACGGTACCTATCATTCATATTTCGAAGAAAAATAAAAAAAAAACGAAAAAAAACGGAGAAAAGTTTAATTTTTGATTGAAATTTTCCAAAAAAAAATATTTTCATTCATATTTCGACGAAAAATTAAAAACCGAAAAAAAATTGTTTTTTTATATTTTCAAAAAAAAAAAATGTCCAAAAAGTTTATATTTCTAAATAATTTTTTTTTCAATCCAGACCCACCTCTGTCCAGATCCAGACCCACCTCTGTCTTCTTTTAGACTACCGTTCCCCATCACCCAAACCGAACGAAAATTACCACCTCTGTCCAGAATCCAGACCCACCTATGTCCAGATCCAGACCCACCTCTGTCCAGATCCAGACCCACCTATGCCCAGATCCCGACCCACCTCTGTCCAGATCCAGACTCACCTCTGTCCAGATCGAGATCCACTTACGTCCAGATCCGCGGCACTGTGACCAAGGCAATACTTCAGCGAGTTGATGCCGAGACAGCAAGTCAAAGCCATCACATCGCCGCCGGCATGCGTGGCCGTGGTCGCCGTCGCCGCCGTTCTCGTCCTTCTAGTCGTCGTCGTTCTCGTCCCATCGTGGTCACCATCACCGTCGTGGTGATGGTCGTCATCGTTGTCACCCGTCCCCACAAAACCAAAATAAAATCCAATTTCTATCTCTCCAATTACCTCGAGGTCTCACCTCTACGGAGTTCTTGGAAGTACTGAAGATAAATGCCAAAGCACAACTGCTTATATACTTTTTTTTCAAAGGGGGGAGTGGTTTTGTATAAAAATAAATTCACAAATTAAAATAAAATATTGTTTCAAAAGTATGAAAAAGCATCTAAAAAGTTGGGATTATTTAAAAAAAAAAAAGGAAAATCTCGCAAAATAGTAGCAGGCTACTGGCGGGATTCTTGCGGCGGGATTTCGATCGACGGGATTTTGACTGGCGGGATGCGTGTCGTGTACATAATTAGTAATTTTATTTGGCGGGATTTCGACTTGCGGGATTTTGATCGGCGCGATTTTGACCTTTTTCCCATTCTTTCACATGCTATTTAAGTTTTGACAATATCATGTACATATTGTTCCCGGGCTAAGCCTTAGGAATCCATTTTGATAATTTTTCATTTTTCTCAAAAAATCGTCCGGAGGCCGATTCACAAGTTTTATATTTGTGAATAATAGCTCCCTATATCGATCGTAGAAAACGCGATAAAGTGGGGTTCCACAGTTTTGTTAAGCAAGGTGAATCCTTAAAGTGGTAATTTAATTTTGTTTTTGCTCTTAAATTAACGGTGTCTGCCATATAACCGGCAGAAAAAATACTATTTAGCTTAAGAATGAGTCTAACAATTTTGATACATATTTGACATGATTTTCTGTGAGTTACGTTTATAAATGGTACCTGATATGCAAGCACTTCTATGATTTTCAACTTTCTCGTTAATGGCTTGCTTTGTTAGGTCACTGTTTGGACGTGTTCAGATGAACTGTTTTTAATAAAATGGAGTTAGTATGATACTAATTAGTAATATTAAAAAAAACTAGTCGTCCCCACCCCGTGTCGAAATTTGACACCAATCAAAAAATGAAAGCTTGCTATGTACAAAATATTTGAAAATTTAAGCAACAAAAAAAAAAGTTTTATTTTTTAAATTTAATTTTTTGAATGTGCACAGTGAGTGGCAGTATAAAATGGTACTTAGCTAAAATGGACCCGTTGAGAATGGTACCACAAAATTTATTTAAGCCTATTTATATATATATAGATAAATGTTTTAAGTATTTGGAGTAGCTAATAAATTAGAAAATATATACGTACATATTTAGAAAATTGTTTATAGTATCATGCTAAGCCCTTAACACAAGGCTGTTTAAAAGTTTACTTACTTACTTACTTATCCGGCTCCCGATCCATGATGGTCTTCCCGGTCGTCTCGAGCCTGGGGGCTGGGATTCAAAGATTTTCTTGGCTGGAGCGTTGTTGTCCATTTGCTCGATGTGGCCGAGCCAGTGTAGTCGACGTGTTTTAGCTCTTTGGACCACATCCACATCTTGGTACACGGAAAGAATTGAAAAATCATCAATTGAAAAATTTGCAATTTACGAATCATGTTTAATTCGTAAATCAAGACATTTTAATCACAAATTAATACAAAAACTGGTTATTTTACAGTCAAAACGTAGCAATTTACAAAATTTGTATCTTCGTGATTTGCAATTAAGATCCATGATTCAAGCTTGTACTTTTCATAGCAAAATACAACTTTTTTGGCGTAATTTACGCTCAATAAGAATAATTTCACAAACAGCATTTAAAAATATTGATTTGCGATAAATATTTAGTAATCTCCAATGCACAATCACTGATTTACGTTTTTTTTGTCGCAATTTGAAATTCCATGAGAATAGTTGCAAATCACCAATAAACAATTCCTAAATCACGACTTTCTTGTCGCAATTTACTTCTCGAAGAAATAAAGCAAGACGACATGGCAGGTATCTAATCATCAATGTGTGACACCAACGATCTGTAATGCAAATTGGCCTGGTGGTTGCATGCTCGCTCCGCAACTGGAGGGTTGCGAGTTCAAATCCAAGTAGTCAAGCGTAAAGTATTTATTTCAAATAAATAAAATTAAATGTGTATACCTGCAAAATGAAGGGTAGATCAGGATTGATCTTTCCAAGTGGCAATATCACGAAATAAAAGTGGTGATCACAAATCTTTTTGCAAATTTACAAATTGTGCAATTGAGGAATGTTTGGATCAAATTGCGATTTGTTGTTCGCAAATTTTGTTTTCTCTCGATAGCATAATTGATACTTAAAGAGGGTTGATTTACGATTTTTGAGTATCAATATCTTCATTTTGCTCAGTTTTGCAAATTGCAAACAAATAGTCGTAAATTACTAAATCCGGAGCCAAGGTATAAATCGGGATTCATTTTTCGTAATTTGCAGCTCATTTTTCGTGATATGATCCAAGAATTCTTTCCGTGTACAGCTCGTACAGTTCACGATTTAATCTTCTCCTCCAATCGCCCTCTTCGCATATAGGACCAAATATCCGCCGAAGAATTTTTTTTTCGAAAGTGCCCAGTATCAATTCCCCTTTTTTTACTTATCGTCCAGCACTCGGCGCCGTAGAGTAGAACTGGTAAAATTAGCATTTTGTATAGCGTGCACTTTGTCTTTCGGGAAAGGAGTTTTGAACCCATTTGTTTGGCCAAATCGAAGTAGCAGCGGTTCGCTAGGGTAATTCTTCGTCAGATTTCCACTAAGGTGTCGTTCGTGGAATTGATGTTTGTTCCGAGGTAGGTGAACTCCTTGACTACCTCGAAATTACTGCTACCAACAGTGACGTTTTGTCCTAGGCGATGGACAGATGAGGCTTTGTTTGTTGATAGCATATACTTTGTTTTGTCCTCATTCACTTCAAGACCAACGCGTTTCGCCTGTTCATCAATAGCTGTGAATGCTTCAAGTACAGCTCTCTTGGAGCAGCCGATGATGTCGATGTCGTCCGCATAGCCAAGCAGTTGAGAAGACCTGTTGAAGATAGTGCCTTCCATGTTAACACCACTCTTGCGCACTATCTGCTCCAGGACTAAGTTGAAGAAATCACATGATAGCGCATCTCCTTGTCTGAACCCTGTACACGTCTGGAATAACTCGGATGAGCTGTTACCCATTTGCACGTTGCACCGCGTATTTTTTAACGTCATGCGGCATAGCTGGATCAGTTTTTTTGGGATCCCGAGTTCCGACATCGCCAATAGAAGCTCTTGGCGACTTATGCTATCATATGCGGCTTTGAAGTCGATGAATAGGTGGTGGGTCTCGACTTGAAATTCGTTGGTCTTTTCCAGGATTTGCCTCAATGTGAAGATTTGGTCTATCGTTGATCTGCCTGGCCTGAAGCCACACTGGTACGTGCCGATCATAGTGTTGCAGAAAGGTTTTAGACGCTCACATAGTACGTTGGATAGTATCTTGTAGGCAACATTAAGCAGGGATATGCCTCTGTAGTTCTTGCAGGACATAGGATCACCTTTTTTGTAGATTGGGCATATGGAGCTATTTGACCAGTCGTCGGGCATACTTTCCTCCTCCCACACTTGCTTGATGAGCTGGTGCATGCACCCTACCAGGACATCTCCTCCATACTTAAAGAGTTCCGCAGGTAGGCCATCCGAGCCGGCGGATTTGTTGTTCTTAAGCTTGTGGATGGCTGTCTTAACCTCTTCGGTACTGGGCGCTGGGACTGGATCTTCATTGACTGGTCTTATGCTTCTTTCTTCCTCTGTTGCCTCCTCTACATAATGCCCACTAAGCAGCTGCTGGAAATGCTGCTTAAACACGTCTACAATTCTCTGTGCTTCGGTGGTTTAAAATTTTGCGCCATTGAAAATAAATTAATGTAAGTACTAACGAATTCGGGGTAAGTTTATTCATAAAGAAATATTAAATTCAATTAAAAGTTCGAATAAGCTCTACTCAAATGAATTTAACATTCAATCGGTCCAAAGAAAAAAAAAGAACATATATTTATTTCTATTTGTTTTTAATTTATCAGTGCAGAGGAATAGGTACACATGTGATAATCAAAATGTGACACATCAAAATATTGATCTGGCCCTAAAACCTAAAGAAAACAAAAACAAACGATATCAAAACTGCAAGAAAATAATCGCTAATAAATTACACGCCTTTTGTTCTTAGTGAAAATTAAAGATGATTTTAATAAAACATTAATAAAAAAATATAACACAGTAAAATACGATCTTTGACAGCTGCGCCTATTTCAGTTTTTGACAGATTGATGACTTATTTTTGATAATGACTTTGGCATATCCCAGTCCCAATTCATTGTTAATCATCTAAGCAGCCCTCTTTTGTACAAAAAAAAAGTTAAAATAAATTGAAAAACAATGTTTTCATTTTCTTTGTTTTTCATCATTGTAAATAAGATAACAAAATTTCTATTATTCTTGTCCTCCCTTGAATTTTCTCAAATTAATTGAAAGGTTGTTTTTGTGACTCTTTTGAACTTTTTTTTTTGTTGTATTTATTTTGTTTTATCCTGAAATATACAAAAAGGTCTCAATGGCAAGATTAAATTTTATCCCCAAGGAAATATGATATCCATCAAATATAATTTTTTTTTCTTTGCAAAAACACCCTTCACCCATCAATCCTATTTGAATTTTAATTACATCTCTTTGAAATTGTTTCAATCACAAACACATTATTCTTTTTGGATTAAAGGCAAAAAATTCTTTGTTGCTTTCATTTCGCCATGTTGCCCTAACTTAGGTTTTCTGCGAAAAAGGAAAAATCACCCCCATACCCATCAACCATCACTACTTGACAACTAGGTCCATTCTCAAGCAATAAATCAGGATATCTACATATTTTAGGGAGATACATAATAAATCTATCTAAATGAACACACACATAGATAAATTCGAGAAGATGCAAAGTAAAATATAAAAAAAAAGTTTGTGCGTGCCAAATTTCGCCTTAATTAATGACTTTACCATTCGTCAAACGCAAGAAGCTCCAACACGCTATATCATATTATGTTCGTTATCATAATTATATTGAGTTTATGCTCTCGCAGAAATATCCTATTCCATCGGTATTGATAAATTATTATTATCGATTATATTTCAACGAGCTACATGTTTGTCTATATACAAAAGGAAGCAACTAAAGAGCAAACAGACACGAAATAACATAAAATCAGAAAACAAACAAAAAAGTTACGTATACGCCCCAGTGAACAAAAGAGGATTATTTCAACTCACTGTGTCAAGTAATTTCGCGAAATCTGTTTCAGTTCATGCCATTCACTGCTATTCCATTTATTACTTACTAAAATCCTTGATCCTTCTCCTCTCAACAATGGAGGATGTGCAAATAGTAGTAGCAGCAGCAGCAGAAGAAAAATAAAACAAGACAAAAAAACCAAACAGAAACACTATCCAAATGAACACGATTTTCATTCTTGAAGAGCTTAAAGGAAAAAAAAAATAAAGTGCATTGTGAACATACCCCACTCGTTACCACTCACTCGAATTAGAATACGAGAACCATTCAGGACCAGAGGCGGGAATTTAGCATGTTCTTTATCTTCAGTGCCGTGCATGCCACCCACCATCACCATATACATCCCACATACTAAGGAGTGTTATTTTTATTAAAAGGCAGCCATCAGGATATGCACATCCAAAAAAGAAAATGAGACAAAAAAAGAAGACTCCTTAAAAAAGAACAACAACAAACACACTAACTAAGAAAACACCAGCTTTCCGTTTTGTGTTCGATGTTCATTAATGAGAAAAGCATCTTTCCCTCGTTCAGCTCCAATCCGTGCCCAGGGGCACGGGTACTGTTCTTATGTCTTGTATATGCAAGTGTGAGTCCCTGTTGGAGTAGCTTATCGTGTTGAGCGTAAGGAACAGGCAAAACCATCAAATGGCTTTTACTATATAGCGGTAAGGCATCACTATCATCATATTGCCTCGTTCCCATTTGCTGTTGTTTTCGTGAGACGTCGTCGTCGACAACGACAACAACATCCACATTGACGAAATTTTGACGCAAGGAACCCCACTTTCTAACACTGATTCTATAGCCCAAAGTCTGAGGCTCTAGGTCTGCATATATATGAAAAAGCAACAGACTTGTGTTTGGGTTAGAAATCGATCGAATTTGGAGACTGAGTATACACATTAATGGAAGAATGGTAAATGGGAATTGTTTTTCCCGACTTAAATGCATAATGTGTAGATTTTATCACAGAGAACAATATACAGAAACACTACTTTGCTTAACAATGACGACATTGACCCGATTCAAGCAGCACAGAATCTGGTATGGAATTTATTTCTTGTGTTTACCACTTAAGGATATTTATATAGAAAAAATTTATTGTGCATTCACATTCAAGATTATTATTATGTGCTTGTTTGACTGGAAATGGAATTTCCATAAAGATTTTAATGTGTTCCTGAAATAACAAACAAAACAAAATAAAACAAAACAAATTGAAGAGAAACTTTGAATGAATTTTCATAATTTTCAAATAAGTTTTTCCAAACAGGAAAAAAAACTTCATTTTGTTTTTCAAAATTTCCTCATGATTTTTTAATCGGATTACTTTAAAATTATTTATGTTTTTGTAGTATTTCGAGCAAGCTTCCTTGCTCATACACATGTGAAAATTAATATCCTTCCCATTCACACGTACACAAAATAATTTCGTACGTAAATCCCACCTACTTGACCCTAAATCGTATCAACTTGTTATCAATATATACAAAACAACAACACGTGTGTTAATTCCCGAGAAGCATCAGATAATGGAAGGACAACAACGATAATCTTCGGCGACAGGTCACGTCCGGGCGTAGAATAAAAGGCGAGCTCCAACTAATTGCCACAACGACAAATATAACCACAAAAAAGTACATTTTATGACTTTTATATAGGATGAGCTTCAAATACGAAAAGATGAAAACAGTATGATATAGCTCTGGGAATGAAAAAAAGATATTAAACTGTTGGGTTTATGGTATTTCATTTTTATTTTTTTGGAAAGATGAAATTTTGTTTGTTGGTTTTCTAAAGTTTTATTGTTTGTTTATGAGATTGCTCGGGATGGACTTTTACTACCGAGAAATGAAATATAAAAAAAAAAACATTTTCAAGTAGAAAAACAAAAAAAAAATTGAATGAACTTAGTCGATAAGGAAGCTAATAAAAAGGAAACCTGCACCTCTTTGCTCAACACAGTCAAGAACCATCAACCCTAAATTTAATGGGGTTTTATATTTAAGTATGTCACTTATATTTATTAAAAGGGTTTAATAAAAAGAATAAAGATAGACAAAAATGGGATCTTTTTGGGAGCAGTTATATACAAATTAATGTTATGGTTAAGGCTTTCAAAGATTTTCACAATATACCTCTATAACTTCAAACTTGTGATTCATTTTAAGGTTTTAAAGGATTTCATTAAATACAAAAAAAAAAACTTTGAAAAAGTTTTGAAAGAGTATTATTAACGTGAATTTTATCGTTATATTGCTTAAAATTAGTGTTTGTATATCAATCTATGTTGCTATATATTTTTTTTGTATTTATACCCCAAATTTGACTAAATTTAACCTTTGGAATTTTATGGGGTAGGTGTTATGACCCCTGTTCTGAAATTTTATAAAACTCATTTTCAAACTCGTGGTTTTTGAATTTCTTTTTGTTTTTACATTATTTGTAGAATGAGTGTGTGCTCTAATTTTCTATCGTATTGGGTATCTCTTGGTTCAAAAATAATTTCAGGATTTGGGAAAAAAATGTTTGAATGCTGATTAGCCCGAGGTTGAATTTGAAAAAAGTTTCTGCACCCACCATTTTGGTAAGAATACTGATAGTTTTTTGCAGAAAATGGTAAGTCTTTTCTGGGTTGTGATGTGCTTTTTGCTTTCCAGTCAAGGTAATGCTCACCGTTCTCGCCATCAGGATCTTCCTGAAGTGAATAAAAGACGAAACTTCAGAGGAAAACGTCTTAGAACTATATTCCAAAATTTTTATTGAAAACAATTCTTGTATTTTAATCACACAATATTCTGTCAATATGGTTCACTGGTACTTCAATTAATTCTTGTACCGAAGATTCTACTTTTTCTTTCCTGTATCGGTAACTCTGGTTTCAGATGATTCAGTCCTAGTCCCAATATTTGGTTTCGGTAATGTGGCTTTTCTGATGATTAAATCTTTAAAACTGCCCTATTATTCTGAAGTCAGGTTTGGGACGGAATATCGCTTTAAGCGTCTTTTAAAATCAGCAGGCTAAAACGATTTGGCACATCAACAGATACTTCACCCCTGGTGGCACTCAAAACAGCAGGCTATACCGCTATGGTACATCAGCAGGTACTACACCTCTGCTGGTCCTCAAAACAATAGGCTATAACGCTTTGGTACATCAGCAGGTACTACGCTGGCACTCACAACAGCAGGTTAGAATGATCTGGTAGATCGACAGGTAGCGAAGCCCCTGGTGGCAATTAACTTAATAGGCTCAAAAGCGCCCTACCACATTAGCAGTAACTACGTCCCTAGTGGCACTCAAAACAATCAGGCTATGACGCTCTGGTAGATCAAAAGGTACCAAAGCCCCTGGAGGCAATTAGGACGTTTGAATTCGAACTAAGGTCCCTTACCAATGATGGGGGAAGCCTTAGTAAGAAATAGCTGGATAATCTCTCCTACCTAACTTTCAACGAAACCTTTCCACTGGTGGGGGAAAGCTCCGAGAAAGCAAATAAAGCCATGTCTGCGACCAGAGTTAAGATCATCTATGAAACCGAAATTATTTTTACTGTCTGGCCTTGCGTATGACTGAAAGGATGATTTTCTTTCATCTAAGCAGATTTTCATGTTACATTTTCTGTAGAGACTAAATGTGCACTGTATAAGTGATGAACGAAAAATGACAATGTAGATCATGTGCCTATGGTGTGTGTGAATTGAATGTGGTGAAGTACAATTCCCACTAGTATTTGGGATAATACCAAAGTAAAAGAAGTGGAGTAGCAAAAAACGCTTCGTAACAAGATTTGATCTTAGTTCTTATGTAGCCACCTTGCTTTGTGCCACAGACCGATAATCCAGCCTCGGTAACAAGCTTTACACATTGTTTTAGTGTGCGAGTGTGGCAAGGGAACGTCTCCATATAGTAAATTTTCCTTTGAAAAAATCATATCTGTTATTTCTTTGTTACTGTATTTCATTGTTATTTTCAACCAATTTACTAAATCACTATAATTGGATGCATCTATTTGTCAAAACAAACTAGATGAGGAAACTGAAACTCATGATTGAATTTTCTCTTAATTTACTTTTTACTTCTTCGCATTTCATTTTAATTTGGCGTCTAGAGTCATTCCCAGATATTTTGCCTCATTCGCAAATGGTACACCACCGGTATTAAGAAAGACGGGCAATCTATTTATTTCATTTATACGTAAAGTCCACGTGGACTGACTTTTGTTCATTGAGCGCTATTCGCCATGTTTTTGTTCACTCATTAACATTATTTAGAGCATTTTGTAATTTAATCGTAGCTTCGTTAATCGTTTTGCCTACTGCTAGTATTGCAGTATCATCAGCAAACCTTGCTACGAAAGTGTCTTCTGTTTGAGGTATATCACGTGTAAATAGAAGGTACAGAACTGGACCTAAAACACTACCTTGTGGTACCCCAGCCACTATTTCTTTGAAATTAGAATATTCATTTCCGTGTCTTACACGAAAAAGTCTGTTTTCTAGATATTCGTTAAGAATTTTATAAAGTCCTTCAGGCAGAACTTGTCGTAATTTGAATTTGAGGCCTTCGTGCCACACATTGCCTAACTCGTTTCTCTTCTATTATCGGCTGCAGGCGCAGGAGTAGTATTCTTTCAAAAACTTTCGATATTATAGGAAGAAGCGAGATCGGTCTGTAAGACTTCTTTTCATGAGATGGTTTGCCAGGTTTCAAAACCATTATGACTTCCGCAACTTTCCATTGGCTCGGAACATATTCTAGCCTAAGGGCGGCTTTTATTATATAGAGGAGGTTGATCAAACCTTTACGAGGAAGCATTTTTAGAATTTCTGCCGTGATTATCATAGCCTGGAGCTTTATTGGACTTAAGCTTTTTTATTTCTCTTTTTAACTCGGCCTAGCTAGAACCAGAAAAGAGGCCCTTGGAGAATATTTCTTCGACGAACTGGGCGACATCTCTGTCTTGCCACTAAAGAACATTCTGAAATTCATTCAGAACTCAGGATGGTTCAAGGAGGCCCCTAACTCCTAAAACTTCCTATTAACTCCCTCCCTATCCCTCCTCACTAACCCCGGGGAGCGCAATGGATCCTACGAGATCCGAGTGAGATGGTGCGGCTTGCCGTATTATCACCCCTTCCAACCTAACCTAACCTAACTCGGCAAGTGAAGCATTTCTTATTATGTAGCTGTCATTTGATGTAAAATTCATATTAAAATTTTCGTTGAGTTCTTGTCCATCGAAAGGCTTAAATGTTTCCTCCAGGTAATCAGCAAATACCATCGCTTTTTCTTTGTCACAAAGTAAATAAAGAGATATGAACTGGGTACTCGGTAAATATTCCAAGCTAAGTATTGATAATAAGTTGATTTTATACAGGCAGGTACTTAAACTATCTGGACTTACGGTATACAACTCTGGGGTTGTACCTGCGATACAAATTTAAATAATTTACAAACGTTTGAAAATAAATTGCTTAGGTCATTTGTAAATGCACCATGGTATATAAGAAACGAAGATCTTCACAGGGATCTCGGGATTCCTACGGTTCGAGACGAAATAAAGAGTTTCGCGCGAAAACATAGAAATCGGCTATTACATCACGCTAGTCCAACGATTATTGACATTCTTGACGAGTCGAATTTAGTACGCCGTCTGCGAAGGACAAAACCTTCCGACTTGGTGCGGTGAACACAGAACAGCTTTAAAATCGCGTAATAAGCAGAAACTTTCACCGGAAAGTTACTTGCAACACGTTACTTAACTTCGTTAAAAATAAATTGCTAGATAAGTTTCAACTTGGTTGCAATCGGGAAGTGGAGGTAGTTTTAGTGTAGTAAGAATCTCACACTTCTGTGAGCACGCGTTTTTCGTTCCTCATAGAGCCTGATGCAGGTTTTGCACCTACCCACGGAAAAAAAATGATTGAATTTAGCCTGTTGCCTTGCATTGATTGTTCTTCAATGAGCCAGTTCTCTTATATGTGGCTTGTCATCTTGCAACAAGCTAGCGACAACTTTTCTGGAAGTTCGGAGAACGAATTTCCTTAGATTATTCTTAAGATGATGCTCTTATTATCATTCCGCAAGTACAAAGATCTCTTAAAGCATGTTCAAAATCTGAGTGGAATCATATGTTTACAGGTTTAGATGTTGGACTAGGTTGATGCGTAAGCTTTCACAATGAAAATTACTATTGCCTTGAGGTTGGGAGAAGGATTTGTGGTTACAATATATAAACGCAGAATTCTATTAGCGCAAGTTAACAATCGGGAAAGTGCCAACTTCTCTGGATCTGTACAAGCTAAGGCAGGATTGAATGATAAATAGCTGAGAATATTTGGTATAAATATTTTTGGTCTGTGCTTAAGAAGTAAACATTCAAATCTACAAGTTCTGCGTTTACTGTTTCTATTAATTCACCACTTTCAAGCCCTTTTCCAATACTTCTGGAAAAAAGATGATGAAATCTTAGTTCATTTCCTTGAAATAAGGACACAAACCATTGTTAAGGTCAGCCAAAATGTGTTTGCAACAATCCAATGACGCCATTTTTATGACGTCTGTGAAGTCAACATTACAATTTTAAGCTAGTAGTGGTAATAATAGTGGGTGTAACCCCCTGTTCTGCTAACTTCACTGTGAAGTTAGCAGTACATGTCCTTTGTTCAGCAACCGGTCTAGCTTTGATACTATAATGAAGCTCCAAATGAGCAGTTTAATTTGCATTTAAAAAAAAGGAACAAGTCCTTGAAGCCCTTACATACAAAACAAAATTGACAGTGTACTGGTAAGCTCACTGTGAAGTAAGCAGTACAGTGGGTAACACCTTCTTTTTGGTGAACTGCAAAATCCGGAATGGAAATGCAAACAAAAACGCAAACTCCTGCCATAGTCCTATTGGTCTAGCTAAAATTGTTATGCTAACTTCACAGTCGTTTTTTATGTCTTATAACACTTAGCAGTATCATCGCATCCATTTGCAATAAACGATGTACGAAACGCAAAACCTTTTTCTAGAAAATCAACTACATACATATACACTTTTCAATAGTTTTAGCTGCTTTTCCAGAGTAAATTCTCAATCAATCTGAATCTGGCTCCGATATTAACGAGATATATTTTTCAGTGACAGTTTTGCTATAGGTATATGTGATACATTTTCAGTTTTAGTAATAAATAAAGTCTTATCTTTACCGCCTTCGAAAACAAGTCCGAATATTGATCGTAAAGGACTTTTTGACGCTCTCGTCGAAGTTTACTGCGATCTATTAACTGTGATGAATTTTCAATACTGATGACATTTAAATCCAACATGGCAGCGCTTACTTTAATAGTTGCAGTTGCTGATCTATCAGAAACACCAAATCTATCACAAGCTGCAGCCTAATTTTGTAACAAGCTTATAAGTAGGTACTTCTCATTTTAAGAGCTTCTTTCTGTTTCTTGAATCGACTAGAGAGGTTTCCGAGGCAAAACTCATTCACTTCTCTATCTGATATATCATTTGAAAAATATTCCACAGCTGGGGCAATAGAAGATGTAATTGGAGTATTAGCTATAATTATTAAAAATTACTCATGTTTTCGTTTCGTAAATCCTTACTAAATCTTTCCTTTCACTACGTAGTTTCTTCAAACTCTTATTCTTTTTGTGAAAGGAAATCAATCTAGCAACAACTAATGTTGTACGTTTCAAACAAACCTGTACATTACAATGATAAGTAATATTAGAAAACGGTGCCGCAATAATTTAAAAATTTAAATATTTGATTGCAGTTTGGGTGCTAATACTTTTTGAAACTATACCAGTCCACCTTTTGTTTTGCAGTCTTAAGGTGTAATGTGAAATATGCCAAAACAAAACAGTGATATTTCGATTTAGATGATTAATAAAATAATCCATTAAAATGTCAAAAATCTATACATACTCGCATGTTCATAATATATGCATTTACAAATTGAAAACCTTAATTAAACTACCATGTCTTGTATATCACAAACGAAATTACCGTTTATAGAAAAGAGCAACAAAAACACAATTTTACACTAATTGAAATTGCCGCCGATGGACGTGCAAAACCAATAATTTAAACTCCACCACCACCACCACCACCACTACACACCACCCTGATTTCCATCCCCCACACTAAATAATTTGTTAATGAATAAAGCTCGTATTTCAAATTTGTGTGATATGCGGGCAACGTCCTCTTTTTCACAACTCCTATTTCCGATGCTCAAATGAATAATCAATTTGCACACAGTAATCATAATTCGATAATGTGTGACTCGTTTCTAAACCTACACCATAAGCCTACACCACATCATACCACACCATTTACCACACGTCATACCCGTCCAACGCTTGTGAATTGCGTCCACTCATACTCAAATGAAGCACCAACACCAACCCCAACTCAAACCTGCAACATTCATGACTTGATGCATAAATAATTATGTGTGTGTCAGCAGGTGCTTGCGGCTAAAAAAATATTGCTCTACCCCACCCCCTTCTCCAAACAAAAAATAAAACTCTGATCTATGTTGTTGACGTATGCTGACGTTTACGGGTTTTAAGTTGGTTTTTGTCACTCCTCGCCCCACTGTGCTGCTAGCTTATGGCATTTACCAGCACTTAACCGCACAAGCGGAAGTATGGTCTGATAATTATCAATTTCACGATGGCGATTCTGATAGTGTTGCAAGTGCAGAAGTGCCATTGGACTGGTAACTGGTGTGACCCTATTATTGGCCTCACACGCGTTATACTCGAATCCAGATAAATCCTTAAAATTCAGCCATTCATCTGTTTTAAATGCGCATTTTTTGTGTAAAACATACACAAGCACACAAAAACCGAAACTGATTGGGTGCAGCAGCAGTGTCATGATGCACTGTAATAATTAGTCACTTCCCTTGCATATTAAAGTGTTGCATATTTACGAATTTATTGTTTCTCTCCACATAAATATCCCGAATATATGCAACTTTAATTGCGGTTCTGCAGCGTTGTTATATTTTTTTTTGTCTTCTTTTGAAATTTTGTTCTTCCTCGCTATATGATTGCATGTTGACATTTTTATCCCGCATGTTGGGGAATGTGTGTCGTCCTGTTTTTTTTTTCTTTTTGTTTTTACTGTTGTTGTATTGAGCGCGCTGTAGAGGAAGATGAACATGTTCAGCTACGAATAATAATTGGTATTTCTGAATGTCCTTTTTTTTATTTTTTACTTATGATATATGTATAGTGTAAATTTGAGTATATGACTGTTTATGTAGGTAGTATTAGGGCAAGTTATAGCTTCCATAAATTAATCGAAAAAGTTTACTATCTACTATATTAGCTTCATGAGGTAGTCAAACTTTTGTTTATTAAAATGTCTTGAAAAAAACTAATCATAAAAAAAATCTAGCTTTTTCTTAAGTATTTTTTTCATTGAATTTACTTTTCTGTCGTTCGAAATTAGGGCTGGCCATGGCCACGATACAAGAAAAGTCTCGGTATCGTTTGGTATCGGTATCGGAAAACCAAACGATACCACCCGAAATGATACCGAGATAATACCGAACCGCTACCGTACTTTTGGGACCGAAATATGCCAAGACTCTCGGTAGTTTTGTTTGGTAGCGGCAGAAAATAAAATGCACGACTGGGTCGCATGTACTTGCTCTTATGTTCAAGACACTGCGGATTTAAGAAAATTGTATATAAAAACATGGAAATTATGAGAAAAAAATGCAGAAAAGCATAAAATACGACATTTAAATTGACTAAAACCACTCTTTTGACAGTTTGAGGTGAAAAAAAATAATGCCATCTTAATTCTTGATTGAATATGATTGTAAGGGAAAAAACAAATTAAAATCGTTGGAGCGATTTTTTAAAACAATAATTTTTTGTATATATATATATATATATTTTATTGTAGCCAAAATATCACATTTCTTTTTTCTTAAACCTATATTGCACAATTTACAGAGATTGGTATATACGCTACCTTACTACTGCCAAGTAATGAGATTTTCTTTTTATTCAATACATAGGGCTGGTATAAATACTTGAATTGAAGGAAAAGCTACGATTAAAAACCTTCATTAAATGAAAAAAAAAAGAAATACAAAACACAAAATGTACATGATATTAATCGCTGATTATTAAGCGTTCTGAGAGAAGGGGTGGTTGAACACATATAAAACGAGCAATGCCATTACCAAAACAGCTTTTACAAAGCAAGGAATATTTTAAAAATATTAATATAAATAAGTAAATAAATTAATCAATAAATAAATAAATACATAAATAAATAAATAACAAATGAATAAATACAAAAATAAATAAATAAATAAATAACAAATGAATAAAAACAAATAATTAAATAAATAAATAAATAAATAAATCACAAATGAATAGATAAAAATAAATAAATAAATAAATAGATAGTAAATAAATAAATAAATTAATAAATAAATAAATTAATTTGTTAGTAAATAAATAAATATGTTAGTAAAGTTAATAAATAAATACATAGAATCAGTCTTTTAATTATGAACATTAATTGATGTGCAAAGACACAAATAAATAAATAAATATAAACATTGAAATCAAAAAATAACAAATAAATAAATAAACAAATATAAATAATAGCAAAAGAACATAAATATTTGAAAAAGAAAAAAAAAATATATATATATTTAAGAAGCTAGATTTGATACCAAGGCATTGTCGGAGGATAGACAAGAAAGATTATACTTTTCATAAAGTTTAGAAATTCTATTGGATACCATTTCGATATTTGTTAAATTGTGTAATTCATTTGTTGAAAAACACCAAGGAAGGTTTAGCATCATTTTAAGAACTTTATTTTGCTTTATTTGAAGTTTTTTAATGTGACTTGATGCATAATTTCCCCAAACAGGTGACCCATATAACATTATTGCCTGGAAAATTACTTTGTAGATTATGAGTTTGTTTTCGTTACTCAATTTAGACTTTCGATTGATGAAAGGGTAAAGTACTCTAACTGTGAGATTAATCTTCTTAATTACTTCTTGCACATGTGTGCTAAATGTTAATTTTGTATCCAGGTGTACCCCGAGGTATTTGACAGAAGATTTCCAATGAATTCCAATACCGTTAGAACATATCATGGAGCTTGGTAAGAAACAGGCTTTTCTTTTTCGAGTAAAAAAGATAGCCTGAGTCTTAGAAGCATTAATCTTAATTTTCCAATCAGTAAAATAGTTCTGAGCTATATTAAAAGCAGATTGCAAATTACTTACGATTGCGGAAGCAATTGAATCTGAAGAAAATATGCACGTATCGTCAGCGAAAATAGCTGTATCGCAGTTTTGTAGGCTGGGAAAGTCGTGAGTGAAAACAGAGTATAGGATTGGACCAAGAACTGAACCCTGGGGAACACCTGCAACACAAGTGAACATTTCAGATACAGAGTTGTTTACAGACACAATACACTTTCTTGAGGACAAAAAAGACTTAACAATTTTAATCAGGTACATAGGAAAATTTAACATAAACATTTTATGCAGAAGGCCATCGTGCCAAACAGAATCGAAGGCTTTGCTACGTCAAGCAATATCATACCCGTGCTTTTTCCAACTGGAAAATTTCTTTTGATGTGGCTACTTATGCGATGTACTTGATGCGCAGTACTATGTAATGGCCGAAAACCAAACTGTTCTCGGGGCAAAATATTATTTGCATCAATATACACTACCAATTTATTTTTAATTATTTTTTCGAGACACTTTCCTAGAGAACTCAGTAAACTAATTGGCCTGTAGTGAGCAGGATTGCTAGCCATCTTGCCAGGTTTCAAAATAGGGATAACTTTAGACATTTTCCATTCACTTGGAAAATATCCGAGCTGAAGACAAGAATTGAACAATGACTGTAAAAGTCTTAAACCCAACTTTGGAAGGTGTTTTAAATATAAATTCCTTATGTTGTCAAAACCAACTGATTTACGAGATTTTAAAGTGATCAGAACGTCTTTAATATCTTTAGCTGTAATGAAACCTATTTCATTAATAGTACTGGTGTCGATTGTATTTATGGAGTTGGAAACTAATGATTCAATATTGACATTGCTTGGGGCACTGCTAGCTACTATTTGGTTTCCACAGAAAGTTTCTGCCAATGCATTTGCCTTTTCAGAGCCTTATAAATTGATCTCCTACCTTCAGTGCAGGAATATGGGAATTACGTTTTTTAATTATTTTTACTAAATTCCAAAAGGGTTTGCTTGCCTTTTCCATTCCCAATAGTTTTTGGTTCCAAGAATTATTTCTAAAATTCGAAATGCCTTCTTTAATCAATGCGTTAAGAATTTTCATTTCCGTTAAATAAAAACAGTTTCTTGTTCTTATCCACCGGGTTCTATAGCTATTTCTGATCTTTATTAGTTCAACTAAGTTACTAGGTAAGGTATTTGAGCTGTTGAGTTTAAGTTTTTTTTTAGGAACACAATGTTCAACACTTTCAATTACGGCAGATGTAAAAGATGCGACTGTTTGGTCGATTTGAAATTCGTCGATATCTGCATTGAAAATATCAGGAACATCTCTCAATTTTGTCCTCATTTGCCTCTTAAATGCTCCCCAATTGGCATTTTTAAAATCAAGAAATTCACTTCTCCTCATTGAAGGCGAAGTGTACGTACAGATAGCCACAGGTAAGTGATCAGAGCTCATTTCATTTATGACTATAGGTTGAGTAAATAAACCGGGCATATTTGTCAAAAATATATCCAAAGTTGAAGGATTGGCCCTGTTGTTTGAAGGATAGTGAGTTGGATGTGGTGGAGACAAAATATCAAAAGAGTGTCTTGAATTAAGATTAGCAAGTATATTTCCCCATGCGTTTGCTCTTAGGCAACCCCAATTCCTGTGCTTGCAATTGAGGTCACCGCCAACCAGAAAAACATCATTTGAATTAACTAATTTCCTCAAGTCATTATTTAAATCAAACCTTTTTTGAGGCGATGCAGAGCCACCCGGAAAGTATGCAGCAAATATTTTTAATAAAGTACCATTGATAAATGGAATTTCTATACCTATGTTTTGTATTAATTTGGTATTAAAAATGGGAATTATTCTGTGTCGAATATTTTGTTTACAACAATGGCAACACCACCACCCCTTCTCTCATCTCTATCTAATCTGTAACAAAAATAATCTGTGTTTGATAATCTATCATCGGAACTAAGCCAAGTTTCAGTTACTAATCCTATATCTACTTTATGCTTGCTTAGAAAAGCAAAAAATTCAATTAATTTACATCGAATGCTTCTAGCATTCCAACATATTATCTTCATTGATGTGTTACTCATTACTTGGATTTATATAAATACTTAATAGCTAATTGCGCAATAGTATTAAATTGATCAGCTTTATTGTTGCATTTACCAAGCAGGGTTATCATCTCGGCAGTAAGTGCGTTTATCTCTTCCATTGAGAAGAGTTCGTTGACTTTCTCTGGTCCAGCGTTGCTGTTGTTGATGTTGTTGTTGTTGTTATTGCCTGCCCACGCATTACAATCGGCTACATTTGCATTTACTGCATTTGACATCGGTAAACAATTATTGTGGCCCTTACGGCGAGGGGGTAGAGGAGGGAAATCGTTCATGTTAGGTGCGAACGTATGATGTGATCTTCTCGTTGTTATCATCGTTGATTGTTTGTTGTTTTTTGTGGAGAGTTTTTCTCGCATTTCGAAAAAGTTCTTTCTACTTGGACAAGCCAAATCAGTAGATGTATGCGTTTCGTTGCAGTTGGCACACTTAATGTTTTTAGAATTGCACTTGCTGGTGTCGTGGGAGTCGGAACAGATCGCGCAGTGGGTTTTAATGTGGCAATTTTTTTCCCCATGTCCGAACATTTGACAGTTCAAACATTGTGTAACTTTTTTTGTTTGCCGTCGGGCAAAGTCCCATTTAATTTGAGTCTTAAATAAAGATCTCACATTCTTCTTAAGGTCGGCGAGTCTAATTGTACCACTTTCTAAGAACACTATATAAAAAATGTCAGTGAAATGTTTATACTGCTTTTTTATCATTTTTATATTAAGGCACTTCAGGCCAAGGGAAATAAGTTCGGTTTTTAACTTTTCAGTTGGAAGTTTATCCAGCCCAAAGAGCACAACTTTAAAGGATCTAGCTGATTGAAGATCATGCGTAAAGAATTGCCAGTTTTTTAATTTTAATTCAGAACACACTTTTTTGTGATCATCGCTATTTACACAGTTTATTTTAATGCCTATTGACATTTTTTTAATGCAATAGTCATTGATGTGAATTTCACTTAGCAAGGAATGGATATTTTCACAAGTTTTTTGCAAAACACAGATAGATGGTATTTTAATTTTTTTTGTTGGTGGAGAAAGTATAACTTCTTCACATTCAATTTCATTGACATCAAAAGTATCCGGAAGGCACTGTAAGGGGGCAAACCGCCCAAATCTTTGGTCATCCGAATACATTTTGCGATTTTTAATGCTGAGAGACAATTAAATGTCTTCAACAGGAGAGGGAGAACGAATTCTTTTGTTAATTTTTGCTTTTGTTAGGTACCGCACAGAAAGAGTGTCTGATCAGATCAGATTGCCGATTAGTACTGATTTTTTGTATATAAAATTCTTAAAATATTTTTAAGAACAAATTTTGATATGGAAATCTAAAGTTTATTTTTATGCGCATATAAAAAAAAAATTGTCAACCCGTTTGCGAGATACTGAATTTTCAAAAAAAAAAAAACAAAAAAAAAAAAAAAAAAAAATTTGAAACTTTTTTTAAAAATCCAAAAACTTTTTTTTTGAAAATTTTGATATGCAATATTATTTAATTTTATCCGAAATTTGTATAAAAAAAAAATATCTCAATCCGTTTAGCCGATAACGAGAAAATTCAAAATAAAAAAATACGTTCTATACAGGTACTATTAATAGTTGCTAAGTGTAAAATTTTATAATTTTTGGTAGTAGGTCGTACTAATTTTAGTATATAGAAAAAGTTTAATCAAAATCGTAGGAGCTGTTTTTGAGAAAAAAAAATGTTTTCCTTTGCGGTTTTTTAACTTTTGTATGGAAGGTACCGTTATTTTTTCATAAATGTAAAATGTTTTCTAAAAATATTTTAGAGAGTACTAAAAACTCTTAAGTATCGAGTTTCAGAAAATCGATAATTTCGTTTTAGAAACATTTGATTTTCAAGAAAAAAATTTGAAACATTTTTTAAAAATCCAAAAAATATTTTTTCCAAAATTTTGTTACACAAAACAATTTATATTTTTTGGAAGCTTCTGTATAAAAAAAGTAATTGAAATCGGTGGTATCGTTTTGAAGAAAATCAAAAATTAAAAAAATGGATCCTTGGGAGGTACCATTAATAAACATTATTGAAAAATGGTTTTCCACCCAAAGAAAGCCTTTACCAAAATAAATTTACTGAATTTTTTTTAAGAAAAGTTGTGGAGCTGTTTTTGAGAAAAAAGGGATTATGTAAAATTGACAAAAAAAATTGTATGGCAGGTACCGTTATTTTTGGTTCTAAAAATAAGATGAAAAAAAAGTGTGGGCATAATCACCAAAAACCACTACATACCATGTTTGAAGAAAATCGATCGAGCCGGTTAGGCTGTAGATGAACAGACAGACAGACAGACAGAATTGTGCCACCCACATTTTTGGTGTTCTCTATCATCCTAATATCATGTTTGATTGTTATCTCAATTTTTTTTCACGAATCCAAAACTTGCCTTATAGTACCTATATCGCAATTAAAAATGGATCTTTGAATATTATTATTTATTATAACAAGTAAAACATCCTGGAAACGGCTCTAACGATTTGATGAAATTTTTAGAATTTGTTTTTTTTTCAAGCAAATAGGTCTAGATAATGATTTTAGTGCAAACTACCTAGTGACACGCCCATTTTTATCATTTTTTTTTTCGGATAAAATTTCAATACTTTTACCTGGGTGAAGTAACTTTAGTGAAAGCCACACACGTGCCACGCTTGTGGGTTCCAACCTTACAATTTTACCTAACCCATTTTTTAGAACGGTTTTTTTAAATTTGTTCATTAATAACTGATATGGATCAAGCTTTTTAAACAGCTAACGCTTAGTATACAATGTCTGAGCTTTGTTTGATTTGCTATCTAACATATTGTATACAATTTAAGGTAGTCAAGTCAACAAAAAAAATACTTTTGGGATTAACAACCCATTCAAATTGTGTGGGATCATATTCGGGACTCTACTTACTTACTTACAGTCCGGGGTGGACCAAGGCCTCAACCACCAAGCTTCTTCCAGCCGGCTCAGTTTCTAGCTAGCTGTCTCCAGTTTTGCACGCCAAGTTGGTTGAGTTCCTCTTCCACTTGCGTGCGCCACCTTTTACGGGACTCTACTTAGACATTGTGAAATAATCCTTCAGAAATTATTAAGGCATAAGAAAAAATAAGATAACAATAAATGTCTTCCATTCATTAAAATACATATAAGGTAAGGGTGTCCACAGTTGATCACTTGTTACTTCTTGCACCGCACAGTGGTCCCAAATGATTTTTTTCGATGCAAAATCATAATTTTTGAACCCATAAAGATATTGCTATAATTTTGTTTCTGACATTAAGGAAATTTTTAGGTCTATATAAATTGTAAGTTTTAAAGAAAATTGGTGTACATGGTGTTTCGAAATCTTTGGTTGAAGTGAGATTTTTGAAACAAAAAAAAAAACTAATTATTAGAAGAGGGTATTAAAGTAAGACCTTAAATCAGTCAAAAAATTAAGTTTTTCTTTATATAAAATAGGTACATGACAACAGTGGATGCATACAACATAGGAATCAATTTTCAGCACGTATCCAAAAAAATTTTGTTTTATTCATTTTGTGGTAGGTCGGTACTGGTATATCTTAAGGACTGTTTCATTTATATATTTCATGTGAAACAGGGTAGTGAAAAAGTAAACGGACAAAAATATTAATAAAATTAAACCAAATAAGTTTTTAATTTTTATTTATTTATTTACTCAAAATAGAAAAAAAATAATTAAAAAGAACTGCATACAGTTTCATGCTGTAGCTTTTTTAAAGCCAAAAATCAATTCTCCAATGATCGTTTATAGTAAAATTGTTTTTTTTTTTTATATATTTTTGGAAAAAATAGATAATTCTCAAACTTAAAACTTCGGGAAAAAAATGATTTTTTTACCAAACTATTATTTTTCAAAACTGTATGCAAAAATTGTTTGTATATATTAAGAGCTACCTTACTACTTATTTTTGCTTGGATCTTGGTTGAAGCACCCAGATCTATGGTGGGGCAAATTGGAGCCTGTTCCCCAAGTGGCAGCAACTTTTAGGGGCGCCAAATCCATGTTCCTAAAAAAATATAGAGAGTTGCTGTAACTTAATGAAATGAGATGCGCCAGTGAAATTTCAAACTATATTTCTCTGTCCGCCTTTAACTGTTTTTTATTTCTACCACTTCACCACTAAACACAATCATTATTTCAAACTACGTACACTCAGAAAAGATTTTGTTAATCCGTTTCTTTGCAACATCTTTGATTTAGAGCTATTTTCGTCTCCAAGATTTTCCAATTGGGCCTTCCTTTCTCTTAAAAAATATGGAAATACTCACGAAACATAATGATTTTCTAAACTAAGATACAAAATTGGAAGTTGCTAAATAGGTAATATCAATTGCAAATTCATTAAAAACGTTCATGCTCCCGGTCACAAAAAATCCATCAAAGGACAGATGCCATTTTTACTTGCGATTATAGGTACTATAAGGCAAGTTTTGGATTCGTGCAAAAAAAAAATTGAGATAACAATCAAACATGATATTACGATGATAGAGAACACCAAAAAAGTGGGTGGCAAAATTCTGTCTGTCTGTCTGTCTGTCTGTTCGTCTACAGCCTAAACGGCTCGATCGATTCTCTTCATTTTTTTTAGAACAAAAAATAACGGTACCTGTCATACATTTTTTTTTTGGCAAATTTACATAATCGTATTTTTCTCAAAAACGGCTCGACAACTTTTCTTAAAAAAATTCAATAAATTTATTTTAGTGAAGGCTTTCTTTGGGTGGAAAACCATTTTTCAAAAATGGTTATTAATGGTACCTCCCAAGGAACCATTTTCTTAATTTTTGATTTTCTTCAAAGTGGTATGACCGATTTCAATTATTTTTTTTTATACAGAAGCTTCCAAGAAATGTTAATAGTTTTGTGTACCAATATTTTTGAAAAAATATTTTTTGGATTTTTAAAAAATATTTCAAAATTTTTTTGGAAAATCAAATATTTCGAAAACGGCACGATCGATTTTTTTGAAACTCGACATTTAAGACTTTTTTAGTACTCTCTAAAATATTTTTAGAAAAAATTTTACATTTATGAAAAAATAACGGTACCTTCCATACAAAAGTGAAAAAACCGCAAAGGAAAATATTTTTTTGCTTGAAAACGACTCCTACGATTTTGATTAAACTTTTTTCATATACTAAAATTAGTACGATCTACCATCGAAAATTATAAAATTTTACACATAGCAACTATTAGTAGTACCTGTCATAGAACGTATTTTTTTATTTTGAGTTTTCTCGTTATTGGCTTAACGGATTTAAATGAGTTTTTTTATATACAAATTTCAGATAAGATCAAATAATATTGCATATCAAAATTGTCAAAAAAAAGGTTTTTGGATTTTTAAAAAAAGTTTCAAATTTTTTTTTTGAAAATTCGATATCTCAAAAACGGGTTGACAATTTTTTTTCAAATTTTGTTTTTATATACACATAAATATATAGTTTAAATCTGCATACCAAAATTTGTTCTTAAAAATGTTTTAAGAATTTTATATATAAAAAAACTAATTTTTTTAAAACCGCTCCAACGATTTAAAAATTTTTTTCCCATACAATCATATTCCATCATGAATTAAGATGGCATACTTATTTTTCACTTCAAACTGTCAAAAGAGTTGGTTTAGCTAATTTAAGTGTCGTATTTCATGCTTCTCTACATATTTCTCGCATAATTTCCATGTTTGTATATACAATTTTGTTAAACTCGCAGTGTCTTGAACATAAGAGCAAGTACGTGCGACCCAGTCGTGCATTTTATTTTTCATTTATCCTAAGGGGGCGGCTTGAATGAATTTGTATAACAAATCAAAGTCTCTTGTGACAAATTACCAGAAAACAAGTTTTTGTCTACTTACTCAAAAATGGCGTGGAAGTGGGCGGACTACAATTATTTAAAAATATAAACAACAGATACCTTGTTTTCAAAGTTATAACTCCAATATTGTCTAGTTAAACAACTAAACATTTACATAAAAAGGGGCGTGGAATGGGGCGGATTTTTTTTCAAAATCAAGATGGAAACGTGTTTTGTTACCATCTTGATTTTTAGTTGATATAAGAACCTTACCTACTTGTTGAGGCATGAAATGACTCATTTATATCTACCAATAGTAAATCTTTAATACCAAAATGTTAGCATCAGGGACATGTTTCTTCTTAAGCAAATTACAATTTCTCCAAAAGATGCAAGAAAGGGCGGCTGAAATTTTGCATATGATTTAACAAATAGTAAAGGTACTAAGCCTTGATCATACAGTGGTGGCCATAGAATTAGAAACAACAATTCTAAACGCACTTTATCAACCATAATATTTTTTGTAAGCACCAGCGTGCTTGGCTTGTGTCATTGGTCTTTGACAGGTGACATGTTTGTTCTAAATATGAGTTTCCTTGAACGCGAACAGTTTATAAAACACCGTTATTTTAGAAAATTCATTTATAGTCGACATTTTTGCTGGACACGAAATTATAAACGACAAAAGAATTGGTAAATTTAAAAATAAAGAAAATTATTATCAATGTGAGTTGACTGTTTTCAGTTTTTTTTTGATTATTTGTATAATATTAATATTAATTAATTAAAAATACAGCGACGAAAATAGGCAAAAATAAGTCTTGTAGTCCAGAACTCCGGAAGCTCATAGTGCTGTGCTATCAAAACGAAAACGAGTCAATTGATTCCATAGCAAAAAGATTTAATTGCTCGAAAAAGATGGTATTTGATGCTATTCAAGTCAATAAAAGGACTGGCAGCTTTGAAAACCCAAAAAGAAAACCAAAAGATCGAAAATCCACGCCAAAAGAGGACAGTTTGATATGCCGAATTAGCAAAGCTGATCCTTATTTGACTTCTGCAAAAATAAAAGAGGTTGTTTCGCCCTAATTGGGTCAAGAGCTATTAGCTAGAACCATAAGGCACTGACTTCTAGAACATGGGCCACGTGGATGCATAGCCAGGAAAAAACCACATGTTTCCAAAAAGAATTTGAAGAGGCGTTTGATGTTTGCTAAGCTTCACGCAAATAAAGCCATGGGATTCTGGAAAAACATACTTTGGAGTGATGAATCCAAATTTAACTTGTTTGGGTCAGACTGTAAAGTGTATGTTAGACGCCCTCAGAAGAAGGAATTGGATCCTAAACATACTTTAAAGACCGTTAAGCATGGAGGAGGAAACATAATGGTTTGGGGTGCGTTCTCGTGGCATGGAGTTGGCCCAATAGTAAGAATAAATGATCGAATGGACCAACATATTTATAAAGGCATCTTGGAAAATGTCATGGAGCCTTATGCATTTGCACACATGCCCATTATTTATGTTTTCCAGCACGATAACGATCCAAAGCATACAGCACGGATTGTTAAGCAGTGGTTTTTTGATACAAAAACTAATGTTTTTGATTGGCCCGCCCAAAGTCCAGACTTGAATCCTATCGAGAACTTGTGGGCAGACGTGGAGAGAAGGCTAAAGTCCAAGAACCCAAAAAATTCTGAGGAACTTTTTGAAAATATAAAGGAGGTCTGGGAGAGTATACCCCATCAAGATGCTGCGCCTTGGTAGAAAGTATGCAGGCAAAATTAGCTGCCGTGACAAAAAATAAGGGATTCCCTACAAAATATTAATTTCTCATCGAATATTTTTTATGAAATACCAATTTTTTCTTTGCGTTTCTAATTGTATGGCCAGGTGCGATTTGGGTTAAATAAATAATATTAATTTTCTACTGTTAGTGTTACGCTTTTATTTTTTATAAAATATTCAGAAGTATACTATATGTCATGGTCTATTAAAAGAACCACTAACCAACCTCAACAAATTTCCTAAAAAAAAATTATGCAATTTAACATTGTTACAAAATTCTTGTTTCTAATTCTATGCCCACCACTGTACATGCTGGGGATCAATCATGATTTCAAGATTCAAACCTGTAAAACTGTTTAGTGAATGTGTATTTTTGTTTAATTTTTTTTTTAAGTAGATTATTTTTTTAATTATTTGAAATTCTAATTTATGTACAACCATGCCATGAATCCTTTTTCCACAGCTTTGTCAATGTTTAATCTTTAATTTAAGCACAATCTTTCAAAGCTTTATTAATATTGAAATACAAAACAAATTATTTGAAATTAACCATTCCATGTAATCAACTGTGTACCAGGAGTTTACAGAGAGAATCAGTATATGGTACACAGTGAATCAGGGATTTTAAATCTGTCTATTGAGTAAAAAATTAGTTTTTTTCATATAATATTTATAAATTTATAAATCCATGTATTGTTTTAGGATAGCAAAATAATAACTCTTCAGGTATTTATAAAAAAATTAAAAAAAAAAAAATTTACAAGTCAAATCAGTAAGAAAATCACTGAACATTTTTTTTTGCACATATGTACAAACATAATAGAAATACATAATACTAGTCAGTCTATCACAATTGGTATGCTGTCAACGACTATCCATATTTGACAAATTCACATGGAATGAAAAATTTGAATTTTTAAGTCTCGAAGAGCTTCCATGTTCGATGGGTTTTGGTATAACCTGTGCAGAATCAGTGATTCACTGCATACCACTTTCAATGTATTTACTGTGTACCATATTGTCATTTTACAAAAACATGTTAATGAATTCATAAAATATTTCACCAAAGTAAACAAATCGAAAAAAAATATTAAGTCTATGCAACCAGAAGTACAAATATGAAACTTAAGTTTCAACAAACACTTTTTTAATGAGATCAAAAACTAAATAGAAAAATAATTCTTACTTATGAAAAAAACACAAACTCTCGAGGATAATGGACTCGCGCAGACCGATGATGGTTTGATGCGACAGGAAATAAAAATGTGTTCGTTTCTCTTTTTCAGATTCATTTTATAATAAAAAGAGAAATTTTTAGAGAAAATGATTCACTGTGTACCCTGATTCACTGTTGATACCTTTAACCTACACAAACTGGGTTTTCTATACCATTTTTCTATACAAATTTCCTTTGGTTAATCTTAAACTACAGAAGTTTATCTCGTGGGTAGTAGTAGTAGTTCAAAATAAGTAGATTGAATTCATAATTGCATTGACATTCATGCATTATCTATTCTGTCTCTTTTCTTGAATCGAAATGAAGAAAGTATAGTCGCTTTTTCTAAGTTCCAATAATTATTCTCTGTAATAGGGAGAGATATTTGAGAATTTTATTTTCTTGGATGAGGCTGCATACATAAACACATGAATAAAGTTCTAGTGTGGAAGGTAGATCAAATCTTAATCCCTCCTTAATCCTTTTTGTATTAAACCCAAACCTAAACCTAAAAGCATCACGACAAAAATGACAGGATTGATTATGATCCCCCACATCAAGGGGATTTATTTTTGTTAGGATATACCCCTTACCTAACCCTTAGCCTGAGGGTAAAGAAAAGATTCTACAAAGGAAAAAATCTAGACCTTTTTTTTTGAAATTAATAATAAACTTTTAAAATATTGAAGATTAGAACAGGAAAAGGAAGACTTTTCTATGGAAATAAATAAATGAAGGCTGATTTTTTCATATTTGAAGGAAGATTATTAGAAATGCTTCAATCCAGAATTTTGGGATGTCATCACTTTGGCAAAATCCACCATATTGGAAAAGGCGAATTGATTTACTTCTGTTTATGCCAGAAGCTTTGTTTTGGGGTGAAAGCTGACAAAAGTTAATGGTAGGGATATGGTCTTTTATTTGTGTCCACCTTATACACTTGCGATAAAGGTACTACATGGCAAGTTTTGGAATCGTTAAAAGAAATTTGGAGATAACAATCAATCAAGAAAGGTGGGTTCCAAAATTTTCTCTGTCTGCCTGAACCTCAACCTAAAGGGATTTTTAACTTAAGGTTTTTTTATTAAAATAGCTTTTTATGGCACTTGGTCCTACAAATTGGCGATTCGTCCAGTTAACTCAATTGGACTCACCAGTGACATAGTGAGGGCCTTTGTCGTATGCAATTTGTATTAAGTTCAGTTTAATTTACGAGAATTTTGTGACAAGAAACCACTGTAAACTATGTCCAACAAAACAAGATTGGAATTCCCAATCATTTAGCTGGAAGTTTTTGTTGCCTGGGTGATTTCTGGTTCCGCCTGCATAAATGGGCAATGGAAAAGAAAATACAACAATGAACTGTACGGGCTGTACAGCGACACCGACCTAGCCACTAAAATGAAAAACAAACGAGATGGATGGGTCATGTAGAGCGAATAGACATCAATGCTCCGGTCCAGAAAGTCTTTGAATCCAACCCCGTGGGACAGCGTAGTAGAGGTGGACATCAGCGTTAAAGGTGGCGCACGCAAGTGGAAGAGAACCTCAATCAACTTGGCGTGTGAAACTGGAGACAGCTAGCTAGAAACCGAGCCGGCTGGAAGAAGCTTGTTGGTTGAGGCCCCCTTGAGTAAGTAAGTAAGTTTTCATATTTCTTCAAGTTATCACGTGGTATTCCTATTTTTGAGCTCAATTTGAATAGTTGTTTATGTAATGAAAGAACGATTATCAGGTGTATGTTGGCGACTCATAATTATTTATTATTAATAACTTAATGATTCAATGACATATATTCAAAAATAAAATAAAATTAATGTTAATAATAACTATTGTGAACTAACCACATAAAAATAACGAATTGCTTTACACTATTGACACTTACTGTCAGATAAAACATAGCTATGTAAATTATGCAATCTCATCGTTTAACCTTTATAAAATGTAAAAGGTCATATCATTTTCTTTCGAGAACTTTTCACCCGACACCATTTTGGCTTGCGATATAAAATAATTAAAGTTAATTTATAAAGAAGTAAAAAAAAGAAATTGAGTTTTATTTCAATTAAAAGTTAATTAGAAAATTAACCAGCGCTACACCTAAACATTTGGTCCTTCGAAGCCACAAAAAAAAAAAGTGTATGAATTTGCTGTGTGTAAAGTGTATACTGTACATTGCATATGTATAAAACAAATTTTACTGTGCAAATAAACTAAGATATTTAAAACTTTAAATAAAAATAATTTCATTGCGAAATTAAAATATAAAAAAAAACTATTTAAGAACATTTTGTGCTGTGCAAATCGGGATTCCCGCGACGTGCAACCCACCACAATTTACATCACCATTCCATCGAAGGCACACCAAGTAAGTCCTCATTTTTAAAGTATTTTTTTGCTCTTTTTTTTATTACGTTTGATAAACAAAAGTCCACCATGTCGTTCGGTGAGTTACAAAAGGAAGTTTTGGCGCAGTTAGAGCGCGACTTCTCAAATTTTAAAAAAACAGGTCAGGCTCGTCGCACGAGCAATTATTTGAAAACTCGCTTAGAGCTTTTAGAAGCTAATTTAGTTAATGCTAAGCGATACCACGAGGAAATTGTTAGTGGGGGGAAGCTGGAAGAGACATTGAAGAAGGAAGATTTAGTAGCAGTTTTCGAGCAAATCCGTGATACGTATCTCGATTATCGGAGTGAATTGATGGATGCCCTGGATAAAATTACGCCACCTGCTCCTGCTTCGCCCACTATAAATCCTGGAATAAGTCACACTGCAATGCTGCCTCAACCAGCACAAACTCCTCAAAATAATTTTATGAAGCTACCTGCAATAAAACCTCCAACTTTCTCGGGGTCTTATACAAAATGGCGTTCGTACCACGACATATTTATTTCTCTGGTGCATAGCAACCCTGCATTGAATGAAATTCAAAAAATGCATTTTTTAAAGGACAGTCTAAGTGGAGATGCCGAGAGGCTATTGCATCATTTAGACCTAAGTATGGGGAACTACCAAAAGGCATGGGATTTATTAAAAGAAAGGTATGATCATAAGAGGGTTTTAGTGAATTCTCACCTCAAGGTTCTTTTTGGTCAAACGGCTCAAGGTAAAGAGTCAGCAGAAGGCCTTAAAAACCTTTTAGACACCACAACCGAAGTAGTTCATGCCCTGGAGAATTTAGAATTACCAGTGGAACATTGGGACACAATGTTAATATATATTCTCTTCCAAAAATTGCCTCGTATCACACAGCAATTATGGGAGGAAAAATTAGGAAGTGATAAAGAGCTCCCAACATTTTCTTTTTTTACTGGTTTTCTCAAATCCCGTTTCAGGACTTTAGAGGCACTTATAGAGCAAGGAAACTCAAGCTCTCAGTCCAACCAAACAACAAAATCCCAAGCTTCAGCCAAAACATTTCATGCCAATACACAACACAAACAACAACTAACCACACAGCGATATCAATGCCAAATTTGCAAACAAGGCCAGCACTCTTTGATGAAATGTCGTCGTTTTTTGAGCATGGATTCGGCTCATAAACTGCAAGCTGTACGTCAGGTCCGGGTTTGTGAGAACTGTCTGGCCTATAGTCACACAACACAAGATTGCCTGAGTAACCGCAGTTGTTACTTTTGCAACCAAAAACATCACTCACTCTTACATAATAATTCAATTTCATACATAAATACTCCAACAACACAGTTTCAACACCAGGTTGCCCATCTTCAAACCGAACAAGTGGCTATCAACCCGAACGCTCCTGCCTTTCAGCCGATAGATGAAAACACACCGTCTAGCAGTACCCGACACATTTTTTATGCGTCCCAGCTCGATGGCACGCAAATTTTATTGGCTACTGCAATTGTTAGGGTCAAGTCTGGAGATGGGAGATTTTCAGATCTACGAGCCCTAATTGATCCAGGCTCAGATGCCACTTTTATATCTGAATCTGCTGCACATTTATTAAATCTTACAAGACACAGAACATTTGTAAAGGTATCAGGGTTAGGGGAGGTCAGCAACGGCACCAGTCAAAATTACGTTGACCTACATTTTACGTCCAGGACTTCGACGTTTGAAAGCGCAACCAAAGCTTTTATTTTTAAGTCGTTGACTGGCCTCCTTCCGGCCCACAAAATGGTAACCAACACTTGGGAACACTTAACTGGTTTACAGTTAGCAGACCCTAACTTTTGCATTCCTGCTCCGATTGACCTACTTTTTGGCTCGGATGTTTACACTGACATTATTCTACCGGACATAATCCGTAGTGAACATGCAATTGCTCCAATTGCCCAAAGCACTCACTTAGGATGGATTGTCTTAGGAAAGATTCCTGAGGCAATTCCAAAGGGCATTCGAAGCTTTTTCCAACACGTTGACCTCGACACTCAAATACGAAAATTTTGGGAGATTGAAGAAACTCCATTCGTGACTCAACCATCAGAGGAGGATGTTGCCTGCGAAAGGCATTTCAAAGAAACGACCAGGCGTCTTCCCGACGGAAGATACGAAGTTAGACTTCCGTTCAAAGGAGGACTTCATCCTGAGCTCGGATTCAGCATGGAAAATGCAATGAGACGCTTTTCATCTCTGGAAAGACGGTTTGAAAAAGAACCAAATCTACGAGTGAGCTACAGCCAATGTATCACGGAATATCTTAGCTTACAACACATGGAGGAAGTGAGTCTAGAAGACTCAATTTTGAAATGACACTATCACTACTTCCTACCCCATCATGCTGTGATCAAAGAGTCTAGCTCGACTACGAAGTTAAGGGTCGTCTTTGACGCAGCTGCAAAAACGAATGATGGAACATCTCTTAATCAACACCTGATGGTAGGTCCTAAGCTGCAGAAAAACATTGTCGATATAATCCTAAACTGGCGAAAACATCAATTTACAATAACAGCTGATATAGAAAAGATGTATCGACAAATTTTCGTACAACAATTGGATCAATATTATCAGCTCATTATTTGGAGAGAAAGCCCGAATCAACCGATAAAGGTATATAGACTTAAAACAGTTACCTTTGGCACGGCCTGTGCGCCATATTTGGCCCTCCGTGTCCTACAAAAGGTCGCCGAGGATGAAGCTGAGAAGTATCCAAAAGGAGCTCTTGCAGTCACTGAAGAAATGTACGTGGACGATTTCATCAGTGGAGGAGATTCCATCGATGAGACTCGGCTGAAACGCGAGGAAACCCGCAATTTACTGGCATCAGCTGGACTCAAACTTCGGAAGTGGACGTCCAACTGCAAAGACCTTCTACAAGACTTACCCAAAGAAGACTGTGAGATAAGTTTTGAGCTCCCTTTTGGATCGACAGATCATGTCAAAACTTTGGGCATAAGATGGCACCCAGAAGAAGATGCGTTTTCATTCCAGAATTTCCAACACGACACTGAAGAAGTAACAAAGAGAACAATGCTTTCGGCGATCGCCAAACTTTTTGATCCACTCGGTTGGATCGCACCAGTTGTGATTAAGGCAAAAATCATGATGCAAAAGTTATGGTGCCGCGGAACTGATTGGGACCAACCAATTCCATCAGATTTAAAAGATGAATGGCAAGTTTTTCGAAAAGAACTTCCGACCATACAACACATTAAAATCCCAAGGTGGATTAAAACACACAGCACACACAAAGTAGTGGAATTGCATGGCTTCAGCGATGCGTCTGAGAAGGCTTATGGTGCAGTAGTCTTCATACGTGTACTTGATAGCTCAGACAATATCCATATGCACCTGCTAATCTCAAAAACCAAAGTGGCTCCTTTAAAAACGGTCAGTTTGCCACGACTCGAACTTTGTGGAGCTGCTTTACTTGCCTCTCTGCTCAACTACACGAAAGAAGTGCTCGGTTTATCTAACGCCAAAATACATGCCTGGTCAGATTCAATGATTACGCTGGCCTGGATCAGAGCACAACCATCTAAATGGACCACATTTGTCAGCAACAGAGTTTCAGAGATTCAACGTCTGACAAGCTGCGACATTTGGAAACACATCCCAACAGATCACAACCCAGCTGATCTTGCATCCAGAGGCGTCTTACCGTCAGCTTTAGGAGCACAGGAATTGTGGTGGACAGGCCCTTCATTTCTGCAGGAGAATTGGCATTATGAAGTACCTGAGCAGCCATCTACACTAGATACTGAGGAAGAAAAACGTTCAGTGAAAGTACAATGCACACTAACCACCGCTGATGCAGCAGATGATGACATCAATAAAAGCATTGTAAGATGCTCGCGGCTTTCAAAGGTCACCAGAGCGATTGCCTTCTGTCTACGGTTTCGAGCAAATGGCCTGGCCAAGAGAAGAAAAACGTTAAAAACCACAGGAGAACTAAAACCCGAAGAATTACACTGTGCAACTTTATTAGTGCTCAAAGCAGTACAAAGACTCATGTTCGCCGACGAACTGAGTGAATATGAGAATAAGGATGCAATACCAAAATCCTTACTCTCACTCAATGCTTTCATTGACGGTAATGGAATATTACGCGTTGGTGGTCGACTACAGAATACACTGCTTTCGTACAACCAGCAACACCCGATTATTCTGAAACCCAATTACCATTTTACAGAGCTTGTGATGCGCGATGCTCACAACAAGACACTTCATGGAGGAAACCAACAAACTACGGCTTATATTCGTATGACCTACTGGATTATAAGCATTAAAATGTACGTAAGGAGATATATTCATAATTGTCCAATATGTTTTAGACACACAAGAAAAAATCTGCAACAGCTCATGGGCAGCTTGCCAGCGCCACGAGTAAGAATGTCCAGACCATTCACCAATACTGGAGTGGATTACGCCGGTCCTATAGACATAAAAGCATGGAAAGGAAGAGGAGCAAAAACATTCAAAGGATACTTTGCAATTTTTATTTGCCTAGCCACAAAAGCTATCCATCTAGAAACAGTGTCAGATTTAACCACGAAATCATTTCTGGCAGCTTTTCGTCGCTTCACGGCACGGCGAGGCATATGTGCACAAATTTATAGCGACTGCGGCACAAACTTTGTGGGTGCTAATAGAGAATTAGCCAGGATGCTACAAGAAGCAAAGCATGATTGGAATGAAATTGCAGGAATCTTAGCCAACTCAGGAACCAACTGGAATTTTATTCCCCCTGCTTCTCCCCACTTTGGTGGCCTCTGGGAAGCTGGGGTGAAATCAGTGAAACACCACCTGAAACGAACCGTTCGAGATGAAAGGTTAACTTTCGAAGAGCTCTACACGCTTCTTACCCAGATTGAAGCATGTTTGAACTCCCGGCCTCTGTGCCCTCTATCGGATAATATAGAGGACCTAGACGTCCTAACTCCAGGACACTTCCTAATTGGCGAACCTCTCTTATCTATTCCTCAAGGAAACTTGCCCGCGACAGAACGAATCAGTTATCTCGATAGATGGATGAGAACTCAAGTCTTCGTCGACTTCTTCTGGCGTAAGTGGAGCGGAGAATATCTTTCACGCCTACAACAACGACCTAAATGGACAAGAAAAGAAGCGGAACCCAAAATCGGAGCTCTTGTCCTGGTAAAAGATGAAAGGCTTCCGCCATCTCAATGGATCCTCGCCAGAATCATCGAAACCCATCCCGGAGCCGATGAACTAGTTCGAGTCGTAACCTTGAGAACGAAAACCGGAATTATGAAACGTCCGATCACAAAAATATGTTATCTTCCAAGCAATAAATCCAACGAAGAAAGTACACTGATTTAAATTAACTCATCACAAAAAAAAAATTAATAATCAATATGTAATTATAATGAAATTTTAATAAAACCGTTTTCCTTAACACAAACAAAGAAAAAGAATATACAGTCCACTTTTCTGAAAATCGAAGCTAAACAACTGAAATAAAATCTAAATAGGTAACTTGTTGAATTAAAAGAAATCAAATATAACCTAGGTATATACTCAAAAAAAGAAAAAGAGAATAATATTAAACAAAATAATGTATTTTCAAAATATATTTTATTCATACTAAAATACACAATACAATTATCACAAAAAGAAAACATGAATTATAAATAACGCAAATCATACAATTTAATGAAATAATAACAAATATTATTGCTAAAAAAAAAAAAAAAGGTTGTCAAACCCCGTCGGCATTACCAATTCCATATCCCGTCGGAGGGAATTGCCGACGGCATTTCATCTTTTACAAAACGTAAACACAGCACTTTAACACCAAAATTCTACATAACACTTTGCACAACACATTAAATTCAGCACTTGAATATTGAATTAATTTTAATATCATCAAAAAATTAATTGATTGTTTTTTATTAAAATATCACTCGAAAATTACATAACCCGATATGACGTCATCAAAATCATTTTTGTCGGCCATTTGCAAATAATTGCATACCTATTCAAAGAGAAAAAAAAAAATACACAAAATCCACACTCATACCTACATACACACAATTCGCCGGTAAACCGATTCGAAAAAATTCGCGAAACCGTACCGATATAAAAACAATCAAGCACACGCACACATACACACAAAAAAGGGGAAACAATCTAAATGATTTAAATTAATTTTTTTTTTCTCTAAAACTAAAACCCTAAAATCAAAATTTAATCTATTTAAAAAAAATATATATAAAATAATAAAACAAATAAATAAACAAGTAAACAAAAAAAACTCATCCTAAAATCCATCCGCGCTTTATGCGGACATCTCCCAACAAGCAACAGCAGCATCAAGCAGCAGCAGCAGCAACCACCACCCACACACACACTTCACTTCACAATTTCACATCTTCTTGTGTTCACAAATAATAATATTTGTTTGATTAACACTTCACAACACCGAATTTACAATTATTATTCTTCAAAGAATATTTCTTATTATTTAATAATAATATATTATTGGCACTCGCACTACCAATTTGATATTAACATAGCACAACAAAACACGAAAAACCGAAACAACGAAATTTACCACGACCGCGCAAGTCGATGACCGGCATCAATGAAAATCCGAATTTTATGACCTATTGTCGTCGATAGGGAGTTGAAAAACGAAAACAACAACGTAACGTAACTGATCATCATATGCATTGCATTTACTCAATGGGCTAACAGTTCCGAAAGCTCTAATTGGAATGTATGAGAAATGGAACTAAGAATTCATGCAGATGTTGACAAATGTTCCTAACTGTTATTGTTGTTTTGTCCTTGAATTGTTTTTCTCTTGTATGTTCTGTTACTAAAGTTTTTTTTCTTTACATGTATCAAAGAAAGTCGACGAAAAAACTAATTTGGAGTAACCGTGGTGCAACAATTGCAATGAAGGCATTTACCAGGGGCGGCTCCCGTACTAGATTGCGAACATCGTTCACCGGGGCGGAGAATGTATGTTGGCGACTCATAATTATTTATTATTAATAACTTAATGATTCAATGACATATATTCAAAAATAAAATAAAATTAATGTTAATAATAACTATTGTGAACTAACCACATAAAAATAACGAATTGCTTTACACTATTGACACTTACTGTCAGATAAAACATAGCTATGTAAATTATGCAATCTCATCGTTTAACCTTTATAAAATGTAAAAGGTCATATCATTTTCTTTCGAGAACTTTTCACCCGACACCATTTTGGCTTGCGATATAAAATAATTAAAGTTAATTTATAAAGAAGTAAAAAAAAGAAATTGAGTTTTATTTCAATTAAAAGTTAATTAGAAAATTAACCAGCACTACACCTAAACATCAGGCTTCTTACAATTTTCCATATTTGTTTACATATTTTTAAAAGTTCCAAACAACTGGAACTATAAAAGCAAGTACGTGCGACATAGTAGTGAATTTTATTTGCTCCTTGTTCTGCTCTACAGCAACCACGCATACACGGTAGTAGGTACTCAAAAGGATGACTTGCATTCGTGACACAGAAATTGTTAATCCTTTTTTATTTTTCTGTTTTTTTTACAGCCTGGGTGCTATGTATATTTTTTTATAGGGAGATAAGTTGATTTAAGGCGGATTTTCATTGCAGTAATTCCATTAAAATTACTCACAGATGCAATCTGCATAAAAAGTATAAAAAAAAACAAAGTGAATTTATGAATTCGCTTTGTATATATTTATTCATTAACAACGGTCATAATTATATATTTTTTTATTATTATTTTATTATCTGTTTGGGTTTTTTTGTCTGTTGTTGTTTGTTATTACGGTTTTTATTGAACACATGATGATAGTTTCCCTGACTCACAGTACCAGCTCAGGCACAGGGTGTATCGCTTATTAATTTATTCCAAAGTATGTCGTCGCAGTTGTTGTCGTCGTCATCATCCTGATCGTCTCTGGTTTTGCTTCGCATCCTTGTTGAACGGTTTTCGTTATATGGTTGATGCTCTGGATATGTTGTGCATTGTTATGGAAATTTATTAAAGTCTGATAGTATGGTAGACCGAGAAAATCAGAGAGAAGACAAGTTTGATGCAATTTCAACACAAAAATATAAAATTAAATACACAGAATAATTTGCAGAAAATTGTTGCATTGTTTTTGATTAAACAGACCATGATCGTATATCCTTTCAATATATACATATATTTACATATGTATGTAGCTACATACCTACTACATATAGGAAACGATATGCTCAGGAAAACAATGCTCAGCCAATTGAATGGAGGTTTGAATGGGATGAGGTTGATATTTTGCATTCAAATTGGTTTTTGAGAGTTCAAATTGAAAGGCGATGTGTGGGATATAGTATTCATTCTTGCATGATTTTATTTAATAATTCTCTTTCATCATTGATGCATAGGTCAAAGAAGTGGAAATTTATTTGTTTTCCGGTATAGGTACGTACATATGTATGTATATTTATGTATGTACGTCTTTTCCATTGAACAAAGAATTATACGGAAGCATTCCATATGTATACATACGGCACCATGTATATATTAAATTTATCTCTTCTGATGCCAACAGACTATATGCATCCAAGAAGAAGTTGAGATATGTACATTAGGGTGGTCCTTATTTTGGGTTTTTTTGAAAATCCAACTTGGATGGGCATCAAATGACTCTAAGTGGAGAAAAAAAATTTTCATAATTTTTTCAGATTTTTATTCCACCCCCCTAGTCTCCCTTTTTTCACTTCAAGGTACAAATAATGGAGCTAGGCAGATTCTTATAACACGCAAAAAAAAAAGTCGGAACTTATAGATAAGATTCAGACGAAGAAAAAATCGTATCGGAGGGGGGGTCTATTTCCCCCCGTTCAGGCGGGAGGGGTAATTTTCTAAAAGTTTGACCCAAAATAGAAAAAAAATATTAAAAAGCAACGGGACCACTTACAATGGCATGCTATAGCTTTTTTTAAAGCCATGAATCCAGTCTCTAATATATTTTTTAAATCAAGTTTTTATTGTAAATAGTTTCTGAAAAAAATAATTTTCAAACGTAAAAAACTATTATTTTTGTTTTTATTTTTAAGGTTTGAAAATTATTTTTTCAAAAACTATTCACAATAAAAACTTGATTTAAAAAATATATTAGAGACTGGATTCATGGCTTTTAAAAGAAGCTATAGCATGACATTGTAAGAGGTCCCGTTGTTTTTTAATAAATTTTTTCTATTTTTGGTCAAATTTTTAGAAAATTGCCCCTCCTGCCTGAACGGGGGGGAATAGACCCCCCCTCCGATACGATTTTTACTTGCGATTATAGGTACTATAAGGCAAGTTTTGGATTCGTGCAAAAAAAAAATTTTGAGATAACAATCAAACATGATATTACGATGATAGAGAACACCAAAAAAGTGGGTGGCAAAATTCTGTCTGTCTGTCTGTCTGTCTGTCTGTCTGTCTGTCTGTCTGTCTGTCTGTCTGTTCGTCTACAGCCTAAACGGCTCGATCGATTTTCTTCAAACTTGGTACTTAGTGTTTTTTGGTGATTCTGCCGACACGTTTTTTTCATTTTTTTTTTTTAGAACCAAAAATAACGGTACCTGTCATACAATTTTTTTTGGCAAATTTACATAATCGTATTTTTCTCAAAAATGGCTCGACAACTTTTCTTAAAAAAAATTCAATAAATTTATTTTAGTAAAGGCTTTCTTTGGGTGAAAAACCATTTTTCAAAAATGGTTATTAATGGTACCTCCCAAAGAACCATTTTTTTGATTTTCTTCAAAACGGTATGACCGATTTCAATTATTTTTTTTACACAGAAGCTTCCAAAAAATATTGATAGTTTTGTGTACCAAAATTTTTGAAAAAATGTTTATTGGATTTTTAAAAAATGTTTCAATTTTTTTTTTGAAAATCAAATATTTCGAAAACGACATGATCGATTTATTTGAAACTCGATATTTAAGACTTTTTTAGTGCTTTCTAAAATATTTTTAGAAAAAATTTTACATATATGAAAAAATAACGGTACCTTTCATACAAAAGTTAAAAAACCGCAAAGGAAAATATTTTTTTGCTTAAAAACGACTCCTACGATTTTGATTAAACTTTTTTTTATACTTAAATTAGTACGATCTACTACCAAAAATTATAAAATTTTACACTTTGCAACTATTAATAGTACCTGTCATAGAACGTATTTTTTCATTTTGAATTTTCTCGTTATCGGCTGAACGGATTTAGATGATTTTTTTTATATACAAATTTCAGATAAAATCAAATAATATTGCATATCAAAATTTTCAAAAAAAAAGTTTTTGGATTTTTAAAAAAAGTTTCAAACTTTTTTTTTGAAAATTCGATATATCAAAAACGGGTTGACAATTTTTTTTCAAATTTTGTTTTTATATACACATAAATATATAGCTTAAATCTGCATACCAAAATTTTTTCTTAAAAATGTTTTAAGAATTTTATATATAAAAAATTAATTTAAAAAAAAACCGCTCCAACGATTTTAATTTTTTTTCCCCATACAATCATATTCCATCATGAATTAAAATGGCATACTCTTTTTTTACCTCAAACTGTCAAAAGAGTTGTTTTAGCTAATTTAAATGTCGTATTTCATGCTTCTCTACATTTTTCTCTCATAATTTCCATGTTTGTATATACAATTTTCTTAAACTCGCAGTGTCTTGAACATAAGAGCAAGTACGTGCGACCCAGTCGTGCATTTTATTTTTTTCGTCTGAATCTAATCTATAAGTTCCGACTTTTTTTTTGCGTGTTATAAGAATCACCCTAACTCCATTATTTGTACCTTGAAGTGAAAAAAGGGAGACCAGGGGGGTGAAATAAAAATCTGAAAAAATTAGGGAAATTGTTTTTCAATGTTTTGAATCGAATGAGGGCTATCCAAGACAATGTCCAATTTAAGGACCACCCTAATGTACATATTTTTATTGTTTCGTTCATGGTTATTTTTATTTTGGCAAAAGAAAAAAGAAAACAAAAGAAAAACTGTTAAAAAGCTGGCAAAAGAATTCATGGTTGGTGCAATGTGAACCAACGCAGCGCAATGGTGATGGTGAATGAAAATGAAAATGAAAGCTTTTTCTTAAGCGAACAAGTTGAAAGTAGTTTATAATTACCTTTCAACTGCAGTGCTTTAAAAGGTTTTACCTTTGATGTTTCCGTAATGAAAAATTGTCTGCAATTCTTGAGACATGAGGGTCTGAAATTTCTCATTTTTGTCTTTGATGAATAACTTAATGATATAAAATACTCTTTAAGGATGTGTTTCAGCATTCCATTTGATTTTTTATTCTTAAAATTAATTAGTTTAATGCATATACCTACCTAGTTTATGTTTTTATTTGATTGTATATAGGTAGTCTTGTTTTAAATGCTGTATTTTTGACAAATAGCAAAGTCTCCCTTAAGGTTGAGTTTTATATTTTTGTTATAGGTATAAAGGTCGAAAGTATAGAGTTCTTTTGATATTTTTTTAATTTTCATTGTGCATTTGGCTCTGTTCCATTTTGTAATATTTTAATAATCCGGTGAGTTTATATTTTTTTGATTCGATTTTTGTCCCCAAATTTTGCACATACGAACAAAATGTGCGGTGGAAAACACGCAAATCGTTATTTCTATATTTTAAGCAAACATTGCTGTTTTGTGGCGCATGAAAGTTGAACGCCCACAGTGGGCACGATTTTCATTTTGGGTTGTTAAAATCATAACTTTTTCGCGACCTTTTTCAATATTTTAAAATTGGTTCACAGGGTGTTTCAGAATATTTTGTTGAAGTGATACTTTTTATCAATTAATTTTTTTGATTATTATTTGCAATGAAAACAGTGGAGGCTCTTTTCCAATGTCCTTAAAATGACACTGAAGTCAAGATTTAAAAGAAATGAGGGGTTTTGCACGAGATTGGTAAAAAAAATTGATAAAAATGTGAAAAACAATTGTTTGTATTTTCATATTATTAAAAGTTTACAGCACTTGTTTTAGTTGCATTACCTTCAAAACAACTAATTTCGACATAGATTTTGTATTAAATAGTGTCACAAAAAAGTAAAAAAAAAATCAAAATATACAAAGTTTTTCCAAAAAACTGCAAAATTATCGGTAAGAAAAACATAAAAGATCAAATATTTTAGTTTCAATCAAGAATACATTTGTTTTATTACAAATTATGTTGTTAATAGATTAAAAGCAACGAAGTTATTGAAAAAAAGGTGACCAAAGTTAAAGTTAAAGTACAAAAAAAGTGACTTCTAACAAACTTATCATTTCTACAGAGCACTGTTCTTGAAGGTTCTTTACAGTTCGTGTACATGCCCACCCACAGGGGGACTTGGGAGTAAATAAAATTCGTTAACAATGAAAAGCGGTAAAAGCAGCAGCGAATTTTCATAAAATCGTTTTAGAAAAATAATCATGTCATAATTGAAATACAAATTTTAATTTTTATAAGCACCTTTAAACAACAAATTTTGTATTTTCAAGCAAATTTTTAGATTTTTACGCTGACAATCTGAAAATTTTCATTATATATCTTTTTTCTTTGATTTTAAAAATAAGGATTTTAATAATTCTTTCTGTTTATGGAGCTTCCAATATTTCTTGATCCAGTTTGTGTACAAAAAACCTGTGCGTAAAAAGTCAGCCACAAAAAGTGATCCTAAATATATGCCAGGTTTAAAGTTCATTAAGTTTATAATAGGGGTATTCATGCAACTTCGTAAAACACTAGATAAGTTTACGATTTGGTTAAATTTATCTTTTGGTTAATGAACTGTCAAATTTTGTATGGAAAATGGTTTACACAACTTGGTTAATCTTATCCAAGGATTTTGCTGCGGAAAATGCTTCCTCGATAGTGACGTTGACTCCAGTGCAGATATGGTCACAAACTTGATTCTTTACGGAATGAGAAATTTTATCCCGCATAGGGTAAAATCTATCAAACCGAAAGAGAATTCATGGTTTGATTTGAGCTGTAAAGAGGCTATCAGGGTTAGAGAAGTAAGTTTCCGATGTTATAAAGCCAACCCTACTGAGGAAAACCGGATCAAGTTTAAACAAGCTAGAAAGACCTGTAACGGCCGCATTCAAAGAACCAAATTTTTGCATGATCAGAAATTAAGGCAAAAAATACTACAATGTCCCAAAGGTAGTAAAAATTTTTGGTCATTTGTAAAAACCATTAAAAATACAACTTCATCCTCGGTTCCAACGCTCGTCTTCAATGACATTCCCTATGTTAGCTCAAAAGAAAAAGCCAATTTGCTTGCAGCACAGTTTGCTGTTAATTCGACGCTGCCAGAGAGTGTCATGACTCCGCCTGTACTTGAGAGCGCCAATGATTTTATGGGACAAATCTTCTTTCGCACTCGTGCAGTAGCAAGAGTTTTAAAAGATCTTGATGTACACAAATCCACTGGCCCGGATAGTATCCCTCCCATTGTTCTGAAGAGGTGTTCTCAGGGCCGGCCCGAGCGAAATTAGCGCCCTGCGCATACTTCATCATTTCCGCCCATCAATTGCGGTCATATCCTCATTTTACCCAAGGGGTAGACTTTGCAATGCTTTTTTTTATTTTATACTTTTTTCTGCCTACCTACTTTCTTAACTATGTTGGTAGGTACCTAGGTTGTAGAGGGACACGTCACTTTTGTAAATACATAATAAAAACTGAATTTGTTCGAACTATGTAAGAACCACTTTATTGTTCATTAAAATATACAAAAAGATTTTATACTTCAGAATTATATTCAGCCTTTAACAAAAAAGTAAACACGCTAGACGTTATATGTATAAACTAATGAATACTGGACTCAGACTCTACGCATAACAGATCTACATATATACTCTCAATATAGATTCTTTTTTCCCTTCTTTTGTTTTGAGTTTTTTAGTTTGACCACAATAAGAACACGACTGGCACACAAATAATATAATTAGATAAGTCAAAAAATCCTTTTTTCTTAATGAAAATAATGCCTGGCAACAACAAAAAAATAGAGAAAAGGAGAAATTGAATAAACAAGATTCCCTCATTAACGACAAACATCATCATAATCATAAATCATTGCATCATCATCATTCATTATTTCCATATTTCAATCCTTTGTTTCAACACACAATAAGACAATGCTACAATTTTATATTTCACTCATCAATAGAAGCCAATGCCAGATAAAACAAAAAAAACACTCAACCGGAAGAGTTTAATTCATAGACGCAAATTTTTAATTTGCGCGCTGTTATGCCAATGAGTATGAATTTTTCACCTTAGAATTTCTGTTAAATTAACATTTCTGACTTCGATTTCATATAGAAGAACTGTTATCGCGCTCATGTTATCACCATGCTGGCTGTTAATTGTCTGTATTTGCAGTTGAAGAATTTTGTTTTATGTTGCACAGCATAGGGGTGGGTTTGGGTTATGAAAATAAAATAAATGCCTTCACGCACACAGCACACACACTATGGTGAGCGAGCTGAGAATAACGTCGACAGTTTGAAAAAGAGAAAAATAGCAAATAGGTAGGTATCTGTTGGTAAAGGCGAACAAAATCGTGCACATTTCAAAGATTTTGTGATGTAGTTTTTTGTTACTGTGGGTGAGAATAGGAAGATAGACATCGACTTATTTTTGGAATAGTAGATAGATGTATGTATATTATAACTGTGTTTAAATTCAGAATAAACTGGTAGTTATGTACTGGATATCACTATTGGTGTGCGATATAAAAATTTAAAAAATAGGTAGGTATAGGTAGTGGTTACGAGAAGTGGCTTTGTTAATGCCTGCTCAAGGCGCCCCTTGGGCTCAGCGCCCTGTGCATTTGCACCGCTTGCACATATAGCTTGTCCGGCCCTGGGTGTTCTTCAATGCTGGCAAAGCCACTGCGTAAGCTTTTCCATCTGTCCTATTGTACTGGTCTCTTTCCGAGTGGATGGAAAACAGCATTTGTCCAGCCTGTCCCTAAAAAAGGCGAATCTTCTTCTCCCTCCAACTACCGTCCAATTGCACTTACGTCCCTTCTTTCCAAGGTCATGGAAACGCTGATTAATCATCAGCTCAAGAAATATCTTGAAGAACGGAAGCTTCTTAATGACCGGCAGTACGGCTTTCATAGCAATAGGTCCACTGGTGATCTGATGGTATATCTCACCGAGCAGTGGAACAAATCTTTACATCGTTTTGGAGAAAGTAAGATTATTGCGCTTGATATTTCAAAAGCGTTTGATAGAGTTTGGCATCAAGCTCTCTTATCGAAAATGCGTGCATTTGGTATCGATGAATCTCTTCTTCGTTGGATTGGAAATTACCTTTCGGACCGTTCAATACAAGTTGTATTGGATGGTTACAAGTCTGATATTCATAAAATAAATGCTGGTGTGCCCCAGGGCTCCGTTTTGTCTCCGACTCTCTTTCTTATTTTCATAAATGATCTCTTGTCTGAAACTTCCAATCCATTAAATTGTTTTGCAGACGACAGTACCCTCAGCTTTTCATATTCGTTTCAAGATTCACTTCCTTGTTCTTCGGATGTGGAACTTGAACGGCAGCGTATGATAAGTTCATTAAATTCTGATCTCGACAGCATTGTCCAATGGGGAACAAAAAACCGTGTAGAATTTAATGCCTCGAAAACTCAATGCTGTCTTCTGTCGTTAAAGCGAAACCCACCCCCTATGCCACTATCCATGAGTGGCACTTGCATCGAGGAAACCGAACAGCTTTCAGTCCTGGGTATGTGCATCACAGACCACCTTCTGTGGAATGATCACATATTCAACGTCGCCAAAAATGCTGCGAAATGTCTAGGTTTTCTTCGAAGATGCAAGAAATTTTTCTCCCCTTCTGATCTGGCTGTAATCTATAAAGCCTTCATTCCTCCAAAGCTTGAGTACAACTCGCATATTTGGGCGGGTGCTCCCAAAACACATTTAAGTCTCTTGGATAGAGTTCAAAATAGAGCTTTAAAATTGATAGGTGATAGAGCTTTAACAGAAACATTTGCATCTCTCGAACACCGTCGCAATGTTTCATGCCTTTCGTTATTTTATTGATATTTTTACAAACAATGTTCTAGTGAAATAGCCAGTTGCATTCCTCCCCTTAAACAATTCCACCGTAATACTCGTACTTCTAGGAATGCACATCAGTTTACCCTTGAGCCCAATTTCGGACGTACTGTAAAGTATAGAGATTCTTTTCTTAGTCGCACTACCCGAATGTGGAATGCTTTACCTGACTCTGTATTTCCCTCCCATTTCGATATTCAGAACTACAAAACCAATGTGCATCGGCATCTCCTCTTGAATCCTTCCCTTTTTTCCTAACGCTCGCACTGTGTTTAATCATTTTAAGGGTAGTCACAACCCCTTTAGTGCGCGCTTATTATAAAAAAAAAAAAAAAAATATTTGGTAAAACTTATCCAAACGTCATTGTGACTTTTACTGCCTGAACAGAATGCAAGACGCAGCTGGAGTAGATGTAAACAATGCTGCAGTAGATGTCAAAAATGCTGCAGTAAAAGTTAAAAATTGTTCAACTCTTGCAGCTCCGGCTGCAGCATTTTTGAAATCTATTCCAGCTCCGTCCTGCATTCTGTTCAGGCAGTTAGAGATTGACTTAGGCGTGTTTGTGACTTTTAGAATTAGGCATGTTTAGAAACATGATATAAATGATATCTCAGAGAATTAAAAAAGCTCTGAATGTGTTCTGTAACCATCGCATTGCCATTAGTTGGTAATAAAAATTGTGAATTATAACGTAGTCTATACAAAAAAATAATTAGAACGTCTCCATTTACTCAATGATTAAGGCTCTGCCCAACCAACGCGAAATTATAGCGAAGCATTCGCAAAGACAGATTTTTGTTTTTTTTTTTTAGTATTGAGAACTTTCATATTCGTTGCGAATGATTCGCTTTAATTTCGTGTTGGTTTGGGAGAGCCTTTAGGAAAGCTACTTTTCGTAAATTATTAAGGTAGAACTATAAAGTCCCACCCAAACCGATGCGAAACCTTCGTTGACGATGACGAAATTAAATCAACAACGTGTTGTTTTCATTTAAAACAACGTGTTGTTATTAATGTTTTTGTTGTGGTTAATGAATGATTCGCACTAGTTTGGAAGATTCTTAATAGTCGGAAGCTGTTCCTTTACTTTGAATTTCTGTAATTTTTTGTGCATTTCTACTCATTTTAGTCTAAAGTTCTGTCAAAGTTCATAAATAAAATAATGTTCACAGAAGTTTGGACTAAAAATCACAAACATTCAAAGTAAAGGATCAGACCTGTTAGGTCAAAAAAAAATTGTATATTGTTGGCTTAGAGTGAAAAGCAGCTAACTCCTATTTTGCATTTTTACAAAAAAATATTTAAATAAAAGTGTTCGCATTATTTGAATAAAACCAAATTATTATTAACTATTTTTCAGCACTCGTTTTTGCTTAATTCACTGAAATTGAAAAGATTTGATAGATTTTTGTATTTTTAAGCAATTTTTGAAGTGGTCTATAATGACAAAAAAAATGTGGAGTTAGCCGCCTTACACTCTAAGCCGACGATATGCACTTTAATAGAACTTTACCCTAAAATGCGCAGAAATGCACAGAAAATCACAGAAATTCAAAGTAAAGAAATAGACCTAGTTTTGCACAGATAAATCTTTCCTCGCGTTTGAGCATCAATCCGTTAGGCTATCCATAGTCCACACGTAGAGTTGTTTTTGCATCAGCTGACATCAGACAACAAACAAATCCGGATCGCTAAAAATACACAGCCGAACGCACCCAAATATTTGACATTTAACGAACAGCTGATTCAATTACACAACATTTAACCAAATTAATAAAAAGGTCGTTCATGTAAACTTTTGCGTAAACTTATCATTTTACACAATTTGTAAACTTACGACGTTGCATGAATATCAAATATCTTAAGTAGAGTTACATCGAAACAACTCCAAATTATGACAGAAATTTGGTATTTAATATGATTACTGATTGAAAATTGGTGGACTCACTGGTCAAGTTTTCATGCATTTTAAATAAGTAACCAAGTTATTGAGAGTAAGCTTGCGATGCGAAGTAAATCCACCAAAATTTCAATCAGTAATCTAAGTTTCTATATAAATCTACTTAAGATATTTTTGATATTATAAACTTAATGAACTTTAAACTTGGCATATATTTAAATGGAGATTCTCAATTTTATAATTTTTCTCCTTATATGTATCTGACATGAGTTTTTGAGTAAATGGGTGGACGCCACGCCTACCTACGGTTTACCTAACTTTCAATGAACATAAACCTCTTTTAAATGATTCACAAAATGAAAGATTGATAGGTGAACGAATAACTGTAACACTTTTTTTGTCTTCCATTCAATTTTACTAAGAGCCTTGAGCTTCTAGGTATTATATATATAAAAGCATTGAGCTTATTCTTCTATATATTTCTCTGTAAATTTAAAACTCAAGATCTCCCCTCTAAATTCACAATCCATTTCAAAAATTCAACATAAGAACTTTCAGCGCTTTTGATTCCGAAAAAATTCTCATTCAACGCGATTAAGTCTCTCTTAGAAAAAATTGCTTCCATTACCCTCAAAAGTTTTCTGCATGAATCAAAATCAAAGGCCCTAGCAGAAGCGTCCTGGCAATAATAATTTTTATCGACTAAATAACTTTCTTTGTCTCTTAAACTTAAATGGTCATATTTCGAAAGCACTTCTAAACTTTTTCTTCATTTTTTTTTCTTCTCTCGATAAAGGGAAATTGGCAAGTACCAAAAAAAAAAAACAGAGAACAGAAAAGCCTGGAAAAAGCGTTTCTCTTGACATTTAAATTCTTGATTCCTGAAGCAAACATTTCTCAAGTATCCCATGCCATGCCCTCATTTTGTATATTTTACAACCTTAACAGTCATAATTTCTCATTTTCTCATTCCTTTTGAGCCGACATTAGTTGTGTAAACGAAAGAGTTTTCCCATTTCTCACTAGGGGCTCACCTTACCGTTTTGCAAGGAACGAATAGGTACCCATATAAGTTTATGGGAATAAAGGATACGTTGAGCTTATACATATTTATATAGCACGTGCCTTTCACGAATCATATATATTTATTAACACACAATTTCGCTTTTGCAAAGTGCAAAGAACTCTTATGTTACATAATAAATAAACAAAAATATAAAGGTTCTTAAATGCGGGAAAAAAATACAACTGTAACAGTAGCAGCAAAAGCATAAAAGCACTAGTGGCAAGCAGTATCAGCATCAGCAGCAGCAAAGCGAGCATCATCATCAACATCAAATACAGTAACATCCATTTGCCTCGATTTCGCTCCATCACATTTACTCCTAAGAATGTCTTCATACAATACATCTTAACATAAAGGACAACGGAAACCCTTGTGAAGCTGATACGAGCTTCATGTACCTATTTTTTGTTGTTGTTTTGTTTTCTTCGAAAAAGCAGAATAAGAAGCCTGCAAGCAAATAATAACAAGAAACGACGCGATAAGTGGGCTTTTGGCAGCATCAAGCGGAAGAAACACAAGTGCAGGAGAAGAAACGTAGTGCCTTACAACAATCTAACGACAAGAGATAGGTTCCCAAGTTTTTGTTCTTTTTTTTCCTGCTTTATTCTTTTGCTTTATTTTGAAAGGTACTTGCACCAAAAAATAAAAATGAGGTGAAAATATGTATTTTTAGGTTACGAGCAACGCACACCGTTATTTTGTATCTGATGCTGCCTCAATATTATAGCTATAAGACCAAAAAACTTTGCATTAAAACTATATCTACTCTTCTTATACCAAACCAAAATGTAGGTATGTTGTATACCTTTGGCAGGATATACAAGGCTTCGTAGTAGCAAGCTATCATAGTTTATGTTGTCGGTACACTTAACTGACACAAGACAAGGATCCTAAGCTGGGCACGAAAAATCGCAGCATCCTAAGAACAAAAGCGGGAAAAAACATTATAGAAGCTTACATACACGAGTAAGTACATAAAAACGGGAATCTCCTCGAAACAGGACATGAAACTTTCTTTGCCTCTTCCTTGTTAACTTTTTCACAAAAAATAGAAGAAACCAGAAGTCGAAGTTAGAGTGTGCCGAGTCAAGCAAACAGTCATGCCATAATAACCAGGGCTGAATTAAGTCTTAAATATTTCCAGGTGAAGTGTTTTCCGAGATGTTAACTAAATGAACTCTGTTAATTTGACTGGCAGTTCGGTTTTCGTATCAATAATTCTACTGGTAAACCTGATGGCATAGATACCTCACCAAGTAGTGAAACAGTCTGACATCGTCTTGGAGAAAGTGAGATTTTTGTGCTTGATAGAATTTGGAATCATCTTCCCTTATTTTAAAAATTTGCATTTATTATCTTCATTGGATTTGATATTGCCTTTTGGACTGCCTAAAACAGGTTGTATTGGAGTTGCAAGTAATGGTGTGCCTCAGGGCTCCGTTTTATCTCCTACTCTCTTACAGATGATTATTGATAGTATTTTGTATAAAACTTCTAGTCTATAAAATTGTTTTGCTGTTGAATAATACCCTTTTCAACTTTTCATATTCGTTTCTTGATTAATTTACATGCTCCTTGGATGTGAAGTACGAGCGTGTGATAAGCTCAGTGAATTCGAATCTTGAAAGAATTGTCCATACTCCCATTGGGCAGTTGAAAATTGAATAGAATTTAATGCAAAACCAAAACTAACTTACTTACTCGGCTTCTAATCCATGAAAGGTCGTAGCCTAAGACACGGCGGCCTTCCATCCTCTACGATCCCGAACTCGGAAGTTCGACCTTCTTCGTTCTCTTGAACCTTGGGGCTGGGATTCAAAATCCTATTGGCTGAAGCATTATTGTCTAATCGTTCACTGTAGCCGAGCCAAAGTTATCGACATGTTTGATTTTAAGGACTACATCCACATCTTGAGACGGGGTTCGAGGTTGTATTTTTTGTTGCATTCACCCAAATATTCATCAAGAATTTTTTTCGAAGGAGCTTTCCCTTTTGGCTTATCTCCCAACACTCAGCGCAATAAAGCAGGACTGGCAGTAAATAAAAGTTTTATAGAGCGTGCAGCTCGTCTTTCGTGTGTTATTCCAAACCGAAGAAGTGACGGTTTGCTAGGATAATTATTATTCTTTGGATCTCCACTAAGATGTCGTGCGTGGGACTGATGTCTACTCCAAGGTTCATACATTCCTTTACAGCTTCGAAGTTGGTGCCATCAAAAGTGATATTTTGTCCTAGCCGGTTGACAGATCATTCATTGTATGTTTGTAATCGGTCTTGCCCTCGTTTATTTGAAGACCAACAAGATTCGCGTGTTCTTCAATTGCAGTGAAAGTGTATATTGGGAGTGGCCAGATGACCCTAGAAGTTGGGTAGATGTGTTGAAAATAGTGCCTGCAGTGGCACTATTTGCTCTTTAACGAGATTGAAGAAATCCCGTGATAGCACATCTCCTTACCGAATCCCTTTGCGTACTTGGAATGTTTCAGACTATTTTTTTCCTACTTTCACATTGCATCGAGTATTTTCGAATGTCATGCATCCCAACTGGATCAGTTTCCCCGGAATCCCGAGATCAGCCAGCGCCATAGAGCTCCTGAAGATGAATGCTAACATATGCGGCTTTGAAGTCGATGAGAAGATGATGAGTCTTGACTTGAAATTCGTTTTTTTCAGGATTTGTCAGATAGTGAGTTTTTGGTCTATGATTGATCTGCCGGGCCAAAAGCCACACTGATACTTGCCGATTATAGTGTTAACGAACGGCTTAAGACGGTCACACTGTAAGTTGGGTAGAATCTTATATATGTGACGTTTATCAGGGATATACCTCGATAGTTCTTGTAGGAAATAGATTCTCCTTTCTTGTAGATGGGACAAATGGAGCCGATATACCAATAATCGGGCATGCTTCCTTTCATGCACACTTGCTTAATGAGTTGATGCATTCGCCCTTTCAATACAACCTCTGCAGCGGCCTATAGTTATTCTCGAGCTATTTTATAGCTAAGTATACCTTTTTCTTTACTGGGTGGTGGTACTTATGGTCTTCATTGACTAGAGCTGGGTTTGCTTTTCGTTCTACCTGATGCCCATTCAGCAGCTGCTGGGAATACTGCTTGAATCTACTATTCTCTGTGCTGTGCTGTGACTAGGTTACCATTGCTGTTTCGAAGAGCCTGCACTTCAGTTTTAAAGCTAGCCCCAGCTGACAGTTGCTTGGCTTTTTATAAAACTTCCGGATGTTGTTTCGATCGCAATACTTTTCGATCCTCTTGAGCTGGGAGGAAGCATATACGCCCTCTTCATAATTCTGCGCAGGGTCTTCTTCTCCTCTCTTCTCTTTGTGCAATACTCTTCTCTCACAGCTCTTATTTTACACTGCTTCATATTCGCATGTGCATCTTCCGTCTAGGATGTGAGATGCGTGTCTTCGGATGATTAGCATATGGTCGATTTGGCTGGCGTATCGACCTTTTGGGGAGTGCCGTGGAAATCAGTGGTACCTATCAACGTATTACGAGCTCCTGAAATGTCTATTAGTCGGAAGCCGATATCATTTGTCTCTTTCTGGAGGCTGTGCCTACCAACTAATCCACAGAAGGTGTCTTCCTTTCCAATTTGGGTATTGGGGTCCCCAAGAAATTTTTTTACATCATCTTCCATTCAGGCTCCGTTAAGTCTATCCAGGAGGTTATAAAACTAATCCTCTACAGAGCTTTCAAATCCATTTTGAGGGGCGTGTGCACACATTATACATAAATTGTGGTTTGTGGAGAGTAGCTTTGATGCGGATCAGCTAGGCGATCACTTATTTTTAAGTCGTAAATAATTATTCGGGTCTATTTCAACACTCTTCCATTCCAACTATCTTCCCTATTTTTCTGCGCAATCATCTTATGGCTAGTCAAAGCTTAATTTAGAAAAATAAAACTTTAGAGGGTCTGACTTTAAAATGAAAAACGATGTTAAAACAAACAATGTCCTATTAAAAAAAAAAAAAATATCAAAACTGTCATTCTTTTGGAAACTTGGCCATAATCAAGTTGACATAATGGTGAAAGGATAAAATGTCACCTATCTCCTGTCACATTTGAAATTTTGTATGACATTTGGACAAAGGGCTTTCAACATACAACGGGCCTGTAAGCAGATACCTATTTTGCCTTTTGGTTATTCCTACCTTGACCACATTACACAAGCATGGAGGGAGAAAATAAAGATATTGGAGAGAGGAGGAAGTTAGAAGATGTAATGTACCAAATTTTTGATGAAAAACAATTGCTCTAAGTTGGCTGAAGGCTGTACTTACGCTACCTACCTACATATATACATATAAAAATATTCATAGATACTTATAATACCAGCATAGTTCTCTTTTGCTATACTATTGCCGCCGCCGCAATGCCTAGCATTATATCGTTGATAGCTTCTGTGATTCACGGTTATGATGTGGTTGGATGATACTGATACCTAAGTATACACTTGAAGGAAAAACTTTTGGGTCATATTACAGTTTTAACGTTAGCTCTGGGAACTGGGGAATTTGCACAGCTGAAAACCCAAAAATAGTCATATACTTGTGCTTGCTGCCTTTTGGTATATAATACTACTGTTGCTTGTACTACTGAGTAGAGTCTGTCTACTCTAGTGCCTTCTGCTTCCTTTTCTGTAAAGTTTTTTTTAAACAGTTGTAGTAGCAGCAGCAGTGAATGCATTCTGTAGATAACAAAAGAAGAGAGGCAACTATCAGAACAGAACCGTATAATGAGAATGATTACTTTTAATTTTCCATCCTGGACACATTCATTTGTGTTGCAAAAAAAAAATATGAAAATATTTTTTGAATTTTTCGCTTCGGTGGTGCCATGATTCAAGGCGAAAAATTTAATGGGTGGTATTAGCATAAGGAACGTTAATTTTTGGATCGTTTGATTTAAATTGGCAATGGCGTTTTAAGTTTGGAGTATTTGTTTACTTTTTGGCATCGTTTAAGAAATTAAGTTAAATGGAGAGTAAAAATAAATATTTTTTTTTTCAAGTCTTCAATGTTTAAAGAATTAAATAAAAAATGTAGGTCAAAGCGCGAAAACCAAAAGCAAAGAGAGGGAAGTTAAGAGAGCCTGTAGTATAAATGTGGTTCATTCTAAAGGATCACGATTTAAATCTACTGATTTTGGTGGATTAAGTGACATTCAACCATCAGAGTTTAAGTAATTTAGCTATACTGGCAACTGGTCCTTAGAATAGTAAGCTTGTTCAAAGATAATTTTCTCATTATAAAAACCACAAAAAAAAGGATATTTGCTGCTTTGTTTGTTGCGATGTTGAAAGGAAACATTCATTTACGTACTTAGCTTCATATTCATTATATTCATTAAGGACATTAGTGAATTAAGTCAGTTGCTCCGTAATGATATTGAAACTAATATTTCTTAAGGCTCCAGGCTTTAGTCGTATACCCATACCCATTCAGTCAAAACATATGAGAGTAGAGTTGTGTTTGATAAATCTACAGTGGCTGTAACTTCGTGCAAAATGATCTATCGAAAGCAATTTAAAAGCTTTTCCTTTTAAAATATCGGGATGATGTTTTTATAACAGTCAATGTTGGTTTTGTTTTGTAATAATTTATTGTTCTACAACCTAAACCTTCTTTTTTTCCGGGGCCAAGAAGATTCTGTTGTCTGTTCATAAGCACAAAACGGATTTTATCGATCAAAAAAACTAAAAAAAGGAAACTAAAATACTCAAAAAGGCAAAAACACATAAGTTTTTAAGTAAAGAGAATATAAACAGAACATAACGGTCAATTTTAGAAGCATTGAACTACCACCAGCTATTTTAAAGATTGCAGGAAAAACCTTTCTACGATTGTATCTCAATCTCAAAATTACCTTGAAGGAGCGTAAGGCAAAGGACCTCTCTACTTGAGCAGAAACGAGTGGAACCCATTTACATATACAATTCACTTCAACGTTCTCTTGAAGTTTGAAGTTGACGTCGCCATTTATTACAGCATTTTTTTGCTCAAGAGTCTTAAGTCCAGTATTTGTATTTATAACAGCAGTGAACTGCTTCAACCCTTCATTTGCAGTCGGCTCTTTGATTTTACGACATTGTCATTGAAATTCTTTAAAATTGGGAACACTTGCCCAGTTCACAGACCTCGATGAAAATAATAGAGATTTTTGATGAACTTTTGAGCTTTTTCCTTTAATGAATAAATATCTGACATCTGAGCTCGTCAACCTGGCATTTGACAGAACAAAAGTTGGTGAAAAAAGTTACATTGACCTTTTTGGTCAATTGGTTGGTAGGTGTTAATTTTTTAAATTAGCATACTAAAAAGTTTTTATACAAATCGGAGGAGCTGTTTAATATTTGATTTTCAAAACCAAAAAAAAAAAATAACTTTTTTAAAAACCAAAAATATTTTTTTTTTTTAATTTTGGTAAAAAATCTATAAATATTTTTAGAAGCTTCTGTAAAAAAAATTATTGAAATCTGAAATACCGTTTTGAACTATTTGAAATATAAAATAAAAAACATGGTTCTTTGGGAGGTACCATTGATAACCATTTTTTGAAAAAGGATTTCCTATCCAAAGGTAGCATTTTGGATAGGAAATAAGAAAAAATTTATTGATTTTTTTTTAAGAAAAATTGTGAAGCCGTTTTTGAGAAGATAGTGTTAGTGTTAGTGTTAGTGATAGTTACCTCAAAAATTCCGAGATATTGGCGAAAAACCGTATTTTTTGCTTGTTTTTGTTTTTAATTTTTCATTTTCCCCAAAAATAGTTCAATTTAAATGAAACTTTGTGAAAATATATCGTGTTGTGTCCTTAATAACCACAATTTTTTTCAAGCAAGACCATTGGACAGTTTTTGAGATATTCAATTTTGTTTGCAAGAAAATACTTTTTTTCAAATGAAAAATTTACTTCAGAAAACCATCGTACAAAGTTTATTTAAAAATCATTGGTTTTGTTTAAACATTTACTTTTATATAAAATAACGAAAACATATAAAATAAAATAACGAAAACATATAAACAAAAATGCGAAAAAAGCAAAAAATCATTTTGCATCATTTTTTTTAATAATGGTTGATAAATTGTTTAAATTTGTTGGAAAATCCAAAAACTAATTACACCATTGAATTCTACGGAAAAAAATACCGAAAACAGTGTTTTATTATTTGACCCGAGACAAAAGTTTTGCCAATGCTACAACGATATTGCTAGAAATATTAATTTCAGTACATACATTTTTAAATGAAAAACTAAAATAATAGAACAAGAGCCGACAAAAATTTTGGTAGTGGATGTATAACCAGAATTTGAGTATGAAGGTTTATAGGTACATGTATTCTGATATCAAACACCAAAGTTTGGCAGGTTTTTTCTCAGCCTTTGGTGGGGATGGGTGTTCAAAACCAGCTTGGTTTCCTATTTAAATGTTATGGTCAATAACTCTTCAATGCACTTTAAAAAATAGGAAATGATGCTATGTCATTTTCTCTTAGTCTGAAGACTTTTACCTTGATGATCCAATCAATATAGGACCCATGATATAAGCTTTTCCAGCAAACCTTATCGGTTTTTTTTGGAGACTTTATTTTTAGTCCAGTAACTATATACATTAGACCTTGCGTCAGGTCCGGTAGTTCTGATTTTTTGCTGAGTTGTTTATGATGTTGGCCTAGTATTAAATCTGATTTTTCGACCTCGAGCGCCGAACGCAACATTGGTAAAAATCCAAAAAACCACGAATTTTTCGCGGTTTTTTCACTTATTGGCTATTTTAACCATTACGCCTTAACTTTCGAATAAAACATTGCTCTACGATTTCAACCTTACTAAATTTGCTTCAATTTGAGTCCAAAGCCGGTTCTGCAGACATAACGGTTTCCAAGGACGGCATTTCAAAATATAGCAATAAAAAATTTAAAACAACAAGTAGTATATAAAACAGTATACTAACAAAAACATGGTCTTTGACATATGCTGCATCAAAGCAATAGAGCGTGTAGATTGGGCCAAAAGAAGAAAAAAATAGTACCGGATGGGGGGTATACATCCCCCCGTTTAGGCGGGAGGGGCAATTTTAAGAAAAGTTGACTTCAAATAGAAAAATAACCATAAAAATACAATGGTAATATCTGGACGAAAATCCATTCCTCATCTCAAAGCCAGAAATCCATTCTTTAATTTTTTTTTAAATAAAGTTTTTTTAGCTGATAGTTTTTGAAAAATTTACTTTCAAACTCAAAATTTTGAGAAAAAGACGATTTTTTTTTGTTAATCTATTTTTTTTTTATTTTATGGTATTAAGTACTATTTTTGATTTTGATTTTCAATGCCCTTATAAATTCTTAGTTAAAAACTGAAAATCAAATGCTAAAATGACTTCTAGTTTTTAGAAAACTGAAATTAACATGATCAACTTCACTGTTTTCAGTCTAGTATGCTTTTTCTTCGGGGTGGGAGGGCTCTGCCTCAGATGCGGCAGTTCTGATTTTTAGATGAGTTGTTTATGATGTTGGCCTTAGCAATAATCCAAGTTTTCGACCTCGAGCGCCGAACGCAACTGTGTGATAAGGTCCGCATAAAATGGTTATATCTTGAGTTTTGTATATCAAATGGTCATGATTGATTATTGTATATGAAATTTAATCTAAAAACAAAACTAATGATTTTTGAATGAACCCTGTACGATGATTTTCTGAAGTACAGTTTTCATTTGAAAAAAGTATTTTTTTGCAAACAAAATTGAATATCTCAAGAACTGTCCAATGGTTTTGCTTGAAAAAAATTGTGGTTATTTAAAACACAACAGGATATATTTAAACAAAATTTTATTAAAATTGAACTATTTTTGGGAAAATGAAAAATAAAAAACAAAAACAAGCAAAAAATACGGTTTTTCGCCAATGTCTCGGAATTTTGGAGGTAACGTTAAAAAATTATATATGTAAAAGTTGTAGATTTTTGCGTGATCTACAACATTTTCATTGAACACTTTTCATTTTGGGGTCAACTTTAGTCGGAAAACGCAATAATACAAGTCCCCTCTCTTTTTCACCCCCAAATCCCCCCTCAAACTCCGCTCCTGGGAAATAGATTATTTTTACATTCCTTATAACCCCCTTCACCATTTTCATTTTCACAGCTGTTAACAATTTTTTTTTTATAAATGTGTAAAAACCCTGCACTAAAGAATAAGATTTGTAAAATTGCTTAAAAAAAGTAAGTAAGTACTAATGTTTCATTGTTTGATTACTTTTTAGGTCTTATATTATTATTATTGAAGATTCTTTTATGAACATTGTTCCGTGATGTTAAACAATTTTGCAAACAATCATTTTAAGTAAGTTAATCCAATTACGAGTATTTTACTGACGAATTTTAAAGGTGTAAGAAAAAAATCTAATTCTAAGAACCTTTATTTATTTAGAACAATTCATCAACTTCCAGCCAAGTCAGCCAGTCGTTATACCTAAAGAGAAAAGTCTTTACCTACACAATTATACTCACTCAACTTAAACATTATTCTTGAGCAATTTAAACTTTAAGTCCTTTCTCTTTAATCAACCACACTCATACAATTTCATGACTCCTTCAATTTATTTTATACCTAACTATGAATCTACCAACTTACACATTCAATTTAATTTCAGTCTCCATCACATTGGATTGGACCTTTGTGTTTCCTAGCTCGTAATAATCTTTCCTTTCTCGTCCTGAAAACTATTCTAACTCTTATCATCAGACCTTCCAAACCACCAAATTCATACGACCCTTTCAGTATGTCAACTGGCATAATACCACTTCTCAGAACGTTTCGTACCTATACATGTTACACCTATTATCCTTTTCACATACAATACGTATAAAGTATATATGTTGTACAGTACATAGTTGTTTTGCCTCATTCGTCCTTTCTCCCATTTCACACTCGTATGGGGTCTACCCTTAAAACCATTTTTGAGATAACTTTTCAAGGAAACTTTCCAAAACTCTAATCACTTGTAATTTATTTTCTGTCCACACTGTCCTCTTACATGTCCTTGCTGTACATCACACCATACAATTTATTTTCGTCCCTATCCTAACACACACTTCTACCGGCAAAAATGCATTACTTTCATTCCATGCTGCATAATTATGTTCATTAAAATATATTTGCGAATATGAGTGTCCTGGATGTTTATGTTCATTTATTTTTTTTTTTCATTCGTTGTTGCATTTCTACTTTTTGGCCTTAATGAGGTTGACTTTGTATCTCACCCGGGACCCATTCAATTTAATTATTTCTCATAAACATTACCAACCTTCGTCGGCAACGTCGTCGCTGTCGTTGTATTCCCCCAGCATCTATGTATATCTACTTCTCCCACCGGAAATACACTCCTACGACCTATACACAATCATAAGCATGAAATGAAGAGTTATTTTTATGATCTTGAGATAAAGTTGTTCAAAGCAGTTAATTAAAGAAACAAATGTTATGTAAGAAGAATACAAAACACACAATGACAACACACAACAAAAAAAGAAAACAACAAAAAGTAAGAACAAATAAAAAAACTAGAAAAAAACTTTACCCATTTTTGTTTGCAGATTATTTCGTTTCATTTGTTCTCGCAATGACAATTTCTATTTTTTAAGTTGACACAAAATACACACACACAAAAAATGGTAACTATGTTAATGAGTTGGGCGATGTTCCTTTTCCATTTCCACCCTTCTACATCACTCGATTAAAAACAAACAAACTGAATGTCTGTCAATTTAAGTATCTTAAAATGAGGATTTACTTCCGGTGGAAATTTATTTTTACGGTAGAAAGTTTAGAGCATTTTTAGGCTTTGGTTGCGTCAGTTAAAATAAATGCATAACGTTTCAATTTTTGGTACTTTGTACGCAGAAGGTTTTTGATTGGGTGGAACTTTTGTGGCAAAATACCAACAAAATGTTGTTTGCATCTTAAACTATAAGCCCAGTCGGAATGTACATATACATACATTATGTATGTATATGTACATTTGAAATGCAAAAAATTAGATTGGAATTGTTTTGAATTTGATTGCTTGAGGTGTTCAAAAAAAGTTTTCGACTTCCTAACTCTTTTACGTTAGTCACCATCTTGAATTTATAAAGAAAATCGGTATCGAATACGATATGTTTCACTCTAAGAACTTTACAATGACCCTTGCAAGTACGATTCATTAATGAGATGAATTTTTCAATATTTGACCAAATGACAAATTAGAGTTTTCTTATGTTGCACGAAAGAAATAATAATCGTTTTTAAACCGAGATAATATTCTAACGAACAAAATCTAGTGGAAGTGCAAAAAAGGATTCCTTCAGACTGCTCTGGGATCTTAACACCTCTTAGGTTGGACAAAAATAAACAAATAAATTGAGTGGCGCAACAGTTCGTGGAGAACCAGGACCTAGTGACCTACAACTCTCAACCATTCCTGTGTGCGTGTTTGTTGGCAGGAATGGAGGGGACCTACAGTTTTTTTGCCGAGTCCGAACGGGTAAATGAGAAGCTCTTTTTTCATGACAAGTATACTCTTGAAGGATTTGTCAGTTCCTCGCAAGAGGCACTACCTCGAATAAAACATTTCTGTTTTTAGGTGGCACGGCTGGGAATCGAACCCACACCTTCGGCATGACAGTCCTACGCACTAAACCATCATGCCACGAGGTACTTAGGTTGGATATTCCCAAAAAAAATGCTATCTAATAGGTCAGTAATATCGGTTAAGAAAGGTCAACAAGTTATAGGAACCGATCTGCTTTAGAAAATGGCCACTGATTTGTAGAGTATTCGCAAAAAAAGGATACTTGGAAAAACATCATTAAGAAATCAATACCTGACCAATTACTGAAACTAGCTGACCTTTTATGACGAATAACTGACCTTTTATATAACATACTTTTTGTTTTTAATCCAAAAACTTTTTCTGTGACCTTCATTAAAAAAATCTATCACTGACTTATTTCTAAAATAATGAAAACTTTCTGCATTAAAAGAAAAATGTCAGTAAATTTGAAAATTTCTTGCTTAACAAAGAAAATGTTTATGCAGTCAAAAATGTACTGCATTAAAAATAAAATACATGACTGGGTCACACGTACTTGCCTTATGTTCAAGACACTGCGGGTTTAAGAAAATTGTATATAAAAACATGGAAATTATGAGAGAAAAATGTAGAAAAGCAAGAAATACGATATCAAAGGGCACGGTAGTGCCCAGCCAAGTTCGCAGCACTACACCCTTTTTACAGGAACAAACTCAGGCGATTTTCAACCCCCCTTTAACTTCAGTACTAATAAAGTCAGGAACTTTGTAGTGTTTGCTGAGCTGATCAAACACAGATGGCTCACCAAATTTCAACTCTTTACCATTAGTAATTCCCGAGATAGGACTTCAAAAATCGCAAAAACCGTAACTGACTGACTCACTGACAGATCATAAAAATTATGGAGCACTTCCCGATATCGTAGATATTTCCCGATATTTTAGAAAGAAAAAAATTGAAAATTTGGAATTTTATATTCAGAAGCGTGGCATCCACCCACATTCTTAAAAATTCTTATAAATTATATGGAGCACTTCCGATTTATTGTAGAAAGATGAAAATTGATAAAGCGGTGGGGTTTGACGTAAATACAAAGATGAAAGTCAGAAATTTATAATTTTCACCTCAAGGGGCGTGGCATTTACCCACTTTTTAAAAATTGTTATCAGTCATATGCACTTCCGATTGCTGTAAAACGATGAAAATTGGTATGCTTGAAGGGCATAATAAAATAAAAATAAAAATTGAGATTTTCCATTCAAGGGGCGTGGCATCCACCCACTTTCTCAGAATTGCTATTATTTTTATGAAGCACTTCGAGTTGTCATAGAATTATTAATATTTGTAGAGCGGAAGGGCTTGATTTTCACCTGACAAAATAAAATCTTTGCAAAAAGGAGTGAAATCACAACAAAAATATAAATGTTATAAAAGAAGCCAAGTTCTTATATGTACAAGTACAAGAAACCTGTGCGTAAAAATTCAGCCAAAAAAAGTAAAAGTAAAGTAATGAGATCTAAAATATATGCCAAGTTTTAAGTTCATGAAGCTTAGTATCAAATATCTGAATTAGAATAATATCGAAACAACTCCAAATTATGACAGAAATTGGTATTAAATTATGAGTGATTAAAATTTGGTGGATTTACTTGGCTAGTTTTCTCTTAATTACTTACTTTATCACAAATTTAAAATGCATGAAAACTTGACCAGTAAACCCACCAAATTTTAATCATTCATCATTAAATACCAATTTCTGACATAATTTGAAGTTGTTTCGATATTATTCTAATTCAGATATTTGATACTAAACTTCATGAACTTAAAACTTGGCATACATTTTAGATCTCATTACTTTTTTTGGCTGACTTTTTTCGCACAGGTTTCTTGTACATATAAGAACTTAGCTTCTTTTTTAACATTTATGTTTTTGTTGTTAAATTAGCTAAAACAACTCTGAAAAAAAATGCTTGATTGAATATAATTCTATGGAAAAAAAAAGTTTAAAATCGTTCGAGCGGTTTTTAAAAAAAATAGTTCTTTAAAAATTTTTAAGGAAAAATTCTGGTATGCAAATGTGAAATATATATTTATGTGCATATAAAAACAAAATTTGAAAAAAAAAATTGTCAACCCATCTTTGAGATATTAAATTTTCTAAAACAAAATTTGAACCTTTTTTAAAAATTCAAAAACTCTGTTTTTGCAGTATGAATTATAATTTAATCTTATCTGAAATTTGTATATAAACAAATTATTTAAATCCGTTAAGGCTATAATGAGAAAATTCATAATATAAAAAACGTCTATGACAGGTACTATTTATAGTTGCTAAGTGTAAAATTTTATTATTTTTATTAGTAGATCGTACTAGTATTATATGGAAAATTTAATCAAAATCGTAGGAGTCGTTTTTGAAAAAATAAAACTATTTTCCTTTGTGGTTTTTTAACTTTTGTATGGAAGGTACCGTTGTTTTTTCATAAATGTTAAATTTTTTTTAATTGAATTTTTTTAAAGAAAAGTTGGGGAGCCGTTTTTGAGAAAAAAACTTTAAATCGTTGAACTACATATGTCAATAATATTTTAGGGCAGCATTCGTGGTATGTTCTAAGAATAACATCGTGTTATAAGTTGATATTTTTCAAAATTTTGTTTTGTCAAGTGCTATTTTTGTGTTCAGTATCCAATGTTCCTATTAATTTTTAATAAAATATGAAAAACTAAATGTAAAATTCTTTCATTGTTTTTGAGAAATTAAAAAAATATGAAAGGTACTCTTTGCCAAAAAAACATAAGAAAACAGACAAGCAATGGGGAAAAGTACCTTCAATTTTTTTTTTATTTCTCAAAAACTTAGAAATATTTTTTCACTTAGTTTTCGGTATATGATTAAGAATTAAAAGTAACATTGGATATTTAACATAAAAATAGCACGCAAAATTTTGAAAATTTTCAACTTAAAAAAAAAAATCATAATCTTTTCAAACATTTTGACTTTAAAACTAAATTTCTCAGAAACTAGATATTCACTGAAACAAACCTGGGCCCTGTTTCATATTAGAGCTAATACTATTAGTTGAAAGAGCAAGTTTAAAAAACTGCAAGGTAAAACCACTGATAGTTCCTTTTTCATAATGAGTGTGACCTTCCCAATGCTATTAGTGATATTAACCAACTAAAAAGTTCAAAAGTCCTTTTTTGTTGGTTGATAATGAGACGCAATTTTATTATAGACTAATAGTATTTGTTTGTACCTTATTATGAAACAGGGCCCTAATCTAAAAAATAAAGAAAAGAAGAGAGTATAAGCTTTCAAAAAAACTATAACACATTATTGCATGTACTTTTATTGATTTTAAATATTTGATATTTGTTTACAAGTCAATTTTTCAGAAATTGCTCCCCCTGCCTCCGAGGGTGGGGGGGGGGGGTAGATAAAGTTTCCCCCTTTACGATTTTATTCTTAGAACATACCCATAAATCATGCCCTTAAATATTATTTACGTTATCGATCTTATCATAAAATTTTCAATTTTTGAAAAATCAAAAATTTAAAAATCGGTGTCCTTAAAAAAGCAAGTGTTCGCCACAGTGCACAAATCAAAGATAGTATTTATATTGCGCTGGTTGTTTAAGTTGAAAGTGTCAGTTATATGAACAAGCTATTCAAGATCCCTTCAAATAACACTAAATAAAAAAAAAAAAACAAATTCAATACGCTCTCGGTAAAAGCAACGAACAAAAATTGGGGTGGTTGCGTTAATTGAGTGTGTTTATTGAAAATCACAAGAAAGTTGAGCCTTGAATTAGAAAATTAGTTGAATAACATTTACAATGCACTTATGATCTACGAGTATACACAATTCTGAGAATTTGCTGTTCAATAACTGCCTTGTTACAGCAAAAGTAAAAAAAAAATATTGACTAAACGAAATAATAGATATTGAAAGGAGTTGCGTTTACTCAGTCACAAATTTTTTAAATGTTGCAATTACTGTGTCATTAATGGTAAAAATTTGTGTGTTGCTTTTACAGAAGTTTTCCTTTTATCGAAAGTTGCTTTTACAGAGGCAACTGTAATCGACATTTGACAAGTATATGGTCCTTCTGACCTGCCATTTTCACCATTTTATTAATTTTTAATTTCAAAAAAACTTTAACTTACTTTGAATGGGGAACCAGTAGTTTCTTTAAATCCTCATAGTATCGGGAATAACTTTCGAAGAAATAAATTTCATAATTGTTATCTACCCTTTCAACCGATATAATATTTCCTATATTATGGTAGTATTGTATTCTGATGTGCAGTCAGGCTAAGACAAGTTATAATTGTTTAAAGACTTTTTGAAGTGAAAGTAAGGGATTGGATATACTCAAAAGGGGAAGATTAAAATCGAGAATTTTGGAAACAAATTACTTTGTGATGTGATAAAACCTCAAATATTGTGGAAGCACAATCTCTTTAACTTGAAGGTTAAGGTTTTTTATCACAAAAAACCTGAACTAATGAAACAATTCTGTTGTCAAATTCAAATGCAGTATATCAAAAACCTTTGAAAAAGTATATAATCTTTCTAAGGATACAGATTAGTATTGTAACAGTGAAGTTACTGTTTGAAAATTCCAATTCTAGATGGCACCCAAACCCTCTATTATTATGGTATATCTATATCTATTGATTCTTTTATTTTCTTAATCATCAGGGATGCACATACAAACATACCCAATCATTTCTAGTGAAAACAAAATCCAATCAATACCTTTAATCCAAATAATGCTATACTTCTCTACTCGTACCTTCAGAAGTATTTTCCTTCTCGTAGTCAATATTGGAAAAGCAAAATCATTTGAATTTCAAAAGGTATAATGTACATAAGCCAGTGGTGGGTGGAATATTTATTAAGATATTTTCTTTCCGTCTCAATTGATATTTTAATTCAATTTCTTGAATTACAATTAGCTTTAAAAGGGTAAATGAATTTAATTAAAATCAAAATTTTAGCTTTGAAACGGCTATTGCTATGGATTCGTAATATTGATACATCAAACAGAAGCCATTTGCTTATGACGTTTAGTACTTTTTTAATAGATGACTAAACTCTTTAAATTAATTTTTTGGAGAGAGAAATGATCTGAAAAGGCATTTACTAACGTGGAAAAGATTAGAAAAGGCGTACGCATAACCGTTAAGAAATTGTATTTTAATAAATCCTTATTAACGGAGCAGCAACTATGATTTCGCGGGTCATTATGAAGCTGAATAGAACGTTATTAAATTTGTGACTAATCCCAGGGCCTAGAACTAGCACCGTTCAAGCACCGTGTTAGTACACAAAAGAGCCAACATTAATTGAGTATCCATATAAGACCATCTTTTTTTTTGTTCGGCCATGGTGTCAAAATTGAAGTTAAGTTATGGAGAATTATCTGAACGTAGAACGCATAGGAATTGTGGACGGTTCAAAAATGGGTTTTTCCGTCACCTGAATGTTTTGCCCAACAGTCAGTGGTCCGATTTATAGAATTTTCAGGTGATTCCACCAATGGGGATAGTTTTCTTCTGATATTTAACTGTCCCAATCGTCTCAAATGTAAACGTTTAATTGTAGTTTAAGGTCTATTACTCGAACTGAAGAATTTCTTGGAAACTGCCAAAGACCTGCAAGTTTCTAATTACATATGTATTTCATGTTGACAAATTTGCGGCTTCTTCGATCTTATAAATGGTCATCACATGTTACTGACCCAGCTATCTGGTCCTGGTTCTCAACTTCATACTATCGATATCTGACTACATGTCAACATCAAACCACAAAATTCCCTATGAACATACATATGTAATCGAAACAGGATTAACTCGTTTTTCAAATCGATTGATGATGAAACTACCGATATATGTAGTTAAATTTCTGCAAAAGGCCTTTTCAAATGTTGAATGAAAATTGAACCTAAAAGACGTGCTGATCTAATCTGCCCCAACAGCAAAAACCTCACAAAATTGTTTACTTCTCTTTGAAGTTTTTTGAGTTTGTTTTCGTTTTTTCTTAAAGCTCACAAAAGAAAAGTACCTTTGCCATAAAATACCACCTCAAATGGTATATTGGTTTTGCAATTAGCATCTAGCCTTGAGCAAAGTTTCTTTTTGATAAATTTTCAATGTCTTTGCGTGTATAAACGATACGATAGTGCTTGAGCATATTGCAAAGCATACTTTGAATGTTTTTTTTTTCTTTCTTTTTGTTAGCTGCAGGCAATAATTTCACTGACAGTTCTCAGAGGAAGATAAGTTAGAAACTCAGGGGGTGTATTTTGTTTGTTTTAAAGGTGAGGTGCCTATAGACTATTTCTAATGCCCCGGAAAGTTATTATTCGGATGAAGAGAAATAAATTGAGTTTTCAAAAAAAAAAATATTTATCTTTCGAGATGTTTGTTGTATTGGTTTTTCTTTCTTAGAGTTCACAAAAGCTCAAAAATACTGAAAACTTATAACTATCGGATATCTGCTATGAAGGATTATAGGTAAACTATAAAGTATAAACACTGTTTGAAATATACATAAGTCGTCTTCTTTAAAATAATATTTTACTGACACAGTAAGCATATTGCAGGTAGAATGCTGCGCAAATTTCAAAAATCATTTGGCAGAAAAATAAAATAAAATAATTTTAATGGACGGTACTCAGACAAGATTCATGTGAACAACTCATTTCGACATTTCTGTTTCTATCTCACTCTCATTTCTTGGAAAGAGAGAGATGGATAAGTGAGGCAGAAATTTTTAAATTGTTTGAAAATTTGTGCCTCACGGGTTGCTTCACGTGAACCTTGTCTGAACACCGTCTTTCAATGATGAAAATTGTCACCTGTCAATTTTGTTGCGAAAAAGGGCCTAGTGACAACAACTGTCAGTCATTCCTGATGCTCGGAATGTGTGTTAAGGTGATGCCAGGTGATGGTCACTGCCACATCACCTGGTATATTAACGCTGTAGCCCTAACAGCAATTGGCAGAGACACTCAGAGGCAATAGCAAGAAGACCAAGATTCCTAACAGGTGCTCTAGCTGATCCAAACATACATATATCGCAACTAAACCGTTTAACTGATGGAAGCAGCGTTGTTAAACGATGATATGTTTATATACGACAAGTAGGACCAAGTACAGAATGTTTTATGGAAACCGGTTCCGCAACAGTTCTGCGTCAGACATGATCAAGAGATCTCTGGATATCCCAAGACCTGTGGGACAAAATAACACAACGAAGATCATTGGAAGTGAGAATTATTGCTGAAAATGTCGGACATCGAAAAGTTACTCTGCAGAACGAGTATAGAAAACTAATAAAATAGTACAGCAGCACTGTGTGAGACGTGACAAAATGGCAATGATGAACAAGCATGCGGAAAATGCGGCACATGGGGGAGAGCTGTACACCACAGCCTGTCCTGTGTTAGCGGCAATCTTTTGGTGACAATGGAAGATCAGCTACGAAAATGGGCGAAGCACTTCTGTGTACAGCTCAACGACGAAACAAGAATTTGTACAAACATTTGCAAATGGTTCAAATGCGCAGATTTTTTAGGGGCATTGACACTAGCCCACCAATATCTTCAGAACTTAAGCTTGCGATATTTCTCTTTAAAACAAACACAGCAGCTGAACTTGATGTGATATAGATCTTGAAGGTGAATACTGAAATAACAGCTGCAATTTTGCTTCCACTAGTTCAGGAAAAGAAAATTGCAATAACTGGCGTAGTTTAACCGTTCTGTTTGTGTTCTCGAAATTAATGGCAACTGTTGTTCTCGAGTGGATAAGAGAACAGAAAGGATATAGTCATCACTCAAGAGGCACAACATTGGATTTTGCATTGGCAGCTCCTGTATCGATCATATTAACACCCTGTGAATAATTCTTGAACATTCAACTGAGTATATCAGTGGCCCCTATACGCTATACCCCATGTTTATTGATTTTGAGAAGGTATTGCGAATGAATCTGGCGATCACTTATCATGAGAGGTATCCCTGAGGAGATAATTGCTATTATTAAGGAGTCATACAACAACGCAAGGTGCTGCGTGCTGCTTAATGGACATCTTTCCAATTCATTCGAGGTGCATGAAGGAGTAAGGCTAGGAGATGTACTGTCACCAATTCTGTTTTTATCAGCAATCGACGATTACAAATGAGAGAAATGGCAAACAAGGATCAAATGTGCCAATTGCTGAAAGGGAACGGGGAGCTGGCTGGCTAAAGGATTAACGTCAAAAGGACTAAAATGCTGCAGAAAAGTAGCAATACACAACAGCATATTATTCTAAGGCAGGAAGCTATTGAGAAGGTGACGCAATTCAACTTTCTAGGCAGTATTGCATCAACTGTGGGTTGAACAGACTTTGATGTTGTCAATAGGATTGGAATGTTTTCAGCGGTTTGGAACTCTAGCATAATAACGCTACGCACCAGGCTGAAACCCTTTGAGTCCAACGTAAAATCCATCCTTGTGAAACCTGGAAATGCTCAGCTGACATCTCGAGCAGACTACAGGCTTTTATCAACCGTTTTTTTCGATACATTCTAAGGATTCGTTAGTTACAAACCATTCTAAGTTATGTTGAGCTGTGGAATAGAACTCCTCACAGAAGAATGAATCTTTATATCAGGCAACGAAAATGTAAATGGATTGGTCATACTTTGAGAAAACCAAACGACAACAGAGCGAAGCAGTACTCCCTGTAGAATCCTCAGGGTGTAAGGTGAGTTGGAAGACCAAGAAACATGTGATGGTCAACTGTACTTAACGAAGCTACGTCTATTAATACTCAAACGGGGACACAGCTAAAACACCATGCCTTAAGGCTCGAACTGGAATAGATGTAGGGAATCTGTTGCTTCCCTAATGCCTCAGGAGGAGTTTAAGTATTGCTGCGAAGACTGCAGTGACCAGACCATATATAATTTGTATGTAGTTCAAAACATAATATCATCTAGCTGCATCAAGGTATGGCAAGGTGTGTCATGCTGCAATGAGCTCTGTTTTCTAAACGGCTGATTCCTTGCGCTTTTATAGCCGGTTACCTTCCTGGCCACGGAAACTCCTCCTTTTCCGAAGAAAGTCGTCCTTTTCCACGGAAACTTATGTTGTATGAAAAACTGTCAATTGATGAATTGGAAGAAGCTGGTAGAATCACAGTAAAACTGGGTAAAAATCTTAATAAAACTGGTAAAAATTTCGGATTGATCCGGTAAATATCTCAGTATAACTGGTACAAATCTCAGATGAGTCCGTTAAAAATCTCAGTAAAACTGATTAATATTGTAGACAAATCCAAAAAAATGACAGTAATACTGGTAAAATTTTCAGTACAACTGGTAAAATCGCTGACGAATCCGGTAAAATCACAGTAAAACTGCTAAAAATTTGAGTACAATTGGTTAAAATCTCTGTACAACTGGTAAAAATCTCAGACAATTCCGGTAAGTTGGGCACTTGCACACCATACCAAGACCTCTTACCACTGGTGGGGGAGTCATTCTTTATTGGCCCAGTTGAGCTGTGGTATCGTTTCCGATAGTTTCGACATTGATCTTGCAGTTTGTATGGCGTTCTCTTATAGCACTTTTCGGCTGAACCATGCGTGAATTGTAAAGCTGCAAAATGTACTTTTCTTAGAAGTTATCCCTCGTTCTTCCACTTTATCAACTTGTAGTGAAAATTATTTTCGTCCACGTAGTAGGTGGATGCGGGGGAAGGGATTTTTCCTATTTATATTTCGTAGTATTCTCATTGCCCAAGGGCCTAGGTGAATGGCAGAAGGTTGAATGGCGGATACCATCTTGCTCCGCTCACCATTCAGGTCCAAGGCCATCATTGTTATTAGCGACGTGGAGGCAGCAAGAGGATCATCGCTCTTGTATTTGCTTTTCGAATAAAATTCACTATCGATGTTCTTGATCGTTCGCCCATTTGCTGCTCTCAGTGAATTTCTTCCTTCTTCGTATGTATATTCTTACGTAATTCCACCACACCTACGTCTTGTTTTTGTTGTCTTTCGGTCAGTATGGGAATTTCTGTCTGTTTCGGTGCTGATAATTCATTTGGTAACCATTGGTATCATTTTATGGATGCATGCGGTTGGATGGATGGTATTTTCTACTTTTCAGGCACGTGGGGGTATTAATGCAGTTAAATATATGGGGTAGGAATTTAGGCTTTGTTATGTTGGTTTTGTTAAGTTGGTGCGGTACATGGAATGGTTGTAAGGATTGGGAAAGGTTCGTAGGTAGGGGGATGGTATTGTAATGCTTCACTACAAGTCCGAAAGGCTAGATGAGAGCACTTATTTATGACAATATAGACTTTTTGATAATTCTTCAGTTCCTTGCAGGAAGTAGTGCCTCGGAAAAAACATTTATTTTTTAAGGTGGCAGTGGCTTGGAATCACACCCAGACCTTCAGCATGACAGTCCAACGCACTAACCTTAATGCCACGAGGTACTACTACTAGTTTTTGTAAGTTGATTTGATTTTCCTTTTTTATTAAATTGATTTCGGAACAGTAATTTAAGACATTGATTTCGAAAAACTTTATGGGGAAGCTTAATTTCTTCTGGAGTTCCTCAGGGTAGCCACTTTGAACGACTTCTTTTTATCTTAGCTTTCAACAATGTATCCGTCTGCCTTAGTTCTTAATAGTATTTTTTTTTTTTTGCGAAGTATACGAGCATTTAAAGAAGCATTAAACCTGTCAGTGATTTTCAAGCAATAATTAAATAACCTGCAATATTACCAAGACAATTTATTTTTACAACTCATACTGAATACAATTAAGAACACAAAATCGTGTGTCTAATGTATGTTTTTCTGTTTCTTATTAAACTATGTACATAAGACCAAAGTTGTTTGATTGACACTGAACTGAAAGTTAAATACATTTATGTAGGTGCACATACATTTAAATTTCTCTATACGCAAACTTAAAACTTTTTGAGGCATACATAAGTACATAATGTTGTTAGAATACCAAAACTAAAAAGATTTACTCAAGAATCTATTTCCATTAAAATTTGCTCTTGTGGTCCTTATAGAACTTTGTAATAATTAACGTTGGATTACTTAGAAATAACCTGTTAATATACACATCTAACCTGAGAAATTTCACGCAACTCTAACCAAATTTATTAACCAGAAGCACTCTCTTACATGTACCTAGCTAACTTAGCTATCAATTCTGTATAAAATTACCGTCACATTATTGAAAATTGTTCTCGATTAAAACTTTTATACGTTACAACATTACATAGGTAATGCCATCATCATATTTCCCTCACACCCTTCAAACTATTTTACGACAACGATGAAACGACACGAAAAAAATGTCACTCGCATGCTCTTTAACAAGCGACTCTGACATCAGTGAGGTAAAGTTCAAGTTAAGTGGGTTGGGTTAATCCGTAAAGCATAGAACAGACACAGGCACCAATATACGACGACGACGTACGCCCGCCCATGGGTGAAGAAGTATCCGATTAACATGAAATGAATCGAGCCGTTATTAAACTTCCCAAACATCAGATATTATGTCTTGAACAGCTTCCATACCCACATCCCCATCCATATCATTCGCTCGTATATACATTAAGTGAACCACCAAGAGCCGATTACGATTTCCTGTGGGGCAGAAAACTCATTTGTGGAAACCATGTGACTGACTTGTTTCTACAAATCAACACACATGCTAGACTGCCACTGAACGCACTCTTTGTAACAAATCCATTCTCTAATTGTATGTTGAATGCTGAATGCTATGCCAACAAAATAATAGAAAAACATACCACACTCATTGCTACTCACTCAAGTTATATTTAGAAGGATAAATACCAGGCAGAGCTTAGGCACAGGGGTGGCAAGAATAAGAATTGTGTGATTCTCTGGATCTCTATAGCCCAAAAAACGAAAGCGAAAAGATTTATGAATGAAAATTTCAATTAAACGGTAACGTGAGCTCGGCCAAATCCCCCAGTCCCACCTCTTCCCCCCTCCCCACACGCTAAAAATCTCAATTAAGACTTGAATGGAAAGCTGTTAATTAAATACGTTCAATGGCAGCATTCAGAGAAATTGCGAATAAGCTGAACGGTGCCAATGTACGCTGCTGTGTGGTTTGCTGTGGCTTAATGTGATGGAAAACTTTAGCAAAACTGGCAATGAATGAACGTAAAAGTTTTTCTGTTGCAGTTTCCGTTTCTCATCCTCTACACACATATTGTCACGTACATACATTCATACATACGCTTGAATGTGAACGTACTCTATAGAGTGTGTAGAGTGTGGTACCTTACCGCAGCATCAGAATCAGAAGCATAAGCAAGTTGCCTGTGTGTTGTGGCAAATAAATTACTGTTGAAGAGAATCTAAATCGGAATAATTTCGATACTACGGGAGTGAATTCAGCCACGCAAATTTGGTTATTATTAACAGGCGAATGATAAACGTTCTTAAAAGTTCCTCGACTCCGTGGCATGTTGAAAGAATGATGGAAATGGCAGAGAGTGAGAGTGTCGCATGGCATCTAACGGTATAAAGTGAATTGATAGTTATTTTGGTGCATGTGTTGTAGGTTTTAATTGGAACCTGTGAAGTCGTAAATACAAAGCTAGCAAAGGAGTACCGTATATTCATTCCTAGTTACCCATCGTTCTTGCAGAGTTCGAATTCATCCTTTCTAGGAAGCAACAGGATAGAAAAAAGGAAATTCGATTTGTCAATTTGACAGTTAATTGGAACGTTTTATGACTTTTGATGTTTTGCTCGTTTTTGAATTAATGTTATTGGTCGAAAGATTAATGTTCTATTCTAACGACATCCACTTTATGCCACTAGTTGTTCTTGTTGTTGTCATTCGTTTTCTTTTTTTTTAATTTTAAAACTCAAAGACGTAAAAGAAAAGACCTTTTGAATTTTCAATGAGTTAGTTTTATGATAGATACGTGGTTGTTAGAGGAAGTTTTTGATTAATTAATTTTTAATGGGATACTTTGGTTCTTTATTGCTAAATGTGTTGACAGGTTTCTATTGTCATCATTCATTCATACCTATTGTTTGCACAACATTTGGCTTTAAAGTATTTTTTTTCTTTTTTTGCAATCTTTATGACACATTTGAATTTAATAGGAGCTTAATCATGCTACATGCTGTGAAATTGGTCTTTGATGTTAAAAGTCGTGAACTTTTTAATGGTTTGTTGTTGTTGACAAGGACATATTTCTGTTATTAAACAAAAGATTTATAAGATTGTGAGATATTATTTTCATTCAAAATGTTAATGCAACGTTAAAGTAACTTTGTGTTGTAGTTGTGTTTTGTGAATCATAGTTTAGGATGTAAAGATTGGTTTCAGATTGACAATAAAACAGAATAATTGAGTACATTTTTTAACTAAGCTTAGATACAGTAAAAGTAGTTACTGACGGAGAAAAATATTATAAAATAATAATGAGCGGAGTGCGTGAATTTCTTTTATTAATATTGGTGAATTAGGTTATAAACGCTTTAAATATGCAGAAATGTCTTTTGTATAAGAAAGTATTAAAATACTGAAATAAATCAGCCAAGTAGAAGACTTAGCATTAAGGATTGGACTTGTTGAATTGATGATTCAAAAAAGCTTTTTATGGCATCTAGTCCCTTAGGCCCCGGGCAAAAAAAAGTTCCAGCTTAATGATTAGGGATTCTAATCTTGTTGGATATAGTTTACAGCGGTTTTTTTGTAAAAAAAAATCCACGTTAGTTGAACTGAACTTAATACAAATTACTTATGACTGGGCCCTCACTATGTCCAAGTGAGTAAGCCAGACGAAACGCCAATTCGTAGGACTAAAGGCCACAAATTATATCAAACGAGGAATTGTGGCGCAGGACAAGTCAAGAGCGGCTGGACGTTGACACAAGAAATTGAATTGGTCACACACTGAGGAAACCAAACGATGAAATTGCAAAGCAGTTGTTTGAATGGAATCCTCAGGGTGCACGGCGGGTTGGAAGACCAAGAACAACATGGAAATCAACAGTGCAAGCAGAAGCAGACTCCCAAAGAAAGACGTGGCCACAGTTAAAATATATAGCTGCAGATCGTGAAGGATGGAAACTACTTTTTGGCGCCCTATGCCTATGCCCCAATCGGGGTTATAGGACTTGATGATGATGAAAGGCCATAAAAAGCTATTTTGAATCAGAAATGTCTTTTTTTCAAAATACTTACCCGTTTAGAACAAGTTTTCCTATTACAGATCATCGAATATAGTCACTGTGGTGCTAAGCACTTTCTGAAGTGTGCATACAATTTTTTTGACAGAAGCTCACAGATACTAAAGGAAGGTAAATAAAGGAAATATGCATAGGCGTCCGAAAGCTTGACAGATGGGGACGAACTGTATTTTTAGTAAAAAAGTGTATTGCAATCCAAATATTACCCAATTGACTTAAAATCACCCTTTTCCGAAGCAGTAAGGAAACTCAAAAATTTCGGACTTTGTAGAGTGTTTTTAATCCATGCGAATTGTATTGTTCCTCATCAAATGCATGCTTCAGGAGACCCTCAACAGGCAGAGGCAGTTGCACTGCAGCGAAGTGCAGAAACATTTTTCTGAAACTCCCAGATGGATCTACCATAGCTGCCAAACGGAACGTAAAGTATCTGGGAATCCACTTCAATGAGTTGCTTAGGTTCAACCCGCACTCAAGAAGTGTGCTCAAAAGAGCCAGCTGGGTATTCCACCGTTTACATCCCCTGATGAGAAAAAGAACTGGACTAAGTCAACACACGAAAATACTGATGTACAAGCAACTCCTGTGGCCAGTCATAGCCTATTGCTTCCCAGTCTGGTTCTCAATTTCCAAGACAGCCATGAAGGAACTTCAAGTGTTTGAAAGAAAAATACTTAGAATTTGCACCGGACTACACTTTGACCGCCAACGACGGAAACACTACAGGAATGAGCACCTCTACACAGAAGCGAACATAATCCCTCTGGACAGGTACCTAGTGCTCTCTACAAAGAAGCTAATAGAAAACATCCACAGTCATCCAAATCAGCTGATGAGAAGTATGTCCACCGTGCAACGACAACCCGATCCGAGGTACCTCAGTGTGATGGAAACCCTGGACGACAACATTATCCCCATAGACAACGAGGAAGCAGTTTCCTTCTACGCTGACACAGGGTCAGCCTACTACCGTGGCTAAATGCCAAACCTTCTAACAATCCACTCCAAAATCGCCACTAGACAACCGGGATGGAACACCCCGAGAATGAGAAAGTCAACCGACGCTTAAGTAAATTTTGACATGTATTTTATATAATTATAAAATTTTAAACCTTAGACATAGTATAAAGTTAGGCCCCCTATGTGCCAACAAATGTAAATTTTTTTCAATGTATCTTATTAGTTGTAAGCCAAATAATTGTATATATTATGTTCAATAAAACAAATTGAATTGAATTATGTCATCAAATGCATGTGGAAGACAACTCGGGTTAGATTTTAATTAAATTTCAAATATTTTGTTGGTAAAACATTGTTTTCCTAAAGTGGCCTCAAGGTCAATAGTCAATTGTAGTCTATTTTTTCACTCAATAGATAATAATCAATTATATTAACTTTGAGCCCACTTTAGAAAACCCATTTTATATAAATACAGAAAGGTCACGAAGACAGGAAATCTGTATTATTCGGTTTGGTGAGGTCCGTCGAGCAGAATGGATATGTTAGTGTGCAGGCAGTCGTAGAACAGTCGTCGAAATAGGCAAACGTTTCTGGACGAACCCAGACTACTGTAGGTTCAAAAAAACAGTTCTTTCAGCCCAAGTCGATGGTTAACCGTGTATGGATATATGTATGCCGAAACCGAACCGAAATATTTTCAAACAAACCGAATCGAATAATTGTCTTTCGGTCCATGCCCAAGGTAACTCAGTTTGAGTTACAAAGTACTCAGTTTGAGACAAATTTAAACCACTTCTACTCGGTTTGTGCTTAACTCGGTTTGACTCGGTTTAATATACCGAGGAGAATATGGGCCGATTGGCTGGTTTATACTATACTGGGAAAGATAGAACGTGGGGGTCAAATTTTGTTTGTAAATTTTAACAAAAATCACTGGACCACGCTATGTGCCGTGCATGTTTTGCACACTCGTCAGTGACGGCCCGGAAATATTCAATACCTCGCTAGTGCTCTCTTCTGTAAAAAAAAAACAACAAAATATTATCTGAGGGAATACATTTGGACCAGGATTGGGAATGCTGAATGAAAAAAGCGAAGTAAATTGCTCGAAGAACGAACTAGTTTTGCCAAAAGTTCGTCACACAACGAAATTAGACAAACAACTGATTTATTTTTATCAAACGGATAAAAGGTGGATTGAAAACGAACCGAAGATAGATCCCCATCCGCTACCTTTCCCCTCCCTGCTCCCTGAGATCCGAGTGAGATGATGCGGCTTGCCGTTTCAACACCCTTCAAATCTAACCTAACCTAGATCAGAAATAGATCGAAGGGAGATCGAGGAAGGATCGACGATGTATCGAAAACGGACCAAGGATGACTCACATCAGAAATGGTTCAAAGAAGGATTGAAGAAGGATCAAAGACGTATCTAGGTCAGATCGAAAACGCATCAAAGACATTCCAAAAAAATATCAAAAAGGGATCGGAGAAGGGTCGAATATATATCGCAACCGAACCAGAAACGAGTCGAAGAAGAATCATAGAAGTATTGAAGACGGATTGATTGATCGTAGTTGGAACGAAAGAGGATCAAAGACGGATGAAAGTCAGATCAAAGACTTGTCGATCACGGATCGGAGATGGATCGAAAAATCATCGAAGATAGAATGAAACAAGCTCCAATAGGTTCAAAGATGGATCAAATACAGATCGGAAATGGATCTGAGGGTAGTCAAAGACGAATCAAAATGCATCTAAGACGAGTTCATGCTGGATCAAAGATGGATCAAAAACGCATCTATGGTGGATCGAAGACAGACTTAAGATGGATCAAGGATGGATTTTAAAATGTTTACTGGTTCTGATATTAATTTTCTTTTTAAAGTGTTTTTTTTTTTAACAGACATTCAAAACTGTAAACTGTGTTTAAATATTAGCCCCATTTTATAAAATCTTTGTAGGTCAAATATTGCTTTTATTATCCTCGAATTTTCTATTTTTTGTCACATTCATTTTCTAGAAATTTTATATTTCAAGACTTGAAAAGTTTACTTTAGCAATATTCTAAAAAATAATAGGAAGGTCTTTTCGTTTAATCCCGAGAAATTCCCGTCACTTGTTTGAGGTCATTTTGCACTATTGTTTTTCGGGATGAATTACTGTAGCGAATACTACCAAAATACTGAGTACTGGCAAAAATGGGTGTAAAAAGTTAGCTTGATTAAGGCCACTACAAATATTTCTTTGTAAAAGTTAAAATTGTACATTTTTTTAACAAAAGCTTAAAATATTTGACAAAAGGAAAAATTATATTTCATTTTAAATTTCGATTAAAAATGGGTTCTGGGAACTTTTTGAAGTTATCAGAAATAGCACCGACAGTAAGAAAACTGGTACTTATAGGTCGAGAAATGGCTAGGAGGCTTTATAGAAGAAAAACTGCTGTTAACAACTATCTTGCAGATACCAAAAACAAGAAAAAAAAAGAAGAAAAGGATGCAGGGCCGAAGCAACGACATCTCAAGAAAGGCGGTTAATTCTGCGACAAGTATCAAAGTCTACTCCTTAGGCCAAGAGCTGGGTACTTTTTTTCAGCAATTGATTACTGAACTGATTTTCTTGATAGAATATGTTCAGAGGTGTCCCCCGAATGTAAATCCAAGTAGGCGGGATGGGAGCCACCATCTTGGGAAACGCGTACAAATATAAGAGAAATTTTTTAAAGTTAATACTCCATTATCTTTTATTTGTTTTTCTAAATCAAGTTGTTGTTGTGAAAAGTTTTTGAGAAATTAAATATGTGTACAGGTACTACTATAAAAACCTTTCCCTTTTTACCAAATTCAAAATGTAAATGCCTTTAAATACCCCGAATTACATGCTTAAATTATTCAATGTCCTTTAGGAGTATTTTTATATAAATTATGTATGTATCTCATCCATTACTTCTTTGGGGGATTATTTTTTTTTCTAATTTTCTGCTTAAAATATTTTACAAAATTGCTATTTCTAAAGGATCCCTGAACGCATTTATCAAACAAATAAAATTCATCAAATCAGCTTTTTTATATTCAGAGAATTCTTTTTCGTGTGTGTGCTGGCTGTTCCTTATTTTCTGAGAAAAAATAAGCAACATTGTAATGTATTTTTTGTCAGCTTCCTTTATTTATTTGTATAAAGAGCTGGCTTTTAAGAAGAAAAAAAAAATGAAATGCTTTCGGATATGATTAGTAGAATCCCGCATATATACTTACTTAAGAGGAATATAACGTTCTATGTTCATCTATCAAACCCTTTGACGTTAATATGCTCCCAAAAAAAAGTAAGCCAAGTCAGTACTTTGAGGGTTTTCAAATGAATTCGAAAAAAGAATACATAATTTCAACCCAATCCATCTATCATTCGTATTTTTGTGATGGTCCTTGAAATATCTCTCTTCCTTCCCTCTCGATTCTCGATCCCACCCCATCATCGACTACTCAATTAAGCTTTTTTGTGGTCTCTTTGTTATGCAAAAACCCTTTTATCGCATACACAATCATATTTATTTATACACGTATCCGTACTCCATAAGGACCTTATGAAAACACTGTCTATTGTTCAAAACACACATTCCGATATGTTTCAACAATAGAACAAGCCTCTTCCTCCCCCTCCTCCTGCCCCTATTCAAATTATATGGGATTGTACTTTGAGAAGTACAAATAGGTCTGCCTCTGGAAATCAGGATCAAGAACAACATTTGACAAACGAACAACGAACCATCTGGCATCTCTGGACTCACTCGATGAACGGGCCGGGGTACATCATCGTAAAAGCACTTCATTGTAACTTTCTGTTAGATATGTATTTTTTGTTTGTTGTTGCTTTCTGTTGAACTTCACAAAACGATTGTGTGTCAGCATTGACCCGGAGAACTATTCTTTACTTTTGGAATTCTCTGCCTCATGTCGAATTCAAAGCGGATCTAAGTTTTCTCGTTGGAATTGGAATGCCGAGTCCCAGTTCAATATATTTATAACACAAAAGTTTGCTTTTCTATTCATTACGACACAGTTGGACATGAATCCTTAAATTCCATGTTTACCCGAATTGAATGTTGAATGTAAGGACTTGACTGACTCTAAGGATTACTTTTATTTTATTTTATTTTATTTTATGTATTTTATTTTATTCAGGAGCCAGCAGCCCGTAATTGGTAATCAGAAATTCCATTCACTTGCTGATTGATTTATTTTAAGCTGTTTATTCGCTGACGCCTGCTTTATCCTTGGACAAGAGAGAGAGAGTGAATTTTAGCAAAATGTGGTGTATATTTCAATTGAGCTCTGTAGGACCATTGAGAACGGGTCACGGAAAGCAGATTGTTGTTTAATAAAAACAAATAGAAACTAATTAAGAGTGACAGGTGACATCGGGTTGGGTATTTGTGGTTGTCGTTTGCTTTTATTGATTGAGAGTGAGAAATATTTTGTAGGCAAAACCATAAATCGGTACAAATTTATTTCTACCAGACCCAAAAATAGAGTTTTGTTTTATTATTCTTGTCTTTTTATTTGTTGTTGTATTATATCTCTGCAAAAAACAAAACAACAAATTCAATGCTATGAGGTTTATTTTCAGCTTTTTTGACTTATCAACAAAATTTGTTGTTTTATTTGAAAGGATACCCACAACATTTTTTTTTACATTCGTTCAGAAGTTAGATGAACTTTTGAAAAGGTTGCTTAGTTTGATGAGTCAGTTGACCTTTTTTCATATTTTTTATATCCCGGTGTATAGGATCTTTTTGTTTTATTTTTCTTTTTATGGGAACACTTTCAACACCCCCATATAAATTTTGTTATTTGATTTATTTTGTATTTATCAAGTGAAAAAAACTATACAAAGCAGGACATAAAGGTGACAAAGGGTTGTGATTGAAAGTTTTTTTTTTTTTTGTGATTGAACTTCCCGTTGAAGTTTTTTACTTCCGTCTATAGTAACTGCTGCAGAACAAGTTTTGGACTCGTAAGAAAATTGAATTAGTGATTTGAGCCAAACATGGCCGTACCCAGGTAGAATTGAGGCGCTTAGGTAGTAAGTGTTCGTGACTTTTCGTCTAGTTTCGTTCGATTTTACCTACGTAAGTAAAGTGCGCGCCCGAGCTCAACTGACATTACAGCCAAAGCAATTTTTTTACAAAAATGCTAATTTTAATTTTGTATTTCGTCATTCAAATGTATGGGAAGTAGGTACCACTATTTTTTAAATCCCTAAGGAATCACCTAAAATACTTAGCTTCAAAAATTTGAAGAAAATCACTTCAGTAGTTAAGGTTGCTGGTCAAACGGCAAGATACAGACCAATAGAATTAACGGACCCATTTTAGTTTTCAATGTATTTTAATTGGAAACGGCTGGACTCGAATTAAAAATGAGACTTTCTCCAGTTTTATAGCCCAACGGAAAAACCATTACACCAAGGAGTATGTTACTTACTTAACTATCTTAAGGTGGTGCTACAGTCTGGGATCGGGATGGACCAGAGGCTCAACAACTCAACTCAACAACTGACTCGGTCTCTAGCTAGCTGTCTCTATTTTCACATGCCAAGTTGGTTCAAGTACTCTTCCACTTGTGTGCGGCACCTATTACGTTGTCCTCCTCTACTGCACCGCACCGTCCCACGGGGTCAGATTCAAAGACTTTCCGGGCCGGAGCATTGATGTCTATTCGCTATAGGTGACCCAGCCACTTCAGTCGTTGACTTTTGACTTTTTGGCTACGTCGTCGGTGTTACTGTACCTCGGTGGAGCCTAGGTTAATAAAGCCTCTGACCACCTCCACATTAAAGCTATCTTTAGTCACGTTTTGTCCGAGAAGTCGTTGTTGGGTATCCTTTGCCTTTCTTGTTGATAGTATATACTTAATCCTGTCTTCATTCACCGCTAAACCCATCTTCTAGGCTTCCTTCTCAAACTCACGAAAGCCCTCACTGACATCAAGCTTTTTTCGTCCGATTATGACAATATCGCTGGAGTAAGCGAGTGTTGACGTGAGAGTTTTACACTTTTATTTCAAGAACGCTGTTGAGAAGCCGCATGATAGCACGTTGCCTTGCCTTAAACCTTTCTTGACATCAAAGGTATCGGTGAGGTCTTTTCCGACCTTGATTAAACAGCGTTCATTCTCCATCGTCATCCTGCACAAATGGACGAGTTTGAGAGTAATGCACAAACTAGGCATTGATCTACATAGCTCGTCTGTATAGATGCTGTCATACACCGCCTTGAAATCGATGTAAAGGTGGCGGGTATCGATTTGAAACTCCTGGGTTCTTTACAAGATCTGCCGTAGTACGAATATATGGTCGATGGTGGACTTCTCTGGCCTAAAGCCATACTGATATGGACCTATCAGGTTGTTGGCTAATGGCTTCAGATGTTCACAAAGTACGGCAGAGAAGATCTTGTAGGTGATACTAAGAAGACTGATGCCTCTGTAGTTGGTGCAGTCCAGAGGATCACCTTTTTTTGAGGATCGGGCAAACAATGCTGAGGTTCCATTCATCGGGCATGCTTTCCACCGACCATATTTTACAGATGAGCTAGTGCATACTCTTTACCAATTCATCGCAAGCCAATTTGAATAGCTCAGCTGCAAGGCCATCAGCTTGAACAGCTTTATTGGACTTAAGTTTAGATAAGTAGGCTATCTTCCCTTCGTTGAGATCAGGTGGACGGAATTGTTGGTCTACATGCGTCGTTCGTCATCATCATTATAACGGGTGATTTTTTAAGAGGTTTAGAACTTTAAAAAAAAAAAAACACAAAAAATTCGAAAAAATGAATGAAATATTTATTTGAATCGATAGTTTGAACCTTGCAATTTAATGTTTAAAGATAATTTCATGCAAATGTTGACCGCGGCTGCGTCTCAGGTAGCCCATCCGCTGAGTCCAATTTTGGCATACTCTTTCACACATATCGGCCGGTATCTCACGAATGAATGCATGGATGTTGGCTTCCAGTGCGTCAATCGAAGCGGGCTTGTCCCTATAGACATTAGCCTTGACATACCCCCACAAAAAATAATCTAATGGTGTCAAATCGCACGATCTAGGCGGCCAATTGACCGGCCCGAAACGTGAAATTAACTGTTCACCAAACTCGCCTCGCAATTGCGCCATTGTTTCGCGTGCTGTGTGGCATGTGGCACCGTCTTGTTGAAACCACATATCATGCAAGTCAAGAACTTCCATTTCGGGCAAAAAAAAGTTTGTTATCATCGCTCGGTAGCGTTCACCATTGACAGTAACTGCTGGGAACGGCGCCGAATCGACATTTCGCGGTCTTCTGTCACACTAGCTGATACGGCCGCAATATTTTCTTCACTACGCACAGTACGTAAACGTGTTGGTGGTTTAATGTCCAACAAAGTAAATTTGGTGCGAAATTTGGTCACAATCTTCCGAATAGACTGCTCAGAAGGTCGAGAATGCCGACCATAAAATGGAAGCAGCGCGCGATGAACATTTCGAACCGAGCACGAATTTTGATAGTAAAATTCAATAATTTGCAAGCGTTGTTCATTTGTAAGACGATCCATGGTTAAATTGCAAACCAAACTGAAGCTGTTTGACAGTGACACAAGGTACTAAACACACGTCAGCTGTCAAAACCAGTGTTGCCAAAACCAAACCAGCTAAAAAATCACCCTTTACAATTTGCAGAAATGATTTTTCCGTGTCCTCAGCACAGTAACCGATTCTACTACGTTACGACGATCTACTACCCTTGATTATCCTAGCAGTCTTCGGTTTTGGCCTTGTTACCTTGGCAGGTTTTTTTTTTTTGTTTTTTGGTAAACTTCCGAACTTCATTCCTTCTATTTCCTCCATCACGTGTTTCTCATGCTTCTTCATTTTCCTTCTGAAAAGCCGGTACTCCTTTCTCCTCTTCTGCTCTTAGAGCTCGAAAGCAGCTTCGGTCCTTCGGTAGCGCCTTTTGTTTGACTGCATGTGTTTGTTAGTATTATACGTCGATCCAGGGGTTTCGTTGTGATGGTCCTGCAATGCCCAGAGCGGCAGAGGCAGCATCTGTGATGGCTTCTTGATAGCAATTCTTCCACTGGTTCTCGATGCTTGAAGTTAACAGCTTAGGACTATTTCAGAGGGGATTCGAAAGGATTCGATAGGAGAAGGAACTGGCGATTTCTTGTGACTGTAGTCGTCCGACATAAAATTTCTTCACAGTATTTCCCTGTTTTTGCTTTAGTCTGGATATTCGTAGCATTACCGTGGCTGCTACAAGGTAGTGGTCTAAGTCATCGTTGGCTCCACAGAACGTTCGCTTATCCTTGATACTGGAGGAGTACCTTGCACCGATTCCATTGTGGTCAGTCTGGTTGGTGGTTGATTGACCAGGATATCGCCATGTTCCCCTGTGTATATCGAGGCGTACAAGCTGCGCACTGTCTACCACAATGTTTCGCTCCGCAGTAAAGTAGATTAACCTGAATCCGTTATCGGAGTAAGCCACCAAAAACGTCTTCTCTTCCATGTTTCGCATTTCAACCACCCAAGGCATTACTCATATGTCTTGTCCAGGAGCTCGTAGAACTTGGCCTTGGTGTTATCACCCCTCTCCTCTGTGGGGCATGGTCGCATATGAGGCTAATGTTGGAGAACTTAGACCTGATCCAAATTGTCGTGAGGCTTGTTCACATATAGTTGAAACTCAAAACTTCTTGCCTAAGTTTGCCTCTAACGACGAATCTACGCCCAAAAGACACTGCCTTTGTTGGCGGTAACAGTCCCCGTTGCAGTCTTTCATTTTTCTTGTGTCCGGCTTATCCCATTCTTTTTGAGACGCAGCGGGATGTCTGCTTAATGTACGGCTGCACGTGGTCTGAGAAGAGACAGAACATACCACGTGCAGATCCTAGTTTCGTTCTTTTTGTTTTGTTTGCTAATTCCGTCAGTAGTAAATCCGTCCGTAACCGAGGCTTATTGTTGCTTCACCACTTAATAGCCTTACGTGCCCGGGAAGCCGGAATAGCCACTCTTTATAGACCTAAGCTCCGAATACATCGTAGTAAGGTATTCCCATATAAGATGTTCACTAAGAACTTCAACTTGACTCAAACTGTAGACGCCACCATTGATTCCATTGGGGATATTCTTCTACTATCACCTTGATGAAAGGGGAAGTGCCTCCCCCCCTCTTTTTTTACTAACCCAACTGCCCATCACAGGGATTGAAACCCCACAGATTTAAAGGTTCGATACATATACAATCAAATATAGATGCTATCTACATTTTGGATCCTTGCTTTAATATTTAACACATGTCACATTCTTAGATTGATCTCCCAGTTACTAAAGTTCTTCATACAAAATGTCATGGCAAACAATGAATAAGCTCAAACACCATAAATACATCTAGCATTCAAAAAGCTACTTAAGAAACACATTACATAATAATAATTTATCAAAACTAAAGTCATAAAGTATGTTAATTAAAAAAGACCATCTTAACTCCCTGTTAGACACACATCATAGTCATAGAGGTAGAGATCAGAATTAATTTTCAAAATATGTAAATCAAACACATCAAAATTTCATTCATAATTTATTCAACATATTTTAGCAATTTGATTTATTCAGAGAACAACATTCACAAAGGACACTCTCTAACGATAATTTGTTCTATAACTCATTCCTAAAGGTATTGTCTTTTAGGTATGTATGTTGGTACCTATATTGTCGGTGTATCTTATTTAATATTTATTTTCTTTCAACATTACTTTTTACTGTATGAGTTTATTTAGAAGGTAAACTTTATTTTTTATTGTACAAAAAAACACCACAATTCTATGTTATTCTTTTTTATCTCTAATTTATACCTTTCTACGTCGTACATTTGTCAAGGATTTTCCAAAAAAAAAAACAAGACCAAAAATAAAAACACTACCAACACGAAGATACCTACAAAATGGAGGAATAAATTATATATAAATCGATACCAACATCGATATCCGGTTGTATAAAACCCAATCTGACATTATTGCCAGTATTATTGTCTAAAAAGGAAGGCAATTGCAAAACGGGTTATTTGTTTCCTTTCTAAGTGGAAAATAAATTTCCTTCCACAATTTTTGCTTTGCCAATATACTCGTAATATGGATAAAAGTTTTTCGACAAAAACAAAAAATCAAACGAGATACGCAATAATCAAACCGAACAACAAAATCAAATATTCATCGGATACGCGCGCCGCAGTATGAAATCAATTTCCGTGAAATCCCGCAAGACTTGTATTTCGAACTCACAAAAGTTCTGTATAGCAAAGTCGGATCTCGGGGTGTAGGTATGTACTCGAAAAAAAAGTCAAGTCAAAAAGATAAAATTGACATAACCGCCAACAGCAACACAACCATGGGGTGGAGGTATATGGTGCGATTTTGTCAACACAACAAAGGCTTCAATTTGCCAAATTGACTTCGGCAGCAGCGGCGTCGTTTTATTCGAACAAAGTAGATATCTTTGCGCTGATCTAAATGTTGTGTGCAAAGCCGCAGATACTCGTAGGTATTTGGTATATTCGTGCAATGCTTGAGTGCCTCCCCCCACATAACCCACCACCCTTGAAACATCCTTTGGGCTTGTTTATTAACGCGCATTCTTCTCACTCACACAATCTCAATCTAGATGAGAAGAAAACTATAAAGCAAACATCTTTGCCGCTTTTAAGAACTCGAATCCCATTCAATGTTCCTAATGTTACATTTCGTCTGAGGATAAAGACATAATAAACAACAAACAACAACAACATAAACTACACTAAAAGCGTTAAAAGGAGAAACAAAAGCAATAGAAAAGTTATCACTCCGTTTTGTGATGGTACCTTTGGTGTGGTGCTCTGTGTTGGTTTGAGTCTGAGTAGGTGATGTGGGTGTTGGGTCTTGGGTCTTGGATGTTTTGGTGTCAATGGAAAGAGAATGTAAATGTAAATATATTTCCTTGAGAATGAAATACCATTCAAAGAAGATAAGTGTCCTGTCAGTAGTATTGTCAGTACCAATGTAGTCAAGTGTTTTTTTTTTCTTTCTGTTTTTTGTTAAACGTAATTCATATGCAAGTTCGAAAAGCAATGAGTTTTTTCTCGATTTTAAACGAAGTGATTTTCTCCCCTAGAACTCAGAAGAAGAGGAAGAAACAAGAAAGAAATAAGCTTAAGAGTCCTTATTTTTGTATAAGATAAAAGCGAAGGACTTGAGTTTTATTTGTAAGACAATTTCCCGGACAGATATATTTAAATATACAATCAAAGAAGATGGTGATTCGATTGGTGGATATTTGTTGTTTTGTTGAGATAAATGATGCTCATGTATTTTAATTCCAGTTGAATGGGCGCTTTTCATCAAATTGAAGAAATCTTTATAAATATAAAAAACTTGGTGTTCTTTCCAAACTCAATTTACATACTCTTTTGAAGAATAGATTGAGATTTGTTCTTTACTTTAAAAAACTAATTTAATGAAATTCTTTTTTGAGGAGCTTTCTATATGTCGAACAGTAGATCGACAAGGTTACACAGTCATTCTTCCCACCAATAATAAGTTAGTGGTTAAGCACTGAAGATGTAAGGTATTAATGGCTGATAACTTAGTAATTAAGTTGAATAGTTATCTGAATAAATATTTATTGCTTCGAGCTAAAAAATGCCAATAATTTTTGCAAAAACCGTCGACATAATATTTTAATCAAAAACTAAAAATTCGTTTTCTTACAATCACCTTGAATACAAGGAGATCTGTTTGATCTGATAGATCTGTTTCCAAGACATTTTTTAAAAAATTTCAAGCAAGCTTAAAAGTTTCTTTTCTTGATGATTGTAGAAGATCATGTAGAAGATCACTAAAAAACCCGTTTTCTAACTTAAGATAATTGGTGTATATCAGTTTGAAGTAATCGTCCATAAAAGAAGATGACTCAATTCGTCTACTTCCCGTACTAACACCAGCTATGGTAGTTAGTTTTTTTTAATAGCTAAAACTTCACTTTCAGTTGATAAAGAAGTAAGAAGAAGAAGTGAAGAGCTTTTCAGATAAAAATGAGCATACTTATCTAAGCATCACTAAAGCAGTTTGCTGATTCATTTGGTGCTCAGCCAACTAGGTCAGTGATGGGAATAATTAATTATTTTGTAATATTTTCTCATTAGTTAAACTTATTCATTTTATTTAAATTCTCCACTAATTTACTTCACAAAATCAAACACTTCACTTTTGTTACTACCAAACAATTTATTGATCACCATTGAAATTATTTCGCCAAATTTTAATTTTCACTTTATTGCAACAAACTTTATTCATTCAAGATTGAAAACTAGATAACTGTGTCACTGCCGGTCAAACATGTGTCTTTTACATTTGTTTGACAAGCTCTGGATATTGCTGGAATGCACAGTACACATATCTAAGGTATTATCTTGCGCAGGTTGTCAGAAATGAGAACTATCAGAAGATATTCAAGATGGCAGCCTTACGTGACCCCGTCCGCTGTATTACAACAACAACGAAGAAAACGAACCCAAAATGATAATTTAATTCAGACTTAAACTACGTTTGCATGATAAAATAATGTTAATAAACACTGAAAAGCTTGAAACAATTGTATCTGCTAATAAATAAGTAACAAATGAACACATAACACACAACAATTTTTTTACGTTTAACAAGTGGAGGTCACGCGATTCAGCATTTACCACTGATTTTGATACATGCGCAGAACTGAACAAAAATGAAAAAGCTAATGATATCACCTTTAATATGTGTACTATAGCTGTAATGTTATGATATCTGCTTCTAGATCTTACCGAAAGGGAAATTTCCAATAATTTCCCTTTCTATAAAGCTTTTATTTTGACATTCAGCACCAAAGCTCACGAAAACTCTCCGTAGGTTGGCTTGTATCACGTGAAATCCAGGCACTTCTTCATTCGAGAGTCGTTATAGTTAATTCGAGAGTCATCATAGTTCATTAGAGAGTCGTTATCGTAAAGGTAGTGTGAAAGCATTATACTCGTTCGGTGACGCAATTATTGCTGGAGAGTGTGCCGTGGTCCATTTGTTAAATTTCGCTGACAAAAATGCAAAATCATTTCCAACGCCAATTTTTAATACAAATTAATGAAATTTGGTACACTTACTGATTTGGGAATGTTGAATTTAGTGGTTCTGCCTATTTTTTCTACTTTTTTATTTATTTAATCAAGCTAATTAATCTAGCGTACAGTTTGTTTCTTAGAGTTTAGTTAAAACTATAAATTATAGAATGTTCTTTTAAAGTTAATATTTGATATATCAAAAGAATTAATTAATAAATTATGATTTGCGTTATACAATTTCAACATATTATTTAAAGGTGAACTCCGCTCGTAGTTGGTACGATAGTGGGTTATATATAAAGGATCGGGAAAAACTCTCAAATTACGTTTTGAAACATTAAAATTGACGCGAGACAAAAGGTTCAAAGCGTCAATATGACCATCAATAAGTTTAACAATAAAAACAAAACACAAATAAGAACGTCTACTCTCAAGACTAGGTAGATCAATAAGTTTGAGCCGGTTATTATATGAAGGAAGATTTAAAGGGTTCTGCCAGCCTAAGCCTCTGAGAGAAAATCTCAAGAACCTTTTCTGAATCTTTTCTATTCTTATTTTATGGCAGCTATAGTAAGGGGACCACACTTGGCAAGCATACTCCATGATGGGTCTAACAAATGAGGTAAACAATTGTTTTATTACGTAAGGGTCAGAGAACTGGCGTGATTCCCTTTTAATCCAACCTAAGATTGAATTGGCCTTGTTGCATATCATATTAATGTGATGCGTGAATTCAAGTTTTTTATCAAACAAAACACCAAGGACAGATACTTCATTTACATTTAGCAGATAAATGCTATTAAAATTATAATCAAAAGGCAAAATAGACTTTTTTGTGTAAAATTTATAACCTTACACTTGTCGATACTTCATGCAGTGGCTTCACAATTTAGGTCAAAACATGGTCCCAAAATTCAAAATGAAAAAAAAAAATCGAAGCCAGGAATTGAGTTAAGTCTTTGTTTGGAATATCCTAAGATATGTGCCTGAATGTATGCTTTCATATAAAATTGACTCCATTACTGATTTGTACAATATTTTGATAAATGTTTCCAAGGGCTTAGATGTCATTTTGTGCTCATTTTTAAAATTTTTGTATTGAAAATACATTTTTATACCTTATCTGTTCGAATCTGAAGGAAATTCGAAAATTTTTACGAAAACTCGAAAAAATCAAAATTATGGTTTTAATAATGTTGATTTATTTTCTGATTGCATTATTTAAATATGACATCAAGCTAAGAATTCTAATAGTTAACAATTGGAAAAGCAGTCGAGTCAAGGTCTTGGGAGTCTGTTGGGGAACAAGTAATTGACTTTCGTGTTAAATCCATTTCGTCGCGTTGAGAAAAGAAATTCAATCCTTGATCCTCATTTCGAAAAGTTCGTTAAGATTGTCAAAAAATGCAACTCCAAGGGACTGTGCTCTCACATTGGGCTGCTCAGGCCAACAAATATTTACAAAGGAAGTGAATGTTGCTGGTCCCCACAGCTATAATAGTGAGTATTGTATAAAATACCCAGCCTGGCCGCATGTTCTCCTACTGGCTATTACACCTGCGATTGAATTCAAGGAAAATTGAAAATATATTGCCCTTCACACTCCAAAGTGAATGCTGGCTCTTTCCGCAAGTGAGCTGAAGGGCCTGGCCAGTTCATCTGATGCCCATGCATTTCAGTCAATGCTCGATCTGTGAAACTGTGAAATGAAAACAAAGTTATCATTTCAGTTTTCACAGAGTTTTATCACTTTATCACTTCACAAACATTCGGAAGGCGATTCATTATCAGAAACAGCTGTCAAAGTGAGTATTAAAGACGGTGTCCACATTGGGTATGAAAAAGTGGATTTTTAATGACTTTTCAGTATTCACATCTCACTTCAATGAAGGAGTGGGAGCGAGATATGAGTACTGAAAAGTCATTAAAAATTCACTTTTTCATACCCAATGTGGACACCGTCAAAAAGTATACTTAAAAAAAAGCCACCACTTGCTCATAGCACAATTTTTTTCTGCTTATCGGTGTTCTGTTTATCATTTTTCTTTTCTTCTGTTTTTGCAGAATGAATTGATTGTGATAAAAGAATTATCATTTTCACACTTCGAGAATCGCATTTTGCGTAAAGGGGTTATCATATTTATCACTTCACAGATCGAAAATTGACCCCCTGGAACCCAGAGGGTTGACTTTGAGGATGATATTAAGGCTTCCCGGCTCATATTGGCAGGATTGCTGTATCACGATTTTGGCTTGGGTTTAGTTTAAGTATTTTGCATGCCTCCCGTATGACAGTAATTCAGTTTTAAATACACTAGTCAAATTGGGTAGCCGAGAAATATAAAACTACTTAAAATATAAAATTAATACAAAAACTAATAAAAAATAATTTAATATATGTATTTCAGAGATTTTTAATCCAATGACATCGTAGCTATCCTGAAATAAACAAATCATAAAACAATGAAGTTCACAACTTTCTGCTTAGTTAAAAAGTATAATCAGCTGATATTCAAACACAAGTATGCTCTTTTCTTGATATTTAGGTTGATTTTTCTTGATTTATTTTTCAGTCAACTTTCCAATATAGTTGCCTTAATTGGAAAGCAATATTTTGATATGGTGACCAATCAGAGACTAGTCCCTTGGGTCATCTGAACGTACCGATTGTACTGACCCATCCGACTGTTTTTGACATGAATCCAACTTCTTTTGTTCAAAAACAAAGTAATGTGAACACAACAGACTCACTTTTACATTGAGCAATCGTTAAAACAAATCATAAATATTTGCTGTGTAAGAGAATAAACATTTATCACAAAATAAAAATAAATTAAATCCCGGCCATCCCTTTTTCGCCATGAAGGAGAGTTAAACTGAGTTCAGAAACGTCACAAAAGTTGCAAGAGACACTGCCATGTGAACACCGTTCTAAGATTCAAATATCAATAATTGGCCCAGCCATTGTGTACCTGAGCTTTATGATTTAAAATGTCAAACATTTTTAATGTGACTTACAGGGGTCACAGGTGAACTTTAAATTTGTTTATGGCATAGCAAATAAAATGCAAAAAGAGTGATACTTTTTAATAAATAAAAAAAATAATATTTAAATTTTCTACTGATTTATTAATCAATTCCAGATTGATATAATAACAAGTGCCTTTTAGCAAAATACAAGTACATAGGTACATCTATTTAGATTTAGATCCGATTTATGTAGGTACACTAAGGGCTAGTTTTTCAGGGTTACGTACGAATGACCGACAAAAAAAATGTCGACTGGTTAGAATGTCGACTTTTATCGACTTTTCTGTAAATTAAAATACCGACTTTGTTTTTACCGACTTATTAAAATGTCGACAGTTTGAAATGTCGATTTGACAAAAAGTCGACTGCCCTGATAGAAGTCGAGAAAAATATCGACTTGTCGATATTTTTCCCATATAGAAAACTCGATATGAAATATGAATCGACATTTTAACCAGTCGACATTTTGACCTGTCAATATTTTGTCTGTCGGTCATTTGAAAGTTATCCAAAGAACAACACTCTGCCTTAAATGTTTGCCCGGAATAACTTCATATAAACTCAAGAATCATATTCTTGTCTGATTTTTTATCAGGAACTTAACAGTATTTTGATGCTGTGGAAAATTTAAGACTATGTTTAAGAAAAAAGTTCTTATGTATGTATTTGATTCTTATAATAATGAACTTATGCAGGTAGTTATTAATTTTATATTACCTTTTGTTTAGCTTCAAGAAAGTTCAATAAAACGCATTTTGTTTGCCTACCTACATTTTCCAAGTTTTAACTGCCTCATGTTCTGAATGTTTTATTATTATCTTAATATTAAAACACATTACAGTACCTGAAGAAGAGGCAATTAAGACGTCGAAATATATAGGCAACAAAAATTAAATTACAAAAAATGCGATTTATTGAACTATGACAACGTAATATTAGATAATAATGATCATTCCCTAAACTATGATCTGATCAAAATGTCGACTTTCAAAATGTCGACTTTTAAAATGCCGACTGTTGAAATCTCGATTCATAAAATATCGATCACTGTCGACATTTTGAGAATCGACATTTTGAAAAATCGACATTTTAAAAAGTCGATCAAATTTGTGTCTATATTTTGATCTGTCGGTCTTTTAACCAGTCGAGATTTTTTCTGTCGAGATTTTAAAAGTCGATCTTATGGAGTCGATATTTTAAAAGTTGAAATATCGTACCCAATCCAGTTTTTCAGTTTTGGGTTGACTCTTAGTTTAATCAGAGTTAACTAATCCTGAAAATAAATTTCCCCCGAGTTAACTCAGGAACAATTTTTAAGTTGAGGATTAACTTTATCTTTCAGCTGTCACATCAAACGATGTGCAACACTATGGATATCACCCTTCTAAGCTTTCACACATCGATTAGATGAGTTAATTTAGGTTTTCAATTGACTGAAAAACACGTTTCTGGAGTTAACTTGGGCTTAACCCCGAGACTAGGATGATCTCTCTCTGAAAAACTGGCTCTTAGAAGCACAATCGCACTACAAATACTTGGCCTATAAAGATCAAATAAAGAACAAATAATATAAAAGTTAAATCTTTTAACAATCACCTAACACAAAAAGAAACCTGCGAAAACTTTTTATTAGACTTTTTTTTCCTCACCGTAGAAAAACCTGAGATCCTTTTGTTCAGTTCTCCCTTTTTGTAGTTAAAGAAATCCGATAACAAATACTTTGATCAAGAATCAAATTTTCTTAATGTTTTTCTTGTGTCGATTAAAATCCAACAAAAAGGTCTCATCTAAGGAATTCTTTCTTAAATCAAAATTACAACAACAGTCAATCATGGGTAAAAGCTTTCAAATTAAAAGTTCCATCTCAAAAAAAATAATTGCTTCACGTTGAGTAGACGGTTGAAAACTTCGTATGGACATTTGAGCGGACCTCTGATTGCAATTAGCCTTTTCACTATGTTAATTTTCAATTGAAAATAATTGAATTGAAAATCTCGAAAACTGATACAGTCCATGCCACCGTCTCAATGTGAGAAGCTCCTTAAAGAGTTAAATACATTTTTAGTTGTAATTTCCATCATTAAAGTTGATTGATTTTTCTTAAAATAAATTCCACATGTATATTTCTTAGAACAATAATTAAACTATGATATATAAGACCATTTTTGCTCAAACGACTGCAAAATAAATAGTTAAGTTTAACACAAAAGACTTAATTCGTGTTTATGTTTGTGTTTTTTTTTTGTGTGTATCTTCAAAGTTAAGCATGTTAACAGTGAACATGCCATGCTACTTGCTACTTTAATATGACTCTTACAAATAAGACAAAAAGGCTTAGAGGTGCTCAATTCAACTCTAGCTGTGATGGAGTGATACATGTTATTCTGAGTATGTGTGTGCAGTGCACATATATGTGAGTTTTCTCCTAAATGGTAGAATAATTTCTATCTTGAATATACGTTAGGGTGCTACATATTTTCAAAATTTTGGAGCTTATGTGTGCATACGGGCTCAAAAATTTCGAAAAAATATTCTACCAATTTCAAGTCTATGTATATCTTCATCCTAATGCGGCGCGGGCCTGTGCTTCAATTTTTTTTAGTTTTTTACAAAAAGAATTCGGAAATATTCCAAAAGTTGGTACAGAATCTTCAAACGTTAGCAATATCTAACTCTGAGGCCACACGAGCCAGTACTGGCTAGCCAGTTCGCTAAGCACACTAGCTGTCAAATTCCTATTCGTGTATATGCTGTGACGTAGGCGGCATGGCAAACTGGCTTCTCTACTGGCCAGCGTTCGGATCTTACTCCAAATGGAGTAAATCTACTCCGATTTTAAAGAGAGCGATAAAGTATCTATCGCTTAAAAAAGTATCTAGCATGTTAAATGCAACAACAATTTGGTATAATTCCGTATTGTTGTTAGCCTTGTCTTTTTGTACATTTTTATCTTTGCTTAGAAAAAAAGAAGCATGTAAAATACAACAACCATACGGAGTTTTACCGGATTGTTGTTGTATTTAACATGCTACTTCTTTTTATGTGGAGATAAAAATGCACTAAGAACACACGCCTTGACGCCATGCAACATCACTATCAAAAAACAACAAAAGCCAAAGTTTCGTTGTCATAAGGAATGTTTCGCATTGGCTTTGGAAAGCCTTAACTTATTTCTATCACCAAACAATATTTATCGTAAAAAACTCTTGTTTTATTTTTCGTGCGCAGCGATACAAAATACGACAGATAATCAATGGTAAACAACAACAAAAAACTGTTGTCGGCGAACGTTTCGCGTCGGTTTGGGAGAGCCTTTAATCCAATTCATTCGCCAGTTTTTTTTGGCTTTCTTCTTGAACGGAAATAAGACCCTACCTACAACACAACAGACGAAATAAGTGTGGTTCCGGCTTTATTCATCTTTAAACATTTTTTCGATCGCTAGCAAATGAAAAAAACTTTGAGTTTTCAAGGACTGGGCATGGACTTCCAGTTTTTATTTTATTAATATTTTGTGAAAGAAAATGTGATTAAACTTAAGTTTTAATCCTATTTTTCCAAATATGCTACGGAATAGTACTACCGAACCCTGTTACTGGTTGCTCTACTGGCTTCGCAACTGGCTACGAAAAAGGCAAGCCAGTTGACGAGCCAGTTGCTCAGGTTTGTATGTGTTAGTAAAAAAATGTGAGTGTATTGCGACTGGCTAGCCAGTACTGGCTCGTGTGGCTTCAGGGTAAATTACTTCGTTAGTACTTTGCTAAAAACACAATTTTTATTTATTTCGAAACTTTTCAGCCCGATGCACATATGAATTGCAAAATTTTGAAAATATGGATCTCAAAATAGTTTTAATAAATTCTGTAGTAACGGAAAAAAATTCTTTTTTATAATCTTTTAAAAAACGACTCTTTCATTCTAAAACACAAAATTAATCGAAAGGACCTCATGCAAACTCACAAAATTCTGTTTGTTCTTTATTAAACACTACTAAAAGGAATTTCAATGGTTCATAATTTTTAATTAAGAAAAACTTGACTCCACATAGCAAATAATCTTTAATTTCCCATATTTTCACACAAATGTTATACCCTTGATTCCCTCGGTGGCAATGGCAGAATATTTCTTCTGGGAAGTTCAAACCTTTTGCCAAAAATTTATTGCCTATCCCATAACTCATACTCCGCATGACACTTTATTACAAGCACATGCCGACCTTTTAAACGTCAAGTGTACACAATAATATAGCCCAACAAAAAACTAACCCAAATATATAAATGAGGGCATCACCACACTAAATTTATCAACTGTCACTCCTGGAAAAATATAAAATAAAAATAAATAAAACATTTTATTTCCACAGAAGAAAAAAAAATCGAACAAAAAAATTAAATTTACGAGTTTTAATTAAAAATTCGCCAATTGAATAATCCCACAGACAAATTCATCCAAATAAATAGAGGTTATTTTGTCAGGGGGGATTTTGTGTGCTTTTTTTTATTTGGCAGTTGAACATGAGGCAAACATCAACAGTCAACACAAGCTATGCTATCATTTATGTAGTTACCTCCTCTATATCTACAACTGATTGCTCCAATAAGAAAAGCCCCAAAAACCATTGCGAATTCCGAACAATGTGCTTTTTGCCTTTGATTTTTACACTAAACGTAGGTACCTAGCTACGACTGACGACGACGATTGTGTGCCTATGCTAGAGGGTCTTAGGCGCTATTACCAGCAGGTCCTTCGAGAAAGGGAAATGTGGATATTTTCATCTGTATATTTTCTGGGCTTTATTGGGGTCACAATGCGCCCGACGCCCGAGAATCGTGTAGCAGAATAACAAAGTGGTTTATGTGGTGCGTATTTTGTTAAATTACCGAGCACACGCACCAGAAAACTTCCGAAACAAAAACTCCAACTGAACTCGCAACTAAGAGGAAAAGACAAGGACTAAAACAAAACAAAAAAAAATCTTAGATAAGGAAGGAGAAAACAAGGAATTATGGTTGGTTTGGGTAATTTAATCTTTCAATATATATAAACATATAAATAGGGAAAGGGATACTTCGAGGTAAATGTACAGGAAGAGGATGCCTACTTTGGGTTTCTAGTTTCATCTGAAATGAAAATGGTGGTCGTGTTGGATTTCCTGTCCCAGTTATTTCTACTTCGTTACAAATAACGAACATTCCAAATGTACCCTTATTGTATATAGAGATAAGAAGTTAAGGTATCTATATTTGTACATACGAAATTGGAACTCACCTTATTTTATTTTTCTACTTACTTCCGCATGAACAGTTTTTTTCGGGGAAAAGACACTTATTAAATTACACTTAGCAAAGTGTAACGACTAATTCACTTCTTCGGATCTTAATCGACTTTAGAATCCTTTTTCACTGTGGATTTACTAATTTCCTTCTGATGCAATCTATGTAGAAGGAAAAGAGAAAGCTTTTCTCTTTAGTTAAGTATTCAGTGGAGTGCAAATGAAAACAAAATATAAAATGTCTTTTTTGGTCGCAGGCAAATGCACACTGATGTGTTGCATTTTTCTTTCATATTTTGGGATGATCAAGAATTTTTATGATATTTTCCTTTTAATTTTCAAAAAAAAAAATAAAAGCAGTAAAGTTTAACATTGTTAAAGAAACCTCATGTCCTATCAGATGTTATCTTATCTCGCAAGATCGCCGTACATACATATTATGTCCCCATTCCCTATACTCATCTTTCAATATCAAAGAATCACACAGTGATAGAAAAAAACACTTGAATTTAATATGCCCTTGTATACTTTTATGGACTTTAATGTAAATTATGCACCATGGCAACAAAGCCAGATAAGAACTATAATAAAGCCATGAAAATATGCCTCAGATAAATTGACATGAATACATTTGTTGACCAATGACCATGGTTAACGAAAGATGTCAAGGTAAAATAGCCATATTGACAACCAGACAATCAATCAACATCTTTAATGGACTTTGACAGGAGTATGGTTTGAGTTACCTGTCCTTAGAAGAAGATATCTGTAACTCTGTCAAGTCATCCATAAGTAAAAGCACAGCCGATAACAACATTAACGAGGCTAGAAATCATAATTTAACGAAATCCATACTGTTTTGAAATTTTTTGCAATTCTCTAAGAAAATGTTTAACTTCATTAATAATCCCGTATGTCGAGGTTTGCTTTACTCCATAATTCAATTCTTGTCAAAATTAAATGGTATATATTAGTGTGGTGGTTATAATGTATTTTTTTGAGTTTTAATATTTTGAAATCAGCTCTAAATGAAGAAAAAAAATTCCCTAATTTTTTCAGATTTTTATTTGCATCTCCTAAAGTCGCTGTAGGAGTAAATTAAATTTCCCCTTTTTTTGGAAATTCGCATTAAATCTGCCGAAAAACTCAGAGCATGTAGGTGAGAAGTAGACATGAAAAAAATCCTACCGGAGGGGGTAATATCTCCCACTGCTTTGTTGGTTAATTTCTGTCTATTTTATGCAAATATTTTATTAAATTGCCCCTCCCGTCCAAGCGGGGAGATATTACCCCCTCCTAAAGGATTTTTTTCTCGTCTAGTTCCCACCTACATGCTCTGGATTTTTTTTTGGCAGATCTTACGCGAATTTTCTTGTATGCAAAAAAAGGGGAAATTTAATTTACCCCTACATCGACTACAGGGGATGAAAATAAAAATTTGAAAAAAGTAGGGAATTTTTTTTCTTCATTTAGAGCCGATTTGGGCCCCTCCGGTATGACATTTTTTTTATCGACCACCCTAGTATGTCTATATCTACGTATAAAAATACGTATGGGAGATATCACAGGAACACTCCACCTAAGCCATCCTCCTTCAGGAAGTGGTATCCAACATTTAAGGTTTTAGGGGTGAAGTTAATTATTATAGAAAAATTTTTGTATTAAACAAGCTGACCCGGCGAACTTTGCACCGCCAAAAATTGATATTAATGTCCCTTGCCAAAGGTGAGGCTCTCTATTGAAAGAATTTAAGTCTTTTGGAATCAAATTGATTTCAATACATTACAGTTAGAGCCGGCTTTAAGAAACGGCCTGTACAATTTTCCGTGCGAAAAGCAATACAATTCCCAATTAAGTCCATAAACTTGCAACGATTGGCCTTGCGTCGAATTTTTAAAATGGGAACTTCCATGCCTTTAAGGACGTTGTTCATGATTTTACTCTCCATCGACCTTGCACAGTTTCAGTTGGTTCAGTAGTTCAGGTTATGAAGACAGACCCAACTTTGAGTTGCAAAATGTGCAATAATGGGCATCATCTAACGCAGCGTTTCCCAAAGTGTGTTCCGCGGAACCCTGGGGTTCCGCGGGAGAGTTTTCAGGGTTCCACAAATTTCTTGAAATATAAACAGTAAAATTCAAACAATAAAAGAAAAAAAGAAAAAATTTACACAAAAGGAAATTTGAACAATATTTTTTTGAAGTTTATATTTTTTAATCGAGATGTGAACTTCAAGGTCATAAACTGTTTCATGAGTAAACACATCATTAATTGGGGAAAATGTATTGATATATGCAGCGGCGGAGCCACAGCAATGGTGGGAAAAGTTAAAGGGGTTGTTTCAAATATTAAAAAGTTTGCTCCTAGAAGTACCAGCAGTCATTGTATTTTCCATTGTTATGCTCTAATTATGAAAAGAATGCCAACTGATTTAAGAAAAGTTCTCGGTGAAGCTGTGAAAATAGTCAATTCCTCTCCAATCGAGATTGTTTAAATAAGTGTGAAAAGGTATTGGTAGTCAGTGCGAATCGCTTCTTCTTCATACTAAAATCCGATGGCTTTCCAGAGGGAAAGCTTTATCCAGGTTATTTCAACTTCGTGATGAGTTGAATGTGCTCAAACTGGAAAAAATATGTATTCAACTGCAAACATCTTTGATGTATTGCATGATGAGCAATGGATTACGAAATTTTCGAGAAGATCAAAGAAACTGCTACAGTTCTGCAGAAAAAATCAATTACAGTATTTTATGCCAGAGACAAACTGGCAGCTTTGAAAAGAAAAATTAATTTCTGGCTCTTAGTCCAGTTAATTTGTGCTCAAAAAATGCATTTCTTGGGAGTTTTTCACGAATAATGGCTCGAAAACTACCAACTATTCGAAAATTGCATCAAGGTACCATTGAAAGTATACACAATTTCCAATTAATCTCTATTCAAGGTTTTTTTCTACGACAACCCATTTGGTCTCAAGCGCTAGTCGAAAATTGATGTATTTTTATTGTTTTCGAAAATCCACTCGAAAGAAATTACTTTGTGTACAAAATTTTAATTTTTGTCTGTAACATCAACCAAGATATACTTTTCTGATGGTCTTTGACGGGCTGAGTTCGAATCTGGCCTTGAAATTGCTTTATCACGTTACGTTCTTGAGATATTGAAATCTAAAAATTAAAAATAAATGCATTTTTATACAAATTTGGGGATTTATTTTTCTCGAGGTAATTTTTTTCGAAAAAATGTTTGCCTTTTGAGCAAAAATTGACTGGATTTTTCGAATTAGGTAGTAAGATGAAAACCAACGATTTCTTGAAGACGAATGGAGGTATTTGAAAGATTCAAAAAGAATTTTGAAGTAAAATGTTCATACTTCAATATGACCATAAACATTTTTTGGAAAAAAAATTACCTCGAGAAAAAAAAATCCCCAAATTTGTATAAAAAATGCATTTATTTTTAATTTTTAGATTTGAATATCTCAAAAACATGACGTGAGAGAGCAATTTCAAGGCCAGGTTCGAATTCAGCGCGTCAAAGACCATCAGAAAATTATATCTTGGTTGTTACAGACAAAAAATCAAATTGTGTTACACAAAGTAACTTCTTAGAGCTTTCGAGTGGATTTTGGAAAACAGTAAAAATATGTACATCAATTTTCGGCTAGCGCTTGAGTCCAAATGGGTTGTCGCAGAAAAAAAACTTAAATAGGAATTTATTGGAAATTGTGTATGCTTTCAATGGTACCTACTTTGATATAATTTTCGAATAGTTGGTATATTTCGAGCCATTCGTGAAAAACTCCCAAGAAATAATTGAATATGAAGAAAATTTGAAAAGAAATTCTTCTGTTTAAGTGGAGTGACCGAATATATAATTCAAAGTTAAAAGTTCAAGTGAGCTCAACTCCATGATTGCGTTTCGCCCAGGTACGATAGTTGGGCTCATCAGTTAGATGACTATCGTACCCTTCTAAGACGCAATTTTGTATCGATGTTTACCGACTAATATAAAAATCACAGCATTAAGATACTATGAATTTTATTATTCTAAGGGAATTTGGTTAAATTCAGACACTTAGAATTTCAAATGCCCGCGCTCAGGCTTTTTATAATAATTGAATATGAAGAAAATTTGAAAAGAAATTCTTCTGTTTAAGTGGAGTGACCGAATATATAATTCAAAGTTAAAAGTTCAAGTGAGCTCAACTCCATGATTGCGTTTCGCCCAGGTACGATAGTTGGGCTCATCAGTTAGATGACTATCGTACCCTTCTAAGACGCAATTTTGTATCGATGTTTACCGACTAATATAAAAATCACAGCATTAAGATACTATGAATTTTATTATTCTAAGGGAATTTGGTTAAATTCAGACACTTAGAATTTCAAATGCCCGCGCTCAGGCTTTTTATAATAATTGAATATGAAGAAAATTTGAAAAGAAATTCTTCTGTTTAAGTGGAGTGACCGAATATATAATTCAAAGTTAAAAGTTCAAGTGAGCTCAACTCCATGATTGCGTTTCGCCCAGGTACGATAGTTGGGCTCATCAGTTAGATGACTATCGTACCCTTCTAAGACGCAATTTTGTATCGATGTTTACCGACTAATATAAAAATCACAGCATTAAGATACTATGAATTTTATTATTCTAAGGGAATTTGGTTAAATTCAGACACTTAGAATTTCAAATGCCCGCGCTCAGGCTTTTTATAATAATTGAATATGAAGAAAATTTGAAAAGAAATTCTTCTGTTTAAGTGGAGTGACCGAATATATAATTCAAAGTTAAAAGTTCAAGTGAGCTCAACTCCATGATTGCGTTTCGCCCAGGTACGATAGTTGGGCTCATCAGTTAGATGACTATCGTACCCTTCTAAGACGCAATTTTGTATCGATGTTTACCGACTAATATAAAAATCACAGCATTAAGATACTATGAATTTTATTATTCTAAGGGAATTTGGTTAAATTCAGACACTTAGAATTTCAAATGCCCGCGCTCAGGCTTTTTATAATAATTGAATATGAAGAAAATTTGAAAAGAAATTCTTCTGTTTAAGTGGAGTGACCGAATATATAATTCAAAGTTAAAAGTTCAAGTGAGCTCAACTCCATGATTGCGTTTCGCCCAGGTACGATAGTTGGGCTCATCAGTTAGATGACTATCGTACCCTTCTAAGACGCAATTTTGTATCGATGTTTACCGACTAATATAAAAATCACAGCATTAAGATACTATGAATTTTATTATTCTAAGGGAATTTGGTTAAATTCAGACACTTAGAATTTCAAATGCCCACGCTCAGGCTTTTTATAATAATTGAATATGAAGAAAATTTGAAAAGAAATTCTTCTGTTTAAGTGGAGTGACCGAATATATAATTCAAAGTTAAAAGTTCAAGTGAGCTCAACTCCATGATTGCGTTTCGCCCAGGTACGATAGTTGGGCTCATCAGTTAGATGACTATCGTACCCTTCTAAGACGCAATTTTGTATCGATGTTTACCGACTAATATAAAAATCACAGCATTAAGATACTATGAATTTTATTATTCTAAGGGAATTTGGTTAAATTCAGACACTTAGAATTTCAAATGCCCGCGCTCAGGCTTTTTATAATAATTGAATATGAAGAAAATTTGAAAAGAAATTCTTCTGTTTAAGTGGAGTGACCGAATATATAATTCAAAGTTAAAAGTTCAAGTGAGCTCAACTCCATGATTGCGTTTCGCCCAGGTACGATAGTTGGGCTCATCAGTTAGATGACTATCGTACCCTTCTAAGACGCAATTTTGTATCGATGTTTACCGACTAATATAAAAATCACAGCATTAAGATACTATGAATTTTATTATTCTAAGGGAATTTGGTTAAATTCAGACACTTAGAATTTCAAATGCCCACGCTCAGGCTTTTTATAATAATTGAATATGAAGAAAATTTGAAAAGAAATTCTTCTGTTTAAGTGGAGTGACCGAATATATAATTCAAAGTTAAAAGTTCAAGTGAGCTCAACTCCATGATTGCGTTTCGCCCAGGTACGATAGTTGGGCTCATCAGTTAGATGACTATCGTACCCTTCTAAGACGCAATTTTGTATCGATGTTTACCGACTAATATAAAAATCACAGCATTAAGATACTATGAATTTTATTATTCTAAGGGAATTTGGTTAAATTCAGACACTTAGAATTTCAAATGCCCGCGCTCAGGCTTTTTATAATAATTGAATATGAAGAAAATTTGAAAAGAAATTCTTCTGTTTAAGTGGAGTGACCGAATATATAATTCAAAGTTAAAAGTTCAAGTGAGCTCAACTCCATGATTGCGTTTCGCCCAGGTACGATAGTTGGGCTCATCAGTTAGATGACTATCGTACCCTTCTAAGACGCAATTTTGTATCGATGTTTACCGACTAATATAAAAATCACAGCATTAAGATACTATGAATTTTATTATTCTAAGGGAATTTGGTTAAATTCAGACACTTAGAATTTCAAATGCCCGCGCTCAGGCTTTTTATAATAATTGAATATGAAGAAAATTTGAAAAGAAATTCTTCTGTTTAAGTGGAGTGACCGAATATATAATTCAAAGTTAAAAGTTCAAGTGAGCTCAACTCCATGATTGCGTTTCGCCCAGGTACGATAGTTGGGCTCATCAGTTAGATGACTATCGTACCCTTCTAAGACGCAATTTTGTATCGATGTTTACCGACTAATATAAAAATCACAGCATTAAGATACTATGAATTTTATTATTCTAAGGGAATTTGGTTAAATTCAGACACTTAGAATTTCAAATGCCCGCGCTCAGGCTTTTTATAATAATTGAATATGAAGAAAATTTGAAAAGAAATTCTTCTGTTTAAGTGGAGTGACCGAATATATAATTCAAAGTTAAAAGTTCAAGTGAGCTCAACTCCATGATTGCGTTTCGCCCAGGTACGATAGTTGGGCTCATCAGTTAGATGACTATCGTACCCTTCTAAGACGCAATTTTGTATCGATGTTTACCGACTAATATAAAAATCACAGCATTAAGATACTATGAATTTTATTATTCTAAGGGAATTTGGTTAAATTCAGACACTTAGAATTTCAAATGCCCGCGCTCAGGCTTTTTATAATAATTGAATATGAAGAAAATTTGAAAAGAAATTCTTCTGTTTAAGTGGAGTGACCGAATATATAATTCAAAGTTAAAAGTTCAAGTGAGCTCAACTCCATGATTGCGTTTCGCCCAGGTACGATAGTTGGGCTCATCAGTTAGATGACTATCGTACCCTTCTAAGACGCAATTTTGTATCGATGTTTACGAAACGCAATCATGGAGTTGAGCTCACTTGAACTTTTAACTTTGAATTATATATTCGGTCACTCCACTTAAACAGAAGAATTTCTTTTCAAATTTTCTTCATATTCAATTATTATAAAAAGCCTGAGCGCGGGCATTTGAAATTCTAAGTGTCTGAATTTAACCAAATTCCCTTAGAATAATAAAATTCATAGTATCTTAATGCTGTGATTTTTATATTAGTCGGTAAACATCGATACAAAATTGCGTCTTAGAAGGGTACGATAGTCATCTAACTGATGAGCCCAACTATCGTACCTGGGCGAAACGCAATCATGGAGTTGAGCTCACTTGAACTTTTAACTTTGAATTATATATTCGGTCACTCCACTTAAACAGAAGAATTTCTTTTCAAATTTTCTTCATATTCAATTATTATAAAAAGCCTGAGCGCGGGCATTTGAAATTCTAAGTGTCTGAATTTAACCAAATTCCCTTAGAATAATAAAATTCATAGTATCTTAATGCTGTGATTTTTATATTAGTCGGTAAACATCGATACAAAATTGCGTCTTAGAAGGGTACGATAGTCATCTAACTGATGAGCCCAACTATCGTACCTGGGCGAAACGCAATCATGGAGTTGAGCTCACTTGAACTTTTAACTTTGAATTATATATTCGGTCACTCCACTTAAACAGAAGAATTTCTTTTCAAATTTTCTTCATATTCAATTATTATAAAAAGCCTGAGCGCGGGCATTTGAAATTCTAAGTGTCTGAATTTAACCAAATTCCCTTAGAATAATAAAATTCATAGTATCTTAATGCTGTGATTTTTATATTAGTCGGTAAACATCGATACAAAATTGCGTCTTAGAAGGGTACGATAGTCATCTAACTGATGAGCCCAACTATCGTACCTGGGCGAAACGCAATCATGGAGTTGAGCTCACTTGAACTTTTAACTTTGAATTATATATTCGGTCACTCCACTTAAACAGAAGAATTTCTTTTCAAATTTTCTTCATATTCAATTATTATAAAAAGCCTGAGCGCGGGCATTTGAAATTCTAAGTGTCTGAATTTAACCAAATTCCCTTAGAATAATAAAATTCATAGTATCTTAATGCTGTGATTTTTATATTAGTCGGTAAACATCGATACAAAATTGCGTCTTAGAAGGGTACGATAGTCATCTAACTGATGAGCCCAACTATCGTACCTGGGCGAAACGCAATCATGGAGTTGAGCTCACTTGAACTTTTAACTTTGAATTATATATTCGGTCACTCCACTTAAACAGAAGAATTTCTTTTCAAATTTTCTTCATATTCAATTATTATAAAAAGCCTGAGCGCGGGCATTTGAAATTCTAAGTGTCTGAATTTAACCAAATTCCCTTAGAATAATAAAATTCATAGTATCTTAATGCTGTGATTTTTATATTAGTCGGTAAAAATCGATACAAAATTGCGTCTTAGAAGGGTACGATAGTCATCTAACTGATGAGCCCAACTATCGTACCTGGGCGAAACGCAATCATGGAGTTGAGCTCACTTGAACTTTTAACTTTGAATTATATATTCGGTCACTCCACTTAAACAGAAGAATTTCTTTTCAAATTTTCTTCATATTCAATTATTATAAAAAGCCTGAGCGCGGGCATTTGAAATTCTAAGTGTCTGAATTTAACCAAATTCCCTTAGAATAATAAAATTCATAGTATCTTAATGCTGTGATTTTTATATTAGTCGGTAAACATCGATACAAAATTGCGTCTTAGAAGGGTACGATAGTCATCTAACTGATGAGCCCAACTATCGTACCTGGGCGAAACGCAATCATGGAGTTGAGCTCACTCCCAAGAAATGCATTTTTGCATCATTTTTTGGGTTTTACATGTTGTGTCACGAATTTTTTTTGGCAAACCTCAAATTCGGATTCAGCACCCCCAAAAACATAAAGGAGCGAACAAATCAAAACTACCCCACAATTTTGAGTCTTTTCCAGTTTTACATGAATTCTTGCAAGAAAACATGCTTGAACTCAGAGCAGATATTAGCAATGTTATTGCTCTCCATTTGGTTAGTCTCGAAAGATCTATGCTGGATTTGTTTCCAGATACAACTACTGACATCGAGTGGGTACAAAATCCATTTCTTCATCAAAATTTGTATTTGATTCTGTATCATTAAACGAATTTTGGGTTGGTATTAAAAATGTATTCCCTGAGCTTGCCAAGAAAGCTATATTAAATTTGCTATCTTTTGTTACAACGTACCGCTGTGAAGTAGGCTTTTCAGCGTATACTTACACAAAAACTAAATACAGATCGAGGCTGTACGCTGCCCCAGATATGCGAATACAATTTTCGGACATAGAAGTTAGTTTAAAACAATTATAGATCAAACAATGAAACAGATTCATTCTTCACACTAAATAAAAAATTTATTTTGAAATGTGTTGTTTTTCATTTTTTGCTATTGTCAGGATGGGGTTCCGAAATATATTTGGGCATTGTTTAGGGTTCCACAGCTTAAAAAGTTTGGGAACCGCTGATCTAACGAATTTGAAAATTCAATTGGAAAGTTTGTTGCTTCAAATTCAAAAAAAATCTGCTGGACCGAAATCAGGGCAGTTACAGCATCAACTAGAATTCAGCCATTTCTAATTGTCAACAGTTGTTTTGAGAACCAATAAACTGATGGATCGTACTGCAACACTACATAACCCACATTTTCGTCGTCAAATGCAGCATCTTGACGTATTATTTCAGGCAAAATTGAGTTCATCTTCTGATGTTGATCGCGGGAAGACCAGAAAATTTAACGGAAATCTCCGACCAGTAATATCATTGTTTTTCCGAGGCGTCTTTCATGTTTCCACAAATCTTTCATTGTTTGATCAAGAACCTCTAATACCTGTGACATCTCAGAGTTACATTTTAGGCTTCTAACAACATATGTAGCTGCTATTCCAGAATTATAACGATCACAAACGCCATGTCTGATCTTGAGTAAATTGAAATATCCTGTCATTTCCATAGTCACTTGGCTTTATTAATATGTCGCACTTGTCAGTCAAAAAAGGTTTTCACCTCAACAAAAAATTCAACAGTTTTGAAATTTGGCACACTCATTAAAAATGGTTTAATGATGCAGTGTAAGAAAGTCCCATGAATCCGAGTCGAGCTTTATCGTCTTCATCTTCAAAATGTTCTGATAACAAAAGATAGCTTATGAAAATTCTCTACAATATTGATGTTAACCAAATTGTCCATATTCAATATAGTAAAAAAATTATTTGGTGCAAAAAATTGGTACTTTTCTTAAATTTTCTAAAAAACACGCTTCATTTTATGTGTTTAAGTATGAAATACAGCTCTAGTTCTTGGTTTTCAGAGTTCTACTATGGAAGCATATCTTGGAACTTCTTTCCATATTTTATATAAAATCTATACCTACTCATCCCCTCAATGCCCCATTTCAGAAGTCTGAAAGCAAGTTAAAGAAAACAGCGAAGTATTTTTTTTTTATTTATAATTTAAAAAAAAATTAAGTACATACTTATGTACTAAAATGATGTTCTTATTATTACTTTATAACAGTTCAGTTAATTTTTAATATTTAGTTTGGTGAGGATTCCTGTGAAAGACAGGTTAAACTGTTCTTTCGCAGTATAACGTGGTATAAGCGGTGTTATAAGAGTTTTCAAGAAAATTTTTTTACTCGGAGGCTCACAATCATTAACGTTCTGAAAAAATCATCAACAGTATTGTAAGCTTGGCTATTGAAAATTTGGGACTATATATCTTGTTTTATTATGGCTGCTGCAGCTTTCACGATTCTGATGCTTCGTTCCTGGGTTTCATACAATTTTTCGGCCTCATACCAAGAAATCAAAATTTGAAACTCTGCACCAGTAAAGCAAATCGTTCAATCCTTATTATTCCTTTTTTCTTGCTTTTGGTTCCTTATCAACCACCCAGTTACCAAATACCTCAATTCTATTAAAGAAATCTGACAAACATCAGCATTTTCAAGAATGGAATTTGAATTTCATCCATTGCCACCGAAACCCAATCAATATTCAATCATTTACGCAGCCCCTAGGTGTGATTTTGCAGAGAAAAACAATCGACCTTCCATAGGCATCAGACCTTGTAAAAATTTTGATTGCAGGACTGAGCAATCAAAGAACCCATATAGACGATCGTTTCATGGAATTTTCTTGAATGCCACAAAGTTAGCTGAAAAGTTAGACTTTGAAGTAAAGAAAACCCAGAACTTTCGGTTGCCAAAGTCTTCGAACCAATAATCCATCTCAAAGCTGTGAAGATACTTTATAGACGGAGAGCTAGCGACCGATTTACTCACCTCATTTTAGCAAGGCTAAAACTTTGGTCATAGAAAGATTGAGGCCCAACAGTTATAAAAATGCCCGTCTTACACTCCGGTACCCTCCATGAGGCCTTAAGATTAAGGCTTGAAGTTGTAAAAAAAAAGTGCCCATTCACCTCATTTTAGCAAGGCTCATCTTTTAATATATCGTTCATTGATTCAATATATACGTGAAAATAGCAATGTAAGACGTTTTAGCCCTCCATGACATGCTGTAAGACGCTCGTGTATATGTAAAAAAAAATGACCCCATTCACCTCATTTTAGCAAGGCTGGTATTTACACATAATTAAGACGACATAAAAACAAACACACATTTCAAGTGTAAGACGTTTTTTCGGTCAATAACCCTCCGTAAGACGCTAAAAACTAAATTTCGTTTAAGTCAAGATAGCCCAGTAAAAATAGATTTTTTCAAGGAAAAAAATTTGTAACAGGCCGATTTTTGGTACACACGTTACTTATAACCTGTCAAAAGTCCTCAAATATCCAATGCCCGCTAGTCCCGTTAGGAGGGTCAAAGGTCACGAAAACGGGTTTTTGATAAATATATCGAAAACGGTAAGTTTTAGAAGAAAAAATTGTTCTACAAACATGTAGCTGAGGTAATTTCCAACAGAAAACATATATACCAAATTGTTTTTAGCATTAACCGTTACAAAGTTACAGTACTTCAAAGATTCACAGTATTCCAAAAGAATGCTTTTTGTTACACACCACCAGAATGGTCGAGCGCTTTGTGCGTTTTTATTTATTGCGGTATCCCCAGGAGGCCTTCTCCACAACGTTTGATTAATGTGTGTATTAAAATTCATTTTTATTAAAAAAAAAATTGAACTAAATTTATTTAATCGTCATTTAATTCATTGATGATCCGTGGTTCCTTGTGGCATTGAATGTATTTGTTCCATGTCATCATTCAATTGTTCTTCTTGTACATCAATTTTGATAGAGTTTGTACATGACATTGACCACAATCAAGAAAGCAATGTAGTCATGCTTTTCGACAACCACAACTTTTACGGAGTTCATCTGGAGCTGGTTGAAGCAAAGTTGTTATTGAGTCTAAAATATTATTTGTTAATGTCCAACCCCAGTCTTCTGGCTTCATACCTTTGTGCTCAAGCCAAGTTTGAACTTGAAGGTATACCGTATATATAAATGCTATTTAGAAGCACCAAAAGTTGCATTGTCAATCTGATAAATGTTGAATGCCTTAGAGTATCGATGGAATCCACTTCTGCTGGTGCTTTGTAAAATGCAAGGAGTAGGTATATTTAAGACGTTTTCGGAAATAATATTATGATAACAATTATTGGGTTTGGCAAATATTTCTCCATATTTCATTAGATATTCACTTTTTTCAAATAGTTTGAAGAATTTTAGTTTGGCTTTAATGTTTAAAGCCGAAGTTGAATCTTGTAAATTAATGCAAACATAGATTTTTTACTTGACATTTTGGGTAGGTATATGAATAAGCTTTGCGACGAATATACCTTTGTTTCAACTAAACCATTGCCAGGTTTTTTGAAATATATTTTCTTGTCAGGAAGAGCTCTTGCTATCAGTATTGCCAGCAAGTCAACATCTTCGCCAACAACAATAGCAGTGCGCGTTTTGGATTGCTCCTTAGCTGTTTCGATAATCAAAACGTCGGCATCGTCCAGCCTCGTAGAAATATTCGCTGCCTCAAATTTCTTCGAAATCATAGCAATTAAACTACTTTTGTTGTTTGCATTCACAAGAAATTGTTGTTGAGAAGGTGGAACCATCATTGATGCATCAAATAAAATATCCACTGATAATGGAGCTGATCTACACCATCGACGCTGCTCAGTGATCCTTGTAACCATCGAAAACAACCATAACTTTTTTTCCAGAACGTTTTTGAACATAACTAATGTAGCTATTGCAAACCGGCTCCAAGCAAGACGATGCAGCATAAATCCTCCATCTATGATGTATGTATATCACATTGTTATAATCAATGTCATCTTCAACTTGCTGTAAAAAATCATACAATGCAGATTTTTTATATTATTTTAATGAAAAACTAATTTTAAAATACACATTCATTAATCAAACGTCGTGGAAAAGGCCTCCTGGGGATACCGCAATAAATAAAAACGCACAAAGCGCTCGACCATTCTGGTGGTGTGTAACAAAAAGCATTCTTTTGGAATACTGTGAATCTTTGAAGTACTGTAACTTTGTAACGGTTAATGCTAAAAACAATTTGGTATATATGTTTTCTGTTGGAAATTACCTCAGCTACATGTTTGTAGAACAATTTTTTCTTCTAAAACTTACCGTTTTCGATATATTTATCAAAAACCCGTTTTCGTGACCTTTGACCCTCCTAACGGGACTAGCGGGCATTGGATATTTGAGGACTTTTGACAGGTTATAAGTAACGTGTGTACCAAAAATCGGCCTGTTACAAATTTTTTTCCTTGAAAAAATCTATTTTTACTGGGCTATCTTGACTTAAACGAAATTTAGTTTTTAGCGTCTTACGGAGGGTTATTGACCGAAAAAACGTCTTACACTTGAAATGTGTGTTTGTTTTTATGTCGTCTTAATTATGTGTAAATACCAGCCTTGCTAAAATGAGGTGAATGGGGTCATTTTTTTTACATATACACGAGCGTCTTACAGCATGTCATGGAGGGCTAAAACGTCTTACATTGCTATTTTCACGTATATATTGAATCAATGAACGATATATTAAAAGATGAGCCTTGCTAAAATGAGGTGAATGGGCACTTTTTTTTTACAACTTCAAGCCTTAATCTTAAGGCCTCATGGAGGGTACCGGAGTGTAAGACGGGCATTTTTATAACTGTTGGGCCTCAATCTTTCTATGACCAAAGTTTTAGCCTTGCTAAAATGAGGTGAGTAAATCGGTCGCTAGCTCTTGGTCTATTACTCGTACAGTCTCTGCATACATTCTATTAATCGTAATTGTCACAGAGGATTTGAAGATACAGTATTCCAAGAAGTGCTGAAAAGTTTCAATCTAAGCCTGCTGTTATCTAAGCTCAACATTGAATAAGAAGACATTGATGAACTAATCAACTGTCTCATCGAACACTTAAGTAACATTTTGCAGGAGGATGAAAAACAATTGAAATTGAAGCTGGGCGCGGAATTAGTGCTTTGGCAACAACAGTGGAGGCTGCAAACTAAATCCGGGTCTCGGATATTATCTGCCATCGAAACACTCACACAAGGATATATGTATATCCGACTATGAATACCTTACTTTGGGTTTTTTGCACATTACCAGCCACAAACCCTAGAGCTGAAATATAGTTTTCTTTTTTGTTTCGAATCAAAATTTAGCTTAGAACAACAATGCTTTAAGACCAATTAAGTGCTTTGGCCCTCCTCAACATAAATTACCACATTGAGGTAGAACCTCATGAAGTTTTTGGGAGATTTTGCAAATTGGGTAAAGCACCATTCTAAATTTAGGGACTGACAAATAAATTATGTAAAGGGTGTTTTTTTTAGACGTGTGGTTTTCAAGAAGAAATAAAACGCATATAATTTAATGTTATGGCCAAGAATTTAGCTTTATTATAAAGATAAGGGTTTGCCATTATGTTTTAAAAATGATTGGCAAGTGGCCACCGTGGCTGGCTCAAATAAACTCCAGCCAAAAGGCTGAATTGTCGACCTTTTTTTGCAGCAATTGAGACCGTATGTCAGCAATTATGCGTTGTTGATTGTTTCTTAGGCTGTACGGGTGTAGTGCCGTCTTGTTGGAACCAAAGATCGTCAACATCCTCCAATTTAGGCATGAAAAAGTCATTAATCATGGTTCTATAGCGTTCCCCATTTACTGTAACATTATGGCTTCATTTTTCATCGCAGCGCACGAACCAAACCACTAGTTTGGTAATAAATTAGAACGATTTGCAAACGTTGTTCAGGAGTAAGTCTATTCATTATGAAATGACAAACCAAACTGAGCATAATCAAGTGACAGCTTTCAAAAAGACCAACTCCGAAAAAAGTATTGCCAGATTGAAAGCCACACGTCTAAAAAAAAATACCTTTTAGTTTAAGACGAAGACCAACAACCAATTATTGAATTTCTCAAAGGTGAATGAAGGTAATTGGAAGATTCAAAAAGAATTTCGAAGTTAAATGTTCATCCTTTAGAATGACCAAAAACTTTAATTCGAAAAAAAATTACCTCGATAAGTAATATAACCCCAAATTTGCATCAAAAACGCATTTTTTTTTATTTTAAGATTCGAATATCTCGAAAACGTGACGTGCTAGAGCAATTTCAAGGCTAGATTCAAACTCAGCGCATCAAAGACCACCAGAAAAGTATATCTGGGTTTATGTCAAAAACAAAAAATCAAATTTTATCACGCAAAGTAGTAAATTTGGGTTTTCTAGTGGGTTTTTGACTCAAAATGGGTTGTCGTAGAAAAATTCTAAAATAGAGATTTGTTGGAAATTGTTTATATGTACTTTGAATTGTACACTGATTTAATTCACGAATAACAGATAGTTTTCGAGCCATAATTAAAAAACTCACAAAAAAATGCATCTTTGCATCATTCTTTGCATTGTTTTCCATAATGCGTCACCTCAGATTCGAATTCAGCTCCCTCGAAAACATAAAGCAGGGAACAAATCAAAACTACCCCACAATTTGCTCGCAAAGATCCCTTTTGAGCACAAATTTACTGGACTTTATTAACAATAGATCTTTTTATATTTGTCCTTAGTTTAGTCGTCTAGAAGTGTGTTTTATATTTGCGTCATTCATTGTAATAGGAGAATTCTGAAAAAAAAAAACATTTTATTCAACAACAAAGTTTTGACTGCCCTGTATTTTATTTTTTTTTTTTTCCTTTCAACTAAAATAAATAGTCACTGTTTAAGCTCGAAGAAGTGATTTCAATATAAATTTGCTTTCATTGCTTCTCTTTATTTTCAAAGTCAAAAGTAATTTTTAAATTCTGACTCACTTAATGAAGTGTATCGAGTGGTAGAAAAGAAACGAGCTTGTCAACTGCTAACAAAGTAATGAATCCTTTATTCGATGATAAGAGAGATAACATAACATATTTCTTTAACTACTGTTACTTTGGTCTTTTAATAATGTTGTATTATATAAAAGTATGTTGTGTGGGCGTTTACATAATTAAATACATAACATCTCCCCTCATAAGTTTGCAAATAATTCAAAATTCATAATTCAAAACAATTCATACATTATGGTAAAGAAAATTATAAATACATTTAACAATAGGTAAATATTATTTTAATATTTAAGCTACTTAGGATAACAAATTTTTTTACGAGGTCGAAGCTGCTTCGGAGATGGCAATTTTTCATCAGCGGTTAACTCATCTGCTTTGTCAGATGTAATTTCGTTTGATAAGCAATTAGGATTAATCGCTGTACTGTTGATCATAGCATTTTGTTCACAGTTGATGAATTCTTGCTCCACCGGTGTAGCACTCCCTCCGCTGTTTGCATTTTCGCTGTCATTCAATGCTTTTGGTTCTTCCAAGTGGCCACGTATTTGATCAATATGACGTTTAAGAGGTCTGTTGTTTTGAGTGATGATACATTTATAATTACGTGGGCCAAGTTTCTTTTGCACAGTAGCTTTTGTCCAACTGGAATTGTTAGGATCAGTATAGTCGCGAATATAAACGTTTTGATTGTCTTTGAATTCAACATTTCGTTTGCCTTTATGATTATTTGTACACGTACCTATATTGATTATTTTGTATAGTATCTTTGGTAATCGGAGGCTTCAATAAGCTAAATCTAGTTTTCAATTCGCGTCCTAATAAAAGCTTTGCAGGGGTTTCATTAGTTGTACTATGCGTAGAACTACGGTAATCGAACAGGAATCGATGGATGATACTATCTAGTACATCGGGACAATTATCGTTTAAATTTGCATATATAGATTTTTTTAATAATTTTACAAATATTTCGGCCTGCCCGTTGGTTGCGGGATGTCCAGGTGCCGTAAGAACATGTTTAATCATGTTATTGTTCAAAAACTTTTTGAACTCTTCCGATGTGAATTGTGTACCGTTATCTGTTACGATAACATCCACTAATCCAAATCGACAAAATATTTCTTTCAATTTAGAAACAACAAATTTAGAATTTGCACTTTTTGTTTTAAAAACTTCGACCCATTTTGAATATGAATCGATGACTACTAGCAATTGGAAACCCTCAATAGCACCGGTGAAATCAAGGTGTATTCTTTCCCAAGGCGAATCAGTCGGAACCCATGGAAACAAATAACTTTTTTCAGGGCTTGTTTGGGTCAATTGACATGCATGACAGTTTTTAACCACTTCTTCAATTTCCTTATCCAATCTAGGCCACCAAATATATGACCTAGCTAAAGCTTTGGTTTTGACAATACCCAAATGAGATCTATGGAGTTCAGTTAATACCTTATTACGCATTTTTGAAGGAATTATGGTTCTATACCCCCATAAAACACAACCAGCCTCTACTGACAGTTCATTCTGTTTATTTTGAAATGCTTCGAAATGAGGTTCTATTAACTTATTTACTGTACCAATATTAATGGAATCCAATAACTTTGATAAAATTGGATCTTTTCGAGTTTCAATCGCAATGTTTTTAAAACTTAATTGTAATTTATTATCAAATTCTACATAATTGATATATGTAATTACTTTCAACGCACGAATTATTATTTTCATTTTGTGGCATACGCGATAAACTATCGGCCAAATTATTCGTACCCTTAACATATTTAAGGCTATACACAAATCCAGATAAAATGAAAGCCCAGCGTTGCATTCTCGCTGCCGCCATTACAGGTAAGCCTTTATTTTCACCGAAAATCGCTAAAAGCGGTTTGTGGTCGGTATTCAATTCAAAATGAATGCCTAGCAAATATTGACGCAATTTAGTTACACTGAATATTATTGCTAAGGCTTCTTTTTCTATCGTGCTGTAGTTTTTTTCCGATTTAAGAGCACGGGATACAAATGCTATGGGCTTAAGTGATTTATCTGACATTACATGTGATAAAATTCCAGCAACAACATTCTGGCTAGCATCCGTAGACAACACTATAGGAATTTTAGGGTTGAAATGTATTAAAACTTGATCTGAAGTTACTTCGGTTTTCATCAAATCATAAGATTTTTGACAGAGATTATTCCAACGGAATTGATTATCTTTTTGCAGCAGTTCGTATAATGGTGCCATTTTATAAGCGTAATTGGGTATAAAACGTGAATAATTATTCACCATACCAATAAAAGCTCGCAATTCGGTAATATTACTAGGGATTGGTGCATTTAAAACGGATTCAACTCTAGTTTTATTCTTACTTAAACCATTCTTATCAATATTGAACCCCAAATACGAAATAGTTTCTTGGAAAAATGCACATTTATCAATATTGAGTCTTAATCCCGCGCTTTGTAATTTATTTAAAACTAACCTCAAATTTGCACATGCTCATCCAAAGTCTTACCAGTGACGACAATATCGTCCATGTAATTTGTCACATTAACAATGTTTTTTAATAACAACTCGATTGTTTTTGAAAGATCGCTGCTGCCGGCTTGACTCCAAAGGGAAGTCGTTTCATTTTAAATACGCCTATATGTGTGCTCCAGGCACATAACTTTTGAGAATCCTCATCTAAAACAAGTTGGTTATAGGCATTGGCTAGGTCTAACTTTGTGAATAATTGACCCCCTTGTAATGAAGCGAAAATTTCTTCGATCCGAGGAAGTGGATATTTAAAATCTATTAAAAACTTGTTAATCGTTGTTTTGTAATCACCGCATATTCTAATTTCACCACTTGGCTTAATTATGGGCACTAACGGTGTACCCCAATCAGAATTGTCGATTGGCTCAAGTACGCCCTCTTTTACCAAATTAAGTAATTGGTCTTCGATAGATTTTTTCCAAGCCAACGGGATGGGTCTTGGTTTACAAAAAACACTTTTTGCATCAGAAGCGCATTCTAATTTAACCGTTCCGAATTTATATCTACCCAAACTTCCATCAAAAATTTCACTAAAATCTTTTTTTAAACTTTCAACAATAGTGTACAAAGAATCATTTATAGCATTTATTATTTGTTTACCCGGTTGCAGTAGCTCGAAATTAAACTGCCTTAAAAAATGTCTTCCCAACAACGGTGGACTAATTGTATTTGTTACGATGAATGTTACTAAATTAGCATGGCCCATATAATTTATAATTGCATCAAACTCACCCAAAACTTCGATTGAACTACCACCGTAACCAGTGTAAGAACTTACGCATTTCCTCAGCTCTGATCTTTGATAAAATTTATCGAAAAATCCAATTGACATCAACGAAAGTGGAGCACCGGTGTCACATCCAGTTTTATGCCATTAATCACAACAGGTAGCATATAGACTCGCGCTTTGTTAACCGTACAAATCTCCATCTCCGTTTCAGCTGACTCTACGGTAAAAATAGAAAAATCAAAAGTTGAATTATAGGTGCTTAATTTACTATCAAAATTTTTAATCGAATCATCTACAAAATTAACTGTCTTATCTTTACAAACTGATGCTAAATGTCCCACTCTTTTGCATGCGTGACACGTGGCTTTCTTATATTTGCAGCTACTTGATTGATGATTTTTCCAACCGCAATGGGCACATGGAGTCTTCACTTTATTGTTGTTGGTTTTGGAATGGTCATCACGTTTTTTTCGTCTTCTTACAAACAGAACATCATTCGATGAAGAGCCGTTAACCGAGTTTTTTGCTAATAGCTTTGACTCAACTACTAACGCCTTCTTGTACGCCTCCGTTAGCTTTAACGTTTCATCTTCTTCGCACAATCTTTCATAAATGGGTCCTGTTATTCCACTTACAAACTGGTTAAGAACAAATTGTTCTAGAAAATCTCCAAATTTACAGCTCAACGCCAATTTTTTTTATTCGTGCAAACCAAGAAGCTATGGATTCACTTTCTGTTTTCTGAGCCGAAAAGAATGTTTTCCGCTCACGAAACACTATTATTGTTGGCATATAATGCTTATTTAACAGCTCACACAGCTCTTTGTATGATTTCTTTGCAGGAATTATTGGATCACACAGACATCGTAGAATGGAATATGCTTCGGCACCCACAGATTTCAATAAAATTGATTTTTTTTTTGCTTATCCTCTCCGCAATCCAGTTCCTCAAAATGAATCTCCAGTCGTTCTTGCCACAGCGACCAATTTATCCTTTTCTGGATTAAATTCTGGCATTTGTGAACTACTGGCCACATGATGGTACACAACTGATTCATTCACCATATCACTTTCTACTTTATTAAATTGATTATCTTTAACTTTAATCAATTTTAATAAAAAAAAAAAATTGAAGTACTCATAATTTAAAAATTTATTTTGCAAGACAAAAAAAAAAATTAATTTTTAATTTTATTCTCGTCGCCAATGAAGTGTATCGAGTGGTAGAAAAGAAACGAGCTTGTCAACTGCTAACAAAGTAATGAATCCTTTATTCGATGATAAGAGAGATAACATAACATATTTCTTTAACTACTGTTACTTTGGTCTTTTAATAATGTTGTATTATATAAAAGTATGTTGTGTGGGCGTTTACATAATTAAATGCATAACACTTAATAATGAGGCGGAAAATATTTCCGTTCCACATTGGTATATTTAATATTAGGGTGGTCCTTATATTGGGTTTTTTTGAAAATCCAACTTGGATAGGCATCAAATGACTTTAAATAGAGAAAAAAAAATTTCCTAATTTTTTCAGATTTTTATTTCACCCCCCTGGTCTCCCTTTTTTCACTTCAAGGTACAATTAATGGAGTAATGGTGATTCTTATAACACGCGAAAAAAAATCAGAACTTATAGATTAGATTGAGACTAAAAAAAAATCGTATAGGAGGGGGGGTCTATTTCCCCCCGTTCAGGCGGGAGGGGTCATTTTCTAAAAATTTGACCCAAAATAGAAAAAAAAAAATGATTAAAAAACAACGGGACCACTTACGATGGCGTGTTAGAGCTTTTTTTAAAGCCATGAATCCAGTCTCTAATATGTTTCTTAGATCAAGTTTTTATTTTAAATATTTTCTGAAAAAAATTGTTTTCAAATGTACAACATTATTATTTTTGTTTTTATTTTTTAGTTTGAAAACTATTTTTTCAAAAACTATTTACAATACAAACTTGATTTAAAAAACATATTAGAGACTGGATTCATGACTTTAAAAAAAGCTATAGCATGCCATTGTAAGTGGTCCCGTTGTTTTTAAATAATTTTTTTCTATTTCGGGTCAAATTTTTAGAAAGTTACCCCTCCCGCCTGAACGGGGGGAAATAGACCCCCCCTCCGATAAAATTATTTTATCGTCTCAGTCTTATCTATAAGTTCTGATTTCTGATTTCTGAGGGGTGAAATAAAAATCTGAAAAAAATAGAAAAATTGTTTTTCAATGTTTTGAATCGAATGAAGGCTATCCAAGACAATGTCCAATTTAAGGACCACCCTTATATTTATATTTGAGTGCATTTCTGGTGGTCGTAGTGTGCGGACATTGCGATATTATTTATACAGAAAATTATAAAATATTTACACTTTCAGAATTTTTGAGTTTTTAAAGCCTTATTTCTTGACTCAAATTTTCGATAAACGGACACCACAGTATTGTTGTCAATAAAATTGAAGATGAATTTATCCAACCATAGTAATTATTTCCTGAAAATATTTGCATTTATTACATACTTCCATCATCAGCTCCACAGTTTTCATTAAGTTGAGTTAAAGAGATTTCAGATTTTCGTTTTGGTTTCTGCATAATTACTGGATAATTTCAAGCATGATTCCGATGAAAAATAAAACATATTAAAGGCTTGTACATGTACATATTTTCCACGATTAAAATGCTTGTAGTTACATCATTTTATCTGAGCTCTCATGGACTCATTGTATTTCGCATTTACAGTTCGATTAAGTGCTTCTGTTGAATATTGAATGAAGAGACTTTCAATGAATATAAAACCACTAGCTACACTGTGGAGTAATGATTTTCTGGAAAACAATATCCGCGATTCATTTCTCTGGTAACTTATTCCATGAATGGTTTGGCTTATTGTTAATAGAAAAGTGCCTCTGCACATATGTAGCTCAGAAATCAGAATTGATTATAAATGGCATACTTTTACTATATGCGTGGAGGAGGAGAGGCGGGAGGAAGTAGTACATATAAGTTTTTCTATGAAACTATATTACTCTCAAATTGGAAAGGGTATCAGAACTGCTTAAGTGAATTTGGCTATTGAACCATCTCTTGTTAGATCTATCACGATATGCGTTAAATTTGTAGAATTTGTGGATATTTATAACAATTGTTGGTCATTTCAATATTTTCCAAGTTTCCAAGTATGTTTGTTGTTATTTATTTTGTGTTATCCAAAATCTTGTTCTTGTTAAGTTAATTCATAACTAGGGCAAGATATATCCCTAAGTCGCATGCCTTCTAGAAACCGAATACGGTTCCTATCAAAATAATTAACCAGAAATTAACCAATTATCAGGTTGTTGTTTTTCAACACACTTGATCGCGTTAAGTATTCAAAAATTTGTCAACTTTTGATGCCTTGTGCGTGAATATTTAAAAAAAATCGCAAATTTGCAAATTTTACGCATGATTTTTTTTGAAATTTCGACATTTCTTAAAAACAGAGAATTTTACTGTTTTCGTGCTCAGATTATGCCGTTAAGCGCAAAGAGATAAAAAAAATTCGCAAAGTTGCAATTTTTATGGCCAAAAATAAACTTTTCAAATTGCTATAGCCTGAAGTTAACACCACCAATCTTAACTCCCGAAAACAAAAATTTGTGCTGCATTGTGCTCAACTTGAACCATCTTGTCCGTAAACATTTAAAAAAATCGGAAATTTGTTAATTTTACGTATGAATTCTTTTTGGAAGTTTTACAATTTTGGAAAAATGGAAGTTGTGCTGTTTTGTGCTCAGTTAGTGCTGCCATATGCAGAAGAAAAAAAATTAAAAACAAAATCCAAAACATGTGCTGTATTGTGCTCAAGTTTTGCTGCCTCATGCCTTAAAATAATTTGACAAAATTGGCAACTTGCAAATTTAACACAGGAATATTTTTTTTAGTTTAGAAATTTTGTAAAAATTAAAGTTGTGCAGTTTTGAGCTCAGGGTGTGCTACCATAAGCCAAAGAGATAAAAAATTCACATATTTGCAACTTTTAGGGCCAAACAACTATTTATTTTGCGAAGCAAAAGCCAATTTTGATTTTCAAAAAAAGAACATAATGTTGTGCTGTATTGTTCAACTTTTGCTGCTTCGCATGATTTTTTTTTGAAATTTCGCAATTTTGTAAAAATGAAATTTGTACCAACTGCTTTGTAATCATAGTTTGTGCTGCTATATGCCAAAGAAAAAATTCGCATATTTGCAACTTTTATAGCCAAAAAACACTTTTGCGAAGACTGAAGTAAGCACTGCCATTTTCGGATTTAAAACAAAATAGTCTATGCTTTTATGTGCTCAGCTTGTGCTGCCTTGCGCCATTACAATATTATAATTAAAAATATAGCGCAACTTTTTTTGTTGCAAATCGAAAATGGCGGTGCTATCTTTATGCTTCGCGAAATTGCTTTTTGGCCGTAAAACTTGCAAATATGCGATTTTTTTTGTGTCTCTTTGGCAAATGGTAGCACAAACTAAGAACAAATTAAGTTTTTAAGAAAAGTGTAAGTAAGAATCATGAATTAGTATTTGGCCTAAAGTTGACATAATGCGAATTTTTTGTATCTCAACATTATTTTTCTAGAAATGTAGAGATTTCAAAAATGGAAATAGCAGTGCCTACTTCACGCACAGGAAATGGTTTCTTAATTAAGACTGCCAAGATTCCCCAAAAATAAAACAAAAAATAGATCAATTAAATTGTCCTAAACAGTCTGATGGAACTGTTTGCTTCCAAGGGCCAAGGGGATTGGCTTGTCTCAAGATTTTTTCATTGGATTTAATTTACTTTTCCGAATCAAAAAAAATAACTCACTCAACCAAAATCCCCAAAAACATAAAAATTCATTAAGAACTCAGAGTCTACATATAATTCACGATTACAGTACATGACCTATTAAAGTGCCAAAAAAAGACAACAAAACTAAGAAATTTGTAGAGAACTCCAGCTGTAAAGCCCTTGAAATCCTTTTGCGAAGTATTTCTATTTTTTTTTCCACTCCACCTATCCTGCCCCCACAGCTACTGATGCTCTGCTGCTGTTGCTAACCTTTTGGTGTTTTTCGTTGGATTTTTTTTTATCTCACACTCATGAACACTTTTCGCCCATTTGTTGTAGGTACCTACACACATCCCTACATCCTTATTTTTTTGTTGTTGTTGTGTAGAGTGTGGGTATAGTCGTATAATATAGGTTCATTGCGGTGTGTTGGGATATTGTTACTCAAAAAAAAAAATGAAAGGGGACACATAGTAGTGCTGACAGTACACAGCCAGAGTGAGAATTCCACACAAATAGGATTTCCTCTTTAAATTTAAGGACATCCTTAAATTTATGTGCCTTTTCACCAAAAACCAACTATGTAACTTGTATATATTTGTATGTATGAGTATGACTGTTAGAATTGGAATGAGTTAAAGAGGATGCCTAAAGTTTTAAGGATTTTCTCCTTTTTGAAGATTAGGGTTCTAAGGAATTCCATGATGGGACACCTTATGTCTTTGTAAAGCCCTTTAGCCTAATGATAGATAATGATTACGTTAAGGATAAAAAAGGGCTTTCTCTTTTCTTTTTGTGAGGTTTATTAATTTTAATCCTTTTTACGTTTTGCAATTTGACAAGCACATGACTAGCTGTTGCGGTGTTATTTTGAGAAAATAAGTACGTATTTATCTGAAAGTCTTTGAAAAACCATCCACCCCATCGCACAAGTCCTCTTCAAATTTAATTTTAAAATAGATTACGAAAGTGAAATTTTAGAAACCCTCACGTGGTAACAAAGGTTGTCAAGCCTCTATATGTCTATTTTCTCAACGTGCTTATCCCTTCGTGCTATTGTACCTTAAAATGAAACCCAATTTAACGGTCTCTGAAACAGGAAAATGGCACGCAAAAGTGTCCAAATAATTAAAAGGATACACTGAGGCGGTCATTTCTTAATTATTGTTCATTTTAAAGGTTTCATTTTGCGGAAAGGAAAATAAGTTATTATACTTCCTCTTTTTAGGGATGATATGATCACCATAAGAAAGAAAACACTCAAGTGGGGAGGAAGAAGAAAGAATATAAGAAATAAAATGATAAACCTGAAGAAAGGATACAATGCAAATGAGATATTTTCATTCAAGTCGACACAAAAAAAATTAAAACTTAAAAAAGTAAATGAATTTCCGAAGGGATACGGAGGAGTGACTATAGTTAATTTATGTATATTCTTTCATGAACTGAGGAATGGGGAGAAATATCCTCCGGTAAAGGAAGACTTGTTGAAAATGGTCAACATTGGTCGACTCGACAGGTTGTCTGAATTGCAATTCAAAAGATTAACATAAATTTGGGCCATCGCAATTGGAATTGTGTTTTCCCTGGGTCACGCAACATAAGGTTTCTATTTGTAAGGCTTAATTTGTGTGAGTGTGTTCGCCATTTGTTATACTCTGGGATTTCTTACATTCTTCTTTTTTTTTGTCAAAGAACCGAATTTTTATCTTTATAGTAAGTACACATATTTCAGATAGAAGATACCTTGTCCTCCTTCTCCATCGATAAGCTCATGACTATAGAATTGTATACATTTTTTACAAAGCTCACCCATCAGATAGTTCATCATCAGAGACTCTTTATCTTTACAGGTAGGCTACATAACCGTAGATTGATTGTTTTGTTATAGAAAAGAATGAAGAAAGAAAAACTAATTTTCTTAAGAAACAGGGTTATAAACTTGGCTTTCTACACTTTATTCGCATACCCAATAGGGATCGATAAATGTTCTACCTTCTTGAGAGCTTTTAAACGAACTCCAAGACGATGAAACTTTTTTGTCTGCTTAGAATATTCATCATAGAAGATTAACAAACAAAATGGAGTACTTTTGTCGTAGGTACTTGCTTTTATGGCTAAAAGCTATAAGGCGTTAATAAAACAGCTTGAACAAAATCAAAAGAACCTTGTTGATGCGATTTTGTGTTCTATTTGACACCACATCGATGATGTTTTTTTTTTGGAATATGACATCCCCTTTGTTGAGTGGAGTGCTTCTGAGCACTTTCGATAACTCTGTCGCATATATCATCCTGAATTTGAGCACTCAAAGATTCGAACTCAAACTAATTTTGAATTTAAATAATATTGAACAGTATTGGTTAAAAAAAGATAAGGTGATGGTGTAAATAATTTTTTGTTCGCGTAGTGTAGGGGTACAAAAACCCGAATGCCGAAATCCCGAAAATACAAAAAATTCTCTGTGCCAAAATCCCGAATGGACAAAACTCCGAATGGCAAGCTCAATTTTTAATACTAAAAACAGCATTAAGACATTCTAGCCTTCAAATAAAGACACAAAAATAAATGACTAAATTAAATAAATACAATTTATTTTAAAAGTTAAATTTTTTGTTATCATTTTATTCAACTTAACGTAAAAGATGAAAGCAAAAGAGAAATTAAAAAAAAACGACTTAAAGGAATTGAAAATATGTTAAGAATTGAAAGAATATATTTGAGTTAAATGCAATTTCAACTAAGAGGATGGTTTTTGTATGGAAAACTGAGGAGAATTCAAAAATATGGCGGAAAAATTCGATTTTGAGGGAAACTCGACTTAGAGGGATTCACCGTATTTATTTTTGTACTTTTTGGTAATTCTTTATTTTGATATTCAAATTGGGCTGACGAAATAGTTTTCCGATATTACATTTTTCGTGATATTTGTTCCTACAGTTTAAATTTTTGTAACTTAGAAATGTTTGCATTCAAGATTTAAATTAATGATGATGACATGATGCCAAAGTGAACAGAAGTCAAGCCTTACAAAACAGTTTGATTTCTTTGAAAGTACTTAAATAGTACTTACAAAGTATTGAAATTCAGGATTCAATCAACAATGTATGTTTAGGATTTTTTTTTCATTCGAGATTGTGTCCATTCAAGATTTTGTTCATGCGGGATTTTGGGTATTCGGGATTATGGCATTCATGATTCTAATTTTTGCCATTTGGAATTTCGGCATTTAGGACTTTGTAGCTTGCACCCTTCCCATAATGTAGAATACCCGATACGAAAAAAAGCCCCCATAATTATTATAAACAACATAATTCGTCTTCATTTTTGTTGACTGCAGAGCAAAAATCATTAGACGCATTAGAGAAGCAAAAAAATATGAAAAAAAATTAAAGATTTAAAATGCACAACTGGATCGCACGTACTTGCTCTTATGTTCAAGAGGCTGGCGATTTAAGAATCACTAAGGGAAAAAATGCAATTTAAAATCTAATAGAAAATATTTGATTTAAAGTTGAATAATATTCAATAAATCATATTTAATTTCAAGTTGAAAACCTCTTGATTTGAATAGGCAACGTAGATTTAACAAAGCCTACATAGTTTCAAAGCGAAACGTATTCAATTTAACATAGAAATCAACTTTTCGAACATTTAAAGTACACTCAACGTAGTTTCAAAGTGCAAGATGCTAATATTTTTCGAAATCGAATTTTAAATTTCCATGCACGTACTTTTAAAGTGTTGCATAGTTAGGCCAACGTAAAAGTCAGATTTTTTAATCACTTTTGAATTTATATTTTAGCTTAATATATAGAATTTCGAGAGCGCTTCGTAATTTCACGAAGTATCTACAAAACATTTGTGAACAAAATTAACGCGCAATCAAAGTTCACTTACATATAATCAAAAAAAAATATTACTTTTCTCATATTTATTTTTGTCATTTGTTCAATGAATTTGTTTCCATTTTATTTTAAATCAATAACTGGACGAAGTTGAATCAAAGTTTTAAAAAAGTATTTTAAAATTTGTATGTATTTCAATCCACGATGCTTGTAGTTTAATCGAAGTTGATACATATTGTTTTAAAGATGGATGAATTCAAATCAATAATGATGACATCTCAAATGAAGAGAAAAAATAGTTAAATCATATTTGTTTTAAAATAGGGAAACACTTTGAATTGATGTCATTGCTACTTTGAATTCAAAATTTTCGTCTTCGAAGCCAAATCGTTCCGAAAAATATTTAAATCAAAGTTGTTTCCGTTGATTTTACGTTGTTTTTTTTTCTCGGTGTATTGTAATCATAAAGTCTTGGAAATTATGAGAGAGAAATGTTTAAAAACGATATTTGAATTAGCTACAACAACTCAATTGATTGTTTGAGGTGAAAAAAAAAGAACACCATCTTAATTTTCTTGATTGTCTGGAAATCAAATCAAATTCTTAAAACAATTTTAAGGACAAATTTTGCTATGCAAATCTAAAGTAATTACTTATGTACAAATGAAATTAAATATCCAAAAAAAAATTCAACCTGTTTTTGAGATATCGAATTTAATAATTTTAAAAACTCAAAAATTTCTAATTTCTTTTTTGAACATTTTGATAAGCAATATTATTCAAACTTATTTGAAATTCGTAAATAAAAAATCAATCAAAATCCGTTCAGTCGGTAATGAGAAAACTCTAAATAATAAAAATGTTCTCTAAGTGGTACTATTAATAGATGCTTATGGTAAATTTATTAATTTTGGTAAAAGATCGAACAAATTTTAGGATACGAAATAGTTTCTAATAAAATCGAAGGAGTCATTTTTGAGATACAAAATATTTTCCTAAGAGGATTTTAAAATTTTGTATTGAAGGTACCGTTAGTAAAAGAAAAAATTTTCTTAGAACATTCTAAAAAGTGTTAAAAGTGCAGAATCTAAAAAAAAAACAACCATATTGTTTTCGAAATTTTTGATTTTCAAAAAAAAAAAAAATGAAATAGATATGTTTCAAAAATCAAAAAACAATGTTTTTTTAAATTTAGTGAACATTACTTTTTATATTTTTTCTAAGCTTCTGTATACAAAAAATTATTGAAATCAGTCATACCGTTTAGAAGAAAATCGAAAATAGAAAAAATGGTTCTTTAGGCAGTACCTTTAAAAATATTTTTTTGAAAAATGGTTCCCACTCAAAAGTAGCATTTTTAAAAAAAAATTGTGAAGCTGTTTTTGATAAAAATACGATTATGTAAAGTTGTTAAAAAATGTATGGCAGGTGTCTACCGATAAAAAATGAAAGCAACTTTAGAAGGAAATGATTACCAAAACACGCTATGTACCAAGTTTAAAGAAGAACAGATTTAGCTTTAGGCTGTAGCTCAACGGACAGACAGACAGAATTGTCAGACCAATTTTCGTTGTCTTCTTCATCATCGTAATAACCAGTTTGATCAAAATTTCGAAGTCGTTTTTTTTTTGCAAATGAATAAACCTTACTTACTTACTTACTTATCCGGCTCCCGATCCATGAAGGGTCTCTGCCTGAGATATTGCGGTCTTCCATCGGCTGCGGTCCCTCGCACGCTCCCTCCAGTCGTCGAGACCAAGCGCTCTTGCGTCTGTGACCGCCTGGTCCCTATAGCGGAGGTTCGGTCTTCCTGGTCGTCTCGAACCTGGGGGCTGGGATTCGAAGATTTTCTTGGCTGGAGCGTTGTTGTCCATTCGCTCGATGTGGCCGAGCCAATGTAGTCGACGTGTTTTGGCTCTTTGGACTACATCCACATCTTGGTACAGCTCGTACAGTTCACGATTGAATCTTCTCCTCCAATCGCCCTCTTCGCATATAGGACCAAATATCCGTCGTAGAATTTTTCTCTCGAAAGTGCCCAGGATCAATTCCCCTTTTTTACTTATCGTCCAGCACTCGGCGCCGTAGAGTAGAACTGGTAAAATAAGAGTTTTGTATAGCGTGCACTTTGTCTTTCGAGAAAGGAGTTTTGAACCCATTTGTTTGGCCAAACCGAAGTAGCAGCGGTTCGCTAGGGTAATTCTTCGTCGGATTTCCACTAAGGTGTCGTTCGTGGGATTGATGTTTGTTCCGAGGTAGGTGAACTCCTTGACTACCTCGAAATTACTGCTACCTACAGTGACATTTTGTCCTAGGCGATGGACAGATGAGGCTTTGTTTGTTGATAGCATATACTTTGTTTTGTCCTCATTCACTTCAAGACCAACGCGTTTCGCCTGTTCATCAATAGCTGTGAATGCTTCAAGTACAGCTCTCTTGGAGCAGCCGATAATGTCGATGTCGTCCGCATAGCCAAGCAGTTGAGAAGACCTGTTAAAGATAGTGCCGTCCATGTTAACACCACTCTTGCGCACTATCTGCTCCAGGACTAGGTTGAAGAAATCACATGATAGCGCATCTCCTTGCCTGAACCCTGTACACGTCTGGAATAACTCGGATGAGCTGTTACCCATTTGCACGTTGCACCGCGTATTTTGTAACGTCATGCGGCATAGCTGGATCAGTTTTTTCGGGATCCCGAGTTCCGACATCGCCAATAGAAGCTCTTGGCGACTTATGCTATCATATGCGGCTTTGAAGTCGATGAATAGGTGGTGGGTCTCGACTTGAAATTCGTTGGTCTTTTCCAGGATTTGCCTCAATGTGAAGATTTGGTCTATCGTTGATCTGCCTGGCCTAAAGCCACACTGGTACGTGCCGATCATAGTGTTGCAGAAAGGTTTTAGACGCTCACAAAGTACGTTGGATAGGATCTTGTAGGCAACATTAAGCAGGGATATGCCTCTGTAGTTCTTGCAGGACATAGGATCGCCTTTTTTGTAGATTGGGCATATGGAGCTATTTGACCAGTCATCGGGCATACTTTCCTCCTCCCAAACTTGGTTGATAAGCTGGTGCATGCACCCTACCAGAACATCTCCTCCATACTTGAAGAGTTCCGCTGGTAGGCCATCCGAGCCGGCGGATTTGTTGTTCTTAAGCTTGTGGATGGCTTTCTTAACCTCTTCAGTACTGGGTGCTGGGACTGGATCTTCATTGACTGGTCTAATGCTTGTTTGTTCCCCTGTCGCCTCCTCTACATAATGCCCATTAAGCAGCTGCTGGAAATGCTGCTTAAACACGTCTACAATTCCCTGTGCTTCGGTGACTAGGTTCCCTTCGCTGTTTCGAAGAGCTTGCGTGCCAGTCCTATAACCAGATGCCAGTTGCTTGGCTGTTTTGTAGAACCGGCGGGTGTTGGTGGCGGTGCTGGACTCTTCGAGATACTTGAGCTGAGAGGCTGCGGATGCTCTTTTCTTTCTACGCAGGGTTTTTTTCTCTTTCCTTCTCTTTTCACGGTACTCCTCTCTTGCTGCTCTTGTTTTCCGTTGCAGCATTTGCATTCGTGCATTTTCCGTCTCCTGCTTCAATACCGCGCATTCATCATCATACCACGGGTTCTTTTTTCTGGGTGGTTGATAGCCTATGGTGGTCTCGGCTGTCTCTTTAATAATGTCGCGATACTGGTTCCACTGGTTGTTGACGCTTGTGGCTGGGTGTACGGCAGAGAGTTTCCCGGTCAATTGCTCACTGTAGTCTCTGGCTTTCTCAGATGTGCTAAGGCATGCGATGTTGAACTTCTTTCTTTGGGCGGTCTTCGTTTTCTTTTCATTGGACAGTCGGGCTCTGAACTTTGTCACAACAAGAAAGTGGTCAGAGTCCACGTTTGCACCTCGGAAAGTTCGCACGTCCAAGATGTTCGATGCGTACCTTGCGCCAATTAGCACGTGGTCGATTTGGTTGGCCGTTCGACCATCTGGAGATCGCCAGGTTGCTGTGTGTATCCTTCGCCTGGGGAACCTAGTGCTACTTATCACCGTATTACGAGCTGCAGCAAAGTCGATTAGTCGGAAGCCGTTGTCTGTTGTCGTTTCGTGGAGGCTGTGCTTTCCAACTAATCCGCCAAAGATGTTTTCCTTTCCGATTTTAGCATTGAAGTCTCCGAGCACGACTTTGACATCGTACTCCGGACAGGCTCCGTAGGCTCCGTCCAGGAGGTCGTAAAACTCCTCCTTGTTAGACTCCTCAGCTTCATCGGTAGGGGCGTGTGCACATATTAGGCTGATGTTTTGGAAGGTAGCTTTGATGCGGATCACAGCCAGGCGATCGCTTATCGGCTTAAAATCGATGACTTTCGATCTGAGTCGATTTCCCACGACGAATCCGCATCCTAGCATGTGCAGTCTTTGGTGACAGCTGTAATAAATGTCGCAATCTTTTCTTTTCGTTATACCTGATCCTATCCATCGTATCTCCTGGATCGCGGTAATGTCTGCCTTGTACCGCGAGAGGACAGATTCAAGTTTTTGAGTAGCACCTGGTGTGTAGAGTGTCCTTACATTCCAGGTGCATACTCGTAGATCATAGTCCATTTTCGTTCCGGGTCTGGTTGCCATTTGAGGGGGGTCGTTATCCGAGGCTTCCCGCGTCTCTCTCATAACAATTGTTTTTTTTTACTGTGGTCGGGTCGTTAGCCCAACGCACTAACCTCCAATCTGTAGGGCCATGGGTTTAATGTTGCAATTCTTTCCTTGATCAACATTCGCACTTACAAGTTTAGCAAGTCCTGGCATAAAGCCATGACCAGTATCCGGCGGTTACCAACTTGGAGGTATTGTAAGCACTTGATGTGTAGGAAAAGATACAGCTCGAGGCCCCCAGTTCCTACAACATCCAACCACCAACCTACGTGCGAAAATCAATACAGTGCATTCTCGATTATCGCAACTAATTAAAACAAAGGTGGTTGCAATGACCGAAGTTGTAGGGTCAATTCGAGATCCAAAGCGAAAATCATAAAACCAGCACTAATATATTATATTTAATGCAACAAGTTCTTTTTCAATAACATATAAATAATAAGAAACAAAACAAAAATACGTTTATTTACAATCATGCCGTCATCACTTATTAACTCGCCATCTTTTGGATGATAAGGAGCGTTATCCAAAAGTAAGAGCGCTCTTGTTGGAAGTCCTTTTTAATTTAAAAAGAGTCGTACCTTACAGACTCAAACAAAATATGAAAAAAGACCTACCTGAGGGTGGTTTAATTTTGTTTCTTCAGGCACAAAAATGTCGAGTGGAACCATTTTTCAAAGAATGCTAACGTCATCGAAGCATTTTTTTTTTGCCTTGTATACTACGTGCATGTGGTCAAAATGTTTAAAAGATCTTAGGTTTACAAATTTAGGTACCGATGACGAATAGCTTTACTATGAGAAACGTGATTCTTTCTTTTGTTGTCTTTCGGCCTCAGGATTCCTTGAAACCTACAATCGGCGTTATAGATTTGATTGGGAGTCAAATCGAGCTCTCTGACTTTTTTCTTAAATTTAATCAAGAATGAATCTACAAATTGCGGTTTGCTTGAAAGTTTTTCTCCACAAATTCTGAACAAACAGGTGAATTCCGTGTCTTTTCTTAAAATGTGTCACCCAACCAACTCCCATTAAATGATCCAGGCCTCTCTTTTATTTTTTTTATGAAATGAGCACACCTTTGTTTTTAGGACCTCGCTGGAAATTGGCAAATTTAGCTTTCCTTGATTTTTCATCTTATTCTTTTTCAGGGTATTCGCCACTTTTAATTTAATCCTCTTTCCGGCTCCACATTCAGCATTAGAAACAAAATTTCTTATTGCACCCTCTTTTTTCGAGACAAAATGCAACGCAACAGACAAAAACGAACTTGGCAAGAACCTGAGTAATTAAAGATATGCATATAAAAACAAAAGTTGCACTTATCGAGTCAATTTTTTTTGAAGAGTTGCGATTACTGCGTCAACAATGATATAAATTCAGCTGTTGCGAAAATCGAGGAGTTGCGTGAATCGAGAGTTGCGTTAATCGAGAACGTACTGTATTACCTTTAAAAACAAGATGGTGGGTAATGTAATGGTGGGAAATCAGGTGAAGTTATGGTTTTCAGCTCATGTGATGATACTTTTTTCGATTGCCGAAAACCAAATTTGGCACGAATTTTTTTCCAGGAAAAGTCTTAATGACACTCACTATGTGTATTCGATAGCATAGAAGAGGGAGGGGGGATGAGAAAACAAAATTGCACCGATAAAATTTCTGGCAACATCCAAAATTATTATTTACAACATTTTCTGAGCACATTTCAACTGTCAAGATGAGGTGCTCACATTTTGCACACTCAACTCCCTTTCCCTGCATCACATTAAAATGCTTTGCAGAAAATTTGGACTAAAATTGTGAAAATCTGTTTAATTAGTAGCCGATGGATGCACAGGCACACAGATTGAAGAAAGCTACATATTAAGAAAAAATATGGTTAAATGTTTTCTTTATATTCGTAATGCTCCTGAATTTCTTTTCTAGGTAAAACCAATTCTTTCCCTATATTGAAGGGAGAATAAGGACTATAAGAATAATGATTATTTACCTGGATTAAAAGTTCAATCGATAGAGATATTCTTTTAATCTGCATAACGTTGATACATGTACATGAACAAAATATATTTATAATTGGCTCATTGTTAAACTCAAAACTTAAATGCCACTTCCTTGTAGTCTATAATTAAAAAAAATAATCAGAGATACAGCACATTAACCACGATTCATTTTTTCATTTTTCATTGTTAATCTTTTTTTACTTTCTATCGAAGTAAACGTTAATTGAACTGGAAATTTAATCCATAATAAATTATATCAGTTTCTTTCGCATTATATTAAGTCTTCTAGAGCTTGAAAAACGGTAAAAGCGATTGACTTAACTTGATTGGAGTGGGAGGGCTATCTATTATGTTTGTTGGAATGTTTGGTGGAAAATCACACCAACAGTTAGAAAAACATCACAATTTTCAATTTAAATTCAATTTTATTCAATTTAATAAAAAAAGAGGCTTTATCATACGAGAAATCTATTTTTTCATATTTTGGACTCAAAGAAGGTGAGTAAAATTGGAGATGATTTAAAAAGAGATACCGATACAAGTTGGCTGTAAATGTCGATAAAATCGCAATGGGAGGGAAAATTAACGCTGGATGCGTGTCAATGAAAACTAAATAACTTTTAAAATATACATAGGTGTTTATAAAAGTGAACAACAAAGTTAGAAATACCATCATTTTTTTTTTGCAAAAGAAACATCTATTCAGTTTTTAAGGTTGTCACTGTGGCGTATACGTACTTTTTTTAATACAAAATTTAAATTTAAGTTAGTTATTTTTCAAAGTTGAATAAGCCCGACGACGGAATGTAGTTCAGAGCACGTTGGTTAGATTTGTATTTATTATATTCAAAATTGTGTATTAAGTTTGAAAATTTTTAATAATGTATACAAATAAATTAATTGCTTATTTCATATTAAATATATAACTACACAATAATTGGAGACTACAAACCCCAAAATGTATGCGTGTGATATAACTCAAAACTATAAAAAGGTGCTGCAAGTTAGCAAGGGGCTAAACTGAGGGTAATTTCTGTTTTGGCTCCATCCCAGCTTCAATAGTAAAAGTTATGAAATCTTTAGAAAGCGCAATTTACGTTGTTGCACCACCTAGATATTGATAGTGAAAGGAACATAGAGTCGCACATTGATTTCAATAGTTTTTTTGACAACTGAAGGATAAGGTTAATCCTTAACTGAAAAACTGCTTCTGAGTTAATTCAGGGCTGATTTATTTTCAGACTAAGCTAACGCAGTGTCAACTCTGCACAAAAAAAACTGCCCCTAAGATGAGCTAAAAATAGAGAAAATTTACGAATTTTTGAAAACAATGCACCAGAAAAACATATATAGAATATTGACTGAAAAATTGAAAACTGTCACAACAAATTAACGGCAAATTATCTACCAGCAAAAATACATGTATAAAACATGGCACGACGAAATTGATTTTTGCCTACTAACTAACGGCTAGTCATTAAACAATAAAGTTTTTAGTTTTAGAAGCTTTTACCATTAAAAAAACATAGAAAACAAAGAACGACAAATTTGAAATCATCACAACTAATTAACGACTAATTAATGGTAAATTATTAAGCCATAAACCATCGTTTATAAACCGTTTTTGTCCCATTTTGAGGTGATCTTATGCTAACTTGATGTGAAGTTAGCAAAGAACCAAAAAACATAGAAAACATTGACCAACCAATTCAAAATTGTCACATTTAAATGGAGGCTAGTTAACGGAAAATTACTAACCCATTGACTATTTTGTATTAACGGTTTTCACTACTTTTTGAGTTTGTGCTTTCTTTTCAATTTTTAATAACTTATTAACGACTAATTAATGGCAAATTATCAAACCTTATAACATTAGGTATAAGAAGTTTTTACCTTTTTCAGAGTTGTGTTATGTTTGCAAAGCACCCACACATTGAACGAGAATTGTCATAACTAATTAACAACTAACTAACGGCAAATTATCCAAACTATCCATTTTCCATTCGTTGTCTTTCTTACCCGACACTCATAGAAAAAAAATCCCCCAAAACTACATATCAGACATCGCATAATAGAATTAAATCTTTCACAATCAATCAACGACGCAATCAAATATCGAGTTTAAAAAGATAAAACTTTTCAAAAAAAAAAAACATAGAAAACATAGAACAACAAATTCGAACCTGTCACAACTAATTAATGACTTAAAAACACACAAATTGACAACTTGCTATTAAATTTACCGGGGACCCACAAAAAACATAGAAAATATTGCAAGTGCAAATTGAATTAGTCTTAACTAACTAACGAATAATTAATGGTTAATTATTAAGCCATAAACCAAAATGTATAAGAAGCTTAAGTGATTTTCGATTTGCTTACTTGATATTAAGTCAACAAAGCATCCAAAAAAACATAGAAATTATTTAATGATTTACTTGAAACTGTTGTAACTTATTATCGACTAATTAATGACAAAAAATCAACCAAGTCCTTTTTTAATTCGTGAAAGTTGCTTTGCTAACTTGACAATCATGACTTTTTTGCTTCTCCTTAAACCACTTGAAGCTCGATAAAAAGCGTGCGGGATATCAGTCGTATTTATAAACTTTTTTTTTAGCTTAAGGAAGCCGTTCAACTCCAAAAAGTTATTAATAAACTTGTTTAGCTGTTGCCCTTAGGCTGTATAACTTATAGCAAAGAATACAAAGTTACCAAGAAGTCACATCTCATACTAATATCCTCCTATTTACTTTCCTTATAGTACGAATAGTGAATATTATGGTTTGTGTGGTGTCTGCCCAGATTGTATGAGAAAGAGCTTTTCTCTTACCTAATTATTTTTTGTTTCGTTCTTTGTATTATTATTTCGAAAAGAGCTTCGGAATCGGATTTTATTTTAAGATCCAGATAATACTTCTTGGCAACTTTATATTTTTTGCTTATAGGCAGCGGAATCGATTGTCAAAGACTTTACTTAAGTGAGTTTTATTTAAAAAATGCATAGTTCCAACTTTTAAGAGCTATTTAGATGCTGTCTAACCAATGAACCGCATTATAAAATCTAATAAATAAAGCTATTAATGTATTTGTCTTTTTAGTACCTCACGGTATAATGGTAAGTGCATTGGACTGTCATGCCGAAGGTCTGGGTTCAATTCCCAGCCGTTGCCACCTAAAAACAGAAATGCTTTTTCCAAGGTATTGCCTCTTGAGAGGAACTGACAAATCCTCCAAGAGTATACTTGTCATGAATAAGTGCTTCTCATCTAGCCGTTCAGACTTTGCAAAAATTGTTGGCCCCCTCCATTCCTACCAACAACACGCACACAGGAATGTTTGAAAGTTATAAGTCACTAAACCCTGGTTCTTCATGAGCTGTTGCGCCAATAAATTTAATTTATTTTTTATTTTTAATGTCTTTGATTACCAGAACACTAGGCTTAAAGATATTAAACACTTTCGATCTGAAGTATCTACCGAAGGCCAGAGTGATTTTTACGCCATATTAAAGTAGTTTTGCATAGTCCCACCTAAATTCTACTCTTTTTATAGCATCTTTCTTTAGCATAAGCTGACATGAAGCGATAGGAATACCTATATTTTCCCTATCTGATAAAAAAAAGTATTGTTATTCCATTTTGTTTGCTTAACAATTTCCAGGAATTTCCCAATGTACCAAATCAGAGGTGAATATTGAACTGCAGCCCCATCTCTTTGAATCACTGGTCAACAAGGTTTTTCTTACAGAAACAAAAGTATACTTTTCCGTAGGTTTTTGGTGTGCTGAACTCGAATCTGAAGTCAGAAAAATTCTATCGGGCCACGTTTTTGAGATATTCCCGTTACAAAACCGAAAAAAACCGTTTTTTTGCTGTTTTCAAAGCTGTATTGTAACGTGAAGTAAATTGTTTCAACAAAATTTTTAATGGTTTCTGAAAGAACTAATTTGCTTCTTTCAAAATCAGTTTAAATCTTGCCGATACCTCTTTTCTTCTCGGAGAAATCTTTAGTTAATTGTAGGCCTTCCATTAATGACATAAATACAATGTAAAGGAGAATGGGCAAAAATTTATGGGAAATGGTCCATTTCCATATATGAATGTGTCATATATCGTTGAAAAGGTTATTTTGAGTGCATCATTTTATTATATGGCCGTTAAGCTCTAAACCATGGGGTTCACGAGATATTCAGCTAATGTGGATTGGGAACACATTATTGTTCTTTCGGTGCTTTGAAGCCGAATATCTCGCGAGCCCCATGGTTTAGAGCTTAACGGTTATATAATGAAATTATGTACTTAAAATAACCTTTTCATCGATATATGACACATTAATATTGGGAAATGGACCATTTCCCATAAATTTTTACCCATTCTCCTTTACATTGTATTTATGTCATTAATGGAAGGCCTACAATTAACTGAAGATTTCTCCAAGAAGAAAAGAGGTATCGGAAAAATTGAAACTGATTTTAAAAGAAGAAAAATAGTTCTTTCAGAAAACATTAAAAATTTTGTTGAAACAATTTACTTCACGTTACAATACAGCTTTGAAAACAGCAAAAAAACGGTTTTTCCGGTTTTGTAACGGGAATATCTCAAAAACGTGGCCCGATAGAATTTTTCTGACTTCAGATTCAAGTTCAGAACACCAAAAACCTACGGAAAAGTATATTATGGTTTCTGTAACAAAAAAATAATTAAATTTTGTTGACCAGTGATATTAATGCATTGTTCACGTGCGATTTATGCATAAATTCAATTTATATGTACATTCAAAGGGAAAAAAAATGAAAAAATAAGAATATTGGATATTTGAAAAAAAAGTAACGAAATGATCTTCACATAGCTTTCAAAGCCAAAATTGTGAAATGTTAAGCTTTTTCCCTTACTTTCCATAAACGAAAAGGGCAAAGATGGAATGTAGTCTCATTTCACTTCGCTGGAGCTGAGAACTTAACTAAACTGTGAATTAATAAATAATGGAATATATTCATTATCATTTTTAAACTGTTGCTTTATGCTGAGCAAACAGTAAATTTAATTGGATTTTCAATAGTTCAATAGTGTTAAAGCGATTTGTGTAGCTCAATAATTCAAATTTTAATAAATTGTATAAACAAACTCGTGTAAATAGGATTAGTATTCATGTAGCCATTTGACTTTAAACTCTGAATTTATCAAGCGCCTTATGAATAAGCTCAAAAACATCTTTAAAAAAACATAATTAATTTCAACGCTTACTCATCATCAATTTAAAGTTCCTTCCAGACTTCCAAAAGCCTCAATAATTTTTAACTAAATATTCTCTTGACAGCAGATAAACTACAAAAATCAATTAAATTATTTGTGAATCCAGTTAAATTAATTGCTCTTTTATACGGATAGTTTGTGCTCCATTAATTATAATCAGTGTAAAATTATGATGACATATATCTCTTTGCCCGGAAGGTCGACTACATACAATACAACCCAACAACCAGATGACTTTATGGTCCTTCTTGTTATGTCAATGGATTTTACAACCCAAAATTGTATTAAATTTGTCCTTTTTTGTTTGAAGAGACGGCAGGGACAATATAATACAGTACATCATTTCTCCTTGTTGGGAACTTGGGGTAAATACTGGCTTATACCTTTTTATTTGAGTTAAAAAAAAGAAGTAATTTATTTCATCCCATTCGACCTTCCCACGTTGATTTAGTGGTTTTAATAATTATTATGAAGCAGTAGCAATAACAGTCCTTGCCAAGGTTGATTCCTTGCCGCGATGATGCAAGGTTAATCCACCACAATCCGTTACAAAGGAATACTCCGCACCACACCGCGTGCGTCGTCATACCTTTAAATGGATGATGTTGTGAGCGCACACAAAATCAAAGACTCATCGTTCGTTGTCCTGGCTCCTGCTGACGCCTGTTCCTTCTCTTCAGCACCTCCTGGTGCGAGAAAATCGTATATTTCAACAAGAAATCCGTAGAAAAGACAATGCAGTGTGGTTTGAGCTGTGGCAAAATGCGATGCGATCGAGGGTGAGATGGTTATGGTTACGCGAGTCAAGTAAAGTTGCGGTGTGGTTTATGATTTTGGCTGGGTTCGTGCGTCGTTTGGCGTCGAATCGTCGTCATCGTCGTCGTAGTCCTGAATGTAAGGGCGTAATGCTGACTGAAACTTTCTGACTTGTGGTGAATTTAATTAATTGTTAGACATTTTCAAGGCTTAACAGCATATCCACTTTTTCCTATTTATTTTTAAATTGCGAAATTAAGGATAACATCATGGTTCCCATAGGAGATAATACGGAATTAACTTTTAAAATTGAGAAAAATGTTGTTGCTTTTTTCATCTACGAAAGGTGTCATTTTTATATTTTTATCTTATGGTACTTTTGAACCTATTTATTTATTTTTTTTTTTGAAGTCAGGGTGGCTTATGCCAAGAGCTTAAGGAAAAACACACAATTACACAAAACACTGGCGAAAACAATATAAACTAAAAATTTCCTTTAAAGTGAAACTCATATGTTAATACCTTCAACTTCATAACTAGATAGATTGACAGACAGTCAGAAAAGACCACCCAGGCTATATCTCTTAGTCGAAATTAGAAGCTCTTAAAATTCAATTAAACGATTTTATTCCAAGTTATTTAGCAAAAAGTTAGAAATTTTCCAGGTTACAGATGGAAAACAAATGAATAGCTGAACATTTCATTTTTTTGAGTACAAGAAAGAATACCTTAATACATTTATTTCTATTTATTTATATGCCAGATGGACGATCTTTAGACAGGCTTCACGTGAGTCATTTTGACACCTCTTTTTTAAGAAAGAAAATTCTTTTGTCGTTTTTTTTCATATATTGGGCGTGATTAACCGGTGGCTTAGGTGCAGTAAAAATATTTGGTTCTGATTCTTACCAAGTTTCCTAGAAGATTTCCATCAGATAAGAAAAAACTCCTATTTCTTAGTAACAAAGAGATGGTCAGAAAAACGTTTGCTTCACCTGGACATCTCTTTCTTCCCAAGAGATGTAGCCCAAGAGCCAGGGCAAATATATCTAGGTAGGTTCTTAGTGCAATTATCTTCTGAACTGATTTTTTCGTTGGAAAATGTCAGGGTGTCTAATGTTAATCAAAGTTGGCTGGATGGGCGGGGGGGGGCGAGCATTAATATTTTTTATATCAGATATTTCATAAACCGTGAATTGAACGAAAAAAAGTTAATTTTTTTTAAAGCTAAAATTTCAAAAATTCTTTTATTTGTTTTTCAAATCAAGTTGTTTTAGTGAAAACTTTTTGAAAGTTAAATTTAAATTTTTCAATATTTAATGCTCTTCTCAATATTTTGTCAAATACTGAAAAGCAAATGTAAAAATCTTTTTTAGTGTTTGAGAAATTAAAAAAAGGTCTGTTTTCCAAAAAAAAACAAAAAAAGTGTTCGACCGTGACAAAAAATATTAATTTTATATTTCGAATCCATGTTCCTGTCGTTCTATCCCTCCTTTTTTTGTAGCACCTCGTTGCATGATGGTTAGTGCGTAAGACTGTCATGCCGAAGGTGTGGGTTCGATTCCCAGCCGCGCCACCTAAAAACAGAAATGTTTCATCCGAGGTACTGCCTCTTGCGAGGAACTGAAAAATCATCCTACAGTATATACTTGTCATGAAAAAAGGGCTTCTCATTTAGCCGTTCGGAATTGGCAAAAAACTGTAGGTCCCCTCAAACGCACACAGGAATGGTTGAGAGTTGTAAGTCACTAGGCCCTGATTCTCCACGAGCTGTTGCGCCATCCAATTTATTTTATTTTTTTAGCCATGGGACATCGCCTTTGGTACGCTCTGATTTCAGTATATTGAAAAAAAACTAAAATCGATAAAACTGGTGCTTAAAGCGGAAGGGCGCAATAATATACTTTCTTCATGATTGAGACGGGCGGTTTGTTTGAAACCACGGGTGGGTGTGGGCTCAAATCCAATATCATACTGAAGCTCGTGAGATATTTAGTTCCCGTCTGCTAAAATTTACTAGGCGCTCGCTGGCTCTAATCATCCCCAAATCTGTGCATAAGCCCAACGACTTAAAACACAAAGTAGAACATTACTGATAGTCCAGTAAATAGAGAGGTTTTACCCTACAAAAGGTCGGGTAGTTCTAAATTTTTGATATGTTATATGGCATGGTTGGTAGATGAAAATTCCAAAATTCCACAACCACGCCCCCTCCGCCCCCTTCAAAATCCTGGAAAAACTACAAAAAATCGGCACTTTTTTCAGTTTTTCACTTATAACTTCTTTCCGGTATATATTTTTGGAAAAAAATGTGAGAGACATTTGTAGACAATAAAATTTCCCACAAATATGACCTCAAAAGTATTTTTGTACAACCACTGCAAACGGCGCTATGGAGCTCCCAAAAAAGCCTAAAATTTCGTATTTTGTAAGATTTTCAGTTTCTTTCCTCTTCACAGCACAATAACTCCTTAACCATCAAGTTAAGGGAAAAAATTTTAATAATCAATCTTGTAGATAATTTAATTGGCTACCAGTTTCATGTAACTACAGTCGACGCACTCTAAGTCAAATTTCCCTGTAACAAAATTTTTTTCACCATGTTTATTGTATACTCTCTCAAATTTCCAAACTTATTTATTTCTCTCTAAATAAAATTTTTGCAAAACTCTCTCTAACTCGAAATTATTTGTATATCCCTTGAGAGTTCGACTTAGAGGGAGTCTACTGTATTTTCATTTTGTGACTAATACAATCGGTAAATTTATGCTAGTTTTGTCCACGTTGTTTGTATACGGAGCAAGTCTTGTCATCCATATTACTCATTGCAATAAAAATTTTTGGTAGTTATGATAAAGGACATTAAAACGAATGCCAGTAAAAGATCAAAAATCTAAACCCTGAGGAAAATTCTGGAAATGATCAATGAACTTCAAGTTGAGACACAAGGTTTCTGCATTGACTTCAAGGCCGCTTATGGAAGCGTATTCATCGTAGATAGCTCTATATGCGAACTCGGGATCTCGAGAAAAAAGATCCAGCTGTATCTCGTGAAATTATAAACACAAGGTGCAATATGCCAAATGAAATGTGCAACTAGAGCCTAGCTTCTCCGAACTGTTCAAAACATGTACAGTGCACTCTACGAGGAAATGCAATAACATTTTTGTTTTTATTAATCTCCTCCTGGAACAGATAGTGCTTAGAGCAGCTGTTAACACAGAATGCCCTACCTTGTGTTCCATTGTGTCTTTATAGAGTTCTTCATGGTGATTGGAGAACAGATGAAATAGATTGGTTTTGAAGTAAGTTGGTAAAAGTCCAACTAACTGCTGTCAAGAAAAAAGCATTATGTTTACAATCTAGGCCAGAGCATCACTTTATTAGCAACAGCTTCGAAGTTGTTTAGAATTTCATTTACCTTGGATTCAATACTCGTATTTACTCCACGGATGACGCCTATGTGTATATTCAACGAATATTGTCAAACAATAAGGTTCAACACTCTTCTTACGCTCAAGACATTCCTACTCTCGGTAAAATGAAAACTGATACTGAACTCTTTCGCAAGTAATACTCGTATTATTCGACGGATTTTTGGAGGAGAAGGCACAAATGTGAATTCAATGAGCTGTTCAAAGACAATGTAGTCCAAAAAGTCAAAATACGTTGACTTGGCTTACCTAGATTTTGCGAATGGGAAACAATGCTCCAGCCTTTTGAGTTTCTGAAATCCAAGTTGAGCGCAATAAAGAAGATCAAACCTCTGGTTTAGAGGGTAAGCCATCACAAGAGCACTTGTGGTTTCGGTCCTTCTTGGGTCATCTGAACAACACCCGAATTTTTATAATTTTTTCCGAAAATATTATGTTTTAAACAAGTGGGAGCGGCAGTGGGTGGAAATTAATTGTATTGGTTTTTCATCTGATTAATTATCATGCCATACATTTTATCAAAACTGGTACCAATACTGCCGTGTTAAGAAGAAAAAACGTAACTGACATTTTGGCTGTTTTGAGTTAGGGCCAGTTTTGACATATTTGATATGTTTGCTATTTTATTCTTTAAAAATAAAAGCCCTAACTCGCTTTTGTAATAGTCTAAAACGCCTAAAAAAAATGACGTTCGCTCAAAGAACCATGCAATTTTTAAGAAAAATTGCCGTTTTAGCACTTATTTTAAGAAAAAAAAGTGACTCCCATACAAGCATTTGTATATCTTAGAAATAATCTAAGCAAAAAAAATTGATTTATTTGTTAATACGACAGAAAAACATTCATCAACAAAACAGAAAAGATAGAGATAAAAACAGAAAAACGCGATTATCTCGAAATGTCAAAAATGCAGATACGTTTTTTCTTCTTAACACGGCAGAATAGTGGTTTAGTTTTTTATGGAATTTTATGCACTACCTCAAAAAAATAGCGATTAAAACATCGAGTTCAGAATATCGTGATGTCTGTCCAAGTTTTCTGACTCTCCTATGTATACTTTAATCGATTCTGGTGGTTAGAAAAATCCGTATTAACATTTCTACGGGACTCCAGTACACTGTATAAAACAGACGGAAAAGAAAGTGAGTTCGTAAAAACGTTTGAATAAAAAACACTTTCTCAAAATTCACCCGATCTCCGATTGTATTGGTCACAAAATGAAAATACAGTCGACTCCCTCTAAGTCGAACTCTCAAGGGATATCAAAATTATTTCTAGTTAGAGAGAGTTTTGCAAAAATTCGATCTAGAGAGAAATAAATAAGTTTGGAAATTTGAGAGGAGTATACAATAAACATGGTGAAAAAATTCTTTTTACAAGGAAATTCGACTTAGGGGGAGTTCGACTTAGAGTGCGTCGACTGTAGTTACATGAAATTGGTAGCCAATTAAATTATCTACAAGATTGATTATGAAAAATTTTGCCCTAAACTTGATAGTTAAGGCGTTATTGGGCTGTAAAGAGGAAAGAAACTGAAAATCTTACAAAATACGAAATTTTAGGCTTTTTTGGGAGCTCCATAGCGCCGTTTGTAGTGGTTGTACAAAAACACTTTTGAGGTCATATTTGTAGGAAATTTTATTGTCTACAAATGTCTCTCACATTTTTTTCCAAAAATATATACCGGAAAGAAGTTATAAGTGAAAAACTGAAAAAAGTGCCGATTTTTTGTAGTTTTTCCAGGATTTTGAAGGGGGCGGAGGGGGCGTGGTTGTGGAATTTTGGAATTTTCATCTACCAACCATACCATATAACATATCAAAAATTTAGAACTACCCGACCTTTTGTAGGGTAACCCCCCTATTTTTACCTCTATTTACTGGACTATGAGGGGAAGAATGACTTCTGTTCTCTTATTCGAAAAAATGGCTGGTTGCGGATGAGGCTCCTGGAAGTAGAACCAGCGGTCGCTGATTTCCATGATGACGATGCAAGCCACAGGAAGATAGTGCGAGAAGGCAGGACCACTATGGCTCTCTCCAGCAAATATGGCGGAGAGCAGCTGAATAATGACCCGACCAAAAACCACGTCCGCTGTTACTGAGAGTACCAATTGGGGAGTTGACAAAAAGAAAAGGCCATCCAGTAGAATAATGAAAAACCTGGAAGGGCTTTCCTATTGTGATTCTCTAAGAAACAAAAGGTTTGATTTAAACGTGAATAAAGAAGGGAAAGCGAGTTTGGTGAAAAAAAAGAAGAAGAAGAAAAAGAAGAAAAGAAGAAGAAGAAGAAGAAGAAGAAGAAGAAGAAGAGGAAGAAGAAGAAGAAGAAGAAGAAGAAGAAGAAGAAGAAGAAGAAGAAGAAGAAGAAGAAGAAGAAGAAGAAGAAGAAGAAGAAGAAGAAGAAGAAGAAGAAGAAGAAGAAGAAGAAGAAGAAGAAGAAGAAGAAGAAGAAGAAGAAGAAGAACTATACAAAATTTGAAAAAAGAAACTTTGGATTGTTTCAAAACTGGTGAAAAGAAATCGGAAAATAAGTATTTCATTTTCGAAGAAGTTGGTAATTTACGAAACTAAGTATTCTTTTTGGCATAAGAGTGAATTTTGGTGTTATTCATTATTCTTTGATTCGGTTTTCAAGTTTTTAAAATCATTTATAAATTCTCATTTGGCTTTTGCTCCGTTAAAATACTGAAAAACGGAACTTGTGACCTTTGTTCCTTCCTTTGTTTGTTCGGAACTTAGCGATAACGGTCTTTCATCTTTTGTTTTTAAAAGCCTTTGTTCCATTTAATTTTTTTTTAAATTGGGATATACTCCTTTATTAAAAGTTTCCCAAATAAACTATTAATCTACATTAACAGATATAACATTAATTTCATATTTTAAATTCTCTTAAAATTGGTTCCGACTACTTAATTTTCTTCCACTGTCAATCTCCTCTCTCTCTGCACCAACTTGGACTTACACTCGGGAGACACCCCTGAAGATATTCCAGCAAAAAAATCAGTTCAGTAGAAAATTCAAGCGAACACAAATACCCCGCTCTTGGCCATATGAGAGTGAGATAAAAATGAGAGACGTCACAATGAGTCGCGCCATGGAAATCTTGTTTTCAAATTGACATAGAATGCAAAAATTGTCAAAATTGACTTTTTGACAGATTCGCAACAAAAATAAATCTTATTTTGTTTACCACTGCAACATCTCATTAACACATTGACTGCAGCTTTTTTAATGTCACTCGAATATTCAAAATACAATTGACGTTTAATCAACATTTTAAATTCAAAAGAGGTTAATGAAAATAGTGGCGCTAAATTTTAAACAGCCTTATGTTGAAGTATTTTTGTGATACTACTTTACAATTCCGTAATTTTATAACATTAAATTAAATTTTGACTTAATTTAAACGCGCTAAACTTACTGCTCTAATAACTATATTGCTGCTGAATACTACACAAACAGTGAAAATTTGCAATTCGCTCAAAAAACTACCCAAACACACCTTTTTTTGACATTTGTAAACGACAAAGTGCCATAAAAGTTAGTATGATGATTTAAAGATAAAATACGTCATCGAGCATTTAAATTTAATGAACTGTTGGACATTATGTAGTAAGATACTGAACTTGGTTTTAATTTTTCAAAATACAAAATCTTTTAGCTTAGCATCAAAAAATTTGCTTTAACATCGTACTAAATCGACTTAAATTTTGCGCCAGCATATTTAAATTGATATTCTTAAATTTGAAAGCACCCCTTGCTTCTCCAACACACTGTATACAGATTGTCCATTTTAAAAAAGAACAAAAAATTACAATAAAGCGAGTGTCGTTCGCCATTTGCCAATAAGACGACTGTCTCAATATTTTATCATCAAATTGTCAACAAAATCGATTGTAACAAATTCGCTCTCGTTATTTTTCGTTCGTTGTGCTGTCGATGTCGGTCGTTTCGTTTCTTTCTTCTTGCTTGCTCCACTGGCTAGGCTATGGTGCTCTGGCTCCTGGCACACTTATTTATTTCAACTGTCATCGGAACCTAAGCTCCTTAAAGTTTCCTTATTGAATTATTAGCCAAGTGCACAGAAAAGTACAGTGTCAAGGGACCTTTTCGCTTTTCGTCCTTTTACTAAACAATCATAGTTTTTGCTTTTTCTCTTAAAAATTGTCAAAAACTTTTCGATAAAAACAGTGTTTTTTTTAATTTTTTTTTCACCAATAACCCCACCATGATCTCATTCCATTGTGACCTTTCGACAGATTCTTAGTGCCCTTTATATTTAGAAGCTCCATACATATACCTAGCACACCCCCAAATAATGTCGTCTTCTTCCAAGGAATATACTTTTCGTATAGAAGAAGCTAATGTTGCCATTTTGCTTCCCAGCATGTTACAAACAATTTATGACCTAACATTTCTGGGTTTTGCACTTTGCACTTCGTTTTCATTCCCCTGTCCGGAGAGAGTTTTTGGTCCCAATCTTGGACCTTGTTTCTATAGAGACGGGAGGGGATAATTGCTTGTATCTGGTCATGTCTGTTCTGAATGCAATGAGCAGGGTCGTTTAAATAAAATACATATATAAAAAAAATGTTATATCTTTATAATAATTCCGGAGACAGGACATGTAGTTTGTAAACACTAAACAGTATGGTGTATGTGTATATGTGTGTGTGGAGGGAATTTAGGTTATGAGATAATTAAACATCATTTTCAAGTGGGGTTGGCAACGGCAAGGATAGTGACACATGTGGTACACAATTGAATAGAATTAAGCTACTTTATGTATGGGAGATGAACAGATGGCGAGGATACTTTATGTGAAATTGTTGAGTAGATTTTCGACGTCATAAAATGAAAAGTTGTTGACTAGAGCTTAAAAATAGAACACACAAAAATATCTTCATAAATAATGGGGCTAAATGAGAACAATATTCCGATCAGATGGCATCTTTGTTATAAGGGAATAAAAATTGACTTAAATTTTCAGTTAGATTATGCTATAAGGATGCTTTTTGCAAAGAAACATATTCATATTCAAAAAGGTTAAACACAATCAGAATTAATTTCTTCAAAAAATAATCACGGAAGGCTTTGACCTTTGTCCGGGGGAATCTTAAAAAGTTCTCTATTGATTTTTGTGAAATCTATTTTCTTATATCTCTTATTTTAATGGAAAGTTATAAGCTATTTTCAGAAGCGTAGCTAGCAAGGGTGGCACTCAAGCCGGACGTTGTAGTGTTACCCCAAGACTGTTTAAATGATCCAGAGATCCAACTGAATTGGCCAACTCAGTTGGCATTTTTATTTGCTTCTGATACGACTCAAAGCAAATCGAACCGAATCACTCAAGAACAATTTCCTAAAAGTATTCAATAAAAGAATTATTCTCCTATAATGCTTCTATTAATATTCCTTTTGAATGTATAGCATATGTCTTGTTATATGTTGTAAGGGTTGCCATTGCCATTAATTTTCCTCTAATAAAACCATAACAACAATTCAACAAGTTTACTTCGAAGCAATTTTCCACTTCACTTCAATTTTCATATTTATGTCAATAATTGTCAAAATGTCTTGCCAGTTGAGTGAACACTTTACCCTGTCATTTCTTTATGCATATTATATATGTTTATATTTTAAGGGAGGCGTAAAAGGTTGAGGAACAGATGTAAAGGATAGTACTTAATTATTAATATTCCTAAATTTATATTCAATAACCCATATAAATATGCTAAAAATATATACACAGTAGGGTGGCGCTTATTTTTGAATTTTTTTAGTTCCTTTTACGGGGTAAATATTGTTTAAGAAAATTGAAAATAATTTTTTTGTATACCTGCTCCTTAGGGTACTTAATAACCAAGTTTAAATATTTTCCATACACTTTCACACTTTAATCGAAATTTTGAGAAAAAGACTGAGAAATCTTCATGGATTTTGTATTGGAAATTTCAAATGCTTGTCGGAACGTGTCAACGGCAACCGATTTCTATTAAATTGTACCTACACCGATTTTTTTTTATTGCCTTGATCACTTTTAAGGGGGGGAGACGAAAAAAAATCAAACATTTATAAAATTAGCACCACCCTAATGCACACACTTATAAGTGTATATCTACATTTATGTGTACAACTGTTTATGTGAATATGTACATATATAACCTATCTAATCTCGAGAGCATGACCTGGTTCAATTTAAAGTTTGAAACCCCAATGTGTGCCTCCAGCACGTCTGCAAGTCTTAAATAAATAGCACTTTCTGATAGAGTACCTACCTAAACTAACTCCAAAGGTAAAACACATATCTGTAAATGACACAATGCTGTGGAAACTTTTTTTTTATTTTTGGATTTCAATTATATACAAATTTCATAATTTATAAATTTATTTATTTTTAACTATTTTAAGCTGAACTCCTTCTATCATTTGTAATTTCGTTTCTTTCGTAACTTTTAAATAAAACGCACCATTCACTTTGCTAGTCAGGAATCAACTCTCTGCTTTTCGTTTATTGATCGTATATATTCCTACCTATCCGACAGCCAGCTTCCCCTCTTACATATTCCAGGTTACTTATTGTTCGTTTTCTCTTTTTTACTGCCACAACTCGGCTATCCTGACATTGTAATCGTCCCGATTTACGCCAAGTTGATAATTTATTATTCATTTAAGGTTTTATTTCATACTTAATCTCTGGCACTTCGGGACGAGAACAGTACAAATAATGTTCTTGAATAATTCTAAGGAATTTTTCTTTTGTTTTATATGACAATTCATTATTTTTCAAAATGATATCTTCTTCATTAAGTATTGGACCAAGTTTTCCAATATAATTATTGTTTAAATTTTGTGAATCATCAACTATTATATTTAAAAATCTTTTACATTCATTTTCATACATATCATTTGTCTTTTCATTAGTACTTTCTACTATCTTTTGTAATTTTAATTTAGCTTTCTTTAAGAAATCCCGCCCTTAAATAGCAGGATATTGCATTGTTTCACCTGACACTACTAACATTTCCATAGGTATACTTTCATTTCAAATATAACATTCAAATTTATCTGTATTTATTCCGCAATATGAACCAAAGTTTGATATATTTTTTTAAATTAAATTCATTTTTTTCAATAAACATACTTAAATAACTTAATTTAATCAGGCTGACTGGACTGCCGGTATCTAATAGCGAATGCAATCTTCTTCGGAATCGGAATCAATATATCCGATTGCTGGCACCTTCTTTCTCTTTGGGCATTGAGCCGCCAAATGCCCCATCTCAGCATAAACGTAACACGCACCTGGCTTCCTTTTCTCCTTTCTGCATTCGGTCGCCATATGACCCATTGAGTTGCAGTTGAAACAGCGAACTTGCTTCTCGATGACACCTGATGCCTGTCGTGATGTTGTTGCTGTCGGCATCATTTTCTGCTTGGCTGGACAATTAATTGATTTGAAGGCTTCCAGTAACTGCGTCCTTTTGGTGAAGCATTGCAATCTGGCACTTGATGCCAGCCTCTCGTCCGGTATTCCTTCGATGATATGCTCTATCATTTCGTCTTCCTCTATTTGAAGTCGGCTGCCAAGGATTATTTTTTCTTGAAAGTAACCCTGGAAGGTCTCACCCTGCAACCACTTTCTCAGCTCAAACACTTGTTTCAGTTGTAATTTAGATGAGTGATCATCGAAAATCTGTCTCATCTCTGACATCAGTTCGTTAAAGGTCACAGTTGTCACATCTCTTCTTGAGTGGAACCATTTGAGTGCCTTGTCTTTTAGTTTAAGAGACACTAGCACTCTCATATTATTATCATTTAATTCATAAGCAGCGCGAACATTTTCCAACTGCTTCTCGAAATGTTCAAATGAATCACCAGTGCCTTTAAAGTCGACAACTAGCTCTATAATTTGACCTACATTTTTCGTTTCTTTATTCTCGTTCATTTTCTTTAACCACTCATTTTCTTTCTTTATCAATTCATTTTCCCTCTTCATTTGTTGAATTTCCTTTGTCAATCGTTTGTTGTCGTATAGGTTCTTTTTTCTTTCATTTGCATTTCTATCTTTTTCCTTACTGTTGGCTGGCTCTCTTTCGTTTGTAATCTCCTGTTCATTATTATCGTCGTCTTCATCATCAGTTGTGTGCTGCTCCATCGTTGTCTTCCCCATCAACTTCATTTGTGTTGGTAAGCGACTCAGAATCACCGCGCAGCTGCACTGGAACTTCCATGAGTCTTAATATTAGCTCCGCCTTGTTTCCATTGGTTTTCAACCCCAATGCATTCAACCACGATTTTAACTGTGGAACGGTGTATTTCTTGAAGCTATCAACATCTGCCATCGTATGTATTGTCTGTGTTGTTTTTTTTTCTCGTACACTACCTATTTCTTTTGTTTCTTTTTGGGGCGAGACTCGAGTCTCGAATTTATTCAAATAAACTGCGTACGCTGACGCCGCCAACGGTCGTTTGGTTTGGTTTTTTTTTTTCGCTGTATGTATTTTTGTTTGTGGATTTACCAACTCACTCGCGAGGGCCAGACAGAATATTAAATAAATAATTTTGTGTGTATCTAATAGGTACGATGCCACACAACTTAGGACGCGTAGCTATAGATATAAATACACTCGCGAGGGGTTCTTATATTTTTTTTTTTCGTTCAATTAGACTCTTTCTTTTTTCTTCTTTTTTTTTTAACTTTCGCTTTGTCTATTCTTTTGCTTTCTAATTATTTAATATTTCTTTATCTGTGGGTAAAATCGCACTTCTGAATTTTAAGCTGAACTCTTTCTATCATTTGTAATTTCGTTTTTCCGTAACTTTTAAATAAAACGCACCATTCACTTTGCTAGTCAGAATTCAACTCTCTGCTTTTCGTTTATTGATCGTATATATTCCTACCTATCCGACAGCCAGCTTCCCCTCTTACATATTCCAGGTTACTTATTGTTCGTTTTCTCTTTTTTACTGCCACACTATTGTTATCATGGAAATATTTTTATATTTTAAAAATATAGAAGCTCTACATGAAATGGAAAAGTTTCTTCAGTAATATCGAACAAAGACGAAATGTCAAACGTTTCAACGGATTGCCCATTTTACAATAGAGTTTAGCGTCAATTTTTTCGAGTTTTTTTTTCGAAATAGCGTTAGAACGCTGCATAATTACGTACACAACACGTTAAAAATATGCACTTAAAATTAAATTCCTTTTTTTACCACTCTTCCAAAGCCCAAAGTTTTGAAAAATTCGCAAAATGGTCTCAAACAAAAAGTACACAAACAGACCTAATATTCCTTAATTTTATAACAGTTAATTTAATTTTGAGTTAATTTTAACGTGCATAAAATATTGCTTTAATAAAATGCTGCTGAATATGGCTTAAACAGTGCAGCAACTTGCAAATTGTTCAAAAAACTTACTAAACACAGCTTTTTTGACATTTCTAACTGACAAATTGTCATAGGCCTAGTTAGTATGATACTTTATAGATAAAATATGTGTTCAGGGATAGTAGGAACCTAAACTTGATTTTAATTTTCCAAATTATTTTTTTAGTTGAATATCAAAAATTTTGATTTAACATCGTAATAAATCGATTTAAATTTTGCGTGTATCTTATCTTTAAATCACTAATAGCATGATTACGTAAACAACAAGTTAAAAATACATAAAATTAAATTCCTCTTTTTTACCACTCTACCAAAGTTTTGAAAAATTCGCAAAAGGGTCTTTTTTTTTTCTTTGTTCGACTCTTTGATTGTTAAAGTTATCAATATATAACCTTAACCAAAAATGAAGGTTATTCAACTTCCTATAAAAATGACTCAACCAACTTTTTTGTGCGATAAGCTGTTCTCGAGAAATTTGTTAAAACGAGTCGTAAGCAGGCTTGACAGATGTGCCAATTTGTCACCAATGAGGTGATTTGAAATTTTATTTGGTTACACAAATATAGGTTTGGTTATTTACCTTCAAAAAGGCGATATTTTTTTATTTTTTTGTAATTTTATATTTTTTGTATTTCTTTCTGATTTTCACTTAAAACCCTATGAATGAGAAGTGGAGAGATTCAGACTCAGTTTTGACATTTTTACAATGAGCACAGAGGAAGTGGAAGGTGTGTGCCGTGTGTGCCACCGCACACGGCCACGCGCTTGGAGGGGCCCCGCAAAGCCTCGAAAGGTCAACGCGTTTCAAAGCTTATAACTTTAACATGAATAATTAAACTGAATGGGTGAGTGAAAGAACAGTACTAGCGTCATCGCAGACAAATCAAAGAAGTATTATTTTTTCATTTCAATACATTTTCCAATAAAGAAGTTTGTGAATTATTCAATCATGAGCAATCCCTTTTAGATTATCATACAAAAAATATATAATTTGTCTGCGTAGTAAGAAGTTATGTCTATTTTTCTTTAAAGTATGATTTGGTGCTTGTACTGTTCTTCCACTATATGAAAAATTGCAATCTATGTCTGCAAATTAAACCCAACTTGTTTATAAGAGACGTTAAACTGTTGCTGCAAAGGATAACAGATATCGAGCTAAGTGAAATTTAACCAAATAAGTCTTAAACCGAGAGCAAGAGACACTAAAAGTCAAGTCATTTGCGTAACGTCGATTTTCAACAAAAACTAAAAAGGCAGCTTCATTCATAGTAAAGCCACTTTCGTAACATTTGATTGAACGAAATTCATTTAAGGACACAGGTTTTGATCCAAAAAGGCGGACCCAGGAGATAAACTTTTAATATTGAAAAAAAAAATCAAGGTTTCAACTTTTTCTGCGAAAGCAAAAACAATGCAATTTCACTAATCACCTGCCTCTTTAACATGTTTAAGTTCATTTCAATAGTTAATTTGATAGACAAAATAATTGGCAGATATCTGGTGCGGAACCTAGATTTATAACGGAACCCCAGCAGACATGTTTTATTTAAAACTATTGCAATTCAAATTTAGTTTTATTCAAATCCATTATTTTGAGTAACAGTGCTACTTTAAACCTTCATTTGATTTGCTTAATATTTTTTCGACTGCCGTTACTTTAGAGATGTCCTCACAAGTCTCAGTTCAAAAAGGCAAACCAAAATTCCTTGACGAACACCCTTTCAGACTGCTTTTTATGGCATGTGTACCGTTTCTGCCTGAAACCTTAACCAGAAGTGATTTTCCATTATTTTTTTGAATACCATCCCTTTTCAGAAGTCCTCACTATAGTATCAGTTCAAAAAGGCAGGTGGAAATGTCTTGACATGGCAGAAGTGCTTGATTAGACATTGTAAAACAATCCCTTTAATATGTTTAAGTGTTTATAACTTAAATTAGATTTTTAAGAAAAATAAAATACTTTGCTTTTTAACCCTACGTTTCGCTAGGGGCCAACCAAAGTAAAAAAGGGTTTGGATACAATTTTTGGTAAGATTTTTTGTATCTGACATCTGATCTACGTCAACCTGGTATTTGAAAGACCAAAGATTTTCAGGAGGAGAAATATTTTACTTTCTGGTGAGCAATCTATTCTGCTCAAAACAAACACATTTTTGAAGTGCGGGAATAGAAATTGGACAAATTGGCCGTTGATTTTTTGTCTTGAAAAACAATGATTTTTGAAGAAAAGAGGTGGGAAATGGCGAAAGAAGCTCAAAAGGTTAAAAAGGCACAAACGGGTAAAAAAGAAAAAAAAAAAAAAGTATATATTTCTGGAATTAGGAAAACGTGAAACGTATATTTGTATAAGGTCGATACTTTCATACGATAACGCAAAAAAACGCGTAAGTTAGCAAAATCCTATCCATGGTCATCCCATATGCAGCTTCAGGCGATGAAAACTGTTACCTGCTTCTTTGGTGAAAAGAAAGTGCCATGGACTTGCAATTCGTTGATCTATTCCAGTAATTGGCTAAGTGTGAATATTTGCACTGGTCACACTGCTACTTGATGCTGATTTATGATTTAGTAGGGATTGCGATATGCCTCTTCTATTGTGATAGTAAAGTATAAGGAACTGATAGTCCAGCCATTGGGCATGCTTCCAGGCGTCCTAGATGATGATGATTACATGCATGTGCACTATCAAAACATCTCCTTCCTATTCTTTTCTGAGCAGTTAATAAATAATCCATAAAAAAGGTAGCTTCTTTATAGGTCAGTCTACTATTTCTATACTAGTTACTGGAACTCGGAGCTCAGAGGCTGCGCATGCCTTTATTGCTACAAATCAGGATTTTCTTCTACTGCTTTTTTCTCATTTGCCCTCGCAGTTTTAACATTTCAGCATTTCCCCATGCATATCTTCTGTCTCTTTTTATCCGGTGCACGCATTCATCACCACACTATGGGTGCTTTCTCAAGGTCTGCTGTGGTTCTTTGGCTACATTTTTGATCATAGGCACTGGGGAGGGGGCAAGGAAGGGCATTTACCGCTGGCTCTGGAAAATTTGTATTTTTGTGTCGAAATCCATGATTTGCCCCCTGGAAAAAATTCTGTGGGTCCGTAGTCTTTGGAAGTGTAAGGCGCCAATTATAGCTATCATTGAAACTCATCATTGAAAATTTTAATAATTGATTTTGAGACGTTTTGAAAGTAAAGTCATTTATTATTTTGATGGACAAGTAAAGCTTAAGACTTAATTAATATTTCTAGCCAAAAAAATAATTCAAATATTCCCAACTTTCCACATAAAACGACTTTTCTTGTTTCAATGATTGAACTACCTTACCAATGATCATTGAAAAATTAAAAGTCAATATTTGTGGAAAGTTGGGCCTATTTGAAATTTTTTTGGCACCTAAATGTTGACAGTAAAATACTTTTAAATTAAACACTTAAAAGTTTGAACTAATTTATGTTCTTGAGTTAATGATTTTATTAAAGAAAATGTCCTTAATGACAATTTTTCTTTGTTATTAAAAGACCAAAAATCAAAAATAACTTTCACAAAAATTTTATTTAAATTCGTCAAAATAATAAATATCGTCGAGCTTACTTCGGGTAGACAAGCTGCTCATCTTCAGCGTTTTACACGATAAACTCAGCAACAGTTTAAGGAAAGGTAGAACGAAATTTTTTGTTAGGGAAACTCGGCCTGCTTGCGAAGCTTGGCTTGAGCACCCCGGAATTGGAAGGTGGGATTTTGCCCCCTTGCTCGATGAAAAGTGTTGCAATTTGTTTGTGTTTCTAGTACCTGATCCTATCAATCGAGCAGGATAGTGATGATATCAGATTTATAGCACATGATTTCAGTCTCAAGCTAAGGTCTATGGTTAGGGGCGCACCTGCGATTTTTTGTCGATGTGACTATAAAAAGTGATCGCATCTTAGGAGGATTTTTGGTGTTATGTGCATTCATTCACATTCATTCTACATCAAATTACAAGTGCGTTCCTAGCCTAACCCGCATTTTATGTAAAAATGTAAAAATTTCTTGTAAATATCGCAAAAAAAAAACATTATTTTGTTTATTTTTTCACATCACTATAGAAATATCGTCTTGTAGGTATTCACATGTACATATATTTTAAACATTAATCCTCAATTGAAAAAAAGAATCCCAAGAATGTCCACTCACCCAAATCTTCTTTAAATTCTCCAAAAATGGTTCAAATACAACAGATCTACAACAGAACCCCAACATAGATTTTCTCAAGGGCTGAGCCAGGCATCACGTAGAGGCAAAATAAAACCGAAAACCCTTTTGTTTTTATTTTTATTTTTTTGTATCCTTTTAAAGTGTAGATATTCGATTCGCATGAGAAGTTACCGCATAACAAAAGGCAATCCAAACTAAACCAAACCAAAGGGACGACAACAGAAAAAGGAAACGCTTCTCCTGTCAACTGATAGAATAAAATACTGCTGCCATCTATGGGTGAATATTTTTTTCTTCTCTATCTACTCGAAAAAATAATGAATTCACATTGTCTAAGGCAACAGAAATGAAAAAAAAAACTATCGCATATACAACAAGAAAGAAACAACAAAAGGATACAGGATGTGAATTCATTTCCGGAAAATCCAATGGTATGTATTATACGGTCGGTGTAGTGTGGTATGGAGGAGATGGTGATACATTCATTCATCCATCGCCGTCAGCGTTTGTCCTGTTTCAAAAGAGGCTCTTCCTGCATTCAAACGAGTATATGATATGTGTGCTTTCGAATCAAATGAAAGGTATCCGAATGGCACTAAAGCTCCCTTAAGGCCGAAGCTAAACAACGCTCAAGGTGTCGGGCAAAAGAGTTTACTTATAAATGCGGGAAGGTCTACAGTTCTTCGACCCTTGAAGAGAAAAGAGCGCTCTCTGTCGGGTGTTTACTTTCATTAACGGAAACTAAAGGAGGCAGGTCTGAGCTCATCATCTTCCTTGCCTGCGGGAACCTACTTCTGCTGGCAGACCTCGTTCAAGTACGTGTTTTAATTAGATTCTGAATTACATTCGCCGGAGAAAAGTGGAGGCAGCAAAAAAAATAAAATAATATGACCAAAGAAATGAAAAGACATCGTAGAGTCCTTTTTATAGTCCTTTATACTTTAATTTTTTTATTATAAATTTCTGTGGAGCGTCGTCGTACATGTGTGCTCTGTGTGTTTCCTTTCATGAGATGCTTTTCTTTTTTTTTTCTTATTTCCTCCAGCATCCATCCGTCTAAAAGGAATATTAACAAGCATCAACATTAAATTCCTTTAGCTCGTTTCAACTACATTGCCACCGCCCTCACAGTCGCCGTTGTCGCCACCGTCATCGCTGCCATCCTCAGAACCATAGTCGTCGTTGTGGTGATCCTTGTAGATATGGTGTAAGTACAATTTTGTGACATAAAAGGAACAACGCAACGTTCCAATTTATGGTGAAGCAGAAATGACGGTAAGGGTGATGATGGACAGAAAGAGAACGGAAGCAAGGAATGTTGCTTGGTTTTGGAGGAAAATGTGAGATTGTAGAATCTAGCATAAGTGCGAGTATATAGGATGATGATGAGTGAACATTGAAACACTCGTAAGGGTCGTTCAGCTAAAGCGCATAAAAATGCGTCCACAACTACTACACATACATAGAGTTGCCAGCATTAAAGGAGACAAAATATGATAATAGTATTGACTCTTTCAAATTCTTTTAGCATATTCTCTCTTTTACGATAGCAGAGTTTATTATTTAGAACGATATATGTATGTATCCATTCTGGTGAAGCGATGGAAATAAAATAGATTGATCATTAAATGGGAATCCGGCTCGAAGGACCAAAATATTTATTTTTCTTGTATATACAAATGCATCTCGGTTATTACAAGCGGCTTTATTGAAAGTGTTTTATTGTCATGTTGGAAATAAACCAAATGAAGTTATTAACTTGGTTTACGAGCCTAGACATTTCGAATATTGTCACAGACCAAATGGAAATGTATTCGATTGTGTATGGGAGCTTAACTCTTCAGAATTACTGCCTTTCTATAAATTTGACGCTAAATCATATAAATTTGACACTTTAGATTTATTGCGGGAAAAGGATTTGATTTTCCAACGGAGTTATTGTATTTTTTTACTCAAATCAAGAACCAAATTTGAACTTTTGACATTGGCTGTGCATGGTGGGGGATATTAATTTTGCTAGGCAAGGCCATTTAACATTTTTATAAAGGATCTATAAATAAGACTTATATGCATCATAAAAGAAGGGTTAAATGGGAGGTACATGGCACTGAATCACTGGGGTTCCACAAGAAAGGCATATGGGCCCTTCAATTTTAAATAATGCTTTTGATTAACTTTTAGATTTTCAAAGAAGTGTTTTATGCATCATAAGGGCAAAGTGGATGTGGGGTACACGACATTTTAGATAAGCTTGTAATATTTTAAAAACTGAGATTAAATAATGCTTGTTGAAATATTTAAGAATTGTGACATTTTTTCAAACCCCAATTTTTTATTGCAAAAAAAAAACATGTAGGAGATTTTGAATTGCAATATTTTTATAGAAAAAAACGCTTTCAGTGATTTTTTTTTGCAACATACAATTTAGAATAAATTACAGAAGTAGAAATGAGTGATTTTCAATTTTTTAAAACTTGATAATTTTGTAAATATTTGTTTTTTCTTCTTTATAGGTATAATTTTTCAATTTTCAGTCAAATTTTCAGAATCTGATCCCCCTCTACCACAGGGGGTGGAAATAGGAATTTCTCACTATACATTTATTTTCTTAGAATTGATCCCAGAAAATTGCAACTTTCATATTGGTTTGTAAAAATTTTCAAGTTCAAGGCTTTGATCAAATATGACAATACGATATTACAAAAAAAGAAAATCCCAGCCTTTGACATAAAAAAAAAGTATGTTCCCGAAAAGTGGCAACACTGACATTTTAACCAAAGGTGTTTCCATCTGGAGACGTTTCCGCAAATTTTTTCATGTTCAAGATATTTAACGCTGCCACACTTTGACAAAAAAAAGTATGTTTCCTAAATGTGGCAACTCTACAATTTTACCAGAAGGTGTGCCTATTTAGCACCTTTCTTTGAAGGCATCAAGCGTTATTTTTCCATTACAAGTTAAGCGTCTGAAGGCGTTTCCGCAATTTTTTTTCATTTTCAAAATATTAAAAATTATCAAAAAAGTGGAGCTTCCACCCGTTGAAATACAAAAAAAGTACGTTCCCGAAAAGTGGCAACACTGAATTCAATCGTTACTTTGATCATGGATAATTTCCAAGTAGTTTACGAGTTTTTTCTATTTTACCATTGTCCACAGATTAGGCGCTTTTTTTGAAAATGGTGTCCATAAGTGACAGGATTACAACAATTACTCTCAAGCTATGTAAATTAAATCCCTAGCATACAGAAAAAGCCAACAGGGAAGGACTCAAAAGCTTGCTTCGTGTATTTAACTGGTCGATTTGTTTTTAAGATGGAGACGTTGATGCTTGTATCAAGCCTAAAGAAACTCTTGGTTTGATAAGGAAAGTATCAAAGTTAGACATCGTTTTTTCGGTTATAACCATTCCTTGAGAGGAAAACCGAACAAAGTTTAAATAAGCCAGAAATTCCAGCAATGCCTTAAATCTCATTAGTAAATTCTTACACGACCATAAAATTAGGCTTAAAAAAGTGGAATGTCCTAAGGGCAGTAAAAACTTTTGGTCATTCATTAAGAATATTATTATTCAATGATTAACATGTCGTTAATTCTTTATATATACAAGGCCAACGTGTTAGTAGAACAATTCGCCGCAAACTCTACGTTGACAGATAACGACAGGGACCTACCTGTACTTGAGAACGTCCTTTTCTCTTTGGGACCAATATAGACTTTCTTACTCATACAATTGCCAGAGTACTAGATCTTGACGTTCGAAAATCTACCGCCCTGATGGTGTATCACTTATTGTCTTTTCCACTTTAGCAAAACAACTGCATAAGCTTTTTTACCTCTCCTATTTCTTAGGCAACTTTCCCTCTGGGTGGAGAAAAGCATTCTTGCAGCCAATCCCTAAAAAAGACGATTCATCTTCTTCTTCCAATTACCGATCAATTGATCTGACTTCCATTCTTTCCAAGCTCCAAGGTCATGAAAATGCTTATCAGTAGGGCTGGGATTTCCATGCAAATGCATGTTTTTTTTCATTACATTTAGAAGCCTAAGACTAAATTATCTTTACGAATCATAAAATTTCCTTTAAAATGGCATTTAATCGTTAGTGCATATTTTGCATATTTCATGCAAAATGCATATTTTCCAAAATAAATGCATATTTTCATAATAAATGCATATTTTCATAATAAATGCATATTTTAAGTGCATTTTTTTCGTATTTTGTGTGACGCAAAACCTTGCTCGATAAGTTATGGTTTAATAAACAATGCCTCATGTGCACCGACCCTATTCCAACTACATATTTAGATACTGAACGTAAACGTAGTAATAGATTGTCGACAAAATGAACGCGCCTATTGAAAACAAATAATACCCTTTTCTCTTTCATTGAACTGTTGATGGTTTGGAAACTTCCGTTTCGTCAGCTTTTGTCAATAGTTTCGATGATGGTGATGCCATCGCAACTAAAAAAGCAAAAGAAATATTGACTCAACCCTTGCTTAAAAGTGAAATTGTTTTTATTTTTTCAAATTATCGTTTGCTATGTGACACGATCACAAAGCTTGAAGGTAGAAGCACATTGAAAAATCAAATCGACTTAATTGATGAAACTTTTGCAAAAATTAACTCTGTAAGGGCCCTATTGGTGCAATTATAAAAAAAAATTAAGACTGTTTTCGAAAAAATAAAGGGTATTCTACAATGAAAAGTTTAAATAATGTATTAAGTCTGAGCAACAATAACGAAAACTTTTTTAATAATCTTACAATAGATAAAATTTGTTGTTTGAAAAATGCTCCCCTTACGTCTGTTGACGTGGAACGTTCTTTTTCTCTTTACAAAAATTTTCATAGGCCAAATAGGCAAAGTTTTGTGTTTGAAAACTTTTTAAACAAAGTTTTCTTATTTATGTGAACAACACATATGAAAGAAAATAGTATGTAAGTTTCTGTTACTTAAGATATTTTTAATATTGTTAAGGTTTTAAATACAAATACCTATTTATTATTTTTATTTTTTTACTTCTAATGTTATCTTTATTTTTGTTAAATAAAAAACTGAATTGAATTCGCAACTTATAAAATCTGACTAAAATTTCTTTTTTTTATTTGTTTTTTGGGGAAAAAAAAGGTAAAATAATGTTTTTTTAAGTGCATATTTTCCAGTTTTTAGTGCATATTTTCCATTTTTAAGGGCATATTTTAAGCGCATATTTCCGATTTTTTAGTGCATGAAAATCCCAGCCCTACTTATCAGCTTATGAAATAATCTTGAACAACAAAATCTTCTTAATGAGAGTCAGTAGGGCTTTCGTTGCAACAGATCCATTGGTGATTTGATGGCTTTGCTCACCAAAAAGTGGAGCCAATCATTGCACACCGTTTTGGAGAAAGCAAAATTATTGTTGCGCTCGATATTACTAAGGCATTTGATAGAGTTTGGCATCAAGCCTATTTATCGAAAATGCATGCTTTTGGTATCAAAAATCAATTCTTCGATTGGCAATTATCTTTCCGACCATTCTATCCAAGTTGTTTTGGACGGTTCGAAGTCTGAAGCTCACAACATAAATATTGGTGTGAACCAAGGGTCCGCATTGTCTCCGCCACTATTTCATTTTTCATAAATGATCTCTTGTCGGATACTACTCATCCACTTAACTGTTTCGCTGATGACAGGACCCTTAGCTCTTCATACTGCTTTCAAGATTCACTTCGCTGTCTTTCAAACGTGGAGCTACAATGGCAAAACATATTTTTAGCTCATTAAATTCAGGTATAAACTGCATCATCAAAAGGGGTATCAATAATCGTGTGGAATTTTATGCATCCAAAACTCAAAGCTATCTTCAGTCGTTAAAGCGGAATATAAATGAATTGTAGTTGCATCAAAGAAACTTAAAATCTTTCGATTGTAGGTATGTGCGCTACTGATCAACTCTTGTCGAACGACCACATACAAGATTGCTAAAAATGCTGCGAAATTCCTAGGGAATAACTTTTTCCCCTTCTGATCTGGCGGCAATATAAAAATATGTATACGCCCAAAATAAGAGTACAATTCTCATATCTGGTCAGGCACTTCCAAAACATCACTGCACCTACTGGATAAAATCCAAAATAGAGCTTTAAAACTAAAATGTGACAGATCAATTTCGGCAACGCTTGTTCATTGGAGCTCTGCCAAAATGTTTCTCACTTATCACTGTTTCATCGCTATTTTTTCAAACGTGGCTCTGTTTAAATAGCTGGCTGCATTTCTCGCCTTAAACAATACCAGCGTAATAACCGCTCTGCTAGGAATACTCATTAGCAGGGAAAGAATTTGGTGGACCTAAAAAAATCGTTTGAGTGGTTGTCATCTGAGGTGGAATTGAAGTAACATTTGTTTCTTGCGTTTGGTCTTGATCTTGATCGTTTAAAAGAAATGTTGATTTGAGGCGATCTAGTGAGATATTTTTCTGGTGTTCTTTGATCCCGAGTGTGGAATATTTGTTCGTTTTCGACTTCATAAGGTATGGGCCATCAGCCCTATGATTGGAGTGGCTTTTTTACTGCATCGTTGCGAAGGAAAATATGACTCGAATTTTGAGGGTTTTTATTGACGAACATTTTGTTTGAAAAATGACGTTCAAGTTGGATAGGTTGAAGATTTTGCATCGTGTCTCGAAATATATTGAGGAAATCATGGTTGGATCAATAATCAGTTTATATGAACATATCACCTGGAAGCCTTAATATAGCACCATATACAAGTTCAGCTAAGGTTGCTTTGAAATCTTCTTGTAAAGATGATCTGATGAGGCCAATCAGAACAAGAGTTTGGCAACCCAATCTTCTGTTCGATGGCTGTCTTCAAAGTTCAGTGGTATCGCTCTATCATTCCATTTGGAGATGATAAGGCGATAAACGGTGTCTCTTGATGCCCAGAAGTTTTGACAGTTCTTTAAAAAGAGAAGATTCATTGCTTTCCTTGGTCTGTCACAATTTCTTTAGGGATTCCAGGAAAGAAAACTGATGCAACTGTTTCGGCGGTGATATCTGGGAAAGCAATAACTTCTGGCCATCTTGTTTATCAATCAATACAGGTGAGGGCGTATATGACCTCTTCAACGCCTTTGGGAATTTTGGAATTGACGTCACTTTTCAATACAAGATTTGTTTGCACAACAGTTTTAAGTGCCGTTTTTGCATTTAAAACAGCAGTGAACTTCTTCAAAACTTCGTATTCAATCACTTTAGTTAAATTTTCGTTGAGATTCTTAAAATTGACAACACTTGCCCAAATGATATTCCTTGATGAAAATAATAGTTTTGTTCCAGAGATTTATGACAAAAATAGTCAGTCTGGAAAATTTTGATGAATTTTTGATTTTATTTGTATGTCATTGACGTCTAACCTACGTCAACCTGGCATTTGACAGAGCTAAGAATTTCTGCCCAAGGAAATTTCTTGGACAGAATTTGCTGTGAAGGGGAAATATTTTATTCTCTGGTGAGCACTCTCTTCTGCCCAAAAAAACTCAATTTTTGAAGTGTGGAACAGGAATTAAACATAAATTGGTGACAGATGGAAACATTGACCGTTTTTTTAAATCTTTGGAAAAAATCATATGTTAGTTAATAAAATAACAGTACGTATAGGTACACTGATACTTAAAACTACTTTTTATTTTTATTTTAAATAACAATTAACTTTAAGGAAAAGAGCGAAAAAGGCAAAGCAGACAAAAAAGCAAAAAAGGCAAAATAAAATATATATTTTTGGAATCAGGAGGACGTGAAAGGTATTTGTACAATCATACGATAACGCACAAAAAAAAGCAATAATCCTATCCCTGCTCATCTGTTTACCCTTGAGTCTAACTTCAGACGTTCCGTCAAGTATAGAAATTCTTTTTTTAGCCGTACTCCACGAATGTCAAATTTCTTACACAATTCTATTTTGCCTTCCCATTTCAATACCCACGCATTGAAGACAAATGTACATCGTTTTTTCCTACTTTATTCTTTTGAATAAAAATTGATCGCGTCAAATTAAAGGTTTGAGCCTCTACTTTGTTTCGTTTCAATAATAAAAACCCTTGAACGTAATTGTTCTTTTATTCTCGTCATTTTCTGGTAAATTCAGTAGCCTAACGCGTGACTTTAAACCAATGAATAAAAGACAAAATGCCCATCCAACTGCGTGATTAAAAGCGGGTTGTTCTGTTAAGTGATGTGATTCTAAGCGGGTTTTACAATATTTTAACAACTGCATTTCTGCATATTTAAAAAGAATCTTATGATGCCTTGAGGTCAATTGTATATTTCATGCTAAGTGATTTTTTCATTTGAATAAAAAAAAACTCAACAAAGATTGGTCAAGGAGATTTTTATACAAAAGAATAAAAGACGAAGAACAAAAATTGAGATTTACATGCAGAAGCAATTATTATTATGAATGAATAAAAGATTTCATCTTACTACATCCATTCCACTTGAAGCCCTTTTTTTCTTCTTTCTCAAAGTATTTTTGAAGAAGAAAACGAACAAAAAAACAACAACATTCTTAAGACTTTTCAAGGCTATTGTAATTATATTTTTCTTTTACTTCAAAAGCAAAAAAAAAAACAAAAATACAATCTTAAAAAACTGTCCACTTGGAAACTCTGAAAATGTTCATTTAATATGCATCCTAACGACCATCATCATGATTCTTACAATATGTAGCACATAACTAAAAAAAAAAAAAAAAAAAAAAAATAGACCAGGACACATTTATACATCAGCTCCTTTAGTGTCAAGAACAACACAACGCAATGGCAATAGCGTTGTCGTTGATGATGGATCAAGATGATGATGAAAATGACGATGCAAATAGAACCTACTAAAAGCTAAAAAAAAAATGGAAGAGAAAAAACTAAAATGAAGAACACTTTTAGCTCCCGAGATGAAAGTAGGATTCTACTCCTCTAAGTGTTGTTAAGTACTCACTCATACATAACCTGATTCTGAATATAAGTACCTACATCTATGTACTGTACATATACCGCCATATATTCTTCTTCTATGTCTACTTCTTGTTCATCTCCTCTTCAAAAAAGTAGAAGGTAACTTTATTAACAAGATGATGATGAGATGCCTCTCCCTCAACTAATGTTAAAGCTTTAACGATTATTAATTCAAATTTTCCACTTGTACACCCTTTTTCCCTGCATCATACAGAGATACAAAATGCCGGGTGATGGGATGTTGTCACAACGAGAATGTAGAACACAACCCACGATAAGTATCTAGATCATGTATACCTACATGAAGTCCTAGTTATCCTTATAAACTTGCTTAACGAACTTGCCCCCAAGTTTCAGAGAGTTTTTGAGTTTTATGTACCTCTCATTGTTGTTGTTGTTGTTGTTGTTAATAACCTTCCAGTTCGGGTTTTGCAAAATTATTAGTCCTTTTTATTTGACTTTTCCCTTGAAGCTTATTGTGGGGTGTTATGGGAGGAGGTCCTGGGATCTTGCAATTGGATACCAAAAATCAAAATCCGAAAATAAAAAAAATAAAAAATAAAGGATTTATTATTGAAGCGAAAATATTTCACATGCGGTCCCTGAAATGCGAGCGGGTGGATTCCCATAGCAGACCCGCCATCGCAAGGACAAATACTACACTAGCTTTAGGGATGAGTTTTATATTTATTAACTGGAAAGGATTGATTGAGCGGAAGATTGCTTTGCTGAGCGAATAAATGCAAAATTTTCGACCAAATTCTTGTTTTTTAAATGATTGCATCCTGAACGACATAACATGGCATAGTGGGGTGGGGTGGGGTTGTGGTGCGTATCGTTTATTGGGTGAGGCTGCCAGAGATGGATGTGCGATGTCGAAGCCATTCGCCCTCAATTATATGGTTATCGTCCTTCCACTTCCTCTCTATTGTGTGCGGTGAATGCCATGTGTGATGGGCCTTCCCCGGCGACCCAACCCTCCTGTGTACGGCTGTCAAAGTGTGTGTTCGAAAGGAAAAGATGAACGATTAATTTTTATCAAAGCTTAATGTGTGCTATTTGAGGCATATAAATGAATGCGGACCAAAAATGTGTTTTGGATATTCGAATTCATACATCCATTTCCAATATTGGGTCGCCTGGAATGTGTTTATTATGGGCCCAAAATAAAATAATGTCTTTTTTTGTTCTTGATGATTTTGTTTTTGATTTGGTTAAATATGTGTGTGCGGAGGCAAAATCCTTCCCTGACCACATACACACCCATCAATTGATGACAGACGAGGAAAGTTTGAATTTGAATGGAATTTATGACGCGTTCAATTCCATTAACCCTTTTAAGTCCATTTGCGTGTTTGTCTGTAGGAGCAGGAAGTTTGTTTGGGATTTAAATGGCTTAAGTATTGAAACGGGGGGAAGGGCCCAAGTATAGGTTGTAGGTACATATCTCTAAGCCAATGGCTTTGTTTGTTTTTGTGTAAACCTCATAATCACCACCTTGGGATCAATGGATTTTGATCTTCTAAATTTTTTGGGGTCACTGTTTTTTTTTTGGGATTCTATTTGGGTTCCACACATACAAGGGTGCTATGCTTTGTAGCCGGGCTTAAATATATAAATTATAATCAGTGAGAGAAAATAAAGGGTGAAATATTTTTTTTTTTCTTTTTTTCGTCTTTTGGACTTGACTATTTTCTATTTATCCTTTTTTTTGGTGTTGTTTGGGAAGAAGAGTGATTTGTGGTCTATAAAATGCTCAGTTCAGTGGATTACATTATTCAAAGTCAGATAAGTTGTTCCAGAAGTTATTAAGCTAAAGTGCTACTGAGGTTATTATACCTATTTGGATTTATGGCCATTTTGTTGGAATATCTATTTTATTTTGTTCTCTTTTTGTTGTTTTTTTTTTACTACTGGGTTTCGGGTATAAGGTACCTATGTCTTGTCTTGTAGTTACATTTTTAGATGATTTTACTGAAGATTTATATTTTAATTTATTATATCCAATTCTAACCGACTAATTTGTTTGCATTTTGTTTAAGGTGCGGTTTTGGGTTTTTTAAAAAAAAGGGATGATGTCTTCTGGAGGGCAATTAATACAATAAATCATAAACATAGAAATGAACATGAAAATTTATTCATTCAGGACTTGTTTATGGTTTTGCCAAATTAATTTATCTCACCATTAACCAATTAAATTTCTGGGAATTAGAATTTGTATAAAAGAAGAAATAAGAACTTTTGGCAAATTAAAGAATGTGTTTTTGAAAGCTAAAGAGGTACTTTACCTACAATAATTATTGTAATGAAAAAACTTTAGGCAGGTCTTAAAGCAGAATTATTAATGGCATGATGTTTTAAACACGATTTCATATACGAATCAGGGATAAAGAATCATCTGTTTTGTCAGTGTTTTGTTGTTGTTCGAAACCTAGAAAAAATGTTGAAAAAAAGGCAAGTATAGATATAAAGTACACAATAATGATGTGTAACATCTCTTTGTAATGAGTACGAAAAGTTATTTTTAGATTCAGATACTATTTTTATTTTTATTTCTATTTGTATGTTTTTTTTATTAAAATCGATTATTTTTGTGAACAATTCCTTAAAATGGAAACTAGTATCCTCTTTAGTTGGCTTCAAGAAATTGATCGACATTATGGTGGAAAAGACATAGAACAAAAAGTGTGCTTTTGTTTTTTTTTTATCCTAAAATTTGAATTGAGAATTTCAAGAATCGCAATGGTATTTGTGTTCAACTTTTAAATTTAGAATACAAGGAATCGAATTGGTGGTTGATTCAAATCATCCCTTTAATATGAAACTTCCTGCCCCTGCTCATTAGTTTGCATTTATAATCAAGCCTCACATTGGGGGTTGTCATTAAAGATATCTAAGCCTTGAAGATTGAACAAACAAAAACGAAGTTTCAATTTTTTGGAGCCTATGTTATCGGTTCATTAAAGAGATTTTAGATAAGGTATGGCCAAGATATAAGTTTAAAATGGCTTTTGACCTTGAAAAAGCTTTAACTATTAATTAAAAATGTTCTATAGCTGATCAATTTCGAAAACAAGGTGACCTTTTTCAATTACTGTCAAAATGCAGGATTTAGGCTTAGGTCTCACCATGCCCATTTACACGGGAATATGTCTCGTGGTTTTCTCGCTATGGTCTCGCTTTGATTTTGATCTGTCCATGACATTTACACGTGGTTTTTGGCATATTTTATTTATTTAAGTCAACTAATTACTAGTTTAACAGAAATTTACTGACATGAAATGATCATAGATATTTTGATTGTTTTAAATTTACATGAAATGTTTACCTGTAAGGTGGGAGATCATAAGGATTTTCCCAACCTAACCCTCGAAGCGCAAACCGCAGGAATTTTTTTGAACATGTTCTAATCTTGCTTTATGACAGTCGTAATAGAGAGATCAAACCTGACAAGCTTATTCAAGAATTGCTTGAACAAAAGCTATAAAAAGCTGTTTTTTAAACAAGAGGATTGGAAAATTGTCTTGGTTCTCTCTTTATCGAGCCATGATTAGAATAGGCTTTGTTAGTCATAGAGTTGATGTGTTGGATAAATTCTAGTTTGCGATCAAATGAGACAAGAACAGTATATCGCTTTCACGAGATAATGATACAGCATTTAACAAATAGTTGAAGGAACTTACAGAAAATTTTCTTGAAAAACTGATAATTTTAAATTTATCAATATTAAGAAGCAAAGAATTAAGATCACAACAGTCAAAACACGAGTTAAGGCCACAACTCTTCACAATCGCAAATATTGGAAACACATCTCAATATTGTGGCATCGCCCGCATAAATAGGCATGCTTCAACACAAATGGTCAATAATAAATAAAATAAATAAAACAGGCCCTAGGTGGCTACCCTGGGCTATACCAGAATTAACTTTAGAAATATTTAATGCACAACCATTAAAAAGTACACTGAGTATGATCTATAGAATAAATACGACTGTAGCCACATTATAAAATCTTTACTAAGCACCAGCTTTCTTAATTTGAAAAGCAAAAGTCGATGTGAGAACTTGTCAAGCCTTGCTGAAGTTTATGAAGACACAATTTGATTTTTATTTATAATCAAATCAATACAATTTCAGCTAATTCCATTAGAAAAGTAACAGAAGAGCGACCTTTTGTAAATCCATGTTGATTTGGAACAATGAATGATTTAACATAAAATTATAGATATTCACCTATAATAGACTCAAAAGGTTTTGGAACTACCGATAATCTTACAATAGGTCTATAATTTTTAACTTCGTCTTTTCTACTTTCCTTATGAAGCTAGGGATTATGAAAGAATTTTTCCAAGCAGATGGAAATTCACATGAAGACATTGATAAGTTAAATACACAACACGAGGGCAACGACAAATGATATTTACGGTTTTTTAAAACATGTAGTTGAAGGTATACCATCAGGTCCTGGTACACAACTATCTTCTAGATTAGTTATAAACCTTGCAATGTTGCCAATATCAATGTTGAAATCTAAATATGTCAAGTAAGAGGAAGATTTATAAAGCCCAAAGTTATGGGCTTTTTCGTAAAATATATCAAAGTTCAAAATATCACAGTATAAAGTATCATAGTTGTTGGTATTCAGATGCTTCAAACTTGAAGTCCGATTAAAATTATCTTTTGCTTCGCAGTTGTATTTAAAATGTTCTTCACTCTGAGGTAGCTAGGTTAGGTAGAAGTGGCTGTCAATACTGAGTACTGACACACTTAGACCAAAATTGGTCCGTTGTGATACCACATGAATCTTAAAAACTCCTTCTTTACTCGCTAAAACCACTTTGAGCTCCTGACGAAGCGTGCGAGACTATAAATGTCTGTGTTTGCCAGATCACTAGGATCGTTAAAGAAGTAAACTCCTAAATGGAGCCTACGTCTGTGGGAAAGAGCAGGGCATGTGCAGAGAAGGTGAGGAATCGTTTCCTCTTCCTCCTCGTCCATGCAGCTTCTGCAGAAATCGTTTGAAGGTACGCCAAGCCACGCTGCGTGCCTGCCTATTAAACAGTGTCCTGTTGTGACACCTACAATAGAGCTAATGTGCATTCTACCTAGAGATATTAAACACTTGGATCTTGGTAGCTTGTATGCAGACCGTAACTTGTTCCTTCGAATTGTGAGGCTTTTTATTTCACTTTCGTACCAATCTGCAACTAAAGATCTCGATTTTACAATATCAAGGGGAACAGATTTAAGAAAACAATCAAATAAAATTATAAAATTCAAATACCATAGAGTTAATATTTAAACAATTGCTTAGACAAGACCAGTCTAGTTGTGATAACGAGCTATTAAGTTTTTCAAAATTAAAAGTGAAATAATTTTCAAAGAATTCGTTGTTAGAAAGATTTTAGTCCAGATTAAAAGCAAAAGTCAAACCTGGATGATGGTTGTCTTCAGGCACGTAACCCTGTCCTGCTTGCTTTATTCACTGTAATTCCATCAATGATGGAACTGAACACTCTTTTGCCGTCATCTATTTGGTCTGGCTATAGTCTCACCGAAGTTCTTTTTTTTTCAAAATTAAATTTTTCAAAACGTGCAAATAAACTAAAACCGTGGCTTAAATGTTATAACGTGGCTTTAAGTGTAGTAGTAATTGTATCGTGGCGCTAAAGTCTCACTTTTGTCTTGCCGTGACATCTATACGTGGTTATTATCACTGTGCTTGTGCACGTCTTATCATCGTATCGCTTTAGTCTTGCCTTAGTCTCGCTGTAGTCTCGCCAATATCGTTTCAACTTGCAACTCGGTTTAAATTTTGATTCAATTTATATTTTATTTAAATTTGATCTTCGGTTCGGTCTTCGTTTTTGGATCGACCAAACAGTACGTATACGTTCAGTCGATGCCAAAACAAAAACCAAGTTGATTAAACCGAATGCTATTAGTATTTACTTAACTGAATCGAGTTATCTGTCTTTCGGTTCATGTTAAATCTAACTCGAGTTTGAAAAAAATTCAAGCTGAGTTGGTCAATTCAAGCCGAGTTATCTATTGCTTGAGGTAAATCTAACTCGAGAAAAAAAAACCAAACCACGTCAACCCGAGCTGTGCTTAACTCGAGTTGACTCGGGTCATCAAACCGAGTTGACATATCTCTAGAAATAACTCCTCGGGGAAATTTTTCTTGCAATAGGGTCAAAATGGATATATTGATGCTGTGTGACATGGGGCACCGCCTTGTTTAAACCTCTTATTTTCCACTCGCATATCTAAGGCTAAAAGGAGCCGGTAGACGACAAATACACCTTCCTCACTTGCTTGACTTTTATTCAAGAACAACGGCACCTCCCATAAAAAAGTTGAAAACGTTTAAGAAAATATGATTTTTTCGAAAAACGATTTTGATCAAATTTTTCATATGTGTTCAAATTAGTACGGTCAAGTACTTAAATTAAAAAAAAAAAAAGTAAAGCTAAGAAATTTTGAATTTTGATTTTGAATTTCCTCATTATCAGCCAAATGGATTTAAAATAATTTTCTTAGACAAACATCTTCAACAAGTCTAAATAATATCAAAATTTTTAAAAAATAAATTTTTTTTTTAATAAAACATAAAATTGAAATATTTGTTTGAAAATTCTATACGTACGAGTACAAGTTGATTTTTATTTTTGAAATTGAATATTAGTGTGCAGATACACTAATAAATTCTTCAAATGTGCGTTATCTACCAAAATGTTTCTAAGGAAGTTAAAAAAATGTATGTAGGTACAGGCTGTCCCGCATAATTTGTTTTTGAGAAATTTAATTTTAAGTCAATATTTTCGATAAAAATATGTGCCACTGTTTTTTTTAAATAATCAGTGCACTTCTATTGATTTTCGGTCAAATATTGAAGACCAGATGTTAAAATCTTCCTTAGCTTTTAAGAAATTAAAAAAAAGCAAAAGGTAGTTAATTAAAAAAAAATACGAAAAAAAGGGTTTAATTTTTGACTGGCAATTTTTTTGCGTCAAAAAAAAAATAAGCAACGTTTCGATTTTTTTTTAATTTCTCTAAAACTAATGAAGATTTTTTTACATGGTTTTCTGTTTTTGACTTAAAATTGACGGGAGTAATGAATACTTAAAAAAAAAAACAGTGGCACTTTACTACGCAAAATTTGGAAAAAAAATCAAATAAACAAAAAATTACAATTTTTTTTTTCAAAATACATATTGGCTTTGAAATTGAATATCTCAAAAATTGTTCATTTAAACAGCTTGATTTAAGAAACAAATCAAAAAAAGAAAGGAATATTTGCTTCAAAAAAAGCACATCGTTTTATACGCTGTCATTCATTTCTAATATTTTTTTTTTAACTGAAGTCAAATTTTCAGAAATTTTCCCCCTCTGCGATGAAAAGCTGATGAAATCTATTTCCTTTCAGTATCACTCTTTCCCTTCTTTAAAAATGTAATCTAGAGCTCAATATAAGGAACCAAAACTCAGAAAACTCTCTAAGAACGACTTTGTAACTTATTAAAAAGCAAGCCATGGTAATAAATTGTTTCAATTTAAAAACAAAGAAGAAAAACTTATAAGCTATGTCAAATTCAACATAAACTTCCTTCCTATATCCTCTGAGAAATAAATGATAAACAAGCCACGTCCTAACTTACATCTCACTTAACACAACCAATTTGAGAGTAACTACAGCGCTCTTCAGTGCAGCAACGATAACGACTTTCACTTTAACACTCACTTCAAAATATGTCTCTGTGTTTTGTCCTCTTCAAGTTTACTCGCATTACTTACAAGTAGGTACACCTGCTAATTTTAAGAAAAGACGACGTTAAAATAAAACAAAATTACATGTTATAAAAATTTTGTACTCTCATTGTAGTGTTGTGTCCTATTCAGTTTTATGAAGCACTCTCCATTATACGAGCAGAGAGAAATTTCCCATACTTAAGCACACAATACAGCAAAACACAGCTCAGGTTTATCTCTATTAACCACCTCTTTAGGATTCAAGTACGTAGTAAAATTTCACGAAGTGCTTTGAAATTTTTCTGGCTACAATTTCAGCCCCAGACCACGCTTCCATTGCTTATACCTGCTTGTATAAGGGGTATGCCTTACCTAGATCCTAAAATAAGACATCAAGTGAAATCATAAAAATTCCACTCTTATTACAGATGATTTAGAGGAGAAATCCGAACAATAAAATTGAAAAGTGAGGCAACCGAAAGCATTTAACAATTTGAACAAAGCTATCTATATATATAACCTCCCTAGAGACCCTTCAGTTGAAATGTCTAGGGGAGAGTATTTTTTGCAGAATATTTTCATTTGACATTATAAATTGACAAAATTATTATAATGGTAATGTGTTTGCTCCCTTATTCCCCAGTAAGTCAATCTCAATAAACGTTAAAAGCCAGAAAATTATGAAAGATTATCTTGTCTGTGAGCATAAAAGCCAAAGTCAAAGTCTCGCATTGGGCGCCAATTTGATTTTTGTCATAAATAGGCCCGGAAATCCATTTAATCTTCAAAAAGTACACAAATTGAATTGAATTTTTCATCAAAAATTAAGCGGGACTCAAAGAATAAAAGGGAATTGGTCTCCTCTAACGAGTAAAATCTTTTTATTAAACTGGAAAATAACGAAGGTACATCACGTAGCGACGACGAGCGACGACGATGGTGACATGGCCTGGCAGCACAGCAGCAGCAGCAGCACACTTTATGAGATAGAATGCGGCAAATAGAGAGTAAATCGCCTCCCTGTGCTCCTTTTACGATCCACCAGACAGCCACAGGAAATCAAATATTGCATTATCCTTGTGTCTATTGGTGGTGAATGTCAAATAATGGACCTTGTATGTGAGCTATATATGGATGGTTTGGGTTGGATATATAGACGATGCGGTGGGTGCTGGTGTGCTCTGTTCAATCCGTATTTTATGTGAAAATGTCGTCTGCACACAAATATCGAGAGTATGTGATGTGGCAGCAGAATCAACTTCAAGGTATTTTTACACCAAGACCAAAACGCTTCCTTAACCTGAAGGGAGTTGAGTTCTTAAAGGTAAACAAATCAAAATTCAATTTACTCGTTGGTATATTAGTTGCCATAGAGAGGTTCTTCCAATTTTGATTTTCTATTTTATCCTCGAATGACTTTTATTTTCTCTTCTCAAATTGTAGGTGTTTTTCGTATTATTTTATTTATTTTATTTGAACAATTCTCTTGGGTGAGAATTGTTTGTCTAAGAATTCCCCATTGGAAGAAGAAATAAGGGACTTCAAGCTTCTTTTTTTTCTGGGAAAATTGTTTTTTCAATTTGTTAAGGGATGTTGTCCAAAAATTGTTGAACCAAGATTAAAAGCAAATATACGACAAGGTTTTTTGTATTGTACGTATAAGTATTATGGAATTGAATTATGGGGTCTTGTATAGGGCACACAAAAGAAGAAGAGAAAGTTTGACAATGTTTTTCTCTCTTCACAAAAGCTTAATGAATATGAAAATCCATTAAATTTTTTGAAAGAAATTCTAACATTTATTTAAAGTCCGTTTTACCCAAATGAATAATAAGTATTTAAAGTCATAAATTCACTTCCAAACTCAACAACCTTTAGTCCAATAAAATAAATTAACTCTAAAGAGATCCTTTAACGATGCCACTGAAAATTATCTCAATAAAATATGACTTCCACCAAATGAAGAACGATATAGATAATGCAATACATATAGATCCGGAGAATTTGTCAGCAAAACACTTTACAGAATTTACAACAATTTATTACATCACTCTTAAACCCTGCGGGGTGTCACTTTCCAGCATGATGAACTTCAATTTTGGCTCAACATTTTCTTTCCTCAGCCATAAGCCGTCACACCGCACCGCACCGCACCAACATGATTTATTTTTATTTCAAAAGTTAAAAAACTTTACTTAACTTTCTTAAAAGGGTTTTATTTACAAAACCAGAAAGCATAAGGCTTTAAAAATATGGCATAGTGGTGGCGGCAATGGCAATGGAATAATGGTGAAGGTGAGGTGTGGGACAATATGGGCATTGGGCTTTGCGGCGGCTTGATCAAGGTTTTTGACATACACCGCGCGTATAACCAAAACTATAAGAACTTTTTAAATTACGGACATCCTGTTCAACCTACATTTTACAAAAGTCGTTGCATCGCTAAAACTTTTTACTGAGTGACTTTTTATTTTTATTTCTTTCTCATTTTTTTTCGTTTTTTGCTTGTGCGTCCTTTTTCTTCGGCATTTCCTGTTTTGTAAGATAAAGTTTTTGGAACTTTATATCCATTTTACCTGGTTCGTGTGTCTATGGCATAAGTATGGCCCCTGCATCTGACTCTATCTTCCGCAGCTAACCGTATTTGAAATATTCCAACAAAATGACAACGAGGGACGGTGACGCCAACGACGACGCCAACCGACGACGACGGAACGGTCGGTCGTTTCTTGGTTTACCAAAGGTGATCGACCAAAGATAATTAGTTTTTCACCGTCATTTTTCAAAAGAAGAAATTGGCCTAGTAAGAAAACGGCAACGGCAAATGCAAAAGGCATCTCTGCAACAAAAGAAAATGCAGAAAACTTTTAGGGTTTTTGAAATCGTATTAAAAAACTTTTCATTTTCCTTCTGCGCCAGAGAGAAGAAAAATACCTAACAGAGTTTGTGGTTTTATTTGTCTTTCTTCTCTTTTTTTAGAAAATTATGCAAATCGGGGGAGGTGATGCAACTATACCTTTATTTGGGAAATTCAGTTTTACTTTATAGAAAATTTCCAATTCCAATGATGAATACAATTTTCACATGAATTTATAAATTGAAATATGTATTTATTGTTTTGCCAGGGATCTACATAAAAACTAAATTACATACAATCCAGAGTTGCCATGAGATCATTTTATATATACCAAAAAAATTGATGTAGGTACCTTTTTGTTTCTTAATGAACGATTGCGTTTTTCAAAAACATATATTTCATAGGAAATATCTACATTGGGGGAGTTATATTACGGTCAGGAAACCTAGATTGTAGTTCCTTTCTTACACACTAAGGATGAAATTTAGCCTGGGAGTCTTTTTTTAATCCTTTTGTCTGGACTCCATTTTGAAAAATGGCACCCAATCTGATTCCAGTCAGGACACACCAAGAAAACTATATAACCGAAAAGAGGCAACACTGACATTTTAACCGAGGGTGTGTCTACTCAACACCTATTCTTAGAGATATCAATTGTTATTTCCCAACACGCGTTTGGCATCTGATTTTACTCAACACGTGAACCGTTATTTTTCCAATACGCGTTTGGTATCTAGAGGCGTTTCCGCAAATTTGTTCATGTTAAAAATATAAAAATTACCAAAAAAAGGAAGTTCCATCTTTTGACATAAGAAAGTATGTTTCCGAAAAGCGGCAACACTGCCATTTTACCCGAAGGTGCATCTTCTTAACACCTATCTTTAAAAATGTCAACCTTTATTTTTCCAATGCACATTTGGTGTCTGGAAGTGTTCCCGCAACTCTTTTCAGATTAAAAATATTAAAAATTAACAAAAAAAGAGGGAAGTCCCACATTTTGACATAAAAAAAATATGTTCCCAAATGGTGGCAACTTTGACATATAAATTAGTGGATCTATCTACTCAACACCTGTTTTTTAAGATATCAATTGTTATTTCCCAACACACATTTGGCATCTGGATGGGATTCCATAGCTTTTTTATTAAAAAAAAAAAAACAAAGTGACATCAAAAAAAATAATGTTCCAAAAAGTTGTAACACTGAAATTTTACCCGAAATTGCGTCTACTCAACACCTATCTTTTAAGACATCAATCGTTGTTTTGATTATGGATATTTCTAATAACTTACGAGTTTTTCTTTATATTACCATTTCCCAGATTGGGCGCCATTTTTGAAAACAGCGTTCAAGCGACAGAATTAAAAATATCGCAAGTAAAAATGAATTCCAAGCTATATTTCTACCTTAGCATGTCAAAAATAAATTATAAATATGAAAATAAGGTCCCAGCGCAAAAAGCGCTCGGTTTCCTAACAGGACTACAGACTACGTACGACAGGTTTACAAAAATTACCTCCAAAGTTTAATTTGATCCTAAGTACATAAAAAATGAGTTCCGGTTGAGACTTAAAAAATTATTTTTTTTTAAATATTTGTGTCGATGATTATAATTAACAATTGTTGGTGGATGCGATCTTAGTAATAATCGATGATTATATGCAAAAGTGGGTCTCACGTGAAGCACTTAGTGTGTAGCACTTTAAAATGCATCACGTTTACGTGTGTCACTTTAAAATGCATCACTTTTACGTGTGTCACTTTTGCGTGTATCACGTTTACGTGTATCACGTTCAAGTGTATCACGTTTAAGTGTCTCACGTTTACGTGTTTCACGCTTACGTGTTTCACGCTTACGTGTTTCACGTTTACGTGTTTCACGTTTACGTACATCACGATTACGTAAATCACGTTTACGTGTATTGCATTTATGTGTATTACGTTTACGTGTAGCACTTTACTGTGCAGATCATCTATCTCTAAAAAAAATTCCTTTGGAGGTTAGCTTTTCTTTGAAGAAAACAGAAATTTTTAAAGTGCTCCACTGACAGTTTGGACTAAGTACCAACTCTTATTATTTATGTCGAAATATAATTTATCCGTTGTCTGTCAAACAAGTGTCTTTTTTGAATGGTAATCCGGAACAACAATTCGAAGTATTTTATTTTCTTTCCAGGACAAGAACTGTCATTCTGACAACAATCAAAAAGGCCATAGGTGCTAAAATGTCAATGGATTAAAAGTTATTTCTTGCTCAGGGAACCCCCGTTTAAGAGTCTGATTACACGATTCGTTTTTTTGGTCGCTTCGTGCATCGTCTTTTTGACACTTTGGGTGAGGGGTGTAGAAATGTAGGGGGAAATGGAAATGTAGGAGGAATAAATTTGAAAAAGAATAAGTGATTTAAAAATATTTTTAATTATTATGTCTGCTTTGCCTATTTTCCAATAAATCTACCGCAAATCGAATCGTGTAATTAGGCTCTTAGTGATTTAAATTGACAGTTTGTTTCGTATCTTGTCTCCTATCTGTCAATTGGTGGATCACTACGATTTCAATGGATTCAAAAACCTCTTAAATTTAATATTTCGCTCTGGAAACACACAGATTTGAGAATTTTCTACCTGCTTGACCTAAATAATCTTTTTACGTCAAAATATAGTTTTGTCAACCATATATGTCACCACAAAGGGTCAAAACTTAACACAAGGATAGAAGTCACGTGTTCATTTAAGAGCGAAAACACTGCAACACACTGAAATTAGCTTCTGCACGGTCAGACACCCACCTAAGACTAACTCCTTTGATTTTCCTAGAGAAAGTAAGTACTCTCCAATTAAAACACCTACCTTCCAATTCAAATCGAAACTCTTTTATTCTTTCTTAATATTTAACTACTCTTAAAAAACTTATTTTAAACTCGCTATGGTAACTCAGGAGAAAAAAAATGATTCCATTCATACTAATCGAATGTAAAACTTTACCATGAAATAAAAACCTTATTAATTTTCTGTGTGCGTTTCATAAACAATATTCTTTAAACAAATGGAATGGTAACCCTGATCTCTCCATTTTATATTCGTAATCGTTATATAGTTTGTGAAAGAATCTCGAGAGTAGGTATAAAAGATGGAAAAACAAGAAGTGAAAAGAAAAAGAAAAGAAACTTTCTCGATAATTGGTTCATTTTCGACAAATTGCTTTTTATTTTACTAAAACTTTGTTTATTGTTGTAAGGTTTTATAATAATATAATCGATTTAGCATGAATCCATTTTTATTTTCCTTTTTCCGGTTTGCATTTGCACACAGTTTCAGTATCAACTGGATTGGCTTGGTCGTGAGGAGGTATTATCAAATCCAATATATCTGGAAAACTCGATATAATTGTTGCAAATTGCTTTGAAAACGTTTTCTAAAAGAAAAATTTCAACTTTAATTGACTCTGACTGACTGACATACAAACATTCAACAAACTTGAAAAGCGATACCTGTCTGATGCTGGTGTTTGACTTGAACAACGAACGATGTTGATTACGTTTCTCGAACGACGACGACGACGACGACGAAACGAAGGATATCCTGCCTGATCCTGAGTTGGAATCAAAGTGAGTATCACGATAAAATACTCTCACACATGGAGACGGGTGAACAAGAAGAATATATAACAATTTGAAAGAGATTTTGGACAATTGCCAGGTGGGGCACAGGAACGGGAACGATAAGTATAAAAGCGTATAGTGTAGAGGGCAACGTGAGGGACAATGTTAGATTTTTTTTTATTTTCATTTCATTATGGTATATACCAGAGAGAGTGCATTTCGCAATAGGAAATTCCGGTACAATGTAGAACCAGATTTTCTCATTTCCGGATTTGGATGTGTGTAGGACTTGAGAGGATTTGAACCCTGAAAGTTTGTTGGTTTAGTTTGTTTTTGAAGGTTGTTGTTGTTTTTTTTTTGTAATTTTAGTCGAATGCGAATGTATGACATCAATAGTTGGTGTTGTCTGATTTGTTTCAAACAGAAATAAATAGAGAGAGAGGAGGAGAAGAAGGAAACGTTGAATGATAAATGATGCAACGGATGCGACATGTTTCGAAATAGTAATCGAATTTTTATTTAGAAGACAGTTTAAAAGATTTTCATATAGATTGGAACTTAAAATGGGAAAAATACGTGATGAATTTTGAAATTGACTTCTGGTATTGTTTGTTTTGAAGAACTTGTATCTGCATAATGTTATATTTTGATTGCATAAGTGCTTGTAGGTACTTTAAAATCAAATGTGAATGCTGAAGAAAAGTTTTGAGTTTACTTTTATATGAGTTTACTCTTCATTGAGACCAGGGTGCAAGCATTAGGTAAGGACACCAAAAGTCAATAACTATTTTTTTTTTTTTTTTGAGATCTTCATAAAAAAAGATCCAAAATCATTCTTCTTTCCACAAGATCCGTTAATGGTCATCAAAGAGTTTTGACGATTTGTGACTGCCAGGTAGTTTGAAAAATTAGAAAAAACTTCTTCTAGCTTCTTTTTGGCAAAACCCCATTGATCGAAAAAAATCTTAATTCATTCACGATTAAAAAAAGACTGCGTCGGTCAGATATGTCCTTTTATATAACAAGTTCCCGATATTACTTCAAGGTTCTGATATCTACTTCTTGTCACATACAATTTTGGAAAGGTATTCTTGAAAGGTCCTGTTGAATCGTTCATCCATGCCATCAGCTGTCGATTAAGAGGGGTTGTTCTCGTCTTTAAATGCCAAGGAGCGTACATATACACTTCCTGAAAGATCTTGGCCTAGAAAAGTTCCTTCCTGGATCGGAATGGAGCTCCATAGGAACACCAAACCTGCTACCCAATTGAAGACAATCTGATCCGCGACTGTTTTGGTTTCCTGGTTTGGGATGGAAAAAGCCTCAGGCCACTTGCTGAAGTAGTCAATTATTATCAGGATGTATCGGTTTCCGCTCTCGGTTTCTGGAAAAGGGCCATCAATGTCAATTGCAATCCTCTGTACTCACATTGTACTGCTGCAATTTAGGCTGGGCTTTTCTACCTGGTTCCTATAGTTTGCAGCACAAGTATCACAATTTCGGCACCATTTTTGAACGTCCTCCCTTGCATTTAGCCATTAGAATCACTACCTTGCCTTTTCCAGTGTCTTTTTGACCCCTTAGGTGTCCTCCAGAAGCTCCATTATGCATTTCTTGAAGAAAATCTTTAACTTTTGATCGAGGTACATTAGCTGCATCACATATGATTTACTGTCTATGAACTCACACCATGAAGCGAGTCCCAATATGCCTTAAGAGTTGAACTTCTATTGGAGATGACAACCCTTTCTGGTTTCTATTGATGTCCCGTCCAGGTGAGAATGGGTTCAATATAGTCTTCACTCCTCAGTTCTTCGTTACTCCACACGTAAATGTGATCAATTCTCATTTTTTTCTTGACGCGTGTGTTGCTTACAGTCCAGTTTGCATGGTCTCCGTAATAAGGCATCTGCGTTTGAGTGCAACATTCCTCTTCGATGTTGAATCTGGTAGTCGTAAGTCTGCAATCTCTCGATCCCCCTTGCCACCTGACCCTCTGGGTTTTTGAAGTTCAAAAGCCAATTTAGTGTACCATTGTCTGTTTGTAGAAGGAGCTTCTGTCCATCGATGTACTTATGGAAGTGCTTCGTAGCTGAAGTTCTCCATGCTAGAAGTTCTCTTCTGGTCACACAGTATAGTTTCTTTCTGGCTTTGAGAGAACCTTGATCTAATAGGTGACAACCTTCTCTTCTCCTTCATTTCCTTGCGACAGTACGGCTCAAATTCTCTCGTTACTTGCGTCAGCGTCGATGCTGAAAGGTTTTCCTAGTGTCCGGATAGGTCAAAACTGGTGTATTGCACAGGCACTGCTTGAGTTCCTGAAAGCTGCCTTTTTCAGTTAGCTTTAATGAAAGCTTTTCGCGATCCCAGCAAAATCCTTGACAAAACGACAATAGTATGTTGCTAGACCAAGAATGCTCCGGAGTTGATGTTTATCCTGTGAAGTTGGCCAATTACTTACGGTGTCCACTTTTTCAGATTCAGTCTTTACTCCTTGCAAAGAGGTAATATGTCTCAAACATTTTACTTCAGATTTAAAAAAAGCACACTTTTCTTTTTCAAGTTTGCTTCTTGAAGCCTCTGGAACACGATCTTAAGGCTTCCACAATGCTCAGCAAAAAACAATGACATCATCCAAGTAGACAAGGCAAGATTTCCAAATAACAAGTAAGTTCTTGTAAAATGCATTCCATCAAACGCTCAAACATTGCTGGAGCGTTGCATAATCCGAAAGATATTACTTTAAACTGCCACAGAACATTTCCTGTAAAAAAGCCATCTTTTCTCGATATTCTGGATGGATTTCTACCTGCCAGTAGCCACTCTTCAAGTCCAATGTTGAGAACCATTCGACTTCTTGCATTGCATCTTATCACTGATTCTTTGCAGAGGATAGCTGTCTTTCTTTGTAACATCATTCAGCCTCCGAAAGTATACACAGAATCGAGCACTTCCGTCCTTGTATTTGACAAGAACAACTGGGGACGCCTGAGGACCAAGAACTTTTAAAATGTTCAATAAGCCCATCTTTCTACATCGTCGATATCATCTCTTCACCTTCAGCTTGTTTGGCTATTGGAAGACATCTTGCTGGTTTCCAAATTGGTCTCGCGTCTCCTGTGTTGATTCTATACTGCAATACTTATGTTCGACTATTCTGCCCACTGGGTGAAGAGACTATATCAGCGTACTCGTTAAGTAGACTTCCAGTAACACTAAGCTGACGTTCACTTAATTTGGATGAGTTGAGAACTTTTGTCTTGTAATGAAGTCACATCTTTTATACTATCAATCACCCGTACCAAACAATGAATGAGCATTGCATACCACGGAGGCCACAGAAAGGATGCAATCTCGCCGCTTACTACGACGTCAGCAACGAATTGCCACCAAGCATTACTTGCCCTAAAGGCGCCCATGCGATTTTTATAAGAGGAAATCTAAAGGCGGTTGGTTACGTCATCAAATGAAGCTCATTCGTGATTTTTACAGTCCACAGTTGGTTACGCCAGCAAAGTTGACTGGTAAGGGTGGAAAATCCACCAAAGATCAGATTATGTTTGCCTTAGAATTATCTCGCTTTTATTATAGTAAAACATATAAGGAAGCACCCTGCTGGCTGCCTAGTGTACCAGATAGTAGCTTCAACACTTTTTGGCTTCCGTCGTAAATTTAACCCCGTCCTCCTCCTTCCGATTTTGAGATTTGTTCTGCTGTTTTTAAGACTAAGGAGTACGTCACCGGCACACAACAGACTAGGGAACCCGTCCCACCATTTCTTCACCGAAATAAATTTCATTCTGCAGCCGCTTTAAGACTAGGGCGTACGTCCCAACCTACGTTGTCTTGCTCTGGTCAGACTAGAGAACCCGTCCCACCATTTCTTCACCGAAATAAAACTTCATTCTGCAGCCGCTTTAAGACTAGGGCTTACGTCCCAACCTACGTTGTCTTAAGCACCAGTCAGACTAGGGAACCCATCCCACCGTTTCTTCGCCTAAATAAAACTTCATTCTTCCACCGCTTTAAGACTAGAAAGTACGTCCCACTCCCAGCCTATGTGTCTTAAGCTCCAGTCAGACTAGGAAACCCGTCCCACCGCTTCTCCGCCAAAATAAAAATTCGTTCTACCGCCGCTTTAAAACTAGGGAGTTCATCCCTAGAGATTATATTTGTAAAGTATATGAAATACCGTGTTTAGCATATAGTTAAGCATCACGACTTCTGTAAATATATGAAATACGCTGTTAAGAGTAGAATTAAGAGACCTTATAACAAACACTAACTGGAGTTCCAAACCTTTATACACCGAGTTTTACTGCTTTCTACGGTTATAACCTGGGCTCCGCTGACCTACATCAGCTGGAAACAAAAAAGCATCACAGTCTTCATAAAGTTCAACTTCCTGGGTCAACTGATTTATGTGTGTCAAATTCTAGCTAAAATCTATTGCGGAAACCGATTCACACTTTCCACCAATTTCTCCTTTTCTTAGCTTGACTTCGTACGATTTGATGTTAAGCATCCGTACGGGCACCATGTTGTTCTTTGCTGCCACAAAAGTCTTCCCTAGGATGATAGTTAGGAAAGACTGCTCTCAGAGTCTAACTCCACCATTAGGTAACGATGGATACCCAAATCACGATTTATTTTTGTCCAACGAACACTTTTTAGCAGCTCTCATATCGATTGGGACTTTTTACAGCTTCCTAAGAACCAAAATCCAGCTCTCAGCTAATCTTTCCTAAACAAGAAAAGCTTCAAAGACTTGACTATGTAGATACACAAGTAGCTCTTAATCCTTCATTATGTAGAAATTGGAAGATACTACCTATTTCCATCATTCCATAAGTAAAATATCGACATTATGTGATTGGATTATCTTCTAATTTCTCAATTTAAATAGGTTTATTGTTTTACCTTACGATTAACAAATTCAAAAATTATTTTCTATTGCTCAACAAATAACAATAATTATAACTATGCACATTGAATATAAATAACATACACATTCTCGGTGAACGATTGAAATAATAATGATGCGATTTGTATGGCTGCATCAAAAATCGGTTGCCTTCTCTTTCACTCTTTCAATCCCCAACTATAACTCTCATAATCTGTTGTCATTCGAGAAATGAAAACAAATCATCTAAAATGTGAAAAGCATCGACAAACAATCGAATATAATGTGATTGCTTTGGCTGGAGCAATATAACAGATATATATGTACTTCATACCTAGCTCCTGACGCGTGTACACAATGATAAAACCTATTAAGTACGCGTGAAACAACAGGCGAAAATCCTCTTCTATATAAATTTCACATAAAGGACTTTCTAAATTTGTATGCAAATGTCACAATTCGCAGAGCGAAAAGGTACGTGACAAGCGTATTTCTGTAGTTGCCGTCTGTGTCGTCACCCCGTCATAGCAACAACAAAACAATATTGCCACCATTATCATCTAGAAGATACTTACTCTGATAAAACACGCAATCGTATTAATGTCAAACCATTCGTGCGTCCCACTGAATACACCCATTTGACTTTATTAATTTTCACTGCGACACGACTCTGTTGTTGTCAAAGTAATCTCGAATTTCTATTTCAGTTTCGACTGTCGATTTCAATGGCGTGAATTATTACTGTTGCTATTCTATCGTACCTATGTATGTACCTACGTCTGTCTGTCATTTCATTTAAATTTCTATTTAAATTTTCTTGTCATTTAACATGAGCTCTACCTACCAAAAATATATTATATACACACCTACATACATAGATACATACTTATATACGTTTAAAATTGTCTATTGTTTAGATTTTCACTATATACATATACAATTGCAATTGTCACTTTGACATTTTCAATTTGTGATTGACATAGACTGTCATCAAATGTACAGCTGAATGCATTCTCATCGTTTTCATATAAAATCAAAACATCTGCATATCAATCACATTCACATATTCTGCCAGTGGTATAATAACCAGCCGAAGCGACTGACTAGAGCAATAACAAAATGTGTTTAGGGTGTAGGAGTGTCATGGAGTGTCCTACGTAAGGTGCCTAACCTACTCGCTCGGTTAATAAAAAATAATAAAAGACAATTTTGCCTGGCAGCTATATTGAAAACCTGAACTCGGCAATAGCAATGGAAGTGGCAGAACCAGAACCTATGCACCCAGCACCCAACACTCAATAAGGACAAGGAGTGTGAAATGAAAATGCTTTTATGTTTTACTCCTACTCGTAGCATAGATGTTGCAAATTTTTATGATTATACCTTTTATGAGTGTTTGATTGAGAAATTGCCATTCACCAGGGGTGATCAATTGAGTGTTTAAAGTAATAGCTTTCGAGTTTGATTGGAAAATTTTTGGTCTTAACTCTTTTTGCTGAGGAAGAGGATATTTGTTGCATAGATTTGAATATTAAAAATGAGAATTACGTAGGTATAAGGATAAGGTATGCCAGAGGAAAAGTAAGAAAATAGCTTTATCGATAAAATTGTGCAGAGAAATCTTAAAAGGATATTAAAATCATTCGATTAATTCGAGTGTTTGACAGCAGTAGCCAAAAAGGAATCAACAGATATCTTAATCACGGAGTCAAACTGTTACAACTCTATTAATAAACAATGAACAACAGTGAGTTAGTAGGTGGCTATACATCAAGTTGCAATATGTATGTGATACATAATAACGAGTGGATAGGATAAGGTCTCTCCCAAACCAACTCGAAGTATTGGAAACTTCGAAACCTTCATTTCTGTCATAATTAATTATCATGGCGATATATGAAAACACCTATCTACACTTACGTGATGTGTTGTCAATAAGTGTTCTTCTTTCTTAGCTCCGAGCATAGCACTGAGCTGTTAAAAAAAAGATCTGTGTTTCTTTTTTAGCTCAGAGCAACTCAGAGCACAACTTAAGTGTTTTTTTTTAATCAGAGCTAAATTGGAGTATGAGGTCAGCCAATTTCACTCTTTTTTTCACTCATTTCAAATGGGTGCGTTCAACACATCAATTTCAGTTCACAATTTTTAATTCTACGAGTTTTTGAGCCAGCTGTCAGATGAAAATTAAAAGTCATTATTTAATTTTGGTGTGTTGAACGCATCGCATCGTATGACAGTTCAGTGCTCAGATGTGTTTCAAAATTATATCGGAGAGCTCTGATCATACTCTGCTCAGTGAGAACCTATGACAAAAATCACAGAACCATACTTACTTATTTCCTTAAGGTGGCGCTACATTCCGGGGTGGACTAGCTAGCTGTCTATGTCTACTGTTTCACACGCCAAGTAGGTTGAGGCCCTCTTCCACTTGCATGTGCCTCCTGTTTTGCTGTCCTCTTCTACTGCGCCATACCCTTGGGTTGGATTCAAAGACTTTCTAGGCCGGAGCATTGATTTCCATTTGCTACAGGTGACCAGGCCACCTTAGTCGTCACTTTTGTGGCTAGGTCGATGTCACTATATATCCCGTACAATTCTTTGTTGTGCCTTGTTCTCCATTCCCCATCTATGCAGACAGGACCAAAAATAGCCCAAAAAAGTTTCTTCTCAAAAGATCCTTAAGCGTTCTCATCCCAAGTTATAAGGAGTCGTTGCCTCTGCACCATACATCAGGACCAGGATCGTAAGCGCCTTATACAGGGACACTTTAGTTGCACGAGACAAGAGAGGGCTTTCCTACTCGATTGCCAAGAGTAAGTTTGATATCTAGTATCGTTTGCTGAGTTTATAGCGGAGCCTAGGTAGACAAAGTCCCTAACCACCTCGAAACTATACCTGTTTAAATAGTGACGTTCTGTTGAACCTCATGGTTAGGGCGTTGGACTGTCATGCTGTCATGCTGAAGGTCTGGGTTCGATTCCCATCCGCTACCACCTAAAAACATACTTGTCATGAATAAGAGCTTCTTATCCAGCCGTTTAGACTTGGCAAAAATTGTAAGTCCCTCTATTCCTGGACACAAGTCATATACAGAAATGGTTGAGAGTTGTAAGTCACTAGGCCTTGGTGGCCCACGAGCTATTGCACTACCAATTTTTTTAAATTTATAATTGATGCTCTATCCGCGACGTCGGTATTTCGTGTCCTTTCTTGTTGGCCTTGCTTTCATTCACCGTTTGTATCGAACTGCATGAGTGTGAAGCTCGGCAGTCGATGTATTGTGAAGGGGCAAATAAGCTTATGTAATATAACTTAACGAAAGATAAGCTTGTAACAAATTTATATGACTAAATGTAGTTAGTTAGAAAATAACTCTTATCCGAGAAGGTCGTAAATAAACTCAGTGGTTTTTTAATATTTTTCCACTTTAACTAATGGTGTTTTTATTTAATACGCGATGGGCTTTTTTCCTCTTTCCAAAAGTGATCACAAGATCTCGTTATCAGTTGGTGTTAATTTGGTATTAATTAGGTTAGGGAAATGAGCTACGATACATTTGGTCCTTCGAGCCGGATTTGAACGGCGCTACGAGTGTTTTGTGAATCCTAACGGAAAGTGCATTTTTTAAGAAAAAGTGCGTGAATGGTGTGAAGGAGTGAAGGGATATACGCTACGCAATGCATTGAGCTTGCGCACGTATATATATTTAAAAAAAAAAAAAACAAATAAATGAATTGTGAAGGCATATGCTAAAATCTATAAGATTGCATATGAAAAAATGTAAAAAGTGAAGGGTACGTGCCATGACATGATTGAACATGCATGCGCCTATATATAAAAAAAAAAGAAGAAACCCGTTTAAAATGTGAATAGTGTGATGGAAAAAGTGCTGCGCCAAAAGAAGCAGACACACTACAACAAGTGAGAAGGTTTGTGATGGCATAGGTGCTATGTGAAAACCCACGTAGATACCAAATGTGAAGGAACAATGGGACTTGCAGAGAATATTTTGGAGGGAAAGTCCACATGAAAAGTTGAAGGAGTATTGGTTGACAGTCGTCACTTACGGGATGACATCGTCAGCATACAATGCTGTGCGAGCTTTGGTGCAATGTGCGAAGGATGCAGAGAAGGAATACCCGAATGCTACAAGAGCAATAAGAGAAGATTTTTATATGGATGACTGCACTACTGGTGCTGATTCCGAAGAGAAGGCGATCGAATTATCAAAAGAAATCGATCATGTATTGAAGGGAGCAGGTTTTAAGCTAAGGAAATGGAAGTCAAATTCCAAAATGCTCGTGAAGGATATGAATTATGAAGAGCAGGAATCAATCTTGTTTCAAGATGATGAGAAGGCATCGATTTTGGGTCTGAAATGGCTACTAGAGAAGGATCAGTTCACATTTGTGGTAAAAACACCAGTGACTGAGCTACTAATGACAAAAAGAAAGATTGTGAGCTGTGTTGCGCAACTTTATGATCCTAATGGATTTATAGCGCCTGTTACAATCATTGGAAAGATACTCATTCAGGACATCTGGCGTTTAAATGTCGATTGGGATGAGAAATTACCTAAGGAAATAAATGAGAGATGGATAGAATTTTGGAAGGAAATAACATTCTTAGAAAATGTTAGAATTGAGAGATGGTTAGGTACATCCGAAGGTGTACGGAAGGAAATACATGGCTTTTCGGATGCTTCCGAAAGAGCATATGGTGCAGTAATTTATGTCAGGACGGTGTGCTCTGATGGAAGGATCAATGTTAATCTACTAACAGCAAAAACTCGTGTTACACCACTTAAGACAGTGACGATACCACGTTTGGAACTTGCGGCAGCTGAGCTGCTGGGAAGACTAGTGGCAAGTGTCGTCAAGACGATGGATTGGGAAGGAATAGAGTACAATCTATGGACAGATTCACTCGTAACACTGCATTGGATAAATAAATTACCATGCAATCTGAAAACGTTTGTTGCAAACAGAGTATCGTCTATACAGACTCATACTGAAGTGAAGAGATGGAATCATGTTGGAACAAAGGAGAACCCAGCTGATCTGTTAAGCAGAGGGGTGAAGGCATCATTATTAGTCAACAACAAGCTATGGCATCATGGCCCCGAATGGCTATCGAAACCACGAACGACCTGGTTATCTGAAAAGTTTGTGCCAAATGTTTCAGATGGGGGGAGGGATGAGATGAAGGTTTTTATGATGAATGAGATGGAAGTTTTTATGGTTACGAAATTTACGGAGCCATTATCAATTTATGTGAAGTGCTGGAGAAGGAGTATTCCACTAATTGAATACACATCTACTTTAGAGAAGGCACTGAATATAATCAGTTACGTACTACGCTTCATCAATGCGATTAAAGCAAAGATAAAGCAACGAAAGGAGGATGAGAAGAGAGATGGTAAGAGAAGGAGACGTTCTGTACGTCAAGTGAGAAGGAGAGAAGGTTTGGTGAATAGAGAAGGACTTTTTGATCAACCATCCTCGGAAGAGAAGATGGAATCAATGGATCATTTGTTGAGAAAAGAGCAGGAACAATACTTTGGGAAGGAGATTACTTGTATAGAGAAGGACAGGTGTTTACCTGAAAAGAGCAGGATTGAATCGTTGAAACCAATTCTAGATAATAAAAAGATTCTAAGGGTTGGAGGACGGTTGGACAGAGCAGAGATGGAATACGAGAGAAGGCACCCAGCAATCGTACCAAATGGTTCTCGATTAGCTTGGCTAATTATGTGCAGTGCTCACACAGCAACAAAGCACGGAGCTGTTCAGATCATGACGCAGTACATCCGTCAGAGATTCTGGATACCGAAGATTAGGAGCGAACTGAGAAACTACATTCATAAATGCTTAGTTTGTGTGCGATACAACCACCGTTTTGAAACACAACTAATGGCTGACTTGCCATCAGAGAGGGTAACTCCAGGAAAAGCTTTCCTACATACAGGAGTGGACTATGCGGGTCCTTTCGAGATCAAAATGATCAACAGAGCAGGAGAACAAATAATAAAACAGAAATGTTGGGTTTCGATTTTTGTTTGTTTAAAAACCAGAGCAGTGCATATCGACTTGATATCTGACCTAACGTCAGTTTCATTTATTGCTTGTTTCGAAAGATTCATAGCGAGAAGGGGAAGGTGTGAGAGATTGTACAGTGACAATGGTACAGCATTTGTCGGTGCAGCGAAGGAACTTGCGAAGGCAAGAGAGCATTGGCTCGTGAAGGATACTTTTGAACACTTGTGTTTGAAAGGGACGGAATGGAAGTTTATGACTCCTGCAGCGCCACATCAAGGCGGCATATACGAGGCAGCAGTCAAATCTATGAAATTTCATTTGACAAGAGTGATTGGTGCGAGGGTACTAGCGTATGAGCAACTTTTAACGCTACTTACTGGTATAGAGGCGATTCTTAATTCACGTCCATTACATCCACTAAGCGATGATCCAAATGACTTCCAGGCGCTAACGCCGGGACACTTTTTGATTGGTGAACCACTGGTGTTACCGCTACCGTTTGCGACCAATGAACTGCCGAACACAAAGGGTGTGAGATTGTGGAAGGAGAAAAGGACAATGCTTGCACATTTTTGGGAAAGATGGAAGGAGGAGTACTTGTCTACTCTATTTGAGCGAAAGAAATGGAGAAGGGAAAAACATGGTTTAAGAGAAGGACAGCTTTGTATTATAAAAAGCGAGAACTATCCACCATCAGTATGGGCGATGGGACGTATCCTGAGATTGATTCACAGCAAAGATGGTCTAGTACGAAATGTGGTACTACAGACAGCAACCAATCAACTCACGAGGCCGGTACAGAAGATCTGCATCCTGCCAATTGACGAGCCGGAATAATTTATCAACATATTATTTTTTATACAGATGTATTGTATTATATTTTACTTTTAAGAAATTGAGATGGAAGAAGGTTTTAAATAAAATGCGAAAGGGTGGAAAACCATAGGTTTTCGCCGGGACTGTATCGAACTGCATGAGTGTGAAGCTCGGCAGTCGATGTATTGTGAAGGGGCAAATAAGCTTATGTAATATAACTTAACGAAAGATAAGCTTGTAACAAATTTATATGACTAAATGTAGTTAGTTAGAAAATAACTCTTATCCGAGAAGGTCGTAAATAAACTCAGTGGTTTTTTAATATTTTTCCACTTTAACTAATGGTGTTTTTATTTAATACGCGATGGGCTTTTTTCCTCTTTCCAAAAGTGATCACAAGATCTCGTTATCAGTTGGTGTTAATTTGGTATTAATTAGGTTAGGGAAATGAGCTACGATACACCGTTAAAGCCGTTTTCTTGGCTTCTTTCTCAAAAACTCACGAAAGCACCACTGACATCACGCAAGTTATTTGACGGACTTTTGAAAGATTGTGTTTCTAGTGCTGACGTGATGCTTTGCACTATTCTTTCAAGAATGATATTGAAGAAGTCGCATGACAGTACGTTCGCCTTGCATTTGACATCAAAGGTACGGTTAAATCTTGATTGTGAGGTCTTAATGGAGCAGCGAGCATTCTTTACCGCCATCCTGCTCAAACGAACGAGGCCTTGAAATCGATGAAAAGGTGGTGGGTATCGATTCGTAATTTCTGGGTTTTTTCCAAGTTCTGCCGAAGTGCGTTTATGTTTTGGTCAATGGTGGACTTTCCTGGCGCAAAACCACATTATATGGACCTATCAGGTTATGACGGCATTTACAAAGTACGACAGAGAGCATCTTGAATGCGATGTTAAGTAGACTGACGCTTCAGTAGTTGGACCAGTCCATATGATCGCCTCTCTTCAGGATCGGACAAACAATGCTTAGGTTCTATTCATCGGGCATGCTTTCCTCCAACCATATTTTATAGATGGGCTGGTGCAACTCCTAACTCCTAACCAATTCATCCCATCCACTTTGAACAGCTCGGCCGCAAGGCCATCAGCCCCTGCAATTTTATTAGATTTAAGTTAAGATATAGCTATCTTCACTTCGTCGAGGTCGGGTGGACGGAATTTTTGGCCTACTTCATGCAGGTTGAATAGTGCAATCTGCATGGCAGCGGAAATTGGTTCATCATCGCCGTTAATAAATTCGCAGAAATAGCTTTTCCATATCCTCAGCATCACCTACTGCTTCTCTGCCACGATGTTCCCCTGGTCTTGCAGGCTTCAGTTCGGGCCATGTAACACTGGAAGGCTCTTTTAACTGTTTGCTAAAACTTTCGAACTTCATTCAGGCAATGATATCCCTCTATTTTCTCGATAGCGCATTTCCAATAATCTTTCTTTTTTCTTCTGAGAACCCAGTGTTTCTCTCTCTTCTGCTCGTAGAGCTCACGAGCAGCTCAGATCCTTCTATGCAGCGAAACTTGTATGTCTGTTGTTACGCTGTTGCTGTATGTACTTGCCGGCATTATGCGTCTGACCTGGGGTTTTGCTGTTGTGGTCGTGCGAGGCTCTTAGCACGTCTTCCTGGCAATTCTTTCACTAATTCTCGATGCTTGAAGTTGTTGGCATACATAGCACTATTTAAGAGGGCACAATATACTCGATCGGAAAAGGACCCAATGCTATCTTGCGACTGTAGTATTTCCCTGTTTTAGCATTACCTGCTACAACGAGGTAGTGGTCCAATTCAGCGTTGGCTCCTCAGAAAGCTTGAGCTTCCTCGATAGTGGAGAAATGCCTTTCGTGGATCCCCTTGTTAATACCGAGATGTGGTAACTGCGTACTACAGCTACCACAACGTTTTGCTCCGCAGCAAAGTAGATTAACCTGAGTCCGTTATTGGAGGTGGTGTCGTGTAGGATATATATATCTTCTGATTTTACCACCAAAGACGTCTTCTCTTTCCTAGTTGGCATTAAAATCGCCCAAGCTATTTTTAATGCCATAACTAGGGCATTGCTTATTATGTCTTGTCCCATGAGCTCGTAGAACTCGTGCTTGGTGTCATCATCTTTCTCCTCTGTAGGGGCATGCACGCATATGATGATAATGTTGGCGAAATATGATTTGATGTGAATTTTCATGAGCGCTCGTTCACATATTTAAAACTCAAGACTCCTTATGCCTAAGTCTGCCTCTAACGAAGAATCCACACCCAAAATGACGCTGCCTCTGTTTCCGGTAACAGTCTCCATAGTAGATATCGCAGTTTTTTATTTTTTCTTTTGCCCAGCGCAAGCCATCGCACATGTTGGATAGCGGTGATGTTTTCCTTGAAGCATTCTAGGGCATCCGTTAAATGTTTGGCTGCACGTGGTGTTAAGAGAGACCCCATATTCCACGTGCAGATCCGAAGTTCCTTATCTTTATTTCGCTTTCTAGGTTCTTTTAACAGTCAGAGCCATATTAGGATACCATTTGTCCAGGCTGTAACTTAAGAAATTTGGAGTGTCCCTTTCAAAAGATCCAAAATCACGACACAGCATAAAGATATATCTGGAAATTGGGGATGATAATCTACACACAAACATTTATTTTTAATGGACCGCTTCTTCAACAAAAAAGGAGTTTTTTCCTGAATGAATAATACCAAAATGATTTTTAAAGGGATTAATTAAAAACTGTTGCTTAATTATTCATGTCTCAAACACCATTTTAGTTAATTTTAACATAAACCTTAAGGATTATCCATTTTAAGACCCACGGTTAGTCTTTGCTTTTCCTTTTTTTCTAACTCAGTTCTGGTGTCTGCCATTTTGTGTGTGTATAAAAGGTCAAACCAGTTTATATTATCTTCAACCTGTCAGCCTGTCACACCTCACATCACATCCCTTTAAAACCCTTTAATAATAGAGTCGCCTTTGTCACATCATAATTCATTTATTCACTTCAAAATATCAATTTTCTAACAAAAATATCTTTCCTTGCAATATTCACATTAAAAAATCATTAATATTTAATGAAGCGTATAATCTCCTTCTAATTTTATTTGGCAATAAATAAAATGAGGTTAAAATAACTAAAGAAAAACAGAAAAAAACGTTTCCTTCACATAGAAAAATCTCAGAACATAAACCCTCTCACCATTATAGCAGGATCGACATCCTGTCATTTTCTTCTTTCGAAGCATCCACATCAATTCCACTCGGTAAAACAATCCATTACTGAATTTTCCTGGCACATTATTTATATCAAGCAAACTATATAGCAAGGATCATACATACTAAATAAATACCTAACCTACCTGAAAATGTGTGTTCTGTCTTGTTGCATTTTTTATTGCTCTTTCCATGGCTGTCTAACTACTCTTGGCATTCTCATGCATCAGGTGATTAAAATCGACCTCTTTTCTCAGCTAAATCTATAAAAATAAAGAACTCTAAGGACTAAGTTCACATACCCGCAGCTTGCCTTATCAAACAAAAAAAAAAAACGAGTAAATAAACCCTTTTCAAATTTTCATTCATCAATTTTAAATGTCACTCCGTTGGGGATAATGTGGTCAGCATCGTCGTCGTTGTCGTTGGTCCTACTTTTTATTCGATAAACTGAGCTACAAGTTTACCCAAACGACGACGAGTACCTACACCATAACCTAGGAAATTTAGTTCCATTACCATCAAGATTGCTATATCGCCAGGCAAACAAAATTTTTAGTCTTTTTTTTCTGGTTGTTCCTATGGACTCAAGGGAGTCTTTAAAACTTTAAGGTATTTACATTTTTTTTGGCACTTTGTCCCAATCTCTCGAGACTTGGCGGGGTGGTACGGCTTGGTACGGCGGTTCCAGAGAAAGGGCAACCCTGTGTCGTGGTTAATGGGCAAAAGTCAGTGCCGTTATTGTTGGTGTAACAACTTATGTAAAACTGTTAAAAAATCTCTCCCCTTGCTCACATACTACTACAGCCGTGTTCAGTCGGTAGTTTATATATTATGGTTGACCATTGAACTATGAGGGTTTGAAAACCATCAAATAACCAGCGCCAACGTGCCTCTATAACAGTTTGCCACCCTAAATCCTTTTAACCTAACCAACTAGTAATACCAACAGAATACAGGGACGGAGCTTAGGTGCAGGTTGACTGAAAGATGGACGACATCTGAAAAGGAGCAAGAACTTATCCCTAAGAGGTATGTTGATATCCTGCAGAATGTGAGGGGAAAGATGGAACGGGAATTAACAAAATTTAATATTTGACTTTTTATGAATTTCGAACAAATCTTCATCTTGTGTTTATGATGTGCTTTTTGCTTTCCAGCTGAGGTTATACTCATCAGGGTCGCGCTAAAGAAAACACGAAACTTCGAAGGAAAAGGTCTTAGAACCTTTTTACAAAATCTTTATTTGAAAACAACTTTTATATTTGTAACACAAAATATTCTGTTACTATGGTTCGCTGGTTCTGCAGTTAATTCTGGTAACAGTTCACTTGCGTTTCTGGATTCTAGTCTTGCTGTCTTGCAATGGTTACATTGGTTTCTGATGACTCAGTCCTAGTCCTGATGTCGGGTAATGTGGCTTCTGATGGTTTGGACTTTAAAACTGGGTTCTATTAATCTGACGATAGGTTTGGGATGGGATTAGGCAGTATTATCCTTTAGCGTCTTTTAAAAAAAACAGCAGTCTAGGAACGCTGTGTTAGATCAAAAACGCCCCTAGTGGCCCTCAAAACAGCAGGCTAAAACACTTCTGTACATCAGCATATGTACAACGCCCCTGGTGGCACTCAAAACAGCAGGGTTGCTCTGGTACACCAACAAGTACTACACCGCTGGTGGCACTCAAAATAGCAGGCTTAAAGACTCTGGTACATCAGCAGGTACTAAACCCCTGGTGGCACTCAAAACAGCAGGCTAAAATGCTCTGGTACATCAGCTGATACTACGCCCCTGGTGGCCCTCAAAACAGCATATTAAAACGCTCTGGTACATCAGCAGGTACTACGCCCCTGGTGGCACTCAAAAAAGCAGGCTAAAATACTCTGCTACATCAGCTGGTACTACGCCCTTGGTGGCTCCCAAAACAGAAAGTGAAAATGCCCTGCTACATCAGCAGATACAATACGCCCCTGGTGGCACTCAAAACAGCAGGCTAGAATTCTCTGGTAGATCAGCAGGTACCAAAGCCCCTGGTGGCAATAAACTTAGTAGGCTCAAAAACGCTCTATCACATAACTGGCTGAACAGAATGCAAAACGGAGCTGGAATAGATGTCAAAAATGCTGCAGCCGGAGCTGCAAGAGTTGAACAATTTTTAACTTTTACTGCAGCATTTTTGACATCTACTGCAGCTTTTTTGACATCTATTCCAGTTGCGTCTTGCATTCTGTTCAGCCAGTAAGCAGGTAATACGCCCTTGGTAGAAGTCAAAACAGCAGGCTGGAATTCTGGGAGATCAACTGGTACCAAAGCCCCTGATGGTGGCAATAAGGACGTTTTACTTTGAACTAAGACCCCTTACCACTCGCGGGGTGGGGAAGCCTTTGTAAGAAATAGCTGGACAATCCCTTCTACCTAACTTTCAACGAATCCCTTACCACTAGTGGGGGAAGCTCCGAGAAAGCTATTAAAGTCGTCTCGAATTGTCTACGACCGGAATTAATATGATCAATGAAACCAAATTAACTATTGTCATCTGACTTATCGAATGACCCAGAGGGTAAATTTCGTTCATCCAAGCAGATCCTCATGATACATTTTCAGTAAAGACTGAATGTGAACTGTACAAGTGATGAACAAAAAATGATAATGAGATTTTGCTGTAAACGGTGGTACGGATCTGGACGTTAAAATTACAATAAATAAAGCTCGTGCTGCCATCGGTACTCTGTCCCATATTTTGGAAATCCAGTCAAATCTCCTTACGCACTAAGTTGAGATTCTTCGAATCCAATGTCAAATCCGTGCTGTTATATGCTTGGGAAATCTGGAAGGTCACGTCTACCATTTCGAGGAAATCGCAGGCTTTTGTGAATCGCTGTCTTCGCCACATCCTCAAGATTCGCTAGCCACAAATAATATCGAATGAGGAATTGTGGCGCAGGACGTAAGACTGTCATGCCAAAGGTGTGGGCTCGATTCTCAGCCATGCCATCTAAAAACAGAAATGTTTTATCCGAGATACTGCCTCTTGCGAGGAACTGACAAATCCTCCAAGAGTATACTTGTCATGAAAAAGTGCTTCTCATCGGCAAAAAACTGAAGGTCCCCTTCATTCCTGCCAACAACACGCACACAGGAATGGTTGTGAGTTGTAAGTCACTAGGCCCTGGTTCTCCACGAGCTGTTGCGCCACCCAATTTATTTATAATTTATTTATTCTTTTCAAATTGCTCACTCTCCGCTTTGAAACCTCTTTTGTTACAATGGATTCTTTCTTACCTTGAAAGCCGTTTATTACAGCGTTCAATTTAGATCTGCCACCTCTTGCCCTTTCTTAACTATCTCCGGAGTTCCCCAAGGCCCACTTTTGTTTATTCAAGCCATTCAAGCATTCTTCTATCATTCTGTACGCCGATGGTAACAAGTTTTTCAAGTTCATTTTCTCAACACATGGCTTTTCCCTTATTCAACAGGATCTTGACAGTGTTTAAGTTTGATTTCTAAAAAATTGCTTGGCGCTAAACGTTGCCAAATGTCAATCTATCACTTTTTCACGCAAACGTGAGAAAGTTAAACATGCTCTTCATTCATCGACTACACTCCAGTTCCGTTGACTGCATGTCGCTCTACAATTCTCTCTCTCTTAATACTTGCCCTCACAATACACGTAATCTTCGTCTCCTTTATATACCCACCCATCGAACCTCTTATGGCTCCAACGGACCTATCTCTCGTATGCTGCGGGTTGTTAATTCGAATATGTGCTCTTTCAACTTTTACCTCAGCACTCCTTCCTAAAACTCCGTCTTCTGAATCATCCTCCCCGTCCCTAACCTTAGCTTAAATTCTTAGTTTTCAAGTTAAATTAAGAATAAGCTTGGATTAAGCCGAATAAATGGGGGTTTTGCCCCACCAAAATTTACCCCGACGCTAGGATGATCTCGTACTGAAATACTGGCCCTAAGCCCTTTATGTCGTAGAAGCGGGCTGCAGTGCGGTCCAAGCAAAGGGGGTTGCTAACTTTTTCATCACATAAGTTTAAATAAAACGTATTTTCCCCTTAAGTTCCAAAGCCTAAATTCGCACCTGGGATCCTGGGACTATGAGCTCTAACCACCAACCTGAATCAAGAATTCAGTGTATTGGCCGAAGGGAATTGTAATAAATTTTTATTTCATTTGGTTAGCTTTTCGTTTGGAATAAAAAAAATATACCCATGTATAGTTTGTCGGTCTTATTTAAGCTTTTTTTTTACTCTTTAGATTGGCTTTTGGTGTTGTTTTGCCCATGGTATGTATTTTGAAGTCCTGTCGATAGTTGTTTCCCACCGACGCGACGAACGACAACGACGACCTGGGATTGACTTTGTTTGCTTTTTTATTTACGTTTATATCTTCTTTTTTTTTGCTTCAGATGCTCAATTTGGTCAGTTGTATGTACCTATGTATATTGTAGGGTGCAAATGTGCTGAAATACAATTCAAACTGTAAATAAATGTAAATGTACCAATCTACAAAAAAAAAAATTACACTAAACAAACTCCGAAGTTCTTAATTAAATGGTTTCAATTTGGGTTTTATAGGAATATTATTTTAGCCCAGAGTTTATTTTTTTTTATTTCAAAAGGATATTGAGTGCATGTGTAATTATGGTGAAACTTTTTTGCTTTACATTTTTTAAAATTACGTTATTAATCATGCACAATTTGGTCCGTATTTTGTTGATTAAAACTCATGAGTTCTGGAGTGGTTGTTAAAAAATTAATGAATGATTGTGAGTGGATATCCACTTATTTGAAAATGCACAGTTTTAAGTAGGTTATGTTCATACATATTTTACATTTTTGTAATTCGAAAAGACTTTTAAATGTAGCCTTGATTTTACGCCACTAATTAGAAGGTATTGAAGCATATTGAAGATTTTTTGTCGACGCATTTTTCTTCCATAACCAAACATTTCTTTCAGAGTTTTTGCAAAACTTTTGTCTATGCATATTGGTAACGTTCAGTTATTTCAACGAAAATTTTATTTTTTTTGCTTCTTTTAAGATTAAAAATCGGTCAGTTTACTATTTGCTTATTTTCTTCCGTCAAAAATTTTGAAGATAGATTGCCTAATTGGAACGTGGTAGCCATATCGAAACCATTACTTATGAAATTTTATTTTCAAAAAATACTAGAATGAAATAGTAAGCTGCGAGTTTTCCAGACGTAAGGGCGGAGTATTTGCGTTTGCATGGACTTAGGAAAACATCCGTAGACTTGCGTGTACTTGTGTAGACTTGCGTGATTTTGCATAGATTTGCGTGGGCTTCCGTGGTCTTCCGTGACTTTGCGTGGACTTGCGTAGACTGGCGTGGACTTGCGTAGACTAGCGTGGACTTGCGTAGACTAGCGTGGACTTGCGTAGACTAGCGTGGACTTGCGTAGACTTGCATGGACTTACGTAGACTTGCGTAGACTGGCGTGGGTTTGTGTGGACTTGCGTTTGCGTGGATTTGTGTTTGCGTGGATTTGCGTAGATTTTCGTAGACTTGCGTGACCTTGCATGGAATTGCGTGAACTAGCGTAGACTTGCGGAGAGACTTACGTTGATTGCCCTTGCGTCGACTTGCAAAACATTGCTCTTGACTCTAAATAGAATGGCGATTTTCTAAAACTTGAAGCCAGAAATTTGATCCTTTATTTATTTCAAAATAAAATTACTTAAATAAATAATTTTTGAAAAAAATTATTTTCAATTTTCTTTTATTTGAGAAAAAATACGTTTTTTCAGAACTATATTGGCTTTTACTCTTACAAATTTGAAATCAAGCATTAACAACTTTATGATTGTACGCCTCCCAGTTTTTGAAAATTAAAATTTTGATGAAAAATATTTGTAACAAACTCGATTTAGTAAGAAGTTTTTTTTTTTTAAAACACATTCTGGAATAAGTCAGCTAGAAGAAGCAGAAGACTTAGCATTAAGGTTTGTCTCGTTAAAATTAACGTGACAAAAACTGTTCTTTTCACATTCCAAAATCCTTATTCCTGTCGTTATTTCCCTTCTTTTTTTACAGATTTGACCTTCAATATACTGGGAGAGAATAAGAACACAATGGCCCATCAGCCGTTAGTACCCTACCCCAGTATGATCAAATTCAATAACCCAGACAGTCCGGTGATCTGTTTGGATCCGAATTTTCCAAAAATGCATTATGTTACTCTTTCTGAGAATGGCTTAGTATCCGACATAATAGGTGTGTTTTCTTGCAAGCCCGGGGGAATTTGACGAAAAAAACGACATCGGGGCTTAGCGACGCCATTACAGAAAAAAAAAATGGAGTTTCCATACAAACTATCGATAACATGTATGAAATTCATGTCGGTAACACAGTTTTTATTTGGGCTAAGGTTAAGTCCCGAAAATTCTCTGGGCTTAGCTAAGCCCGAAGGGGCTTAGTTGTTGTTTCTTTTAACATGTAAATTGCTTAGCCCCAACGTAGTTTCTTTCGTCCAAGCCCATTTGGGCAAGGAAAAAAACACACCTAATAAATATTAACTTTATTATTGTAACAGATGGAACATTAACGACTACTCCCTAATTCCCTCAAATCTAATAAAAACTCACGGAAGTAGGTTACATTCTATTTATCGCAGTTCCAATTAACTTTTATGCATTTTAAGTTACATAGTTATATTCTCTTTTTTCCTCACTTGAGTTCTTTTCTCTTTTTACTTTTGGGTTCTGTTTTTAAAAATTTGGAAGGGAAAAATGGTTTTACAATTTTGAAATCAGGGGCCCAAGTCCGCAAGAGCTAGTTTTTTCTGTGTACACAGAAAATCGTGTGCACATCGGTTTTTCCGCAAGAGTGAGTTTTAAGTTTTTGACAGTTAACGCGTGCACAATCAGTCAAATTTATTCACACTTGTTTTGGGCGTGAATAGAATGTATACACGGAAAATCATTCACACTTGCGGAATTGGGCCCCAGTTCATTTGATTTTTGGTGCTTTCATCTGGTTTTCTCTTAATGCTTTCATCGTGCTCTCACACTCTTGGAAGTGACAATCATCATCATCATCAAGTCCTGTAACCCCGGTTGGGGCATAGGGCGCCAACAAATTGTTTCCATCTTCACGGTCTGCAGATAGATATTTTAACTGTGGCCACGTCTTTCTCTGGGAGTCTGCTTCTGCTAGAACTGGAAGTGACAATAGCGATCGGAAAATTACACGATGACTTGCATAATCTAAGATTTATGTGCGAGTAATGGGGACAATTGGATTTCAGCAACATAGCTGACAGTTGCTTACAAATGACGTGAATTCTAATTTCCTCAATTCTTTGCAAAAATTAACAAAGTTTTAACAAAGAAAACGAAGAAATTTTGGACCATGACAATTAAAATTTTAAAGGCTGAATACACGCTATGGTAGACTTAATTCCATAAACAACACAAGATTCTTTTAATTTTGGCGACACTAGCGGTTTGAACATGCACACCGGAAAGAACGTTTTCGACAATGAAACTCTACTGATGAAGATAGACTTACAGGGTTGGCCTAAAAATGGAAAACAATTACTTTTGGATGCAAAAACCATTTGTATGCAAATAATGCTGTGAAGAGAATATGTTTTTTTTTTTTGGAAGTGTAACCGACCATACAAAACAAAAATTTTTCTCGCATGCAAAAAAATTGCCGGTAAATTGTTTTGAAATTCCATGACAGCAATACTATTTTGTTCTTTGCATGAAACCTCAATAATTTTAGAAATGCGAAAGTATTTTCATAGATTTTTGCGCACGGGAACTGTAAATCAAGCTTTAGCGACGAATTATTTTTCCTGGGAAAACAACATTACTGAATTTTTTTTTCAAAAACAACTGCGCTTGCCATTTTTATTTGATTTTGCATAGAACAATTTTTCTACAAACCGAAGAGGGATACAAACATTTCGTTAATAACACGGACAACTTTTTTACTCAAAATAACTGTACATTTAGCTTAAATTTTTGTCAAAAATTATTTCCCACCCTGGAATAATTGTCTGGATACGACCTTGTCACTCATAACTTTGTCGCCCTGTAGCTTATCGCTCACTTTATCGCCGAGCCCTTCAATAACTGTTCTTCAAATCAGTTCTGCACAATTTTTGCAGTGCGCTTAGGACCCCCGTTTTCTTGAAAAATGATCTGAGTGAAAAATGAATAAGTACATTTCTCTAAAATGTCGGGAAATTTTATAACGTGCAATATCAAAATATATTGTTTAATTTCCCTTTTACCCTCGATTCTTATCCTCAGACCTACATTTATTCACCAGGTAAATCACCCCTTTACCTTTTTTATGCTTCATGGTTTCTTTTCACTGATGCTTTTGGAGAATTTGTTTCAGTCGATTCCGAAAATACTTCCAATACATTAAGGAAACCACCAAGTAACTCCTACTCATTCAGCCTTAAATATGAACTACAAAATGTTGAAAATAACTACCAAGTCTCAACCTCACAAAAAAGAAACTTTTCTTTATGTAATCTACAAAGAATTTATCATTAGTTCCAGTAAATAGTTTATATTTATTGTGAAAAGCCATTTAGTAATCTCTCTGTGTAAGTTTAGTATCATATATGAAAATAATACCTACAGAACAAAAATAAACAGTTACAGCGGTATTAAAACCAATTAGTTCATTTTCCCTTGTCTCTACACAACTTCATTTAGAAATAATTGACTCATACAAATGCATAAAACTTTCTCCATCTAAAAATTTTTGTTTAACTGATTCTCTGAAAACAATTCTGATAGAATGTTTTTATTTAATTTAATAATTTTAATTATAACTTCCATTGAAAAGAGTTACAATTCTTTTTGTATTATTCATTTTTTTGTTTTTATTAAATAAACTAACTATTCACTTAACAGATTTATTTAAATAATTTCTCAATAATTTCATAATGTAACGAAAACTAATGTTTAACAAAAAAAGTTCACTCGGGCGTATACGTGATTTTTTATTATTTAATTTTCTCATTTCTAGTTTCCATGGGCAAACAAAAAAACAATACTTTTTATTCCAATTACAGAATATAATTCGTGGCAAATCGCAGGTGCGATTTATTGAAGCAAAAATTCATATCCAGAATGGAAGTTGTATTCTTTTGTTCTCAAAATTATTTAAAATAAAACAACAACAAAGGAAAATTTATGCGGAAAAAGTTTTATTTTTTGTGTCCATGTTTCAAATGAAGCACCACCACCTGCTGCTATCAAAAGGTACACCTTATGTTGCTCTGTCCACTTTATTTGATATTTTGTTCAGTTGGTGTTGGTGGAATAGTGCACGCCGGCTGGTCGGTCGGTGTGCATGTGCACTATTGTGGCACAGCTTTGTGTATAATTTACAGCTTCTCTAGCATTGATTGTGCACTCAATTTCTACATGTCGCCGTTGTCGTCCAGCTATTCAAACAAAAACCAATTTATATTTATTTCACATTGCTTCAGAATTTCAGCGTTTGGCGGTGATTGTAGTAGTCTGTGTTGCGGTGTCCTTAATTATTGTACCAGAGTGTGTACCAGAGTGACAGAACAAACAGAATAAAACACAAAACACCTACAAAACATTGTTTCTAGGGCGAGCGAGAAGCTGAAGAGTGTTACAAACATTGCATTTTCTAGCGTAGTGGTGCGGTGTGGTGGTGCAATTGTCTGTTCCATAGTTAAGGGTAAAATATGCACAATGCGCATTTTGACAGCAAACTACGCCAATTTTTGAATTGAGATTTGTTATTGTTACCCACCAGATGCCCCTGGAATTCAGGGTTTGTTTGAACCAACCGACGCATTACAGTTTAAAGGAATATGCTAGCGATTTGTGTACAGTCACTCGGCAGTAATAGCAATTTGTGCAAGGCCTATGAAGACCTCCTTTTTTACGGCCCCGGTGAATCACATAAACGCCAGCATAACAATAATTCAGCGAGTCGTCGTCGTCGTCGGGATTTTCACCATTTTCGCGAGAGTATGTGGGCGCCAATGCTATATTTTATGTTGTGCTCCAATTACATACACATATATATCGTCATTACACTCCCCTCATTGTGCTTTAGTCAGGATGTCCCTGTTACACAGTGCCAATACCGGTCGAGTTCTGTCCTCTTCAGCTATTATGTCGACAAATTCCTTCCACCTACATAGTACATACTACCATCGACCGACCATATCCTACTGGTCCTGCTCCGTCCTCTCCAGCTGTGTAGTTGATTATAATTTCGTGTGTTGGCAGAAAGGATAGTAAAAGGCTTCTGGCAACTGCAGCCACACTGTGCCAATAATCCCCCGTATTGAAGTACCTCATTTTTTCTTCTTTTTTTTTGGCCAAAGTACTCAATCTTTATCGTTCTTTGTAGATTCACCGGCTTTGATCATCTGTATGCCAGGGGTAAGCTTCTACGAACTGACATGAAATTTATAGAACAAAAAAAAGGGAAAGCAAATATCGTAGTAAAAAAGATTAAAAGTTATTCCCATAAAAAAAGAAATAATAAAAAAAAAAAAACAATGCAGCTCGCCACACACACTCATATACAGCAAATGCAATGCACATGCAATGCACAAGCACATTGAAAGCACCAACAACAACAACAGAAGAAGGGTGTTTGCAGTGAAAAGATTGTGCCGGAACATAGAGTGTTGTGCCTTCGAACAAAAAAATGTCTGAATTACGGAGTAATGGTGGATCGCTCGAGGGTTAAATTTTGTTATTTTCAGAAATAAAAAAGGGAAATGAGTACAAAAAACTAAAAACGAACAAAAAACAAACCAAAAACCCCTATCCACCACCTAAAGTCGTCAAAGATTGAGAGCACTGAAACACTGATAGTACTAAGCAGCAATGCAATGTATCACACACACATACACACACAAACACACATGCATACACTCGCTTGAAATGAAAACTCTTTCAATTAAAGGGAAAATAAAAATTCCTAGAATATTCTCTTCTGAAAGGGTTATTTTTTTATTGAAAAAAAAGGCTTTAACATTGAGTTTATACAGAAAAGTTCCGTTTTGATTTATTTTTGTATAAAACATGTGTGTGACGTATGAAGTCGAAAATTGAACGATTTAACATTCGTTTGAGCCTTAGAAATAGAATTTGTTAAACTTCACGCTTTGTTTCTCTTTGAAAAGAGATTTTGTAAACCCAAACGAATCGTATCCAATGTAGAAGGAAAGTTCGTCCAAAAACACCCACCCGTTTTGTGCAACAAATATGGGAAGGCTGATTTTTGAATACGTATACAACTCCACAAAGCAACCTGGTGCTCCCCAAATCGTAGATACGCCAACGAAATCGACCATGTACTTACTAATTGACGGAAGACATGCCTCCATCATCTTAGACGTGCGTACTTTTCGAGGAGCAAACGTCGACTCTGACCATTACCTTGCAGTGGCAAGGTTTTGACCTTTAGTGTCAAGTGAAAATGAAACAACGAACCACCCTAAAGAAGAAATTTGATGTTGGTCACTTTAGCATACCTGGAGTCGCCAGAGCCTACAGTGAGAAGATCTCCGCTATGCATTCAACTGCAACAACCATGTCCCAAAAGCTGCAAAAGTTCGTGAATAGATGTCTGCAAAACATCTTGAAGATTTTCTGGCCTAACCGTATCTCCAATAATGAACTTCATGCGAGAACAGATCAGGAAACCATCGACTTTATAATACGAAAGGGCAGTGAATTGGACACACACTTCGAAAAGATCACGAATGAGTTCCGAGTCAAGCAAGGCAATGGAACCCCCTTACGCAGCGAATTAGACGAGTGGGCTGATCTAGAAGTACTTGGCGGAGAACGGTCGAAGAGGAATCTGCACAACTCGGGAAGAGTTGGAGAGAGCTGAGGTATATCTCAAGAAACCGTACACGATGGCACATAGAAGAAGGACCTAACAGGTCCGGGGACCTAAGTAAGTAAGTATCAAAGAGGCAGCCGAAACCATATTAGGCTACCAACCATCCCCGAAAAAGAACGCGTGATAATGATGATGAATGAGTATATCTGAAAAAGGTGACAGAAGATGCACTGCTTATATGCTGCAGCGAGAGAAGAGAATCAAACAAGGAAAAGAGACAAGAAGAAGACCCTGAAGAAGATTCTTGAGATTGAAACAGCACCTGAAAGTTTAATAAAAAAGCCAATCAAGTGGTTGCTGGCTCTTCAAAACAGCGATGGTAACCTAGTCACCCAAGCACACGGAATAGTAGATCTCTTCAAGCAACATTTCCAGCAGCTCCAGAATAGGCATCAGTTACAGCAAGAAATAGAACGAGAAGCGAACCCAACTCCAGTCAATAAAGACCCAGTACCACCACCTAGCATTATAGAAGGGGGAGGCTTAGCTATAAAAAAAGCTCAACAACAACAAGGCCGCCAGATCTGATGGCTTACCAGCGGAGCTCTTCAAGTATGGAGGGGATGTGTTGAAAGGTCGCATTCATCAACTCATCAACCAATTTGGACAGAAGGAAGCATGCCCGATGACTGGTCTACCAGCTCCATATGTCCCTTCTTCAAAAAAAAAAGGCGATCCTATGTGCTGCAAAACCTAATGAGGCATATACCTAATAAACGTTAGCAGTTCTGCAACACTATAATCGGTAAAAACCAGTGTAGCTTCTGGTCAGGCAGATCAACCATAGACCTAGGGACATCCTTGAAAAGACCGAATTTCAAGTCTAAACTATCAATATGTTTTCATCGATTTCAAAGCTGCATATGATAGCATTCATCGTCAAGAGCTTTTTATGGCTATAGCTGAACTTGGGATCCTGGGAAAGCTGATCCAGTTATGTCGAGTGAAATTGAAAAATACGTAATGCAATGTGCAACTAGGGAAAAGTTCTTCCGAACTATTCGAAACATGCACAGAGCTTCTGCAAGAAGATACGCTATCGTGTTATTTCATCAATTTAGTTCTAGAGCAAATAGTGCGCAGGACAGGCGTTAACACTGGGAAGCACTTTCAACAGATCTGTCCAACTTCCGGAGTATGCCGATGATATCGACATCATATCAGCCGCTCCCAATAGGCCGTTATAGAGGCTTTCATGGCAAATAAAGAACTGACAAAACTTGTTGGTCTTCAAGTAAACGAGGTCAAGACAAGAAACAATGAAAGATCTTTCTGATAGCAACAACTTTGAAGTAGTTAAAGAGTTTATCTAACTCGGAGTAAACACTTATCGAAAGAACGACATCTAAGTGGAGATCCGAAGAAGAATAACCCTAGCTAAGCGGTGCTTCTTCGGTTTGGCGTAGCAGATGGGTTCTAACCTCCCCACACGAAAGATGAAGTGCGTACTTTAAAAAGACCTTACATTGCCAGTCCTGCTTTATGGCAACGAGTTTTGGGTGATAAGCAAAAAGGAAGCTGATACTGGGGTCCTTCGAAAGAAAAATTCTTTGACGGATATTTGGTTTTGAGTGCGAGGAGGGCAAATGGAAGAGAAGATACAACCGCGAACTTTATATTAGTTGGACCAAGATGTGGATATAGTCCAGAAAATCAGATCCCGTTAACTTCATTGGCTTGGCCCAATCGAGCGGATGGGAATACCAAGTGGCATAATGGTAAGTGTGTTAGACTGTCATGCCAAAGGTCTGGGTTCGATTCCCAGCCGCTGCCACCTAAGAACAGAAATGTTTTCCCGAGGTACTGCCTCTGGCGAGAAACTGACAAATCCTCCAAGAGTATACTTATCATGAATAAATGCTTCTCATCTACCCGTTCGGACTCGTCAAACAATTTTCCCCTCCATTCCTGTCCACAGCATGCACACAGGAATGATTGAGAGTTGACACTAGGCCCTGGATCTCCACGAGCTGTTGCACTACCAAATTTATATTTTTTATCAAGTGAATGGACAATGATGCTCCAGCCAAGAGAGTCTTTGAATCCTAGCCCCCAGGTTCGAGAGAACAAAGAAGACCGAACCTCCGCTCCGGTTTAAAGACCAAAACATCGTGAATTCCAGAAAGATTGGTCTAAATGACTGGAAGCAGCGTGCTTGGGATGGTAGGGGCTGGAAAACTGCCGTGTCTCACCCTTTTCGTGGATTGCAAGTCGGGTAAGAAGAAAAGAAAAGTTTCTTAACACCTGAAAGAGTGCAGTTTGAAAAATGTAAATCCAGGCTTCGGGAAGCCTTCTTCGCAAAATTCACCATGTTGAAAAACGAGGGTTAGTCTATGTCTCCAAAGCCATTGATTTATGTTATCAGAACCAAAGCTGTAGGCAATATGCGTGTGTAAGGCCTTATTTGTCATGTCTGATGTATGTAAATGTTTAAATTCCGCAGTTAATAAAATGTCAATTTTGATATTTTTCTTCCATCATCGTAATTTCAACTGAAATACAGAATGAACACTTTCAACGACAACTGCCCAACAACTGCTACGTTTATATTTCTTCTTAAATCCTGAACCCTGAAGCCTTGTACTATGAAAAAAAAATGTATCCAATTACGTTTGTGCGTTATGTTTTTTTACCAAAAAATATATATTAAATATAAAAGAATACAAAAAAACAAAATATGGAATGATGCCTCGTCAGCTACAGAATTGATTAAATTCCATGTTACACAGAGGACTCAGAACTCAGGACATCATCCTCGTCAACAACAAATTACATGGTATAAAACAGAAAGAAAAAAAAAATAAAATTTCCCACATTCATCTCCTCAAAGAAAAAAAAAAAAAACACAAAACAAAAAAAAATAAGCACGAATATAAATTTTGCGTTCGAGCGTGTAAACACGTAATATGTATCAGTGCGATAATTGTATAGCTTGCTCCTTGAAATTCTTTTAGGCCGAGTGTGCTTAAAAAAATAAACGAAAAAAAAAATAGAAGCTTGACCTCATCCCATTACAACTTCTGCATCATTAATCCATTTTATTTCCATGGTAAGTGGGGAGTCCTTCGTCCAGAAACATGTACCTACCTATGTTTGTTGGTCTTCTATAGTAGGTATAGAGGTAAGTTTGTTTGTATATTTAAGGACCAAGAGGATTAAAGATTGAATGTGGGAAGTTTCCTTCAAATTAAATAACACATGTTATATGTTGTGTCCTAAAAGTTGATTACTTTTCATTCAATTTAAATATAAACCCATAAGAGGAAGGGAGTAAGAGTGGGCGAGCAAATAAGACAGAGTGGGATAGAAAATGCAGAAAAAGGGAGATTTATTTATTTATTTTGGTTTCCTCATTTCGAAAGCATGGCAGAGATGGGAGGGAGTCAACGTGTGTAGCAAATTTATGTGTGCTAGCTATTTCTGAGAGTAATGAGTGTGTGATGAAAAAGTCTAGGAAATAGCTTCATTAAAAACGAATTCACAGATGGAAAGTTTTTTTTTTATTATATAAATCCTTTTATTTCGCAATAAAATAAGTTAAGCATGTACTATGCTCCGCTAACACTCATAAAAAGAATGTTTTTATGTTCAAGTTAAGTATTTGACGAATGAGGAAGTCTATTTTGCTCTTAAAACCAAAATATAAATTAATGATTAAATTATTATTAAAGGTTGTCAGTTTTTCATCAATTTCATTTGACAGTTCCAACCTTTGTTGTTTTTTTTTTTGGTCAGCACAGGAGAGATAATAATAAATAGATAAGATATAATAATATCTATTATCAAAGTGACATCTGATGGGTCGAGGTATCACATTCTGTCAAATGGAAGGTAGTCAGACTAATCGACTCAAAGTGAGGTCAGCAAAGGTACATCCAACCACCATTATTGTTTTATTGGTGATAAATGATGTTCTACATATTGAAGTTTGACAACTTAAAATGGAGGTATAAAACTCAAACACCTTAGTTGTATAAAAGACGTACACATGTCGAGTCGTTTTCAGAGTTCATTTATTTCTAACAAATGATAGCAAAAGGGGAAAAGAAGCAGAAGGCCAAGTTGTGTGGTTGATAAATGATAATAAATACATAGCTATGCTGCCGTGTTAAGAAGAAAAAACGTAACTGACATTTTGGCTATTATGAGTTAGAGCCAGTTTTGACATCCTTGGTAGGGTTATTATTTTATTGTTTAGTAATAAAATCACTATCTTGCCTTTTTAGTGGTTAAAAACTCTTACGAAATATGACGTATGTACAAAAAACCATGCTTTTTAAGATAAATTGACGTATCTGCATTTTTCAAAAGAAAAATAAACGTAACTACCAAACAAATACTTGTAGATCCGGAAAGGAAAATTATTTACTTGCAAATACGGCAGATAGTCTTAAGATGAAAGTTATTTAACAAGACTTCTATTAAATATAATTAAATGAGTTTTTGATCAAAAATTAATAATTTGATAACTTATCATTTCCTTAAAGTGTGAAACAAATTCATCCAAAAATAAAAAAGTTACGTACATAAACAGAAAAACGCATTTAACTCGAAATGCCCAAAATACAGAGACGTTTTTTCTTCTTAATACGGCAGTATGTATATCCAAATTAAAAAAATGAATCTCAAAAATAACTTATCAAAATATTAAGTTACTGCCTACTTTTGGACAAATACGATTTTATACAATCAAATGCAGCTTTAATCTAACTACCACTGCCACTAAAATTTGAGATTAGAGAGTAATGAAGCAATGAAATTGAAGGAATATACAGTCAATCGATGCAAAAAGCCAGGAAACTATGTCGACCGAGAAAAATCTGGTATCGGAGATACATGTTCAAAATTGGTAAGGAGTTGGACTGAACCATTGTATGTATATAAATTCTATAGTATTCTCATGAAGAAAAAAAGCTCGTGGCCATCTAGTGTCCAAATGTAATCCTAATTTTTGTTAAGGGATCTCGGTAAGGCCTCGGCCACGCAGTAAGCGGCTGAGCGGCTAGCGGCTGAGTGGCAGCTCTAAGCGACGTATGGCCAGGCACTGAGCGACTGCTTTTGAGCGATTAGTAGTTAAAATGCCGTTGTCAAGAACGAAATTAACAACTCAATGTTTACTTTGGCCATCTTTACTTCTTGCCGCTCAGAACATTACTAAAAATTAAAACAGGTTTGGTTGCTGAGCGGCGCCGCTTAGCCGCTCAGAATTTTGTTTCGCCGCTCGCTCATAGCGTGGCCGCTTCTATGTGATTTCATATGTTTTATATTTTTTTTTCCGCTCAGCCGCTCAGCCGCTTACTGCGTGGCCGCGGCCTAAGGCGATCACAGCGAACCTATCAACCAAATGTCAACCTACAAAATGTGTTTCATCAGAATACTATAGAGTGGATATACAATGACTGAACTACATAATATCCCTGAAACTCGTGCAAGATGTCTCGTTCTCAGAGATCGACCTAAGATTCGCATTGATAGTCGAACGTTGGTACTTGCGACTCCGTCCAGCTCCAGCGGTTGTTGTGCTGAAAAATTTCCTATAGTTGCATTTCTATTCCAGTGTGACGTGGTGTGAATAGTTATATAGAAATGCTACCCTTACTAAAGCACAATTCAAATACATAGAAAATATAAATAAAATGCACGACTGGGTCGAACGTACTTGCTCTTATGTTCAAGACACTGCGGCTTTAAGGAAATTGTATAGAAAAACATGGAAATTATGAGAGAAAAATATAGAGAAGCATGAAATACGAAATTTAAATAAGCTTAAACAACGCCTTTGACACTTTGATGTGAAAAAAAGAATGCCATCTTAATTCTTCATTGAATATGAATGTATGGAAAAAAAAATTAAAATCATTGGAACCGTTTTTTAAAAAAATAAATTTGTATATATAAAATTCTTAAAACATTATTAAATACAAATTTGGAATGCTTTAAAGTATATATTTATGTACAGACAAAAATAAATAAAAAAAAATTTAAAGCCGTTTTTGAGTATCGAATTTTCTTAGAAATTCAAAAACTTTTTTTTTTTTATTTTTGATATGCAATGTTATTTAATTTTATCTGAAATTTGTTTATAAAAAAATCATCTAAGTCCGTTCAGACGATAACGAGAAAATTCAAAATAAAAAAAAATGTCTATGACAGGTACCATTAATAGTTGATAAGTGTAAAATTTTATAATTTCTGGTAGACGATCATACTAATTTTAGTATATGGAAAAAGTTTAATCAAAATCGTAGAAGTCATTTTTGAGAAAAAAAAATATTTTGCTTTAAATTTAAAGTTTTTTTCCAAAAATATTTTAGAGAGTAGGTACTAAAAAACTCTTAAGTATCGAGTTTCAAAAAAAATCGATCGTATCGTTTTCAAAATATTTTATTTTCAAAAAAAAAATTGAAACAGAGCAATTCCATGGTAACTCACGTTACATTATAAATTATTGAAAATATTTTATACAAATTTAATAAAATACATGGTAACTCACGTAACAAAAAGTCGGTAACTCATGTTATTTCACGTTTTTAACTTAAAAATTTAGGGCTAAGCCTTTTATAATTTTTTTATTTTCATTTTATTTTAAAACTAGCGAACAATAGACAGGGCGAGATAAATTTTCCATTTTTCTATCTTCATTTCCACTTGTTCATGGAATTACCCAACATTTTTTAAAAATCCAAAAAATATTTTTTTTTTTAATTTTGGTACACAAAACTATTTATAATTTTTGGAAGCTTCCGTATAAGAAAAATTATTAAAATCAATCATAACGTTTTGAAGAAAATTGAAAATTAAAAAAATGGTTCCTTGGGAGGTACCTACCATTAAAACCCATTTTTTGAAAAATGGGTTTCCACCCAAAGAAAGCCTTTACTAAAAGTAGTTTATTTGTTTGTTTTTTTTTTCAATTTGTCGAGCCATTTTTGAGAAAAATACAATTATGTTAAATTGTTAAAAAAATGTATGGCAGGTACCGTTATTTTTGGTTCACCAAAAACCACTATGTACCAAGTTTGAAGAAAATCGATCGAGCCGTTTAGGCTGTAGACGAACAGACAGACATAATTGTGCCACCCACTTTTTTGAAGTCATGTTTGATTGTTATCTCAAATTTTTTTTTGCCCGAATCCAAAACCGATAAAGTACCTATATCACAAGTAAAAGTGCTTAATCTTACAACTTAAAATAATTTAACTCCGTTTTTTCCCTGGTGCAAGTGCAATAAGTCTCAAGGTAATAAGGCCCGTGGGTCTAATTTCCCGAAACAAATGGAAAAAACAACCTTTTTGAAATGGAAATAAGACCCACAAAAATAAAAAAATATAAGACCCAATGGTGTTATTGCCTTTTCGATTTGCCATTTAAGTATGATTCAAGTGTCAACAAAAGCGCTATTTTAAAAACTATGAGTTTTTTTTTGTGACTTCTCAGCATTAGCAAGTAAATTATGCATAATTAAATAAGGCCCGAATAGATTTTCAAAATAATATGAAACTAATTAATGTTATAATTTCATTTGGGTATTATTTCATATTAAAATAAGGCCCTAAGAATATAATTAAATGTGGCCGCAAAAATAAAAATAACACCCCACAAAATTCGTTATTGTTGTCTTCTGTGCATTTGTGTGGGGCCTCATTTAATTTTTTTTTTTTGAGCCTTATTTCCTCCTATCTAATTTTGTGGAGACAGTGGGTTCATAGGATTTTCACTCCTTTTTTGGGTCCTCTTTCGTCTACCCTACTCATCCAACTTCGTTGCTCCACTAAGGGTATGTTCTTGTTCAATCGGCAGGCAGGCAACTATCTATGGACAGTGCAAACGGTTAGCACGTAGTACACCATGAAGCCTAAAAATGATGGTAACTAAAATTGAATTTTATATTTTGTGCTATTTTGTTATTATTTTCATTTTGAATCAAAACCCACAAAAAATAGGAACTAAAACCCTCTGCTTTTGTTGCCAATTCAAAGAGAAAACAAGCCCGTTAACCCACAGGCTTTATTACCGCGGGTCTTATTACAAAAAATAGTGCTTGGAATTGCGTAAAATAATTTATTCGCAGGTCGCAACTCATGTGAAAGACACTTTAACGAGTTACAAATAACAGTCGTGTTGCAAGGTTCACAAAGATTTTCAACGGGCCTGCAAAATGTTGTTTACACTATTGCATTACTGTTTGAATATAATTTCGGGTATATGGCTGCCACGTCTGCACAGCCGTAGCTAGGCGAAAGCCTAGGTTAAATTCACCTGAAAAATTTCTATATTTTAAGATTTTCTCAGTTTTGATTTTGATACAAAATATTTATTTGCTATCAATCTTTCCGTTTTATTCCGCACACTTCGATTTCTTCGTTAAGACTCCCCCTTCATTGCTGTAATTTTGTCTTTGGTTATTTTGTCATCAGTCACTTGATTTGTTATCGTTCAATCAAAAGTGTGTTCTTATATGCGATGTATACACTTGGGAATAGTTTGAAATTATGGAATACTCAAAAACCCATATGTTCAAAGATAGCTTTAAAGATTATAACCTCTCCTTGTTTGTCCTTTCTCCTTTAGTTCAAATCTTTTACTCAAAGGGATGTCAACAAATATAATTTTGAGTGAACTGTCAGATGCAAGACTGCAAAGCAAAAATAAAAGTAGTTCTTTAATCTTATGGGTTTTTCGAACGGCAATCTGGAAGGCTAATTCGATATGTGTGAACCTTTCAATTTTCGATTCTGAAATCAAATCCTGAAGCATTTTTTTCTTCTTTTCAGAACAAGAACTGTCATTCTGACATCAATCGAAGAGGCCGTTAAATGAAGTTTGTGCTAAGTTTTGATATTTAATTTTTATTTTTATTTTCAAAAATGTCGCCATTTTTACTTAATCAACTTGAAATAGATATTTAAATTCCACATGCATGACCTCACAAAATGTTGATTTTGACTTTTGTGAAAGAAAGACAGAGCAATATTGCTCTTTGACTCTATTGGGTATTTTTAGAAATTCTTTACAAATTCTTGAAGGCTCTTTTCAGTACCAGGGCCCTACTTTTGTAACTTTGTTCTACTTTCGAGTCCACTCCAAAATTGTTTTCAATGCTTATTATAAGTGGTAATATGTATGAAAGTGATGGGATCAAATTTAAGTGCTTCCAAATTTTTGTCACACAACCTTCAATTAGCTCTGTTCTATTTCCGAAGCACAGTCGTCCGTTTTGTGCAGGGAAATAACTTCACTGGGAAATAACTTCACATGGGAAAAACTTCACCGCTAGTGGGAAATAATTTCACTTTTTAGAAGTGAAGTTATTTCCCACTGAAGCTGAGAGGTGATTTCACTTTTTTGTGGGAATGAAATTCACTTTAATGTGTGTTTCTTTAAATCCAGATTCCTTAAATGCAAAAGAAACTTTGAAAACACCCAGCCTCGCACCTACCCCAAATCCTATAGTGTGCCCAAGCTGGGAAGTTGCAGAGGGGCAGCATGGTTGGATGTTGTAGGAACTGGGGGCCTCGAGCTGTATCTTTTCCTACACATCAAGTGCTTACAATACCTCCAAGTTGGTAGCCGCCGGATACTGGTCTTGGCTTTATGCCAGGACTTGCTAAACTTGTAAGTGCGAATGTTGATCAAGGAAAGAATTGCAACATTAAACCCATGGCCCTACAGATTGGAGGTTAGTGCGTTGGGCTAACGACCCGGCCACAGTAAAAAAGCCAATTGTTATGAGAGAGACGCAAGAAGCCTCGGATAACGACCCCCCTCAAATGGCAACCAGACCCGGAACGAAAATGGACTATGATCTACGAGTATGCACCTGGAATGTAAGAACACTCTACACACCAGGTGCTACTCAAAAACTTGAATCTGTCCTCTCGCGGTACAAGGCAGACATTACCGCGATCCAGGAGATACGATGGATAGGATCAGGTATAACGAAAAGAAAAGATTGCGACATTTATTACAGCTGTCACCAAAGACTGCACATGCTAGGATGCGGATTCGTCGTGGGAAATCGACTCAGATCAAAAGTCATCGATTTTAAGCCGATAAGCGATCGCCTGGCTGTGATCCGCATCAAAGCTACCTTCCAAAACATCAGCCTAATATGTGCACACGCCCCTACCGATGAAGCTGAGGAGTCTAACAAGGAGGAGTTTTACGACCTTCTGGACGGAGCCTACGGAGCCTGTCCGGAGTACGATGTCAAAGTCGTGCTCGGAGACTTCAATGCTAAAGTCGGAAAGGAAAACATCTTTGGCGGATTAGTTGGAAAGCACAGCCTCCACGAAACGACAACAGACAACGGCTTCCGACTAATCGACTTTGCTGCAGCTCGTAATACGGTGATAAGTAGCACTAGGTTCCCCAGGCGAAGGATACACACAGCAACCTGGCGATCTCCAGATGGTCGAACGGCCAACCAAATCGACCACGTGCTAATTGGCGCAAGGTACGCATCGAACATCTTGGACGTGCGAACTTTCCGAGGTGCAAACGTGGACTCTGACCACTTTCTTGTTGTGACAAAGTTCAGAGCCCGACTGTCCAATGAAAAGAAAACGAAGACCGCCCAAAGAAAGAAGTTCAACATCGCATGCCTTAGCACATCTGAGAAAGCCAGAGACTACAGTGAGCAATTGACCGGGAAACTCTCTGCCGTACACCCAGCCACAAGCGTCAACAACCAGTGGAACCAGTATCGCGACATTATTAAAGAGACAGCCGAGACCACCATAGGCTATCAACCACCCAGAAAAAAGAACCCGTGGTATGATGATGAATGCGCGATATTGAAGCAGGAGACGGAAAATGCACGAATGCAAATGCTGCAACGGAAAACAAGAGCAGCAAGAGAGGAGTACCGTGAAAAGAGAAGGAAAGAGAAAAAACCCTGCGAAGAAAGAAAAGAGCATCCGCAGCCTCTCAGCTCAAGTATCTCGAAGAGTCCAGCACCGCCACCAACACCCGCCGGTTCTACAAAACAGCCAAGCAACTGGCATCTGGTTATAGGACTGGCACGCAAGCTCTTCGAAACAGCGAAGGGAACCTAGTCACCGAAGCACAGGGAATTGTAGACGTGTTTAAGCAGCATTTCCAGCAGCTGCTTAATGGGCATTATGTAGAGGAGGCGACAGGGGAACAAAGAAGCAGTAGACCAGTCAATGAAGATCCAGTCCCAGCACCCAGTACTGAAGAGGTTAAGAAAGCCATCCACAAGCTTAAGAACAACAAATCCGCCGGCTCGGATGGCCTACCAGCGGAACTCTTCAAGTATGGAGGAGATGTTCTGGTAGGGTGCATGCACCAGCTCATCAACCAAGTTTGGGAGGAGGAAAGTATGCCCGACGACTGGTCAAATAGCTCCATATGCCCAATCTACAAAAAAGGCGATCCTATGTCCTGCAAGAACTACAGAGGCATATCCCTGCTTAATGTTGCCTACAAGATCCTATCCAACGTACTATGTGAGCGTCTAAAACCTTTCTGCAACACTATGATCGGCACGTACCAGTGTGGCTTCAGGCCAGGCAGATCAACGATAGACCAAATCTTCACATTGAGGCAAATCCTGGAAAAGACCAACGAATTTCAAGTCGAGACCCACCACCTATTCATCGACTTCAAAGCCGCATATGATAGCATAAGTCGCCAAGAGCTTCTATTGGCGATGTCGGAACTCGGGATCCCGAAAAAACTGATCCAGCTATGCCGCATGACGTTACAAAATACGCGGTGCAACGTGCAAATGGGTAACAGCTCATCCGAGTTATTCCAGACGTGTACAGGGTTCAGACAAGGAGATGCGCTATCATGTGATTTCTTCAACCTAGTCCTGGAGCAGATAGTGCGCAAGAGTGGTGTTAACATGGAAGGCACTATCTTTAACAGGTCTTCTCAACTGCTTGGTTATGCGGACGACATCGACATCATCGGCCGTTCCAAGAGAGCTGTACTTGAAGCATTCACAGCTATTGATGAACAGGCGAAACGCGTTGGTCTTGAAGTGAATGAGGACAAAACAAAGTACATGCTATCAACAAACAAAGCCTCATCTGTCCATCGCCTAGGACAAAACGTCACTGTTGGTAGCAGTAATTTCGAGGTAGTCAAGGAGTTCACCTACCTCGGAACAAACATCAATCCCACGAACGACACCTTAGTGGAAATCCGACGAAGAATTACCCTAGCGAACCGCTGCTACTTCGGTTTGGCCAAACAAATGGGTTCAAAACTTCTTTCTCGAAAGACAAAGTGCACGCTATACAAAACTCTAATTTTACCAGTTCTACTCTACGGTGCCGAGTGCTGGACGATAAGTAAAAAAGGGGAATTGATCCTGGGCACTTTCGAGCGAAAAATTCTACGGCGGATATTTGGTCCTATATGCGAGGAGGGCGATTGGAGGAGAAGATTCAATCGTGAACTGTACGAGCTGTACCAAGATGTGGATGTAGTCCAAAGAGCCAAAACACGTCGACTACATTGGCTCGGCCACATCGAGCGAATGGACAACAACGCTCCAGCCAAGAAAATCTTCGAATCCCAGCCCCCAGGTTCGAGACGACCAGGAAGACCGAACCTCCGCTATAGGGACCAGGCGGTCACAGACGCAAGAGCGCTTGGTCTCGACGACTGGAGGGAGCGTGCGAGGGACCGCAACCGATGGAAGACCGCAATATCTCAGGCAGAGACCCTTCATGGATCGGGAGCCGGATAAGTAAGTAAGTAAGCATGCCCCCCCCCCTCCCATACATACCTCACTATTAATTTGCCGTAATGCTTTGCCTTACATACAAACAGTGCTAGCACCCAGCATTATGGCGAACAAACAGTGAGGTATCTTACATTTGTTTAATTTTTATCATATCATATATAATAGGGAAATAACTTCACACAATTCTCAGATGAAATTATTACTCACCTTCAGTGGGAAATAACTTCACCAAAAAAAGTGAAATTATTTCCCACTAGCGGTGAAGTTTTTTCCCATGTGAAGTTATTTCCCAGTGAAGTTATTTCCCTGCGCCGTTTCATAATTTTTGTATTTAATGAGAGCTTGTCCTTATTGTGGTTTTTAATTGCGTTTTGGGTTTGTGGAAAGAATATGTTCTTTGCTTAACGTAATAAGCTTTGATGTAAACATTTAAATTGGCGGCAACATTTTATCGTGCTAACAGAGTAACAGGTATGATATTCAATTATTGTAGTAGCACGAGGTGTAATGTTTAGTACGTTGGACTGCCTGGCGATTTTTTCCCAGCCTTTGCTACCTAAAATCAAATATTTGTTTACTAAGTTATAATTATAGTAAAAGGTGCAATTCAACTTAATTAAACTAAAATACAAAATATGTTATAAAATTTTATTTTCATAAATATTCCAGATCACTAAAGAAGGTAATAAAAAAACATCACAAAAAGGAGAAAATTGGAGTAAAAACAACAATTCATTTCTGTCAAAAACACGAACACAGGAATGGTTGGGAGTTTTATGTCACTGGGCTTTGGTTCTCCTCGAGGTGTCACGCCACCAAATTGATTTATTTTATTTTTATGACGTTCAACAAGTGTGAGCAAACATAATCTTCTTATGGCTTTACCATTATTCTCATGCTACGCACGGTCATTGAATTAAATCTGCTATTAAGGCTTTCCCAAACCAAAGCGAAACATTCGGAATGACAACGAAACTTTCGTCTGTCAAAATTATTTTATATGGGAATAAATGAGAGAACCCATCCTACGCGATGTGACGTTTGCTAACAAAACAAATACAAACCCGTAAGCGAAAGTTTCGTTGTCGTTCCGAATGTTTCGCGTTGGTTTGAGAGAGCCATTAAGAAAAAAAATACAAAATTCCTTTTCACTTTCATAAAATGTTGAAAGTTCAAAAATTGTTTTAAAACTTATCTTAAACAGTCATTTAATCTCTATCGCCGCACGATTACCTAACTTCTCTTTAAATTCTTGTTTTTCTTTCGAAAAATCTATCAAAATATATAAATTCAATTTTGTGATAGAACAAACCTCAACACCATCATGATGATTTCAATTAAAACTTAAATTTCTTTTCAAACTTATTTCATACAAATTGAGGATGACTCAAAAATATTTATATCCTTCGTAGCCCACCATTACACACGCATAACCCCTCGACTTATGTTTTAACAGAAACAAACAATTCATCTTCATCAAAATCTTTGCTTGTCATGTCAATATAGCTACCAAAATCCAATTTAAACTAAACCGTCAATAGATCAAGGAAAATGATTTGTTTTCTTTCTTATCCTCCCACAAATTATAAGACTACTATACACAAGACAACTCTGGCTTAGTATCATCCTTCATTACTAACAAAATGATAAGCAATCAGTGTTTTGTTTTGCTTTGGCAACTCAATTCACCCAAAAGTGGATAAACATTCGACACACACAGAGCGAAATTATGACAAAGCTTCCATAACCCCCCGGGGTGTTTTGTGTAGTTGGAGTAAATCCTTCCCTTAAAATAAATTTTATGAAATTCCTTTAGCATAAATTAAGAGATAACATCGCGCTAGACAACTAAATCATACTGTAACATAAAATTAATCCCAATTCATTAAACTTTTAAGCCCAGTCAATTGCAAATTTGTTGCGCCACACTAACAACGCCATACCAATATTCCCGCCATCCAGGATCATTTGAGTTTTGTGTGCTCTTCACAGTAGATACTTCTAGTATTTTATATCCCTTCGTAAAATCCAGTTACATTAAAAAAAACTTAAAGTTAGCTGTTTTATCGAAAATCATTGTGACTCAGACAGGATGGGAATTCACTTTGCGATAAGGACAACGCATACAAACAACGAATCACACATAAGAGCCTGCAACTGCAACAAGCTGAGCTGAACGAATACAATCCACATACGATCCACAGAAATTTACAGCGCAGGACATTGGCAAATCCAGCTCGGAGAAAAAGCTTCCTGCTGAAATGTAAATCCTTGCCCAAAACAGATGAGACAATTCAGTCTCCGTTTCACTTTTAACTCGATAACAACGATGCATTTAATAAACGCCATCTACCGGTTCGTTGGATTTAGCCCTTTTGCAAGTTTTCTAAACACTGTCTAGAGAGGCAAGAAAAAAGATTATTTTGGGCGTGTGGGTGTGAATCAAAGAACACGAATTTATTTTATACAATTAATGTGTTGTGCGCTTGTTTAACTTGTTTTTAAGAAAAATTACGGTAAAAATGGATCTCAGACCGTTGAACTACGATGAACTGTGTCAGCTGGAGATGCTGCGATTATCAAACGCGCAAATGGTACCGGTAATGGTTATCCCCGCTACGGCTATAGCGTCTATCGATGGTGCTGCTGTAGGAAATAGTGGCCACCGTGTAATCGGTACTATAATTAACGACACTAATCTGCACCAGCAGCTGGAGCCGCCCTCATATCAGTTGCACCATCATCCGTCTTCGTCCGTTTCCGCAGCCGCCTCCGCCTCCGTCAGTGTCAACCCCATTGTCGCGTATCAGCAGCAACCCTATTATGTACAGTCACAGTCCGGTGGTGGCGGTGGGATGAATAATGGATGTGGCGGTGCTGGGAGTGGGGTTGGTGTCAATGGCAGTGGGGCGGTAATCATGCCATCCCTGATTACCGAGCAGACTCCCACAATGGCCCCTATTGTTAGTAGTGCTGCTTGCGGTGGGGTTATGTATCCGAATGCCGCTGTTGCTGCTATGGAATCCACTGGGTGCCCGAGGCATCGTCGTCTGTCCACCGCCAGCTCCTACGCAACTCTCAGTCGCTCAAAAGCTCCAGAGAGCGAAGATAGCCAACAATCGTCGAGACGACGAGTGGGAGGCTGTGTCGCCAACATTAAGCGTTCCACAGAGAGTTGTGGCACCGGAATGGACGGAAACGAAACAGCAGCAACCACATGCATTCCCGGTTTCAGTTTCGGGGGTTGTAGTACAATTGATAACAACGAGTACGAGCTGAGGGCAGCCACAGGAGAACGAGACGCAGGAGTTGCCACAACCAACAATGAGGATTACCCTGTTGTTGGATGCAATGCTCTGGCTATGATGAGCATTGCCGGTGATATGGTTACCAGTGGAGCACTGGTGGGGACACTTAGGAGGGCTGGGGATTGTGTAAACAGCAGTAAGGCCAGCACTCCAAAGAGGGTTTCCTTCAAGCGGGAGCCCGACGATGATGCACTGGAGTCTATAGAAGTGGCCAGGAAGCAGTCGTGCCCTAGTGGTGCTGGAACGTCGTCAGCAGAAATGTATAATTCGTATATGAGCTTCGATGACAATTTCATGGATTATCAAGTAAGAGAACGACGACCTACATCAAAGGACAAACCTATTTGCATTTTAATGAGGCTTTGTTAAGGATTATATTTCTTCTTTATATTTTAATTCCTGTGCACTGACGAAGATTTTTTTTTGTTTTTTCTCAAGCTGCTCTCCATTTTTTAGGCATATTTAACCTCGTTCTCCTTTTTATCCCTTATTATGCTTAATATAGTCAAAGAACCACAAGTATCAGAACATAGTTTCTATTTTAAAGCCCTCTTTTCGAGATTTTTTAGTCTCAGACCAAAAGTGGTTCTGAGATTATTAAATCACGCTGAGCAATAAAAGGGAAGTTCAAAATTAAAAGTACTTAGTAAGGCATGCTAAGCCCCTTTATTTTCGGCCTGAAAAGTAAACAGTTGCAGGGAGATGTTAGTGTAGGGAAGATTTTCCGTAACGTAGGTATAACCCCTTTAAACCATTTTTGCCTCCTTTATTGAGGTATATCACTTTATCTACCTTAACATTTTTGTTCTAGTAATTTTCAAGAAAGAGAGGGAAAATGTTTTTATAAATATGTCTGAAGGAGATGGTAAATAGCTTTAAAATGTATAAGGTCTTTTAAAATCTGGATGGCATGGCGCATAGTAATGGATCCAACGTCAACAAAAACATCATCAACTTGAAGGCATATCAAAGAAGGAAGAAGCACTTGATGTTAATGTATGTTTGCATTTAAAAACAGGACCAAGTCTTTCTTGTGCTTCAACGAGAAGCAATTTAACTTATATGAGAATTGCTTCGTTGGTTTTTCTTGTTTTCTGCTGTTGTTGTTTAAGGTTCACCGGAGCATTTTAGAGTCTAGAAATTATGTTAACCTCAAATTGTGTTTTGTTTTTTTTTTTTTCTTTGCATATTTTTTCTTTGCTTATTTTTCCACGTACCTAGAAGATTTTTTCTTGGGTGGATTTGTTGAAATATTGATGAAAGTTGGATATTATGTTTTCCCATCAAATTCTCGTTGAATGTTTGTTACTTTTTTGCAGAACACGCAATACTTTGAAAAACCTAAAAACACAGTATACCTTCATATAAAAATGCTTCAGCACTGGAAATAACCTCTATCAGAATTAATTGCCTCCATATTTCTATCTAAATAACTTCGACTTTTAAATAAATAAATACATTTGGTGGCGCAACAGCTCGTGGAAAACGACCAGGGTTTAGTGGCTTTGTAACTCTCAATCACTATCCTGTGCTTGATGAAGTAGGTTCCTACAATTTTCTGGCGAATCCGAATAGCGAAGATGAAAAGTACTTCTTCCTGACAACATGATTTGTACCTACATCGCAAGAGGGATAACCCCTGAAAAAAGTTGTTTTTCGAGCCCGAGCGAGTATCCGCTTAAAAGAACATAAAATGTATGGAATTTAAATCCTAGATCCACGGTCGCTAGAATTTGTCTAAAGAGATCTGATGTCCGCTTAAGGGAGCTGTCCGTTAAGGAAGGTTTCACTGTATTCTAAAGAGCTTTTTAGTGTGTCAAATAAGTCTCCCTATTTTATGAAATTGTTATTTTTGCAAGTTATTCCAGGCTTCTGCTAATGTGTTCCGATTTTTTCTTTATATTTAAATATGGCGGTCTTAGAGTCAAAAAACAATTTCTTACCTATAGCCTACCTTCTCCTTAAAAACTGAGAATTTTGCAGAATTTTAAGATTTTTCTAGTTCTGAAAATTTTATGAAGTTTTAAATCCCTATTCTCAAAATTTAAAAAGTTATAGATACTATTCGGAAAATTTCTACTTCCCTTTTTTTCGAAACTCTCACTTTAATTGTTTTTTTTTTTTGGTTTTAAAAAGTGTTCTTAACATTGTGCTATAAAAGGGATCAGCGGGTCGAAATTTTGGTTCAAAATTCTGCTTTTAGTTTATCTCACTTAATGTAAAAACCTGTTTTGCTATTTGAAAATCAGAATTTCAAATCAGGGCTCTCATCGCGTAGGACGATGATCGTCTGACGACGTCGTTTTGACGATTATTTTGCTTTATATAATTCAAAAATGCATGAATCGTTTGAACGACGTCGCTTAGACGATTCAATTTTGCTTCGTGTAGCTTGTGACATTGTCAAATTGGATCGATTAAACGATTGCGATTGAACGATTGATATTTACAATAGTTTCATACTCCTTGGTTGGCTTTTCATAGTGTAATTTCAAAAACTTCAAAGATTTTTGCATCATCACTTTTTCGATATGATGGTATGCAAGGCAGTTAACCTGATACATCGGTAAAAACGTATCAAGAATTTTCTTGGCTCTAGTTTGTTTGAAGTTTGTGCATCACATTATGCACGTTTGCAATTGTTTATCGTTACACGAAAAGTGGTGGGTGTTTGATACAAAACATAATGTTTGACTAAATTGATGGTGCATCATTTCTGAAACGATCAGTTTCTGAATTTAACCATAGATGCCATTAAAGAAGCCACTAAAGAGAGTAGACACCTAGTACTTTCTCTGCCTACCCTATGTGATAATTGAAAAGCAATAAATAAACAAACGAATGAGAAAACATAATGTTTGGTAAAAATATATTTATTAAAATCAGTGAAACTCAATGCATACATCCACAACTTTTTAGCTCTATGTCTATACTAATATTTTGTTTTCGCTTACACGCGGTCACGCGGAACCATCAAAACAATGTTCTTTACCGAAAGGTTGAAGTTTGATGGGTGCCTTGGGAACTAGACTGCTATTTGAGGATTTGTCTCACTCTTGCTGTAGAATTTGCGGACCTCTTGTGATACGGATTCTTTTTATTCCATTAGGGAAATGTGCAGTACATATCTCTTCAAAACTTGCCCACGTAGGTTGAATGGAGGGTGAGCCACTTTGACTGCCAGACCGTTAATCTATCCCATCGCTATGTATTTTAAGTACGTTTAAAGTATTTTCGACTCGAATGAGAACTGCAACGGTTCATATTGAATTTAAAATTTAAAATAATGTGACATTTTAAATTAAAAAGACAGCAAATAATTAATTTTCTACATATTTTTTGATGTTTATAGTTATTCTGAAACTGTAAATAGAACGACACCACTGAACGACACGATTGTGATATTTTACGAAGTAAAATTTTGACGACGTCGTTTACTACAATTGTTTGAACGACGATCGTTTTCAAATTAACGTGATGAGAGCCCAGAGTCTTAAACATCAGAATTTCAAATCAAAGTTTTGAAAAGCAGAATTTTGGCAACCTGATTTTTTAAAAACAGAATTTTTACAGAATTTCGACCCCAACGCTTTATAAAATTGTATTTTTTTGCAAAAACTTTTCGAATAGATTATGATACTGATACCTACACTAAAACAAATATTATTAAGACAAAATGGTGTTCTTACACAGACACACTACATATACAAAGGTATCGACCTAAAACCAAATTTTAAGAACATCTTCGACTGTATCTTGAATCTATGTTGAAGCTCCCTTTCAAACACACAGTTTGGCAAAAAACACGCCTCCCCTCCACCCCTAAGCAAAAAAAAAATAAAACAAAGTGCTCCAAATTGGGTTTGGCATCTACTTAAATTTCAGTGTTTTGAAATTTCATCCAACAAACTAGAAATATATTTCATGTCATTAAATGAAAAGCATTTTAGTTTGAAAAATTCGGAAATCTAAAATTTATTCCAAGTGCAGATACTCGAGAGAAGAAATTGATGTTTTTGTTTTATTATGCAAAAATGCATTTCTTGGGAGTTTTTCACTAATGGCTCGAAAACTACCAACTATTCGAAAATTACATCAAAGTACCATTGAAAGTATACACAATTTCCAGTAAATCTCTATTCAAGCTATTTTTCTGCGACAACCCATTTGGACTCAAGCGCTAGTCGAAAATTGACGAATTTTTACTGTTTTCGAAAATCCACTCGAAAGCGCTAAGAAATTACTTTGTGTGAAAAAATTTGAACTTTTGTCTGTAACAGGAACCAAAATATATTTTTCTGATGGTCTTTGATGCGCTGAGTTCGAATCTGGCCTTGAAATTGCTCTATCACGTCACGTTTTTGAGATATTCGTATCTAAAGATTTAAAAAAATGCATTTTTTTATACAAATTTGGGTTATATTTTTTTCTCGAGGTATTTTTTTTTTGCCGGTTTTATTTATATCACACTTTTTTAACTTGATTTTAATACTAGTTATTTTCTTTGAAATTTGCGCTATTTCTATAGTTTTTAACTTTTTTTCATATTCCGATTGAAAAAAAAAAAACTATTTGCAACCTCGGAGGAGATATCAATTTCACTTCTTTCACTTCATGGAGAAATTTTTCCACTGAATGTTTTTTTACTTGCGTGGCACAACAATTCTGCCTGTCTTTCTGTCTGTACTTAAACCTATAGCTTAAGCCTCTAAAGCGATTTTCTTCAAATTTTGAACTTAAGGTTTTTTTGTAGTTTACCAGAGGGGAAACTGCTTTTTTTTTTAGCTCAAAAAATAACGGAACTTGTCATACAGCCGTTAAGAAAAAGCTTATTTATCATAAACTTTTATAAAAAAAATCAGTGTATCATTGTAGCTATAATGTACATTTTGGTAAAAAAAAGTTTACCAAAAACTGTTATTAAAGGTGCCTGCCATATAACGTTTTTTTTTTTTATTTCGAGCTTTAACGATTTCAATTGAAATTTTTATGAAAAAACTCCTTTAAAATGTCAATAATATTGTATATCAAAACCTTAAAAAAAACTTGATTCCGGATTTTTTTAAAAAGTATTAACTTCTTTTTTTGAAACTCAATGTTTCGAAAATGGGTTGACGAACTTTTTTTGAGACTAGGTTTTTAAATGTATATTAATAAATTGGTACTCAAAATTTGCATATGATTTTTTTTTAATGTTACCTAAAAAAATGTATACATTTATAAAAATTAGTTTTTAAAAAAACCACTCCAAGGATTTTAAATATTTATTGCATATATTCGTATTTATTCAAGTATGCCATTCATACTTGGTTTTGAGCTCTAAGCTATTTATGAGTTTTTTTGTGCCATTAAAAGAACGATTTAAAAACTATTCTTAATTTTTTTTTATTTTTTTTTATATAACTACTGTTATATTTTAAAAGTTCTTAAACTCCAAGCAACTTGAACATAAGAGCAAGTACGTGTGATCCAGTCGTACATTTTATTTTTCTTGAGACTGAGATTATGATATGAGAAACGTTTCTGGCATACCAAATTGAAATTTGTCTCATTGTAAATACTCGATTTCATTATCTATAGCTCATTCCTATCAGTTCTTTTCGCACTCCAGAATGAACAGAATTGGAGACGGAGCTGGAATAGAAGTCAAAAATGCTGCAGCCGGAGCAGTTTACTGTTCGCGCAGTAAATATATGCAGGTGTTACATCATGGCAAGTTATGAATTCATAAACAAAATTGAACTCGAGATTTTGATCAATCTTGTCGTTACGGTGATAGGGAAGACGTGGAAGTGGGTGTCTGTCTGTCTGTCTGCTCGGTTACAGCCTAAACGGCTGCATTGATTAATTTGCTTCAAACTTAGTAGATAAATGTATATAGTGGTTCTTAGTCATTCCCCCTCACGTCCTTCATTTTTTTAGAACCGTCAAATATAGCGGTGTACCTGCCATATGATTTTTTTGAACAATTTTACAAAATCTTATTTTTCTCAAAAACGGCTCTTAAAAAATATCAATAAATTACTTTTAGCAAAGTCTATCTTTGGGCGTAAAACTATTTTTCAAGAATTGGTTATTAATAGTCTCCCAAAAAACCTTTCTTTGGTTTTCAATTTTCTTGAAAACCTTCGGACTGATTAAATTTTTGTTTAATGCAGAAGCTTCCAAAAAATTCAAATAGAAATGTGTAGCAAAATTTTCAAAAAAGTTTTTTTTTGTTTTTGATTTAGAAAAAACTTTCCAATTTTTATTTTTGAAAACTCAATTTATATTTTATAAACGACTCAGTTGATTTTTCGAAACTCGGTATTTCGATACTTTACTTTTTTGCACAAATGACGGTATGATGTATTTTGTTGTTAAATATGATTAGAAAAAAAGTTATATTAACAAATAGAAATTTTTTCTCAAAGTTTCATGGATTTTCGCTTATAAATTTTTTATTTTTGGTTCTACGACTAAAAATTACTTGACAAAAGTTGTAGATAATCTTATTTGCCACAAAAAATGCAGACTAATTTTTTTGTGAGACCTATACTTCATCAGATAAACCATAAAAACCATTTGAACCCCATTTTCCAAGATGGCGACCGTGGGACAGAAATCTAAAAAATGAAATGGCGTCCTCTGACAGATTCAACCCCAAATGTATCTTTTCAATGGACTATTGTTTCTTAAAATAAGTAGTATGTTAAATACAACAACAATACGGAATTAAACCAATTTCTTTTTGTATTTAACATGCAACTTTTTCTAAGCGGAGATAAAAATGCACTAAAAAACACGGCTAACATCAAGATTATTGAATCCATGACGGTGACCAAATTTGATTATATACGCCAGCTTCAACTTAATAGTGGAAAAGAGAAGTCCAAAATAGTATCGTTGAAAAGCTTTTGTCTCACAGAAATACACTAGTCAACAATATTAAAGGAACACTTTTTTTTTAATTTGTTAGCGTTTTTTGAAGAGCTGTATCTTTGTGACGAGTGGTCGTATTGAGTTGAAATAAAAAGCATTTTACAGCTTTATGTTTTTTGTTCCGAGATTTGTTTGCAAACAAATTTTTTTGAAGTACCTTTATTGCGTTATTGCAAAAAATGAGACGAGACAACTAAATTATTTTTTTTTTATTTTGTTTGAAGGTCTTCATTTCTATGGATAATTTTTTTTGAGTCAATTAAATGTCATGATCAGATACCTTGTTTATTCAGCTTCAATTCAGTTTTTTTGTTGTTGTCGTACAATTTTTTTTGACATGGTTTATCTGACTTTGAATGAAAAAAGATACTTTTAGCCTTGATTACCAATATCTCAGCAAATAATGACGTTATAAAAATTTCAAAGACAGTTTTGGAAATTTGGAAAAGCGTTTTACAAGATTTTCTTATGATTTTGTAGAAATTATTTTTTTTTACCGTTCACCGTTAGTTTTAAAAAAGTACTAAAAACCGACGTTTTGTGGTGTTTTCGTAAATATTTTTTTTTCGTTGCAAATATTGATTGCATGGCTTGCGTTGGTATGCAAATTTATAGACTTTTAAATCATCAATATTCTTGTAAATTTTCAAATTGATTCATCGAACCGTTTTTCCTCACCAAAACTTCAAAGTCTTACAAACCAGGTAAAGGAACAAATTGTGGTGTTCCTAAACAATGCGAAGTTGTCATCAAAATGACAAGAAAACCGCAATTCCAGTGGATTTTTTTCACAGTTTTGCATTAGTTAGATACTTTTTTGAATGGAAATGAAAAAAAAATTGCATTTTTCAAAAAAAAAAAAATTAAAAAAATCAAGATTTTTTGTTTGAAAATTTTTTTAAATAAATTTTTTTTATTTTTTTGTTTAATGTACTTTTTATTTCATTTCAATTCAAAAAAGTATCTAACTAATGCAAAACTGTGAAAAAAATCCACTGGAATTGCGGTTTTCTGGTCATTTTGATGACAACTTCGCATTGTTTAGGAACACCACAATTTGTTCCTTTACCTGGTTTGTAAGACTTTGAAGTTTTGATGAGGAAAAACGGTTCGATGAATCAATTTGAAAATTTACAAGAATATTGATGATTTAAAAGTCTATAAATTTGCATACCAACGCAAGCCATGCAATCAATACTTGCAACGAAAAAAAAGATTAACGAAAAGACCACAAAACGTCGGTTTTTAGTACTTTTTTTAAACTAACGGTGAACGGTAAAAAAAAATAATTTCTACAAAATCATAAAAAAATCTTGCAAAACGCTTTTTCAAATTTCCAAAACTGTCTTTGAATTTTTTATAACGTCATTATTTGCTGAGATATTGGTAATCAAGGCTAAAAGTATCTTTTTTCATTCAAAGTCAGATAAACCATGTCAAAAAAAATTGTACGACAACAACAAAAAAACTGAATTGAAGCTGAATAAACAAGGTATCTGATCATGACATTTAATTGACTCAAAAAAAATTATCCATAGAAATGAAGACCTTCAAACAAAATAAAAAAAAAATAATTTAGCTGTCTCGTCTCATTTTTTGCAATAACGCAATAACGGTACTTCAAAAAAATTTGTTTGCAAACAAATCTCGGAACAAAAAACATAAAGCTGTAAAATGCTTTTTATTTCAACTCAATACAACCACTCGTCACAAAGATACAGCTCTTCAAAAAACGCTAAGAAAAATTGAAAAAAAATGTGTTCCTTTAATATTGTTGACTAGTGTATATTTTGTTCGTCTATGAAAGTTTTGAACGACTGACTGTACGTGCAACGAGCGCACTTTACATAAATCTACTGAGTACAAACTGTTTTTCACGCTTTCGTGCTGTATGTAGCATGTATGTACCTGCGTATTTACTTACTAATTTTTCTTTTCCATTAACTGTTTTTATAGCCTCATTTACCACACCCACACCCACACCCACATACATATGTATGTTCATATTTAAACTAAGCATACAAAATTAAAATGATTTCTGCAACGGTTATGCATAATTTTCATGCATTTTTCATCAGAAAAAAAATTAAATAAAAAAAAAACATTAATTCAATACAAACTGCTGAAGGTAAAACCAAAAGCCTCCGATCCGTGAAAACTGCACTAGTGAAAATTGTTTAAACATCACGTTAACCTACCTTAGATCTCTATTAACAATCCACTGTGCCTTTTGTCCCACACATACCTTTACTGAAGTTACACCACAACCAGAGATTGTGTCAACTCTCACATTTAAAATGTAAATTATTTGTACAAACAAACCATAAAAGCCAGTCAACCAACCAACCAACCGACCGACTTCACTAGTAGAAAAAATGAAGCACGGTCATTGTTCTTGGTTCATGGTATAGGAGTAGCGGGGGGCTTAAAAAGTATGTAAAAATAAAAAATTAAAAAAAAAAAAACTTTAATATACTTTTCCATCCTTGCACATATTTGCAATAAAGCCAAACGCATTTAAATTCAATTTATTTTCAATGGAAAAATTCCATTGTAAAAAACAGAAAAACTGTCTCCCATAAAAGTTGACAAATGCAAATGGAGACATAAGAACCACCAAGCACCAACACGGAACACAGACCCGACAAAAAATTAAAAAGACTTCAAAAAGCAATCCTAACGAAGGATTTTCCTATCCTGTCTGTTTTGTTTTGCATTTTTTTACTAACGGTAGGTAGGTATTCATATCTGCTGAACAAAAGCATCGAGGAATACCTCGGTTGATTGTGTGTGGACAAAGTTTTAGAATTTGTATTTTACGACTCTTGGAAACGGGCCGTAGAACAAAATAAAAAAAAAAAAACTTGCATCTGTGGAACAACAATAAGTTGTGCGGTTCATGTGATACCACATAGCGGTGTGGTCCTATTCATGTACAGCTTAGCTCTTTGCAGAAACAAGCTCATTCGATTTCATGAACTTCAAAAACATTCATTGAAACCACCTGTCATCGCTTACCATCGTCCACATCACTGCGCATCCATCTGTAGCCTGACGAAGCTGACGATACTGAAAAAGTTGTTTAAAGCAAACCCAGGTCTCACACAATAGATTGTCATCAGAGATGTGTACATAGTTCGAGGAATTATTTGACCTATTACGAGGAAAATCCTCCATTTTTTGTTGGTCTTGCTAGTTTCCGTCCGGTGTGGGTTTATGTGATATTAATTAAAACTTTGACATTTTCATTTTAGCGGGGGTGATTTTGAATGATCTTTGTACACATATGTAGATTAAAAAGGTTAAAGGGCTTCGTCATTGTCATGCCAGTATTAAAGCTGCATCCTAATTCAAATTCTTTCTGTCGAGAATTTTTCTCATTCGTCACGTGCTTTTTTTTTTTTAAGAGAGACGATGAAAGTCTAAGACTACATCAAATCAGTTCTTCTTCATTGAACTTTTAACGCAATGAAAAGTAAACACATAGCCTTGCTATTATGGCTGATGGGTGACATTCAACTTCCCACTTTAAAATCACTTAACTTTTTGCTAGACATACATAAGATACCCATCAGACTTAGGTATCTTCTACAAAAAAAGAAAAAAAATATAAAAACAATGTCCTTGAAAATTCTTGCAGAATTCTTGTGGAAATTCTCCAAATTGATATTTCATGCTATCTTTATTGTTTTTTCTTCAAACTGTTTTGTGTCTTAAAATGGTTTAAGAATATTTTTGTTTTTTAAATATAGAATACATTAGAGTTTTAAAAACAAATTTAAACTTTTTTGTCATGTCAACATTTGCATTTAATTTTTAGGTATTTTAAGGAGTGCTGTGGCTTACAAAATCTTTAAAGATTATTTTCATTCTAAATTTAAAATTTTGGTTCAAGTGTTTTGAAGTGTTTAAGTTTTTTATGTTGGTGGTTTTAGAGATTATGCAAAACATCAGAAATCAATATTTTTTCGCATTCAGTTGCTCTGTGCCTTATTTAATACAATTTGGCATTGATTTTTTAAAACTCCCTATTCCATAAAACATTTGACCAAATTTGTTGGAAAACAATTTCTTACATTTCGAGATATTATCACCAGTCAAATATTTGTCAAAGATTTTTTAAATATAGTCAAAACAAACACGTACCTTAAGCTGGATTTGCATTTTATTTCCATATTCTTACCTTTTATGAATCGGTTGAGCCATTAAGGGGAGTTATGTAAACCGCAATACATTAGAGAGACCATCAGGGACGAAGTTTAATTGAAATCGTTTTAGACGTTTTAAGCAAGATCGTTGTACCTATGGCAGCTGCATACCTGTTTTAAATGACTTAAACAAAAACAAGAACTCTTTCTTTAAAGGTATCAGGAATCAAGAAAGTGTTGAGTCATATTTAATCTGAGCATCGATTCTATGTAGCCCTACATGAAAACCTAAAGCACAGACCAACAGGCCGACCACAAAGGACGGTACGAAAAGGACTTCATTTTCTTCATTTTCATTTCTTCACTTCATTTTTTTTATGAAATTGTATGAGCTACATCGCACTTAGCGACAACTGAACTTCACGGCGGTGCACCATTCGGCAAACTTCCGTTCAGTTCCGTTGCAGTCCCGCGAAAGTGCAATTCCGTCGAGTGCGGTCTTACTTTTAATTTACACATCTGGTCGTTTACTTCCGAAAAGTGTCCATTTCTACTTCTTTCAGTTCAAAGTTTTTTCAAATTTCATATACAAAAATAAGATCTGATTAAATTATTAGATGTTGGAAGTTTTGGGGAATCAAACAGAACTTCACTTGCAACTTGTAAATATTTGGCGCACGGCATTTCGCAAACTATGACAAAAAAAAAATACAAGAAAAAAGTTAAAAATATATTTTGGGGAAAGGACCATGAATTATTCGAGAATAACTTTTGGTAAAATGTTTTAATTTGAAAGAAAATTGAACCGGAAAATCGGAACTTCTTCAAATCACCTTGATAAAAGGACCAGAAAACAAAATTTAAATTACCCCAGACTTTTTCGTTTAATTCCTTAGTTGGCAAAAAAATCAAAATATAGCCCAAATTTTTATCAACCTCTCACGCAAGGTTTTTTCTCGGGAATTTTCTGTTTAAGGTGTCAAAATCACTGCAGAAATTTTCCAATTTTTAACAATAAGCTTATCATCATCGTGTCCTGTAACCCCGGTTGGGATATAGGGCATCAACAAAGCGTCTCCATCCTTCACAGTCTGCAGGAAGGTATTTTAATTTTGACCACATCTTTCTCTGGGATTCTGCTTTTGCTAAGACAGTTGATTTCCATGATGTTCTTGGTCTTCCAACACCCTGAGGATTCCATTCAAAGAAATGCTTTTCAATTTCATCGTTTGGCTTCCTCAGTGTGTGACCAATCCATTGCCATTTACGCTTTCTTATGTCAAAGTCCAGCCGCTCCGACTTGTCCTGCGCCACAATTTTTTGTTTGATATAATTTGTGGCCAGCGTAAACAGCGATTGACAAAAGCCTGCAATTTCCTCGAGATGGTAGTCGTGACTTTCCAGGTTTCGCAAGCATATAACAGCACACATATTTGACATTGGGTTCGAGTCACGGAGTCAGTCAGTGTGCATCGCGCAGTGCGGACAGATATTTCAAGCGGACGAAATTTATTTTAAATTAAAATCCACCCCTTGTAAAACAAAAAAGGGTCAAATAATACAGGTATACCTGCGGGCTACCTGATTATATTGCCCCCCAGCAAAAATAAAAAGGGATTATCCCAGTAAAAGATTATTGTGGATTAAAGGTGTCAACATAAGTTTTTCTTAAAATAGTGTTGTGCGCGTTTAATCCGAACTAATAAAAGTGCAGTGAATTATAGTGAAGTGATAATCCATTCACCAGTAATCCACTATTATGGAGAGATTAACACCGGAAACGGCCTGGGCTGCACTTAGAGTTCTCCTTCTACGGATGATTAAGGACCTGGGTCCAGGATACTGGAACCAGATCAACAACCTCGTTATGGAGATCCACGCCAAGCATGTAACCATTGCGAAACCAAAGCCAATGGACGAACTACAGCCAATGGAGGAACCTCAACCAATGGAAGAGTGTGTACCAACAGTGGAACACCCAGAAGCTCCCCAAGATGAAGAAAACCTGATTTGTCTAACAGGAGACGAACAAGGACAATCCGACACCGACAGCAACCAGTCGATCTTTGAAGAAGTCACTGGAAAAAAACGCTCAAAGAAAGCCGCCAAGAAAAAGGACATGAAGAAGAAGAAGGAAGACATCCCAAACTTGACCACTGAAATCACTGTTGAGCCATCCACCAAAAAAGTCATAAACACCGAATCGGTCCCAGCCATCCCTCCACCGACTGCGAAGCCATCTTCCGTAAAACAGACAGCAACGCCTAATGTGACAGAGACAACGAAGAAGAGTGGGATGCCACCTATTATTGTATTCTCAGGAAACATAGCTGAAATACGCAGGTTTGCTAAAGGAAAGCAGCTGGAATTTACCCTGAAGAACCTCAACACCACCAAGACTATAATAAATACGAAATCAAGGAAGGACTACGACGAAATAAGATCCTATTTGAAGACAATGAAGATTCAAAATCTTTCATTTACCCCCAAGGAAGACAGGAAAACTCTTCTGATGCTCAAAGGAGTACACCATTCTTACACCGCCATCGAAGTGGAAGAAGAACTTAGACTTGAAGGACTGCCAATAATAAAAGTTTCTCTTTTCAGATCAAGGAAGACAGCAATCAAGTCATTCAACTGCTTTGTGGTGGAACTAAGCAAGACCTGTGACATCGCAGAAGTATTCACCAAGACACTGATCATGAATCAAAAGGTGCACTGGGAGCGACTCAAGGCTAATGATGTCATCCAATGTAGGAACTGTCAACGCTTTGGGCACGTCGCTACAAACTGCGGGATGAACTACGTGTGCGTGAAATGCAAGGACAACCATCTTCCAGGAGAGTGCAAGCGAAAGGATAACTCCAACTCAGATGTCTGGTGCGCCAACTGCAAGACCGAAGGACATCCAGCAAGCTTCAGAGGATGTCCAGTACTGAAGGTGAAGCAAGCAGAGAAGAAGCAGGCCCTTGTCAACAAAAAAGTGCAACAAGAATTTGTGGCAAAATCAGCATGCACATTTACGAAACCAGCCATCAGTTTTGCAGCCATGGCCAGAAAGAACATCACACCAACGCAGAAAATCCAGTCAGTGGCGAAGACCCCAGCTAAGAAGACACCTGCACCATCCACATCAGCACTACCAACAACGAAGGCCTCCTCCAAGCCAAACCTAGGCAATGAAGTGAAACGCCTGTTCGGATCCGACCTTCCAGCAATCATGGAAAAAGCCCGAAGTTCCGTACCATCCAACTATACACAGCTAAGTGAAGAGCATAAGTCCGTGGCCCTTGCCACCTTTATATTCCAACTATGCAGCGCGTAATGCGCATCAACAAATTGCGTATAGTGGCTTATAACGTTAACTCGTTATATAGCCTGGAAAAGAGGACAGCCTTCAACCTGTTCCTGAAGAAAAACACCCCGGATATAGCCCTTATAAGCGAAACAAACGTCACCAAGAGGAACAACATTGATTTCACCAACTACAAAACCTTCAGAAACGACAAGAAGCAGGGAACAAGAGGAACTGCTCTCTACCTTAACAAGAAGATCTCCGGCAGTGCGACTGAAGTGGTTATTTCTGGCCTGAAATGCTTTGAAGCTACTTCCGTCACCATACAGCTGGGAACAAACGAAACCCTGACGATAATCAGTATCTACAACAAGTGCTCCGCAAGGCCAGCAGACATGAAGGACGATCTACATACCATGAACAGGATCATAAACAGCAGCACATACGGATTGATCGGAGGGGATTTCAACGCAAGGCATCGCCGATGGATGGACACACAAGACAACAACGACGGGAATACTATTGTGAACTGGCTGGATGACAACAGTGATCAACATTCCCTAATAATCGTCTCTCAACCAAGGCCTACATTTCCAAGAACCCCATCAACGTTGGACTTCTTCCTCGCAACTTCTAACCTGGTGTGCATCCTACCTGAGTTACGGAACTACGTCTGCACGACACTCACCAGTGACTCTGATCATGAAGCCGTCCTGCTCTCAGTAAATTTCCAGCAACAGCTCATTTCCATCAATCAACCAGAAGTAGGATTCATCAACTATTTGAGACTAGATGCAACCAGGCTCCAAAGTGACATTGACGAGTCAGTTATCCTTCCTCCAGAAAATAGAAATCTCCAAGATTCAGAAATTGATGCAGCAATAGATGCCCTGGAAGACGTAGTCAGCAGCTCACTTGAGAATCAAAAACAACCAATGACCTCTCGGGACAGGTATCATAATTTGCCACTTTATATTCAAAACCTTTATCTCCACAGACAGCGGCTTAGAAAGCGGCTTCAGAGAATTCACCAGAGAGAACTAAATACCAACAACACCAACTACCAGGCCGTTTCAAGTGAGCTACAGTGTGTGAACATCATGTTTAGGAACTCAGTGAAGCACCACAACGACAACCTCCTCCGGAAGAGACTCCAAACAATCAAACCGGGACCCGACACATTTAAGAAAATCAATACTATCATTGGTAAGAGGCCGCCAATGCCAGATGTCATCACAACAACTCTTGGTGATGTTACTACCAACGAAGACAAGGCCAAGGCTTTTGCTGACTACTTCGAAGAACACTTCAAACCAAATCCACCATCAGACCCTGAGTTCCTGGACGAAGTCAACACATCAGTTCAAAACGCTCAAACATTTCAGGAAATTGTACACTTCAGCAATACCAACCCCGCCAGCGACCCCACGGATCACCACGAGTTCACTTCTCCAGAAGAAATAGAGGAAATCATCCACAGAAGTCATCCAAAAAAATCAACAGGCCCGGACAATATCTCCAACTTCGTCCTGAAGAGACTGCCGCATTCGGTGATGATCTTCTTAGCAATTATCCTCAACAATTGTGTCAACAACTGTTACTTTCCCACCAAATGGAAAACAGCAAAAATTGTGGCTATACCAAAAAAGAACAACAACAAAGACGTCTCTGGATACAGGCCTATATCACTTCTGTGCAACATGAGCAAGATACTCGAGGAACTGATACTCAGACGACTTAAATCATTCTGCAGTGACAATCGCATAATCCCGGATATGCAGTTTGGATTCCGGGAACATCACTCAACACTTCATCCACTTCTAAAGCTCCAGCACGATGTCGCCCTCTCCCTAAATAGTCATCAAGTCACTGTGGGATGCTTTCTCGATATCGAAAAAGCATTTGACAGCGTATGGATACAGGGACTTGTTCACAAACTTTTCCAACTCAGATTTCCACATTCACTAATAAAAATTATTTACAATTTTCTTCATTCCAGGTCGTTCTTCGTACAAATTGGAAGATGCCAGTCAACTACGAGGACAACCAGAGCCGGAGTCGCTCAAGGATCTAAATTAGGACCATTCCTTTTCAACATCTATACTTCAGACCAGCCACAGCCAGAATACGCCCAGACTCTCCTGTTTGCCGACGACTCCCTCACGTACGCTAAGTCCATGTCACCTATATTCGCAGCTAGAAGAGTTGAAGCCCACATAAGACTTCTATACGAGTACTACCATCGCTGGGGCTTCAAAATCAATTCGGCCAAATCCGAACTGATCTGTTTCAGACGACCAAGTAGCTCGGGAAGTAGAAGAGGACGCTCAGCCACCAACTGCAGGAACACCAAGATCACCCTTCCCGATGGAACTCAACTGTCAGCAAGAAACAACGTGAAATACCTGGGCATACAGTTCAACGAGTTATACCGTTTCAATCCCCACACAGCAGCTGTATTAAGAAAAGCCAACTTCGCCTTCCATCGCATCCATCCGCTAATGCGAAAACAGAACGGACTAAGTCAAAAAACGAAGCTTCTTCTTTACAAGCAGCTCATCAGGCCAGTCATCACATACTGCTTTCCCATCTGGTACACCACGACAAAATCACACATGAAGAAGCTGGCAATATTCGAGCGGAAGATTCTGCGGATCTGCACAGGACTACACTTCGACAGGATACGAAGAAAACACGTCAGCAACAAGAGACTCTATGAAGAGGCCAACATTGTACAACTAGACAGATACCTCATCCAATCCAGCAGAAGATGTCTACGAAATATGATGAACCACCCGAACCCTCTTATAGTGGGAATTGTAAACCAGCCAAGACATCCCAACCAGCGGTACCTCGAAGCGATGGAGCTGCTAGAAGAGGATATTATCTCAACCACCGACGAAGAGAACATTCCCTTCTACGCTGACCCAAGGTCAGCTCACTACCGTGGCTGAAAGCCTCACCATCCCCCCAACCAATCACAACAATGACAACCGGACCTGAACAATCCGAGAAATAAAGCAGCCAATAGATTAAGAAAAGAAATAAACATAAATGACAATTAAATATAAATTTTGAAAAAAAAATCTCAATGTAAACAGTTAGGCCCCCTATTGTGCCAACATATTTTATGTAATAATCAATGTATACTTTAAGATAACTAACATTAAGCAAATTGTAAATATTAATCGTTCAATAAAAAATCTTGTAAATCTTGTAAATCTTGACATTGGGTTCGAAGAATCTCAGCTAAATACGTACTGAAATTTGACAAGATTTCCAAATTTGAGATAGAGAACCGAATGCTGCGCAAGCTTTATTTAGTCTATTTTGAACGTCCAGATCAGTACCACCATTTGCTGAAACAATACTTCCAAGGTAGTTAAATTGTTCAACCTCTTCAAGCGGCCTATGAGCATTATTTTTGTCTTTTTGCTATTTATTTTTAGACCACTGGACTCTTTATCCGCCTTCAGTCCTTGACACAACCCGTTCAGCCAACTGCGCTGATGTTATTTGCCAAGAGACATACATACATATTTCACCGGCATAGTGACTTTTAAACGGTCACCATTGAATGCCCTGTCTCTCCGCTATTCCAACGCTGGCAATCAAAACATCGTCTATCGCCAGTAGAAAGAAAGAATTGGCGATAGAACATCCCCTTGTCTCACTCCCTGCCCACTTCCAAAGAGTCGGATAGCTGCCCATTGTGTAAAACAAGACTCTCTTATAATGGCAACAATTTTTGGGGGGAATTCCCCTACCAAGGATCTCCATATACATTCACGGTTTACTCGGTCATACCCCTTCTCAAAATCCACGAACATGAGGTAAGGCGATTATTGAAACTCCGCAGACTGCTGGAGAACGATACGCAGAGTGTTGATATGGTCGACACACGACCACCCACTGCGGAAACAAGCTTGGTGCCTCTTGAGTGTAGACTCGATTCAAACTTTTAAACGTTCGAGAATGATGGTTGCCATTAGTTTTAAACTGTAATACCCCGCCAATTGTTGCAATTCTTAAGGTCACCTTTCATTGGCAACTTAATAATCACAACAGCCTTCCAGTCATTGGGATAGATTTCGTTTTCCCACACAGCTTGTATCAATGGGTGTAGAATACTAGCCGTGCTGACAGGGTCAGCTCTCAGCAATTCGGATGGTATTCTGTCAAGTCCAGTTGCTTTGTAGTTTTTGGGAAGAGCTATCGAAGATTGGATTTCCAGTACTGTAGGGGGTTAGATGTCAATACACCTATAAGATCTAGTCATACCGTTTGACTGGGGCACTTCATCACTCTGCTCAACGGAATCCTCACTAAGCAAGGCACAAAAGTGATCCTTCCACCTGCGTAGCTGAACCTCAATTGATATAAAATGTGTGCCATCCACATCTACTACAGGATGATTTGTGTTGCTTTTTTTCCCGACAACTTCTTTGGATATTTGGTACAATTCCCTCATATCTCCTCTTCTTGCAGCGTTTTCCGTATTTTCCGTCTAACCTCACCCTTGTGTCACGTCTCACACTAGCTTAGCAATTCAGCCTTTCGTTGGGCATTTGCTTAGGCATTTATTTGTATTTTCAACGGTTGATTTTATCCCAGGTGTCTTGGGATATCCAAGTGCCTCTAATTCTCATCCGCTTGGGTAAAGTTTCTAACTCCTTGCTACACCCTGTGATTGTCGTTGTACAGCTGCGGTTCGTACCTTGAGACTAATGAGAACCAAATGGTGGTCGCTTCCTATGTCGGCATTTCTAATACTTCGAACATCACACATTGGCTTCCTCTATCGCTACTGAATCATGATATGGTCAATTATGGTTTTCAGTTTGATCATCGAGATGAGCCCAGGAGATTTTGTTGCAAGTCCTATGTTTAAAAACAAACACAATCCCACCAGTACAAGACGATAAGCGTTACAAAAACCAGCAAATCACCATTTTCATTCCGTTATCCCAGCAAGCCATTTTGTTCCAGCACGCGTTCCAGACCGTAGTTGTCTGATCCGATTTGGGCATTGAGATCTCCCATGACAATTATGTTGTCAACTCTCGGAACACCCCTGTAAACTGAGTTAAGATGAGCCTAGAAACATGTTTTGTCTTTATTGTTACGTTACGAATTTTTGAAAAGAACCTTGCTGTCATTATTCTTACAGAAATGGGCGCCCAGGAAATAAAACTATGCCTCGCTTCTTCGTTCAAAATAATTCCCACACCATGCAGCCTTTGGTCACCCGAAATACAGCATTCTCGTTTGCCTGGTGTTAGATATGGATTTGGCTCTTCCGCTCCACTTAGTTTTGCTGATGCCCAAGATACTGATCTTAAGGTGAAGTATTTCACACTCAACCTGCTCGTATCTACCTTCGCCGTACAAGGATCGAACGTTCTATGCTCCGATTTTTGTACGTATGCGGAAGCCAAAAGTATCACTTCCTCTGCTTGAAAGACTTCTTCAATTTGTTAACAATTCATTTATTGCTATGGCGTCTTGGTACACGAAAGATCCCGCACCCCCAAGTCCGATGTGCGGCTTACAGCAGCCAAAGCTGCAGAAGGATTCTTCATAAAATGGTTAGCTCTTGGGGATTCATTTCCAGTTGCTGTCATATTTCATGTATAAGCATATATCCTTCCATCATGGTGTTTTTCGAGAAACGATTAATAACACTTGCAGCTCATCCGCCCTTTGGGGGCTTTTAACCATCCTAAGGACAAGTTTCTGTCGTGACCAGCACTGCTGGTTTATCTGCTTATCCCGGCATCCATTCGGTCCCCCTGTACGTTAGCGTTTCATACTCTCTTCCTAGGGGAGGTGTGCATAGGGATTTTCCTTTCATTGAGCCCAGGGCCGTAGTGGCGTTTTAGCCAAAAAATGTATTAGTTAACCCACTTAGTTAGTAACCATACTCCAAATCGTTCCCTTGATTCTCTTTAGACAAAAATAAAGAATTCTCGAATCACATTTTGCTAAAATTAAGTAAAAACTCTACTAATTATGTCAGAAACTTGAATTCTGGTATATTTTCAACCTTCAAATCTCAAGTGAACTTTAATTGAACTACATAGATTGAGAGCCTCCCAAAAGAAAAACCAAAATCAATGAAAATCAATCTCAAGCATCAATCTTCTACTAATACCATCATAAAAACAGATTCAAAGCTGATAATTTCGTTAATTCTGTATTATTAATAATTAGGTTTCATGGAAATGGCATCTTGTTAATGACACCGAGTGTTGTTTAGAAGAAAAAAATATATAAACCCACTTCGACATAAGACGAAACACTTAATCGATTCTCCAAATCCATCATACATTCCACGATATAGGTAAGGTGTACATATATTTTATGTGATGAATTAATCGGTGTAAGTAATTTACATCGTGGTTAGTGCATAGGTAAATACATATACATAGACATATCTATACCAACTTTGTCTGGATAGATGATAAGTGGAAGTTAGCTCAAGTTCTGAAGATGCGGATGACTTGTGGGTATCCATCCCATAATGTATAATCCATCCTCATCTAAATTAATATACAAAAGCCACAGCAGTTCCAGACAAGATGTAAAATGTGCCGAGCTGATGTGGGTGTTAATTCACATCAGGTTAGGATAATTACAAAACCCTGCCTTCTATGATGTAGGTATCCTATATACCTACACGAGTATAGCTATGTTTATATACTGCGGTCTCTAGATTGGCTTTGAGTTTGAGGTGATGGTTTTTCTTCTATTTCCCAGATGAAGAATTGTAATTAAGAGACAGAGAGCAAGAGACATTATATGAAGTGAAATTAAGCATATAGATGGCCTATAAATTTTATATAAACCTATCCTGATTTATTCCAACGAATTCTGTCGAGAGAAGATTTTATCTTTATCGTAGGTTTTATGTTCGTATAATCTTGGAAATATGGTTACACATATGTATATGTTGGTTCCAAGAAACACATTAAAAGGACAATAATTATGAGTTTGAGCAAAAAATATTTGTCATATTTATGTAAATATACTTAAGTACCAAAAGAATTGGATACTTTTATATCCTCCAAGTAAAATGGCGCCCAACGAGGGTGCATATTTAGACGTTTTCATTTGTATATATGAAAGATGTACCTAGATATGCGACAAAAATCAATAACGAATTACAAATTCACGCTATACGAGTATGAGGACATATTTAGGGAGCCTTTTTGTTCAAATTAGATTATCCTTGGGTGGAAATGAGAAAATTATAAGGAAGAGCATTTATCTGTCTTAACTTGCTTTCTTATCTGTTCTTCGTTTTGAAATCTATTTTAAACTAACTTTCTGAAAATCTAGACTCGCGATTTTTTTCTTAATTTTGCTCAGAAGTGTTAGAAAACACAGTCTTTTTTTAAGTTTCAAGTCTCATCAGGAATTTAGTTTAAATTAAATTTGTCTCCCCATCTCTTCAGGATGTTTAAAATCAATTGAAAAATTTCACACTCATGACAAGGAAGACAATATATCATCAAAAATAATTGTTTTAGGTAATTTAAAATAAAATGCACGACTGATGGGACGCACGTACTTGGTCTTAAGTTCAAGAGGCTGGGGGTTTAAGAAAATTGAAGGTAAACATGGAAATTATGCGAGAAAAAAATGTTTAAACGCATGAAATACGATATTTAACTAATACAACAACAAAAATAGAACGCCATTTTCATTCTTGATTGAATATGATTTTTTTATTTAAGTTTCTTTTTTGAAAAATTTGATATGCAGTATTCTTTAAACTTATTTGAAACTTGTTTAAACAAATTACCTAATCTAATTCCGTTGGTAGAAGATCACACTAATAAGTTGGGATCATAACTCTGTATGTGTCAAAACTCGGATTACAAAATTCTGTACTCCAAAATTTTGCAATTCAAAATTCAAAGTCTTATGAAGAAACCAATGTCTGTTCGCGTAGGATTTCCCAAAATTAAGAATCTTTAAGAATTTTAGTAGAATTTCTTTTATATGCACTTTGACATAACTTTAGCTTTTATTCGTATAGAAATTCGTAGTTTTGGCAAGTATGTACGTACACGCAGCCATACTATTTTGTTTTAATATTGTTCATACGGATTTCTCTACACCTTAACGATAGCACTCTTATCCCAGTTAGAATGTACATTTAAAATAACAAAAATTAAAGGGGCTTTTATCTTGCCAAATCACAAAGGAAGATCATAAGAAGGCTAGATTATACTTTCGTTGGGCGCCATTTTATATTTAGGGCCAGTTACGTTTTTCTTTACAATACTATGTAGGTAATTTTTGTTTATTAAAAAAAATTAAATATCCAATTTTCAGACCATGGCTTGTCCCATTTCACTACGCCATGACGATGAGTTTATTGGGCAATAGCGTCGCCATGGCGGGCGTAGTGAAAACTTGCAATATTAACAGGCTCTATTGATTGTGTCGTCACACAAAAAATGAGCATAGCTAGGCATATTGTACAATGTGCGTACCTTGTTTCTGCTTATAAAAAAGAAAATGGACAGGTTCATCTACCTAAACAACTCTGTATAGGTTTGTGTTGTTAGCATCTCTTGTGAAAAAACACCTGTTGACAGCTGATACAAAAGCAATTTAAGGTATGTATTTCAAATTTGCTGAAATTTGTTTGATAGTTTTGTAGATAGAATGCTCGAACGCAAGGAATAGTTCTTAATTTGATGTTTGAGTTGAAACCAGAATCACTCACGCACATACTTTCTTATAAAACATCATTTTAGGCAAACAACAATCCACAATTTATCTGTCCATTTTCATGGGAAATAATATCCGCCTCATGCATATTTGAGTTTGCCTGGAACTTTTAAAAATATCAATTACCTTTAGGTTCCTTTTTATATTGGCAAATGCCATAGGGGGCAAAACATCATGAATATCGGAAGGAGCTGTCAAGAAAATAGCTACATTACATATATTTTAAAAACAATATCGAAAATAAGGATTTTTCAGATATTTATATATTCGGCTTGATCCAGAGGCAGAGTGGGGCAAATCAGGAACTCCGACAAAAAAAGAAGTACATATTTATACTAAAATTGAAGAAGTGTGTAAGAAGCGTGATATTTCCCTGAGCCAAGGGGGCAAGTGACCGTCTTTGCCACCCTCCCCTCCAGGCATCTATGTGTAACTATGCGAATTGATTTTTTATTTTTTTATTGTACAAATCTTTGAAAGTACTAATTTTAATCTTCAAAATTCAGCTTTAATCGTTCCAATATCTCTTTTACTTTTTGAGAGACATTAAGCTAGTTATTAAGTCCTCACCTGACTGCATATAATTTTTAAATGCTTTCTCTAAGGCTTACCTCGTTTTTGATGGGAGCCAGGTAAAAAAATGTTCTAAAACGAGTTTTAAGTGTAGACTTCAAATCTGAAATTTATTTTTCGCTATCAGTTCTACTTATAAAAATCACCCGTTCTTGACTATTTTTTTGTTTAATTTGAAATAACTCTTAGAAATTAAAATAAAGTGAAATTGGAACTGCACCGTTTGTGTAAATATTTGAATTTTGAAAATTAAGATTAGTACTCTCAGAATTTTGTACAGTGAAAAAATTATAAATCAATTATTCGCATAGTTACATAACCCCAAAAATGGCGAAAAAGGTTCTTTTGCATTTTCTAACGGTAATATCTTGATAGCCAGGGCTGATAGTGTAAAATGGTTAACGGATTTGAGTTCAGCATGAAAAATTACCCTTAGATCAACTATTACTTAGGCGCATCGAAAATCTTGTAAACCTGTGTTATTACGGAATTTTAATTTAAAAGTTTGGATATACAGATTTTCGAAACGCAGAATAACGGACATAAGTACTGAATTTTAAAACAAGAAATATTGGATTTACATAATTTTGAAAAACAGAATTTTAGATTTACAGAATTTTATTGTTGATCCATATACCGAATTTTGGTCATATAGATTTTCGGAATACAAAATAATGACCCGTTCCCCATACTAATTTCTAAATAGGGAACATTTTCTATCAAAATCGTAGAAACCGTTTTTGAGAAACCCTTAAGTTTTTAATTTTTGTATGTAAAATGTTTTTCTTAAAATAATTTAAAAAGAGTTAAAAAATGCCCTTAAGTACCGAGCTTCAAAAAAAATCGATTATATCGTTTTCGTTATAATTGATTTTCAAAAAAAATTATGAAATATTTTTTAAAAATTCAAACAAATTTTTGTTTTAAATTTTGGTAGGTACACAATATTATTTACATATATTTTTTAGAAGCTTCTGTACAAAAAATTATTGAAATCAGAAATATTATTTTGAAGAAAATCGACTTTTTTTTAAATAGTTTCCTATCCAAAGGAAGCCTTTTACTAAAAGAAACTTTTTGACTTTTTTTAAGAAAAGTTAAGGAGCCATTTTTAAGAAAAATAAGATTTCGTAAAATTGCTGAAAAAAAACCGAATGGTAGGTACCGTTATTTTTGGTTCTAAGAAAAATGAAAAAAACGTGTGGAGACATGAACCAAGTTTTAAGAAAATCGATCCAACTGTAGCCGAACAAACATACAGACGGAATTGTGTCGAAATGACAAAGTCTGATCAAAATCTCAAGTTCAGTTTTGTTTACGAATTCATTACTTGCCCACAATATTGCAAGTAAAAATAATATGCCAAGGACTAAAAGTGTACAATTATTCCTCCTAGCTGCATGCAAGTGTTCAGATTCATAGCCCCCCATACTGATTGTCCTGAAAATTTGTGAATTACTGAAAAATTATTTAAGGAAAGTTACTTAGCGGAATTTCTGTTGTTTTTACATCCAAATTATTTTTTAAGCGGAGATACATAAAATAAACTAAATATTAGATAATTTCACAGTCGTTAAATGAGCATTTTTCTTGAAGAATCTATTTGACCATTCCATCTGGATTCCAGCAAATCCTCAATCTTAATTACACCCTTTTTTAATATTCAACCTTATCAACATTAATAAGGAGGAAAGTAAGATCTCATTTCATTCACTATTTGAAAGACATCAGCTTCTTCTTATATACCCTCATCTGTATATCAACGTTATACTCGTTTATTTATCATCCCTTCATCAAATGTCTTTTGTATAATCAAGTTTTTGCTCAAATCAGGGCCACAATGCCATCCTTATTCCATAAAAACTATCATCTCTTTCCGATTATAGAAAAAAAATATAAATTGGCAATTTTTCTTTTACAGACAACCGGCTTTGGTGGCCTACCCGACGTAACAGAACACTCAAACATCCGCCGTTCGATATCTCGTCAAAATTCGATATCCAATAGCGATTCGATTGAAATCTCAAGCATACAGAAGACCAAAGGACTAACCATTAAGTCCAATACATCCAGCAGGCAGAGTAAGAATCAAAACGACACCCAAGGACACGCTTCGGCGAAGCGAAACTTTTGCATTTACAGTCTATCATTGATGGCAGCACTGGCTCTGTCCTTGGTGGCAGCGATGTTGGCCTACCAGCATTTCTTAATGGCACCCAGCCGCAATTCACACGAACAAAGACTGAGAATAGTGCGGAGAATCCTTCGCGATGTACCATTGGTAGATGGGCATAATGACTTTCCATGGAATGTCCGGAAGTACGCGCACAGTAGTCTCGAGTTGGTTGAACTTAGCCACGATATGGATCACAAATCAATGTGGAATCGACCGGCGTGGTCACAAACGGACATCACAAGGCTACGACAAGGCCTTGTGGGGGTGCAAGCATGGTAAGGACACGAGCTTATGTGTATAGTAGAAGCACAATCTAATTTACTTAATGTTGTTTATTTTTCCATTGACAATTTTGATCACGTTCCAAATTACAGGTCAGCACATGTGCCATGCGAAGCCCAGGGGCTGGACGCAGTCCAACTGGCATTGGAGCAAATCGACATCATACATCGACTCACCGATATGTATCCGAAGGATACAGCCTTAGTTACTTCGTATCAAGAGATCCTAACAGTTCGACGTCAAGGATTAATGGCTTCTATGATTGGCATCGAGGGTGGGCATGCCATTGGGTCGTCATTGGGGGTGTTGCGCTCCTTCCACTCGTTGGGTGCTCGATACTTAAGTTTGACACATAAATGCGACATTCCCTGGGCCGGGTCCAGTTCGTCGCCTTTTGAAATGGGGCTAACCACCTTTGGTAAGGCAGTGGTAAAGGAAATGAACCGCTTGGGCATGATGATTGACCTTTCCCAATCGTCCGATGAGACAGCACGTGACGTTTTCCAGGTGACACGAGCGCCTGTCATTTTCTCACATTCGGCCGCCCGTCAATTGTGCAACTCGACACGTAACATTCCCGATGATGTGCTGCGACTGGTAGCGGACAATGGTGGACTGATTATGATTAGTTTTGACTCTGAGGTTGTTTCCTGTGGACGCACTTCGACCCTGCTGGACGTGGTGGCACATATTAAATACATTCGTTCGATTGCGGGCATTCAGCACATTGGTATTGGAGCGGGCTACGATGGCATTGAACAGCCTCCAGTTGGGCTGGAAAACGTATCCAAATATCCCGACCTTCTGGCCACTCTTTTGGAGGACAACAATTGGAGTGAGGAGGATATTGCGATGTTGGCTGGGAAAAACTTCCTGCGTGTTCTAAAATCAGTTGAAAACGTGCGAGATTACTGGAAACGGGCTGCTATCCCACCAGGAGAAGTGTCCGAACAGCTTCCCAAAACACATTGCACCTACATGTCGTCGTGACCTAGTGTACAGGCTTTGAAGGAAAGGCGCAATCAAACACGCTTCAAAAGACGTGATTGGATGTTCTATTAAATTATAGAACACAGGCAGTTAGTTAGTATAAATGATAACTGAACTCTATTATACGGCTATATAATACTTACTATTATTTTAACTTAATTTTCGGTTAGGACCTCTTATCCTGAAAACCGTTATCTTGTGATAAATTCTCTAATTTGTTGTATCTTTTAAGAATTTCAATTTCAATTGGATATAATTTTTGTGTATGATTTGATGTTAGATGGAATGCTTGGATAAAAAGCACCATCTATTGTTAAAATAATGTAAAAATACAACATTCTCGCTGTATTCTTGTTAAGAAAAAAAACGATATAAATAAATTAGAAAAAAAAAATAATAAAATACATTTTAATAAAGATTTTTAAACTTTCATAAACAAAATTAAATACTAAAAGGAAGACAAAAAAACTGACTAACAACCCTGTACAAAAAAACATCAAGTACACTATAGTAAATTAATTTTTGTTATGTTAAAAAATATAAACGAAATTATTAAAAAAAAATAAATGTTTAAAAAAAATTTATTTTAAAAGTGTATTATATTAAATTTGGACAAAAAAAGAAGTAATAATTGCTAAAAATAATATTTATAAAATTATATATAAATAAATATATTTATTCTGAAAAAAATAATTATTAAATGTAAAAGAAAACAAAATACGATAAGGAAATAATAAAGATAAACAAAACAAAATGAATTTTTAATGTGAGTAATAAATTCAAGTATTTGTTGTGTTTTATTTATGAAATATCAGAAATATTAGAATAATAATGCGAGTACCTACCAACACTATCAACAAAAGCACCTGGAAATGGAAATGGCATTCATTTTTGACAATTTTAGGTAATGTCCTGGTAATGGTAAGTTTTCAGTAGGGAAAATCTAGGAAACGAAAATATGAAGGTATGTATGTCGAGCACACAATCTATAGTAAAAAAATACTTAAGTATTTGGCTAAAAGCTAAAGCCTTGAACCCTGTTGATGCAAAACGAACAATCCCAAACAAAAATAGCAGAAATAATCAGTTACAAAAATATTGTTTTGTAGTATGGTTCAAGATGTATGGAGAGGCGGTGTTAAATCTATAAAACCGATTAAGATGAATCATCAGAGAAAATTTTCGCTAACTGACACGCCCACTTTTTAAAATAGCTCATGCAATAGTCAAAAGTTGATTTAAATGAGATGTGTGTTCTTTAGATAAAGTAATTTATAATAGTTCTTCGAAACAAAACTATTTGCCACGCCCATTTTTGGGGGCGTCTTTGACAAAAACTTTCTTTTTCAGCTAATTTCTATGAAAACAAAACGAATTGCCCTAATAACAGGTTTAGAACAGAAAGTGATGCTAAATGTTTGTCCCGCCCACTTTTGAAGGCGTTTTCAACAATATTCCTTTGTTTTAATCGTTTTCTGAAAAAAATGGAAAAAGTTACATAGAATAAAATGTGAAGGAAGTGCCTTTTTTTTAAATTAGGTTATACAAAGTGTTTACCACGCCCAATCTTTAGAGGTGTATTGGAGAGAAGTAATACCTACTTAAACTAAAAAAAAACACTGTTTTTCGTAAACGATAGTCTTGGTCTAGGGCCTTTAGGACAAGGCCGTAGCCAGAAAATTATGTCGGGGGGGGATATACTTTTTCGAAAAAATATTTCACCATTTAAGCTAAGTAAACGGTTCTTTTGAGTAAAGAAAAGAAAACGCTTGGTGGTGAAAAAAATGTATTCAAAGAAAAAATGTCTGTGCTGTAAACGTTTTTTTTTTAATAGTAAAGCAAAATACAAAGCCTAGCTTACAGTTCCTGTGCGAAAATCTATGCAAATATTTTCGCATGCCAAAAATGATTGAGGTGAAGTACAAAATTACTCTTTTGTTTGATTGGTTAACAGTTTCATGCTAAAAGGAACCAATGGGTAGCTTAGGCAAAGGCAAACATTTTGTGCCTAAAATATTATATAAAATTAAGCACAGAAATTAAGTGCAAAATTGTTTTGAATAATTTGATTTTTCTTTTGCTGTAAACTGTAAACTATGCTTTATCATCAAACATTTAATTGTTTGCGCAAAACTCACTCCTATGACAAATAGATTCCTCACATATGATAACTGCCTCAGTGTTAGTCTCAATTTGTCGATGAACTGACATTTACTCCAACCCTAAAAGTTTATCTTATATCGGTAGAATCTCTTAGGTCAATTTTTAGACGTTTCACTGTCTAAAAAGTTCTTTCCGGTGTGCATGTTAAAACCGTTAGAGTCGCGAAAATTTTAATAAGCTTGTGTATGTGAATAATGTTATGTATGGCATTTTGTCTACCATATCATGCATTCAGTCTTTAAACTTTAAATTGTCACGATCCAAAATTTTATTAAAAATTGAAGTTTTCTTCTTTAAATTTTTGTTCGTTTTTGCCAAGACTTAAGGGAATCAGAATACACGAATCTCATTTTAAGCTGACTTAAGAAATCATCAAGGTAGGTAGGTACCTTTACAATATTCATTACAAATTATGTAGTACGTGAGTTAGGCCGTGTGCCAATTGCGTTAAGATCCTGGATAAATTTGATCCCATGGCTAAATTTTGACATTACTGAGGTGAATATAGACGTCAAAATTTAACCTGCTCAGGAGCTCGTTAAAATTTTAGCCAGTGGTTAATTTTTGACATGTCTATGCTCATGAAAGAGTGAGGGAGATGAATGTAGATAAATATTTTATTTTGTTGTCATGAATCATTTCGGGAAAGATTAAAAAAAACTGAAATCAAATGAAAAGATTAAAAAATATAGACAAAGGCCTAGAATAATGAACTCAAGAAATCAAAACAAGGAAATATTCAATATTTTCATTTGTATAGGGTCTCATGGTTCTTTTCAAAGTATAAATTTTCAAGCGTAGGTAAATGTTTGCGGCACTTCAATTGATCTCATTTTAAAAATTCGAAATTCTCTTCCCCGTTTGTTTGAATTACCTGTGATAAATCCTTCAAAATGCAAAAGAATCAATCAAATTTATTGAAAATACTTTTCCAGATGATCATTTATTTTGCAAACTGAATCATTTGTTCAGCGAACTGTCATTACAAAAAAAAATACAACAACAAAACTAATGGGATATGTTTGTTTTAATAAAGTCCCATTTAATTCAATTGACACAGCAAAAACCTTAAATTTTATTCACCGCTATAAAAACGGATAAAATTTAACTGCGACCAAATTTAACCAGAATTTTATCGCAATTGGTACACGGCCTTAAATCAAATTAAAGTAATTAATAACCATCGTACAAATTTGAGTACAAAATTCATGCTAAAATGGAAAGTATGATTTACAAATGCCTTTCTCAAAAATTTCGGGGGGGATCAAACCCCTGTGATCCCCCCCCCCTGGCTACGGCCTTGCTTTAGGAAGTCATAAATTGGATTTGTTATGGTCCCTTATAAAAATTTTCATAACAAGGTGGATTGAAAATGGTACTAATGCAAAGATTTTGCTCCACAAATAACACACATATAGCTGTTTCCATAATATAGGGCAAGGATTTGAAATCCCATGAAAGAAAAGTCATTCAAGAATTTTTTGTTTTCAGTGGTCTTAAGACAAAAACTCGATGCTTTTGAAGGTTCGCAGGTATGTGCAGCTAATTTTGTTTGTATTCGATGCATCACGGTTCAGTGCATAATATGTAAAAGAAGTCCAACCGGTGAAGACCAGGGAACATTAACTGCTTCTGAGTTGAATTTTGTATTTGACTTTAAAAAGGTAAAAATTTTAAGAATTAAGCCTAGTACGCAGATCGAGAGAAAATTTATCTCACATATAAAATGTTTCCCAGGGCAAATTTTGTCTCGGATTTTTTTCCAAGCGGTACGCAGCTCCAACGCAAAATTTGACGGTTGTAACCGCTTTACGTGAAAAGGCAAAAGAAAGTCTCCACTTAATTTTGCGCGGAAAAAGAATGTTCGAAGCATTATTTTTCCGGACAAATTGTGACGTTTTATATATATTTCGCTTTTTATAAACTAAAATCATCTCCCTGTTTCATTCTTTCCATTATTAAGACGTTGTGAGGACGCACGACGAAAATAAAATATAAAATGCGTACAGAAAATGATGACATGGAATGAGAATAGAATAAATAGAACAGCTGGTTTTAATCAGTCAGTGGCGTAGCTAATGGGAAATGGTACAAAAGGGCCACATTCAGATGCGGAAAATATTTTTTTCAATAAAAAAATTAAATTGATTCCCAAACTGAGGTAAATCGAGTTGGTTTGAATCAGCAAACAGAGTTGGATAATTTAAATACATTTTGGGAGGAGTACAAAAATTGTGAACATACACTCCTCGTCAACTGAATACGCACAAACATTTTTTAATATACTTTATCCATTTTTTCCAAACAGTGATGGTTATTATGCCATCTGTTGATGCTAACTATTCCCTTAAGATGTTAAGCAGATAATTCCGAAAGAATTATCCAAAAACAACCGTGAGTTTTTCTTCAACCACTTGCAAAGTGTTTTATATGCAAAGTAGGAGTTTTTTTTTAGTCAACTGAATAGGTACAACGCCATTTTCTTCGTTGTTTATAAGTTTTTTGGAGTGCTTGACAGTTTAAATTAACGATTTTAGTGTTTTCAGTAAAATTTAATTCTTGATTTCAAATTTTAAGAAAAATGGGTAGATGTACGTGTCTTAACAGTGTTGAAAAAGCTAAAATCGATTCACTTAGAGACCAAGGCCTAACTGGACGTGCAATAGCTGATAAAGTTGGCCGAAGTTTTAATGTAGTTTATTCTTACTTGAAAAATAAAGAGGCATACGGCAAAAACATGAAGGGAGGTAAGAAAACAGCAACAACAGCAGCTGAGAGACGAAGAATTTTAAGATATGCATCAAATTCTTCTGATTCTGTGGCAAAAATAAAACAAAAAGTCGGCGTAAACGCAAGTTGCTCAACAGTATTAAGAGTAATCAACAACTCAAGCCATCTTAAACGAATGAAACTTAAGAAAAAACCCCACTTGACGAGAGACGGAAAATGTTGCGATTAGATTTTTCAAGACTTCACATGAGTTGGAAAAAAGAATGGTATCACGTGGTTTTTTCAGATGAAAAAAAGTTTAATTTCGATGGCCCTGATGGGTTCAACTTCTATTTTCACGACTTAAGAAAAGAAAAAAGATTTTTAAAGCGCCATCATAGTCGTGAAGGAGGTGTCATGATATGGGGAGCAGTCAGTTATTATGGAACAGTTGAGCTCGAGGTTGTAACATCAAGAATGACAGCAGCTGGGTATAAAGTAATTTTGGAAAGAAATTTTCCTAAATTTTCTAACATCTTTGGACCCATAAACTGGACCTACCAACATGATAATGCGCCTATTCACTCAGCGCGCATAATAAAAACATGGATAGAGGAGCAACAAGTGCAGTTGCTTCAATGGCCGCCGTACTCACCTGATCTAAACATCATAGAAAATGTCTGGGGATGGTTAGTACGCAAAGTTTATGAGGGTGGTCGTCAGTTCGAAGACAAAGAAACCTTAATTTCTGCAATCAAATTAGCGTGGAGCGAAATTTCGTTAAATTACATTAAAAAGCTATACGATTCCATGCCGGATTGAATTTACGAAGTAATTAAAAATAAAGGTGGAAGTACCCACTACTAAACTTAAACAAAAACTTGTTTCATTCCATTCCAATACCAATTTTAATTTTTGTACATATTCAGTTGACTCAAAAAAAAACTTCTACTTTGCATAAGTTACACTTTGGAAGTGGTTGAAGGAAAAACTCACGGTTGTTTTTGGATAAAACTTTGAAATTCTGTTATTTATATGTTACGAAAATTTTTACCATCAACAGATGGCATAATAACCATCACTGTTTGGAAAAAATGGATAAAATATATTCAAAAATGTGTGTGCGTATTCAGTTGACGAGGAGTGTATCTGATTCTGGCAGGGTTTTCTTAAGCCATCGACAACACTTCCATCCCTCAATGGAATTTGACAGTTGATGGCTTGAAAGATGAAGAACATACTATATTTTGAAGGAAAAAATTAATTTGATCCAAATGTCAAACGTGTCCTAAATCAAAGGGCACGGTAGTGCCCAGCCAAGTTCGCGGCACTACACCCTTTTTACAGGAACAAACTCAGGCGATTTTCAACCCCCCTCTAACTTCAGTACCAATAAAGTCAGAAACTTAAAATTCGGTGTATTTGCTGAACTGATCAAACACAGGTGGCTCACCAAATTTCAACTCTTTAGCATTAGTAGTTCCCAAGATATAGGACTTCAAAAATCGCAAAAACCGTAACTGACTGACTCACTGACAGATCATCAAAATTATGGAGCACTTCCCGACATCGTAGAAACTTGAAATTTCGCACAACGGTAGGTCTTGTGGTACATACAAAGGAAAAAATCGAAAATCTGCAATTTTCTATTCAGGGGGCGTGGCATCCACCCACTTTCTTAAATATTCTATAAATTATATGGAGCCTTTCCGATTGTTGTAGAACAATAAAAATTGGTAAGTTGGTAGGGTTTGAGGTAGGTACTTAGAAAGAAAAAAATTGAAAAATTGGAATTTTCCATACAGGGGGCGTGGCATCTTAAAAATTCTTACAAATTATATGGAGCACTTCCGATTGTTGTAGAACGATGAAAATTGGTAGTTCGGTAGAACTTAAGGTACTTAGAAAGAAAAAAATTGAAAAATTGGAATTTTGCATTCAGGGGGCGTGGTATCCACCCACATTCTTAAAAATTCTTATAAATTATATGGAGCACTTCCGATTGTTGTAGAACGATGAAAATTGGTACGTCGCGTCGGTAGGACTTGAAGTACTTGAAAAGGAAAAAAATCGAAAATTTGGAATTGTCCATGTATGGAGTACTTTCGGTTGTCGTAGAATTATGATACTTTGTAGAGCGGTAGGGCTTGACTTTCACCTTGGCAAATTGATCCAAATAATACCAAATTGCCCTAGAATCGCCTTTTTCCAGAGAAGTAAAAAAACTGAAAATTTCAGATCTTTTGGAGGTATTTTCTTCCATCCACATTATACTGCAGTTCCCAATCAAGCGCATGTGATCAATTTTTCTTATTCTGCAAATGCTTTGAAAGAATCTGATTTCTGGTAAAAATTCAAAAAAGCTTATGTTTCAATAATTTGATGCTAATTTGATGCTCTACAAATTGCAGAACTTCAAATGCCTCGCAAAAATACCCTTAGCCCTTAAATCCAGCTTAAAGTCGAACGACTTTCTATGTACGACCTTTGAAAAATATAAAAATGCCGGTAAGGCTTAAAACTAAGTAATTTGAAGAAGTATAAAATGTCTTCCTTTTACCCGCACCACACCGGTTTGGTTTTTAGGAAAAAACAAAATTATGATGATGTCACTTCCGCCAACATTGCATCCACCACAACGGAAATTAAAAAATGTAATGATGCAAATTTAGTGCCGAAATCCGGTCGTAGTATAAATTCCATTCCCCCTCAATGATGCGATTATTTGATGCTCTTCAAATGGCAGAACTCCAAAAACCTCAAGCCTATCCTTACAACTTAAACTTAGTTTGATGTCAAGCGAACTGTGTAGACCTGTCATTATTATCCGGTTTTTTCTCTGTAAAAACCAAACAAGTGTAGGTATGTAAAGGGAATGTTTTGTATTTCTCAGAGGTCGTATATAGAAAGTCTACACAGTTCGTTCGACATTAAGCTGGGTTTAAGGACTAAGACTAAGGGTATTCTTGAGCCATTTGTAGATTATCAAATTAGCATCAAATTATTGAAAAATCAGTTTTTTTTTATTTTCTGTAGGAAGGTGTGCTGACGACAAGCTGCCTCACCCACCAGTTGAGGGGGAGGGGATTTTTGAATGTCCGTTGTGGTGGACGCCGATCTTGACGGACCTCTAGTATGCTGCTGATGTGAAACGAAATTTTTAGTTGGTCTCCAACAAGACAACGGGATGCTTACGAAAACAAAGCGGAAAAATATTTATTGACAGTTGCACAAGTTAAAATATTTTTTTAAAATACTTATGCAAAAAATTGCGGCAGCTATGCTGTAATGAAAGAAACAACAAAAGTAAATACGAAAAAACTAAATGTCACAGACTGCAATCGTCATAGGCAATCGTCCTGCTAGCATAAAATCGGTTTGATCAACGTCATTCAATTAACTCACAAACGCATTTCATGTTTACGAACAAGCTTCTTGGTTTCTCAATTTTGTATTTATCGTTAAGTCTATTTTTTTTACTGCACAGCTGCACTGCAGATGATGATTTCGAACATGTGGCCGTTTTCGAAAACATCAAATCAAAGTCAATTTGATCGTCAAATAATCGTGATTTTTTGACGCAGATTTCAATCGTCATATGCAATCGTCCTGTCTTGCACAAAATCTGTTTTATGTACGTTATTCAATTTACCCGCAAACGCATTTTATATTTATGATCACGCTCTTTGGTTTCTCCATTTTTGTATCGTCAACTCGGTTTTTTTACTGCGCAGCTGCACCGCAGATGATGTTTTCAAACATGTGACTTTAGCAGTTTGCGTTAAAGAATATCCTGCAAATGCATTTTTGACGCAGATGACGTTTTCGAAAACTGCCATGTCGAAAAATCACTAAACTTGGCCAAGAAATTTGTCACGCAATAAAGCTATTGTTTCACGAGTTGTGGGGTATGTGGTGCTGTCCTGCTGAAAGCCATAACCCAATAGCAGATTTTGGGAGTGGATGTAGTAGTAATAAGTGATTTTATTATTTCTTTAAGTTTAAAATATGTTACATAGTTCACAATTAAGTAGCATTTAGGCTATGGGTCATCTCGTTAATAACAGGGCTCTAAGGAACTAAAAAGTTCATAGGTTTTTTATGCTAAAATCATTAAATGTTTCATTAAAGATGAGAAAACCGAACTGTGCTATTTAATTAGAGGGTGAAATTTTGAAGGGGGGGGGGGCAAAAGCATCCTCTTTGGTTTATTGCATATAACTCAAAAACGAATCAAAATTTCGAGATGATGTAACCTTTTTGTTAGAGAATAGAAATTACAATAGAAATGCATTACTCAAAAAAAATTAAAATACAAAAATTCAAATTGAAAAATCAATTCTTATTATAATAAAAACTAACTTTTAATTAATGAAGTGAGAATTATTAGTTAATAAGATCAATTAATAAATAAATGGGCTATTTTTAAAAGGCGAGTTGGGAAGAGAACGACTTGTCGACAAGTTCTCTTTTCGCACCTTTAAACAATGATTGGAAGAATATTCCTGCTTCATTGCGACAATCCCTTGTCGATGTCAAACGGTTAAAAAAACTAACGGTTACTGGATAAATTATTAAGAAAACACATACAACAATATCAAAAATACTTACCTAATCATTTTTTTCCTGTTTTTGAATCTTTAATGAAAGTCGTATTTCGCATACGATGGTGACTGAACAAAAAAAACACACATTTCCGTTTAGTAGAATATTTTCTTTAATACTTTAATATGTACCATTTTTTGTGTTTCTTATAAAGCTCTGAGGAATTTCTGGTTTAACAAAATTTTAATTAATTAATAATAGATTTTAATTACGTTCATGTCTTGTATTTTTAATTCTTGTTTTTTTTATTATTTATTTCTCTTTAAATTTTTGTTTTTTCTTCTTAATTTTTGTTGTTTATTTTTTTTTTTTTTTCAAAAATTTGAATTTTAAATAAATATTCTTCCACATTGCTTTATTTAATTTGTATATATTTTGTTTCTGTTTTAAAAATTAATATATTATAAATTTATGTAGACACTTATTGAAAAATGAAGAATTTTATTTAATAGTTCGAATTTTTCACTGGATTTTATTTGTTTTTGTTTTTGTTTTCGCTTTTGGTTTTTTTTATTTTTAATTCATTTGAAACAATTTGTCCACATCTAGATAGATATTTGAATTTTTTGGTTTAGTATAATAATATGTAATTATGTACGAATAGGTTGTGCACATGTAGTTTTTTTTATTCTAAAATTAGTTTTAATTTTTTTTAAATCAGTTTTTTGTTTTGGTTTCAGTTTTGTGAAAAGTAAGATAAGATTTGATTTATTTTGATATTGTTTTTTTTTTTTGTAACCTAGAATAATCTAGAATTGTAGTAATGGAATTTTTAAGTTAAAACACATTAATTGGTAGCTGTATTGGTTATATTTTTGTATAGCATTTGCAAACCCTGAATTGAAAACACGAAACGTTCAATGTACTCAAACGTGTTTACCATTATCACTGAATCTACCGCTATTTCAAAAAGCTGTTCAGGATTTAATCGTGTTATGAAAAAACCCATGTAAATTAATATTTTTCAAACACTGGTAGCGGACAAAATTTGATAACGGTGGATTTAGCGAAAAGGGTTTTTCTTTTTTCAAACAGAGCCCCTCAGGCTATGTCATTTCACAAATATCCCGGGAACAGTCTGGGCGTTAAACTTATGTATAAACACTTTCACAAGTAAGGGCCGACCGATGAATACGCTTTGTTTTTTTTTTTAACTCAGTGACCAGCTACATATGTATGCATGAAATGGGCCTTAGGGAAATAAGAGGTCCCAGCTAAATTAAATGGAACCAATATGGCTGCTTCATTTCAACTTTTTCACAACTCTCTTTCAGTACAGCTTTTTTTATTTTTTGTTTCGATTTAAAATTTTTGGATTTTATGCTTTTAGTTTCATTTACTACTTTTTGTTTTATTTCGTGTGCATGAATAAAGTGAATTGATTTAGTAATTTATTGACTATTTTTATATTTTTCTTTCTTTAATAAATTCTACACAACCAATATTATGTTGATTCATATATAAATATATGTATTTATGTTTTGTTAATTCATATATATACTTTCTTGTTTAAGTTGATAATAATAGTTTTTTTTTTTTTTCTCAATTTAAATTCATATAACCTAACATTTTTTTTTTTTTTTTTTCTTGGTTAAAACTTTTACGCACACGATATATTCCATTACACAAAGTAGACATCGATAAAATTCTGATATTTTTCAATAGATACTTTTTTCATCGAATTTAACTTTTTTTCCAATACATTTTGGTTTTTGCTTTTTGATAAAATTGGTTTTTTGTTTTTAATTTAAAATGTTATGTTTTGTTTTTATGAATATAATAATGTACCTAGTATCTTATATTTTATATTTTATATTTTGAGTCATAGTTTTCTTCTGTTTGGTTTGGTTGTTAAGATTTAGTATTAATTTTACTAATCGAAGTGTATTGCTCTTCAAAATATGTAGTTTGTTAAATATTTATTTTTTTGTATTCATAAGTCAAATTGCGATTTTTTTTTAATTGAGTTTACCTTTTAATGGTTTTCATATCTTTTATATTTTTTGTATTAATTTTTTTTTTTTGAAAACATTTAATATTTTAAATATTTTTATATTTATTTAATATATATGTATTATCATAAGTGTTTCATAAGCATACAAAAATATATAATATAATTTAGTAGATATTGTATTTTAAGCACTATAAAAAAAAAAACAAATGTTTCTTTTTGTTTTGTTCTGTGGGATTCTTTTTTATTTTTAAATCTTTTTTAGTTAATTTATTAGTGATAGTTTATACTCTTAAGAAAATAATTCATTTATTTCTTTTGAAACCTAGAATCTAATGTAAAAATAAAAATCAACAAATAAGTTTTTTTTTAACGGGAAGTATAATAATATAAGGCGGACTAATAATGAAAAACGAACACATTTAGTATTAATTAATAAAATTATTTTAAAAACAAATTAATACTAACCTTCAAAAATTAACAATGGCATGGTTAATGATATGATGAAAATTTTAAAAGAAAAAACTACTATAAGGTAACTTGCTTAAAAGAATTCTTTCAATAAATTTATAAGAAATTCAGATAGTTTAAAATGTTGTAAGTGTGTACTCGTAGAATCCATATATGTACATATAAAGTCACATAATTTATGACTTTTATACAAGCATTTCCCGAATTAAAATTGGCTTCTTCTGAGTGAAGACAAATCTTTGATCAATTTGTTTATATTTCTCTTCAAAAGAGGAAGGACGAACAAAACTTCTAACTCTATGTAGGAGATTGGAGCACATTTGATGAATATAATTCCAATTGTATTTTGCATGAAAATTGCACTGATTAAGTCATTGTTAAAGCTGGCAAGCCCTGCTTGTCAATACAAAACTTAGATTAAAAAGCTTTAGTACTTGAAAAATGTGTCTTCTATGTATAACAAATCTTAATCAACACCGTTCAACATTGTTGATTAACTCTGTCGATAAACATGCTCAATATTTTTACTCAGGGTACATAAATCAATATTAATCGCACGTATCGATGTACCGCGCACCGATAAATAAGTGCTGAAGCCTGAAAATATCGACCTGTATCGGGTTAGGATAACAAGTTCCCATACTTACTCAACTTTGTCAACAATCTACACCTGACGGCGAATTTTGTAATACCGATATGACAATGATTAATTCGTCAACCTTAGGCTATGGTTTCGGCGAATTTAGCTAATTATCAGTCAAGCGAATTCAAGCGCATTGGATGGTTTCAGTGTATTTGCTTGCGTGTCGTCACGTTTTCAACTATTTTTGCATTTTGAAAATGAAAATTCATTTGAAAGCAAGTTTTCAACATTTGAATATGGAATGGTTTGCCCCTCCCAAATAATTTGTATACACAAATTTATCCTGACATTAAACTTTAATTGAATACCTCAATCTTAATGGGAACCTAAAGTTAGATTTTTCTAAGCCGACCATATTGGTCGACTGAAGCTTAGGTTTGTGTTGAAAAAGATGTGTTTGCCTAGTTTTTTGTACGAACCATCACATTTTTTGCGCCAAATTCTTTAAAATGGTTGAATAAAATTTCGATTAAGAAAACAACAAAACAACTGCGTCTGAAGTAGTTGGAGAGATATACGAGCATTCTACGACAGGAAGACTAATTTAAATACACATTTTCAACTAAGTAAAAGAGGGTATATGTGCAGTAAGTTCAAAAAGCTAATTAATAATCAGAGAAAGATAAAGATTCAATTTTTTGAGAATCGATAGATTTTCTAAATACATCTGTAATACCTGCCATAAAATAAGATGTGCGAACGACACATGCAGGAAAGCAATGTTCTAAGCTGACAGTTAAAAAGTAGTCAACGTCAACGAAAAGAGATGTTCGCAGCACAAATGCACAAAAACAGTCGGATGAGATTACCCCCAAATTTTTAAATGTAAACATACTGCATCCGTCAAAATAATTGTAAGGAATGGTACTATTTTTCTACTTTTATAGTAAAATATGCTTTATTTGTTGTAAACAAACACCCACACTTCTTATAAAGTAGAAAAACTGTATGCCAGACAGTATTTGCCAGAAGCAATGAAACATACATTTTGCAGTGTTGTTGAACATTTACGAACTCGGCCTATATCATGTCATAAAAACTTTATTAGGACTATATTCAGTCGCCAGACAAGTTTTACAATTTTTTAATTGTAGACGTTTTTTTGCGTTTAGGATCTTCAACGTTTGAATTTATCCAGGAATCGTCACCGTTTATGAGTTTTGAATGAATTTCTTAATCCTTTAAGCGGCGATATGACTTTTATTTTAAGCGTACACACATACATATGTACAGTGTACACGTGTATAAAAGCGCGACTAATATTGCAAGTGATTACACATTATACAAAATATCAAAGTCTATGATTCAGGTGCTTAAAAAAAATATTATAAAGACTCTATTAGAGTGCAGATATAAATACAAAAGCTGAACTAATAAGTTTCCCAGTTATTGATATCTAGGCTCTCCTCGGTCCATATTGCAGGCACAACAATTTAAATTAATAAAATCGCATGCATTCTAAATCCTCGAATGCTGCTTATTGCAACTAATGTACATACTAGTAAAAAAAAAAAACAGAAATTAATTTTCAAACACAATTATGTAAATAATAATTTTATTAACGAATAATTTATTTTGAAACAAAATACATATTGTATGTCGAAAAAACTTGTGGTTTTTTTAATGTCAAACAAACGTTATAAAAACACATAATTAAGCAATTTTAATTTAATTTTGTTGAGATTTTAGAAGAATGATATTTTTTTATTAAATAAAAACAAATTAATTATTAACCAAAGGGATCAAATTACAACAACTAAACGAAAAAAAAACATAATAACCCTGAACTTGTTACGGTTGTCTGAAGGTTAATAACATAAATTATATAACCCGAAACTACTAATATTTCATTGTAAGTATTTCATTATATATTTGTATATATGTATGTACACATACATATAATATGTTTGTAATAATATTTTTATAGTTTTATATATATCTAAAGAAACCCGCTAATAAATTGTTAAGATATAAAAAAAATATCTATAGGTATTAATATTAATTTTTTGTTTCTTGTATACAGAGGGCATTTGTTTTATTTTTTTTTTTTTTTGTTTATCGATTTATATATATAAAATTAAGACACTAATATTTATTTTATAATTTGTTGTTTTTTTTCACACAATGAGTTTTTTTTTTTGTTTTCGTTTTACAATTCGAAAAAAATTCTAACACATAATTTTTTTATATTTTTTTTTAATCACTTTTTCAAACTTTTTTTTACAATAAAAGTTTAATTTCTTTTGAATATAATTAATAATAATAATAATATATTTTGACGATCACAATTAATTAGGTTTTTATTTTTATTTATGTATGTAAATTACTTTTGTTTTGCATTATTTTTTGTTACTTTTACGGTTTCTTGTTTATTTTTTGTAATATTTTTGTTGGTAATATCAATATATTAATAATGGTGGAACAAAAAGTAACTTGAAAACATAGTTTTAAACGAAGAAATCAGTTTTTTTCTAATCCGGTTTTATTTTTTGTGAAACAACTAGAAGAGATGCATGAGGTTCAAATTTAAATTTTTTTTTTTTTTTATAAATCGATCAAGTATGTAGCCTCTTTGTTCTTGTTGACAAAAAAAAATGTATTTTTTTTTTTTTTCAATGTCTTTTTTGACATTCATGAAGAGAATGTTGCCAGTATTTTTACCTCCAAACTAGAAATATTCGACTAAGTTACTACCCACCGCGATCCTGTCACAAAATGATTTACACACAGTCAGCTGTTGGAAAGTTCAACGAAATAATGTTGTTAATTTTACTACCAATTTGCACAGCTAAGCATACGATTAAAGATCTCAAGAAGTTAAGAATATTGTGAAGATACATACAGCGGCCAACGTCTAATGCTTACTTTATTACTATCTAGTACTCCCGTCTTTTATTTCACCAAAATACCCTTATTTTATACATATAAACACAAACTTCAGGATTTTATGGTGGGTCAATCGATCTCAATCAATATCGCCATGACAGAGGCATTGAAGGGAATATGGCCAAATGAAATAATCAAAATGGCTCTTCGTATATGGATTAAAAAAGTCGAATGGCGCACGAGAACTTGAAAACAAAAACCTCATTCCACATCGATTTCAAATAAAGATGAATGTGAAATATCAAAAGCAAGAAACATAAGAGTAGTGCATGTTAAACAAAAATAAATGACAATGCATACCATGCCCACAGCTGCCTCAACCTTGTTCAATACGATAAGTTTAGGGTGTTTTACGAAAACGTGACCTGTGTACGTCAACAAACACACATTTATAAAAATGTTATTAAATACAAACTGCAACAGCAAAAAATTGTTTGAAAACGAATTTAAATGAATATATTAGCATTATATTCGAAAAAGCTGTTTTCTCGGTAAGATGACATACAAAAATGTGAAAGAGTATCCCTTAGTTGAATCCTACTGTTCCTGATTTTTCACGAATCTATATGACAGTTTAGATAAGCTAGACGTTTTGTCAGTCGGTCAAGAAATGATTCATTTCATTTTCATTTGGCCAGTTTATATTTCTGAGATCTCAGAGGGCTCAGAGGACTCTGAAATATAAACACGAATCCTCACAAAAATTCCTCACATTTCCCCTTAATTTTTTGGATTCGCTTGCTCAATTATATTTTGTCGCAGTTAATTACATAAGAAGAAAAGAAAAAGAGAGATGTTTTGACTTCTATTTGAGGAATCCTGTTTATATTTTATCCTCCGGCTCTGTCAAAGAAAGGAGAAAAATTACTGAGCGCTCAAGAAATATAAACTGGCTAATTAACTGAATTTGATTTTGATTGATGAGATTGTTTTGTAATACGTCAAAATAAATATCCACTGTTATAACCTAAAAGTACGTATGTATGTACATACAATAAGTTCGCCAATTTTATTAAATTGTTTATAGTATGTTTTAAGTGAATTGCCTTGTGTTTATAGCAGAAAACTATTCGTTTTTCATGAAGTCTCTTTTGAAAATGGTATGAATCCTAAAGAAATTATTGTGGAGAAGTGTACATAGGCAAACTCATATTCTATGAGAAACAATTTTTTCTAGATGTGAGGAAGTAAAGAGGTTTTTTTGTAATTTATTCATGTCGTCAATTTGGTGTAGGTTTTGCCTGGCGTGTTAATTTTAAAACTTAATTATTTAATGGTGTTGTGTGGTGAATATCATATTTTTATAAATTTGTTTCGATTGCAAATATTCAATAAACTGATTTTTATGACAAAATCTATATATATGTAAATAGGCTTAAATAAATTGTGTGGTACCATTTTCTCAAAAAGTATTGGACCGATTTAGAAAAATCTTATATGGTTGGAAAGCTATAAATCGCGGGGAATGTGCGAATCACAAAATTAAAAACTGCGGGTCCATTTTAACTAAGTACCATTTTATACTGCCACTCACGGTGCACACTCAAAAAATTAAATTTAAAAAATTGTTTTTTGCTTCAATTTTCATTTATTTTATAGCTAGCTATCATTTTTTGATTGGTGTCGAATTTCGACACGGGGTGGGGACGAGACTGACGAGAGTGATAAGAAACTCGTGTTTTATTTACTGTTCGCTGGCCAGTCACTAACATTTTCCATTCGCTTAATTTTGATGTTTGGGGCGAGTCATGTGGCGAATGTTCGCCGATCGTAATACCAAATTGATTCATTCGCCAGCTTTTTGGTTCGATTCGCGAACGGTAATAGGGCCCTAAAAAAAAATTCCCAGAGTGAAAATAGCACCACGAATTGGTGATATTATGGGGACTATTGAATATTTGATAGTAAATTGTAACTTCAGTGCCATGGTCAATGGATTTAAAGTTTTCGATAACGGCCTTATTTTCTAAAACAATTTAACTCCGCGAAAGAAAATTAAAACTTAATTTTCTTATACATACAAACATAGTTCAAACGCGAGGCTACATGTTTATAAATTTCCATTTAATAGACATGTTCAGAAAAATGAGATTTAAACAATCCCAGAAGCATGAACAAAATTAACAAGGAACATTTCTTATAACTGAGAAAAAATAAAAACATTTTTGACGGAACAAAATTGGTGGGCCAAATATTTCAGTTGATATGAAATGACAGCCAAACTGTCATTGAACTTTGATTCTAAAAATATTCTTTTCGATTTTCACAATCAACAACTTTTAGACAAAGAATAATAAATTATATCATACTTGTAATACATATATTCCTTTTTGTTCTCTTCTGTAAAATAAATTGACGACATCCTCCTCAACATTAATCAATCTGCATTCAAAAGGAAACCGGATCCCTCCCCTGTTAAAACCTTTACCATCATCTCCATCTTCTTTCGTCGACTGGTTTACGTATTTTTAGTTTTTATTAAATAACTTTTTGATTGTATGTATTTTTTTTCTTCACAAAATTGTTCCAATTTTTTATTTTTGTTGGTTATAAAGAAAAAGGCAACGGCTTAATATTTGTTTTATGGTATATATATATAAACTATTATTTAACTATTTTTTTTATAACACTGATTGAAATATTAACTAACAGAAAACATTAGGTATATAATAATAATTAATTAATTAATTTGGTATATTGAAATACAAATTATTTTTCTCTTGATTTTTTGTTTGTTATGTTTAAATTCATACTGGATGGTGGTTGGTAAAAATCTACAGAGTTAAATATTTTTCTATTTTTTTTTTTTTTGTTTTTTTTTACACATTTTTACTATATTTTAAATAGAAATTTAAACAATAGATAAATGAAAACTGAATATTGTGTGAGATTTCTAGTTTTAATTGATTTTTGATTTGATTATTTTGAAAATTGATCAAAAATTGTGAGTGTTGCTGTTGTTGTTTTAATCAACTGGTTAAGTTTGTCTTTTCTTTTTATTTTCGATTTGATAATATTAATAATAAATTTAAAGCTAACACAGAATAAAAGAAAAAATAAACATTTATTTATAGGTAAAACTGACTAGAAAGCAGTTAAGATTTTATTATTGAGAACTGTTGTGAAAATTTGCACACGTATTACTTTTTCTATTTCTAATTACAATTTATTTCTCTTTTAAATTTTTTTACAAATTCTAAGTGTGATAATGATTTAAATTGCGTGGCATTTTAAACACAGTTTTTTATATTGATTTTTATTTCAGTTTCTTTCTTCGTTTTTTTTGTTTAATAATAAAATATAACAGACGCTTAAATGGGGTTTGGGCACCAGTTGATTTCTCGTTTTTTTCACTCACAATATTTTTGTTTTTAGAATGAGGGAGAATGTTATTAACAATTTAAGTATAATATGCTAAGGTACATTTAAAAAATGGATTTCTCTTTTCTTTAACAAAATTCAGTCGGCCTACAGCTATTTAAAAAAGAAATTATAAACAAATTAAAAAAGAATGTATTGATGTAATTTTTTTTCTTTAAGCACAGAAAGCAGTTTCATTTTTTTCACTTAATTACATTTAATTTCATAGAATTTAAATAATTTAGTTTGTATATGAATGAGTGAATTAACAATTTGTGTTCATTTGTTTTAAGTTAGAAGCAAAAATTAATAAACTATACAACAACACAGTTGGTATATATATTTTTGCTTTAATTTTTATTTCTGTCTGTTTTTCTTTATGCTGGATGGAGATTTTAAAAGAAAAAAATTTAACAGATGTTTTTTGTGTTTCATTTTACGTGGGACAGATTAACATTTTTTTGTTTTGTATACACATTGAATGTTTTTTTTTCAGGGTGTGTGTGTGTGTGTGGTGAAGAAAATTCGTCTATTCTTCAGACCAGTCAGAGTCATCACTATCAGTTGGATTTGAGTGCATTTCAAGCCAATGATAGTCACGTTGATCAACGAATTCCCATAGATAGATCTAAAAGAAGAGGAAATTCGAAGTGAGCTCAGAATACAGTTGATTTTTTTTAGTGGACTTTGAGCCTTGGAGGAAATGGTTGTCACATCACCATTTTATTTTATTTATTTTTTAAGAGTTTAGTTTTATTTACATAGAGCTGAAAATTCAGGGAGGAAGAAAATAAAGGAAGAATCTAGAGTGACTGCTTCTGGAAAATACCATAGAAAAGGTTGCCTGCGTATTGCCAATTGTAAAAGAAAAATCAAACCACATTAATATTCTAACCAAACACATGAATGTACTTTTTGTATCAAGGATCAGGAAGTTAAGGAGGAGATGGAAGAATTAAGAATTATTAAATAATGGCACTTAAATAACGAATATATTGCTAGTTTAAAAACAAAATAGACTTAGGACTACTTAAGAATTAAACCTTAAGTACTAAGACTAGCCTAAGGCTTAGAAATCTAATTTATTGGGCTTAAAGAATGATATTATTTTTTGTTTTCTTATTTCTGTTTGTATTATTGAGTTCCTTCTGTGGTCTAGATTTATTTAAGTTGTTTTTTTTTTCATTTATTTATTTTGATTTATTTTGGGAAAGAGTAAATATTTTAGTTGCATTTGTTTTGTTTTTTATTTATCACATTTTAGAGTATATATTCAATAGCATCAGCTCCGACACATTTAAAGTGTTGGTTCCGACCGATTGGAAGAAGGTTTGATAAGTTTTTAATATATCAGCCCTGTACAGAGTGAGATTAATGGAAAATTTGGAAAAGGGAATTACTGTTACTAATATATTTTGAATTTGTTCTAAAGTTTGTTTAAACAAAAAAAAATAATAATTATAATCATTAACACCTTCGCGTGTTTTGTTTTTTGTTTCCTTGAATGCATGTTATTTGTTTTTAACAACGCGAAAGTGTTTTGTGAGAATTTAAGAAATATTTTACTTACATCGAGTAAATCAATCAACTCATCGGTATTTCGATGTAATTTTCTGGCACGTTGTGGTAATCCAACATCAACTAATTCACCATTCGGTAGGGCGTGTTTGTAGAAACATTTATTGCCAAAGGGACATTTGCCATCACCCTGTAAAATTTAGAAATGAAAAATATAAATATATAAATACAGAACTAAAATACACGAATATACTAGTTATCATTAAAAAAAACTGCATTTTAAACAAAAAACACTGTTTTAATTGATAAATTGATAATTTAAACAGGTCTAATTGACTTTGTAGTAGGACTCCATTAACTGTTCTCACCTTTTTGAAGTACTTGCAGTCCTTGACGCCAAGTGCATTTCTGTAGTCTACCAAAAGTTTGTCCTTTTCTTCTTTTGTTTCCACCCAAAAGGCACTTGGACAGACAAAATCCGAAGCAACACGACATTCAGGGCAAGCTCTGTAATAATAAACAACAAATACAAATTAGAAATTTCAAAAGCTTCTAATTATAAATTTCATTCTAATTCATACCTGGTAATCTTGTGTTCAAATTGTTTAGCTTGACGCCACTTCCGTATGCACTCCAAGCAAAATATATGACTGCAATTGGGTAGGATGCCGAATCTCTTCTCACGTCCGGCCTTTTCCATTATCGTATCAAAACAGATTCCACATTGTTTGTCCTTTGAACGGGCAATGGCAAACGACAATTCCATGTCGCGCTCGTGCTGCTGCAGGCATTCCTGTATGTGCTTCCGCCTCTGTTGCACATCCGTTGGATGCAGACAATACGAATCACACATCTCGCAAAGCTCAATATGCTGGTAGGTACAGGCCAATCCAAACGGACAGTCATATTCATATGGACACAAGCCACCAGGAACAGAGACACCCTGTTGTTGAATAGCGATGCCAGCGATGCCAGCATTGCCAACACCACCGCCCCCAGCCACTTCGGCCCAACTGCGATTAGGATCAGCGTCTTTGTTGTCCAACACCACCGATTGTTGGCGGAATTTTGGAATGAAAACTGGAGCATTTGCCCACGACTTGCTAGTGCTAGGCCTGGCAGTTTCGATGGTTGGACCCACTTTCGCCGTCACCGTTGCTGTTATGGCGGAGGAGTTTGTTGTTGCAGTTGCAGTTGGTGCATCTGATGTAAGAAGCAATGACAGATCATGCGAAAACCGGCACATTTCACCAAAGCGACATATACCACGCACAAAGAATCGACAAAGTGCTGGATTAGCTTCTCCTGTTCCAGGTGCAGAGCCAGCTGCAGCTGCAGCTCCGGCTGCTGATGTTGTTGTTGCAATCGCTGTTGCACTCATTGTTTTATGATTTTTTCGTTATTCTCTTTTTCAATTTTGTTTTGTTTTTTTTTTTTTGTATTGTAATTTTTGAGCAAAGTTATTTTGAATTATTGTTCTGGCAGAAAAAATAATGATTCCTTTTGTCCTCACAACAACTTTCGAGTTTCGGTAGTCGGAACTTCAGATATTTTTTTTGCTGAAAAAGCAAAAAAATAGCAAGAACAAATTTAGTTAAATAAATGTTTCGAATTTCCAAGACAAGATTTACGTAGTTCCACTGCACATAAACCTTCAGTTTTTTTTTCTTCCTTTAGGTTTTTTTCACTTAATGGTGCCATTAAACACGTTTCAAAAATATTGCAAGACAATTTGCCGTAATAATAATTAATCACCACTTTTATAGTTTTCGTTTTACAAATAAAAGAAACGCCCCAAATAACGATAATTGGTTTTAAAGTAAAACAAAACTTTAGCTTTCTTTCTGCTTTCACTTTTCTGTTCATTATACTATTCGTTTAACTTAAATTGTCACTTCTCCACCGTTTCGTTAAATTGTTGGTTTTGGCTACGACCAAACTGAAATAACAGGCGATCATGATTAACCAGCTTGCTGGCAATCTATGGACCTAAGTCAGAAATAAATTAAATAAATTTGGTGACGCGACAGCTCGTGGAGAACAAGGGTCTAGTGACTTACAGCTCTCAACCATTCCTTTGTGTGTGTTGTTGGCAGGAATGGAGAGGACCTACAATTTTCTGCCGAGTCCGAACGGCTAGATGAGAAGAACTTTTCCATGATAACAAATAGACTTGGAGTATTTGTGAAATCCTCGCAAAAGGGAGGACCTCGGGAAAAAAACATCCTTTGTTTTTAGGTGACGATGACGGCTGGGTATCGAACCCAGATCTTCGGCATGACAGCCCAACGCACGAACCATTATGCCACGAGATACTAGTCAGAAATACTCGATTTGGAAAATCAAAAATTGATTTTGTAATGAATTCAGTCTGAGAGTCAATACCAAAAGGAATTAAGTATGGGGTGAAGTTTGAAGGAAAAACGGACAAAGACGAATATGTTCAAGAAGTTAAAAAATTGAAATTTTCTATGTTCTTAATCGCTGGACTGTGGAGTAAATAATGTTTGGATATAAATGCACTGCGACCTGAGGCTATAATAAATTCCACTAGCACACCACTAGATTTCACGAAAACTGTACATAAGTGAAGTGGCACTGACTTGTGTTCGATTTAATAAAATTTTGAACGTATTTTAATATGCTTCTAAGCTAAAAAGACGATTTTGCAAATTATAAACGAGTTTAGAATCACATCCATATGACATTCTGATATTGGGGGCTATCGTGAATTAAATTTCCAACGGAATTTCTCCCATCTTCTTAATTGGAATTGCCAACAATTTTCCACTGCTCCTTGCAGGTTCAAATTTGGTCGATCAAAATGGTTGCCTAGTGGCCTTGAAATATTCATTTTCGATTCCAATAAATTCCGAGAACAACTGCGATCACGTTCTCAGTTTTCGACGATGCCAAAAAGGTGTTTAGCAAGGTTTTTGCACGAACGATTACTATTGTGAAGTCGTATTCGGATGCATTTTATTCAAGATATAGGTTCAGCACGATATAATTCAAAAATGATTTAAATTAAGCAAAATTACAAATTTTTACAACAGTTTAAAAGTAAGGAAATCGTCATGCTTACCTTCACGTTAGCCCAATTTTGAGTCCGTGAAAAACTCATTGTGATGGCAAAACATAGCTTGACTAAAATAATATGATGTCTTTAAAGAAGAAGTGTAGTGTTTTTCAGTCAGTTTTTCAGTCTTACCATTTTGTCTTCTTTCGTTATTTATTTTATTATTATGTATTTTTCACACTCAGCATAGGAACGATATACCCACAACTTAATAGAAAAGAGAAATGCTTTAGACTTTGTGGGAAAAGTTTCGATCTAAGAAGGAATGCCTTTCAGATTTTTTTGTCACTTGTCAACGAAATTGAAGTTAAACTTTTTTACTAAGATTTCAGACCGCTAGCCACTATTGTGGCGCACAAACTAGAACCAGCTATAAAAAAGCATCGAGACCAAGATGTCTGAAGACGCTTATGGGTTGAGGTCCAGATCCACCCTGGGCGGAAAGCAAAAATGTAAAAGAACTTTACTTTATGTGCACATTTTTGGTAAACCTTTAGCAGAGACATAAATTCAAATCAAAACTGGCATTGCATTGTCGTAAAAAAACTTATGTATGTAAATTCAAATTTTTACATCTATGTACAGTGTTGGACAGAGAATTAGCACACATTAGTGAATCGGATTTTAATAAGGAAAATCTGTAGTTTTGCTTTGTTCTTGGAACATAATTTATTGAAAACTTTTTAATTCAACCCTGAAAAACTTAAATATATACAAAAAAAGAATTCAATAAAATAACAACAACAAAAAAAACCTTAAATAAAATTTAATGGTGTAACTTGTAGCGGTCACAGAATTAGCACAAGTACGAAATTAAATAATTTATCACTAAAACAAGTAGTTTTTTTCTAATATTTTGTTGGGTACTCTTTCTGCTTTCACGCAGCTTTAAACCACCGAGGAATATTCGCCTCTAGGTGCTGGCATTGATGGATAGGAGTGCTGTTCCAGCCATCCCTAATTGCCTATCAAAATTCTGCTAGATTCATTGGGTTCCTTAGTCCAACCTGATATTCAACTTCGTTCTATAGATTTCTATGGGATTCAGGTCAGGACTCGGCGCAGGCCAAGGCAAAAAATTGATTTGCTGATCAAAAATTCACTGTTTCACCAGCCGGAAAGTGTATTTAGGATCATTATCATGCATGAATGCCCATGATAATGGTAAGTTAGCGTCTGCAAAGGGCTCCATATGGTTTTCCAAAACGCTCTTGTACTGATGCTGGTCCATTTGCTGCTCTATTCTCACAATAGACCCTACACCACACCATGGAAACGCACTACAAAACACTGGTGCCATACAAAAATATTACAGCCAGGCTTAAGTTCACCGGAGTACAGATACAAATCCTTATCATTTTGGAAAAATGTTTTTTGGAGTGATGGGTCGCAATTTAATCGATTTGGCTCTGATGGAAAGTGTCATGTTTGACGTGTACCAAAGCAAGATCTTAATCCACGTTACACAACTAAAACTATGAAACACGGTGGTGTATGTATTATGGTGTGGGCTGCGTTTTCATGGTACTGTGTAGGGCTTATTGCGAAAATAGTGCAGCAAATGGACCGCCATCACTACAAGATCATTTTGGAAAACCATATGGAGCCCTTTGCAGACGCTAATTTACCATTATCATAGGGATGGCTGGAACAGCACTCCTATCCATCAATGCCAGCACCTAGAGGCGAATATTCCTCGGTGGTTTAAAGCTGCGTTAAAGCAGAAAGAGTACCCAACAAAATATTAGAAAAAAACTACTTCTTTTAGTGATAAATTATTTAATTTCGTACTTGTGCTAATTCTGTGACCGCTACAAGTTACACCATTAAATTTTATTTAAGGTTTTTTTGTTGTTATTTTATTGAATTCTTTTTTTGTATATATTTAAGTTTTTCAGGGTTGAATTAAAAAGTTTTCAATAAATTATGTTCCAAGAACAAAGCAATAATACAGATTTTCCTTATTAAAATCCGATTCACTAATGTGTGCTAATTCTCTGTCCAACACTGTATGTACATATTATTGCGACCAGTCTCCAAAGACAGCTGATTAAATGTAGCTTGCAGTTCTGGGGCCGAATTACCGCGATCGAATGAACGAAGAATCACTTCAAATTGGTGTATACTGATTGATTGAAACGTCGGCGGTGCCAACTCACATATTATTCGAAAACTGGTGCGCTAGTTCGGCCCCAGATTTTGTTACTTCTATGTCCGTAATCTGTAAGATCCCTACAGCAGGACAAATATTTAAGGATCAGAGTTGAAATAGAATTCTTGAATTAATATTATTTAAGGATCATGGTTGGAATAGGATTCTCAGATTTGAATCAAATGCGAGGTAGGACCCCTTTTTAATATATACAAATAAAATTTATAATTTTTATAGGTTTAAATGAAAACATCTACTTAAGTCAAAATGATTTCACCATATTGTTTGCATACTCTTATTCTCCGACCGACCCATCGAAGCCTTCTCCAATTGAAATCTAATAATGCATCGTTGACATTTTTCCTTGTCCTTTTTATGATGTCAATGCCATTGTATGCATCAATCAATGTACATTGACACCAAAACGCAGCGGAGTGCCTTGCAAAATGTTAAGGCAAATTAAGTCGATAATAGCTTCGTATGTAGGTAAGTATGTTGATATTTGTTACACATGTCTGGAGATTCCAATTCCATCAAATTTAACACCCCACCAACTTTAACACTTGCGAATGTGGACACGTTCGTCATAAATTATTTTACAATTAACGACTTGAAAAAAGATTTTTGAATTACCTGATTGTTAATAGTTTATTTAAAAGGTGGGGGAATTCCCTAATATGTACTCGAATTGAAGTTTCATAAATAGGGTTTCTTGCAGAATCATAAGCGTTTTGTATCATCTTTATGTTTGTATGTAGGATTCTAAGCCAAAGCTCGAAACACGCGGTATACAAGTTTCTAGAGAAATTGCAGTTCGCGTGACTTTGCACTTAAACTGTGCAAATACGAATCACCACAACGATGCAGGCCAAAAATGTTTTAGATTCAAGGCCATTCCACAAATTGGTTTTAAGTATTCTGTAAACGAAATTCAATACACATCAATCGAATAGCTAAAGTGCGTAATTTAATTTCCATTGCATCATTTCAAGAGAATTTCTCATAGCCTCGTCGGACCAAAGGAGCACCTATGTACAAAAAAAAAAACACTAGGAGTGGAAATGGAAGAAAATAAAAATAAAAGTAGAAACCAAATCCGTAGAGAAAATCCCACAAGTTATTACGAAATATTGAGTAAGTATCGACAATTTATTTATTAACTTTTATGTTCCAGACGATTTCAGAATTTAGAAATTTTCTACCAAGCAGAATTTGCTAGCTGGAGTAGAGCAGTCTTTTGTAGTCTCAAAGTGGCTTCCCCGTTTTTTTTTTTTTCTTCCAAATTCGAGTGCGAAGTTTGCAACAGCAGTTTTTTTGTCTCAATCAGTTCAGTACCACCACCACTACTACCACCATTTTGCAACACAAACAATTTTCGGGTTAAATGCACTTTTTTCTGGGCTATTTTTTACTGATTTAAAGGTGAAAAATTGACAAAATTTTATAACATAGAGAGTGGGAAAGGTTTGGCGAAGAATAATTTCAATAAATTACCTGCAATTGAGGACGTTTTACACGATAGATGAGAGTTTAATTTTATTTGATTTAGCAATGGCTCATCTAAATCTATTCACTCACTATTTTTCCACCCTTCCAAGTTCACTTCTTTTTTGCTTCTGCTTCTGTTTTAAATTCGTTCTGTACTGTCTGTTGTTTTGAAGTTCGCTTTGTGGGCTCTTTCTTTTGACCGTTTAAGTTTTTTGCGTTGGTATAAAGTGGTGTAATGGTATAAAATTGATTGAAGTTGGTTGCAGTTGTGTAGTGTTATCACTTTAAGTGGTACCAAATTTATTCAATAGTGTTCTTTGGGCCTGCTCACACGGCGTTAATTCTGCCGGGTAGAAATAAGCGGACGATTTAAATAAAGTAGCCCCCATATTAATAAACAGCGGATAACAACGTGCTAGCGTTTATACATCTGTTAACTAGTAATTCTTTCAAATGCGTAATAGTCTGTGACGTGTGTTAACGTACGGATAACTTTAAAGGCTTGGTCAAACAGAACGCGGTCCGACGGGACGGTCAATACTTTACTGGGAAAGTAAGAACGCGACGGGAAAATCTTCTTTGTAAATTTTTACAAAGATCGCCGGACCGCGCTCTGTTTGACCAGGCCTTAACTAGCCAGATTCCACGTATAATGAACGGATAACTTCTTAACACATACATGCACCAGTATACACTTCATAAGGCAGTGCATGCATGTGACACATGTATTAGAAAAACACCATAATTTGATGAAGTGGTGAATTTGGTGAAGTGATAAATACTGGAAAGATATCATAACTTTTTTAATAAGAAAAAGTTATCAAGCGGACAAGTTGTCTATCCGTGTGCCAGTTAACACGTGTGTTACGCCCATATTATTCACTCGTTTAATCCAGATTAAAACTTAAATCCAGATTAAAAGTATTTTAAATACAAACATTAAGGGCCAGTTTGTTCACAGTGGGTTAAATCAGCAATTAGATTATCACTGATTCTGTTCAACCCATAGTTATGAATCTGTGATAATCAGAGAGTGTTTGTTCACTCAATTTTCAGTTTGATTAATAAATCATAGTTTTTCCAATAATCTTTCCATTTTCCAGTCTATCTGTCAATCAATTGTCAGACGTATTCCGTCATTAACTTATTTCAGTGTGAGTGAGCTTTCGAAAAAAAACATTTTTTGTGCAAAAAAACACGGAAAATCAGTGCTTGAAATATAATTTTGTGTTCAATTTAAGATTGTTTCCGGTTAAATTACTATATAATATATTATATTATATTTTAATGCGGCTGATTGATTTTGTTTTCCAAATATATAGTTGAAGTGTGAAGGTAGTGATGGCATTCTGTGAAACCTAGTCATGGGATTTTTTCCCAGTTATAGTTTTTCTATGCAAAAAAGCACTTTATTTTTGGATAGTAAATAAAATAACTACAACTTGTAGTAAAATCAGTACAAATTGTTTATTTTTTTCTTGCAAGATGGACGATGCTTGGTTTCTCTTCATTCATGTTCTTTGTTCGAAGGAATTGGATAGAATTTGTTTCTCTTTTTTATACCTACGCTTAGGAAATAATCAATGATGAACAAACAAAATTCCAGAAAATCTTTGATTAAATCATGCTAATCAGACAGAATCGGCGAATTAGTTATTTCTCCAATTAAGTGCTAAAATCATGGATTCTCTGTTTAAAATGTTGATGAACAAACGCATTCAATGATAACCAACTGGAATAATCATTGATTTAAGTTGACAAGGTGTGAACAAACTGGCCCTAAATCCAATCCCATATTATTCACTCGCTTAATCCAAACTTAAATCCAATCTTTTAAATCCAATATCGATTAATCCAATTGGATTTAAACTGCCCTCCGGAGGTCAGTTTAAGTACTTAAATCCAGATTAAAACACAATTTCATATAATTCACTTTTTCTTGACATTTCAAGTTTCTGATTGCGTGTGCGCTTGCAGAATCTTACCAACATCCTTTACTTTGGGTTTCTGTGATTTTTAGTCCAAACTTGTGTCAAAATATTTTTTTCATATAAACTTTGACACAACTTTGGACTTGAAATGCCCAATAATGCACAGAAAATCACAGAAATTCAAAGTAAAAGAACAGACCTGTAGTGAAATAAATAAATTAAAGTAAACAAAAAGTTTCACGGGAGAAATTTGACATTTCTCAAATTTGACATTTGGATTAAACGATCTTAATCTGGATTTAAATACATTTTACATCTGGATTAAGGGCATTTTAAATCCATTGGATTTAAGGCATGTTCAGAGTGAATAATATGGACATGGATTTAAATTTTTGGATTAAATAAATCCGGATTTAGTTGTTGGATAAAAAACTTCCTTAAATCCAATTTAAATCCAGAGTGAATAATATGGCGGTTAGGGAGCGGATACCAGTTTTTTATTAATACTGCTGTAAAAGTTTAAGAAAAATATTACAATACGATTAATTGAGATTAATACTATGTTCCCACTAGATTGAAATCCCAGATTTCAATCCAAATCTGCACATTTCCCCATACAGTTTTGAGATTTCGAATTGCGAGATTTCGTTGAAATCTCAATGAAATCTTTGTATCGATGCGAACTTATCCTTATGAACAGACTCATTTTCAGCTTTCGCCAGACAAAGATGAAAAGTTTTTTGATACAATTATGATCTTTCACTCTAACGCCAAGCAATCAAAAAGAGAGATGAGGTATTCACGATCCGATGTAACTGGTCTTGTATCAAAGCAAATGTGTAAAAGTGTAGTACTTTCTTGCACTACAACAACAAAATATACTGAATGTCAAATTCTTACACTTTTGCTATACTCCAACCCTATTGTAAAAGAAAAATACACCATAGTAAAGCTTGCGCTTGTGTATTTGATTACTCACCAAACGTCATTCTTTTTGTCAGCTGATATTTGTGAGTTTGCTACAGTGTAAAGGCCACTTTACACGATTATAGAAGTCATATGACTTCTCATATGACCTGTCAGAAAAATCATACCAAATCATCTGAACGCACTCATAGATCTCATATGACTTCTCAAACTGCAGCTATATCCATTTGAGAAATCAAATGGGATTTGTTGTTTTCATCGAAAATAGTGAGTTCAGAGTATTGAAAACAAAAATATTCTTACAAAAAATAGAAGTTTGAATTAAAATAACAATGGATAACTACAAAAAAGTTTTTTTGCACTTAAAAATGTATTTGTTTATGACTTTTTTTCTTTTATTTTGGATTTGACAGATAGCAATAGAGAAAATCAAATGCGAAGTAAAAACGTGTAATCATAAAAAAAATAAAACCGTATGACTTGACTTAAAATGACAGCTCATTTGAGAAATCATACGGAAAATATAATGACAGGTCATATGACTTCTATTATCGTGTAAAGTGGCCTTAACTATAGATAAAAGAAGTGCGTTCACGATCGATTCTAAAAAAATAAAATTTTACAGTTTAACTAGGCTTTTTGCACCAGTGCCGAGATTCAGCTATTTAAGCGAGTGAGATGAGATGACTCGCCTTACTCGCCGACTCATCTCACTTCACTCGTATAAGTGATTCAGCTATTTAAGTGAAATGAGTAAGTTCGAATTTAGTTTCGAACATGAGACAAAGAATAAATATAAAAAAGCTAAATTCTACCTCCTTGTCACACTCGTTACGCAAATGAAATGAAATAACAAATACAACAATGTAAACATTGGAATCCTTAATAATGGAGTATCTTTTGTTTCAACTATTTTTTTTGTCGTAATTAAAGTTTAATGTAAGCTTTCACCCTTGAAAAATAAAAAGATTAATGGTGTCAAAAGTGGATAGAATATAATTTTATTTGGTATACATTATGTGCATATGATAATAAAATACGATTTAAGAATCAGAAAAAGGGTAGTTGTTTTTATCTACGTTGTTTTTTTATTTCGATTCCTATTAATGAATAGGCATTCTTGAGAACAGCACACATCTATCCAAAACTGGGAACTTACCAACACATACACCGAGTCACTGCGGAAATATCTGGCGAGTAATCTGACATTTCATTTCACTCGCTCACTCACTCACTTTTGCTAGTTGAATCGATTTTCGACGAAAAGTGACTCATCTCACTCACTCCCTGCGGTTTCGAATTAGCTGAATCTCGGCACAGATCTTGAATACTCCTAGAGTTTGATATTGAATTTAACATTTGGATGGAAAGAAATACAAACACATAAGGGCACAAAAGATAGTTGTTTGTGATTATAGCCCTGTTTTTTAGTGCACTTTTATCTTCTGCTTAGAAAAAAGAAGCATGTTAATTACAACAACAAACTGGTATAATTCCGTATTGACATGAGACGAAATCTTGATTTTGGCAGTGTGAACACCAATTTGAAATCTCTCAGCTGAAATCTCAGATTTCACTTTGGTGGGAACATAGAGTTAATTCATAAAGTATTGATTACCTATTGTCTTTTATTACGGGTATTGATGCAACAGCGTAAAGTGTCATCGTAATCGTTGTAAACTTCGAAACCCTGTCACAATTTGTATGGAAAATTTGACAGATTTACTAAGATTACAACTTTACCACGTTTGCGACGACTTTACGCTATCGCATTTTTAGTTTGGGGACGATTTTATAACTAGAAAAAGATTACAGCGAATCACGTCACGCTCTCGTCTAGTTTTCTCGTCGCATTGTGAATTAGGCTTCAATACTCACTTCGAGCACACACGGGATGAATTATTCTAGTAGAAAAAATGAATATGTACCTACATGTAACCCTTTTCACTGTGTTAATATTTTATGCAGACGTCAGTGTGTTGAAATTTGTGTGTCCATTAGCTTTCTCCTTCGTTCTTGCATTCTAAACAGGATAGAAGATTTTATGCCATTTCATACAGCACATTTCACTTCCCTCTCCTATAGGTCCTGTTTTCTGCCGGCAGAAATCATTCCGTATGTGCAGGCCCTTTTTAACAACAGCCCTGTTTTTTAGTGCACTTTTATCTTCGCTTAAAAAAAAGTAGCATGTTAAATACAACAACAATACGGAATTATACCAGTTTGTTGTTGTAATTAAAGCCCTGTTTTTTAGTGCATTTTTATCTTCGCTTGGAAAAAAGTAGCATGTTAAATACAACAACAATACGGAATTATACCAGTTTGTTGTTGTAATTAACATGCTACTTTTTTCTAAGCGAAGATAAAAATGCACTAAAAAACAGGGCTAACATGCCACTTTTTTCTAAGCGAAGATAAATGTGCACTAAAAAACAGGGCTAACAACCTAGTGCATTTTTATATTCGCTTAAAAAAAAAGTAGCATGTTACATACACCAACAGTTTGGTATATATTTCCGTGTTATAAACCCTTTTTAGTGCATTTTTATCTCCGCTTGAAAAAAATAGCCCTGTTTTTTAGTGCATGTTTATCTTTGCTTGAAAAATAATAGCCCTGTTTTTTAGTGCATTTTTATCATCGCTTAGAAAAAAGTTGCATGTTAAATACAACAACAATACGGAGTTATACCAAATTGTTGTTGTATTTAACATGCAACTTTTTTGTAAGCGAAGATAAAAATGCACTAAAAAACAGGGCTATTAGCATGTTAAAAGCCCTGTTTTTTAGTACATTTTTATCTTCGCTTAGAAAAAAGTAGCAAGTTAAATACAACAACAATACGGAACTATACCAGTTTGTTGTTGTAATTAACATGCTACTTTTTTCTAAGCGAAAATAAAAATGCACTAAAAAACAAGGCTTAATACAACAACAATTTGGTATAACTCCGCGCGGTCGTATTGTTGTTAGCCCTGTTTTTTAGTGCATTTTTTATCTTCGCTTAGAAAAAAGTAGCATGTTAAATACAACAACAATTTGGTATAACTCCGTATTGTTGTTGTATTTAATATGCAACTTTTTTCTAAGCGAAGATAAAAGTGCACTAAAAAACAGGGCTAGTGTTGTATTTAACATGCTACTTTTATGCAAGCGAAGATAAAAATGCACTAAAAAACAGGGTTGTTGTTAGCCCTGTTTTTTAGTGCACTTTTATCTTCGCTTAGAAAAAAGTAGCATGTTAAATGCAACAACAATACGGAATTATACCAGTTTCTTGTTGTAATTAACATGCTACTTTTTTCTAAGCGAAGATAAAAGTGCACTAAAAAACAGGGCTGTTGTATCAAACATGCTACTTTTTTTAAGCGAAGATAAAAATGGACTAAAAAACAGGGCTTCAATTTTATCTATTTTTTGCCTGCTTGGCGTTGGAGTGAAAGATCGTAATTTGCATAAAAAAGCTTTTCACCTGTATGGTGAAAGCTGAAAAAGGGTCTGTTCATAAAGAAAAGCTTATATCGATACAAGATGCCTGTTAGGTAACGTAAAACTTTCACCAAGTTTCGAAAACTTGGGCTTTCTGTTTTATGATTTCTGACAGCAAATTGTGAAGATTCACTTCACCAAACAAAGCTTATGTCGTTTTTAAATGTTCAAAAGATTTGATCTTTTTGCGAAAAAATTTGCATTTATTCTACTTTTTCATGTTTTATTCACAAAAAGATGAGATCTGAAGAAGAAAGATGCGATCTTTCTAGTTTGGGAGATTTGATCATTCACTAATACATGCAAACACATTCCTGTCAAACAGCAAATCGCAGCTGGGCATTTTTTTGTTTTGATTATTTTTGTACGACATCGTACGTGATGTTTATTTGTATGCGTATATGTGTGCTATGTGTGTAATTGAATCTACTGAAAAGTATGCCCGGATTATGAAACAGGGCCCAGATGTTTCATTCAAGACAGAAATTCTTGATTTTAAAAACAAATCTTTCAGATTTCAATGAAAAACGACATTAGATTTAATTGAGATTTCAACGGAATCTGGTGGGTGGGTAGGTTTGTTTGTCACATGAAATATCTTGCAAATTTTCACAATTTTCTGTCAGAAACCATAGAAGAAAAAACCCATGTTTGGAAAGCTTGGTTAAAATTTCACTTTACCAAACAGGCAACCAAAAAAAGGAACAACGAAAACAAAGTGCCCTTTCACACGAGGAAACTGAGTTGCCAGCAACTTTCAGTTCCATGGTGGAAAGGGCAGGAAGAAAGAGGGGTGAACAAAATCTCCCCGGTCGAGGATTTGAAGAGATTTTTTTGACATTTTATTTCACATCTAGGTTCAATTTCCGATTCCGGTTCTGTAGTCTGTCAACCTCTTTTCATAATGAAAAGATATTTTATCATTGATCGGAAACACGAATTTAATTTAAGCATTGCACAATTGCACTTCTTTATTGAAGCAGAATGGGGCCTCTCTTGTCGAGAATTGAGATTATTTGTAGTTAGGGATGGTAAGATTTCGACTCAACTACGATTACGAGTAAACGCGATCCAGTCGAAGGAAACCTATTTCAACTAGATAACATGCAAATATACAAAGACTACTCTCTGCCACACGAGCCAGTACAGTGTATTGTTTATCATTTGCAAACGGTGTGAAAATCCAAGATAGTATTATTTCAATAATTTAAAATCATGGATAACGGTACACGCCGGTAAGCGACACTTTGTTTTTTATACTATTACACTTGCGCACTTGCGATATGTTCAATTTAGAAAAATAATTACCCAAAAATCGCTTTTAACTAGGTCTTTACTTTACAGCTCCTTAAATTTATTTAATTACCGTTATACGTCATCCATAATTATAGATTATTATTAAAATAATTTTAACTGGCATGCTGCGAATGCTGGTTGAAATTGTACGGTTTGTTTAGTGTCACCTGCGACATCCAACAAAAACCCGAGGTCATCAGGGTGCACGGGTGTACTCTATCCACGATAGACAGCATTATAGACATAGGGACTTAGACCTTCAATTTTTGATTTATTTCCCGTTAAATATTTAGCCAGTTTATATTTCTTGAGCGCTCAGCAATTTTCCTCCGTTTTTTGACAGAGCAGGAGAATAAAATATAAACAGAATTCCTCACATAGAAGCCAAAACAGCTCTCTTTTCCTTTTCTTCTTATGTAATTTACTGCGACAAAAAAATTGAGCAAGCGAATCCAAAAAATGTCAGTCTCAGTTTTTAAGGGGAAAAGTGAGGAATTTTTGAGTGGAATCCTGTTTATATTTCTGAGCCCTCTGAGTCCTCTGAGACCTCAAAAATATAAACTGGCTTATTGATTCCCACCACTGTACCACGCGAGGTTTGGGTTAAATTGCTACTTTAAAAACAAAAACAATTTTGTTTGATAAATTGTTTATATAATGACATTTTTTTTATTATATTCGTTAAGATAAAACATTTTGTTTTTTATACAGATTTCAAATATATGTATTTATGTATTTTTTTGCTTTAATTTTTATAATTACTTTACTACATTTACTTCTTAATATTTTGCTTTGTTTTTTTTTTTATTAAATGATTTTGTTCTCTTCAAAACAAAAAAATAATGTATGTGTGAAAAAATTGCTAAATATAAAAACAACATTAAGAATACATAAACAGAAGTATTTCCGTAAGAACGCATTTTTTGTTTCGATTTCTTAAAACAATGTACCTATCCATGCACCCGGTTGAGAAGTTTATGTTTTTCTTTCTTTTTAATTATACATACATAATAATATATTACTAGTAGTTTAGTTTATAATAATAATTTTAATTCTTTAAATATACATATTTTGCTCTTAATTATTATGCTGTATTTCAATATTATTACGCTTTGTTCTATTTTTTATTTCGTTTTTTTTTTTTTAACAATCAAATGTTTTTTTTTTGTTTAAAATAAATGTAATTTTGTTGTTGTGATTGCTAAAATTTGATTTATGTCGTTTTGTTTAAGAATATTTCGGTTTTTGTGTTTATTTTTGTTTTATTATTTTCAGTCTCTCGCACACCTTTATTTAAGATTTAAATTTCTTTTCTTACATACATACATGTTAAATTGCAATAATATAAAAATATACAGTTATTTTATTTCAATTAGAATAATTTTATTTTTTTATTTAAAATTGTTTTAAAGTTGTGTGAAACTAAGAAAAAACATATATATATATATATATATAATAAATGTAGGATGTAATTAAATTGCATGAATTTATTTTATATATATTTTTTTTTAATTTGTATTCAAAATTTACAAACTTATAGAGGATAGTTTTTGTTTTTTCCTTGTTTAATATTGTAAAATGTAACTAAAATTATTAGTTAAATACAGTTTATTTCCTTTAGGAAGAATATTATTTTGTTATATAATTTTTTACACCTATGTTTAATGTTACAAATAAAATTGTAATGAAATTAACAAAAAAAAAAACTTAAATATACTAATTGTTTGTTTTTATGAACAAGAATAATAAAATTATTTATTATATGTTTCGTTATAATTCATTTTATACATCTGCTGCTAGGCATTGCTATCGATAACAGCCGCTGATGGCCTTACAACGGGGCCAGACGCTCCTACGGGCAGCTGCTCTTGTTTCTCGCGCTTGCGACGCATCTTACTCCAGAGTTCGTGGCAATCCTGCCATGTTGGCAATTCCGGAGTTGGCATTCTACAAGAACAAAGAAAAAACAATCGTTAACGCATGCTAGGAAACAGTAAACAAATCCAAACTTACTGCTCTGGGAAGACATTCTTTAGCCACGGTGATTTGAGCGCATCTTCTGCTGTTATCCTTTTGTCTGGATTTAGCTCAAGCATTTTATCAAGTAAATCTAACGCAGGAGTTGGCATAAATTCGAATTCCTCACGTAACCGCCGGCGATGGAGTTTCTTTTGTTTGATCGCATGGAAGAGAGGCAATTTGATTACATTCGGCCAAACGGCGGGTGTTGGTGAACCACATAGTCGTGCTATTGTTTCTAATTGAGGCATTTCCGAACTCGCCTGGAACAGGGGACGTTTCATAAAAAGTTCACCCAGTATACAGCCACAGCTCCATACATCAATTGACGGACCGTAACGTTCTTCACCGAGAAGAAGCTCTGGCGATCGATACCATAAGGTTATGACTTTATTAGTGTAGGGACGCTCTCGATCTTCGGCGTTGTAGAGACGAGCAAGACCAAAGTCGGCCAACTTGACTTCACCCCTGAGAAGTAGGTAAAATTAATATAATGATATTTTTCTTAATTGCTTTCAGTTTAGAGATTGGGCATTATATGTGATTCTTTTCCACAAATTTCCGTAATCAATTGTGATCCAAACTAACTATTTTTTTTTATATTAGATACATAGGTAAAGATATTGCTCATTAATAAAACGAATGTTCAAGATGTTCAGAAGCCCCAGACTAGGTGACAATAAGCATTTCCAGCAAAAAAACATAAAACCTCCAGCTTTTATTTCTTTACCAGATTGAGAAGAATAAATAAATGTGTTATGCAGAGTGAAATTATAAATTGCTAATACAACTTTTACCAAATTGAATGTTACAAGTAACCTCAGCTCAAAACAACAATCACACGGCTTCAGCACATGTTAGACAATAAAGCTCATCGAACTCTGAAATAAACAATCCAAGTTACCCAGTGTCAGAAGTCACATGTAATAGGCAAGAAGAGAAATCGTTATTCGTTACTGCCATCAAAGTCCTCAGGAATAAGGATCAGAAGTTTTTTTCGAAAGATTACTGAGCGTGCTGATAAATTTATTAAAAGGGAAATTTTCCTTGCACTTGACTCACCAGTGGATTAAGATACAAGACCAAGACTCTTTAAAACTATGTCTTATACAGCCAGAACCACATTCGAAAATAGGTCGGAAATCTATACTACGCAACCAAACGGCAAGTGAGTCATATGCCATAGAACTGTATAAATGTAATTGGTCACTCACCACATAAGCTCCATACTTGTTCTTGTACGTCAATTCGCTTTTTTAAGATAAATGTATAAAATCAACCCTATTCTGCTATACGATGCGATCGAAACTGGTCCACGTGACTGTTTCATTCAATTTTCTTCAAATTATTTTTTGAGTTGAAACCTTAACCGATATTTCATTTGGAAATTCCCAAGAGAATCTAATTCAATAAATTTGATGTTCATCCCAATTTATATATATTTTGCGACAGTTCTTTTCCTCCGACGGATAGCAGAATACAAACATTCGCGCGAACGTTAGCGGAATAGGGCTGAATATATTAAATAATGTGTTCAGATGCATATTATAAAAATATCTTAAATATTTTTTTATTTATTTATTTATGCCACCCCATTCTCGGGGGTTTCGATCGAATGCCTTTTCAAAATTAACAGGACATACGAATCCGCAAGCTGAATTTCTTTCATCAAAATTGTAGGAAGTGTCAAGAAAAATAATATATATTTTAAATGTTACAAAATTTTGGTTCAGGTACCATTTGTTTTAGTCGTAAAAAAAATGAAAACATAAAAAAACAAGTCGGGGGAATATCCACAGACACCTGGTCCCAGTTTAGAAGAAAACCAATCCAGTCGCTTGAGTGTAGCCGACCAACAAACAGATTTATGAAACTCAATTTTTTGTCTTCATTATCATTGTTATTATTATCTGCTAGATCGACCATCAAGCTAGCCCAGAAACTTTCCACAGTCTTTAAATGATGTGGATCAAATAATGCTCAACACATTCGTGCTCAGGGATGGAAATATTTCATCCAAATCAATCAACAATAGGGGAAAAACAAGGTTGTCTCTTTCAATTTATACGGATGACCATACTACCTTTGTGTTTGCGGGTATAATATTAATTTGATGAACTTGAGAATTTTCCGATTTATCTGAAAATGCACCATTGAAAATTGGTCTACCAACACTCTTCACTTAAACACACTTCAATATCACATTCTATATGTGGAAAACTTAAAGATAGCACAAAGCTTCTAGCAATGTTTAAATCTTCAGAAACATTCTTTCGAATCAGGAAAGGTATCTAAGATAGACTGCTTTAAGAACATTTCAACTTCCAATAATGAGGAAGAGGCAAATTTCTTATCATGTGTACATATAACCAACAAAAAACAAAATCATCTTACTTGTTATTCATCAAAATATTCGAACACTTAATATCTCTGTGCAGGAAATTCCGTTTGTGGCAGTAGTTCAATCCATCGAGTAATTGCTTCATAATGCTGGCATTATTTTCTTCACTAAACGCCACCATTCCTGATTCAAGTAATCCCATCAGATCATGGTCCATATACTCAAAAACTAAGTAAAATGAACCCTTGTCTTTGCGGAATTCCAAAGCATCTTGCTTATCCGTTACTATCTCATGAAGATTCACAATATTCCTATGATTTAATTGTCGAAGGATTTTAATCTCACGCACAGCTGTAATGGGGAAACCTTCTTTCTCGTGTTCCAAACGCACTTTTTTCAGAGCAACCAACTCTGACGTGTGATTATCACGTGCTTTGTAGACCTTTTGTTTTCAAGGAAAAAAAAATCATTAGTAATATAAATTCAATAGAACAATTTATTAATTTACCTCTCCGTAGGTACCCTCGCCAATTCTTGAAATTATTTCAAAAACATCTACACAGCGCTCACCCCAGTCTCTCACATTGCTTCGAGAATCTCGGCGATTTAGGATCACTGGTCGTTTTCTCTTGATTGAACCAAAACTCGAATTGTTCGAGTTTTTCGCACCACTAGCCATGTCCATGTCATCTGGACTACCTATAATTTCGTCATCTCCACTGAGGTCTTCACTTCCCGGCACCATTGGTGGCATAGGTAGATTCAGAAGACTCTTGTTTGCAACGGGCGCAGGTGTTTTGGTTATTTTCTTTTCGGGCGTCGGTGTTGGTGTGGGAGACTTAGGTGAAGGCATTAGATCCTCTCGTGGAGGACTTGGTGTTGGAGCATTAACTAAATCAGCGACACTTACTCCCGGCGGCATTGGTAGTGCTGTAAGGCTTTTCGGTTTACTATTGACTTTGGTTTTGCTTAAGACATCACTTTCTCTGTCCGAACTATGTTTTTTGTTGTTATCGTTACTGCTATTGTGGCTATTATTGTTACTAATTGGCGCCTCATCGCCAATATTGGGATGCTTGAGGAAGCCTACAGGTGGCGCCGAACTATCTGTTTCGTCCTGATTCACTGTCTCCCCCGTCGGCATAGGAATGTTAACTATATCTAAATTGTTATTACCTATTTTAACACCATTCGCTACGCGCTGCTGCTGTGAAGAATCATCTTCTACTTCTTCTTGAGGTTTTAATAACGTTGTAGAATCATTAGAGAGACTACTATCGTTAACATTGATTAAAGCACCATTGCTGTTGCTTTCTTCTTGCTTTTCAATTATTTCCTGTGGAAAAACAAAAGGGAATACAAATTTCTATGAATGTAGCTTGCTTTATTTACCTTCAGAGCCTTCTCTCGCTTGTGCTTGTCCTTGACCAGCTCAGCGAACAGGCTCGTTTCGCTGATTTTCTTGCTGTAGTCCAGCCGCTTTTGTTTTATTTCGTCAATGGGCGAAAGAGAGTTGGAACGCGACCGGGAATAGCGTTTTCTCGGAGATGGTGACTCATATTGGTGTGAGGAAGTCCGCGGCGATCTGCTGCGTGAGTAACGGTCTCTTCTCGGAGACCTCGATCGTACTGGCGATGGACTGGACACTGTGTATTTGTGTTTATGCGAACGAGTTGACGATGAATGTCGACTGTATTGTGGATACTGCGGACTACTTGGACTAAGAGAAGGAGAATTTGAAGCTTGACAAGGAACCAACACAAAAAATAAAACAGACCGACCTTGTAAAACGCTTGTTAAAGTATTTGTTCTTATTGAACCGGTTGTAGTTGTAGAATTCTTGGCGGGAAACATGATGCCTAGATTCATAGGGACGACCGTCATTAGCTTTTCGGCGCTTGTGTGGAGGAGTGGCGGGTTGATGGTGATACCGGTCTATAAGGTAACGTCAATTATATAAATATTTTCTTGTACACCAAACCGATACCAAACTTACCTGGTGACATCGCATTCATTTTTCTCGATTCCATCTGCCCTACTGGTTGTCTATGATGATGATGGTGATGACTACTTAAGCTGCCACTATTCCTATGATGGTGATGATGAAAATGCTCCATCCCTGCAACTTTTGGGCTTCCATACATGTCGTTCTTTGTCTTGCTGCTCAGTGGGGGTGTGTGCGGCGAGGCAGCATATCTAGTCTTTCCACTACTACCAGGTATGGGGCGCATTGGGGGCGTCCTATGCTTGGGATTGGGCGTTGTGCGCCTATGCGAAGCTGTCACATGAATGCTTGTATTCGCGGAGGTTAATGAATTCGGCACAGCTAGATGTTGTAAACTACCGACGCCACCACCGCTTGCACCAGGCAAGTTCGAGGCTGACTCCGAGTAATAGCTGTTACTGCTGTTGGGACGTAACGGTGGCGTTTCTACGGACAGCGGACTGACTTCCTTCATAGGCGTGTATCCTGTGGCATTGTTATGAGCGACACCGCGATTCCAACGATCAGATGGTGAACCAGACTTGCCTGACATGGATTTCTTGCCAATGGGCGGTGGTGTGTAGTTAGGCCGCTCCAGCAGTTCCTCCAAATCGGAAAGTGTCTCCATGCTCGATATTGACTTTTGTCGCTTCTTCTTGCGTTTTTTTGATTTTTTTGATTTTTTATGTTTTTTGTCTTTTTTGCTCTTTTTGCGCTTCCGTTTGTGCTCCAATTCAGAGTCTTCTTCGTCGTCATCCAGTAAAGAACCATCTTCTGTCGACAGGTACTCGTCGATATCGTCTTCTTCGGCGGCCAATTCCATTTCAGCCAGACGTTTCTGCTCACTACTCGTGGTGGACTTCTGCATCGATGATGAGTTCGAGGAGGAATTTATCGGTGAACCAATAATAATGCGACGGAGTTGGCTAGGCGACATCTTAGCGACTTTTTCTTCAATTTCAAGACTTTCCTTGCGTTTAAGACTATATCCATCATCGCTACTGGTCGAATCTATGGTCCCCTTGGTTTTTAAGTCATTTTTGGTGGCAGACACTATTATTTTTTCGTTACTATTATCGTTGATCTCACCAGCTTCGGGATCAGAGAAGTCCTCCGAACTTACATCGGAGTACTCAACCAATGCGTTGATGCTTTTCGTTGACTTGTCCACCTTGCTTGATGATGTTCTACGGCGATGTCGGGATGTTGATTCATCTGAGATCGAAAGTGACTCGGTTCGAGAACGTTTACGTTTTTTGTCTTTTTTTGAACTTTTCTTTGAGTGATTTTTACTTGACTTGTGACGTAACGATTGACGATCTTTGTCCATTTTTTGTTTCTTTTTTTTTTTTCAAAAAACTATTTGCTCTGTTATCTGTTTATTAGTAAATGATGTCAAATTAATTTTAAAGGAGATTGTAAATTTTTTTTTGGGATTTTATTTTGCCGCCAAACTCAATGCTTTCGATCACAGGGACAAAAAAATTACTTGCCGCCGTTTGTGTTACATCTCTGTCTTTTAATCAATGGGTTTTACAAACGAGTATTTCAATGGCAGCACTACTGATATTTAAAATCTAGAAATATAATATGGGAATCAAATTAGTGATTTTTTTTTAAATAGATTTAAATATAATGAAAGTCAGGAAAAAGATATAAATTTAATATGCCGGAAAACCATTAATGATAAGATTGGAAAGCTAGTTAGTTAGTTAAAATTTTATTTAGCTCCTAAATGTTCGGTTAATATCTTCCAGAAAAGTTTTTATAATTTTGTCGGCGCTGTTAATAATGCATACAATATGCATATATGAATTTTTAAGAATAAATGCACGTAATGCTCAAACTTTTCATGTATTTTCCCGTTTAAAGAATTTTCCATATTCATAATCAGGCGCAGCAAGGGGAATCAATAGGTCTGTTCCTTTACTTTGAATTTCTGTGATTTTCTGTGCATTTCTGCGCATTTCAGTCCAAAGTTGTGTCAAAGTTCATATAAAAAAAATATTTTGACACAAGTTTGGACTAAAAATCACAGAAACCCAAAGTAAAGGATCACCCATAATATGTCTACATAGGTTAGCTGAGCAGTCCCCAAGTTCGGCTTGTCCTAGGTCTGTCCGTACCCGTATTATTCGTCCGGATTGTCATCTTGTCTAGCTTGGTTGGGCGTACTCGCAGTTGGGTAAGAGCCAGGCGGAGGCAGTCCTTCCCTTTTCCCCCCTCTCTTGAGCAGTCCTCAGGTTCGGCTCGTTCTGAGTCTGTCCGTACCCGTACTATCCGTCCGTAAAAGATTGTCGTTTTGCCTAGCTTGGTTGGACGTCGCAGTTTCGTGAGAGCCAACCGGTGGCTTCACTTTTATTCCATTTTTAAATGCTCCCCCATAAACACACCCTAATAAGTGCTGGTACCTACCGGGTTTGGAAATTCATGGAACAATTTTACTTCAAATCATAAGATTCTGTACGAGTCATGTTCCATTACCGTCTTTAAACATGGATTATACAATTTTTTACATTATGTAAATATACTCTAAAAAATGGTGCATTTATACTATCACCACTGAATCAAGGAAAAATCTACTAAACAGAATTCCAAACCACTGACTTGATGGCCTATAGGAATTGTTGTTGTTATTTTCCGTAAATTATTATACACTCCATCGACTAGGACTAGTCTATAACATAGCCGATGCATATTGAGCCAAAAGCCACGACATATTCAGTGGTTTTTGGTAATATACCTTTTGGGGTTTTGAAGATTTTGAGGGATAGGTACTGAGAGGCAAATGTGTTATCTCTCTTGTATTGAAAATTGTTGCTAACAGAGAAAGATCAAAAATTAATAAAGTTCATGTTTTACGTATGTACTTCTATAATTGGCTTTCTGTGAAACTAAGAATTATAATGAACACCTTAATGTTTATTTTATTTTAAAGTAAAAAATAGCTTAATGTCTATTTATTTCCAAGAGACTGATAACAAGAAGTAAATTCCGTCCAAATATTTTAAGAAATAATAACAATTTACAGTTACCATTTTTAAGGAATAGTATGTTATTTTATAAAGGAATACCTACACATTTTTAATAGCCTAATACCACAGATACTAGAGTTACATAGATATCGCATCCAGTACAAATAAAAATGACCATTTTTTCAATATTTTGTGAATGCAAGCTCTTTTGTTTCATCCTCAAAAATCGAGTCGGTTGATCAAACTACTGATGACTTGTTGTTGACTTTTTGAATTTATGTCTATGTATATGTAAATCTATCTTTTTAAACATCATACGTGGTCCATAACTCACGCAATATTGATATAACTGGGATGTAGCTCTACGTCCCACGATAAAAAAGTAGTCATTTTTATTGGCTCTGCGTGCGATATCTATGTATAACTATAGTATCTGTGCTAATACCTTATTTAAAATTGGAATTTAATATAAATTGGATTCAAGTACTCAATTTCAGGATCGCTCACTGAGCAGACGAATCCAAGATTTTTTTCATTAGTATTTGACGCAATACTAGGAAAAATTGTATGAGCCCTCAGAAATATAAACTGGACAAATTATTTATTTTGTAAATAACAATTATTAATTAATAGGTATGTATTAGGGCGGTTCAGCCTGGATGGGCCTAAATCAGTTCTAAATGAAGAAAATATTATGTATTCCATAATTTTATTCAGATTTGTATTTTAATTTCCTATTCCTAGTCGTTGTAGCGGTTAATTTAGGCTCTTTTGCTAAAAGGAAAATTAAATATTAAAAAGCTTCATGATACATAATATGCAAGCAAAGTTAACTTTTTTTGTTAATAATGAGGGAATAGATAAATTTCGCAACTTTCTAAGAGCAATGCTAGAAGGTGTATTAAAAAAAGTTAATATACCTACCTATACAATGATGAATGCGGGAATTGTTAAAAAAGAAATAAGAATCTTGGAATCTGAACTTTAAGGAATATCCGCAAGGAAATGGGGTGTCTCTAGGTATTCTAATTGGTAAGCTATCTGCAAAACCTGACAATGTTGTGAAATGAAATTTTCAACCTACCCACGAACAAAATTGCACGTACGATGAAATATATTTATCTACGTTTCTTTTTAAATCAGTTGGAAGTATCTAGGTACCTATGTTGTTATTGTGATTTTTTTAGAAAAAAACTTAAGTATGTAACTCGAGTTTTATGAGTTATTATAAAATAGAGTCATCATGTTTCACACATATATGCGAGGGTAATATTTTGAGACACTAGAATTTGTAAATAACGCGAGTTCGAGAAATCACGGTCGATACACACAATAAATAATTTTGGAAATTTAGTTTTCGGTTAAAAAAACACCATCCACCTATAAAATCATACCGACAAAAACTTTCAAATGCTCCTGCTTCGCTTTTGAAAGGTAACTCCCTTTTTTGGACTTCGTTAATTGCACTAAGGGGATTCAACTAGGAATCTTCATGTGGAAGTGTATTTATTTGAGAAACAAGTACTCGTATTACAACAACAATACATATTTGTGTTTTACTATCTTCTTTTTTTGAAAACCAGGTAACCAAGCAAAAAATCGAATCCTTGTTAGAATTGAGGCAGCCTTGCTGCGAGTATTAACATAGTTAAATAATTAAAATTATCTTGATGTTTCACTTACTTAAACATTCTTCCAAGAAAACGAGATGATGTTTGAGTACATAGAGTTTGCATTTTAATAAACTTTCAAGCTGAGCTTATAGAATTCACCTTATATAAAACAGCTTTGATTTACATTTTCACTTTAAGACTTAATTACTTGATTTTCACTTAAGACGCACATTTTTTCTTATACAATATTTTTCAATTTAAACAAAAAAAAACTCCAAAAATTATAGAAAACTGAAAGAAAGTCCTAAAAAAACATATCGATAAACTTCTAACTCGAACCTGTCATTTTTAGGTTATGTTAAATTTTCGACAGCTGTCAAAAAAAAAAACAAAAAAAAAAGAAATTCAAAGAGAGTGAGAGGGACAACCAGAATAATTTATTTTTCTTCTGAGGTGATTCTTCATTTTTCTTGGTTTAACCCAAAAAAAATAATTCAAATTTTATCAAAAAAAAAAATTAAATAAATATTTGAACGGATAAACTTGAAGAAATGCAAAACAGATAACAACTCACCTGAGATAAGAAAGCCGATGAATATGAAAGTTGCAGTGGTATCAACCTGTCATAGGATGGCTCTCCTCGAGCTCTCGGCCAAAGCCCGAGCCTTGACTGCCTCCGCCGTGTCCCGTGGCCAAAATCAAACCCAATCCACTCGCGCGACCGCAAGGAAAACAAATTTTTTTATACAACTTTTCTCCAGTATCGATGGATGGAGTTTTGTTTTTATCACAACTTCACTGGTTTTTCACTCAAATTATTTTTAGCAAAACCTTTCAATTTTATTCACTTTAGTGTTTTAGTACAATCAATTTTTTTTTTGGGTAAATCAGTTTCACACACACGTTTTCTTCGAGTTATTTTTGAAAGAAGTTTTTTTGAAACACTTCCACTTTACAATTTGTTTATCACGATTTATTTGACGAAATAGGCGACTTTTTCAGTTTTTGGGTTCAACCCTAACGAATGGAGAAAAAAATAATAAACTCGAACTCTGGGATATTTTTCAATTCATTTTGCGATGGCGAACAGAATTTTCATTTTCGTATACGAGTGCAAGTGAGATAGAAGTACTTTTTGCTTTGCAAAAAAAGTTAAATCAAGGAAATTCGGAAAAAAGTGAACTACTGGAAGATGAAAATTACATATGAATTGCATTTCCTCGGGGGTAAAAGGAAATGCTGTTGTGATTTATGTTATAAATCACGAAAATTGCATATTATTTCATAAGAATTTATTCTTTCGTTTGGGGTGGTGGAGGCGGTGGAAAGGAAAATTTCCTTTTCAAATTTTTCGTTGCTTTTAGCAAGAGTACTCTCTGTAATGCGTGTGTGATTACGACAGAAAAGATGGAAGAAGAATGTCGTGCGAGTGAGCAGCGACCAGCAAGAGTGAAATGACATGAGGGAAAACTGTTGCGAATGAGGTATTTTTTTTGTTGTTGGCGATATGTAGTAGATTATTATTTTCCAAACATGTTATGTTGTCTCGCTTTAGTTTGGTATGGTATCGTATAGGCTAAAAGTCGATGGAAGATATTTTTGAATTTTCGTTTAATATAACAAGACCTCTAGATGAGACTCTATAGAGGTCACTTAGGACCTGCTTACACTGGTACTACAACTTCCCGAATCCACATTCGCAGCGAAACTTTGGGTGGAATCGGCTAAGGTGATTGGTGATTGTCACATTTATGATAATCAAATGTGATCACATTTTATTTTCCGTCTGTGTAAGGTGATCACCAAAAATTATTATCGAATTGGCATCACTTTGAAAGACATGTACTGAGACCTGTCAAAAATTCATTTATTTGATTTTGAAACAAGTTGTCTCAGACATTATAGGTCTGATCCTTTACTTTGGGTTTCTGTGATTTTTAGTCCAAACTTGTGTCAAAATATTTTTTTTATATGAACTTTGACACTACTTTGGACTGAAATGCGCAGAAATGCACAGAAAATCACAGAAATTCAAAGTAAAGGAACAGACCTTATAATTTGGCCAATTTTAGCTGTACATTCCGAACTTAATTGCATTTGGCGTCCATCAGATCCAAGAAAATTGCATTTGAAAAAAACTCGAATTGGACAATAGGAGAAATGTGGGCTAATCAAATTCCAGGTGGCAAATCTATGAACCGACAAATGTGTGTAGCAAATGTGTTTCTACTAGCCGAATGTCTTAGGAACCTATGTACTTGCGGGTACCTGGCGTGTGCTACTTCGCTAAAAAAGAAATATATACATTTTGTTGATTTTTTGGAAAAAATGAAGTTCTTGTATTGTATGGAAAAATTCGAAATCAATTTCATGAAACCGAATGTGTTGTAATTTTTTAGTGGTCTAAAACCATCTTCGCCTAATTGCCATTGAATAAAACAGAAAATAACATTTGTGAACGTCAATTCCCAACTAACATTTCAGTTTCTATTAGCTTAGAAATATCGATATGCTGCAAGTCTGGATATGTATTAAGCTTCTATAAAGCTTTCATCAAAAATAAATTTCAAATAGAAGTCATGATTTCAATAACTGCTTCTTTAAAGTCGTTTGAAAGCTTGATATAGAAAATTAAACGAGACTAGCGTCTTTGTTTCGGATAGACCTCTGTTAATAACATTAACGAAGAACCATGAAGCTGTCACTGTATAAAGATTGTATAGAGTAATTTAATTGAAGCTCCTGTCACTTTGTCTTTAAAAAGTTTCGGTTACAATTTGCTGGAAGCCTTATCGAAAACCTCGCAGAGACTTCTCAGACGTTATAAACGAACCATAATAGAAAATGTCAGTCTATGCTAAAGAGACTCAAATCTGTCAGTCATTTTAATTAAGTCATTGATAAATTTTCGTTTATTGAATAAATTGTTTGTGAAATTTTTTTTGCGTGAATATTAAAAAGTCGGGAAATTATTATAGATCCCTGGCGGTGAGACGTTCCTTAAAAAGAATGCAAATGCGAAAGACAACGATGTGACGGCAAGGAAGTTCAGATTTAATAAATCTTTCATCGATAAATCAAATATCTCTAGAGCCAGAAGATTTAAGTGTGTTTCATTGTTTGTCTGTTTATAATTTTCTTTTAAATATAAATATTCATACTCTACTTAGATATGAGCCCCACTACCAGCATGAGAGGCGAAAATTTTATGAGGGATAACACACACGAGTTTAATGATTAATGTTCTCAAGAAAGCGATGACGAAGATGAAATTTTGAAAAATCAAAAGCTTAGACTTAACTTCAGGCAATGGGCGATTGAATTTAAAATCAGCCACTCAGCTCTTCAGATTTTAATTTCAATAATAAACACACGATTTGAAAAAAAATCTTGTACATTTGTTTCTTTGTGTGAACGGGTTACAAATTTGTTATTAACATGGTGGCTCCACTGGGCATGAGCCATGGTTGGATTATGAACGCGTTTAAAAAAAAAAACAATGGAATCTCAAAAATCCATGTCCATGCAGTGACATATCCATACATGCTGGCTCCACCTGCCATGAACGATGTCAAGACTATGAACATGTTTAATAAAAATCCAATGGAGCCTGAAAAATCCATGTCTTGTCGACGACATGTCGAAGAAAACAAACTTTTGAACAAGACATGAACGCTGTTCAAAGCCTGCCATGAGATTTGTCGTTTCACGTGTGTGTGAGTTTTTTTCTGGTTTTCCTTGTATCTAGAGGTAGCTGGATATTTAAAAAGGTCTTTCTACTTTTATCTGGAGTCTAAAGGCCGTTTATTATTGCAAAAAATAGAAGTAGTGGTAAGAGGGAAATGAAACGACATGACATGAATTGCCCAGCGAGAAAAAATCTGCTGTTTGTTGATTGGATTGTGGTTGCGATGTTGGGCATCTGAATGCCCTGTGGAGTCGGGGTGTTACAAATCAGTTTGCTGATTGGATTGTGGTTTGGATGTTGGACATCGTTCATGTCTAGTGGAGCCAGCATGTAAGACTGGAAAATACTGATTAAGTTTTTGCATCTTCCATTTTATATCTAAGATGGCTGAGTGGGTAGAGTGATGGACTCTTACGCAGGAGTTCCGTGTTCGATTCCTAGACGGGTAAGAAAAATCTTTGGGCCTTACTAATAATTAAACACTAATGTCGACTATTAGTTAACTTTAAGATCAAAGTTAAGTGTGGAGCTTTAACAAAATGCTACCAATAATCAATTTTACCCTTTTGCTAACAAAATCCTCCGACTTTCCTTTAATCTACTACAATTTCCATCAAACTCCATCAAACATGCTCTAAAAAAAACATACACTACAATTAACTCAAGTAAAAACAAAGAAGAAGAAATAAACAAACACAAATGCAATGACACAGGGTCGGCGTGCAGTTACATGGCTATATTATGGGGCGCTCAAGGAAAGCAACATTTCAAAAAAAAGAAAAAAATCGTTGAGGTGCTTCTATCATTTTGCCGAGCTATAAAAAGTGTTCAGACATTTTATATAGTAAGAATAGTAAAAAAAAAAAGCTTTTTAAACTAAATAAAAAGTAAAACAAAAATACAATGAATATTTGCCATTCTTATTTTTAAAAAATATAAAAGACAACATGCGGCATTAAACAATGTAAAAACACCTATAACGCGGAGTGAACATATTTTTGATATCAATTCAAATTATGTGAAGTGGTGTTTTTAGGTTAATACACTATCATAGAATACTTTCAAACTGACTTCTTGATTAAAATACAAAACTGGTATGATAGATAAGGCCAGGCCAACAGTAGAAATCCCTTTGAGAATATTTCATTCAAAACGTTAAAAATAACTCTGCACATGAAGCGCTAATAGGATTTGAGTGCCTTGCCACCACCAACAAAATTTAATCCGTCCCTGCTGGACGAGAATTTCTCATTTGACAGATGAATCTCAACTAAATCACTCGAATGAAGTATATTTTAATTTGCAACAAATTAGATTCTTTTAAGCAAAATTTCATGAAATATCTCAATTTAAAAGTATTCTACGATCATATAATAACTTTAACAACATCACTTCACTTTACTTTATGTAGAAATATCAGAAAAAAACTAGCTTGTGAAATGAAATATTTGTACACTCTTTAATATAGGCATTTTTACAGGATTTTTCGTAGCACCACGTGTTTTCTTTTATATTTTGTTTAATAAAGTATTTCTAGTGTTCATTACACTAATTATATAACACTTTTTATTTAGTTTAATAAGCTTTTTTCACTAGTTTAACGATTTGAAATCTTAATACAATTTCCTCTTGCTCGGCAAAATGACAGATGAATTTCGATTTGTTTTTTTTTTGTTCAAAGAGTGAAGATAAGTATTGCCGTATTGTTTTTTAACAGCACCTTTTTCAGTACTAAAGTATTCAATAAGTTCAAAGGGTTTGGACGGTTTTAATTTTATTTTATGAACAGTTGATTAACATTATACAAGAACATGCATATTTTGAGTTAACTTAATGGTTTTTGACATATGCGCATATCCAGTACCTACGAAATTGCAACAAATTATTTTCTTTCGGGATTTTAAGTGATATTTCTCTTCCTGCCAATCTGTTTAATATTTTTTTAGGGGTCAGAGTTCTGTTGTTTCCACTGTTTTTTTCTCGCGTTTTATTCTTTTCAATTATAGTAAAATATGAAACGAACGCCTTTCTGAATTCATAAATATTTTACCAAACCACGCCATTTTATGAGAAACGCTTTTCAAACATTTATTTCTCTGACAAGTAATTCGAAGAATGACTTTAGGTATGTTTACGTGTAAAGGTGTGCTCTATACACCTGAAAAAATCTTAAATCGACTGCCGTTCAACACAAAAAATTACTTTTTAGATATACGTAATTGGGTATGTAAATAAATAAAACGGAATAAACAAATCAACCGCGTATTTAACGTAAGATCCAGACGTACCAAAAACTTTCGAAAAAATTAAATAATCTATTCCTGTTGCAATACATAAACATACAAACAATAAATAAAGTATATACGTCTAACTCAAGTTCTTCTTTTTCACTGTAAAACTAAAATCTGAAGATATAAACCAACCCATCAATTCAATGCCTCGTGGCATGATGGTTGGTGCGTAGGACTGTCATGCCGAAAGTGTAGGTTCGATTCCCAGCCATTTCACCTAAGCACAGAAATGTTTTATCCGAGGTACTGCCTGTTGCGAAGAACTGACAAATCCTCCAAGAGTATGTTTGTCATTCAAAAGTGCTTCTCATGTAGCCGTTCGGAATCGGCATAAAACTGTAGGTCCCCTCCATTCCTGCCAAAAACACGCACACAGGAATGGTTGAGAGTTGTAAGTCACTAGGCCCTGGTTCTCCACGAGCTGTTGTGCCACCCAATTTATTTATTTATTATTTATCAATACCTATACCTATTGAAATCAACCTGATAACTTGGGAACAGATTTAAGAATTAATACAAATTTAAATACCATAAAACAGTACTAAGGCAACACTTTTTATTTAGTGTTCGACTTTAATCATGGATTTCTAGCTGCGTTTTTTCGTTTGTCCATATGGAGTTTGGCGAAAAAAACGACATCGGGACATTTCAACATTATTGCCTTGGTCTGCCATTTTGTTCTGAACTATCCTACCAACAAACATTTGACATTTCTATACAAATTATCGATAACACAACGACAATGGTAGTCTGGCAATACCGTTTTATCGGGACAAAAGTTAACTCCAGTTAATTATCTGGACTTAGCTAACTCTATATGGACATAGTTGTTGTTGTATTTAACATGTAAATTGTTTTGCTTTGTTGTCGTTTTTTTCACACAATTTTATCTGGACATGCAAAAAAACACAGCTTCTATGTATTAAATTTTGACATATTGCTAACGACTAAACTGGAGATTAAATTCGTTATTGGTATGTGGATTTTCTTAAATCTGGAGATTTTCTTTTAAGCTTAACACTAAATTTGATTATTAGTAAGGCCCTTTGTGTTTTATAATTATTTCCAATTCATTAATTAACAAATAATTGAAAACAAATAATAGTTTCAGGTTCAACAAACATTAAATGCGGTAAAAATCACTCAAAAGAAATTGAAAGTAAAAATAATAATTTTTTCCCCATTTTCCTACAACCTCTGTAGGAGCTGTATTGTCGGCTTCTAATAGGTATTATAAGACTTTCTATTACACTTGCGTGTTTACTTTTATAGAAACATTTCTGATGCTATCTGTCAAAACTATAATTTCACTAAGACTTCGAATAGTGCTCGTTAAAACTTCTTATAGATCGTATAGAATTTAAAGCTTTTAAAAGATCTGCGTACGGGGCCTCCAAGAAGATTTTCCGAAATCATCGAAGAATCGAAGTTCTATAATATTCTCCTTTTTATGCTTAACGAAATTTTACAAATGTCTTAAGGAAATCAGAAAGCCTATTCATTTAGGCCGAACCGAAGCTGAAATGTTAGTTGGGTTATTTATAAATAATTTAGAACTTATATGTATATACAAACATAATATGATAGCTGTGTTTTTTGCATGTCCAAATAAAATTGTGTGAAAAAAAACGACAGCAAAGCAAAACAATTTACATGTTAAATACAACAACAACTATGTCCATATAGAATTAGCTAAGTCCAGATAATTAACTGGAGTTAACTTTTTTCCCGAAAAAACGGTATTGCCAGACTACCATTGTCGTTGTGATATCGATAATTTGTATAGAAATGTCAAATGTTTGTTGATAACCCCGAGGCCACACGAGCAAGTACTTGCATGCAAGTTGCAATACATACACATTTGTTTACTAACACAAACAAACCCAAGCAACTTGCTTATCAACTGGCATGCAAGTTTTGAAGCCAGTAGTGAAGCAAGTTGAGAAGCAAGTTGGGAGACAAGCAAGTGGAATGCAAGTGGAAGCAAGTGGGAGGCAAGTGGAATGCAAATTACGAGTTTGACAAGCAGTGTATGTAGCCAACTTGCTTGCAAGTACTTGCTCGTGTGGCCTCCGGGTAAGATAGTTCAGAACAAAATTGCAGACCAAGGCAAATGTTGAAATGTCCCGATGTCGTTTTTTTCGCCAAACTTCATATGGACATACAAAAAAACGCAGCTGATATCATATTTCTGTTGTAGGTACATAAATGTTTTTCATTTTCCATACATTTCATACAACATACAACATCTTCATACATCATACACATCATACAATTTTCTGTTTCTCAGATTTCATTGGAAGTGTTGTATGATACTTCTGTTTGTTGTATGAAATGTATGACTTTGACATTTTATTGTCATTCAATTTGTTTGTGATTTTTGTTTTCTTTTAGCATGTGAAAATAAAATGAAAGAGTGATTCGTAGGTTTTTATTTTTATAGCTCGTGTTTTTTGAGTTTTTTGACTTTGTATAGTAAAATAAAGTTTGGCTTCGATTTCTGAATTGATTAACAAAATTAGCGTTTATTTTTATCGATTTTCACCTCAAGCAAAATTTTAAAAAATATTTGTGAATACAAAGACTATATTAATACATTGTAATAATGCAGTAACTTGATACCAAATAAAAAGAATTAATAGACAAAATGAAAAACAAATGTGGTTTTATAATGTTGTGAAGGGAAAACAGCAATTTGATTTGCTGTATGAAATGTATGATACATTTGAGGTTAATTTGTTGTATGATGTGTATGAAAAAATTCTGAGAAACAGAATCATACAATATTCCAATATTTCCATTGTAATCTCCAGTCATACATTGTTGTATGATAGTGGATCATACCACAAATGTGAGAAATAGAAATCATACAGCAGAACTGTCAAAATCATACAATGTTTGTGATGTATGATCTGAGAAATAGGGCCCTGGGTATGTTTTCTCAACGTTTCTGTAGTCATTCACTTGTCGTGTGGCATGCGATCTTCCTAATATTTAGCGATATTTTATGCTATGTTTCCACCAAAGGTTTATCTCAGATTAGATTAAATAAATCTTTTTGGTGTTTCCACCGCACAAAAAGATTTAAAAAAGATTAAATTTGACAGCACCTTCAAAAATGCAAATGGCGTTCCAATTTTTCTTATGAAGTGCGAATGAGACAAAATGTTTGATTCGTGTGAAACAATGAAGAACTGAATGCGAGTCTCGAATGAATCGTTCAGCACCATGTAAAAATAGGTTAGTTCGATTTGTTAAACTATTTGTCCTAGGAAGATTTAACAAGATTAATTTCTAATCTTCAAGATTTACGAAATAAATTTGTATGGTAAATCTACGAGATTTGAAGGAGATTTAAGGTTAATCTCATTAAATCTCAGATTAGCGCTAGGTGGAAATGTAGCATTAGAGTATATCGAAAAGTTCTATAGTAACTCTCAACTTTCGTTCTTGCGTTCTTCGGGAAATAGTGAAATTTGTATTTTTATTCCATTTCCAACTGAAAAAACACAAATTATAAAAATCCAAGTGAAACTTTCCAATAAACAACCTCACTTCTCAAACTCGCATATGATTGTGACGTCACGCCAAATCAAGATGGCTAATTGATTTTTTTCAATGAGCATAAACCATGGTATAAAAATACAAGGTATGTTGTATATGAGATGAAGGGTCGCCATATTTTGTTTTGTGTGACGTCATAGCGAGTGTTCACCAACACATAGCTTTAAAAAATAAATAGGTATGTTCCTTTACTTTGAATTTCTGTGATTTTCTGTGCATTTCTGCGCATTTCAGTCCAAAGTTGTGTCAAAGTTCATATAAAAAAAATATTTTGACACAAGTTTGGACTAAAAATCACAGAAACCCAAAGTAAAGGATCAGACCTAATAATTTATTGTTTTGCTTGAAATTTAACAAAACATAACTTCAAAACATAAATAATCTATTGTTTTACTTTGAGTTTTAATAGCAAATTGCTTCAAAATATAAACAATTTCTGTTTACTTTCTTTGCCATAAATGACAAACAATTGAGATCATTCACTCGCAATGACGTCACGAGTCAACTGCCTGAGCTGTCAAGCATACCTTGTTATTCTTATACCATGAGCATAAACCTTGTTTCAGTATATCGTGGAGGTACGTACCTGTCAAAAATAAGAAACAATCGAAAAATAATTAAACCCACAAACTAGTGAGAGCGAAGCATTACATTTCAGAGAAAGTTTCCGAACGCACTACAAATAGTACTAGTTCTTTTTTCGACGCAAAGCCCTTCAACCACCTTACCGACACGCCACTTTGACGGTTTGGTCATCCATTTCTATTTGAATTGAAAAATGTTTTGTTTTTATTTACATTCTGCTTATAAAAATGTATTAAATTTCTTCAAATAATTCAATTAAATTAAGTGCATTTAGTGAATAAATAATGTCTATACATTCCGCCAACTTGGGTGAACAAATTGAAGTAAGTTTATTGTCAAATTGCTTTTTTTCTTTCAAATAAAAAACATTTTGGTACACTTTCGGCCAAAGGACTACGAGGTCCTGCAACTATTGGGAAAAGGAGGATTTGCCAGTGTCTACAAGGCAAGATGTTTAAAAACAAATACCATGGTTGCTATCAAAATGGTAAGAAAACCAATTTGAATTAAGTTAAGAGGTGCAGAGATGTATTGTTTTATTTTAGATTGACAAAAAGCTCATCCAAGGTGCTGGAATGTCCAATCGTGTCCGACAAGAAGTTGAAATTCATTCACGGCTCAAACATCCATCGATTCTAGAGCTCTATACCTTTTTTCAAGACCAGAACTATGTATATCTTGTGTTAGAATTAGCCCACAATGGAGAATTGCATCGCTATCTGAAGCAAAGCATGCGTCCTATGAATGAAACGGAAGCCGCCAGCATTATGAGGCAAGTTATATCGGGCTTGTTATATCTACACTCTCATCAGATTCTCCACCGGGATATCTCCCTTTCAAATCTCCTCCTAACCAAAGACATGCACGTAAAAATCGGCGATTTTGGTTTGGCCACACAGCTCAAGACGCCACATGAGAAACACATGACAATGTGTGGTAGGTTTGAAGAATATATAAAGCAGTATGAATCCCTAATTGATTTGTTTCTTGTTAGGAACTCCAAACTACATATCTCCCGAAGTAGTTTCGAGACTCTCACATGGTTTGCCAGCAGATGTGTGGGGCTTGGGCTGCATGTTCTACACGCTGCTAGTGGGCCGACCTCCGTTCGACACAGATGCAGTTCAATCAACTCTTACGAAAGTCGTCATGTCCGACTTTCATATGCCTGAGCACATTTCCTATGAAGCCAAAGACTTGATTGAAAAGCTGCTACGCAAGAATCCTAACGAACGTATCTCCCTGGAAGAAGTCATGCGACATCCTTTCATGAAAAAGCATTCGGTCGGAGAGAATAAAAGTTACAATAGCACTGTGTCCTCCGTGGACAGTGGAATCATAACATTCGCAAGTGGTAAGGTGTTTTTTCATTTTTATTGATTTCATTGAAAAATCCATAAAACAACCTTCAGGTTCCTCTGGAAATTCCCGACAACTCTTGCGTTCAAGGTCAAACGAGAAGTTCACACCGACGGCTCTTGGACAGATAAAAGAAAATCAACCATATATCCCTTCGAACTACTCTTCTTTTCAGAATCATCAACCCCAGCAGTTCGATAGCATGGAAACCGATGCTAGTCGATGGCCTCCCCAGAAAGACCCATTGACTTATCCCCAATATTTTAACCAATTCTCCCACAAACCGGTCGACCCTGGTGGTGGATACTTTTGTAATGAAAACCAACCTCCTGCTCTGCATTATGGCCAGTTCGAATGTTTGCCTCCGAAATCTATCGTTACACCGTCACCTCCTCCGCAGATAAATCCCACAGTTTCCAAAGTAGAAGGAAAAATAAGTGTTCCACCGCTGAACACCGAAAGACTTCTCCCGACGAGACACAAAACGAAGAATGCCATCATGAGTATCCTGAAAACGGGTGAAGTTGTAATCGAATTCGTCAAGTACAAGAGTCGGGTCCAAGAAGACCGCGTCACAGACATCTGCTGGATCTCAAAGGATGGCATAAGGGTGGTTGTCTTTCAACCAGACACCGGACGGTGAGTAGAATTTGCTAGTTTTCCTTTCAAACTTACTTTTTTACTTTGTCTCTCAGTGGCCTTCAGATTCGCGATGAACCGCCAGAGATGCCAACAATTGATGCTGATGGAATCTTCAGCTATGAAAATCTACCATCGAAGCACTGGAAGAAGTACATTTACGCCCATCGCTTTGTTAGCCTTGTCAAAGGTAAAACTCCAAAAATCACTTATTATAGCTCGCAGGCAAAATGTCAGTTGATGGAGAGCATGGTCGACTTTGAAGCGTGCTTTTATAATGGCGCCAAGATCAGCAAATCCTCCAACAATCTGAAGGTCATCGATCAGAATGGAAGAACACTTACCGAGCCGGCAAATATGCTTCCGGCGGCAATGAAATGTCTACATCAACACTTCGAGGAAAGTATAAAGCATTGTCATGCAATCTCGAATGCCTTGGAGTTGGTTCAGAGCAATGGGACTATTTGTTTCCCAGCTATCATTGGCAAAAGACCAGTGCAGGAAGTGTCTGGACAGGCTTCGAGCATAAGAGACAACACGAATTTTGCGTATTCAACTCCAAAGTCGCAACAGGTAAGAAGTGTTAAATGAATACAAAATAAAAAAGTTGTTTTTTCCTTCAAACTTACCTTGATTTTTCTTTGTACCAATAGGGTTCATTCAACTTTTCCATTAGCACACTGTCCTCGGTTCGAGGAGGATCGAATAGCCATGCGGGCGCTATTCACTCGAATATTCCCATCAAGAGGGTTAATATTCCTGTAATTGGTATCGCAACTGAGGTACTTTCATTGAGTAAGCTTCCTTTTTGATATGATCTATATTTTTCATTCACCTAGCTATCTCATGGTATTGTCCAAATTCAATACCACGACGGATCGAACATCTCAGTGATACCTCAAGAGCAAGGTGGCGGCATAACATTCACACAATCCTGTGGAATATCAACACACTTCGCCCACCATGACGATCTGCCACAGTTGGTAAGAGAGAAACTAAACGACTTGCCCTTGGTAATGAAGCATTTGAATAATGCCTCAGAAGCACGAACAATTCAAAGGGACTTCTATCCATCGACACCACAAACTGGGAAATTGCAACCACCCCATCAGCAACAAACAAATCATCAAATGAAATATTTTAGATAAAATGTTTTTATTTTTTATTATTTGTTGTTGTTTTTTTTTTATTTTTATTTATATAAGTATATATTTTGTTTAATATTACTGATTTTAGTTTTCGTTAGCATAAGTCTTATTTTTCTTTATATTTGTAGAGGCATATGATTTTTTTTTAATAAAAGTTATTTTTGTAAAAATACGTATAAGACTGGTGGTCAAAATTTTGACCTAAAAGATATTTTGTTTCATTTTTAAATTTATAAAATGAAATGTATGGGTATTTGATTTTAGTTTGTACTATTAAATTATGATCTTATATTGAAATAAAAATAAAACAAATAAACAAAATACGTATACAAAATTATCGATAAATTTATTAAAAAGGATTGTATATTCTATAAAATAAATCAATTTGAAAATGTTATACTTCTAATAAAAATATTGGATTATTTACAATTAAAAGTGAAGTTTCGATCGGGGTGACAATCTTCTTCGGTCTCATTGAAGCTTGGCTTTTATTATAAATGACAAAATATTGACCTGTAACCGGCTTCGGAATAAAACAATTTTAGCTTAAATTATATTCAACTATGAATGTATTTTATTTAAAGAAAGTCTTTGAATCCAACCCCGTGGGACAGCGCAGTAGAGGTGGACAGCGTAAAAGGTGGCGCACACAAGTGGAAGAGGACCTCAACCAACTTGGTGTGCTAAACTGGAGACAGCTAGCTAGAAACCGAGCCGGCTGGAAGAAGCTTGTTGGTTGAGGCCCTGGTCCACCCCGGACTGTAGCGCCCCCTTAAGTAAGTCTTTTATTTAATTAATGTTACTGAATAAAATATTTCACTGAAGAAGCTATATAAAAAATGTTTGGCCCTCGGTTAAACTCAATAGATCTCAATTTCGATTTGTTCAATTCTTAAAAGCAAAAAATTCCATCTAAGTGATGTTAAGGTTCAAAAAATGTTCACACCAGTAAACCATTACTGTCGTGAAACTATCAAAACCCTTGGTTCTACTAATGTGTTTTTCTTGTAACTTTAAATTCTCCCCAAGCTTCGCAAAACTGTTTTTATTTTTTCTTATTGGTTTTGACATTTTAATTGTAAGTAACAGCATGAAATAACAAGTTACCGAACACAGCAAACATTTAAAAGTTCAATTATTTTTGGAGTCAAATTCATATTTCGATTTTCCCTCTGTCTAGGGAATCACTAAAAAACGTTAAGTTCAAAATCTGAAGAACATCAATTTATTGTTTGGGTTTTTTTCGTGTTCTCTATCAGCGCAATGTCCGGTTTTGGTTAAAATCCGGGGTCTATTTCAAAAATATTTTATTCACGGCTATTCAGATATTCGGTCTAATCCAATCCGTATCTCAATTAAAAACGTCTGAAAAATGGCGGATTGTGCATCCGTTCGTTTTGCCGAACGTCTAAGCATCTTAAATGTTCTGCAAAATGAATGGATCCACAATCCACCATTTTTGGACATTTTCTATTCCAGTTTTTTTTTGTTTACAATCCGACCGAATATCAGAACAGCCACCATAAACATTCAGCCTTATTATCAGTTACGCCCGGAAAATAATTCACCGGAAAAATTTGTGTTCCCCCGGAATTTTTGAAGATGAGTGCCATTAGAACTTCTCTTGGCCTAAAATAAGCAAAAAACTTGCGATGTCGACTTTCAGAAAATGTCCAGGTTAAAGGAAGATCCCCCTAATTTAATATGATGTATAAAATTCAAACGTTAATTTTATTTTTCTACAAAAAATGTCCCCGGAAGATGAGACGACCAGCATGTTATAAGGTTCTCCATTGGTAAATTGATTGCTTATGGAATACGATTTAAATTTGATTTTATTGTTCGTCATTGTACTCGTGTAATAGGGGACATGGCATACGACATACCAAACGATAGATCTGTTCCAAACATTGAGCATAGCTGGGGCTCGCGAGAGAATAAAATATTTCCATTTTTCCAATTCTTTGGAACATACTTAATTTCTGCCCATTTTTTTTGCAGAATGCATTTTTCTTTCGTTAGCGCCCTCTTCTGTCCAAAAATAATGAATTTATGACGCACACAACAGGATTTGGGCATAAATTGATGACTAACACTAACAAATCGGAAGTTTTGGTCAATGTTTTTAAGACCAATTGTTTCATTGTTAAGACCAAAGTAGAACAATGAAAGAATACTTGTATATATTCTAAAACATCTAAAATAAACAAATATACACTCTCGTTCATTTGAATAGGTTCAAAATGTTCAAGTGCGATTAGCCGTTATAACTCCAATTTGAACGGACTAAATGAATTTTTGTAAATGGCATTAGAGAAAGCACCCAATTTAGGAGATAATAAGAAAACACGAAATCTTAACCATTACACGTTTTATTGTCATTTCTTTAAAATCATGTGGAAATCGTAGCCCTTTTTTCTTTCATTTGAATATGAACACCGCTCAGAGCCTTTAAAGCTATTTTTGGGTTTTACATGGTTTCCTTGACATGACACAAAAAAGTTACTGATAACGTGGAGAATGGGTGGAAGAAAATCGCTTGGCGCGGTTTAGTTCGCGGGAATTTATAGTTTTCATGATCAAGGACAAATGAGACAATCAAAATTCGGAAAAAAAAAACTAACAGAATCTCTTTGATCCATAATTATCTGAGATATAAACAAAAAGATGGTATCGATATGAAAGAATGCAAAAAACCTGCTACCTCTGCAAGTGATAGACGTTTAAAATTGTGTGTTTTCCTATTCTCTCCTAAATTGGATGCTTTCTCTAGTGCCATTTACAAAAATTATTTAGTCCTCTCAGTTCGGAGTTATAACGGTTAATCGCACTCGAAAATGTTGTACCTATTCAAATGAAAGGGAGTGTATAAGCCTGCTAATACAAAACAACAAATATAACCAGTCTTTACCAAGGCTTGCTAAACTTTTAATACCTTTTATAGCAATATTGCAAACAGGAAGTAAATATTTTTGGATTTGAAAGCTATTGAGTTATATTCTTGTGTGACTATTAAGATTCTCCACGACCTCTTGCTGATTTAAAATTAAATTTTTATTTTAAAATTAATTATTTATACACCTTAATTTTAAATATCCTTAAATATTTGTTTTATAAAGAAAGTTGACTTAATTTATTTGTTCATATCTATCTAAGAAATCCATCTTTACAACCTTTTTATTATTATTATTATATTATTATAAGTATTGAAAAGTGAATTATGCTATTCCTTGTTATTATGTTATGTTTACATAAAAGTTTTGCTATGACTGCTTATATTTAGTAAGCTAATAATATTATAAATTGTTGTTTTTTTTTTTAATTTGAGTTGATATTGTAAAATTTAAAAAAAAAAGATACAAAAGGACGCATTCCTTATTTCAAGTCTTTTTTTATGATATACCTATTATGGGTATTCATGCAACAGCGTAAACTCGTCGTAATCGTTGTAAAGTTTAAAACTTCGTAATTCTGTCACAATTTGTATGGAAAATTTGACAGATTTACGAAGTTTAAAACTTTACAACGATTACGACGAGTTTACGCTTTTGCATGAATACCCTTATTATGTATGTTTAATGTTTGTTTTGAAATTTCTATATGTATGTATATATATATTTCATATTTAAAATGACTTTGCCAAAGGACAGATTCGATTTTGTTTTAAATTCTTAATCTTGAATGTTTTGAGTTCTTAGCTTTAAATAAATTTGTATTTATTTATCTTAAAAATTGCTTGATATTGATTGTATATTGTTAGGGTTTCTTTTATATATTTGTATGAAATTATTAGTTCTATTTTATATATTCAAATTCTTTAGTATATTTTGTATATATAAACTATATTGTATAGAATAGCATTTATGTGCTCATTAACATTTGAATGGAAGTTTTCAATTAGCTAATTTTGGTGCATTACTTGATAAAAAGTGATATTTTTTTTATTATTTGTTATTATTACATATAGGTATACATATGTATATATATATATATTTATAATTTTATACAAAGTTATTAAAATTAATATTGCTTACTTTTTAGTAAAATTGTTTTGTAGAAAAAGTCAAAGATTTCATCAGGTGGTTGTTTCGTTGAGTCAAAGTTTATAAATAAAGAAAAAATAAAAGAGCAAATAAAGTACAATGAAGAAGAGGTTTAAAGTATAAGATTTTTGATAAATTTAATTACTGATCAATTTTTAATCGAACTTCGATACGAATGTTAGCTTTAATATCAAGAGACTTATTATTTTCATAAAATCGATGTTATTATAATTAAAAATATTTTTTCAAAGTAAATTAAACATACAATTGAGTGCGGTTCATTTCGGTATACACATCATTTTTGTTTTCATAAATATTAAATCTTTTTACCGTTAAAACAAGCAAAGATTTATGCACTTATGAACAAAAATAGTGAAAAAAAATTCTCTTTATATCTTTTCACTGAAAATTAAATTTAGTGTCCTTTTAAGCAATAATTATTTAATTAATTAAACAAAAATAAGAGTAATAGATTATAATTGTTTAAACTTATAAGCAATTGATGGAGCAGGCCCAATAATATTAACATTCATTGAAGAGATTCAATGTGAATACGATGACCCCGGTTGACTTTTTCACTTGAAATTGAGCCAACTTGCTTGAAAATATAACATCAAAACATAGGGAATCGAATGAATGTCGTAAAGGGTAATTCCATGAAAAAGTGGACATGAAGATAGAAAAATGGAAAATTTATCTCGCCCCCTGTCTACTTTTTCCTAGTTTTAAAATTAGAATAGCTTAATATCCTTCAAGTAACAAACATACGGCTGAAAATAAAATGAAATTCTAAAAGGCGTAGCCCTAAATTTTTAAGTTAAAAACGTGAAATAACGTGAGTTACCGACTTTTTGTAACGTGAGTTACCATGTATTTTATTAAATTTGTATAAAATATTTTCAATAATTTAAAATTTATGTACAGATATAAACAGGCTGATAAGTTCTTATATCTAATTCAACAAGCCAGTTAAGCCTTATTGGTTTGTTTAATTTTTAGAAAATAGGCATTGTACTGCTATAAAACCCGTGTCCGAATATGGTAACGTGAGTTACCAACACGTTTTAGTATTTTTTAATAAGAAAGAATTTATTTTTCCCAAAAATTAAATTTTTTCCTAGCAGTCGAAATTATAACCATGTAAAGCGTTTAAATTTTGTTTTATTTATATTCATATAAATATTGAAATTTTAATAAAAGAGAGCGCCAAACTCTCCCAAATGTAACGTGAGTTACCATGGAATTGCCCTAAAATAAAATTCAATTTTTTAATACCAACTTCTTCTTAAAAGAACAAAAAATAAAACAAAACTATATTTTTCAAAATTGATTTTATTAAAAAAAGATAAAAATAAAAATGAAAGATTTTTAATCTTTACAAGTTTATTGCAAATATTTGTTTTTAAACTATAAAAAATAAACAATTTTAAAACTAAAATAATTCAACTAACAAGTCAGAAATGGTTTTAGATTAAATACAAAAAAAAATATAATATTTTATAAAATTTAATTGCCTCACTTATTTTTTTGTTTATTAAACTAAGCTACATTCAATTTATGGTTCTTCATATTTTTTTTTATTTTATTTTTGTATTTGTGTACAAAATTATATATAATGTAAGTTCATCTTAAATCTAAGTTTTATAATTCAAATTAAATTTCATTCTTATTTCAGTGGGTATATTTGTTACAAATATGTTTTTAAACTTAGTTTCATAACATTTAAATCATTACCGTTATTTCGTTGGTAGGTAGGAAGGAACAAATACATTTCTTCTGAAGATAATATTATTTTAAATACAAATATTCTCAAGAAAACTTTAATCTTGTTTTTTTGTTTAATATTTTTATACATAAAATAGTTTTGTACATAAAATACAAATATATTCTGCAATAAAGTTTGTTATAATTAGCAAATTACAGAAGAATCATTTTGAGCAAACTGTTTTTAATATAAGAAGATTGATAATACATAATTGTTTAAAAATAAATCTTAATTATACATAACCCAACAAAATTAAATTGGACGGAATTAACGGGTATTGTGTTGGTGAAAGAAAATATATTTTAATAAACTTAGCTAACATAATAAAATATGCAAATTATTATATTAAAAAAAAATAAAACTACAACTAACAGCTGCCTTGCATTTGTTGCACAATCTTAAATAAAATGTGATTTTTTTGTTTGCGCTGTGATGTGTCGATGTTATATTACTTTCTAGTGATATGTTGATCTCTTGGTGGCTTGGCAATTAGTTTTGATTTTTTTTTTGTTTAAAACAAATAATAAAAAATAAAAACAACAACTAAACTTAAGCCGAAGAAAAAAATTAAACTAATCTTAAAAAATAATATACAAAAGGAATTAAAAAAATGAACGTTGCGGTTTGTGGCAGGTTGGAATTTAATTATTTAAGCTCAAAATGAATCTTCTGGAATATGTCCTAGAAACGATCTTTTGATTCTGCGCTGTACTCGAGTTCATTAAGGTTTTGAATTTCTTGAAGTTCTTGGAACTTCTCATGGTCTCTTATGTGTGCGTAGTTAGCAGAGAGGCACATAAGATAGTGTACCAAGCTAAGAATAACCAATAGAGTTGCCAGGGTGGCTAGGATGAACATTACTTCTGCATTTTCAACTCCATCTTTACAGAATGCTTTGATTTCGTATTTTTCGCAAATCTTCATTTCTTCAATTTTCGTACTAGCCGGGAACATGAAATCTTTAAGAAGAATAAGGTTTTAGAAAAATATTAATGTTATGTTTAAATGAAGCTTTGAAATATGTTTTGAGTTGCTCCAAAATGATAGTCCTTAATAGAAAAACCTGGAAGTGATTTTTAATGGAAAAGTGATAGGTGCTATTGTGTGTATTGAATGGGTCTCGTGCGACGTCTGTTGAAAGAGAGAAGACAATTGCCGAAGAATTGTGAAACAAATAGCAACAATGGGCAGTTTTGGTCAATGTTTGGCACGAAGCTATTATGATTTTCGACATTTAACTGCCTTTTCAGCTGTTTGTTTTTGATGTGAATAACACTGAATATGTATGTAAGTAAATGTAAGGTAGTTCAAACATTACTTGTTCATTACCAGCATTTTTAGAGAACGATAACAGATACCTATGTATCTACATTCTATATATTTATATCATAATATTTGGCAATCCGGAGAAGCTACATACATATGTACATATATCAAAAACCTTCTAATATACATTTATTTTAGAATTTTAAATTAATTAGATATATTTTTTTCTTAAAAACTGAAAAAAAAAACAGTTTTCATTTTCACAGCGAGTGTAAGGGCCAGTTTGTTCACACCTTGTCAACTTAAATCAATGATTATTCCAGTTGGTTATCATTGAATGCGTTTGTTCATCAACATTTTAAACAGAGAATCCATGATTTTAGCACTTAATTGGAGAAATAACTAATTCGCCGATTCTGTCTGATTAGCATGATTTAATCTTTGATTTTCTGGAATTTTGTTTGTTCATCATTGATTATTTCCTAAGCGTAGGTATAAAAAAGAGAAACAAATTCTATCCAATTCCTTCGAACAAAGAACATGAATGAAGAGAAACCAAGCATCGTCCATCTTGCAAGAAAAAAATAAACAATTTGTACTGATTTTACTACAAGTTGTAGTTATTTTATTAACTATCCAAAAATAAAGTGCTTTTTTGCATAGAAAAACTATAACTGGGAAAAAATCCCATGACTAGGTTTCACACAATGCCATCACTACCTTCACACTTCAACTATATATTTGGAAAACAAAATCAATCAGCCGTATTAAAATATAATATAATATATTATATAGTAATTTAACCGGAAACAATCTTAAATTGAACACAAAATTATATTTCAAGCACTGATTTTCCGTGTTTTTTTGCACAAAAAATGTTTTTTTTCGAAAGCTCACTCACACTGAAATAAGTTAATGACGGAATACGTCTGACAATTGATTGACAGATAGACTGGAAAATGGAAAGATTATTGGAAAAACTATGATTTATTAATCAAACTGAAAATTGAGTGAACAAACACTCTCTGATTATCACAGATTCATAACTATGGGTTGAACAGAATCAGTGATAATCTAATTGCTGATTTAACCCACTGTGAACAAACTGGCCCTAAATGTGGTAACAAAATAATTATTTCTGCTACGTTTTAAGTTTTTGTGCGGCCAAGAGTCTTGCCTACGAATTCGTGTTTATTCTTATTTAAATCTGGGACACTTCCAGTAAATCAAAACCAATTATTACATTAATTCAGTGCTTTGATTTGGCAAATACATATTCAGTATTAGAATCTTCAATTTTTAAATTTCCTAATCCCATCCTATGCTTAACCTATGTAGTATAGGTACTTGAAACCCTTTACCTACATATTCATGAATGCCAAAATAAGAGAAGGTAATTGCAAATATTCAATTAACCTCTGCAATCCATTGCCCTACTCGTATTATGTGCCTTCTTCAATAACCAACTATTGCTAGAGTCCTTTAATTTATATAAATTTCCTCTTGATTCCACTTCAAAGCACAAACAAAACCACTTCAAATGCTCCCTATATAAAGGAATCATTACTGTTGACTTCAATATGCATTTTGTATAAACTCGTTGATATATTTTTGTAATGTAATGTACATAATATGATACTTACAAAATTGTGTCAAGTCAATGCAGCTAAACGACCTCTCAACACTCGAGCACATATTCCAGAACATAGTGTAAATGAATGTTACAATCACAAGGAAGCATAAGATCAACGTCCAAACGAAATTCAACAAATATGTCAGTCCCATTAACTATAAACAAGAAGAACATACGAAAAGAAATAAAGAACCGTCAATGAGATTTAGAGCCCTATTTCTCCACCCATGCAATCATACCACTGCACAAGAAATCCGTCCGCCCACTCGAGACCGCCACGCTCGATACACCTTGTAGCGAGTTGCACCAGTTGCCAGGAAGCCCACAAATAGAATCATAAATCCGAGGGCAGCCATCCCTGCGGCAATTATCGTGAATATCATCTGCACGGCTTCAATCCTATAGAAAAATACATAAACAACAATTTATTGTGGGCATATTTTATTGATAGCAAATATTATTCAGAATTCGGTTCGAGAGTCGAGTGACAGTTAAACACTTACCATATCAGCCGCAAGTGGAAAACTTGGTCCATCATGATTATCGTGAGCGAAGCACCACGATACATGGTCCCACAGAATATTCCCACCCCCAGTAAACACATGAGGGTGGCTATTAGAGTGGCATATGGTATTCGCGCCATGCATGATTGACAGCAGTCACCTAACGGTACAGAAAGAAAATAATTAAAATCAATGTCAATTGAGTGTAGAAATGTAGAGACGAGAGACGAGCTATAGAGAAAGCATCTCTGTGGATGACGGATACGGCTAAGGGATACCCTTGTTGGTAGCAATGGCACCCCATTGGGCGCCAATTAAAACCGAATCTGACTTCCACACAGAAGGAAGACTACACGAAGCGAACTCACTGGTGATGATGGCGTTCGTGATTCTGATTATATATTTGCCAGCTTTAATGAGCCACAAGGTGGTACTTGTGATGATTATTTATGGTTAAGATGGTAGTGGCAAAAGCTATTTGCCTTTCCCATCAGCTAGCTGTGATGTTGTTCATTTAAGTGAAACGGTAAACGCACGGTTAAGTGTACACAATAGATGAGTATATAATGGAGCACTAGACATTGCACATTAAGCTCAGACAAGTGCAGCAATAAGGAGAACGACATTATTTATTTGACAAGCTCAAGAAACAAAAAAAAAACAACAACAAATAAAGAAAAAAAAAATAAGATAGAATGCTATGGATGGCGTGAGTGCATGGTTAATGGGTTGAAAATTTGTCAGCGAATGATTCCATTAACAGACTTTTGCTCAGTTATTGTCATCGTATATATTAATTGGAGCGTTGTAAAGGAATGTAGGTATCAATTAGTTATAAATGAATCTAACCCAAAAGAGAAAACATCAATCAAGAAGTCAATGTATCACCCGCAAATTGTATTGGAAATTTTATATATCCTCTTTTAAATTAAGGTTTATTGTCACATACTATACCTAGGTACATAATCTTAAAAATTTCGTAATAAAATAATAGTTACCTACCTAAGTCATTTAAGATTTTTGCTTCGGAAAAAATGGCGGAAAGCTGAATTTTGGTATATAGCCTCCTCATGGCATTCTAAAGTAACTGTAAAATGTCCCTATCAATATGAGCGCTGCTTATAATTTTAAGGGGGGGGGGGGGGGGTCAAAGGCCCCTCCAAACGATTTTTACGGAATATCTCCCGAATGGCCATTCTTGCAGAATAAATGTCAATGACTAGATTGTAGCTGAGAACATTTCCTACAAAAAATTTTAAGTATTTTTTTCATAAGAGTAACCGTTTTCTGTATAAAATTTACTCTTTTACACCACCTTTGAGGTTGAGTACAAAGTGAGTTTGTCTTGCGCAGTATTACCCAGAAAAATAGAAAACAGTTTCAAAAAATATACAGGGATTTATTTAAAGGTTTTCGGAAATTTTTCCATCGATTTGGGCTCCACTACATTAATCATACGGAGTCGCAAGTCACGAAACATGGTATATTTCGTTTAAACACGGTTATTCGTATAAAATATTAGAAAAAGCTAGAGCATGTAAAGTGAGTTGAAAAAAGAAAAAAATTATTTGGGAGTGGGTGTTTTATTCTCTTTCGTTTAGCCGAGAGGGATTGGCCGAGGGAAATTGGCTTAAAAAAAAAAATAAAAACCAATGGGTAACACTTACAATGTCATGCTATATACTTTTGTAAAGCCAAAAACCTCTTCTTTTTTAGTTTTAAATAAAATTAAAAAATAATTTTTGAAATTAATACACTTAATCACGTAAAAATAAGGTTGAAATTTTCTTTAAAATTGTTTTCTTCAAAATTTTGAGTTTGAAAATTAATTTTTCAAAAACTGTTCACTCAAACAACTTTATTTAAAACTTAAATAAAAGAAGAGATTTTTGGATTTTCAAAAAGGTATAGCATTTCATTGTTAAGTGTAGTACGCAGATCGAGCTAAAATTTCACTCAAACATTTCTCTCCAAACACTAGCTAATATCCAAGCTAAATTTTGACATAAGATTTGTGTGGAGATAACATCACATTAAACAGCTGTTCTCTGAAAAGAAACTTTACTCAACAATTTCATAGAATTTTATTTCAATATTTCAAGCGAATCTAATCAAATAAAATAGATTTTTCCCTTTGGCATTGAAAAATCGTTTATCCTTGAATATTTCTCGTTCTCAATTTTGATTTTCACAAATTATAATTCACATAAATCTAAACAAAAGAACCTGTCACAATTTAGCTCGAGAATTAATGTGCCGCACAATTATTTCACGCGCTAAATGTTGACAGATAAGAGCTGTACAGTAAGAAACGAAAATTTGATTTTTTAGCTGGAGCTGCGTACCTCTCGGCTAAAATGATTGGCTAAATTTTAGCTTGGCTAAATTTTGGAGAGAATTTTGTATGGGGGCGAAGTTTTAGCTCGATCTGCGTACTACGCTTTAAAGTTAACGCTGTTTCTTAATAATTTTTTTCCGTTTTTAGTCGATTTTTTATAAAATTGCACCTCCCGGGGGAGAAAAGAACACTTCCTCCCAAATATTTTATTCAACTCACCCTGTATAAACGAAATACCATGTTTCGTGACCTTCGACCCCGTATCCGTATGATTAATGTACCTTTTAATAATTATTATTAATAATTAATTAATGCATATGGGTCAATATTCAAAACATTAATATTTTTCACTCCAAAGTGGACCCTCGCTCAAAAGAACCTATTTTGGTAGACGAACAATTATGTCTCTTAATAACTCTATAATAACCACTTTAAAACAAGGAGTCGTAACATTTGATCAAATCTAACGGTTTTTAAGTCAGGGAAATGGTACTTGTATCAGTGGAATGACAAAAATTTATATTTACTCCGTTGATTAGATGGATATTTAATTTTGCGAATGGTTTCAGGAGTGTAAAGAAAAAAGAGAACAAATACTAACATGAAAAATAGCATCCACGACTATGTTGCACGAACTTGCTCTCATGATTCAAGGATTTTGTGAGACTAAAAATTTTATAGTAATAATCGTATTTTTGTATGATATTTTGACCGAGAAAATGTGAAAAAATTCAAAACTACTAAAAATACTGTAAATATGTTTAAATGTAATATTATTGATTCTTCTAGAGTTACCAAAACGCAAATCAATCATTATAATGAAAACTTGAAAGTCAGGGGAATGACACAAAAAATGATGTTAGGGGAATGACTGCGAAGGGTGTTTTATGAGAATTAAATTGAGGTTATTAGAAAATTAGATGTTTTATATTATTTTTCACGTAGGCCCTTGTAAAAGACACGGACAAGTAAAACTTTTTAATTTTTAGACCACACGGTTAAGTAAAAAACACGCGTTAGAGGAATGACAATTTCGCTTGACGAAAAACGAAATCATTGCCTTAGCTTAAAATAAAAAAGACAACAAAGTTTTTTTGAAACCCTTATTCAATTTTCATAAAGAGCAATTCTGTACCGTTAAACAACAAAAAAATCAGTTTTCTATTTTGAGCCTATATATATTTTTTTTTAATTTCCATTGGTGGGATAAAAATGATCAATTTATGGGGGACACTTACTCAATAGCTCTTATTTAAAAAAATAAAGCAACTAAAAATCATTTAACTATTTTTTAGTTAGGATGCATATATTATTAAAAAGACTACCTACATCAATTTGTTGTATGGTTTTTAGTCTCGTTGCTAAAATTCAGACACTGTGGTAAGTAGGCCTGGGGACACGTCAGGGGAATGATATTTTGGGTGTTTAAATGGAGATAGCGGGTATGATATTTTTTTTAACTTTATATTTTCTAGAGCGAATATTAAAACCCGTTTGTTTCAGGCCATCCAATTAACAAACTTATAATAAAATTTTGTATTTCAGTTCAAAAATGAAGGAGACTGAAATATTAATATTTTGAAATATTGACCCATATATTTTTTAGAACTGTTTTCTTATTTGCCTGGAAGATACCACGCAAGAAAAATCCACTTTGTACTCACCCGCCTGGAAAAATGGCAAGTTTTTGTCAAGTTTAATCGAGGCCCTGGAAAGGCTTCAGTAGGGGAAATCTAGACAAGGCAAACTTGTCAAATACTCGCGAGGTGACTAGCTTTGACAAGTGGATAGAACACAGGGTGCTCAGGTGTTTATTTATTAATTTATATGTTGATGAGCCAGAAGGGCCAAAATATTTAGTATATTAATTAAATTAATAAATAAACATCTGAGCACCCTGTGTTCTATCCACTTGTCAAAGCTAGTCACTGTCATTAAGTTGTAGTTTGACGTTCATATTCATACTGTTGTTTACGATTTGCTAGTAAGGTTTGTTCATGTTTTATAAATCATTATTAATTATTAATAATTGTGTACGTGTCAATAATAGCTATTTTCAGAATTTTTAATAAAATATTGTTTATATGGCTGCTGTAGATAAGAAATATATAAAGACACAGTCGATATTACCTATAGAGTAAGTAAAAACAATGTATGTAATTGTATAGCCAAAATTGATATGTATATAAATACTTATAATAAATTGTTCCTTCAGGCCCTGAAGAAGATTCTAAACAAAATCGAAACGTCGCACAGTGTGGTATTTTAAAGCAAAACCTGGTCATTAATCTATTTTCTAAAAGTGTCAACACCTTTTATAAGGCTATGTTTTCAAGCAGCAAATAAATTGAACTAAATTTTGTGGATATTTCATTTTTTTATAATCACTCCCATCGCCACGAATATGCTTCTAAGTAGGTAAATTATCGGTTGACTTAAAAGCTACTTTTATTAATGGTCATACTTAAAGTGCTTTAATTGCTTATAAGTTATTAATTTTGAAAGTTTTTGAATATGGTATCACAAGAATTATGTTGTTTAACGTATTTTTTCATTACAATTTGTAAATTTACCTTAGATATTAAATCAAAATAGAGATACATTTAAATCGATTTATTTTTAAAGATTATAATTATAAATAAAAAGGGTTTCAATATATTTCTCAGTAATTTTTTGTATTTTGATATAAAGGTCCAATACCTAAGAAACAAATTTATTTTAAATTGGCTGCAGAAAATTGCAGATGTGTACTCTAGAGCTTTATTTTTAATTAATGTGTTAAATACTGAAAAATTGACCTGGCAGCCCTACACCTTAACCACATTTTATCAGGAAACCGCAAATAGTTTGCCTTAACACTACTAAACAAACTGTATACCACATATTGAGAATAAAGATGAGAGTAAGTCGTCCTCTGTCGGGGTCATAGACTACTATTTAATTCAGTTTCTTATCTTTATAAGATAATTTTGAGGTTTAGGAAATAATTATTATTCTTAAATAAAAATTGAACAGGTTATTTAAAACTTAATACTGGTTCAAAAAACAAAACAATAGCAAAAAATACTTTTGGTCAAGTTTTACTAATGAATACCACACTGTGCGTAGGCGAATATTGAATAAATATTGATTAAAAACAGAGACTGAAATTGGCTTTTCATTAAATAATATATAGCAGTCGGTAGCTTTGACCAAAAAAAAAATTATTTTTCATTACAAGAAAAAAATTTGAATCAACGTGATAATTTGGGGAAAAAAGGGAGAATACTATGATCTACCGTCAGACAAAATTTCAAGGATTTGAAATTAATATTGACCCCGTATTTAAAATTTTAAGTCTGTGTCGCACCCGTAATAGGTTGGCATTTCAAATCATATTCTTTCTGTTTTTCAACTTAATTCTAGTTTTGTTGCTTTTAGATATGAAATTCATGACGTAGGGATTTAATTCTAGGAAAATCTACTTTAAATATAATCGACTTTAAGTGAAAGTTTTCCCTATTTTAAAAGAAAATGGAAAAAATCTCAGTGCAGTGAGAAATTTATTGACTTTTTAGTGAGAAAAACTTCATTTTTCTAGAGAAAGTGTTTTTCACATCATGTGAGAAATGATTATACATCGATGACAACAATTTTCCGTCAAAATATAGTATATTATATTGTTTTCATGCATAAAAACAATACTCGGTCACACCCGTAGCGATGACCTGTCACACATCCGTAACGTTTTCAAATACAAATTTTGAATAGTTTTTCTTGGTTTTGGTTCTGGAACCTGAAGATCAACTATCTGGGTTAATATTTGCAAAAGAATGATACATACTTTTCATGCAATATTTTACACCACATGAAAATTAGATATCTTAGTCGCAAATCCCCAGTTTCACACCCGTAACGCAACTAAATTGCATCCTATAACTGAACCACTAATTTTTCATACTTCAATACCTATACTAATTTTTTAAAAAGACTTCAGGTGTCCTATAGAATAGTAAAGTTTATATTTATAAATTGGGAATAGTATGTGAATATGTTATTAATAAAATATGGAGTCTCACTGTCACACCCGTAACGATGGAAACACCAATATAGTTTTTCATTTTCAACATTGCACAACTGTATTGCGAAATATCTCAGTAGTTAAGGTATGGTACTGGTAATCAGAAGATTACAGGATCGAATCCCAGTAAGGACAACTTTTTATTTTTTTTTTGCTGTCTCTCGAGGCAAAAGGTTACTTCGCTGGCGAGGCCCTAGAGAATTTCTAGAGTTACCCTTACTAGTATCTATGTAAAACTTTCTAGCCCCTCGAAAAACTAGATTGTTTTCCAGCTGGGACGTTAACACCTCTATTCATCTTGCTGAGGATATTTAAAATATGAACAGGACTATTATCAAAAATTGTCTTAGTAGATGTTTTTCTTTTTTAGCTCCTAGCAGAGCATGGAGTAGAGCTCAAGCTATTGGAGTTCGGAGTTAGCTCTGAGCAGAGTATGATACTATGATGTATGATCACAGCTCTCCGATATAATTTTGAAACACATCTGAGCTCTGAGCAGTCATACGATTGCGATGCGTTCAACTCACCAAAGTTAAGTAATTACTTTTAATTTTCATCTGACAGCTGGCCAATCAAAAACTCAAAAAATTCAAAATTGTGAACTAAAATTGATGTTTCGAACGCGCCCATTTGAAATGAGTGAAAAAAAGAGCAAAGTTGGGTGCGCTCAGCAATTTGCTCCATTCGCTCGGTCTTTTTATTCTGAGCTCATGGAGCGTACTTCGAGCTAACTCTGAATTTAAAAAATAAACACAAGTAGAGCGCTCTGAGCTTAAAAAGAAACACAGATCTTTTTTTGACAGCTCAGTGCTCTGTTCGGAGCTTAAAAAGAAAAACGCCTAGTATCAGCTTTTTTTCGAATTCTTTCATGAGCGCACTACACACCTTCAATGTTACTTGTCATTCGTATTAAAAATGATTTTTTTGTCAGGTAATATTGATGTAAAGCCACCATACTATGCACGTATCAATGAAAATTGACAATGTTGCACCTACATAAATTCATTAATCACTGACGTAAGTAGTACATTATCAGCGAACTTAATTTAAGATAATCATTTTTTTGATCAAAGCCCATCAGTCATTCTAGGCCTCTAGGTTCTAGGCTATATAGCGTCAGTTTAATTAAGTTAACAGCATGCTCTGGTCATATAAATTATATATGAACACGATAAATATTTAAATAATCACAATTCTAACATTATCTGCTTAATTTATTTAAACATGAACAACTGCACATGCGCACCTATTCAAACACTTAATTGCTCTTCTAAACCAAAAGAAAAGATGACGCTTACAAAAAAATGTCAAATCAAGGCCAATGTTAAGGTATAGGTATAATACATTTTGATTTTTGTTTTGTTTACCGTTTTTCTTTTGTTGAATAACTCTATTACATTTCGTCAGCTGCGATGAAATCACTTGCTATTGCTATGAACAGAACACGTCACTATTTGTTAATGAAATCCTATATCTATGATATATTTGTTTATATGAAATATAAGTAGATGCAGGTGAACATGAAATAATAAAGTGCATAAAAAGAACGCCCAATGCGCATGTATGTACTAACAAAAAATCAAACAAAACACTAACACGAATATTATTATGAGAGCTTATGACGCGCTCAACGTCAAATTGACAACAACAAAAAACAGATAATATGTATAAGAATTGCATTTAAGAAAAAAAAATAATAAATACAAAAAAACTGTTATAAAAAACGTAAGTGCTCAAATATAACAACAATAAAAGCCAATGAAAGGAAGAATACCAGTAACTGTATTTATATAATATGGTTAATCTTCTAAAAGCGGAAACTACACAAAACACATATACATACATAGGTGTGGCTGAAGCAGTGTTCTTCACTTCTTCTACTTTTAGTGTTCACCTCTTTTGTTATTCCATCCACGATCTGAGTATCGATCCAGAGAATGATCCGATCGATTTGCACTTCGGTGTCGATTAAGTTGATGTGTGTTATATGCGTGCGTTAATATTCCGTCATCTTCGAAATTCGTCTCCAAGAGAATATCTTCGCGGGGATCGCGCACTCGATCGCGATTGATCTTTGATGTCATTATTATTTTTGTTTTAATTGATTAAAAAAGTACGGAGGGTACTTCAATTATTTCACTTGGTCTCTTAGGGCAAGGCACTCGTTTTAAGTTTCATTTACTTATATCTTCATACATCGTCGTATTAAGTTCTAAAATGAAATTAAAAATTAAATAAAAAAGAACAAAAAATCGAAATTCACTTTCCGGTGCAAGAGCACGACTTAGACTGAGAGAAAGAGAGAATAGTCAATGTTCATAACTGACGGTAGGAATGTGATTCATCCAACAGCTTGAGCAATGAATGATATCGAAATGGTTTTTGTTCTACGAACGTACATAGTGTGACACATAATTAATGATAATTTAATCTAATCTTTGGTTTGAACTCTCTTTTACACGCGGGCTCTGATAAAAACGACAACAGAGACTTTGGAGAGATCCATTACGTTGCAGGTTGCGATTGTGACACTAGGGTTGGAAATTAATTAAATCATATCAGTTTTCAGCAGATAATTGTATTTTTTATTTTATCTGTAAATAACCCTGAGGATAGAAATTTATTGCGGAGTCAAGTAGTGTTGAAATATTTAGAGTATTAATTGAACTTGTAGTTTACCTATTTAAAGTGTCAACGATAAAAAGGCCATATTGAAAATTATATGAGAAGCTTAAGGGCCCTGGAGACGCTCGAACCTGGTGCGAGTGAACATGGTTCGGGTACTATGTTCGAGTTGATTTTACTTGTCTGCGGGCAATTACACTTGATAATTGTTCCAGAAATTGAGAAAAATAAAATGTTTTCCTTACATATGTAGGTACATATGTATGTATGTATGTGTCACTTAAGCAAACTGTTTTTGTTGTATTTATTAGTTTTTTTCGTAGGTTTTCAGATAGGGCTATTATTTAATAAAATATGAACATATTTTTTATTTGTCACCTTTCGTCCAAGAACCAAAAAAATGCCACCTTTTGATTAAACACCATGTAAAAGTGTCTCTTACAAACATCTTCAAAATTTTTAATTTTTTCGCCATACCAAAACTGCGAATATTTGCCTTTATAACATGTCTTATGTCTTACAAATGAGCGAAACACTCTTTTCAGGTGTGTAAAGTCAAGTAGAAAAATGATATGATTGAATTTGGAATTTGGATGGGCCTAAAGCGGCTCTAAATGAAGAAAACTAAATTCTCTAATTTTTTCATATATTTATTTATTTTCATCCCCTATAGTCGCTGTAGGAAAATTTGCGTACAATCTGCCAACAAATTCAGAGCATGTAGGTGGAAAGTAGACAAGAAAAAAATCCTACGTATGCACACCGTTTTATCAAAATCTTTTTTGAGAAACCATAAGGTTTTTCTAAACGAGTTCAAGCTGATACGAAACTTACCTAAATATTTAAGTATAACATAAGCGCTTATATGACAGTAAGTTTACGCAGAGGAAAAGGAGAGCATAAGCTTTTTAAGTAGAATATAAATACTTAAGTTTCGTATCACCAAACGGGTCTGAGTGGTTTTCTTAATATTGAGTATTCAAATTAAAAAACCAAAAAGTATTGTGTTGAAAATGTTGGTATACAATACTATTTACGCTTTTTAGATGCCTCTGCATTTTCGGTAATACCGTTTTTGGAGAAAGTCGAAAATCAAAAAAAAAATATTCTAGGGTTTGACAGGCACCTTTATTTTTGCCCATACAAAATTAAAAAAATCTGTCGGTAAAGTTTCAAAAAAAAGCTACGTACTAAGTTGAAATAAAATCGATGAAGCTGTTTAGGCTGTCCCCGCCTGGAAAAATGGCAAGTTTTCGCCAAGTTTAATCGAGGCACTGCAAAGGCTTCGGTAGGGGAAATCTAGAGAAGGCAAATTTGTCAAATACTCACGAGGACCTCGCTAGTAAGAACTTGTTGGATAGGTTTGTTATCCCATCACAAATACCCCATTTATGACAAAAACTAGATATTTAATACCCATCATACAATAGTAGGAAATATTAAAAAGTATTATAATATTAAAATTAAATATTAAATTCTTTTTTTTTCAAATTTTACGAACTTAAGCTTAAACTAAAGATCTTGTAAAAGTAGAAGGTTGCCACACTTTGTTTTTAATGAAAACTGCACAGTTTTTTTAATTCTTAAGCTTCTTACACGTTTTTAAAGAGAATTTTCTAGGAGCCAAATTAAGACACAACCACTCACTAGGCTAGTAGCAAATTGCTACTGCAATCAGAAGATTGCAGGATAGAATCCACGTAAATACAACTTTTTTTTTGCTGTCTCTCGAGGAAAAAAGGTTACCTACTTCACTGGCCCTAGAGAATTCCTAGAGTTACCCTTGGCGGGCCCTTGCTAGTATCTATGTAAAACTTTCTAGCCCCTCGCCAAAAACTAGATTGTTTTTCCAGTCGGGTCATCGGTCGAGAAGACAGACAGAATTGTCAAGTTCAATCTTAATATTGGTTTCAAACAAGGCAATAATCGTACGAGAGGGGGTTCAATTTCCCACAGTTTACGGCAGTTAAAAAAAAATCAGAATGAAAATAGAGTAAAATATCAAAAGACAAATCCACACTATGGCCTTTTTTAGAGTCGGTAATGCAATGGATATTGAAAAAAAAAATAGTGGCACTTATTTACGCAAAAATTTGAAAAAAAAAAAAACAAATTGAAAAAAAAATCATAATTTTTTTCAAAAATATTGACTTTGAAATTTAATTTCTCAAAAACTATTTATTTAAGCAAGTTGATTTAGAAAACAAATAAAATAATTGAATATTTTCTTTTCTCTTTTTTAATAATTTTGTTGCCATTTTTCGTCAATTTTTCAGAAATTGTCCCCCCTGGCTCAGAAGGGAATGATTCCGCCCCACAATTTTGTGCTGGTGGGACAGTCGCAAAACGTTTTTTTTTGGATCATCCTTATGTTAATAGATACATTAAAAACCGTTTCTTCAAAACAGTGGTTTTAATGGTGAAATCGATATTTGATTTTTTAAATATCTTGCATACGTGTTGTTCTACCAGACAATAGATATTCAATCGATTTACACTGACTCCAAAAAGTCTCCATACAGCAGGTCAATTTAATATTTATTTGAAAAAAAAAATGATGAGGTTTAATTTAAAAGCTAAAGTAACAATACATAATCTTTTTCCCCCTTTTATTGATTTGCCAGCTGCACTAAGAACGTGACTAAAACAGATTTGCAGCATATCTGCACGCATCGCATGGAACCACCCTTTTAGCATGAAATTTTTCGGTATTCATAATTCATAATTCTTTATTCATAACAAAAGAGTCTGAAGACAAAATCTTTTTTATGGCTTTAAAAATTTATAGTAAAATTACAATATAAATGTTTAAGTTTTCTAATAAACATACATACTTTAATTAATGAAAATAGAGTGGAGATGCAAAGCTACGTCTGGGTTCTGAAGATGATCGTTAATAGAGGAAATGAAATCATTTAAATTTAAAATATTTTTAAATTGAGCAGGAATACAATTCCAAATTTTGGCACCTATGACAAAAAAGGACCTACGAGTTTGCATGACTCTTGGAATATTTTTTAATTTTTAGTGTGCAAGGATGAGGAAAATTGAAATTAATCGAACAAATAGAGAGGTTGTTTTTGATGAATCAAGTTAAAAATAAATTTGCATATATCAATAACAAAATGTGACATAAGTGGCATACCGAAGATGCAATTAGTTAGGTGAGATACGTGATCATTAGGGTGGTGCTTATTTGTATGGAGGAAAAAACAAATTGTTTGTTTTTACTGAGCACCATTTTTTTCTGTTCTTCTACATTTAAAACGTGTACCAAAAAAATTTCATGCTAATCGGATTGTATTAACACGTGCCGCAATGAGTTTGAAAAATTGAATTTTCATAAAATCGACCAAAACCGGGTGCTATTAAAAATTTGATTTGCAGAATTAATAAAGTGCACTTTCAAATCTGTTACCTACTCTTGCTTCAAAATAAAAAAAATAAAAGGCCCGACTGGGTGGCACCTTCTTGCTCAAAGAGTTCAATTTGCTTGGAAATTAAGAATTTTTAAAAATATCAGAGTAACTATACACACATTTTTAAAATTATTATCGAAATCTTTTGAGCTGTTTTTAAGATAGATAAGGTTTTTCATAAGGGTTGTGTAGCAAGTACCATTATTTTTGGAGCTAAAACAGTATTTAAATAATCCCTAACTCTCACAGGGGCATCAACTTTAAGCTCAATGCGGCACGTGTTAACGTGATTTAAAAAAATAAAAAAAAATAGGGCAGTGTTTTAAGATGTCAATGAACAAAAAAACGGGTGCTCAAAAGTTTTTAAAATAAGGACCACCCTAGTGATCATACTTTTTTTTAGAGAATAAACAAAACGAACATTATGCATCATAATGCTAAGTACATTAAACTTTTGTTTTGTAATGGAGTCCATACTTGCATATAAAGGTGCCCCATAAGATATAATTGGCGCTATCAAAGCCTTTTTTGAGGTATAAAATATGAGATTCTCCACAAACTTCTGAGGCAACCGTCAATGATTACAATAATCTTAAAAACCCTTAATTCAATACCGAATATTTATAAGGTATAACATACCCATTTAGCAAAATTTTAGGAAAATAAGACTCATTTAAACTTTTTTTTATGAATTATTATACTTTGAGATTTACTTGGATTAATGGTTAAGTTATTTTCCGAAGTCCATTGATAAATACTACTTAAAACATTGTTTATACTGTAAACACCATCTTCAAGTAGCTCTAATTGGAAAGATGAATAAATCTGTATGTGGTCAGCGTAAAGATGACATGAGCTTAATTGAATTACGTCAATAATATCATTTATAAACATGCTGAATACAATTGGGCCTGGTAACAACCCTTGTGGGATACCCCGCTTCAATTCAATAGAATTCGATAATATAGAACCAATAGAAACAGCTTGTTGGCGATCGGTTAAAAAATTTTTGATCATTTTAACAGAGCTTGTCGAAAAATCAAATTTTGATTTTAGTTTATCAAGCATAATACTGTGGTCAACTGAACCGAAAGCATTTGAAAAATCTAGCAAGTTTAATATTGTAACTTTGTCTTGATCGATTGATAGACAGATGTCATCGGCAACCTTTAAAACTGCAGACACGCAGCTGTGTTTCTTACAAAAACCAGATTGATATGGAGATAATAAGTTAAAAGACTCGAGGTAAGTAGTTACCTGAATCAACATAAGCTTTTTTTATCCTTTTGAAAGAAAGTTTAATATGCTAATTGGGCGATAGTTTCCTAAATCCTGGCTAAAACCTTTTTTTGGCAGATGAATAGCTTTAGCAAGTTTCCACGCACTTGGAAAGATCGACCTCATGAGGCAGTTATTCTAAATGTAGCAAATGCTTGGCACGATGGCTGGAAGAATAAAACGTATAAATTTAGGTGAAATTTCATCAAGTGCTACCGCGTTAGATTTAATTGAAAATAGAGCAAAGAGGCAGTCCTCAATCGAAACACAATTGAAGTAAAAGGACCCATTTAAGTTCAGAGGACGTTGGGATAATTTCCCCTATCAAAGCCTTTCCAAGGCCTTATCCTACAAGTTTTTACCAGCGAGGGCCTCACGAGTATTTGTTTGTCTTGTCTGGATTTCCCCTACCAAAGCCTTTGCAGGGCCTTGATTAAACTTGACAAAAACTTTCAATTTTTCCAGGTGGGTAGTTCTGGTATATTCTGGGTCTTATGCCAATTTTTGGTCATTAAATTTATGTTTAGATTGACTGTTTTGTCTAGTCAGTTCACTTCTTAGTTAGGTACTTTGCAAATTGAAATTGTTTGAATTCATTTGCTCGATATTTTTCGTCTCATGAAATAATAATTTACAGAAGAGATAGATTTTCTTTGACTCCACGGTGAGAATTGAGGCTTCTTCGTTTTTCTGTTTATCAATACGTGAAAGACGAACATTGTTTACTATAAACATGGTAAAAAAATTTCAAATTGCAAATAACCTCTCATTGGACGAAATTACGCAATTTTGGAGTATTTCCTGAAATCATCTTCGAAATTGCACGATGTTCCACACTGACACAATTTGACATAATTTTACAAATTATGTGTTTCATTACAGTTTTCTGCTGAGCAAATTTTTTTTTGTCAGTTTGTGTTTACTTTTAAAAATAATTGCGTGTTTTGGCATTCGTACTCCTATTGGTATTTTTTTATCGTAGTGTTTACAAACCAATTAAAAGATGTCTTGTCCAATAGTAGACTAAATTTTTGGGTGGAACCATTGAATATGTCCTACCTCGAAACACTCACAACAATATCCCTTGACTTTTCAAAAGCCGTCAAAAATGGCATATAATATGGTCAAGGCCAGAAGACCACGCACTGATATCGGACCACGGACTGATATCGCCCATAACTATGCAAAGTCAAACTCTTTTCATATGCCTACAAACAAAGTTTTTTGATATCTTTTATATAAAGGGTCCGCCAAATAACTTTTTTTTTTTTGAAAATGCTATAAAAAAAATACTGAATATTTTCTTAAATTTCTTTTGTTATTTGAAAGTACAATCCTTCCGGTTAATAATGGATACTAATTTTATTCAAATGGCTGCTTCGCTAAGTGGGCCTGCGATCGACTTAGAGAAGATGCCCATTTTGCCAAAAAAATCATGTTTTCAGATGAAGCTCATTTTGATCTAGGCGGGTATGTAAACAAGGAAAATTGTCGCATTTGGGGCACAGAAAACCCGCACGCCATTGAAAAGCCGATACACCCAAAACGAGTCACTGTTTGGTGCGGATTTTGGTCCAGAGGCATAATTGGGCCATTTTTCTTCGAGTGGCCGTTACAGTTAATGGCGATCGTTATCGGGCCATGTTGAACGAATTTTTGTTCACAAAAATTGAAGAGGAGGATATTGGCAACTGTGATGAATTCTATTTGATATACTTAGAACATTACGAAGGTAAACTAAGTACACTAAGAAACAAGAATATGCCACAACCACCTAGTAGATACCTACCCTTAAATTCTGTATATGTTTACCATACTCATTCGAAAATCATTGAGGCGAATTCAATTATTCGAACTACACGAATGGCTAGCAGTACCCAGACCATTTCCGGCACTCAAATCTTTCTTTTGGAACTTAGTCTTCGGCCAAGACGGACATTAACGTGGTTAAAAACTTCAAGCATATCTCTTGTAGGCTACAAGCCTTACAATTTTGCTTTCATAAGTTTAAAGTCTCAGTTATATTAAGAAGAAGAATTATTGAGGTAATGTTTAAAATTTGAATAAAATGTTAAAAAAAAAAAAAGAAAGAAATACAATGAAAAAGAACATCGAACATTTTTAGCTTTGCCTCGAGTTGTCGTCTTGTGCCACTTCGTCATTTCTCTAAGTAGAGACAAATTAAAAACTTAACAAACGCAAGCACATGTAAGTCCCATTTTTTTTAATACAATATCGTGATTCGTCTGAAAATACCATATTTTAATATAGCGTTGACCTTGTTGGAGTTGAAAGCGAAAAAAAAAATCCAGAACCAAAATCTTACGATTCCACGTGCACGATAGTGGCTTGCCTAGTTCTTTTTTTATAATTGATGTGCAACGCGAGTTGTTCATAGATCCAGCCATTTGCATCCAGATCAAGAACCACACCACGAACGTGGTCTCTTTTGGAGCAACTGATCAGATACCTCTCGCTCAGGAACTCTGCAACCCAAGTTCTTATAGAGAACCCAATTGGGAGAATAGAGGACTTAGCCAACCACTCTGCTGGTTAAACTACAACGGAATATCCACTTAAACAATTTCCAGCAATTAGTGCTCCCACAAAAGCCATAGTAACCATACGGACCAGATCCAGTCCCACCAGTTCACTGTTCATAATCGAAGATAAAGTGTATTTTTTTTTGAAACATTCAAACCATCATAAATTTACTTTAAGTTATGTAGAAAGTTTTATAAGAAAAAAAAAAAAGTAAAAAAAAAAAAAAAAAGAAAATCAAGCAACTAAAGTGTAAAGAAAAACTGAAAAGAAACAAAAAGAAAAAAAAGATTAAGCTAATTTTCTAATTAATTATTTATAATAACAAATTCTACGAAACTACAAAAAAAAAAAGAATCGATTAATAACATAATTAAAACATACAAAAACCAAAAAGAAAACAAAACATAAACGGAGACAACGCGATCAACATCACCAATGTGCGCACATCGTGGATGGACCATCAAAGTCGTCACTGTTTTCATGTGAGTAAAACCAAGAAAATTACATTTACTTAAATTCTACCATAATTTATTCTTTTTTTTATAATTTTGTCAACCCCTTAATTATCTAAATATTATTCTAATTTAATTTACATATATATAATTCGATTACTTTATTTGCTTGAGTTAGATATACAATTATACATTAGACTGATTCAAAAAAATGAAAATGTCTTCGATTTTCAATGCCACTAGCTTTTTAGTTAAAGTTTAATGATATAATATTCCTCGCAAAATGTCAGCCCTTTAGGTCAATATTTAGAGGTCGCTCATCGCTACTCTCTATTTTCCATACAAATCGTATGGGAACTTTTTTTTGATTCCTTCTTTATTTTATAACTTTAGAAACTGTTATCATACAGAAATGATCAAGGTAGAATCTGAAAGAAGATTTGTTGTTCTTCAAATAAGGTCCCTGCTTCTTATCCAATTAATGTACTCCTTCAAAAGTTATTCAAGGTCAGAGTGGTATTCGTGGTGAATTTAAAAGTTTTTTGGATTCCGTGTTGAAAAAATCTGTTATAATACAAGGTGCTTTGCAAAAGTTGTAACAAAAGTCAAGGGCGTGTAAGTTGAACTCAGACAAGAAAAAAATCATTTTAGAGTGGGGGTCTATTTCCCCCCATTTAGGCGGGAGGGGCAATTTCCTAAAAGAGTTGGTTTAAAAAAGAAAAAAATATTAAAAATCAACGGCAATACTTATAGTGTCATGCTATTACTTTTTTAAAGCCAACAATCCATTATTTAATTAACTTTTTAAATAAAGTTGTTTTTGTAAATATTTTTTGAAAAAATTAATTTCAAACTTAGATTTAAAAAATTAAAAAGTGATTTTATTTTTTAAATATCTTTTTGAAAAATTTTTCGTTATCAAGTACAATTTTTGTTTATGGATTTCAATACCTTCCTTAATTTTTAATCAGATGCTGAAAACCGCAGGCTAAAATGTTTTGTAGTTTCTGAGAAAATTGAAAATTAAAATACCTACTACTACTACTGGAAATTGGGTGTTTGTAGGAAGGAACAATTTAAATTCCAGGGCGTCAAATAAACAAGAAACTTGATGTTTGTTATTTTCAATTTTCTCAGAAACTACTAAAAAACATTTAAGCCTGTGGTTTTCAGCATCTGATTAAAAATTAAGGAAGGTATTGAAATCCATAAACAAAAATTGTACTTGATAACGAAAAATTTTTCAAAAAGATATTTAAAAAATAAAATCACTTTTTAATTTTTTAAATCTAAGTTTGAAATTAATTTTTTCAAAAAATATTTACAAAAACAACTTTTTTTAAAAAGTTAATTAAATAATGGATTGTTGGCTTTAAAAAAGTAATAGCATGACACTATAAGTATTGCCGTTGATTTTTAATATTTTTTTCTTTTTTAAACCAACTCTTTTAGGAAATTGCCCCTCCCGCCTAAATGGGGGGAAATAGACCCCCACTCTAAAATGATTTTTTTCTTGTCTGAGTTCAACTTACACGCCCTTGACTTTTGTTACAACTTTTGCAAAGACCCTTGTATTATAACAGATTTTTTCAACACGTTATCCAAAAAACTTTTAAATTCACCACGAATACCACTCTGACCTTGAATAACTTTTGAAGGAGTACATTAATTGGATAAGAAGCAGGGACCTTATTTAAAGAACATCAAATCTTCTTTCAGATTTTACCTTAATCATTTCTGTATGATAACCGTTTCTAAAGTTATAAAATAAAGAAGGAATCAAAAATAAAGTTCCCATACGATTTGTATGGAAAATAGAGAGTAGCGATGAGCGACCTCTAAATATTGACCTAAAGGACTGAAATTTTGCGAGGAATATTATATCATTAAACTTTAACTAAAAAGCTAGTGGCATTGAAAATCGAAGACATTTTCATTTTTTTGAATCAGTCTATTATACATATACTTATAAGTTTTTTTTCTCAATACGTCATACTCTTCGTTGAATGATCATTATTAAGTTCAGATACGTATTTTGTCGAGTTAAAAGTTGCATACACACATGTTCAAACTCTGCAGTTAGTTTCTCTTGTTGCTCAAATAAATTTCGACTCAATTACAGCAGATTATCAGTGTTAACAGTATTGAGTTAACATTCTCTGTTAACAACAGCTACTCAAACAACTCAGAGAGCATAATTATAGTAGTTTTTGTATTGAATGTGCAGAAATCTGCACACCACTTGTGTAAGGTTAATGAACCCAGTTTAGGATAGGTCAGTTACATAGCACTTAAATTTTATAACGTTTTGGAAAAGAATAATAAATGAATTTAATATTGAATCTAGGAAATAATATGAATTTTGTTTGAATTAAATATGAACATGGAATAAGTTAATAATTTTAAGGGAAAGGTGAAAGCGGAAAGATGAAATAGGTTAATTGGTATAAATTGTTTTTTTTTGTTCTTTAAGGGACTGCATATTAACATGAGGCCTATGCAGTATGGAGGTAGCAATGGCTACTATTGGAATAGGGTGGTCACATAGCCTGATGGCTAGCACATCTTAACATCAGTGTGTTAGGGACAAGTGAGATGTTGAACGACATGTATTCTTTTATGTATATGTTTGTGTTTAGTTTGGATATTGGCACGAATTTTGTTTATTATTGTATGGTTTATAAAGCAGCAAGATCCCCCCCATCCGGCGAGCACTAGCCGTGCGTCGACCAGCGTGCCACCCGCTGCTTAGAAGGGACTTCCCACCAGTACTCCCAACCATTACACAACATTTGGTTTCAACAGGACGGCGCTGCGTGCCACACAGCCGAAGCTACACTCCATGTAGTAGTAGCATTTTCAAGTTTTCGAAATACGGCCTTTCAAAGTGCCTGATAACGTTACATAATTCCGGAATTGAAATGTACGTAAGGACCAATCAATTGTTGTATATACAAAAACCTGTGTGTATAGAAAACCTTGTAGAAATGTCACTTTATCAGACCTTGGCCGTGACCATATTGCGAAAATTCTATTAATGCGTAGGAAAATAAACAGGGTCAACAAATCTCTTAAAAATAAAAAACCCCAACAGAAAGTATTTATTTATAAACGAATCCTTTGAACTTATCGCATTACCGCCCTTACATATAGTGAAAATGCATGAGTTGCAAAATTTTGTTATCGACATTCGGGCTTCAAAGACCTAGATATTTCACTTCAAACTTTTATTCCTATTTAGCAAAATTTCACAGAGGAAAAATACTTCCGACAGTCAGTCATAGGAAAGTTAAGTAAAAACAGCAGTTTCTTCAACAATCTAAAGCGAAACCCTATGCTATGTGTATTCAAATGTTATAATTTATAATAAGCTACGCTACTTAAGTAGCATTCACTTATTGTACGCAATCAGAGCAGCTGCTTTAACGTTTATAACAACTGTGACATTTAAAAGGAATTTAACTGCAGATTAATTCAGTTTGAGGGGTTGTGTTTTTAATTCTTAGAGGGGTTGGATTCCTTGGCGCAGAAAGATTAGGACAAGTGATTTTAAAAGGGATACAAAAGAAAATGGTTAAATGTTGGTCGTTCAATTTAGTTTTTTTCCGGCGCAGATTATTTTCGATAAGAAAAGATTTGAACACCAACCAACTCGTTAGTTCGAATTAAAAATCTTGTAGAAGTAGCAAAGAAATTTACATAGAAAAATGGGTTTAAAATAAATAGGAAAGTCAATTTTATATTAAAGACTGATGGTATATGAACACTGAACAGTTTGTTTAAACGAAAAACGCAACTTGATTTGAATAAATTTAACAAAATGTTCTTTTTAACCTAGTTTCACATCAAGTATATTTTAGGTTCAGTTTTTCACCAAACATTGTGATTTTTTTCTGGGTTAACCGAAAAGATATTTTTGATATTCATACTTAGAAATAGAAGTTCATTATACGTACATGAATACTGCTATTTCGATGCATTTGTTTGTTTCCTGTTTTTATATAAATACATATTTTCTGTAGGTATAGGTACCTTACATAATATGAATGTTTTAAAAAATAAAACCTAGTTCTTTCATATGACACTGTCATCAAACCATCATAGAAACTAAATAAATTACAAAAACGCGTTTTCAAGAAAACCCGTTCCTACTAATGCTGATGCTGAAGTTTTTTACGACATCCTTTGCCATAGGACAGAGAATTCTTATTCTTCATCTTCCGCCTACTTCCTTTTCCCGACTGGTATTATCTCATTCACCAAGGATGTAATTATGAACTGGGGAGCAATGATTCCCTGCCATTCATCCCTCTAGACAATAATTATACTTACACACTGGCATAGAGAAAAGGTAGGGAACTGGAGTGGGCCTACATTTCCAACTATATGTACGTACCTACGGTGTATATCCAGATATCTCCACCACCCATTCAACCTAGATAGTTAGTTAAGAAGAAAAGACTGTGTAAAGCTTTTCGAAATTAATTTTATACTCTCAGCGCTCCGTTTCGCGCACAGCTGATTTTTTTTTTGTTTCTACTTCGTCGTCCGCTCATTGTCATCCTGCTACATAGTTCTTCTTAAATGAACAATTATCATTCATACAAGAGGAGGCAGGTAGGACCCGTGGAGCGTTGGATTCAGATTTTCAGACGGTGGCGCCGCGGCGAAAAAGAGAAGAACAACTATTATCATCATCGCATTATTATACCACGTCACGAGGAAGAACTCTTTCGTTGTTCTGGGCGTATTTGCATTTTGGATATGGAATTGAAATTCCGCGCTAGAGCTGGAAGTAAAGCGGTATCCTTCGAGCCCTAACATTCACCCTTTACCAGTTAATGGGTTTTCTACTGGTTTATCCACCCCCTCTTGTTTAATTGTTTGAGCTTCGTTGTAAATTTTAACTAAAATAAGGACATAGGGAAAGGGTGGTTATGGTGTTGAAGTTATAAATTGTGGGATTTTTCTTCTTCTTTTCAAGTAGTTTAAGTAGGTTTCCTATGGTTTTCTGTCTTCATCATCTCTAACGAATGCCATAAAGAATCCTCAAATAGGTGGTTTAAATTAAAGTGTCATTTACACATGATGACAGATATGATGAGTGTGCATGTCTGAGGCAAATATTATGGAACTGTCATTTTTATGCGAGTTAATTTTGAGATATTTTTGTTCAAAGTTTGCAAGGATTAGATTTGCGGCTGGCACACACCAAGTACATTTATAAAGGGAAAGAGAAAAGTCAAAGACCTTTTATAACATTTTAGAGGAAATAAACAGGGATTAACTGTCGGAGAAGATACAACTTGTCTTCTTATGTATCAAACACTCGTAGGTTATAGTTTTTTTTTTACGTTTTCTTATCACACATTTACTCAAGTGGGGGGCTCAGTGTAAACGAGGAAAGATAAAACCTCTCTTGTATAGGCACTTTATTTTAACGGTTGAGGACATGAAGAAGTAACATAACACATCAATTTGTACAGCATACACAAAAACTCTTGCCATGTTGAACTATGTGGCTTCAATTTTAAGTGATGGTTTTTGTAATATAATCCCAGGGTATACTTTCTGTTTGTATATACTTCCAGCCACAATCACATATGGATTGGGGGGAGGGGATGTGGTGCAAAATTTGATACTTTATAAAAAGTCAATATCCCAGCAATGCAATGCGATAGATTTAAGGAGCCATCCTTGATTTCAGGAATGGATAACATGAAACTTTTTTGAACAAAGAAAGGAACCTCAAACTAAGCTACATGATATATACTTAATAGTAAAAGTTTTCAGAAGTCAAATCGCGTAAGGAACAAACTTTATGGAATTTACCAAGGAGGAAAATAGGATTACAAATGTAAGGCAAAACCTCAAATTGTACAAAACGAAAACAAAACTTTGCAAGAGGTTTTTCATTTTTTTTTACAGGTGTTAAGCCATCGAATACGAACTTTTGTTCGATTACCTACATGTTTAAGTTCAGAAGAGTGCTAGAATTTTCTAGCACTGAGATGTTTACACATTTTTGTGTGATATGAATATTTTTTTGGCAACCTTAAATTGATTTGGGTTAAGATAAGGATTTTTGAAAATCTTTTGCAACAATTTTCGTTGTGTTGAAGGTAACTAAAATAAGCGATAAAAAAGGAATGTCTCAAATAAAAAAGAAAGGTGTTTATACATATGTAATTAGGGTACTGTGGGTACTTGCTTGTGGGATGTATGTATGTATGTATGTATAACTATGTATGGGTTTTCCAGCAGGGACGCGCCTAACAGGTTTACAAACATTTAACATTTTGACACGACAAGCCAATAATGTTTCTTGATAAACTTTTGGCGCTGAGCTCAAATCTGTCATCCGAGTTCCACCATCAGCTAGTATTTTCGGGATATTCCCGTTTAAAAATTCAACAAAAAATCTTTTTTATTCATTTTTGAAGATATCTTACAATGAGTAGTTATTTTTTTCAACAAAATTTGCAACACCTTCACCGTCAATGTCATTTTTGTCAATAAAATCTGTAACGTTTCTTAAATCGCTACATTAAATGAATGTCGTTTTGACCATTGCTCTCTCTATATTTCCCTATAGCTATGATAGAGATAGCTATCGTCAACATTAATAAAATTCAAGATCTGCCGAAAACATCGTTGCTGTTGGAGGAATATGCGAAGCAGTTAGGTTAGCGCCACGTACCACAACTTGGCACTTCGCAGACAATAACTCTTTTAGTCCAGTAAATAGAGGTAAAAAAAGGGGGGTTACCCTACAATAGGTCGGGTAGTTCTAAATTTCTGATATGTTATATGGTATGGTTGGTAGATGAAAATTCCAAAATTCCAAAATTCCACAACAACGCCCCCCCGCCCCCTTCAAAATCCTGGAAAAACTACAAAAAATCGTCACTTTTTTCAGTTTTTTGCTTATAACTTCTTTCCGGTATATATTTTTGAAAAAAAATATGAGAGACATTTGTAGACAATAAAATTTCCTACAAATATGACTCAGAAAGTATTTTTGTACAACCACTACAAACGGCGCTATGGAGCTCCCAAAAAAGCCTAAAATTTCGTATTTTGTAAGATTTTCAGTTCTTCCCTCTTTACAGCACAATAACTCCTTAACCGTCAAGTTTAGGGCAACATTTTTCACAATCAATCTTGTAGATAATTTAATTGGCTACCAATTTCATGTAACTACAGTCGACGCAAGTCGAACTCCCTCTAACAAGAATTTTTCACCATGTTTATTGTATACTCCTCTCAAATTCCCAAGCTTATTTATTTCTCTTTAAATCGAATTTTTGCAAAACTCTCTCTAACTCGAAATAATTTTGATATCCCTTGAGAGTTCGACTTAGAGGGAGTCGACTATATTTTCATTTTGTGACCAATACAATCGGTAAATTTATGCAAATTTTGTCCACGTTGTTTGTATACGGAGCAAGTTTTGTCATCCATCTTACTCATTGGAATAAAAATTTTAGGTAGTTATGATAAAGGACTTTAAAACGAATGCCAGTAAAAGATCAAAAATCTAAACCCTGAGGAAAATTCTGGAAATGACCAGTGAACTTCAAGTTGAGACACAAGGTTTCTGCATTGGCTTCAAGGCCGCTTATGGAAGCATATTCATCGTAGATAACTCTATATGCGAACTCGGGATCCCGAGAAAAAAGATCCAGTTGTACCTATCTCGTGACATTATAAACACAAGGTGCAATATGCCAATTGCATTGTGCAACTAGAGACTAGCTTCTTCGAACTGTTAAAAACATGTACAGTGCACTCGGCGAGGAAATGCCATAACATTTTTGTTTTTATTAATCTCCTTCTGGAACAGATACTGCTTAGAGCAGCTGTTAACACAGAATGCCCTGTCTTATGTTCCATTGTGTCTTTATAGAGTTCTTCATGGTGATTGTAGAACAGGTGAAATAGATTGGTTTTGAAGTAAACGGGTAAAAGTCCAACTAACTGCTGTCAAGAAAAAAGCATTATGTTTACAATCATAATCAGTTTGTCAAACAATAACGTTCAACACTCTTCTTACGCTCAAGACACTCCTACTCTCGGTAAGATGAACATCAGAAATGAAAACTGATACTGGACTCTTTCGCAAGTAATACTCGTATTATTCGAAGGATTTTTGGAGGAGAAGGCACAAATGTGAGTTCAATGAGCTGTTCAAGGACAATGTAGTCCAAAAAGTCAAAATTCGTCGACTTGGCTAACCTAGATTGTGCGAAAGGGAAACAATGCTCCAGCCTTTTGAGTTTCTGAAATCCAAGTTTAGGGCAATAAAGAAGATCAAACCTCTGGTTTAGAAAGTAAGCCATCACCAGAGCATATGTGGTTTCGGCCCTTCTTTGGTCATCTGAACAACACCCGAATTTTTATAATTTTTTCCGAAAATATTATGTTTTAAACAAGTGGGAGCGGCAGTGGGTGGAAATTAATTGTATTGGTTTTTCATATATATACATTTCATCAAAACTGGTACCAATAGTGGTTTAGTTTTTATGGAATTTTGTGCACTACCTCAAAAAAATAGCGACTAAAACACCGGGTTCAGAATATCGTAGTGTCTGTCCAAGTTTTCTGACTCTCCTATGTATACTTCAATCGATTCTGGTGGTAAGTAAATCGGTTATAACATTTCTACGGGACTCCAGTACACTATATTAGACAGACAGAAAAGAAAAACAGTTCGTAAAAACGTTTGAATAAAAAACACTTTCTCAAAATTCACCCGATTCCTAATTGTATTGGTCACAAAATGAAAATGCAGTCGAATCCCTCTAAGTCGAACTCTCAAGGGATATCAAAATTATTTAGAATTAGAGAGTTTTGCAAAAATTCGATTTAAAGTAAAATAAATAAGTTTGGAAATTTGAGAGGAGTATACAATAAACATGGTGAACAAATTCTTGTTAGAGGGAAATTCGACTTAGGGGGAATTCGACTTAGAGTGTGTCGACTGTAGTTACATGAAATTGGTAGCCAATTATATTATCTACAAGATTGATTATGAAAAATGTTGCCCTAAACTTGACGGTTAAGGAGTTATTGTGCTGTAAGGAGGGAAGAAACTGAAAGTCTTACAAAATACGAAATTTTAGGCTTTTTTGGGAGCTCCATAGCGCCGTTTGTAGTGGTTGTACAAAAATACTTTCTGAGTTATATTTGTAGGAAATTTTATTGTCTACAAATGTCTCTCATATTTTTTTCTAAAAATATATACCGGAAAGAAGTTATAAGCAAAAAACTGAAAAAAGTGCCGATTTTTTGTAGTTTTTCCAGGATTTTGAAGGGGGCGGAGGGGGCGTGGTTGGGGAATTTTGGAATTTTCATCTACCAACCATACCATATAACATATCAAAAATTTAGAACTACTCGACCTTTTGTAGGGTCAAACCTCTCTATTTACTGGACTATTTTTCTTTCTTCTGTATTTTGGCCCTCTCAAACCAACGCGAAACATTTGGAAGTACAACTAAACTTTCGCTTTTTTTGCAAATGATTTCGCATCGCGGCAGTGTGGTTTTTCTCAGTTTCGTTGTCGTTTCGAATGTTTTGCGTTGGTTTGGGTGAGCCTTTAAAGGTTAACTAATAGAATTTCACTCAAACTATTATTTTTCCGAATGTGTACCTACTTGCAAAATTAGTAAATCGTGAAAAGCATTTTATCCTGTGAATTGCAAATTTTAAAATGTTGAAGTTGTTATCAATTCACACTTCTGACTAACTTGTTCTACCTCAAAAGTAGTTGCAGGAAATATTTTACTTAACTGATATGAAAAGCTTCATGGAACACAAAGTTACAGATTTTGGCTCATGGAACACACAATCCAGTACTTTTTTATCTTTTCTATGCCGAACAGATTTATTAAACGCGTTTATTCGTAACAACGAAATAATTTTTATGCTCAAATTAATCGTTTACGTTTTGTTGATTCAATTAAAAATCATTAACCCAAATGATTAAAAGGGCGTTCATGCAAACGTTTGCATAAACTTACCATTTTACACAAATGGAAAACTTGCGACGTTGCATGAATAGCATTTTGTAAATATTAATTATTATTAAATATTTTTAAAAATGTACTTTAAATAAAAGTCCTATAATTCAACTCACAAAGCGATAAAGTTGAAAATATCCTTTAATGTTTTTATTTCATATTTCTTTTTCTGTTTGATTGCCTTACATAAAAAAGGATTCTCAATCCTTATTTCCATTTTGCATTTGCATGCTTTTAACGTTTTTATAATTTAGACCTTAGATTGGGTTTTTATTTAATTTATCTCTATAAATTTTTGTTTTCCGACCTTTTTTTGTTCACATTTGGCCCCTTTTTTTTATTATGAAGCCATTTTGACTTATATTTAAATATCCAATATATTTTGCTTTAATTGCTTCATAAAGCACACCAAACGTATACGAATAATCTCTTGACTTAAATGTTATGCCTTCATTATTGGAATGTCCCCTGCTGGCTGGCAGGTTTGCTGGCTATCGCGACATAGCTATGTATATATAGTAATATTGTATGTAGTGGTCATGCCCTGAAGGGCTAAGGCTTTTAATAAAACCCGAACAACAATATTCATAAGGGAAAATTGGAAAAGCATAATAACCACGCATAATTACTATGTGGAGGCTTTCGTTTTTGGTGTAAAGTTATGCTTATCTGTATAGTGTATTTGTGTGTGCGTTCATAATGAACATAATTGAACAAGGGTATGGTCTACCCATTCGTAGCATATATGTACATATAAGGATATGAGACCTTTATTGGTTTGTTTATATTTAAATTTTACCCTCGAGTTATTTTCTTTCATTCAAATACCTTAAAATTCAATTTATAATTGAAAAAAGATTTAATCTCATTAGTTTTGGATAAGGGACGAATAAAGGATCTGAAAATGTTAATGAGCTTTTTAGAAATGCATATTTAAATCTTATAAACTATTGGTTTTTGGTTCTAGTGAAATGTTGAGAAGCTCAATAAAATGTATTATATTGGATTTAATTATAACCATTCCACCCGAGTTTAGCGATTTCGGAATAATTTTGAATCGCACTTTCGTTTTTAAATGAATCTGTTTCAATAAATAGTTTTCCTTCAAAAAATTTATTGAAACGCTTAAAACCAACAGTAAGTGAGTAAAATCAGTACCTATGCGGAGAAACTTTTGTTCGAAAACAGTTTGTTGAAATCAATAAAATATTTAAGTTCCTTATTTCGATTACGATAATATGTCTGTTCGCGTCTGTAGCCAAAGTTCTATCAAAGCTCATATAAACAAAATTAAATTCGTAGAAATTCGTAGTTTTGGGAAGTACACGAACAGACATAATAATAAAACATTTAGCCAGTTTATATTTCTTGAGCGCTCAGTAATTTTTCTCCGCTTTTTGACAGAGCAGGAGAATAAAATATATAAATACAATTCTTTACATAGAAATCAAAACAACTATCTTTTTCTTTTCTTCCTATGTAATTTCTTGCGACAAAAAATAAATGAGCAATTGAATCCAAAAAATTTCGGTCTCAGTTTTTAAGGGGAAAAGTGAGGAATTTTTGAGAGGAGTCCAGTTTATATTTCTGAGCCCTCTGAGTCCTCTGAGATCTCGGAAATATAAACTGGCTAATTCAGATTTCAGTTTGTAACTTTAAACGAGACTATTATCGAAATTATTAAAAATAAAAATAGTAAGTACCTAGTTGTTATCTGTAAGCATGATAAGTAATTCAATTCACATATTTGGCGATAATCACAGTACACAAATCTTAGGTACCTGCGCAGGTTGTCAGTTGGAAATAAAAAATGGCTGTGAACGTGAGGAAGAAAACACACGTAAAAACAACAACTAATTAAAATTGAAATTGTCAGAAATAAAAAATGGCTGGGAACGTGATGATATAATAGATAGATATATGCGTAGAACTGAACAAAAATCAAAACTCTAATGATATTACCTTTAATATGTGTACCTACTGTGGGCGAAAGTTATGCCGAATTATAACTGGGTTTTTGAACGAGGGTATTTTTTTTAGAGGCAGTGGTGGTTATTATTGCCAAAAATAATAATCCATTGAATCTTGATGAATATTAGTCTGGTCTCGGTTAATTTGTTTGCTTAATCGAAAAAATCTGGTTTTTTTTCAATAATAACTCCACAAGTAGGTATGTAAAGGGTGTTTTTTTAGACGTGTGGTTTTCAAGAAGAAATAAAACGCATATAATTTAATGTTATGGCCAAGAATTTAGTTTTATTATAATAGACTAAGAGCCCACAGCAGATTTTGGGTGTGAGTGATAGCAAAAAAAAAAGTACAGGCGTCGAGAGCTTCATTAAAGGCTATTCAAAAATCAAAGTCTTGCAGTCCACAACTGGGGCCTTTGCGAGAAACAGTGCATCGAAAAAAAATAAGAATTTAACTTCGAGGATAATCGTGTTAGCCGAAATTGGTTTTCACCCCTCCCTAGATAAGCTCCGCGGATCCCATATCACGGAATCTGAGATCATTTGAGTGTTTAATTCGCCGTGCCAGACTGTTTAAAAAAACCGTTTTTCACTTAGAATTTTGAATTTTTTAAACGGTCTGGTAGAGCGAAAAATACACTCAAATGGTCTCGGATTCCGTGATATTTAATCCGAGGAGATAATCTAGGCAGGGGTGAAAACCAATTTTGGCTAACACGATTATCTTCGAAGTTGCATTCACATATTTTTTTCGATGCACTGTTTCTCGCAAAGGCCCCAGTTGTGGACTGCAAGACTATGATTTTCTGAATAGCCTTTAATGAAGCTTTCGACGCCTATACTTCTTTTTTTTGCTATCACTCACACCCAAAATCTGCTGTGGGCTCTCGGTCTATAAGGATAAGGGCAAATGGCCGCCGCGGCTGGCTCTAATAAATTCCAGCCGAGAGGCCCAATTTTCGACCACTTTTTGCAGCAATTGGGCCGTATGTCAGCAATAACGCGTTGTTGATAGTTTCGTTGGCTGTATGGCATGTAGCGCCGTCTTGTTGCAACCAAAGTTCGTCAACATCCTCCAATTCAGGCACGAAAAAGTCACTAACCATACGTCCCTTATCTTGGCGGACACTTTTTGGCGGAATCAAATAATTTTGTTATCTGAATTTGTAGCTAATTAAATACTACCTACTAATTTTTTGCTCATAGCGTTCCCCATTGACTGTAAAACTATGGCCGGCTTCATTTTTCATCGCAGTGTTCGAACCGGACCATTATTTTGGTAATAAATTTGCACGATTTGCAAACGTTGTTCAGGAGTAAGTCTATTCATTATGAAATGGCAATCTAAACTGAGCATAAATCAAGTGACAGCTGTAAAAAAAACCAACTCCGAAAAAAGTATTTCCATATTGAAAACCACATGTTTAAAAAAAACCCCCTAAGCATTTCTACACAGAGAAATTCATTTAAAAAAGCTACAAAGATATAAACTGAGAGCTTAAGAATTGAGATGGTTCCAATCATATGCAGATGCAGAGGCATTGCAAAAACATTAGAAGAGCTGTCTCAGAATCTTCTCTTCTTTTGTCGGTGTTTTAAGATCTCGAGGGGTCACAATCCTCACACTTCCCCGCTTCACGCTAGTGAGCCGCCTGTGGGGTTCCTGTCTTTCCTTTGATAATGTCAATAGGTACCAGCTGAGACGGTCGAGCTCTATTTATTGTGAGATTGTATTATTAGGTCTGTTCCTTTCCTTTGAATTTCTATGATTTTCTGTGCATTTCTGCGCATTTTAGTCCAAAGTTGTGTCAAAGTTCATATAAAAAAAAAATTGACACAAGTTTGGACTAAAAATTACAGAAACCCAAAGTAAAGGATCAGACCCACAGTACACATATTAAAGGTAATATCATTAGAGTTTTGATTTTTGTTTCTTCTGCGCATAGGTAAGTATATCAAAATTTGTTTCAAAATTCAATACCTATTTGTTGATGTTTTTACGTGTATTTAAGTCATCACTGTACTGTGGATCAGACCTATTGTTTTTTGTTTTTTTTTTTCTCCACATTCAAAAATATAGAATTAGTAGGTATCTGTTTTTTGTTCAGTTGCGTTTTTATAAGCTCGATAGTATAGTGGTCAGTATGCCCAATAGAATTTTTACTGTACGAGCCTTTTTTTTTTTAGAAGATACCTACCTACGTCCGTCAATTAAACATTCAACTTCATTTGTTGTTGGTTGATTAATTGAAAACGGGCTCTTTTTTTCAGCATTTTTTCTTGAATTAGGTAGGTATTTGATCGCAGTCGTTACTATTAAACTTTTAATACACTCCTCGTCAACTGAATACGCACAAACATTTTTCAATATACTTTATCCATTTTTTCCAAACAGTGATGGTTATTATGCCATCTGTTGATGCTAACTATTCCCTTAAGATGTTAAGCAGATAATTCCGAAAGAATTATCCAAAAACAACCGTGAGTTTTTCTTCAACCACTTCCAAAGTGTTTTATATGCAAAGTAGGAGTTTTTTTTTAGTCAACTGAATAGGTACAACGCCATTTTCTTCGTTGTTTATAAGTTTTTTGGAGTGCTTGACAGTTTAAATTAACGATTTTAGTGTTTTCAGTAAAATTTAATTCTTGATTTCAAATTTTAAGAAAAATGGGTAGATCTACGTGTCTTAACAGTGTTGAAAAAGCTAAAATCGATTTACTTAGAGACCAAGGCCTAACTGGACGTGCAATAGCTGATAAAGTTGGCCGAAGTTTTAATGTAGTTTATTCTTACTTGAAAAATAAAGATGCATACGGCAAAAACATGAAGGGAGGTAAGAAAACAGCAACAACAGCAGCTGAGAGACGAAGAATTTTAAGATATGCATCAAATTCTTCTGATTCTGTGGCAAAAATAAAACAAAAAGTCGGCGTTAACGCAAGTTGCTCAACAGTATTAAGAGTAATCAACAACTCAAGCCATCTTAAACGAATGAAACTTAAGAAAAAACCACCACTTGACGAGAGATGGAAAATGTTGCGATTAGATTTTTCAAGACTTCACATGAGTTGGAAAAAAGAATGGTATCACGTGGTTTTTTCAGATGAAAAAGTTTAATTTCGATGGCCCTGATGGGTTCAACTTCTATTTTCACGACTTAAGAAAAGAAAAAAGATTTTTAAAGCGCCATCATAGTCGTGAAGGAGGTGTCATGATATGGGGATCAGTCAGTTATTATGGAACAGTTGAGCTCGAGGTTGTAACATCAAGAATGACAGCAGCTGGGTATAAAGTAATTTTGGAAAGAAATTTTCCTAAATTTTCTAACATCTTTGGACCCATAAACTGGACCTACCAACATGATAATGCGCCTATTCACTCAGCGCGCATAATAAAAACATGGATAGAGGAGCAACAAGTGCAGTTGCTTCAATGGCCGCCGTACTCACCTGATCTAAACATCATAGAAAATGTCTGGGGATGGTTAGTACGCAAAGTTTATGAGGGTGGTCGTCAGTTCGAAGACAAAGAAACCTTAATTTCTGCAATCAAATTAGCGTGGAGCGAAATTTCGTTAAATTACATTAAAAAGCTATACGATTCCATGCCGGATCGAATTTACGAAGTAATTAAAAATAAAGGTGGAAGTACCCACTACTAAACTTAAACAAAAACTTGTTTCATTCCATTCCAATACCAATTTTAATTTTTGTACCTATTCAGTTGACTCAAAAAAAAACTTCTACTTTGCATAAGTTACACTTTGGAAGTGGTTGAAGGAAAAACTCACGGTTGTTTTTGGATAAAACTTTGAAATTCTGTTATTTATATGTTACGAAAATTTTTACCATCAACAGATGGCATAATAACCATCACTGTTTGGAAAAAATGGATAAAATATATTCAAAAATGTTTGTGCGTATTCAGTTGACGAGGAGTGTATTTTCGTTTCCCCATACTTACCATTTGTTGAGACTCATTTAAGTCATAACCCAACATTAATTGGGTAGGTTGGTTTAGCATTTTTTGTTTTTTGTATTTAATGAACCGAAACCTATAAAATGGATTTTCTTAAATTAAATGCGCCGCCTATAACCAAAGCGTATCAAAGCTTAAGGATGATTTGGGATTATTAGGACTTCATCCACCCGAGTAAATGGGTACAAAAAAAACTTCAACCAACCTTTTTCTGTCAGCTTAATGCAAGCTGAGTATTTTTTAAGTTGATTGCATGAAATAATCCTAAATCCTTAAAAACATTTTAACTTTTTTATAACTATATAAATACCACCATATTTCATCTAGTAGGTACTCGTCCTGCCTTAAGAAACTCATAAAATTGTCATGCCACAATTGATTTACGTCACCAAACACCCCAAATCTCCCAAATTCACAACAAAAAAAAATAGCTCGAGCATAATAAATCCCCAAGCGAAGGAATCATGCAAAACTCATGCAAATGTCTTATATTTTAACAACAAGTCTACGTCTACATCTTTCGAGGACCACATGTCGTTGCCTTGCCGCCTTCTCTTTGTAAATTGAAAAATAACACCAAAACCGAACACAACACCAACGACTTCATTTTCGCCTACAAGTCGTATTCTATTTTACAGAAGGGGGGATAAAATACAAAGAAAAAAAAAAGAACCCAAGGGAAGGGGGAAATTGAGAAATGCGTTACCGTTGTAGATGCTTATGCCTTTGGTGTGGGTGGTTTCGGGTTTAGGTTTTCAGCAAATCCCCAAAAGGGTAATGATAACAAAGATAAACGAAAAAGGGATAGTAAAAATAAAAAAAATACAAGAAACTCAAAATAAAAAAGAAACCAACAAAAAATAATCGTAAAAGCTGTTATCTTGGCCATTCGAGTAGATTGGTGTGGGGAATTGAGGTGGTAAACTGAAACTCCCCAAGACCCCAAGCATAACAAGTAATGAGAGGAGACGGGAGACAACAATCAAAAAGAAAAAACAGGTTTTATTGGTCAAACCAACTTCAATTCATGTTTCATCTCATCGAATTTCTTCAGATTGACGAATGCAAATGCAAATGTAAATTAGAGAAAGAAAAAATCCCAATCAACTTACCCATTACGATTAGAGTTTGCCCTCAATTATTCAATTGCATCAAATAAACAACAATTTAGGCACAAAAAAAAACGAAAACAATAAATGTATTAACTGTTTTATGTTGCACTGCACTTGTTTTTGTTTACGCACAATTATTGTGAATGGTTAGTATGGAGCGACGACGATGATTTAAAAGGGGTGTGAGTGAGACAAAGGTTTAACTTGCCACAAATTAAGTAGAATTTATGGGCTGGGCACACTGCACTCACTAAAAAATATGAAGATTTATTAAGGTTTCGCATAGATTTTAGGGCCAACTAACTTTTAATGCACCTTTTTAATAAAGTAGAAAGAGCTAATTTCAATTAATTCCACTTGCTAATGGGAAACGAAAATACTATAGCGCGAAATGAATTTGTTGTGCGAAAGCTAACAAAAGTACCGTACTTCCTCCTTGCGAACCAGCCAAACAGAAACTGAAAAACTGATGAACGAGAAGAAAGGAAAATATAAAAGAGTACAATTGGGTCGAAATACTGGGAAATGCTGTGGTAAGTTTGGTGATGGGTGCATACAAAACGATCTAGTACAATTAGAGATGTGTGGTTACTGGGCATTCGACCGAATAGTTAAGGGAACCAATACATTGGGCATTAGTAATAAAAGTGCCTTTACACTGGGCGTGTTTTATTAGAAAAAGTTATAGCTAGCACACTTGGCAAACAACAACAAACCCAAAAGTATCGATAAATAAGTCGGTAAAAAGTGAATATAAAAGTTGAGATAAGGTTTCGTTAAGTTTAAACTTAGGAGGTGCCGGACTTGGGTTGAATACAATAATGAATTTAGAGTTTATTGGTGCTCGCACTGCCGCACTGCTGCGCTAGCTATAAATACCAATAAAACGCACTTATTATGTCACAAAGTATTAAGGCTCCCTCTCGTTCGTAACGGTACAAAATATGAAAAATACACAATGCTTAACAACAAACTGTGTAACGGTGTGTTACCACATGAACATTTTTAGGATTGGTTCCTAAACTATAAGCACACAATTTTGATTGAAGTTAGAAAACTACTTATTCAATAAAATATTTATTAAAAAAAAACCAATTAATATGTTTTCGATGAGCACAGTTATTTTTTTTTATTTTAAGCTAATCGTGTGCTCACATTACGACTTAAATATCATTCACATAGTTCACTGGCACATTTATTTTATTTTATTTTATTTTATTTTATTTTATTTTATTTTATTTTATTTTATTTTATTTTATTTTATTTTATTTATTTATTAATCCAGATCCAAATCCCGAGATAGTGAAACAGGCCTTATAAGGAAGTTTGAGTAGTTTGGTCTCCTTGCTTTCACGGTCTGTGGAGTTTAGTCAAACTATGTTCACTCGCACCATGTTCGAGCATATCCAGAGCCCTTTACGGCTCCACTGGACATGACCGATGCCCAACATCAAAACCACAATCTAATCAACAGAATAATTTGTATGGATATGTCACTGCTCGGACATGGATTTTTGGGGCTCCATTGTTTTTTCTTTCAAGACATGTTCATAGTCTGAGCATAGCGCATCCCAAGTGGAGCCGGCATGTAAGGAACACGGTATGACATGACTTTGAAGACTTGAAATGAAATGAAACTTTGAAGACTTGAGGAATCCAATGGCAACTCATATGACTTCTATTAGGCCTAGCACCTACTAGGCAACTTTTTGTTGCTAGCCCGAGACTTTTTTCGAAATTCAATGAGTGCGAACGAGAGAAAACATCTGATCTCACCTTCGCACTCATTTATTTTCGAGAAAAGTCATCAGTTATATTTATTAGATTTTCTAAGAACACGCTTGGGCAGCTGACCAGCTATTCAATGCCCAAATAGTTTAGGCAACTTGTTATTTATAAACGCATTCCAACAATTGCCTAAATATGACCTCATTTATTACCTGACATGCCTGTATTTATTCATTCTTGAATGAATCAATGAATTTTAGTACGCTTTGGGACACGTTTACCCGGAGGCCACACGAGCGAGTACTCGCTAGCGAGTTGGGTACATACATTAATTGTCAAATCACTCGCCGCTCTACTCGCTTCCCAACTGGCATCAAAAAAGGCAAGCCAGTTGGCTAGCGAGTAGGAAAAGTTTCGATGTATTAGTAACTCGCTAGCGATTACTCGCTCGTGTGGCCTCAGGGTTAACTAGCTTTTCATTCATTTCAAAACTTAAAAATTAGAAAACCAGAAATATTTGCCCACCTTACTCATTAAACGTGTCCACTTTGAAATAAGACTTGGACAACCAATTTCAGTGGATAAGTTAGTCAATCGGTGCTAAGTATTTATAAATAACATTTTGGAGTTGGACAGGTGTCTAAAGTTAGACATCGCTTGGAATGGGTTTATAAATAGCACTGCATGACTCTAAAGTCGTCGTGTAATAGGGCACTTACGGTTCAAGTACCTTGGTTATAATGAGAGAGCATCCACAAGGCAACTTAGTTGCCAGCAACTTTAAGTTGCTCACGGAACTTTTTGCCGGCAACTTCAAGTTGCTTGCCCCCACCCACTGAACGATTTTTGCTGCCGCCAACTTTATCTTACATATAGATTTTAGATTTATGAATTTTCTAATTCTCTTATTGGGCAGCTAGAGTACACAAAGTGTGTACAGCAACATCGCTAAAATTGAACTAAATCCTCCAGACTTTAAATTAATTTGATATTGGATGGCAAACAACTTTAGTTGCTCAGAGTTGGTGCCCTTTCACACGAGGAAACTGAGTTGCCAGCAACTGTTGGTGAGTAGGGCGGCAGGAAAGAGGGGCGAACAGAATCTCCCCGGTCGAGGATTTGAGGAGATTTTTTGACATTTCCTTTCACATCTAGGTTTAGGTGTGTTCAAACAATAGACTTTCAAAGGAAATTTCAAAAATTGCCTGGAGATTTGTTTCCTTGTGTGAAAGGTACAAGAGATTTTTAAGGAGATTAAAAGAAAACGTCAAAAAATCTCCAGCAGCTTGTTTCTTCGTATGAAAGGGGACTTGCTGGCAGTTCTGAGCAACTGAAATCCGCCGGCAACTAAGTTGCCCAGTGTATGCCAGGCCTTAGGTAACGTGTAAGATGGCCTTAAGAAAATTCACCTCTTCACCTCATTGTAGCAGATTATTTGAAACTTCTGTTGTCCACCTCTAGCACATACCACTATTTTCATTTTTGACATTCTAATGACGTTTCCTTGGAACCTGAAACAAAAAAAAAAACTTCGAACAATCAGCTGTGTGGTTATTATTCAATTTTCTGTAAATTTTGTTATATTTATATTTTGTCCAAATAAATTTCACCATAAATCATGTTACGACAGTGCGTTCCCAAATCTCCAGTAAAATCAGTAAGTAAATAAAATGCATTTAAAACAATTTGCAAATCAAATTATTGAAATCCAATAGCTCGTTTATCGCTGTCAACACACAGGTGCTGAGAAAATCGAAGAAATTCGTGAACGTCTGGCCAAAGGACCAAAATTTCAGGACTTCGTGCAAAATCCCAACTACACCAAAGAAGAATGGAATGAGTATGAGGGAAAACTACGTCGTGAAAAGGGAGAAAACGAGCGACTTCGGTTACCTCCCTGGTTAAAGACAACCATTCCAACGGGCAAGAGTTTTAATAAAATCAAGGAACAACTAAGAGATCTTAAACTAGCTACCGTCTGCGAAGAGGCTCGGTGTCCTAACATAGGCGAGTGCTGGGGTGGTGGCGAGCATGGCACCCAAACTGCTACTATCATGGTGAGTGTGCGGACGTCATAGAATTATCGTCGCTGACTTATAGATAACCTTTTGTTTGTATTTTAGTTGATGGGAGACACTTGCACACGCGGTTGTCGCTTTTGTTCTGTTAAAACAGCCAGAAATCCACCTCCGCTAGACCCAAATGAGCCTGTGAACACAGCTACAGCTATTGCTTCGTGGGGATTGGACTATATTGTCCTCACCTCAGTCGATAGAGATGGTTTGTATTCAGATTCAAGAGCGTAGAGAAAGAAAGACATATTTTGTATATATTAAAATTTAAGCGAAGCTTCGTTTGCATCTTTAAGTCATTACAAAAATGATCATACTGAAAAGAAATATCCTCAGGCAGAAAATATCACTTTCCTAACCTTTGGTGGAATCGGCTAAGGTGATTTGTGATAGTTGACAGTCACAGCACAATAGCAAAACTATGGTAATGTGACTATCAACTATCACAAATTACCTTAGCTGATTCCACCGCTGTATTCAAAGCAACTCTTAGAAAATCACAGCATGGTTGTTAAACTAAGAATTGTATTCCTCGATTTGTTTTTAATCAATTCAAATGCCGCCCTTCAATTTCAGGTCTTGATAGTATCTTGTTCGATCTCACCTTAAATAGAGACTCCAAAGTTACCCCTAAGCCTCCTTGCATATCCATAAACTCTAAATATTTCGCTCTGAAATCATTGAAGTTACAACAGCATCTCTATCCATCCTAGCTATTTGTGGTTTAGAAAAAAATCCATATTTTCAAATTTGTCTGATATTTGAAAAAAAAAACGATTCTCGTTTACTTGCACTCAGTTAATGAAAAAGCACTTTAACTTTTATACTTTTACTTTTATAGATCTTGCCGATGGCGGTGCTGCTCACATTGCTGAAACTGTTAAAGAAATCAAAGCTAGGAACCCCAACATCTTTGTGGAGTGCCTGGTGCCTGACTTTCGTGGCAATCTCGATTCAGTAAAGACAATCGCTCAGTCGGGTCTCGATGTATACGCTCATAACATCGAAACAGTGGAGAAACTTACACCATTTGTTCGTGATCGGCGTGCTGAATACCGACAGACTTTGGCCGTCCTCAAGGAAGCCAAACAATTCAACCCAAAATTGGTTACAAAGAGTTCCATAATGCTTGGTCTGGGAGAAACTGACGAACAAATAGAGCAAACTCTTAATGACCTTCGTGAGGTTGGTGTCGAGTGTGTGACCCTCGGTCAGTATATGCAACCCACAAAGAAACATTTAAAAGTCATCGAGTACGTGACACCCGAGAAGTTCAAACATTGGGAAGAAAGAGGTCAACAATTAGGATTCCTTTACACAGCCAGTGGGCCATTGGTTCGAAGTTCTTATAAAGCTGGAGAGTTCTTTATAACGAGTATTTTAAAAACCAGACAGGAAACCACAGCCCATAAGTTGTAAATACACACAAATAGAAAAAAAGAGATTAGCTAACCTAGTATCATTGTTGTTGACATTAAAATAAAAAATATAAAAAAAAATAATATCCTCTCGATTATAATTGTTGTTTTGCACTCATTGATTCATTCATACTCAATCGATTCAACAAGTTGTCGTCAGCATCCTTGTTTATGGGCATGCGTCATGCAACGTCATCTAGTTTTGCCTTTTCTTGACAGGAATTGACATTCCGAGAACTGAGTTTTTTGTTCATTAGTCTAACAAGTGAAGAAAGGATTATCTCTCGGATTTGCTGAGATCCTTTCTTAATTTTAACCTCATTACAAAAACATACAGTGGAGTATTACAAACTACCTAAAACTAAACTTGCAATCATTAGATTTCATCAAAAAGTATGCAATAAATAGAGCAATCGAGCATTGCTGTGAAAGAAAACGCTTTGCATAACGTGTAGGCGGTCAAAGTCAAGGAAACTTACGAGAGAAAACGTTCATCGAGTGGTTTTTCGTTTGAAGTGTTCTTTTCTTCTGCTCTCTAGACAGAAATCCAAAACGAAAAAAAAGATACACACACTCCATCTGGAATATAAACGAAAAAAAAAACGGTTTAAAAACATACAAAGTCAATTTATAGAAAATAATAAACAAATAATGCCCGGCACACGCCGCATTATACTCGGACATGTCATGTCTGGGTTGTGCTCGAAAATGAATCGCACTAAACCAGTTCCAGCTGATGTCATGGAGACTCCACTCAATCGATGTTTAAATACATTCGATATAACCTTGTTAGGTAAATATTTTTAATTTCAATTGCATTTTTATGCATTTATTTAAATACGCATTTGAACATTTTATTTATTTTAACGAGTAAGGTTGTGCAAAAATTTGATTTATTAAAAATGTTAATTCAATCTAAAGGAGACGAATTATTGATAGTTTAGCAAATGTGTTAGCCAAGTTTGTTTTTACTTGATATAAAAATCGATAGCAGTCCACGGTGGCATCTCTGTGTCTTTATGGATGTTGTCACGTTTCCTCATCAGTATCTCTACAAAACTTTTTACATTTATGTAGGTACATATTCCGACATTATTTTTTTATACAACAGACAAATATGAAACCCTTTTGGATTATTTGCCTACACAAGGATTTTTATTCCTAGGATTTCCTTGCAGTCATAAATTCAGTGTTCACGATTATCTTAGGTGTCAACAAAAAGAACAAGGTAACTTTGAAAATTCATTACCTTTAGGCTATGATGAATACCGGGGGATATTATTTGAAATATGGACTTATCATTTTTTCTAAAAAGTAGTGTATTTTTGTGTAGTTTTTCAATTCCGATTTTTTATAAACTACATACATATGTACATATATGTATACTGCGTGTTATTCGTTATTTATTATTAGTTCAAACATTTTTGAGCTCAATACAAAAAGCATTACAAGCTTCTATCCGCCACATGATATTTCCCAGGCACATCAGTTTTTAACCATCTTGTAAGAAAAAACGCTCATACGCCATACACAATTTTTTTTAGAGAGACATATTTGGAGCTTAAATGTTTGGACCAGCAAGTTCTTCTGATCGATCTCACAACATTTTAGTTCCTTAATTTATACAAAATAGTTAAAATTAAATTTTGTATATAAACATAAATTAAAACAAATTTATACAAAATACAAATAAAGAAGAAAGGAACGAGGATTAAATTATATCAGGATTTTGATAAGAATACGTCCTAATATGGATATACATATAAATATGCGTTGGATTGTTTTTTTAAGCAAATCTGATTATTTTTTTCAGCAATTTCAACTTTTATTTCAAATGAATAATACAAATTGAAAATTTTGAACGTTTGATTTTAACTATCTTCAAATTGATCTGGTGATAAAAAAAAACAATTAAACGGAACCAGAATATTTTAAACTACAAAAAATAATTAAAAAAAAAAACTTACCAAATAAATTAACCCTCTGCGGAACAACTTTTCTAAACTGGTATTCTTTTCTTTTATTCGTCTAGCGTTCGCCTAAGACCTAAAGTTAATATTATCACAACAAAAACATAAATGTTAAAAAAAGGAGCCAAGTTCTTATGTGTACAAGAAACCTGTGCGTAAAAAGTCAGCCAAAAAAAGTAATGAGATCTAAAATATATGCCAAGTTTTAAGTTCATGAAGTTTAATATCAAATATCTTAAGTAGAGTAATATCGAAACAGTTCCAAATCATGACAGAAATTTGGTAATTAATGATTACTGATTAAAATTTGGTGGGTTCACTGGTCAAGTTTTCATACATTTTAAATTTGTGATTAAGTAAGTATTTAAGAGAAAACTTGCCAAGTAAATCCACCAAACTTTAATCAGTAATCATTAATTACCAAATTTCTGTCATGATTTGGAATTGTTTCGATATTACTCTACTTAAGATATTTGATATTAAACTTCATGAACTTAAAACTTGGCATATATTTTAGATCTCATTCTTTTTTTGGCTGACTTTTTACGCACAGGTTTCTTGTACACATAAGAACTTGGCTCCTTTTTTAACATTTATGTTTTTGTTGTGATTTCACTCCTTTTTGCAAAGATTTATTTTGCCAGGTGAAAGTAAAGCCCTACCGCTCTACAAAGTTTCATAATTCTTACGACAACCGAAAGTGCTCCATACAAATAATAGCAATTCTGGTAAAGTGGGAAGATGGCACCCCCCCTGAATGGACAATTCCAAATTTTCAATTTTTTTCCTTTCTAAGTACTTCAAGTCCTACCGACCTACCAATTTTCATCGTTCTACAACAATCGGAAGTGCCCCATATAATTTATAAGAATTTTTAAGAATGTGGGTGGATGCCACGCCCCCTGAATGCAAAATTCCAATTTTCAATTTTTTCTTTCTAAGTATGTACTTTTAGCCCTACCGACCTACCAATTTCCATCGTTCTACAACAATCGGAAGTGCTTCATATAGTTTATAAGAATTTTTAAGAATGTGGGTCGATGCCACGCCCCCTGAACTGAAACTTCCAATTTTTCGATTTTTTTCTTCTAAGTACTTCACGACATACCGACCTACCAATTTTCATCGTTCTACAACAATCGGAAGTGCTTCATATAATTTATAAGAATTTTTGAGAATGTGGGTGGATGCCACGCCCCTGAACTGAAGCTTCCAATTTTTCGATTTTTTTCTTCTAAGTACTTCAAGGCCTACCGACCTACCAATTTCCATCGTTCTACAACAATCGGAAGTGCTCCATATAATTTACAAGAATTTTTAAGAATGTGGGTGGATGCCACGCCCCCTGAATAGAAAGTTCCAATTTTTTTAATTTTTTTCTTTCTAATTACTTCAAGCTCCACCGACCTACCAATTTTCATCGTTCTACAACAATTGGAAGTGAAGTGCTCCATATAATTTATAAGAATTTTTAAGAAAATGGGTGGACGCCACACCCCCTGAATAGAAAATTGCAGGTTTTCGATTTTTTTTCTTTGTCAAGTTTCTACTATGTCGGGAAGTGCTCCATAATTTTTATGATCTGTCAGTGATTCAGTCAGTTACGGTTTTTGCGATTTTTGAAGTCCTATATCTCGGGAATTACTAATGCTAAAGAATTGAAATTTGGTGAGCCATCTGTGTTTGATCAGCTCAGCAAATGCTGCGAATTTGAAGTTTCTAACTTTATTAGTACTGAAGTTAGAGGGGGGTTGAAAATCGCCTGTGTTTGTTCCTGTAAAAAGGGTGTAGTGCCGCGAACTTGGCTGGGCTGGGCACTACCGTGCCCTTTGATATAAATTATTAAAATAGATAAATTAATAAATTGAAAGATTTCTTTTTCTCGTACAAATCTTTCAATTCAAGAAATGTAAATCAATATTTGCACCCCCTCTTTTTCATTTGTTTAACCTATCACTTAGCTCCGGTAAATTTCCAAGTATTTGGAAAAAAGCATTTATTACAACAGTTTTTAAAAAGGGTAACAGATCTGATATATGCAATTATAGGCCAATCTCTTCTAAGCTATCTTGCATTCCTAAGCTTTTTGAGCAAGTAATGTGCGATAGTTTGACATTCAACTGTAAGAATATAATTTGCAATCAACAACATGGATTCATGCAAAAGCGATCGACGATAACCAATTTACTTGCATTCTTGCACAAGTGCTCAACTGCGTTGGAACATGGTCAAGAACTTGACTGCATCTATACAGATTTTTCTAAGGCTTTCGATCAACTTTCACACGATATCATCACGTTTAAGTTAAAGGTGTTTGGCTTCCCTCCTAATCTCATCAATTGGGTTTCTTCTTATCTCCATAATAGATCCTATCAAGTTAGATTTAGGAGCTCTGTCTCCAACCCTTTCTTTGCCAAATCTGGAGTTCCCCAGGGTAGTCATTTGGGCCCACTTCTTTTTATCTTAGCTATCAACGACGTATCCCTCTATATACGTTATAGTGAAATTCTAATTTTTGCGGATGATATGAAAATTTTCAAAAGCGTCAAATCTGTGAGTGATCGTTTACTTTTGCAAGAAGATATTAACAGCTTTGTTATTTGGTGTAGTAAAAACGGTTTAAATCTCAACCCTATTAAATGTCAGGCGATCATTTTTTCTAAAAAAAAAGTTCCTAGTTCATTTGATTATGAAATATCGCAGCACACATTGCGTCGTGTTGATAGTTTCAAAGACCTAGGGGTTCATTTTACTTTTAATCTTGATTTTACGAAGCATATCAATTTAATAGTCAACAAGGCAAACTCTATGTTAGGGTTTGTTAAACGTTGGTCTAAGGAATTTCAGGATCCTTATGTTACCCTGGCTCTCTACAACAGTCTTGTTCGCCCTCATCTAGAATACGCATCACAGGTATGGACTCCTTTTTACGATGTCCATAAGAATAGACTAGAAGCAGTGCAGCGTAATTTTATACGTTTCGCCTTGAAAGGACTACCGTGGTCCGATCCTTATAATCTTCCTCCTTACGAACACCGGATTAAGCTTCTTCAGATTCAAACTTTAGCACAAAGGAGAATTAATAATGATATTGTATTTATTCATCAACTTTTAACGGGCGTTATTGATGCACCTGATTTATTATCTTGTACTAGCCTTAACTACCGTGGTGGAGGTCATAACACTCGTAGTCTAGAACTAATGCATATATCTCAACACCGTACCAATTATGGAATGCATGAGCCTTTTACCCGCATGTGCAACATTCTGAATTTGAACTCTAATTTTTTTGATTTTAATATAAGTAAGAGTAGACTCAAAGCTTCATTGAAGACCAGTGTACCACGCTCTTAAATGTTTGTAAATGTTAATTTTTTCAATGTAATTTTATTTGCTATTTTATAATTATTGTTTTTAATTTTTATTTTGTAAAGTGTATGTTTTAAGTAGTTTGTTGCTTACTAACTACTAACACTACACTAAGTGATGAGCCTGATAAGCACTTAATTTGTGTTTGGCAATTCGTTGGTCGCAAGATGTCGCTTGTACTAAGCTCTCTTCGGCAAAGATCTGATAGTGTAAAAAAAAAATTTATTTATTTATATAATTTGAACTCATACATGAGTTCCAAGAGTATTTTACATATTTTATATATTACAAAAAATATTACTTACGAATGCATAAAAAATATAAATATAAATTCATAATTTGAAGTAAAGATAGACTAAAAGGAAATATATCAATTTAAATTGATTTGGATTTATTGCAGTTTCAAAGTGCATTTTACACAAAAACAGCCTCAAGGGAGAAGGAAATCGTCCCCGTTTTGGTAATGAGGAGTTATTAAGCTATCACAAATACTATTGCAAAATTGAATTTTTGGATTCGTTGAGTGCGCCTTGCAGGCAAGGTTGCCATGTCTTTAACAAGTTCGATAGCCCAATTTAAAAAATGTGTAGCCCAAAATCAATTTTTTTTTAAATTTTATTATAACTTCGATTAAATTTTATTAATTTTTTTAAGAACTATATTGAGAAAATTCAGTTTGACACAATATTATTATTATCAAATAACATGAGCTGAAAATTAATGGAGTTTTTTGAAATGTCGAGACCATGGAGTAGTGAATACAAAATTAAAAAGTGGTGCCAAATTGTGGAATGCGTTAAGGTTATGTTTAGGGTTAGAAAAGTGCTTTTTTATGTAATTTATCTTTACGAAAAAAATATCGCCCAAGATTAGTTATAGCCCAATTAAGATTGGACTGTCAAACTGAAATTGCTGTCGGCAATTTTGGAAAAAGATAGCCTAATTTCCGATAAATAGCCCAATCTGGCAAGCCTGATTGCAGGCAGGCTGCATCACGTGAACGGTCTTGGACCCTTATTTTAGGAGTGAGGAGAATTCTTGTTCATCGGGAACATTTATCACAATTATTTCTAAAATGGATTTTTTGCATTTTTCTAATGCGTCTTGACAGGCTGCCCCACAGGAATGGTGTTGGACCCTCATTTTAGTAATGAGGAGGGGGTACTCCATCATCGAGAACAAGAATTATATTTCTATCACAATAATGCATCGGCGTTAGGTCTTATCGCCCAAAACCATAAGGCTTAAATCCTAAAATGTTGTATGTAACTCCCAAAAATTGTCGTATTGCCCAAAAACTAACAAAAGAAAATGTCACAATGCCTAAAAGGAATACCATAACGCCCAAAATTTAATTGAAATGCCAAAGAGCCCAAAACGAAAAATGTCATTTCGCCCAAAAATTTTGTTGTTTTCTAGTTTGGGCATGAATGGCATTACATTTGGGCATACTATGTTTAGGGTGCTATGACGTTTTCGATTTTAGATCCTTGAGATCAAATCCAATGACGCCGATATCAGAAAATTGTCATAACACCCAAAATCACGCACCGGCCGGCGGGGGGGGGGCGGTGTCATGGCGGCAGCCGGCAAAGCGGTGGCGTGCTAGTGCGCGGCACAGAACCGCATCAAGCGTGCACCGCACCCACGCCACCATCCCACCACGATGGTTAGGTACGGCACACGCGCACGCACCCGCGTGCCGCCCCCGTGTCAAAGCACGATAGTGTTATTACCTAGAATTAAAAATGTCATAAGGCCCGAAACGTACGTCATAAGGCCCAATAAAAACCAATTAATTATTTGGGCATTAAAACATTTTTCGATTTGGGCGTTATGACTCCAAAAATATTTTTGGGCGGTATGACAATCCGTTTGGGGCTTCTGACTCTTTCTTTCTTGAGAATTTGGGTGATATTTCGGTTTTTGGGTCTTATGACATTTCTGGATTTGGGCGTTTTCGATTTGGGCTATAAAATTAAAAATTTAACACCGAAAATATAAGTCAAAGCATCCAAATTCAAGTCAAAAATACAACAACAAATTATTAAGGAATTTTTTTGGCGTTATGACATTAAAAAATTTGGGCGTTATGGTTTTGGGCGATAAGACTTAACGCCAATTAATCGCATAATCGATTGTTTTGAATTTTTCGAATGCGGTTCCAGATGGGCGGCTCCACAGGAAAGGTCTTGGACCCCCATATTCGTCATCAGAAGGGAAAGCTTCTACAAGAAGAGAACAAGCTTCTAAATGCTAACACAATTTATTTAGAAATCAGTTTTTACTGTTTTTTGGGCTCATCTTGCATGCAGAAAAGGCCCCATCCAAGAGGTCTTGGACCCCCATTTTCTTGTCTAGGGCAGATTTCTTTCATTCAAAGATCTGCAGTGGGAAACAGGGATGGTTTTGGGCGATAAGACCTAACGCCAATTAATCGCATAATCGATTGTTTTGAATTTTTCGAATGCGGTTCCAGATGGGCGGCTCCACAGGAAAGGTCTTGGACCCCCATATTCGTCATCAGAAGGGAAAGCTTCTACAAGAAGAGAACAAGCTTCTAAATGCTAACACAATTTATTTAGAAATCAGTTTTTACTGTTTTTTGGGCTCATCTTGCATGCAGAAAAGGCCCCATCCAAGAGGTCTTGGACCCCCATTTTCTTGTCTAGGGCAGATTTCTTTCATTCAAAGATCTGCAGTGGGAAACAGGGATCAATGTTTAAGTTGCAGAACGATCCATCGTTTACTGGAGAATGCAGATCTACCTTCGTGATCAACACGAAAAGATTCGTCGCTAAAAATGTACACAGCAAAAGGCTGGTTTCTTTTGCCAAATCCCATATCAAATTAACAATGACCCTCTAAAAGCTAGAAACTATTGGAGGAATATCTCTAAGAGCGACGAGATAAAGATAAATTGGTTTGGATTTGACGGAAATGGCTTAAAAAAATAGATATTTGACGTCTAGTCAATCAACTTTCTTTCACCCTATTAAAAATTAAATATTTCCTTAAAGTCTCGAGTACATTATCTCTCCAAATGTATTTGAGATAAAAAACTTATGTAAATCGCAAGCTAAAATTGAAATAAATCGATATTTTCCTTCTTTTTTCCAGGAATTGGACACATGGTCGGTGCTGGCATCTATGTCCTAACAGGAACCGTTGCCAAGGATATGGCTGGTCCTGGTATCATTCTATCTTTCATCTTGGCCGGTTTTGTATCCATGTTATCTGCCCTTTGTTATGCGGAATTCGGAACTAGAATACCAAAAGCCGGCTCGGCTTACGTCTACACTTATGTCTCTATCGGTGAATTCTGGGCATTCGTCATTGGTTGGAACATTTTACTGGAACACATGCTGGGAGCTGCGTCAGTAGCTCGTGCTTGGAGTGGCTATGTTGACTCAATGCTGGATGGTTGGATTGCAAACACCACTGTTTCTGTCACAGGAGAACTTCACGAACAACTCTTCGCAAAACATCCTGATATTTTGGCATTCACAGTTTGCTTGGTCTATGCAGCTGCCTTGGGTATGGGTGTAAAGGCCACTGCCATCTTCAATGGGATACTAACTGTAGTCAATATTTTGGTAATGTTGCTGGTGATTGGAGTGGGATTTTGGTATGCCAATCCCAAGAACTGGTCTGCGGCTGAGGGTGGATTTTTGCCATATGGATTTGGTGGAGTTGTTGCGGGGGCAGCCACCTGTTTCTATGCTTTCGTTGGCTTCGACAGTATTGCCACATCCAGTGAGGAGGCCAAGAATCCAACATCCTCTATTCCAATTGCTACTCTTCTTTCGTTGTGTGCAGTAAGCGTTGGCTACATTTTGGTAAGTGCAGCTTTGACTCTGATGATTCCCATTAGGGATATCAATCCAGCTGCTTCTCTTCCCGAGGCTTTTGGTTCAATGCATCTTCCTTGGGCCAAGTATCTTATATCAATTGGAGCCATTTGTGGAATGACAACCACTTTGCTAGGATCCCTGTTTGCTCTACCAAGATGTATGTATGCCATGGCATCCGATGGACTCCTCTTCTCCTGCTTCGGTAAGATAAACGTCCGGACACAGGTTCCAGTACTAAATTTGATAGTATCTGGTGTATTAAGCGCCATCTTGGCCTTACTCTTTGATCTGGAAAAATTGGTGGAATTCATGTCTATCGGGACTTTATTGGCTTACACCATTGTGAGTGCAAGTGTTATTATTCTACGTTACCGACCCCTTCCTTTAGAGGAAAGTGCAGTATACGCCCCTGATACACCTGATGAGGATGAAGATAATTCTTCTCAATCAAGCATCGATACGGCTTCACCAACAAGTGATCTAATTGAAGTGGCTCTAGCTGGCCGACTTAAGGCCCAATTCCGCTGGCTTGAACCGCTTCTTGGTCGTTTCGAACCTGGTGCAGCTGTTTCCGCTTCGGTTCTGCTCTTCACAGTATTAAGCTTTGCCATTTGCTTCCAACTAGAGGTTTCATGGTCGGAATTGTACTCAGGCACTTGGTGGGCTCTGATTCTCTATGGTTTCTTGATCTTTTTTACCGGTTCCTGTGTGGCCGTGATCGCGGTTCATCATCAAAATACAAGGGGTTTGAACTTCAAGGTACCCCTGGTGCCTTATGTACCGGCTCTAAGCATTTTCTGCAATGTCGTTCTAATGGTTCACCTAAGTGCATTAACCTGGCTTCGATTCTTCATTTGGGTTTCCATTGGTATGTTAGTTTATTTCTTATACGGAATCCATCACAGCAAGGAAGGTGAGGCATGTTCGACTTACTCCATGCTGATGACATCTTCTGAGGCAGCAAAGAGTCACTGGGGCGCCACTGGTGGACGAATGGGAGGTGGGGGAAAAAAGTCGGTATTCCATCGATTGATCGGAACCAAAAAGGTAGATGATAAAAAACCCATCGTCGAAGAAGACGAAGGGGAGTCTTAAGTTAATTATTATAAGTTCATCGTGTGGCATTTGATTTATTTCATTCTTTTTATACATACCTACTCGCTTACTGTCCGACATTTATCATTTCATATGAGCTCTATGAAGTCATTGACCAAAACGTTAGACTTTTTTTATTGAGGCAGTTTAAAGACCTCCTGGGGATTATCATTTTCATATTTGTTTGGAGAGCTTACCTCATTTTTTGAAGTGTCTCACCTCCAATCCACTCATTGTTTTATTTTTTGTTTGTGATTTTTTATTGTTGCTTGTTCAGGTGGCGAGATCCAAAAGTACAATGGGATCTTGAAGCTTGCCTGATCGTGTTTAGACTTGCTGCCTAGTGATCGTTAAAATATAAATTGTTATCAGGCAGTTGAATGAGCAATTTTGCGGCAACTTTGCGGAAAAGGGGAGTACAATGAAGGAGGCTATATATTATTTACCCGTTCAAGCTTGAAATAGCGAGAGCTTATAAAGTGCATGACATAGATACAAAAAAACGACTGAAAGAAAGTCAAACGTGTTGAGACTTGGATGTGGTTTTAGTCATTAAATTACTGGAGGCATTTGGTATAAGTGTTGAGACTCATAACAAGTTCTGAGAAGATGAATGACTTGAAACTTGACTGGAAGTTGTTTCTAGTAAAACGGGGATACCCCTCTGTACACATTTCAGTAACAAGGTTTTTCTTCGGCATTACAGAAGGTACTTTTTATTTATACATACTTAGTGCTATATAATGTCGTGGGCTCGAGCTCTGTATGAATGTACATATGTACGTGCATACGATAGGTTCGGTAGAGTTGAACAAGGTAGTAAAATGATTTAACTTGATGATGTGGCGATTAAACAATTACTATTATCGTTAAAGAGACCTTTGTCCATTTTTTGTTAACTATATGTATGTTCATATACCTATAATCAAATAGGAAGAAAGGTTAAACTTTTTAACTTGACAATCGATCGGTTAATGATCTTGTTTATGTTGTTTAAAGGTCATACAATAACTTGAAGTAGGTTTGCATGTACTAACACAGTTAGAAGTTTATATTTCCATATGTTCTGACTTTTTCTAGCTCTTATTGAATCGATATAATTAAGGCAAACCAGCAAAAAACTTAGTCTTGAGCTAATTACCTTTACCTAAAATAGCTTTTCTCACTGGCACTTTGATGGTACCGGAAGGTTAAGTTTTTAATGTTCAATTTCTTTTGACCTAAAAGATCCAAGAGTATTCCCTAGGCAATAGTTGCCTCTCTAGTTGAAGTTTGCTAGATTATTGATGGATTAAATAAATATTTGGGGATTAATTTTGTTTTTAAGAATGAGTTGCCCCCACTGATCGAAATCCTGCGTACACCATGTTTTAAGTTCTGGTATACTAAGCACTTCATAATATGATGGGATATTCGAGAAAAAAAAATGTTCCAGTAAAAAAAGTCTGTAATTGGTCATAAAATATCCTCATCTCGAGAATTATTAAATCAATGGCTAAATATTATTCGATATACATATTTAACACCTAAGTTGCTATATATATTCGCTAAAACAGTATACCATCTAAAAAGCCATTTAATCTTCCTTAAAGGTCAACTGGTTTCAGGAACATGTTTCAAGGTCACAGTATATAGCTTGTAAGCACTCTATAATATGGACACCATCACTAAATCATCATAAAAGGTTAACTTGTTTCAATAACAAGAATGCATGAGATTTGAAAATGTTTGCAATACTTTAAGATAACGCTAGCAACTCATTGCGAATTCCACAAATGAAGTTCTTCACTATGATCTTGAATCCTTAAAAATTCATTAACAACTTCTATTGCTTACCAATAAATTACTGAAACTAGGTTGCTTAATTTACTGAACTTTGAGGTGAGACATTTTTTTTGAATACCCCACATATGAGGTATTTGGTTCAGGCCTCAGGGTCCATTTTAGACTCGCAACCCAAACAACATTTACATATGTTTTATATCAAACTTTACAGTAAAATATCTCAAAGAAATAAGTCCCAAGAATATTTATAGCTCCAAACAATTTAAATACAAAACAACAACAACAAAATTTGTATAATATCAAGGGAAAGGATTTCGCTAACTTTACTTTTTTTGTGCGTTATGGTATGAAAGTATTGACTTAGAAATACATTTCATGTCCTCCTCACAAATATATACATACATTAGGGTGGTTCAAATTTAATGAACTTGCTTTGATTTTCTTAATACCATGAAAAGTAGGTAGCTTTTGGTGCTCAAAAAAATTTCTATAAAAAATGAGCTCAAAATTTCAACGTTTACAGGTCCCTCATCGCCATTTTATTTAGACTCAAACCATTATTACAGCGAAAAAACCGGTTTTTGGTTCTCAAAAACTTGATCCGATGGAATATTTCTGACTTCAGAATCGAGTTCCACACACACCAAAAACCTATAGAAAAGCATGTTTTGGTTTCTATAACAAAAACCTTGTAGACCAGTGTTATTAAAAATAATTCAAATGTTTGGCCTAGTTCAATTAAAAGATAGTGAAATCTCAACAAGTTTTAATATAGCACCGAATATCTTCTATTTCTAGTTTCTCCGAACTTTTCCCATTTAATTTGAATGGAAAAAACAAAATGGCGATGAGGGAACTCTGAACCTTAAAATGTTTAGCTTATTTATTTACAGACATTTTTTTGAGCTACTTTTTACCTACTTTTCATGGTATCAAGAAAATCAAAGAAAGTTCCTAAGATTTGACCCCCCCCCCCATTTATTCATACATATTTTGCCTTTTTACCCGCTAGTGCCTTTTTTGCCTTTTACGCTTTTTGGCCTATTTTCCCTTTTATCGTCTTCTCTTCTTCAAAGTTCAATGTTTTTCATCGTAAAAATCTTAAAATACAAGAAAAAGTGGTTTTGAGTGTCTCTGAGTATATGTACGTACCTTTTTATTAACTAACATTAGCTTTGTCCCAAACATTAACCAAACGGCCAATGATGCTATTTGTCACAATATTTGTCCAGTTTCTTTTCCACTCTTCAAAAATGGATTTGTTTTGGGCAGAAGAGAGAGTGCGCTCACCAGAGAATAACAAATTTTTCTCCTTCCTGAAGAATTCTACCCGAGAAATTTCTTTGAGCAGAAATTCTTTGATCTGTCAAGGTTGCCTTCATACCGTTTCACACTTTTTCGGCAATTTGCTTCTCTCTGATTGAATTTCATCAAAATTTGATTGACTGCCAAGTTTTGTCCAAAAATCTCTGGAACAAAGGCTATTATTTTCATCAAGGAATATCAATTGGGCAAGTGTTCTCAATTTTGATGAATATCAACGAAAAATGCTTTGATTTTCAATGCAAAACTGGAACATCAATTTCTTAGTTCTTTCAATGCGCTTTTAAGAGACAATTGTTGAGAGCTGTTAGCTGAGAACTCTGACAAGATATTTGTGGTTTAATGACACTATGATTGACCGTTAAGTTATGCAATCTCTTTATTTTATAAATGGCTTTTTTTGCCTAAATAAGGATTTTACTTTGCTTTTTTTAACGTTCTTTAAGCATAGTTTACAGTTCGCATGCGAGAAAAAATCAAAATTTCCAAAACGATTTTCCACCTATTCTGTGCCCCAAATTGAATAATATTCAACGCGTAAAACGTTTGCCTTGGCCCAAGCCACCTATTGAGTTACGAATTAACCCTTAATCAATAAACTATATAGGCCTTAAAATGGAAAATAATTATTTTTGGATGCAAAAACCATTTGCATGCAAATAATGTCATGAGGTGAATATATTTATTTTTAAGAAGTGTAAGCCGACCATCCAAAAATAAATATTTTACTCACCACACTTTTTTTTCACATGCAAAACAATTGCCGGTCCATTGTTTTGCATGGCATTCCATAACAGCAATGGTATTTTTTTTTGACATGAAACTCCAAACCAATCATGCAAACAATTAATTTTGCATTTCACCTCAATTATTTTTGGCATGCGAGAGTATTTGCATAGATTTTTTTGCGCACTGATAGAACTGTAAACTAGGCTTAAGTCAACAAAAAATCCTTTCCCTTGTTATATCATTTCTTGGGGCCATACATATGTTTCATTTTTACTCCGGGACTTTATCTCCTGGGGCGTGGGGCCTAATTTTGTAGAGCCAAAAACGATAAAGTCAAAAACCAAAGTAGAACAATATCCTATAAATGTATGTATGTTAATGTAATACAGGGGGTTCTTGTTGAAATGCAGTGGATATAAGTTGAAAAAAACGCTTGTTGTTGTCTTATTTATGAACTGTGTATTGTTTCAAATAGTTTTAAGAGCATTTTTGACGTATTTAATTAACGCTTTTGAAAAGTCGAATATAAAGGTTAATATTCACGCACAGACAATTTATTTTTGAGAAAACCCCCGAATTCACAAATAATCTCACTTTTCCTTTCAAAAACAATTTCTTAGATTATTATCTTTTAGTAAAAATGACACACATAATGTAAGTATATGTACTTATTTCAAATCAAAGTAAGGAGATACCAGCCATCTTAAGCTTTGATTGGAATAGTATTAATTTGTATTATTAAATAAAAATTTAAGCACAAATACAAGCTTTAGATATTATATGAATGATTTATTTTTTTTTTTGTTTGGCACATGTTAAATAAAACACAAATTAGTTATAAAAATATATTTTTTTAATTTTATTGAATGTTAAAATATGAAAATCTGTAAATTGGTTATTGAAAGGGAGTATAGTTTGTATCTATGAATTGTAAAAAAAAACACTTGGTATTACTGAATTTATCAAAAAAATAGATACAAAAACCTAAGAATTTATGACAAGAAAAAGAAATACATAATATATAAATAAACCTACCAAAATTATCAAAATATTTAGATGCAAAATTAATACAAATCTATTAATTTAGATAGAATAAATAAATAAGTGTTACAATGAAAATTTCTAATAAAAATATTTAGTTAATTAAAAATAAGAAAATAATACCAAAGAAAAAGGGAAATCTTTACCACAAGTACCTAGTTGTAAACATTTAATTATATTCACTAAATGTATATATGTATACAAAGTATTATCTGATTAATAAACACTAAATCATTGGACAAAAAATAAAGTTAAAATCTTAAATTTTATAAGTTTAAAGTACCTTGCATTGTCATGGTTAATAATTTGGAAGTTTCAACCGAAATCTAATCAGTGATTTTTGGCTTGGCATATGTATAATTTCGAGATAAGAAAAAAAAAACTAAATTTATCAATACATTAACATTAGGAAGGTTTTCACATTTTAAAATTTAAGATAGTAGAAATCTACCTAGGAGAGGCCTAGTAATAATAAAGGTCTTAATAACACATAAACGACCTTGGTATTTTGACGTCATGCTTAAAATAACTTTGTGCACACTTAAAAAGCTTACTACGAATTAAATTGATTTGTACAAAGTTTATAGTAGCCATACTTTTTGAGATATCATAAATTTTCCTCTGTCACGTTTTTAATTGCTCAGTAACTGAGGACAAGTATTGGGTTTGGCTTGTGTAGAAATATATCGATGTTGTGATCAAATCTAAAATTCTAAGATTAGGATGATAAACAACAGGTTTTATTCAAGTTTTGGGTGCTGTTTAGCTTCTTCTGCGCTATGTTTTCTAGAGTGATGTCACCAATGCTGCTTACTAGTTCTCGACGCAAATAACGTGTGTTGGGCATCGTCTTTTACTGAGTCTCCATACTGGCAGGCTGGGCTGTTCGACTTCACAATCTTATAAAGGATGGCGTTGGAAAACCTGTGCCTGGTGAGAAATTGGGTGACGGCGAAGTTGTTTGCTCCACCGTGTTTCCGGTCATCCACCGCAGCATAAGCCTCGCCACTTCCTCTCCAATTTTGGCCTTTTTGTTGTGGATATACTTCCTTTGTGTCGCTAGATGATCAATAGGAGTTACTCCTGCTCCACGTCGTTGCACTGCCACCATCTGCTTCCGGTATAACTCTCGTCGTAGCGCATCCGCCGAGATTTCGCTTTCGTAAAGGAGAATGGTAATCTTCGACACTCGTTCCGCTGCGTCTTTTATCTGTGGCCAAAAAGATAGCTTTATGTCGAGTTCAAGTCCCAAGTACTTCACCGCATCTTTGCTTCCTATGATTTCAGAGAAAATTTGAAAGTCAATCAGTGTGGGAATCTTGTTCTTCGTCAGGAGGACTATCTCAGTTTTTTCTGTTGCCATGTTTACCCATCTTGATATCAAGTTAGCAAAGCAACTATCACGGATCGAAAAATGGGTTGGTGGATAATTTGTCGTTAATTATGACAATTTCGAATTTGTCCCTCCATGTTTTCTATTTTTTTTTTGTCGAAAAATGGTAAGAACTTATAAAACTTAATATTGTATTCATTAATAATTTGCCGTTTATTAGTCGTTAAATTGTTGTGATAAATTCAGTTTTGTCGTGATGTTTTCTATGTATTTTTGGATGATTTGTTTTCTACGAGTGTCAAGTTAGCAAAGCAAATTTCACAATTCGAAAAACGGGTATGTGGATAATTTGCCATTAATTAGTTGTGACAATTTCGAATTTGTAGTTCAATGTTTTCTATGTTTTTTGGGTGCTTTACTTACTTCACACAACTCGAAAAGCGTGAAAAACTTCTTATACTTAATGTTTTACAGCTTAATAATTTGCCGTTAATTAGTCATTAATTAGTTGTTAGCTTTATATCAAGTTAGCAAAGCACCACCTTAAAAAAAGATTAAAACTGCTTATACCAACTGTTTATGGCTTAATATTTGCCACTTACTATTTTTCAATTAGTTGTGACAATTTTGAATTTGTAGTTTTCTATGTTTTTGGATTCTTTGGTAGCTTCACATCAAGTTGGCAAAGTACTACCTGAAAATGTGATAAAAACTGTTTATACCGGATGGTTTATGGCTTAATAATTTATCATTAACTAGCCGTTAATAATTTATGATATTTTTTAACTTATCGTTCTATGTTTTCTATGTTTTTTTTTCGAAAAGTGGTAAGAACTTCCAAGACTCAATATGTTATTCTTTGATAATTTGCCACTAATTAGTCGTTAATTAGTTGTGAAAAATTAAATTTTGTCATGCGATGTTTTCTTTATAATTTTGGGTGATTTGTTTTCTATGAGCGTCAGGTTACCTAATCAACTTTCACCTATCGAAAAATGGGAAGGTGGATAATTTGCAGTTATGTATTTAGTCGTTAATTAGTTGTGACTATTTCGAATTTGTCGTTCAATGTTTTCTATATATTTTTGGGTACTTTGGGTACACAACGCGAAAATCGTAAAAACTTCTTATACTTTATGTTTTATGGCTTAATAATTTGTCATTAATTAGTTGTACAAAATTGAATTCAATCGTGCAGTAGAAAACAAATCACTCAAAATTACATAAAAAACATCGCATGACAAAATTGAATTTTGCACAACTAATTAACGACTAATATATGGCAAATTATCAGAGAATAATACATTAATTTTTGAAAGTTCTTACCACTTTTCGAAAAAAAAAATATAGAGAATATAGAACGACAAATTCGAAATTGTCACATATAATTAACGACAAATTATCCACCGACACATTTCTCGATTTGTGAAAGTTGCTTTGCTAACTTGACATTCGTAGATAACAAATCACCCAAAAACACATAGAAGACATCGCACGACAAAACTGAATTTATCACAACGAATCAACGAATAATTAATTGCAAATTATAAAAGTGGGGGTGTTTCCTACGTTCACTACGTTAAGACCACGTGGGTCATTGCGCTGCCGTCTCTGGTATTTACTTTCCTCGTTAGTTATGTAGATGATAGAGAGGGCGAGCTCCAAACATGTTGTTATTTTCATACCGCTGGGGTGGTCACGTCAATGGGTCTGCTTGTTAGTACGTGCTAGCCTCCATCGGGCTAGTGCCTGAATGGGTGGACGGATTCGCTTCAATGGTTTTTTGGGAAAATAGTCTTTTTTTTTAAATTTTATTGAAATAATATAATGAATATAGAATCGGAGTCAGTATCAATTATTGGGGAACATCTCGTGTTATAGGAAATCTGAGGATTGATTATCGGGATAAACTTTCTATTGTTTAATTAAATGACAACAGTTGAATCCCTTTTGAAAAAATGTTTAAGCTGTGGCGAAGTTTGTTGAGGAGACCAGAATAGTTAACTTTAACAAAACCCTCAAGGAGGACCAACACGCTGAAGTTATCAGAATCAGAACCGAAATCTTCATGGTAACCAATAAAAACGGAATTAGAAACTATATTGTTTAAAGCAAACTTTGTCAAAACTCTTACACAAAAAAGAACAGTAGCTTTTCAAGTTATATATTATTTTGTTAGTCAGCCCATTGTTGTTTTCGTATTTCGTTTGTTTTTTTAAAGAATAAAATCTTCAAAAAACATTGAATCAAATTCTTCATTTTTTTTAACTATTGTTATTAATCATACAATAAAATCAACTAGGTATACGAAATGGGCCCACCAACCGGCAAGTGGTCACTGGTCACTCTCATTGTACGTTGGAACCTTTCTATAAACGTACATATACCTACAAAATATACATATTGTTACTTTTACCTTTTGCATGGACCACACTTTCCAAAGATTTCACCTTGAATTGTCAGCAGGATATGGCACACAACCGACTATGAAAACTATGATGGTCAATGAAAGTGGAAAAAAAAGAAAATTGCAAAATATCGTCCAGCAGGGATAATCGATTAATTTGATTTATTAGTGCCTCTCTGCTTGACCTGGTCAATCAGTATATGACCATCTGTAAGGTGATATTATGCATCTGGCCGGTTGCAACACCATATACATCACCAACAACAAACATACAAAACAAAAACGATACTGCAACAGCAGTTCACTTTGTCAGTGACTTGTTCAGCAACATTATATACCAAGGCAAACTGGTGTTGAATGTTTTCAAAATAAAAATTAAAAAAAAATAATGATCCATCCGAACCATATACTGACAGAATTTGCAATAATTTTAAATGTGACCCAATCGATTACAAGTTTTACACAAGTCACAAGTGAATTGACTTACAGTTGCGACACTCTTGATCTTTACACTTTATAATGTTCGGATTTCCGAAAAAGGTATCGGACATTTTGAATGAAAAATATTTATAGTGTTAAAAAGGTATGGTTAGTGCGGGGTAGTAGCTTGTTAAATGTTAAATTAATTGCATGGGAGAATAAATATCTTGTAATCAATTTAATTGTGTCCATAAGTATAAAGTTACAAGTAATTAGTATTTCTATAATACTTCAAAGTAATTTAAAGGTAATCTTTGGGAAATAATTGTGGCACAGGATGATATTCTATCTTAGTTTTAAGGAAACCTAATCTCTACTTCAGATATCCACCTCTTCCTTGTTAGCTTTAAAATCCTTAAAAGTAGCCTCTTCACATTCAACAACTTTAAACAGGTTATAGGTATATGTCCTCAATAGTTACGCAAGTAACTAGGGTAAAGGACTGATCCATACTTATTGACTCGTGTCATTTTTGTTTCGAAATTGAAACATTAGTTTGTCTCACCGTTCTATCTTCTATGCTTCAAAGTGTTCTTTTACAACTCCACTTTAAAAGGCTCACGATTTTCAGGAGGATACCATTATATGCTTTCACAAAAGGCTAAACAGGACTTGAATAGGTACCTAGCTTTCAGTTTAAAAATAAATTCCACTTAGCCTTATTGAATTCACCTATTTAAGATTTTTTTAAAAGAAAAAATCTACATATAAAACCAAACCTTTATTTGAAATAAATTTAGAAACCAAATGAAAGATATCTCCGGCAGGTGGCAACATAAACATAAAACATCTAAGCGACAGTTGACACCACGCACCGCCACCAAGTGTAAATCAAATATTTCTAAAGATTAAAAGGAAACACTTTCATTATACATAACAACTTGACCCACTCCAATGGTGCCTTGAGCAGATGTTGGCATACTACATCAAACATAATTTTTCTTTTTTTCCTAGATTTAAAAGATCCTTTTTCTGGGTAAGCGTGCCACATGCCAGAGTGTGTCCTTTTTTTCCGCCATCTATGTAGGTATCCAACGTCTATTCTCACTATCATTAATGTTCTTCAATAAAACCTATGACAAAAAAAGATTTCCCTCCTTTTTTAAATCAAATTTTCACCTGGAAATTTTTTCCTTAAAAATCATTTCGAATAAAAAAAAATGATTACATTAAACAGCAATGTGAAGGCGAAAAACCAAAAATTCGAATCAAGGTGCAATCCACATTGACCAAAAAAAAAATATTAATGATTGCATCTGCTCTGGTTGGGACTTGTTTTTTTTTTGTTTGGGTATATTATACTCAATGCTCTCCTCCTTCATCTTTGCTGGTCCTTGTCAATGTTTCAAACTCATCTCTAAAGGATCCTTCTCTGGCTGGGTTTTTCTTGCATCACCTTTAAAGAAACTAAAAATTATTTCAATGGACGACGACGACGACAACGAATCACGATATCTCTCCATATCTGCCGGGTGGTGTTTATCATCATCATCTTCATCATCATCCTCACTACGCTATGGTAGACGAAGAGTCCTGTGTGTTTTGTCCTGGATGGATACATCTGCTTTTCGGTCGAAAAAAAGAAGACCAAAATAAAAGATCGAAAACAGCCTGTGGCTCGGTAACCACTACAACACTATTGCTTGGATGTTGGATGTAGCATAGAATCAGAAGCAAAGAAAAAGCAGCAGCACCTTCAAGGAAAGGTATTTTTTTTCCTTTGAATGGTAGCATCGTTATGATCATCACCAGAGGGAGGAGTAGAATTGATCATTTTCAAAATATTTGGTGGATTTTAAGGTGTTTTTTTTCTGATTGCAGATGAACATGGATAAATCTTTAAGTGATAGTTCAACTTAAATGTTTATGCATTTCGAAAATAATGTGCTCTATTTAAGAAAAGTTTTTAAAGGTATATAGACATAGGAATACCTACGTTGTCTCAGATTCAGCTTAACATAGAAAAAAATATTTAAATCCATTCATCTTGTTTTCTGTTTATCTGAGGAAGAAATTGGCCGCGTTCAAACACGTAACTAAAGCGATCTGGATTGGTTCGTGTTGTTGGAATCCCTTGTAAAATCGCAGCTGATGATAAAACAGCTGTTGACAAAAAAGAGATCCCAAGCTACCCTAAACATTTTAGGATACGAAGCTATCCTATGAGAAATATCAACAACAGCTGACTGGCTTTCAGAAACATATGTATGACATGCGGGTAAAAAGCTTTCCTAGATAAACTATCCATTGAAACTTGAACACGGCCATTAAGTGTTTTTCAATGGTTAAGTTGATGTTGAAATAAATTAACATTAAAAAAGCTGTGTGTGAGGAATTCCTGAAATTCTTTTTTATTTAAAAGACCAATGTTTGCCTTTGCATGTTGCATGTATGAAATATGGCATCGTTCAAATATCCACCGTGAATTTTCACACTGATAGCGTGGATCCGAGAGGTCCAACTTCTACTACACCTTTGGTAATGAGAACATGAGTTATTTCACCAATAACCGCAATTGACGGGTGCTAATGATGAAGCTTAAGCAGAGCACTTATTTAGCTCGGGCCGGCCATGGCTATGGTGTCCGTCAAATGAGTATGCATCGATGCCACATGAAAAAAACTTATTTTTATAATAAAGTTTTATTAGGTTTGTTCGTTGAAGTTTACCTAGGGTTGACCCAGGTTTTCTTGACAACCCCAAGAATTGTCAAAAAACCTGGGTTTTTCGGTTCTCAAAAAAACACCAAAGGGTCTTTTTTTGTGTTGTTGAGGTAAGAAAGAAATAAAATTTGTTTAAAAAATGGATAAAAACAAACCACAGTTTCCGTTTTCTATTTCTTTTTGTTATTTTTAAACAAAAAATGTGTATTACGTGAATTTATATTTCAAAAACAATAGAATTATCTGCCAAATACTTCAGAGCTCATGCCACTTTGGCAGTTTATTCTTTACCTCAACTCGCCCCAGCAAAAAACCTAGTTCTACTTCAGGGCGAGTTCATGGCGACCCTAGGTCTCAAAAAACACAGAATTTGCTGACCAGGGCGAGTTCAGGGTTTTCAAAAAACACTTTTGGGCGACCCCATGGTGACTTCAGGGCTCAACGAACAAACCTATTATTTGCACGTTTTTCTATCCATCGTCTTGCTAAAAGCCATTCCACACTATCCCACTGAGTATTAACACATGTCAAAAAAGTGGGAAGAAATCATGTATAAAGGTGTGGAAACAAAATATGACATTTCAGCACACACAAATTGTGACAGCGCATCCGACACGATTTGACATTGTGTTAATACATGAAAATATTTAGGATCGGTTCTAAAACCATCACACTTTCTATCCCACTTGGGCGTTTGAGGTTATGGTGAAACTGATTTTTTGATGCAAGTGTGGAAGCAAAATATGAAAGTCAATTACATCACACAAATTTGGCAGTCGTATGAAATTTCTTCCCAATTTATTCTGACATGTGTTAATACTTTGTGGGATAGTGTAGAGGCACTTTAACCTTGGTGATTTAGCATCTCACTGATTGAATAATAAACAAGTGATTTGACAGACACCACCAAAAGAACATATCTGCCACAGAATGTCATCCTGATTCGATAACCCTTTAGTAGAAACAAAGCCACGGTCTTACCAGATAAATAAACTCCTGACAGACTAACAAACACTGGCAGCAAATTTGTGGGTGAACGCATAACCAAAATATGAGTATGAGTTTTTGGAAAGAGAGGTTGAAAATAGTGGTTTTCTAATTTTTGTCTGATTTTCCCTAAGTCCAAAGGTTCTATTTTTTACGATCCGGTTGATAATGCTCAAGGTAAAACCATTTAAATAGATGTTTGGAGATTTGAAGAAAATCTAAAATCAACAAAATAAGTCTCCACAGTAAGGGCGATTAGGTTCGCTTCAAAACTTGACATCTTGAGTTCTATCGTCTTCGTCAAAATTAAAGTTTGTGGAAAAATGCCCAAGCATCATTTCTCATTTTTAATAAATGAATTGAACTGGTTTGTACACATGTACCAACCTCTCGACCCCATTACGGGCGCCAAGAAAATCCTGCCAGACTTTTTTATTCGATATCAAGATGCATGTACCTACTTACAAAACGCTCATATTCATATTTTGGTTATGCGCAAAATTTGCTGCCGGCTCTTGGACTATGATTAACAAAGTAAAATAAAGAAGTAAATGGAGTCTTCATACAGTTTTTGTCAATCTTAATACCAATCAGAAATGTAATCAAACCTCTACAAAGAAATTTCTTCTTTCTTTCATATCATCGCATTAAGAAATATCCGTTGGGTTTACCTTCTGCTTCTCCATATCCTTTCAAAAAAAAAAAACGCTGCAACAAATCATTACGCAATGATGAGTGCGTTGCCTCCAACGCAATCCTGATGTACCTTATATTAAAGCATTACGTTTGTTATTAAACAAAAAAACATATAGGAGAACTTTCATAAAAACTGGTGGACACTTCTAGCCCTATAAAAATAAGTTTTTGAAAAGCTAAACATTTATGTATATACATAATGTAGATAATAAGCCCTATTAGAACATGAAAAATAAAATTTCCACTCTAGATCAAATATTACAAATGTACTAGGTAGACTAGGATAGGTTATTAAAATGGGTTTTGTAGGTATATGAATATTGAAACTTAAAAAGAATCTAGTTTTAAACGAGGTCCTAGAAAATTTTAAATTGAAGGGTAACTATCGAAATTTTCTAGAGCCTCGTCAGATATGTAACATTTTCCTTCAAGAAGCAAAAAACATAAAACAAAATACCTACTGTGTTTTCAGGATGCCAAAAATTCAATGTAAAATGAATAACTATGTTAAAGTACATATGTACATATTTTTGTATATGCTTGACTGTATTTATACTATTTTGTGAAGGGTATAAAGTTTTTTTTTTTGTTTTTGTTATGCAACGATAAAATATAATTCGTTCTCTCGTGAACAGTTCAAAAGGGAAATTTATTTCTGATTCGATCGCGAATGTTATTTTTTGGTTCTTTTAATATAAAATTCGTTTTCACGATCGAATCGAATCTGCTTTAATCTGTAAAATATGGTTTGTTACCGAACTGATCATGCGAGATATATTGAAGATCCATTCACGAATCGTACAAATAAAAAAGAAAAATGTAATTTTTGGAAAGGAGAAGGATTAGAAAATCTGAAGCTATGCAAGATAAAGTATCGAAAGACAAAGTTTCGAAACTCACTCAGTTGAAAAAATCTGTTTTTTTTTTTTAATTCTTTCAACTAATCCCCTGTGTCAATTTCATTGAAATCGCTCAAGGAACAACGAAGTTGAAAAATCGTCATCGTAGTCATCCTTCAATAGAATTTGACAATTAATAGCTTCAAAGATGGGGGACGAACTATATTTTAACAAATCGCCAACTTCTTTATCATAAGAAAAAATTTAACTTACCCAAATGTCTTTATATTCCTTATTTCTACAAAAATTATTTAAATAAAAGATATTATTTCGAATAACTTAAAAACACTTATTTTATTTATTTATTTACTTAAATGCATTTCGGAAGCAATGCATTTAATAAATAAACAAAATAAGTGTTTTTAAGTTATTCAAAATAATATCTTTTATTTATTTCATGAAAAACACGTTGAAAATCTACAATGTCAAATCAAAAATTATTTCAAAAAATAAATAGGTTAACATCCCTAGTGGATGGAAACTTGATGAAGAATGATTTATCTTAAGGATCTTTTCAGATTTTCATCGTGAGAGAACAATCACAACAAAAACATAAATGTTAAAAAAGGAGCCAAGTTCTTATGTGTACAAGAAACCTGTGCGTAAAAAGTCAGCCAAAAAAAGTAATGAGATCTAAAATATATGCCTAAGTTTTTAGTTCATGAAGTTTAATATCAAATATCTTAAGTAGAGTAATATCGAAACAATTCCAAATCATGACAGAAATTTGGTAATAAATGATTACTGATTAATATTTGGTGGGTTCACTGGTCAAGTTTTCATACATTTAAAATTTGTGATTAAGTAAGTATTTAAGAGAAAACTTGCCAAGTAAATCCACCAAACTTTAATCAGTAATCATTAATTACCAAATTTCTGTCATGATTTGGAATTGTTTCGATATTACTCTACTTAAGATATTTGATATTAAACTTCATGAACTAAAAACTTGGCATATATTTTAGATCTCATTACTATTTTTGGCTGACTTTTTACGCACAGGTTTCTTGTACACATAAGAACTTGGCTCCTTTTTTAACATTTATGTTTTTGTTGTGATTTCACTCCTTTTTGCAAAGATTTATTTTGCCAGGTGAAAGTCAAGCCCTACCGCTCTACAAAGTTTCATAATTCTATGACAACCGAAAGTGCTCCATACAAATAAAAGCAATTCTGATAAAGTGGTTGAATGGCAACCCCACCCCCTGAATGGACAATTCCAAATTTTCGATTTTGTTCCTTTCTAAGTACTTCAAGTCCTACCGACCTACCAATTTTCATGTTCTACAACAATCGGAAGTGCTCCATATATTATAAGAATTTTTAAAAATGTGGGTGGATGCCACGCCCCCTGAATGGAAAATTCCAATTTTTCAATGTTTTCTTTCTAATTTCTTAAGTCCTACCGACCTACCAATTTTCATCGTTCTACAACAATCGGAAGTGCTCCATATAATTTATAAGAATTTTTAAGAATGTGGGTGGATACCACGCCTCCTGAATGCAAAATTCCAATTTTTCAATTTTTTTCTTTCTAAGTACCTTTAGCCCTACCGATCTACCAATTTTCATCGTTCTACAGCAATCGGAAGTGCTCCATATAATTTAAAAGAATTTTTAAGAATGTGGGTGGATGCCACGCCCCCTGTACGGAAAATTCCAATTTTTCAATTTTTTTCTTTCTAAATACCTCAAACCCTACCAACTTACCGATTTTCATTGTTCTACAACAATCGGAAAGGCTCCATATAATTTATAGAATATTTAAGAAAGTGGGTGGATGCCACGCCCCCTGAATAGAAAATTGCAGATTTTCGATTTTTTCCTTTGTATGTACCACAAGGCCTACCGTTGTACGAAATTTCAAGTTTCTACGATGTCGGGAAGTGCTCCATAATTTTGATGATCTGTCAGTGAGTCAGTGAGTCAGTCAGTTACGGTTTTTGCGATTTTTGAAGTCCTATATCTTGGGAACTACTAATGCTAAGGAGCTGAAATTTGGTGAGCCACCTGTGTTTGATCAGTTCAGCAAATGCTCCGAATTTGAAGTTTCTAACTTTATTGGTACTGAAGTTAGAGGGGGGTTGAAAATCGCCTGAGTTTGTTCCTGTAAAAAGGGTGTAGTGCCGCGAACTTGGCTGGGCACTACCGTGCCCTTTGATATTCTCCCCGAATTTTATCTTTCGATCTCACACGAACCAGAGATGTATAGAAAAAAAGTATTTAGTTTGTTCGTGAGAGAACTACATATATATTTTTATAGATCGAAAATTGTATCGTTCGTGAACTATATTTTGTATGGTTCGTGAGAAGATCGATAAAGAATGATAAAGATCCATATGTTATGATTCATGAACAATATTTTACGAACCCTGAACAAAGCTTGCCCTGGTAGTGTTTATTAGCAAGGGCCTCAAGAGTATCTGACAAGTTTTCCTCGTCAAGATTTCTCTTAGGGAAAACTTTCCAGATCCTTGACTAAAGTTCATTTTCCAAGGTGGGATACTCACATCAATGAACATTTTTGGATGAACAACAACTTGGTACCTACGCTACGGCTACCGCCAAGCTTTTAGGTTGTAGTTATATAACTAGGTACATATTTACGACTGCCAAAACCCGATTATCAGACTCCTTTTAGTCGTGCTAAGTCTGGCAGGTCCATATTTTAACTGAAAATCTCTTTGCCGTAAACTGGGAGCAGGCCATGTAGCACTACCGAATCCTAGTACAAGATTCATTGTTGAGCAATTGCAACTGGAGACTTGCATTATTACTTAGGTACATACATAAATTCGTAATCTTCATCACAACGTCAATTCATGGAAATTTTGTTATCAAGTTTACTGTGTACTAAGCAATAGCTTTCAGCCTATTTCTGCCACATAAATGCTGTAAGCTTTGTTGAGCATTTTTAAGGCTTTTCCTTAAATTTAAATTGTTTTTAACAAAGTTCACTCCTACATTGCTAATTAAAACAAGGGTTTAAGAAAATCTATTAATGTACCTAGTCCTACGAAGTTTATTTATTTCTGGGTGTCAAATTTTACCCAACATAATTTGGATTACCTTATAAAAAATAAGGTCCACAACAAAACTGAAAAACCAAAAAAAAAAAAAAAATAACAAACCACGCATAGGACTCTCTGCTAAAGGAACAGGAAACATTTGTTTATTTGTGCATCTGTCGTTCAGGATATCCACTCACACACACACACATATCCTTTTATAAAACCAAAAAAAACTCTCATTCCTGTGCAACGCACTGTACACACGACTATACACCATTCAATCGATGCATGCCACCACTCAACTATTTTATTCTACTTGATTCGAAACGAAAGGACAAAGGATTCCAGCGGATGAATACCTACTCCGTAGCGGTGGTGGTTGATGGTAGCAGGATCCAGTCGTCCTCCTGCACCGTGTAGATATTTTTCGTTTTGTATTGACATGAAGAAGGTTAAGAAAAGAAAAAAATCCACGTATCCAAATCGAATGTCATGGGTTGTTTGGATATACCCAGCGTTGCCATTAGTGCAGATTTATCTGCATTTTGCAGATTTTCATCCCGCCCACAGACTTTTGAAAATTAAAAATCTGCACCGCAGATTATGTCTGCACTCGTACCAACTTTAATATTTTGTCCTTCTTCAAACAAATCTTCAACAATTTTGCTGTTTGCTGTCATCTAAAATTATATTCCATAAAATTAAATCATTACAACTGCACTGACTTTAAAGTAAAATATGAAATGCTTTAAGCATTTAGGTAACTCTGCTATTCGAGAATACATAAAACAAGTAACAATATTATTTTTAATAATATAATTAATTTATGTTATTTTATCTAAACAATTCTATACAAATTTCTATTCATGAGGACATACATATTTTTTTCTTTAGAATTCCTTAAAAATCTGCATTGCAGATTTTTTTCGTCATTATTGCAGATTTCTGAAAAAAATTTAATGGCAACACTGGATATACCTAACCTATACATAATTTCGTTTGGAACCTCAGGAACATCTGCTCTTCTTTATTTTGACTTCTTCGTCGTTCTTCATTTTACTCGTAATTTGCTTTTTTTGTTTTATGTAAGTTATTATTTTCGGAAGAAGAGGAATAACCGACTATAAATGCGTTAAGATGTACCAAACGAAAGGCTTGCAAAAAAAAGTCAAAACTTAAATTTGAAAGCCAACATAGGTAGGTATTAAACACGCCTTTAAATTTATCAGTTGCACCTGCTCAGGTTTCCTTGTTGTTGGGATTTTAGTTTGAATTTATCTTCCAAGATTCGAATTTGATTCAATTAAGACTGAATAACTGAAACTGAAACTGAAACTGCACGTTTTAACTAAAGGATAGGAACTTCGCGATAATGTGACGACTATGAAGGCACACCTGAACCCAAAGCAAAATGATTCGAGACAGGTTGGTACCTACCTACTATACCTATTGCACTTTGCAAAGTGGCTTAATCGTTCTTTGTATCACTATTTTGTGGGTTGAAGTTGACTCAACTTTAACATTTTGGCTTTATGGTAAGGTACCTAGGTACATAGGTATCCTCTGTAGTCGGGCTTATAGACGCGTGACTTTGCGAAGAGCAAACGTGCGCGTCAGGCGTGCACTGCGCACCCAATATTTATTTAATTTGTTGTTGTTATTTTATAGGTAGCTATGATGTTGGTTTTATTTTAAGTTTGGTGTTGATTTAAATATCAATTTAAAGGTATGAAATATAAAATAATATAAAATATAAAATTCCTATGAGAAGGAATTTATTTTTGTATGTACCTAACTGTAATGGGATGACATTTTGGCATTGTTAATTATAGCAAGTTAAACTATGCAAAACTTGGTAAATGAATAGGTTAGTTCCTTTCATGAAAGCATTGCATATGTAGGTAGGTAGGTACTTGCATATACATATAATTTTACTTAATGGAGAAGAATGTTTCAGTTTTAAAATATTCTAACATAAAATTATTAGGTTTACATAGGTAGGTTCATTGAATACTGAAAGAAAAACTACAAAGCACTTAACTACGTAAAAGTTTGGAAATATGAAGATCAGTAGCAGGATATAATGCAGTCAAGCTATAGCCTAAAATTAGGGATACATCTCAATGATTATATAGCAGGTGTTAGACAGGGCATATTACGGTTACTCAAAGTCTAAAGCAAATTTAAACTGTCGTATTTTCCTTCTCAGTGATTAACCCAATTTCCTGCACTTCTTTCACTTTATTTCAACTCATTTTGATCAGAGATAAGAAGTATGTGTATATGTACCTGGTCCAAAACTAATCAGCTTGTAATTTCGAGCACTTATTGTCATTGTCACAGCTCCAACTCTCTGTAGTCTGGGCTAAAAAAGAAAGACATCAAGATCAAGATACCTATGAAGATTCCAACAGCTTAAAACATGAAGAAACTGATGTTTGTAAACTTTGCCATATCCTCACAACTTATACAAAAATTTAGAAATCTATGGTTTTTCAATTTTTCTTTATTTGTTTTTGTTTAACATATCTTACTAAAATTTGCTTATAAAATGTTATAAAACTTTCCATTTTGACGAACAAATTTTAAGTGTAAAATTGTCAAACTAGTTTCCGAGTTATACCAAACATATTGAAAAGTGGCCAGTGTGACCATTCTCTCAGGAATGCACGGGTGAGTTAAGTAGGATTTTCAATTTTAAGCATGCTTACTTGAAGTGCCTCATTTGAAGTCTCTTTTTTTATCTCACTCCCATCGCTTGGTATTATGAAAGGGATGACCAAATGAGGCAGAAGTTTTGATTTTTTTGAAAATGTCTGTTTCATCTGGCCATCTCTTTCTTGCCAAGGAAGAAACGTCAAAATGAGTCACCTCAAAGTGAGACCAAACTGAATGCCACCGTTTTAAAGACAATTAGGTACATATTATTGTTCACAGAGCTTTGGATTTCCAATAAGGCTGACTAGGCACATGGCTTAGGGCATCATGACACAGGGACACCAACAAAAAGCCAAACACAATGAAACAACTGAATCCAAACTACCATTAAATTTCATGCAATGGATTCAATGGAAAATCTCAATCTTCAAATATACCTACATACACTCTCTTCATCATTAAAACAGATAAATTTCATTTTCAACCAGACAGTGCACATTAGACAACAGGGGTAGATCCAGGCAATTTTCGTGAGTTTCCACAGTCTTGAGCTCTAAAGAAAGTTGGAGTACACTTCATACCGGTCTAAACACCATGTATTCCTACAGGATCAGGATCTTCTTTAGCTGGGACAAAATAATTCTTGCCAGTTAAAGGCCGTTTTCGAAAACGTCATCATGCATTTGGAGAATGTTCTCAAACGCAAACTGCCAAAAGTCTTTTGTTCAAAAAGTCAAATACAAGTTTTCAGCATTGTTTGCTTATCATCTGCGGTGCACTACTGAAGTAGAAAAATCGAGTTGACGACAAAAATATTCAGAAGCCAGGGAACGTGCTCGTAAATGTCAAATGTGTTTGCAAGAAAATTGAATGGCGTTGTTTAAAATAAAATGTGTGCAAACAAAACTATTGCATATATTTGATAATTGCAATATTCGCGTCAAAAATTTGATAATCGAACTGACGTTGACTTGACGTTTTCAAAAACGGCCAAAAACAACTATCATTAGGTGTAAAAGTTCCATTCATTCTCTTCGGTAGTGACTGTGCTGTAGTCGTTTCCTGGGTTTCTCTCCAAACTTCTTCTTCGGATTCGTATTCGTAGCGATCACAGGTTTAATAAAACAGAGACAGACACGGAAGTTCCTAGAACGCATCCACAAAAATGAAAAAATCCCCCAAATACTACCATCAGGAACTTATATGTTATGTCTAAAACAGATGTGCAACACGTCTGCACGCATCGCTGTGTACAGCGCCGCACTGGAAACACATGTGCATACTATTAAGGCACGTATCTTTTCGAGAGTAAATAGTTTTTGAGCAGCTCTGAAGAAGCTCTCGAAAGTAAAACTCATGAGATTAGCTCACTAGAGGGTGAGACAGGCTCCATGAAATAACTCCCCAAACTAAAAATAAAATAACTTCCCAATTTGAAGTTGGGGACCGCGTTCCGCACCATCGCCATCGCCGCCATCGCGCGCAGAACACTCATGTCGTTCACTCAAGATGAACCTTTTCTTTTACTTTTCTGATTTGTTTTATTTTGAAGGCCAAGGATATAAAAACTAGGGCACCATTTACTCTATAGGCTGGCTTCACTCTTGGAAGCTCTCGTTCAGTTTAGCCTTCAAATCGAGTTTGGATTTGCCGTTTCCAGTCCTGTTTTTTGTTCATAGTTAGAATCAGCCTTAACCATTCCCAAACTCGGAGCAGGTATAGGTACACCAAAAGAAAGAACTACCAATATTATATTAAAATTAGCATCATTAAAATAAATAGACTCTAAAATGTAGGTATTTGAAATTCATTAAAAATTGAATTTGACCAAAATTCAGCAAACTAGATGGATCCTCAATGCAAAGAAATAAACAAATTTTTCAAAACAACTAGGTACTCAATTCTTTGATACCTACCTAAAATAGCTTTAACCGCAACCGATTTCATCTCATTCAGAAAATGTCCAGTCTCAGTCTGGTCTAACAAAACCAAACAAATCCTAAGTACACAAAACAGAATAAGGCATAAGTATTTAGGTACTTAGCATCTGCATTTTTTTCATTTTGGTGTCATATGCAATTGTAATATGTACATTTCTATATTCCATAATTACCCTTAAAGCCCCTCTATACCTATAATGCAGCTGAAAAATGAGAACCCTTTTATTTGAATAATAACAAATCACCTGGAATCACTCATCGTGTCTTTCATATTTCTTCAAATAAATCAACATGATAGTTTTTCGAAAAAAAATACAGTTGTATTGGGGTGAAATTTCAATCTTCTCATATTAACCCTGCATTATTTTTGATTGATCATGTTGACACTCATATTCCTGAATGCAATTGACCCAAATTACCATCAGTCATCACAATTTAAATTTTTTTTAAAACATTTATGAGGAATTTACAGTAGATACAGTATACCTACATGGAGCTTTGAGAATCACATTTTACCAGATCGAGTCAAAGATAGTCGATCTCGATATCGACAAAGAAAAAATTACCCTCACGAGGGATGGTAGGTATGTTCTGTTTTTAGGATCAACAAAGGGCTTATAAAATAGTTCGTGTATATTTTTGGGGCTAAAGGTTATCTACATCCAATTAAGAGCTGTCGCATCTTTTTGAAAACTCCAAAAGAAATTATTCAAAAAATTAACCGAAATGTCATCCGCGTCTTTATGTAGTTGATGGTTTATGTTAGTTTGTTAAGGAGAAAGAAATTCAAGCTCTAGTAGATAGTATCTGAAGTGTCTGAAGTTATCTTTGACCCGCAGCCTTCCTAATCGGTTTTCTTTTGATGGTTTTATTTTTCAAATTTATGATATTTTTGTCAGTTTTATTTTTTAAATTTATAGGTATTTCTTGTAGCATTGCTAACATTAAGCTAATGCAAGTAGGAAGGTGTTATTTAGATGCTTTTTTCTAAGCTGATCGTGGGAAAAATTGCTTAAGCTTCTTACCGATCGATTAAATAAAAAAAAAAGTAATGGAGTGGTATGGATAAAATCAATTAATTATAAACAATTTACTTAAAACCACCTTCCTTTCTTCCTTATCAACATTTCCCAAATACAAAAAAAAAACAACAAACCTCACATTGCTTTGGTATTTAAACATGTGCGACTGTACCAACAGTCAACATGTACTTGTAAACAAAGAGGGAAAGGGACAAGTAACAAGCCACTGAATCTGATTGTGATACAAAAAGAAAATGTTTCTATACATCCCAGCAACACCAACAAAAACAACCACTTTGAAAAAGAAACAGCGAGATCGTTTTGCGAAAAAAAGTACAGTTGCGGTGGCATGAGTAGTTATTTTTTCTTATTTTTCTGTCTGTCGGATTGTCTCGATCTCGATCATGGTAAAACGTATAGCCAGCGTGGTGGCTTTTTTTCTTTCTTTGAATCTGGAACTGGATGTGATATCAGAAGAACAGTGGCGCACTCTTCACTCTTTAATGTTTGTGGCATCCTTGAAAATTTAAAGGAAGGGATGAAATTCCTTTATCTACACTACAAGTTCTACTCTACACCTAGTCGTCAGCCAGCAGTAATGTAGCGAGATTTTTTTTTTTGAAAATTAAGCGTGGCCTATGGAGTCGGATGTGGATTGTTGCTAGGTCATTGGATTAGATCGCTACAACAGTGCGTTGTTGTTGGTGGTGGTTGGTCTTATAATTCCTGTACTCTATGATTGATGATTTCGATTGTAATGCCAGCAGGGACGCATACGCATAGCAATCTTATTTTGTGACCCGAATTACGCGAAACCATAAGCAATAAGGCATGGGAATGTTGAATTTCAGGACGACACAATCTCCCGCATAATTTTCTATGGTTGATTATTATTATGGGTTGTCTCTAAACAGTTGTTATTTGAAAGAGTAGATAGGTAGGGACTATATGCTCCTTTTTTTGCTCCTGCTAGAGGGATTGAATTAAAATAATCCTCCTACTGTATGCATAGAGAGAAGATTCATTTTTATACAAAACAAAAACAGAATTGTAGATGCATAGCATAATTTAAAAAAAACATGAGAATGGGAATAATGCGCATCGAACCCAGACGATCACTGATCTTGCGATGGTGTTCCGATTTTTGTGGGTTGATGAAATTATGGTGGTTGGTGGATGTTTGAACAGATGGCAGAATAAGATCCCAAGCCAAGGTGAATTATTAAAGGAATGTAAGAATAAATTAAACATGAATGTAGGTATACATAGGTATGATTTGTGAAAGGTGGAAAAAGGAAATTTTCACACGAAGATTTTTGAAGGATGTGTTTCTCTATTTACTGTGCAGGGTGTAGGGAAGAAGATTTTAATTTGGAAATTGAGAAATTTGATAGAAATCTGCATATGTAAATAGGAACCTACCTTTAAATAGTAGGTTTAATCATCTAGGTGAGGTGACCTACCTTTTGCATAATGCTTTTGAAAAATTGATTAACTTCAGGTTACCTACCTAAGTAGGTATAAATATAAAGATATGTAGGTAGGTATGTAGGTATTTATTCTTTATGTTTCTGTTAGGAACAAAATTAAAAACCAGCCATTGGCTGAAAAAATAGGTAGGTATAGGTATACAAATTATTGCGACCAAAAATCTCGAATTCATTCAACATAAACTCCCGAATTTTGATCTCAAATGACAAGATTCTCGAATGCAAAATAACTCTTAATAAAGTACCTATTAAAATCTCGAATGCAAAATTTTCGAACGAACAAAACTTCGGGATTTCACCCAACCCTGATCAAGCACAGGTGACTCAAAAAATTTCAACTTCTTAGCATAAGTGGTTCCTGAGATATAGAACTCAAAAAATTCAGGACAACTATAATGGAGGTAGGTACCTACTTACTCACTGAATGAACATCCATCACTGAAAAGTGCTTGAAAACAGACCATCAAGTCATGCACCTAGGTCATTATGTTAATATTTAAGCTATAGTTACACCAACACAATTATAGAGGTCTAATATAAAAGTTTTTTCATTTAAGCACGTTTTTCATGGGAAAACCATTCGCTTTAAATAATAAATTTTCTATGATGATACAAAAAAAAAAAACTATTAAACAATAAGCAAAATTACCATTTTTCATGAGAAAACAAAAAAAATTCAATATTTTTCTATGAAATTACGTCATATTATTCTAAAAAATTCTTTAAGAAATTAATTCAAATTTTTTTATCATAGGTAGGGTGATGTCTCTAGTAGTCAGCCCTTTAACTTTATTTTTATGTTTAACTGGGCCTCAGAAATTCTATATTCAAATTGTTGAATAGAGTGTTTACGTTATCTGATTGTTTGGAATGTGTAGGTTATTAAATTATAGGCGTATTTAGTTAATTTGTTAACATAAATAAGTTATTAACAAAAATTGAACTGTAAGTACGATTCTTGTGAGGTCGTCCACCTTAGATCCAGAAGTCGGCCACCTTAGTTCGCCAGTAGTCAGCCCCCTGTTAACAAAATGAAAAATGGGGGCCGACTATAGGGTCACACTTTTTTATACGTGTCTCCTGTAGTCAGCCGCCATTTTTTCATTTTGTAAACAGGCGGCTGACTACTGAAAATAGGGATTTAAGACAAATAATTTTAACAGAAATCAAGAGAGAATAAATGGTCCATTCAATTTTCATACTCAGTTAAATAAAAAAATAAAAAAGTGTAGTCTTCAGTAGTCAGCCGGGGGGGGCCGAGCTTAAAAGACTTGAACAAAATTTGTCTCCTAAGGCCAGCCCCCCTTCTAAATATTTATCTGTTGAAAAATTTCATATTTTCTTGCAAGAAACAAGTAAAATAGACTTTAAAGAACACAAAAACAATAACATAATGGACCTTTCTTCAGTATTTTAGTTGTTTGAGACCTTTACAAAAGGCACTTCCACTAACTTTTTTTTTGTAAAAACCGTCACATTCAAATATTTTGCAAACTTGAAGCAAACTTCAATTTTTAAACAGAAAACCATCAGTCGCATTTAATCAAAATTTTGCACACATATAGAAAAATAGTAGGGCTTTTTAAAAATATTTTTTTTCCGAAAGTAAAACAAAGCCTTTACTATTTATACTGTTTTTTATAAAGAGGTGGCTGACTACTAGAGAAGGCTGACCTAGCAAGACATCACCCTATAAAATTCCATTGTTGAATATATTAGCTGAAATAAAAACACCGCTGAAACATCTCATCTCTGCAAAATTTCTTTAGAATTCCCCAAAAACTTAACAGGGTATCAATTGCGTATCAAAAATAATCGCAAGTAAAAAAGAAATTAACTGCCGACACGCGCTAGAAAATAAAAACAACATAAAGTGCACGATCGAGTCGCATGTACTTGATCTTAGTTAGAAAGTTTTTATGTTTTTATAGTAAATTGGCTTGTAGGCTTTTCACTATTGTTGTGAATGATCTCCATCTAAATAGTGCAAAGAAGGGAATAAAATGGAAAAAAAAAAACAAATGTGAGGCAAAAAGAGCCGGGTATATAACACTCGCCCGTCACAAATATCCTGTTTGTTTTATTTATCATGATCTGATCCAGATCAGATCATGTGGATAGTAAAATGCAGCTTATATCAACGACGACGTTCGTCCGTGATTAAACATAAGATGTCACTGCGTAAAGCATGCCAGGTACGTAGAACTAGAAAGTTATCACTCTCAGTGTTTTATATTTGATCTTTATTATTTCACCTTATAGTAGGGGAGCCCACCAAGGGATTTTGGGATCTACTCGAGCGCGTCAGATTAGTATAAAGGGCGTACCTTGCACCCTACTGAGTATCTCCACCATATATCAGTCCTTGTGTTAATAGTTTTCAAAATATTTGCATTTAAACTCAAATTTTTTATAAAAAAACGCAAAAAAAAATATTTGGATCAATTTTTCTCAAAATTGTGGAATAAAAACTAAGGGCCGTTGTATACATATCTTACTTTTAAAACGCAGCCGTAATGCTGGCAGTGCAAGCAAATTCAAAATATCTCAAAAAAGTAGTATCAGTAACTTTCAATTTTCTCAAAATCTAGAAGACACAGAAGCTTCCGGTTTCTTTTTCTTGTGTTCGATTTTAAATTAATATAGGCATTGACCACAAAAAGAAAATTTAGTTTTCACCTCACAAATTTTAGAAAAATTGATCCCAACATTTTGTTTGCGTTTTTGTATCCAAATTTTGAGTTTGTATGCGAATATTTGAAAACTATTGACAAAAATAATTTAGTTTAGATGTGAGATAAAAGAACAGATTGTTGGCTTTTAAAACCATTACTGTTTTGAATTTTAAGTATTGTCGCTGAACTTTAACTTCCATTTAAGTCGTTTTTCTCGAAAATTGCCTCTACCTCCTAAACGGGGCGACATAGATCCCCCCTCCTATAGTAAGAAATGCTTGTACATATTTGACCCTTCTAAAAAAAAACCGTTTTCAATTTTTGACGCCCAAGTTATTATACTCTCCTCAGTGATTGAAAAAATCCTGAATAAAAATGTTTCTTCTTTTCAAATCGTCAGATTAAGAAAACCCCTCCAGATAATCGTCAGATTAATGTTCAGCACATGTAGGACATCGAGTTGAATCATATATATCAAAATCTGACGCGCTCGAGTATTTCAAAATGGCAATTTTTTTTTGCATTTTCAAGAAGCTGCCGCAAGCTTGCGTCACATCCAAATTGTCAGTCTTTTGGATGTGAGCATCCTTGGGGGTCACTTAACATCCCCTATTAAAATCTGACGCGCTCGAGTTAATCCATTTGTTTTCCAATTTCTACACTCCCATACAGCCACCCCCACCACGCAAACCGGCAGATTAACATACCACCATTATTAGAAAGACCTACACTATCAATATCTGACGCGCTCGAATATGTCCACGTGACTGTTTTTTTTTTTTTTTAATTTTTGAACACCTGTAAAAGCTCCCCCCACCGATGAAACGGTATACTTTACTAACATTTTTTCTCTCTATCATCAAATCTTCAAAATCCATTAGGTCCCAACGAACGCTCGAGTAAATCCACATTTAGCATCGTGGGCTCCCCTAAGCCCCGGAGTAGATATATTCGCGACAAAAATATGTGGCCGTCCCGTAACTATGTACAAATTACTTTAACAACAATATTTAACATTTTTGGAATGCACAAGCTTACCTTTTCGAGTGTGTAGAATTTCTCCAATTTAAAGTTTTATAATCATCTGATTAGTGTCATAGTATGCCACTGATACCAAGTCTGATTTTGTATGACTACTTAACTTGACCTTTTTCTTTTAGTAGGTACGATGATCCCAAGTTGTTTATCAGGCTTTTCGGTGAAATAAAAATACACAAATTAAAATATGTAACTGCAAAAAAAAAAAAACGAAAAAGGAGATAGGTACTTAATTTTAAGACAGAGGTGATAGTGATTAAATGAATACAACGCTAAATTAATTTTGGTTTAAGGTGTGGATTTGAAAAGTGATAACTGAGAATTCTCATACTTTTAACATTTTTAAATTTGAATAGGTATGTAAGTTTTATCAAACAATTTGAAATTATAATTTATGTATTTGTATTAGGCCTGGTATCAATTGGATTAAAATTTCCTCAGATCTGATTTGAAGTCCTATTTTTGGCGCTAATGAGGTGGATTCAAGGCCGTAGTCACACAATTATTTCGGGGGAATATAATTTTTCGAAAAAGATTTCACCATTCATGCTAAGTATCTTTCTTTAGAGTAAGAAAAACGCTTGGTGGTGAGAAGAAAATTGTCCTCAAAGAAAAAATGTCTACGCTATAAACGAAATTTGCCATCCCTCTTCATTTTACAGCTTGCAGAAAAATTTGCCTATGTAAAAGCAAACACAAATGACAGGCGTAGTTGTATTTGGTTTTATTTGGCAAAAGAATGTTTTGCGAGAAAAAAATCGTCGTCAAAAAGCCTAGTTTACAGTTCCCGTGCGAAAAAAATCTATGCAAATATTTTCGCATATTTCAAAAATTATTAAAGTGAATTACAAAATTACATTTTTGCATGATTGGCTTAAAGTTTCATGCAAAAAGAAACCATTGCTGTCATGAAACTACAAAACAATTGACAGGAATTTTTTTTGTGTGCGAAAAATGGTGCAGGGAACTAAGTCCCCGGAAACCAAGTCCACCGAGGGAATTAGTTCTCATTTAATGGGAACTAAGTCCACTTCAGCGAAGTGGACTTGGTTCTCATAGAAGGTGGGAACAAAATTCCTCAAAAACTGAGTGGTTTTACTTCCCTTTAAATGTGTATTTAATTCCCACTTCCAAATAAAAAATCAATCTTATAAATAAAATAGAAATACTTTTCACAATTGTTGGCTATATAGGATAAATTCAAAGATTCCTAAAATGCCAAAAAAACTTAGTATACACCCAGCCTCGCACCTACCCCAAATCCTATAATGAGCCCAAGCAGGGGGGTTGCAGGGGAGCAGCATGCCCCCCCATACATACACTCCTCGTCAACTGAATACGCACAAACATTTTTTAATATACTTTATCCATTTTTTCCAAACAGTGATGGTTATTATGCCATCTGTTGATGCTAACTATTCCCTTAAGATGTTAAGCAGATAATTCCGAAAGAATTATCCAAAAACAACCGTGAGTTTTTCTTCAACCACTTGCAAAGTGTTTTATATGCAAAGTAGGAGTTTTTTTTTTTAGTCAACTGAATAGGTACAACGCCATTTTCTTCGTTGTTTATAAGTTTTTTGGAGTGCATGACAGTTTAAATTAACGATTTTAGTGTTTTCAGTAAAATTTAATTCTTGATTTCAAATTTTAAGAAAAATGGGTAGATCTACGTGTTTTAACAGTGTTGAAAAAGCTAAAATCGATTTACTTAGAGACCAAGGCCTAACTGGACGTGCAATAGCTGATAAAGTTGGCCGAAGTTTTAATGTAGTTTATTCTTATACTTGAAAAATAAAGATGCATACGGCAAAAACATGAAGGGAGGTAAGAAAACAGCAACAACAGCAGCTGAGAGACGAAGAATTTTAAGATATGCATCAAATTCTTCTGATTCTGTGGAAAAAATAAAACAAAAAGTCGGCGTAAACGCAAGTTGCTCAACAGTATTAAGAGTAATCAACAACTCAAGCCATCTTAAACGAATGAAACTTAAGAAAAAACCACCACTTGACGAGAGACGGAAAATGTTGCGATTAGATTTTTCAAGTGAGTTGGAAAAAAGAATGGTATCACGTGGTTTTTTCAGATGAAAAAAAGTTTAATTTCGATGGCCCTGATGGGTTCAACTTCTATTTTCACGACTTAAGAAAAGAAAAAAGATTTTTAAAGCGCCATCATAGTCGTGAAGGAGGTGTCATGATACGGGGAGCAGTCAGTTATTATGGAACAGTTGAGCTCGAGGTTGTAACATCAAGAATGACAGCAGCTGGGTATAAAGTAATTTTGGAAAGAAATTTTCCTAAATTTTCTAACATCTTTGGACCCATAAACTGGACCTACCAACATGATAATGCGCCTATTCACTCAGCGCGCATAATAAAAACATGGATAGAGGAGCAACAAGTGCAGTTGCTTCAATGGCCGCCGTACTCACCTGATCTAAACATCATAGAAAATGTCTGGGGATGGTTAGTACGCAAAGTTTATGAGGGTGGTCGTCAGTTCGAAGACAAAGAAACCTTAATTTCTGCAATCAAATTAGCGTGGAGCGAAATTTCGTTAAATTACATTAAAAAGCTATACGATTCCATGCCGGATCGAATTTACGAAGTAATTAAAAATAAAGGTGGAAGTACCCACTACTAAACTTAAACAAAAACTTGTTTCATTCCATTCCAATACCAATTTTAATTTTTGTACCTATTCAGTTGACTCAAAAAAAAACTTCTACTTTGCATAAGTTACACTTTGGAAGTGGTTGAAGGAAAAACTCACGGTTGTTTTTGGATAAAACTTTGAAATTCTGTTATTTATATGTTACGAAAATTTTTACCATCAACAGATGGCATAATAACCATCACTGTTTGGAAAAAATGGATAAAATATATTCAAAAATGTTTGTGCGTATTCAGTTGACGAGGAGTGTACATACCTCATTGTTTATTCGCCGTAATGCTTTGTCTTACATAAATACAGTGCTAGCACCCAGCATAACGGCGAACAAACAGTGAGGTATGTATCGGGGGGACATGCTGCCCCCCTGCAACCCCCCTGCTTGGGCTCACTATAGGATTTGGGGTAGGTGCGAGGTTGGGTGTATGCAAAGTTTTTGCGGAATTTTGAATTTTTGTAATTTTTATCGTTGGAAGTTAGTTCCCTCTCCATATTTCAAAATGTGTACTGGGTAATTCCATGAAAAAGTGGACATGAAGATAGAAAAATGGAAAATTTATCTCGCCCCCTGTCTATTTTTCGCTAGTTTTAAAACTAGAATTACAAAATATCCTACAAGTAATAAGCATACGGCTAAAAATAAAATAAAATTATAACAGGCTTAACCCTAAATTTTTAAATTAAAAACGTAAAATAACGTGAGTTACCGACTTTTTGTAACGTGAGTTACCATGTATTTTAATAAATTTGTATAAAATATTTTTAATAATTTAAAATTTGTGTACAGATATAATCAGGCTGACAAATTCTTATATCTAATTCAACAAACCAGTTTACCTTTATTGGTTTGTTTAATTTTTAGAAAATAAGCATAGTACTGCTACAAAACCCGTGTCCCAATATGGTAACGTGAGTTACCAACATGTTTTAGTATTTTGTACTAAGAAAGAATTTATTTTTCCCAAAAATTTTATTTTTTCCTAGAAGTTGAAATCATTACCATGTATAGAATTTATATTTTGTTTTATTTATATTTATATAATTATGAAAATTTTAATGAAAGAGAGCGTGAAACTCTCCCAAATGTAACGTGAGTTACCATGGAATTGCCCTACTTAGTTCTCATAAAGAAGTGGACTACTTACTCACCTTGCCTGGGAACTAAGTCCACTTCGTTAAAGTGGATATAGTTCCCATTTAATGAGAACTAAGGCCCTCGGTGGACTTGGTTCCCGGGGACTTAGTTCCCTGCACCGCGAAAAATAAAAGTGTTGTGAATATAAAATATTTTTTTTGTAAGGTCTGTTTACACTAGTACACAGTATTATTTGCATGCAAGTGGTTTTTACGTTCAAAAATTATTGTTTTCCATTTATAGGCCTATAATTTATTAATTAAAGATGAATTAATGAATCAATGGGTGACTTAGGCCAAGGCAAACATTATGTCTTCAATATTATACAAAATATGCACAGAATAGGAGGAAAATTATTTTGAAAACTTACTCTGATAAGAAGTACCTCCATAAGGTAGTTTTCTCAGTGTTACAGGCCAAACAGAATGGTGTAGCTGTAGCTGTTGCGTGTAAGCACTGTCAAAGTAGAAAGATATAAAAATATTATAAAGTACCACAAGGCTGTTAATGTAAACAAAATCCAACTCTTGCTACAAGCTGCAGCTACATTCATTCTGTTCAAGGGGCTAATCTTAATATGTCGATGAATTGACATTATCCCTGTTCCATAATTAAACTCAAACTGGTTCAGACCGCCAGATTTAGTCATTTTTAGTGCGGACTAGTACAATTTTTCAATTGTGGAACGGGTTAACACTAAATCTGGCGGTCTGAAACTGTTTGAAACTCAGCAAGAAACATATACTCATCGGTAGAATTTCTTAGGTAAACTTCAAGACGTTTCACTACCGACAAACATTTTTTTCGGTGTGCACAAAGAGTTACCAAAATTTTAAGAAGTTTAAGTACCTAGTTATTTATGGCTTTTCGTCTACCATAGCATGACTTTAAAATTTAAATTGACACGATCGAAATTTTTATAAAAAAATTGAAGTTTTGAGGGAACCATAACGCTAATCTCATTTTAAGCTGACTAAGGGCCAGTTTTTCAGTGCGAGATCATCCTAGTCTCGGGGTAAACCTGAGTTAACTCGATAAACGTGTTTTTCAGTCACTTGAAAACCTAAGTTAACTCCGAGTAAACTCGTCTAATTTGGTGAGTTAACTCAGGGACCAAATTGAAGGCCTTTTCACTTGTGGCGCCATCTCGATTTCGATAATTTTCAGGATTTACTAACTCTGATATAACTCAGAGCTAACCCTGAACTGAAAAACTGGACCTAAGGGAATCACCTGGGTAAATATGTACCTTACCACAGTACACAAATCTAAGGTATTATACTGCGCAGGTTGTCAGTCGAAAATAAAAAATGGCTGTGAATGTGAGGAAGAAAACACACGGAAAAACAACAACAAATTAAAATTAAAATTGTCAGAAATAAAAATGGCTGGGACTGTGCTGACTTAAATACACGTAAAAACAACAACAAATACTGACATTTGACACAAATTTTGATATATGCGCAGAAGAAACAAAAGTCAAAGCTCTAATGATATTACCTTTAATATGTGTACTGTGGTACCTTACTATTTTCATTAAAAATTATTTATGTAGGTACTAAATGAGCTCAGTACTAAACTCATAAAGTTTAAATTTTTGAGCATAATAAATAACTATCGCAGACATTTGAGTACAAATTTCATTCTAAAACGGTGACGTATGATTTGCAAATGCTTTTCACAAAATTTTCGGGGAGGATGAATAAAACCCCTGTAATCCCCACCTCCTCCCCCCGTAGATACGGCCTTGGGTGGTTTTATACCTGGATAAACTTAAAAATTTTATCGAAATATTAATCCACAAACGACCTTAGTTAGAAGGTGGCATACCTTATTTCCATAACATACTGGTTTTTGGTTTCTTAGAACCAAACATAACGTTACGTCACTCGATTCTTTTTAGCAATTTTACAAAATCTTATTTTTCTTAAAAACGGCTACACAAATTTTCTTTAAAAAATTCAATAAATTACTTTAAGTGAAGGCTACCTTTGGATGGAAAGCCATTTTCTGCTAAATTTGATTTTCCTAAAAACGGTGTGACTTTTTTGTGAATTAAAAAACAAAAATTTCAAAATATTTTTTTGAAACATCGATACTTCAAAATCGGGGTGGTAAAGATTTGGAAGTTTATTTTTTCTATAAAAATTTGCATACCAAAATGTTTTCCTAATAGCCTGGTTTACAGTTCCCGTGTGCAAAAAAAAAACCTACGCAAATATTCTGGCATGCCAAAAATAATTGAGGTGAAAGGCAATATTATTTTTTGCATGATTAGTTTACAGTTTCATGCAAAAAAAATATTGCTGTCATGGAGTGTCATGCAAAACAATGGGCCGGCAATTGTTTTGCATGCGAAAAAAGTGTGATGAATAAAATATTTGTTTTGGATGCTCGGTTTACGCTTCCAAAAAAAAAAAATTTTTTTCACCTCAAGGCTGCAAATATTGCCTGCCTATAGTTTATTAATTTAGGGTAAATTAATGACTCAATGGGTGGCTTAGGCCAAGGCATGCGTTTTTTGCCTTGAATATTATTCAATTTGGTGGTTTTGAAAATTTTGATATTTTTTTCGCATGGGAACTGTAAACTATGCTAATAATGCTTCGGAAATTGTATATAGAAAAAACATATTTTTTGAAAACACCGCTCCAGCTTTTTCAATTTTTTTTTGTCACATAAATTCATGAATTCTTCAGCCTAAACTATTAAATGGGCTCCGCGAAACTAGGCCCAATTAAATAAGGCCACAAAGAAAAAATGAAATAAGACTCCAATCAAAAAACATACAAAAAAGACAACGAAAATTCTTAAATTTTAGAGTGTAATTTCATTTTTTGGGGCCTTATTTATTTTGAAAAAAGATTAATTTTGAGTAATTTCATTTTATTTTGAAAACCTAATTGTGGTGCCTTATTTAATTTTGCATAGTTTACTTGAAAATTCTAAAACAACATTGCCTTACAAAAACAGTATTGTGGAAATTCACTAATTGGTAACAAAATATCGCTTTTTGCATTTATAACATGACCCTTATATTGAAAAACATCAGTAGATAAGAAACAGAGTAGCTGAAAAGATCGAACGGCTTTTGTGCCTTCGTACAAGAGAAATTGTTCTCGATATAATCCAAAAACATAGTTAGACAGTTAGGGGTGTTATTCCATTTTCGAAATTAGCTTTTATATAAAAAGAAATTGGGGTATAATTTTATTTAAAAAAAAAAAAAAAAAACAAACGAAGTTGTAGACTTAATTCATTTTTATGTTTGGGGCTTTTTCATTTAGGTGGAGACTTATTTAATTGAGGCATAGTTTCAGTATGAAAAATTACCCCGATGGACCTTATTTCATTGTTTCTTTTGAAGTCTTATTCTCATAGCTTCTAATGAAATCTAATATAGTGGCACACGTTTTGTTCGTCAGAATCCTCACGAGTTTATCAGAATTAATTATTCTTCGGTCAAATTTATTAAATTTCGTTGAAGCGTTCATCAGAACTGATGGCGTACCATGATAAATGTTTTTTTTGTGAATTCTCAAGCATTCGCTGTAACCACGAACAGTTCTAAAGAATGCGACGGCAAACAATAACTAAAGCTTTATTAGTGGCTCAATTTTTCATGGTGACATCTTTTAAGGAACTTTTTATTTAAAAAAGAAGGACTTATCGACAAAAATAAGGTAACGATTATTTGACATTTATTCAGTCTTTGCAGTTCCATGTATAATCTGTAAGAAACCTAATGTTCCACTATCAGCAGAAACGATTCGAAACCGATTTTAACCAGCTTCCCAGATAAAACTTAAAATTCAGCAGTGTCATCCGCTGTATATCAAACAGCACTTGAATTTTAAACTCATAAAGATGATAGACATAATTTATAGCTGACTCTAGGAAACCTGTACATTCACAAGATATTTGATAAAACAATAATATTAATCTACAAACGGAATTGTACTCAAAGTAAGCAACTTTGTTTATTGCTTAATATAAGTTAGAAGATAATAATTGTATTCCAATTTAGTAAACATTCGAGCTATTGCAAATTCCACCCGCATAACTATTTCTAGGTATATCTGTGCGGAAGTGATAAGATAAACTGTGTTTACCTATTGTAAATAGTTTAGGAGATAACGTTACATTTTATGAATAGCTAAAAGCTACGCTGATAAAGAAATACAAATTAATCAACAGAAGGTGGAAAGTGATATGAATATCTTAAATTCCAATTTCAAGCTTAGGAAAAAATTATTTTTCTAGTAATCTGTAGCTCCTAAAGTTTTTGAAAAAAAATCAAAGCTCTTTCATTTTTACTCCAAAAAGTGATGGTAACGGAGGTGAAATGGAAATAGAAGAAAATAGGGAAAAGATAGAATCGAAATGAGGAAGGGAGAGATTTTAGAAGTATCGTACTTTGAAAATAGTGAAATACTCGTCTCTCTATTTTGCAATGTTTGTGTGAAATTTTATTTGAAAGTGAAAAATGCATGCCTAAAACTTAAATCAAAAAAGGCTGCTTTCTTTACTGCTTTACGTAAGCTAAGATATTTATTGAAACAGAAAAATGAAACCAATAATGTCTTCATCTGTCCACCAATGATTTAATGTAAAATGATTCTTCCATATCCAACTAAACCCCCCAGACTATAACCTTAATAATGGTATTCTATTTCAGCACGTCTCGAACGTGGATGGAACAATTGTTTGGAATGAGTTTATTTATACACATTATATGTACGTGCAGTTTATATCGTTCTCATTAAAAAAAAATAAGAACGTTCCAAAAGTTGGCAAAACAATATAAAAGGCATTTACGTAGATATGAACATTTATATTTTTATTGATAAAAGTTTATCGTTATTTGTATTTTCAGTCGGTATTTACTCAGAAGATTAAATTTCCTTATTTATAGTAATTTTTAAATCAATTTGAAAATTCTTATAATTTGTTCTCCCTATATTATCTGTAAAGTTCAAAGTTTATAAGTAAATTAAGGTAGGAATGTATATATGTACATGTGTATGTATCTACACATGAAAATTACCTTATTAATAATTCGAACATGTGTTGAATTTTCAAGGTCGATCAGCACAAATTTTCAAATGAAATTCGTTAGTGTTAATTTTTCGATTTTTTTTTTTTTGTATTTCTATCTGAATATTATTCAAGGTTCAGCTGTGGCGTTCACACACTAATACTTTGTGCTGATGTCAATGGTTAGTCTTAGAGAATTTTATATTGTAAATTTCATCAATCATGTTCTTTAACATAATGGTAATCGTAGAGACCTTATAAGAATGAAATTTTCAATCTTAGAGTCAGGGTGAGCCAGAAACGAAAAATGTTTGATTTTCTATTGATGTGCTCTATCTGTATTTCCAACTAAGATAAGAAACTTTCAACAACAAAAAAGTGACATTTGCCTTAATAAATTGTATTTATGCTTTCACAATGAACAAATTGAACGCAAAATAGTGAATTTTATCAAAAATAATAGAAATAAAATGCACGACTGGAACGCATAAACTTGCTCTTGTGGTAAGGTTCTATAATTTCAATTGACAATGTTAATGAATCAAAATTTAATGATGTCGCTAACGAGATCATTTTTGAAAAAAGTCAAAAGAAATTTAAATATTTGTTTTGGTTTATTCCAAAAATTATTTGTTAAATTTTTAAATACAAAATTATTTTAATTATTTAAGATCAAAAGACGCGCAAAGCCCTACATATATTCAATTTTGAATCAATTCGAATAAATAAAAATGAAAATTCTTCTTTCCGTTCGAGATATTGGAATTTTGGAATTCGAAATTTTTATCTAACCAGTTCCACAATGGTGATCATGCCCAAACCTTTATTTAATAAATTTAGTATAGTTTCCCGCAGTAGAGAGTACTTTTACAAGTGAGTTTAAATCTGTCCCTTTATTTGATTAAAGTCCATGAAATTTCTACTTACTTAAAGTAACGAGACCAGTTTTCAACAAATAACCTATTACATCAGTTAAATTGCTGTAAATATGCAATTTGATAACATCTAGGTACACTGTGGCGTATACGTACTTTTATTATTTATTGAGTTTTTACATACTTTATTCCACTTTTGTTTGTGCACATTACGGTTTTTAGTGTTACCCCACGCCAAATAACAGATATTTTCAACTCAAATGCAAATAGATTTAACTCAAAATCAATTAAAGGGCCAGGCGTGAGATATGTTTTAAGATTTTAAATAAAAGACATAAACTGTGTGAAGTCCTTTATTATTTTTACTGCAAATTGAATGAGATACATTGGTTCTATTTAATAATAAATTTAATACATGACTCGGTCACACTTCTTATGTTCAAGACTCTAAGGGTTAAAGGAAATTGTATATAAAGCCATGGAAATTATGAGAGCTTTAATATTTGTTGTGAAAAAAAAGAACATCATCTAAATTCTTGATTAAATTTGATTGTATGGAGCAAAAATATTTAAAATCATTGGAGCGGCTTTGTAAAAAAATATTTTTTTAAATAAAAATTCTTAAAAGATTTTTAAGGAAAAATTTAAGATGTGCAAATATTAAGTACATATTTATTTACGTCCATACAAAAATAAAATTTCAAAAAAAAATTGTCAACCCGTTATAAAATTAAACATTTTTTAAAAAATTAAATATGTCTTTTTTGAAAATTTTGATATCCAATAGTATTTACATAATCTTATTTGAAATTTGTATATAAAAAATTATAAATCCATTCAGCCGATAATGATCGAACTCAAAATAAAAAAAAGTTCTATAACATAGAACTTATATTAAGGGTATTCATTCAACAGCGTAAGCTCGTCGTAATCGTTGTAAAGTTTCAAACTTCGTAAATCTGTCAAATTTTCCATACAAATTGTGACAGAATTACGAAGTTTTAAACTTTAAAACGATTACGACGAGTTTACGCTGTTGTATGAATACCCATATTATTAATAAATATGTAGTTGCAAACTGTACATTTTTTTAAATTTTTGATCGCACTAATTTAAGCAACAGAAATGTATACAATTTTTATAGGAGTCGTTTTTAAGGAAACAAATATTTGACGTTTAATTTCAATAAAAGTAATATTTGTTCTTAAAATACTTTTTTTTCACAAAAATCGATCATGTTGCTTTCGAAACACAATTTGATTTTCAAAAAAAAATGTTGAACATTTTTTTGAAAGTTTTGGCTCAAATTTAAATAACCATCTACAGTAAACGCTCGATTTAGTGGATCTCGCAATAGTGAACTATCCACTATAGTGAGCACACAAAATTTTATAAAAAACGTATTTTGTATACAAATTTCGCGCAAGCATTTTACATAGTTTGAAAGCTCTGAAATTGTTTCTGTTTTTTGTTTAAACCTGAGAGAAAGCCTTGTTTAATGCTTAATTAAAATTAAAAACATTCACATCGAACGAAATGTGCATTTTGGATCAAATTCGCCTTTACAAAGCCTGAGAAAACTCGCGCTCGAAAAAGTGAACAATCTCGAAACAATGAACAGGCCTAGTTTTATTACTTCACTATATCGAGCGTCTACTGTATGTATGTCTTTTTTGAAAATTTTGATAAACAATAGTATTTAATCTTATCTGAAATTTGTATACAAAAATATTCTAAATCCATTCAGCCGATAATGATCGAATTCAAAATAAAAAAACGTTTATAGTTGCTAAGTGTACATTTTTATAATTTTTGGTAGCAGAGACACTAATTTAACCAACAGAAAAAGTTTTATGAATATCTTAGGAGCCATTTTTGAGGAAAATAAAAATTCTGCTAAACGATTTTTTAATATTTGTATGGAAAGTACAGTAATTTTTCATAAAAGTAGAATTTTTTTTAAATATTCTAAAAAAATGTTAAAAACCCTTTAAGTTTCAAAAAAATCGATCATGTTGCTTTCGAAATACATACATATGTATTTGATTTTCAAAAAAAAAAGTTGAACATTTTTTTTGAAAGTTGTGGTTCCGTACTAAGAAGATAACCGGTATTTGCGAGACTTTTTAATTTTGTCAAAATATTTTTTTCCGATTATTGTATTTATTTCACATTGAAAAAAAAAAACATTGGTGTAATCTAGAACCTTTTAAAAAAAATGACAGCAAATTTATAGAAAGTTACCTGAAATCTGAACACCCTTTTTATGTTTTTTAACTTTTTCAAACATAATTAAAATCGCAAAAATCAAAGAGGCTTGATCTCTTCAAACGGCTCACAGACATTTTTCATATACATTTTTTAGAGCATTTTTGAGATATTTAAATATACAAATTTGGGACTGATATTTTGTTCGGTCAAATACTATTTTTTACAGCACTATCGCAAAAATTTGAATTGGATTCACAAAATAGGAAAAATGTTCTTCTTGTAAAAAATGGTTAAGGTCATTCTGTCAATTAAATCAAAACAATACATGCTTCATTGGTAAAAAGGAAACAATCTATATTTCGAAATAATAGCACAGCTGCTATCATTTTAAATAAAATATTTATATTTGCTTAATCAGATTTGCTCCAGGATTAAATTTTTTTGTTGAAATCCTGTATATTTTTTCAGTTGAGTTAAACTTTAAACCTTAAAATTATTTATTTTTGAAACGTGCAAATGTTATAGTAACTTGCCCATAATGTATCTGAGCAGTTTCCAAAACAAATTCAGTTACTATACTCGAACTTACTATACAGAAAGAATTAAAAATTATTGTATGGAAAATAAAATATTTATCTATCATAAGCATTTTCAAATTAAAATATTTTAATTTAATGTTTTTATTTATGAGTTAGTTGTTTCTCAAATTTCTGTGACAACCCTAGACAAATAATGTTTTTATTTTGTTTTCTTTAAACTGGTAGAAATTTTCACTATCAGAAAAGTTTCCATGTTAGTACAAGGAAGAACCTTTAAAGTAGACAAATCTATGCAGTTTTTTAAATTAATGTATCTGATTTTGGGTTACCAAATAGGAATTTACGTACATTTTTAAAATTTCTAATAGATTTTAAGAAATTTGTGAAAATTTTCAAGAAGTTTGTGAAGATATGCAGAAAATTTGAACATAAAAAACAGAAATTCCAAATGAAGTTATAGTAAATGTGTTCAACTATCAATCAAATTCGTTATAATCTAGAATAACACTCCGATTCAAGAAGCAAATTGAACCGACTGAGTACAACGCAATTTGATTGAATCTGAAGTGTGTATTTAACTATACGTATTTGAGATTTAAAATTTTACCTGTACAACTAGTTTTCAAGTACTTGATTTTTCCACACAAATTCTCTTCCATCCATAACTTATCTCACACAAATTCTTTTCTATCCATAAACTATGGCATTGATTTCCTTACTAATATTTTGTATTTATTTCAGAAAAAGTACTTTCATCTACGAGCATCTCAAGAAAAACAAGAAAAGATTAAGTAATTGAGTTGAAATCAAGTTGTTATGTAAATAAGTAGTAAAGTCGTTTTGATAAAATTTTAAATGTATTAATCTAATCACGAACACAGCGACACATAATCTACAGATTAATTCAAATTGTACTTGCATGTTTTATTCACGTCCGGAATCACAGAATTCTTCCGGACTATACCATTCAGAAATGCTAAAAGCGAATTTGTTATCAAAGTATAGAAACTTCTAGGTGAATTTCTTTGATGATATACATTATGTACATATCTGTGAAGAAAGAAAAACTCAGTTGAAAAGCGAAAGTTAAATCCTACTCAAAAAGGTACCAAAGAATAAAAATATTCGTTTAAAGAAGCTGTGAAAACCAATTTTTTCAACACACATTTTTGTTTATACTCGTTTATAAAAAAAAAACTACAATCATATACATACATACCCTACATACAAACTCTTCATGAAACATCCCCTTGACTGACAGTTAAATAAATACCCAAACTAAAAAGTTCATGAAGACGTAAAAGCACTTTTTGTCAGTGCTCTAAGCAAACACGTCTGCAAAATATCTACAACTATCATTTCCTTTCAAACCATCTATTTGTTATTCTCGTTATGTTTTCACTCCAAACAACCTTGTACGAGCACACTCTTGTCTATACCCACCCACAAAACAAAATAACGATACCGGAAATTTATCACCTCATTGCCATTTCATTCTTCCATACAGACATAACATCAGACAGGTAATTTGTTGTTGAAGTATGAACGATGACGAAACTTCAAAAATTCAAATCGTAACGTTCACTTTAGGAATGAATGACTAACGGAGAGATCATAACATTTTTATGATCACTTGATGGTTCCTCTAGTGTTTTTTTCCTTTGTTTACGTTGAAGGTGTTTACAAACTGTTATCATTAAATTTTCATTAAAAAAAAAATAAAACTGTTCTGGAAAGATTAACTAATTTATTATCACTTCACCCAAAATATTCGTTGTTTTGATCGGTTTTCTTTCTTATCCCGATCTTTTCATGTTTTTTATTTGTTTTACCGTGTTCAGACTTCAGAGACTCATCGTCATTTCCTGGGAATTTCCAAAATCATCTTTTTAGTTCCTGAGGTCTTTTGTGTAGTATATAGGTACACAAAAATGACTCATCTATCAATGCGCATCGGTCAGAGTGTGATTCCCAGCATAAAGGGAATATTCTTGTATGAGAATCAGGCTTTGCCGTAGAACTACAATTTAAATCCCGCATACCACCAATCATTATATTATATTCCCCACTCATTGACTCATTGATTATCATCTTCACCATACCGAGCATGATCACCACCAAATTCCACCATAATGATGCGCAGCATTTAAAATTAAACCACGTTTGAAAGCGAAATTTAAATCTTCAACCGTCAACTTGTTGCTGATTCCAGTTGGTGACTAAGCTCCATATGGAAACATATGTACAGCCAGTCCTCTGCATTGACTTAGCAACAAGATCGCGCGCGTATTTCACTTTATCCCCAATTCTTTGTGTAAAAATGATCGTTATTTTGCGTCAAATTCAAATCATTCGGTTTAAATTTAACGGCCAAGCATTTATTTGGCATAACTCCGACAGATTTTAGTCTCTGGGTGGTGACAAAAATAAAAAAAAGTAATGAAATAATAATTTTGGAGCTTACATGATTGTTCATGCGGGTGAATGATTACTGAATAGTAAATTGAGGGAAGGGGGAAATTAAATTTCAATGTTTGATATGGAATTTATTATTTTTTTGTATAGTTCCTTTATGGCTGCATTGTGAGTGCTTCAATTCATACTTGACTTAAAGGAATGTTGTCTGTTGCACTTATTGTGATTGGAGGCGGGGGTTTCAAATTAAAGTCAATCTCAATTTACTCGATAAAGTATAGAATTGGAGCAGAGGTATTTGTTTTCTGTTTGATGAACTAATTGATTTTGAGTTTTGTTGACAATAATTGAAGGCAAACCTCATGCGGTAACTTTTGATATAGACAAAATTAATATAGCATATACCTACCTACATATTTATATGTGCATTTATACACATGTTGGTGTATCTATAAGTCAAGATTGCAGTTAAAAGAAATTAAGTGTGACACTTTTCTATAGAACACAAAAATCACTCAAGACTCAAGCCCCGCATAATTCCAACTTTTAAGTACTTACCGTTATGTATAAAATTGGAAAAATTAATGAAAGTGATAGGTTAAACGTAATGCTGGATTTTGCAAACAATGGCTATACGAAAGCAGAACATTTGGCGGTTTGTAAGTTCTATTTAGGACTTTTATCATGTTTGTAAGGCAAAATGTGCAAATTTCTAGAAACTCGTAATGAGAGTTTTTGTGAAACCAATGGCCAGTGGGGAATAATTTTTGCGGGCAGCATAATTACATAATATATAGGTACTATATGCATACATATGTATATCTGGTAATCGAAACGCAATCTGAAATACTTTCACTTACATACATTGTCTTGAGGGGAATAATATATGATGTGCGTAGGAACGTAGGTAGGATAGGTACTGCGTATTATTTGTGTTGTTTGTTTACGTTTTGTTTTTGTCTGTTGTTGCCGGCGTTCTCGATTTCAATTGGCAGTTATGTAGTTGCGAATATTTCCATTCGATTTGTTGTTTACTTTTTTTTTATTATTTGTTAAACAAGTTGAAGGTGGAATACAAATTTTTATTTGTTTCATTCATATATTTTCAAATTAAAGTTAAAGTTAAGCTGATACCTATATGTATGTATATTATGTAGGTAGGTACCTATTGGTGAAGTTTCTTGAAGTTTCTAGATCATGACTGTCGAGGTATAAAGTTATATCAAGATCATGAACTATCATCGTGTTTTAGAATACATATACCTATACATATGTATATGTTTATATCACCATATACATACATATGATCATACGATCATGCATGAATAACAAAAGAAATTCCACACTTATGAAAGTATGTAGGTAGTTTTTATTTAAATTTTAAATCCGTTTGTAAATTATTATTTTTTTTTGTCTGGGTAAATTATTCTTTTTGCGTATTACTAACTTTGGCAGTTACCTATCTTCTCATTTGAATTTTTGGGAATATGGACGTTAATCCGGAATAATTTTCAGATTCCGGAAGTCAATTGAACACGCAAGCTCCACATGATTAATTATAATTATTATTGTTTTTGTATCACTGTTCGCTGTTCATGTACGTATGTATGTACCTACGTGAATTATAAATTTTATCAGTTTTAGGCTGACATTTGTTTTTGTATTTTTTTTAATATTGAATGGGATTTTTTTATTTAATTCTAGCAAAACTAAAAAAAAAGTACATGAAACATGACTCAGCTCAAGCAAATTGCAACTTTTATTCATTTTCAAAAAATATGGAATGGATATCGAAGGGATAGTTTTATTAAAAATTAAATACCTACATAAAATAGAAAACAAATAAATAAAAGCACAAGGACAACACTTAAGGTATTGTTTTGTTGCTTTTTGAAAGCCAAACTATATTTCAGCAAAAATTGTTTTCAAACCTAAAATTTTGAAAACAAAAAATAATATTTTTCAAAAACTAGAATAAGTATCCAATAACTACTAGGGGCATTCAACACTTAAAGCCATATAAATACTAAATTTCATACAATTAAAAAAATGTTTTTTATTTTCTTCAAAATTTTGAGTATGAAAACAGATTTTTGTCAGAACTGTTCATAAATATTATTTATTTGAAAATAAACCATAAGAGTGTGGCTTTCCAAAATACTACAAAACAATACTATAAGTGTTGCTTTTTATATTTTCTTTTTCTAATTTATGTAATTTAAAAAAATAACCCCCTTCCTACATTCCCTGCATGCTATGATTTTTTTGGCAGATTTTACGCAAATCACCTACTTTGCAAAACAAAAATAAAATGCTTGACTGGGTCGAATGTATTCGCTCTCATATTCAAGAGACTTGGAAATTATGAGAGAAAAATTATGAAAAGCATCAAATACGATATTTAAACCAGCTTGAACAACTCTTTTATTAGTTTGAGGTGAAAAAAAAGAACATCATTTTTATTCTTGATTGAATATGATTATAATGAAAAAAAAAACATTTATTTTGCATACCTATATAAAATTCAAAAAACATTTTTAAGGAAAAATGTTGGTATGCAAATCTTAAGAATTTATTTATGTGCATATAAAATTAAATAAAAACAAAAATTGTCAACCCGTTTCGAATTTTCAGAAAAATTATTTGGAACTTTTTTAAAAATTCAAAAATTTCTTTTTTGAAAATTTTTACTTACAATATTATTTGAACTTATTTGAAATTTGTATATAAAACTTTATCTATACTTCATCCAACAAAAATTGGCAGTACACGCCTTAGGGAAAGGTTTTTCAAAATCAGTAGCGTGCCATATTTTTGCACCATACTAAATTGAAAGAACTCCTCCATAAAAAAGTATTTGCCCGCCCGTAAATTTCTGATTGCATCTGACGCAGATCCAATGTCCTATTGAGCGCACATCTGAGTGCGCAGGTGCGCATTGAATTGCTATGGCCTATGGCTGCTGGTATTCATTCAACCCTTTTTAAATTGATGTGTATTCAGAGTTACCCGTGTCTATTTAGTAACTCGTTCAGCTTTTTTTTTCTTGGGTTTCTGTTGAGGTGCTTTTGATTTTAGAGCTTAAAAAAAAAGTTTTTAATGATGAGTGTTATCGTGGAGTGTTTTTCATCTTTTGCATTTCTTTTATTGTGTTTAAAATACGTTAAAATGCAGTTACAAATTTAAGCTGTTTTCTTTGGAGAACATTATTTGCATAGATTTTCGTATCGCGAGGTGAAATAAAGTATTTTTATGTAAATTATATTTTTAAAAGATGTATTTTTTAAGTTTTGTGCAATTTGTGTTTTCAAGACGTGTATAAGTTTTGTGCAATTTGTATTTATAACTCGTGTATTTGTGAAGAGGTGTTTTTTTTAGAGTTTTGTGTAATTTGTTTTTCTTAGTCGTACATACTATTCTTTCATATTTGGGTTCATGTAAAATAAACACTACGACAACCCTGTGGGAGCTTTAATGAAGGACAGATTTATGTAATCTACTGTAGGCAGAATGCGAGGCAAACGCCCTATCTTGCCTACACTGCCTATTTTTGTTGGATCAAGTATAAATCCGTTAAGCTGATAATGAGAAAATTCAAATAAAAAAAAAAAAAACATTCTATAAGAGGTACTACATACTTGTAGTTGCTAATTGTCAATTTCATATATATTTAGTATTAGATTGCACTAATTTTGGCCTACGAAAAAGTTTAATCAAAATCGTAGGAGCCGTTTCTGGGAAAAAAATATTTTCCTTAACGATTTTTTAACTTTTGTAAGGAAGGTAGATACCCTTAGTTTTGCATAAAAATAAATTTTTTTCTTAAAAGAGAGTTTTAAAAAATACTTCAATATCAAGTTTCCAAAAATCGATTATGTCATTTTCGAAATATTTGATTTTCAAAACAAAAAATATTTTTTTTTTGATTTTGGTAACACAAACTATTCATATTTTTTAGAAGCTTCTTTTTATAGAGAAGCTTCTAAAAATTATTGAACCGCTTTGAAGAAAATTGAAAATAATAAAAAGGTTCTTTGGCAGTTACCATTAATAACCATTTTTTAAAATTGGTTTCCTACGCAAAGGTAGCTTTAACATAAGAAATTTATTGAATTTTTTTAAGAAAAGTTGTGGAGCCGTTTTTGAGAAAAATAAGAATTTGTAAAATTGCTAAACAAAACTGTATCGCAGACACCGTTATTTATGGTTCTAAAAAAAATGAAAAAAATGTGTGGGAAGTGTGACAGACAGACAGACAGAATTGTGAGACCCACCTTTTTCGTGTTCTCTATCATTCGTGATGTCATGATTGATTGTTATCTCGAAATTTTATTCACGAATCAAAAACTTGCCCTATGGTACATGCATATATCGCAAGTAAGAAAGTTTTCCATCCAAAGATAGCTTTTACTAAAATAAATTAATTATTTGATTTTTTTTTAAGAATAGCTGTGGAGCTGTTTTCGAGAAAAATGAGATTTTTTTAAATTAAAAAAAAAATAAAAATGCTTAGGAAGAAGCGCACGGAAGGAACCGTTATTTTTGGGTAAACAAAATTGCTGGGGGAACGACCAAAACCATTATGTACCAAATTTGAAGAACGTTTAGGCTGCAGCCGAATAGACATACATATGTACATACAGACAGGCAGAGTTGTGAGACCCACTTTTTCCGTCTTCCTTTTTTTCGTATAGACAAGTCTGATCAAAATCTCGAGTTCAACTTTGTTAACGAATTTATAACTAGCCATATAGAACCTACATATGAGCGGTATAGTTTCAAAACTCTTTTTTTCCACTTTTGAGAATTTTGAGTGGAAATAATAAAATTGATTAGCTTTAACGCTAATATATAAGCCAAGGATGACCTTTATCCATTCCTTAAGGTTTTGAACATACTTTGTGAACCTGCAAATTATAAAAAAAAATTTATTTAATTTGCAGTTGATTTGATTTGTATGGGAATAGATGACTTTTGATTCAGAAGAGTATTGGAATAGAGGAGTTTTGAAAATATAAAAACCTTAAAGAAAAAGAAGATTTATGGTGCAGAATTTGATTTGTAATGGAATAGATAAGCTTTGAATGGAACGACTGAGTGGAATAGTGTAGTTTTGAAAAAAAAAAAACACTTTTCAAGTACAGAAAAGTTTAGGAAATAATAAGTTTTTATAAATTTTACCAAATTACGTAAGATGAAGGAACTTCTAAAGAACATTTCCTCATACTTAACTCATTTTTGAAAGAAATAAAACTGGAATAGGAGAGTTTTGAAGCTATACCCCTCATACATATGTATGTATGTTTATATCACAATTAAAAATAGGCAATTAAATTAACCCCTACATTAGGGGAGGAAAATAGAAATCTGAAAAATTAGGATTTTTTTCCATTTAGAGCCGATTTAGACCAATCCAAGATGTCCTTTTTTTAACGACCACCCTAATATACATTATGTACTATAAAAAAGTTGATTTTCCTCTAGTGTACTATATACATATCGATACCTTCCCGTAAGAATTTATTAAGCGACATTTCAAAAATTTTAAAGGCATCGATAAAAACCTCTGGTCCAGGTATTAATTTATGTATTTAAGAAAATAAAAAGATTTGGAACGGGATTTTCAACTCAAAATGCCTCTAAAAATCTGTTTATTACAACAAAATACCCAAATAAATAACTGAATAAGAGGTATTTTAAAAATTTAATTTAAAAATTTCAAAATGTCGCTTAATACATTCTTACGGGAAGGTATCGATATGTACTTAAATAAAATATGGACATACTCTACACTCTAAGGTCCAAGCCTACGATATTTTTTTTCTTGCAGAATCTAACTGCAAGCGTAATTTTAAAAATTGTTGGACTTATAGTTTAATGTCATTCCTGTCATGTTAATGTGCAGAAATCGAAATAAATATATCGAAACAAGATTTCGTTCTCTTCATCAGAACATTCAAACAAGATAGATACATATGTATGTATGTCGCAAAATTTTCATTTTTGCACATTCATGCTTTGTCATGAGGGTGACGAAATTATTTCATTAGTCAATGTGTTTGTTGATCTTTTTCGATGAGTTAGCGAATTTATTTCACTAACTTACTGCAATTCATTCGTTGAAAAATGATTTATTAGTTGAGTCAACGAGTTTGTTAAGTCAACGAATTTACTTCTTAAGACTAATAATTAAACATTTTGTGAATATGAAGATGAAGATTTAAGCCAGCTAGATGACAAAGAATCATTTTGTTGGTTGATTTTCCGGTTTTATTATCCACTATCTAATAAACAATCTGGATTATTTTTTTGTGAATTTGTTGAATTATTATTAATATAGCTTTACTGCCTGAACAGAATGGGCGACGACTGAGATAAAATAGATGTAAAAAATGCTGCAGTAGAAGTAAAAAATTGTTCAATTCTTGCAGCTCTGGCAGCAGCATTTTTGACGTCTATTCCAGCTCCGTCTTGAATTCTGTTCAGGTCAGGCAGTTAAACGGACTTTCAAATTCAAAACTCAGGGATTTCTTATATAATTACCAGCTAACATAAGAAGCTTTAATTTCGCAACTCTTAGGAAATAGTCTATATCTACCCATATTCTCCCATTTCTTTTATTTCTTTCATTTCATAAAGTATTACCATATATTTGAAATGTTGTGCCAAATTTATGTAATTTCAATTTGAGGTTCAAATTTGGCAGTGCATAGTTTAGCTTAATTTCAAATATTTGTTCCCAAATACAAAAAAGGATGTTGCAATATAACTACGTAAAAAACTGAATTCACGTGATCCTCACATCAAGTGCATTCATTAACAACGCAATCAAATTCTCTTCTGACGCCCCTCAAAAGAAGCCCTTTGAACTGTTTTTTTTTTTTTTTTTTTTTATTTTGTCGTTTAATATTTTTGTTAATTCATTGAACAACACCCTTTGAAGAAATTTGAAAAAAAAAAAAAAATATGGTAAAGGTAGATTTAACAGGGTGAATGCACCCTTAGTTCTTTCATAAAACAACCATACTATTAACAACAACAACAAGATTTTCTTAATTCTTATAGCAAATGCACTTGAAGATCAATATGGGATAGGAAAAGTCTGCTGGAGTACCCTTTATTTCTTTTATCATAATGAGTGTGAGTATTTCTTTGAAAATGGCAGGATATCCTCTTTTCTTTTGTGAGATGTCCCAAGGAAAACGGAAAAACTGGAAAAAAAATTATCCTTTATCATGAAAATATAGAGTAGAAGATATATTTTTAACGAGAAAATATGATTTAGATTTTTTTTGGTTCGCGGCTTAGTTTTTTTAGTTTGTCAATTAAAAGGATATGAAGAGGATCTTTTTCAAAAGAATTGTCAGTTGAAGTATAATATGAAGGGTGTGAACCACTTATCAAATTTTGATGCGAAATACTAGTTTTTTTGTTGTATTTAGTGGTTTTTTGATTGTCATTTGAAAAGGGTCCTTTTAAATCAAAAGAATCTTGCTGACAGTTTCTAATCAGGTCCTTTCAAATCTGGGTGAAATTTGATTCGTTAAGCTTATAAAAAGAAAACACCATATTAAGCTGCTTTCATTAGTTTAATAGCAACATCAAACACCAGTTGGTCTTGTCAGTTTGTATTACATACATGTTTAAAACATACATATGACTTTCTACCAATTTTTGTCCAAATAATTCATTTACAAATTTTTGAGTAGAATTTGGATATCTGGCTCTAGATTGTGATTTCTCCCTCAAGTAATTCCTTATCTCTCTCTCTCTGCAACATTAATGTCAAAGTACAATGACATTTGACTCCATTTGTAAAAATTATGGCACATCCACACTAGGTATGTAAATGAATCTGTTCTGTACAAAAAATTTCAGAAAAGATCAGACAAGGACAGGATTTTCTGTTACATGAGTAAAAACCTTACCTCAAACTATTCTACATCCTGTAACATTGAGTTCCACGAAATTTTACAGAACAGTTTAGTACAATATTTTCTGCACCTACTTTTGAGGTAGAGAAAGTGAGTGAGAACTGTCAAAGCACCAGCTTTTTTGTTGTTTTTTTTTTGGCAACGGTCAATCTTATCAACACAAAGCGGCACTTTTCACTTCTTTCTTATTCTGACAGTTTCCACACTTGCGCTGCTCTGCTCTGCTCTGTTCTAGAGCCCAATTCCGCAAGTGTGAGTTTTTTCTTTGTACACAGAAAATCGTGTACACAACTACACAACAATTTTTGCGATTCCGCAAGAGTGAGTTTAAAATTTATGACAGATAACGTATGCATAATTAGTCAAATTTATTTACACTTGTTTTGGGGGTGAATATGGCCCCTGTTCTAGTTTTTCTTCATTAAACACCAGCTTGTATTAGCACATGTCAAATTGTGTGAGATATGGAATTGCATTTCTGTTTCCACACTTTTATACATGACTATTTTCACACATTTCTGACATGTAAGCTTGTTCCCTTACTTTAAATTTCTGTGATTTTTAGTCCAAACTTCTGTCAAATAATTTTGTTTGTTATGACTCTAATGAGCTTTTACAGTAGGTATTTGGACTAAAATTCCACAAATGAATGGAAATCACGTAAATTCAAAGTAAAGAAATAGACAGTGTGGAAGGATCCCAAGCAATGATGGATGACATCAAAAACCTGATGAAATTAAAAATCGACTTTCAAGCTCCATTTTATATCTTTTTTTTCTGACTTAATTCCAAGAACAGATTTTTTTCTTTTTAAAACACGTCCACGTTTAGCCATTTAACTTCTATTTGATGATGGGATTTGTGATAAGAGTAGTAAGGTTGAGCTATTTTATTTCAAAGTATTAACTAAACAGTAACACATTAAAAATTACTTAGCTTACACAAAAAAAAATAAAGTTTCCCAATTCAATCGGTGAAAGTTTGTAAATTTAGTCCACAATTACCTGCATTAAAAGTTCGCTAGCCTCTTACAAAATATTTTCTTCAGCTCCACAAGATTATATCACAAAACTAAACCTTCACGATTGTAGCTCGCTACCGCCACCGCTTCACCATCATAGTGCAGTTCATTCACCTTTCTGCAACTTTCATCAAAATAAAATACAATACTTCCTCATCGCTCGATCGCAAGTCAAAAGCAAGACGCAAAAGAAGCAGAAACACAAACAACAACAAAAAGCAACCAGAGGCCGACGAACTTCCATATAGCTGGATTGGATGATGATAATTTGGAAAGTTGCGCTAGAGTAAAAGTTATCCACTTAGCCACCATAATATCAACCATTTAAAATCACATTTACATCGTTCAACTTTCTTCTTCGAGAAATTACTCATGCGCAGCAATCTTAATGCGGAACTATCATCGTGTGCAACTTTAACTTTCATACAAACCATCTACACAAAGGACAGAGGTGCAGTACACTGACCTCGTGCCGTAAAAGAGCCATGAAATAATTAGAAATTCCACTCGAACGTCTTGAAGCCGAAACCCATTCATTCATCAAAAGAAACGTTTTTTTTTTTGTTTACTAAATCACCGCTATTGTGTTAGATAAGTTGGCTAAGCTGAGGGCTCCTGCTCTCTATAGTCTGTTGAGTGAGTCGACGTAGACGTAGACAGCAATAAAATATAAAATTAGTATGTGTCAGAGAAGAAGTGCATCACTACCGCTATAGCTCTGTTACCGGGTTCAGCAACACTTTCAATGTGGAGATTGCATTAGATGAGGAAGAGGCATTAACTTTCTTCGATGAACATTAATTTCTTCAATATTTCAACACAGTGAAATTTTATACACAGCCAACGATAGCGAAACGAAGTGATGAAAGTCACTTAATCAACCCACCACACGGCTACGGTATTATGGATGGTAGTTCAGTGGGGAAATTGTTCATGTTCAGTCGTTCAGTGTGTCTCTCTGTTTCTGTTGTAATAGATCATCGACCTTGGTGAAAACCTTCGCCTTAACAGTCAGTATGAGAAGCGTTGACAACGTTTTCACGAGTTACTGCACGCCCACACTCTGGTGACGTTCAATACGCTGGTGCTGCGTTGCTTGAATTCAAAACAGCAACGCGAAAAAAATAAAGAACAATTTTTTTTTATTCAAATTGGCTTTTTGATTAATTCATTTTTATTATGTGTATTTTGATTTCGCAAGCTTTTGTAAATGACTGACTGACCGTGAGACGAGGTTAAGTTGATTTTGGGTTGATTGTAGTCAAAGACGACGCGACCGAAACGACGACTCACGTCGCCGACGCCTCATTCAATGATAAATACTAAATCCTCTCCCTCTGGTCATAGGTTTAGGTTTGTATATGTATACTATTAAGTCTTGAGATGATTGCCGGTGTGTGCTCTCTATTGTTCGAGTATAGTTTGAGCTTGAGTTTAAGTTTTGGGCACACGATTTGATTTTAATACAAGTTTTAAGAAATAATTAAAGTTTTTTTTTTGTTTAACACAATGAAACAAAAGTTATGTTTTGGGAAGGTTTAGTGAGGGCAAAAGCGCAATGTCAAAATTTCGAAATGATAGTTCGATTTTTGACAGTCAATTTGTTTCTCATCAAGGTCAATTAAAGAGGTTTTAGTTTAAGTTGTATTAATAGGTTGTTAAATCATTTAAATAAGCAGGGAAATAGTTTAAAATTAGATTTTATCCCCCATATTAATAAACGGCGGATAACAACGTGCTAGCATTTATACATCTGTTAACTAGTAATTCTTATTAACAAATGCGTAATAGTCTGTGACGTGTGTTAACGTACGGATAACTTTAACTAGCCAGATTCCACGTATAACAAACGGATAACTTCTTAACACATACACGCACGCGTATGATAGCACCGTTTACTACTACCAGTATACACTTCGTAAGGCAGTGCAAGCATGTGACACATGTATTAGAAAATCACCATAATTTGATGAAGTGGTGAATTTGATGAAGTGATAAATACTGGAAAGATATCATATCTTTTTTAATAAGAAAAGTTATCCAGCGGACAAGTTGTATATTCGTGTGCCAGTTAACACGTGTGTTAGGGAGAAAAAAATGTTGTTATCCGCCGTTTATTAATCTGGGGGTTAGAGTTTTTATTTCTCATTTTACCTGCACTATCGAAAAAATCGTAAAAGATCATACTACCGAAACCAAACTGGATTTAGGTCTGAAAAGTTTGGAGAACCGAACCTGAAAACTAAAGTAGAGGTGGAAACACTAAAAAGATTTACTAAATCTAATCTGAGTTAAGCCTTTGGTGGAAAGATAGCATAAGACGAGTATCATATTTAAGCCGAAGACTTTCCCCACCAAAAGTAAAGGATTCCGGTTCGAGTAAGATAAAAATTCAAATAAAATCCTGTTAAAATCCATTAATAGGCCCCTATAAATTATTGGCAACATTAATTCAATTGCGTAAGAATCTTCAAGTTATCAAACAGATCTCTTGTTTCACGTTAACTGTTAGAACTATCTTTTACAATCAGTAGGTGTGTTTGTTAACGTGAAACTTCTTGCAAATTTTCACAATTTGCTACCAGAAATTATAGGGGAAAAACCCAAGTTTTATTATATTTTGATACACACATACAGCAGTATTAATAAAAAACTGGTATCCGCTCCCTAACACACGTGTTAACTGGCACACGGATAGACAACTTGTCCGCTTGATAACTTTTCTTATTAAAAAAGATATGATATCTTTCCAGTATTTATCACTTCACCTAAATCACCACTTCATCAAATTATGGTGATTTTCTAATACATGTGTCACATGCATGCACTGCCTTACGAAGTGTATACTGGTAGTAGTAAACGGTGTTATCATACGCGTGCGTGTATGTGTTAAGAAGTTCTCCGTTCATTATACGTGGAATCCGGCTAGTTAAAGTTATCCGTACGTTAACACACGTCACAGACTATTACGCATTTGTTAATAAGAATTACCAGTTAACAGATGTATAAACGCTAGCACGTTGTTATCCGCCGTTTATTAATATGGGGGATATAATTTGATACACACATAAAAATTACCAACTAATTTACACAATTTATAAAATATTTTCTAAAAAAACTCTCCATTACTTTAAATGGACTACTCCAGCTGTAAAAACTTTGTTAAAAGCGTTTTTGACGAATGAAATCTGAATTGAACAAAATAGACGAAACTTCATTTTTCTGATGCAAGGTCGAAAGAAGTATAATTTTAAAACAATTTTCAAATTTTAGCAAAATCGCATCAAGGAATATAACAAAGACAAATTACAAAAACACAATAGCAATATTCCAAGACAGGTTGACAAGTGAACAATTATTTACTTTTCTCTGAAGTTTATGAGGATCATAAAAGTTTTTCCAAAAATCTGGTAATAAAACCAAGGCGGATTCTTGTTTTGTTTGTTATTTCACTAATATGGATATTAAATTACAATTTGATGGCAAAACTTAGTTCCCAAGTCATAAAAAGTTGCAATTCTTTTAACTAGGGGTTCTTTGCTGAAGAAACTATGGACATCACATTGCATTAATTAAAATTGAGTTTCTTTTCGTTACTGTGTGTACACATACATATTAAAATACATAATGTATGTATGTAGGTATGTACATGCCAAAATGATGACGATGTCGGGTTCCAGAAGCAATTACCTACCTATATGTTTAGGTTGGTAACGATATAACGAAGCTTGAAGTTATCATTTACAGCAATGATTTCAATTTTTGAGTGAGTACAGGATTAAAATGATTAGATTATAGTACTAGTAGGTATAATATGTATACCTTCTGTATTATTGATTTCGTAATAGTTTTATAAAATATTGCATTCCTTACTCCGAAATTTCTATAACTCTAAAATTTCTTCTGACAGATTTCTCAGTGTAAGAGTTGATTCTGGAATCAGTTCTTAAGATTTACTAGGTATGCATTAATACATAGTTATTTTGGTCGGGCATGATCATATTTAGCCCTCTTTGACTCGGAGCCTTACAAAAAAAATGGCGCTTTATACCTACTTCCTCCATTTATCGCGTTATAAATACAAAACGAATCTCTAGAATTCATTTACCTTTTCAGTCATTGCACACAGTTTCAATGGTCAATCATTAGGATGACTGACACTGGACTCTCTACCAACTGATGTTTATTTTGACTTTTTACATAATATATACCTACCTACCATTACATCCTGTAAGGCCAAACAAATGCAATGATTTCAAAAATAATTACCTCCATACCTAACTCAATGAACAAAGAAATTCCATGGTCCACAGAACAAAATCGTTCAATATTCATAAAGATCATGCATCCATAACACACCAACAAACCTGCCCCCATAAAAAAATGTTAATATTTTCCTGTGCCCAACCCAGAATTAATAAATAATACACAAAAAAAACCTTCTTCTCAATATATTTATGAAGTAGATAGGCTTTATGCAAATGCTTCACAATGCACACTGCACACGTCAATTCACATTTTTTTAATTAAATTTAAAAATAGAGTTCCGTTCCGCAAATTGATATTTCCACTTGTCACAAAAGTGCACAGAACGAACCAAAGTGAGTGAGTCCATTAATTTAAAAATGCCACATTCCATCACAACGTATCGCAATCGCAACACAATCCCTACGCTACAAGATCGCGCAGTAGAATCTGGGGGTTGTGTAGCTGCCAGTTCTAGTCATTCGCCAAATATGCGATCGCAGCATTTTATCAATATTTAGAATGCGTCATCGTTCTGATAATAATGAAAAGGTATAGGTATATGACTATATCCCTGTGGACCCTTTGTTCTTCAAAAGAACGAATTTTAAATTGTAGAGGTTGTAACTGACGACACCTCCACATGGCATATAGCTTGGGTAGGATAGTGTTTGGCTTGGTCGAAAAATGCCAGAACAAACCCAAGCCAAATAAGGATTATGAGAGAAATAATATAGGACATAAGCGAGTATCGAGCTTATAGTGGAATGCGCAACACATCCTTTTTAATCTAAGCATAGTTTTCCATTTTTTTTTTTTAAAGAAAATTTGTTGAAGATACATCCATTTTTTGTTGTTGCCATCACCATCGCCATCATGAATCAATATCGACTGGCAACCTTAAATAGTTGTCGCTACCTGCTACCGCATTAATTTCACCTTTTGTGCCATCTGCGCTGCGCAATGCAAGATCGATCGAAGATGCACATTTTTCCGAAAAAAGGTAGGCATTGCAGATTGCACTACACACTGCCTACCTGTCCTGTTTGTTGATACTTTTTTTTTCTTAAGTTAAAGAGGAAAAAGAGAAAATATTATTTGGCAGATGTAATGAGAAATAATTCGGACTGTAGGTATATTAATGAGCACATTTAAATTATTTTAAAAGTGATCATGATAATATTAAAGTTGAAAATAAATAAATGTGCAAAACAAAAGGAATGATGGATGTTTGTTTGAAAAGCTTTAGTTTAGTTTATTTAGGGCTTAGTTTTAAGTTTTGCATCTTTTCACAACAAAGCTTAACTTTAGAACATGACGTATATAATTCAAAAGTTTAAAAAATATAAATAAAATAAAATATAATAATTTAGATAAAAAGACTAGATATTTTATATTTTTACTTGCAATATTTATGTAGTTAGTAAAAATATTTTGCTATACAGATCAAAATTGTACTACATTACAAGGTAGCACTTTCAATTCTTTTGTAGATATCAAAATAGATTTTTTTTTTAGCTTATGAATAATATACTTCTCTTAGTAACTGAATTTGAGAGCTAACTTAAAAGTGCAATATTAAAAAAAAAAGATTTTATCAGTTAATTTCAACAAACTTACAGTTAAATTTAATTTCAAATATTTTTTCAATATACGAAGTTCGTATAAGGCTTGAGTCTGACAGAGAAGTAATGAAAAAAAAAAATTCGTTATCATGTTTATTGCATTTCATTGCGCAATTGTTAAAAGCTTCACAATCACAACCAAATTTATTTCAATACAAACAAAGAAGATTGAGTGGTAGAGGAAAAGAGAAATAATCCAAAAGGAGAAATAATAATAATACAAACAAATAAGGTTTTTTGTTCAGCTTATGGTGATGGTGTTTTCTGGTGAAATATATCATATGTTGGTTATTGAAAACAAAGTTATTTCAAAAGTAAGGGAAACTCAATTCAATTGAAAACTATTTTCACACGGAAAGAATTCTTGGATCATATCACGAAAAATGAGATGCAAATTACGAAAAATGAATCCCGATTTATACCTTGGCTTCGGATTTCGTAAATTACGACTATTTGTTTGCAATTTGCAAAACTGAGCAAAATGAAGATATTGATACTCAAAAATCGTAAATCAACCCTCTTTAAGTATCAATTATGCTATCGAGAGAAAACAAAATTGCGAACAACAAATCGCAATTTGATCCAAATATTCCTCAATTGCACAATATGTAAATTTGCAAAAAAGATTTGTGATCACCACTTTTATTTCGTGATATTGCCACTTGGAAAGATCAATCCTGCTTCTACCCTTCATTTGGCAGGTATACACATTTAATTTAATTTATTTGAAATAAATACTTTACTCTGACTCTACTTGGATTTGAACTCGCAACCCTCCAGTTACGGAGCGAGCATGCAACCACCAGGCCAATTTGCATTACAGATCGGTGGTGTCACACATTGATGATGAGATACCTGCCATGTTGTGGTGCTCTATCTCTTCGAGAAGTAAATTGCGACAAGAAAGTCGTGATTTAGGATTTTTTTGTTAGTGATTAGCGACTATTCTCATGAAGTTGCAAATTGCGACACAAAAAACGTAAATCAGTGATTGTGCATGATGTAAATTACTAAATTTGTATCGCAAATCAATATTTTTAAGTGCTGTTTGTGATATTATTCCTTTGGAGAGTAAATTACGCCAAAAAAGTTGTATTTTGCTATGAAAAGTACAAACTTGAATCATGGATTTTAATTGCAAATCACGAAGAAACAAATTTTGTAAATTGCTACGTTTTGAATGTTAAATTACCAGTTTTTGTATTAATTCGGGAACAAAATGCCTTGATTTACGAATAAAACATGATTCGTAAATTGCAACTGCAAATTTTTCAATTGGTGATTTTTCAATTCTCTCCGTGCAGTTAGGCCTGTCTCCACGAAATGTTGCGACACCAAATTTATTCATACTGTAAAGCTAGAACTATAATGCTCGGAGGGGCACTTAAGTGGTCGGAAGAAAACAAGCGAATACACGGAAAGCATATGACGACGACTATAATTGCGGAGTGGAACGTTTCGTCAAGTTTCGTTCAACTTTGGTTACGGAAGTGAGGTGCGCTCCGGAGCGCACCTCACTTAAGTAAAACTGACATTTGGTGAAATAGGAGTGCCAAAAAGAGATAGATTATAATTACATTATGTGTGTGTTCCCCCTTTTTCGGTACGGAAAGCTACTTTTCGTTGGTTTTTGACATTAGCTTCAGTGCCCTTCCGACTATTATAGTTCTACCTTAAAGCTAGAATTGTAGTTCTGGCTTAGAGAGGCATTTAAGTGGTCGGAAGAAAACAAGAAAACACACGGAAATGCATATGATGCGGCTATAATTGCGGATTGGGACATTTCGTCAAGTAAGGTTCAATTTTGCTTACAGAAATGAGGTGCGTTCCCGAGCGCACCTCATTTGAGTAAAACTGACATTTGGTGAAATAGGAATGCCAAAAAAAGATAAATGATAAGTACATAATGGGTGTGTTTCCTTTTTGACGGTGCGGAAAGCTAATTTTCTTTGGTATTTGACATTAGCTTCAGTGGACTTCCGAGCATTATAGTTCTACCTTAAATCTAAAATATATACAGGGTGGTTCAAAATACCTTTCTCATGTATGTAAACCTGTAATAACTTTACAAAAAAAAGATTGAAACAGTAAAATAAACTCCAAATCAGGTTTACTTCATATGGAAGTTGTTTTCATGAGATATGGACAATTATAGCGGCTTACCGGCCACCATTAGAATTCATGCACGCTTTAGGTCTTTTGATCACATTTCGACTCTTTGAAGTGTTGCCGGCTTTATTTGTAGACCTCCTCTTTTAGGAGGAAACATTTCAGAGGCTGAACAGAACGGGTAATCACCAAACCACATCTTTTTTAAATTGTCCTCATAACAAGTTACTGTATCACTAGCTCAGTTGGGAGTTGGACCGTCTAGCTAAATATCTCAAGGTTATAAAAGTTATTAATTACTTGCATAGGGCAGGCAGTTTTGGCCCACTGTGTGTATTTTGTTTCACATATTTATGCGAAAATAAGTCAGGAGCTGACCTTTATCAATTCAAGTTCTCATTTATGATATCCCTGAAGAAATAAGAGATTAAAATATACCATAATTGTCTCAAAACTCAGACTTGCTAGATTATATGATATGTGTATTGCAAGACGTGATTTTAAGTTTAAGAATGAACAATTTTATTTTGTGATTATTTTTAATTTTCGGTGGTTTTTGTGATATGAAATTTAATTACAACTGTCTTAATATTGAATGAAGAAACCTGTTTATTTTTACATTGTCAGAAAATCAAAGGTAAAGGAGTGATAATTTAGTGATAACCTCAAAAAATAATTAATTTTTTAAGGTAAATTGAATTAAAAGTGAATTAATTTTGTTAAATTAAATAATACATAAACCTGTTTTATATTGTTTTGCAGTAGTTTTTGATACATATTTAACTAAAGTGTTTGCGATAAACCAGAGTTGACTAACCCTGCATATAAATTAATAATAAGTTGCTATTTGAAGGAAAAGTATCCATGTTTATTCAAGTTGAATAACTTGAGATTTTAATGATGGAAAACACGTTTCAGGAGCTTGATCTATTTAACTCAGAGTTTCAGATGATATCACATTAGCCGGAAGAAGCGATAAGCAAGTGAAATTCATCATATCTTATGCACTGTTCCTCTTTTGCGAGGTAATATCATGGGTATTTCAAGGAAGTAAAGTGTTAAGCTAAAAAATAAATTAATTTAATGGCCGACAGCTTGTGGATAACCAGGGCCTACTGACTTACAGTTCTCAATCATTGCTGTGTGCTTCAAAGTTATTTACATATGTACCTTCTATATAGTACATTATGGCGTTTTGTTTATGTAAACGATGTTGAGAATTGGGACAACTTTCTCGCTGTCAAAGTATACTTCGTGTTGTTCTTGTTCTCATGAACAGGTATATACCTATATTCTACACCACCCCTTCAATGTTGGCATTTGAGACAATGGTGGTTTGGATTGAATACGAACACAAAATTGGAACTACATACAACTAAATGAAGTCATTTACAAAACCTTACATTCTTGTGGGTTAATACCTCGTGGCATAGTGGTTAGTGTGTTGGACTGTCATGCTGAAGGTCTGGGTTTAATTCCCAGCCGCTACCACCAAAAAGCAAAGAATTTTTTCCGAGGTACTGTCTCTTGCGAGGAACTAACAAATCCTCCAAGAGTATTTATTGTCATGAATAAGTCCTTCTCATCTAGCTGTTCGGACTCGGCAACAAATTGTTGGTCCCCTCTATTCCTGCCAAACGCACACATTAATGGTTGACAATTGTAATTCACTAGGCCCTGGTTTTCCACAAGCTGTCATGGAACCAAATTTATTCATTTATTTCATTTGACATTCTTGTGGGTTTTTTAAAATATACTATCTATTCGACTGTGTTATCTTTTATTTCATACAAATTGTTAATTAAACTTCTACTGCTACCAGAAACATGCCACAACAAGTTTTACTGTGACACATTTCTCACTGACTGAGTGGAAGCAGTAAGTACATATGTACTTAAATATCAAAGTTTCATAGTAATCAATATTATACAGAATATTCTAACTTGGTTTGGGTATTAACAGCTTTCCGCGAATGAAGTTAAAGCTATAGGGAAATACAATTAAAAACGTCCTTCATAGATAACCTTTATTAATCGTTCGTGCTACATTTATGTATATTCAACAAACTTGAATAACTTTTGCAAACGTTTGATAGAAGTCTTCAATTTGCATGAAGTTGTGAAATACCAAAAATAAGAAGACCATACAAATCCAGCCACAATAAAAAGTAAAGGGTATTTGATGAATAATATGAATTGAATTGCCTACGTGCAGAATGCATTTCACAACTCACGTACTATCTGACGAAAGGAAAACAAAGAACCTCTACGCAATTAATTTCAAAAAATGTCCTGTCATTACAAGCAAAGTCATCAAATTATAACAGCAATTTTCTCAAATAAACAATTTCTAAAATGTGATATCAAATTTCCACCACGCATCACTCCTTCATTATTATTATTCTCTTTCTTGCACACCTTTGACTTACATACATACACATACATACATACCTATATCTTATCAAAAAAATTCAATAATTTTGATGCATGTGCTTCGCTCTTTTTTATTTTCATATACCTACCTACTTATCCATATTCTGTGCAATCATACATAAAAATAATAAAACAAAATGTTGCGCATACTCACGCCAAGCAAGAACTCTTTTAAATGTTGCTAAAGACCAAAAATGTTGCCACAAAACTGATCGGTCATGTTGCTTTTATTGTCATTTAAACATAAAGTATAACTATCTCTTTCTATTTTCTTGTATGTATGCCCGCATCATCCACCATAGCATCGTCATCGTTTCAATTTGAAAATAAAATACACAAAAATACAACGCCAAAAGAGCCACAGAAGCAGCGGATAAAGTTGAAATTTCAAATTTCATTCGCAACGAATATCAGTTGAATACGTCGAAGCAAACAACGTGGACGTGTCTGTTCTGTGATAAATGTTGCTTCCATTAATTTCGTTTTGTTAATATTTTAAGTTTTTTTTACCTAATTTATTTTCAAAATTATATTTATCGTTATTCGCTTCCGTCATCGTTTTGAATTCAAATAAAATTCCTCTCGAGAAAACGCGTCCCACACGAAAAAAAAAAATGAAATTATAAATTTATTTTTAAAAGTGAGTGCGAACTGAAAAAAAAGAAATAATTTATTTAACTGAAAAAAGTGCTGTGCAATTAAAAAAAAAATATTTTTAAAGATAACTTGGTATTTTTTAATTTAAATAAAATAAAAATGGATACAACTACTGCAACTCCCACCTCAAATGGATATACCACCGACTCCACACCTGATAGTAACAAATGCATTACAGTCGTCCCTGATTCCAGTACATCGTCTTCTGAAGTTACACGAACTCCCAGCTCTGTTTCCGACAATGTTTCTGCAGGGCAGAACAACCTTTCTACACCAAAGAAGTTCATTTTGGACGCTTTGACCCGCAAAAAACTCTACTCGCCTGGTGGCTGTGATATTCGCTCCCTGCACATTCGCTCTGAGCCCGGAAGTCTGAATCTCCTCAAGGATCGTTATCTCCTGTCAACGGAAAGAACACCTGTCCCCTCCGATTTTAAATCTAGCTACAAACACTTCGTGGATTTATCAAGCTCAAATCTTAAATGTGTCGACATTTACTCGGAAGAACAATACCTCTGCAAAATTATCAACGAACCCCTGCACAAAGTTCAAATGGCCTACTTTAAGCTGAAACAGGACAACTGCCAAAGTGATATTTACGAACATCAGCTAGTGCGGTCAGTACGCGATGTCATACCGATGTCAAGAAACCGCACCTACGCAATCGTTCCCCAATGCGCTGAAGTTTACGAGGACCTGCACACTTATATTCGGAATAAGAGGAGACTTGGAGAAACAGAAGCTCGTTCATTATTTCATCAAATATGTCAGACTGTACAGGTGTGCCACCGCAATGGGATTATTTTAAGAGATTTAAAGCTGAAGCGGTTTTATTTCATCGACGCAGAGAGGTAAGTTTTTGATATTCGATATTGCTCTCATTATCCAAAAAAAAAAAAAAAAATAAATTGAATGCATCTGTCAAAAAACATTTTGATTAAGTAAATCTGTCAAAAGATCGAATTTTGCAATAAACAGTCGCCGCACTATCACCAAAAAACAAAAAAAAGTTGCAACATGTAACTTGAAAAATTCAAGGAATTGGGCAACAAACATGGGTACACATACACATACTATAAGCGCTGAGACTGCAGCAGCATGTGGTGCTGCCGTAGCCGTTGCCGTGGTGTGGTGCAATATCATGCCCATTTAGTAAATACGTCCGATTGCTTCATTGCAACAAGAATTCTTATTTTTTATTCTCTTTTTGTTGTTATTTTTTTCTCTCCGTTTCTTATGTTTTTTTTTTGTGTTTTTTGTTTTGTTGTCGGTGCGCAACTTTGCAGCTGTCATTGCCATTGCAATATGCTGTTCTTGTGCAACGTAACTGACTGATCACGCAAAGCGGTGTGTAAACTGCAGAGTACAGTGCCGTAGGTGGATTAGTAGTGGGTGCTGTGGTAGATATTTAATGTTTTTTTTTTATATGAAAAAAATCTTAGTAACAGAACATAAAGGTGTAGCTGTAGCTCGCAGCACTGTCAAATTTGTGAAGCTGTAGCAAGAAATCTATGGTGCAAGTATAAAATTGAGCAAAATTCCACTTTCTGCTACAACCACACCATTGTATTCAGATACCAACTTTAAAAATTCATCAAAACGTGTGACAGAACTTTTTTTTATAAAGCAAAATACGTAATAAATTTAGATCCCTTTCACCAACCAACGAACCAACCCCTTTGATATGCAAATTATGTTACAAATTTCTAACTACAATAAATTGTTGTGTGTGAATTTTGACATTCCCCTATCTTATTATTTCTTTTCTTGCTTTTGTTTTGCTTAGATTTTTCCATATTCAAAACTTTCCCATTTGATATATTTTGTGTGGTTTGTGCAAGAATGTAAAAGAAGAAATGTATACAAAGGAAACATTTTGAAAAGAAGCAATGTGTGGAATGTACGAGTGTATATATTATTCGTAGCATATTACTCATTGTTTGGATGAAAGATAAAAGAAAATGTTTTTTTTTTTCTTTTGCTTGGATTTGTATCAAAAAAATAGACAAAAATATGAGGAAATCGGATAATTTTTTTAAGATAGCTGAATAATTCAGTATTTATAGAAAGACAACGACTTCTAACGAAAATTCCTCAGTATTTTGACTGAAAACACTTGAATTCACCTGCTCGAAGCTAAAAAATTATCTTAGGGGCTTATGGCGAGTCTATTCGCTCTCATTAAAAAACTCACGACTCAAACGTAGTGTAGTAGAAAACAAATAGACGAATAATATTTACTAATAGAAATACGCAATAGCGATAATCGATGTTTAGTCTATAAGGCCCTTAAATTATGAAAAAAATACTTTGCCGAGAGATAATAAACACACCCCTTCTTCACTTGTGTTTTTCTTGGTCTTAAAGATTTTTTGACAGCAGGTTTTCATGCAACTAAATGTCAAACAAACCAGTGACAGAATAAATTTTTAAAGGACAGTGCTAGCATTGAACTGAAATACTTTTTTTTTTTTTTGACATTTCAGTATTCACATCTCACTTCTATAAAGAAGTGAGAATGATATGCGAATAGGTACTGTAAAGTAAAGAAAAATAAGGTTTTTCAGTCCAATTTCAACACTGTCAAGTGATTATCAGAAGGCATGTCCAAAAAAAAAATCATTGAAAAATAAGCTCAAAAATATTTCATCTAGAAAATATCAATGCAGAGGATGTTGGGCCCCACTTAGAAACACTCTGAGTGCTCAGCGGCTCAACTATGCAACTCCATTTTTAAATTAAAGCTTTTGAACTCGCACAATATCATCTTGCTAATGCTATAGCAGTTTCGAAAGTAGAATAAAGTTGCAGTAGGAGCCAGAGAATTTACCTAAAATTTGAATTTCTTTGTAGATATAAAAAATCTTAATTTTTTCTTCACTTATTGACAAGAAAAAAACAGGAATTTCTCATTTATATCTCCAAGAGTTTAAATAGTGAACTTCGAGATTCCAGAAATACATATTAGAACTAGAGAATAGAACATTTTTGCGTTCTTTAAAATCATAGTAAAAAAAAAAACAATATTTAACAGATAGACGAAACGTGTGTACAGAAATGCACCTCGCATGGCCTAAACAAAAACTCTGGGTGTTCAAATTATGCCCACCGGTGCCGGTAGAGAATTTTGACCCTGCAGCTCCACATAAACAGTACCTTTGCCTTAAGAATCAGAACTGTTGCAAATTGGCATTTTCTTACGTCACTTCCTTCTGATATGCTGTCAGTGTCAAGTACTTATGAACAAAAATTATATTTGGTTGAATAATTTGAAAATTTTCGAGTTTTGTAAGCTACTCTGCTTTTTTCATAGGTATATAGTTTTAAGTTCAGAAGAGGTCTACTCCAAAAATATGTCTAACTCAATTACGACAGTCGGGTTCATCAATAAGATGCTGTCATACCTTTCTGAGATGCAGTTTCTAATCGAAGTTTACCAACTCACATATACTCAATCGCTTCACCTAAACAGAAGAACTATTCATTCTTATTTCCTTAACATTATTCATTATTGCATATCATTTTCATTTTTGAATAAACTAAATGACAGTTTATTGCACATTTATTTGCTATCTTAGTAAAAAATACTCTTGAAATAAAATTCAGAACTTATTCAAGAAGACTACTGGATCAGGGGAAATTTTCTCCAGCTAAGCGACTTAAAAACATCACTAAGAAGCACTCCTTCATAATTTGTACACACATTTAATTCGCCTCTCATCAAAAAAAAGTAATCTCTAAAACGCAAAATCTTATTTCTCTACAACATAAAAATCACTGAGCAACGCCTCTGCAAATGATCTATCAAGGTGGTTTGTCTTACTTCATGCTGTTTCCTAAAAATATCCAAACACATAGATGAATAATTACAAAATTAAATAAAACAAAATCTAAACGGTGGCAATCTAAGGTCATTACACACCGATTTATTATTATAATTTGTGTATTTAATTCGTTTATAAATATTCTCTTTTCCTACATCTTATTTCACCTTCTCTTTTTAGCTTCTACCTAATATGTAGCTACAAAGAGGAATTTATGTATAAAACAATAAATATTGGCCATGACTGTGATCTATCAAAATCCTAATATATATACCTTAAAGATACAAAATTTAAATAAATTAATTTAAATGCAATTTACTCATAGTTGGCCCCTTAATTTTTTAAAGACAAATTCACAAGCGCACGCCAATGTGCTCTTAAATTTCTCACAAATACTTGTTTCATCCGCAAATGCACATAGCTCTGACTCTTTCTTTTTCATTGAGACAACAGAAGCTATCGCAACCAATTTGCACAACAATGTTTCCAGCACAACTGTACATGATGTCGCTGTGCTGAACTGAGCGATCGTGCATCGTGTATGTGTGCGAGATACTCGAGGTTGTGTTTTCGCAATTTTTCTTTACCCACATTTAGGTGTATATCAGGGTCAGTTCGAGGTTGCCACATTTTTTTTTAAACACAGCGAATGACAGAGAACAAATAAAATAACTGATAGCGTGTAAATTTGATGAGAGAATGTGGATTACAGAAGAAAAAAGACGGTCAGTAGGAGGAAGGAGATAGAAGAGTCGAAGGAGAAGATACATATTTATGGGCTATCTTTTCGGAAGCTGTATGGATCATATCAATTTCGATCATTCATTCGTGATTCGTGGTGATGGTGGAGCAATGTCTGTGGGATATTGTGCAAAGTGAAGGCACGTTTGCACAGTTTCAGGGGGAAGATGATGTGTGTGTGTGCGGATGGATAATAATAATTGAAATCAGATACACGACTACAACAATAAATAATAATACAAGCTCTTATAGCTTCTGTTTACCACCATGCACCACTGCAATTTTTGTTGCCCCCTTTTTGCGGTTGTTTATCTTCTCGTTCTGTTTTCATTTCCATTTTTGCCTCTTGATCTTGAGTAATGATCACACTGTTTTTTTCTTTTTTTTTAAGTTCAATTTTTAGTTCGTTTTTCTGTCAATAAAATATGGGTCAATGTTAGAGAGGTGAGGTAGAGGTAGAGGTAAAGAAATACATGAGGCAAATAGGTACATAGTTACTACACAAATATTATACGTCATTTTGCTTGTTTTTTGGTTAGGCACCCACAATGTGTCTTTCAAATGATGACATTTATGTAGTCATTGGGTCAATCGATTATAATTGACGCCATCACTGTCATCATATTATCGTCACCACCATCACCGCCGCCGCCCAGTTCCATGATAGTTTATGTTGTCACAGAGTCACAGAGTTCAGCAATAAATTTGTTGCTCGAGTGATTGTTGTTACTCAATTATCTAAATCGTTGAAATTATATTTCAAAACCTTTTGGAATTGTATACCTGTGTATGTAGCTATTTCAAACGATTAAGACAGGAGGTTAAATCGATTTTAACCTTAAATAGGCATATAAAGTGACAGCTTTTGTCAAATATGGATGGTGGCGTTAACAAATCTTAACAAAATGTAGGTATAGGAACCCACCTTATTTGTGCTTTTGTAAAGAGAACAATCAAAGTATTCAGTGTAATAATTTCATTAACAAGACGTGATAGTTAGCTACAGAAGCAACATGGCTAAGATGTGACATCATTTTGACGTTTTTGATTTCATAGAGATATTTCTCTCTGAAAATGCTGAAATGAGTTTGGGCATCTATATTTAAACTTAAAATTTAGTGGCGCAATATTGCGACCATCGACCCAGCCCAATTAAGATTTTTTTTTAAGTGAGTTTGAATCTTTGAAAGGGGCATCTACCTACCTTGGGTATGACTATGAATTAAATGTGAATCTTTTGTTTCTGTTTAAGTATATTTGAGCTTATTTGACATTGTACCTACGTATGTACAAAAATATACATAATTTGCTTTGTTCGATTTAAGTATATGCAAGTTTTTGTTTTATTAAATTGTTGCTACACTTATGATGTCAATGGCACAGTCTCAGAATTCAATGCCAAATTTTTTGTTTTGTTTGACTTTGAAAGATTATTCACGTTTTGTTCTTATGTATGTATGTATGAATTTGCTGTATGTATGCATGTACGTACATATACATATATAGATTTTAATGTGAAATGTCAACAAACGGAAATTTATTTAAACAATTGTGGTTGGATTTGTTTCGTTTTTATAAATCCAATAATCACTTAATCATGCTAGATATCATGAATGTATTAATCAACAAGACCAAAACGAGAACTTTTAATGATTGGCGCATGGACATGAGATATGACACATTGCAAGTTTGCAGGTCAAATAAATGTCAATTAATTTCCCTAGAAGTTATAATTTTTTGGGTTTAAAGTTTGTTTGAATGATTTAAGAAATGTAGGTATAAGCTTTTTCGATTGATGTCAGATTGACAGTTTTTTTTTTTTAAATGATGATAAAATAATTCCGAAAGTAATTCAGTGTCGAATTAAAAGCGTTCAGATCTATCAAACTGTTCTTCCGGATTACCTACCAATCGAAAATGCTATAATATGTAGGTATGTTCGTTTACTTCCCAAAACTGCTAAGTTCTACCAATTTTAATCCAAAGTTATGTCAAACCTCATATAAAAAAAATTGACAGGACTTTGGACTAAAATGGGGAATTTTGGGAAGTAAACTGTTTAAATTTGAACCTTTTGTCAAGCTGTCAAAAAGTCATATTCATACATATGTACATATTTATTTTGACAGAAGGTTCTGAAGATTTGTGAAGTTTCAAATTGCCAAACAAAAATCTGCAAATAGTCACATCCCCTGTGTGTTTCGTGACATTCGTACATATTTTTCCCTCATAATACCGTTGCCGAGTTCATATGAACTTTTGCTAGTGTTCACCAACTTTCTTACATTATTGATTTGACAGATATAAAACGTATTTGACATTTTGTGTTCGTATTTTATTTTATTTACTTGTATATATGTTTGTATGTACATAACTAATGTATTTTTTTTATAATTTCAGAACAAAAATTCAATATGAATCCCTGGAGGGTTCAATGATCCTCGATGATCCAGACGATGATACACTATATGACAAAATTGGATGTCCATTGTATACGGCTCCTGAACTACTATGCCCGAATTCTACCTATGCTGGCAAGCCTGCTGATATGTGGTCCTTGGGAGTCATTCTCTATACAATGCTCGTCGGCCAGTATCCATTCTACGAAAAGGGAGGCTGCAATCTTATTACAATTATACGACACTGCCAGGTGCAGATACCTACGGCACTGAGTAAACCAGTGCGTTGGTTATTGCGGAATTTGCTGCGACGTATTCCCGACGAAAGATTACGAGCTGAGCACATATTTCTACATCCCTGGTTAGAGGAATTAAAACCGGCTTACATGTACGTTACAGTTGATGCAGTCTTTTCGGATAGTGAAAGTGAGGGAAGCAAAAACCCAAAAGAAGATGACGATGACTGTGAAGAACCAAAATCTAAACGAGTAAAAATTGACTTTTTTGATGATTTTTCAACGGATTTTGCAATCGATGATGATGGCGAAATGGGATGATTGGAATGAATTGTTATTTTTTGTTATCGAGTCCCATGGATTCAAGAAAACTCAAATGAAGCGTGCGGCAACTTGCGCTTTGTAGACATTTGTTGACTGTTGTCACAAACATGAGCCTGCTTTTAAGCTGTTGGCCATTTGGAGCAAAAAGATGAACACAGCGGTAACCTGGCTATGAACTATTTATCTTCCGGAAAATGTATTTTTTCAATATTAGTCGTCCGATGACTACGAAAGATAAATGAGTACAGGCAGGAAGGCGGCGAGTGATTGGTCGCATTTGTTGAATTTTTTTATTTACATTTGTAATTTGTTGAAAAAAAAAAGAATTGAAACCTAAAAATGAAAAAAAAAATAGCAAACAAAATAAAATTGAAATCAAATTTGAAGAAAAGTTATTTTATTATTTATTTTTTATTTTGTAATGGAAAGATTCAGTTGGTTTAGATCTACTAACATGAAAGGAAGGGTTTTGATGAATTGAAAAATTCACTCTGTTGCTTTAACTGTAGACTGAGAATAATAGGTGTCAACTGTCAACATTAGTCTACATTCTACGGTTCAAATTCTTAAGGTCATTTTGTAAGCCTGCAAGTTCAACTGGCAAACTGGCTAGTAAGTTAGGCACGCTTGAAAGCACTGATTGTGTTTTGCATAGTTTTTCACATCTATGAATGGATAAGTACGCGTAAGCAATTATACAACGGTAGGTTAGATATTCCTATAAGACCCGAGAAAACGCTAGAGTCCAGAAGCAAGAGGAGCGATCAAAAAAATGCTTGAAATGGAAATAAATTTTGAAAAAGAAGTAGATATCTACTTGTAGCTGATCGGAAAGTAAGTTTTAAATCGATTGCAACATTAGTACCGAACAGAAAATATAGAACTGGCATTTTCCACAATATGAGCCTTATTTCGAGAGTCGTTAGCTTTCGATAAACGACTCGAAAGTCGATCATCGAACAAATTAATGTTGGGACTAAAAATCTTAATTAGTAGCCTATTGAATAGACCGGAAAATGAGAGGTATAAAGGAACAATTACGTGCAAGGGTTTTTATTATTGAATATGTTTGTTTGGCCCATAAGCATGCTTAAAACCAAAAATGCTACTAAATTCACCCATGCGTTTCTGAGAGAATGGTCACACTGGCCACTTTTCAGTAGTTTTGGTATAACTCGAAAACTAAGCGGAATTTGACAATTTTACCCATAATACTTTTTGTTCAAAATTAAATTTTCTATTGGATTGGAAAGTTCAAAAAATTTTACGAAAAAATTTAAGCAGGAAAAGTTAACAAAAACCAACTTAAAAAAATCTATGATATCTAAATTTTTTAAAAAATTCTGCATAACTTTTTTTGAAGCAAAGATAGGGTCAAGACATGCATAGACAAAACAAAGTAGAGACTGAAGGCCTTAATATGGCATGTTCAAAAATTAATATTTGTTCAAAATTGACAGAGATATTCCCATTCAAACCTTATAATTTCTTATAATTTTTCTCAGTTTTGGCCCGAAAGTCCCTTTTCGGTACAATATGGCAAATTTCACTTTCGTAAAAATGTTCAAAATCGAAATTTTGATATAATATGACATTAGAACTATAAAGACTTTATAAAAAGGATGTATGTTCGCAATTTCTTTTTCGGCTGTTCAGGCCTACAGATCGAACGGCTGCGGCTGGTCCGATTAACATAAGATTTGGTATTAGGTGCTAGGAACGTTAAATTTTTCATAAACTACCAAAAAATAGGCTTTCGGGCAAAAACTGCGGAATATGATAAGAAATGTTAAAGTTTGAATGGCTTTATCTCTGTCAATTTTTAAATAATATGGCTTTTTTAACATGTCATATTAAAGATGTAAGACTCCAGTTTACTTTGTTCATGAATGTCTTGAGCGTATCTTTGCTCCGAAAAAAATTATGCGCAATTTAGAACAAAATTTAAAAATCTTTGATTTTTCGATTTTTTTATGTTGGTTTTTGTTTACTTTTCCTGCTTAAATTTTTTTCAGAAATTGTCCAAACTATCTATTTCGATAGAAAATTTTAATTTTGAACAAAGAGTATTATATGTAAAATTGTCAAATTCCGCTTAGTTTTCGAGTTATATCAAAAATACTGAAAATTTGCCAGTGTGACCATTCCCTCAGAAGCGCATGGGTGAATTTTGTAGCATTTTCGGTTTTAAGCATGCCTATGGGCCAAACAAACATATTCAATAATAAAAACCCTTGCACGTAATTGTTCCTTTTTAAAAGGTCTATTCAATAAGCTATAGGTACCTATTTTGAAAGAAAACTTTTGTTTTGACTTGTTAGTGTCCTATTACACGAAGACTTTTGAACCATGACTTTTTTCTAATTTCATTGAGTGCGAACGAGAAAAAACATTGATTTCACCTTCGCACACATAAGTTGTTTATCGAAAGCAAACGACATTCGTGATAAGTTTCTCTGTCGTTATATAACCTTGTGTTTGTGTACTTCCCAAAAGAGCCCATTTAAGTCCAAAGTTCTGTCAATTAAATTTTTTTTTATATGAATTTTGACAGAACTTTGGACTTAAACGGGTAGAAATCGGCAGTTTTGGGAAGCACACGAACAAACCTATAATCTCATCAAGATGCATGAAATTGATTTCAAAATGTCACATCTATGACTTAAAAGAAGTAAAAAACTATTTAAATTATGGCGTTAAGGAAAGAGTGTGAAACAAGGTGAAATTGACGTTATCGTCGTAAATTACATATATAGACGATGTCAATCCCATGTTATATTTTAACACTAACTCGCATTAAAGTTAAAACCGTCAAAGCCTTATTTTAATTTTTAAATACCTACCACACTAGTCCGTATGACATGATTCATATTTTTTTTGCTCACGAAGGGTATTTATTTAAAAAATCCGTATTCGTTTTCTAATGTGTACTTCTGTCAAAGATTTAAGGTCATTCGTACATTAAAGTTCCAATAATTGCAATGGATTGTGTAATAGAAAAGAAGAATTATTTAAACCTTCACTTTATTAAGATAAAAGTTCTTCAAGTGAGCTTTTGTAGCCAATGGATAAAAATCAGCGTTAAAAGATAAAACCTTATGACTACGTGATGAGTTTCAACATTATTTGATTCTTCAAAAGCTCGTTACACGTGCTGTTTATCACACTTGCCAATAAATTCAACGTCATTCAAATGAATTGTCTAATCACAATCAGTAGGTGAATGAATTTCTTGATTGAGATACCTACGTAGGTACCTATGTAGGTACATTTTATTTATATAAATTTATTGCTGAATACGTGCAGTACAACAGGAAGAGACCGGAGCTATTACAAATGTCATTATAAAAAGATCCTCCTTATAGATCTCACTGTACTGTAAAACAGTAAATTTAGTCATAATGAGTACTTAATTAGCATACTCGTACCTAGTTTACCTTCCCACTTTAATTTTATATAAAAATTATTCTTTGTGACGCACAAGCTAAGGTCATATTAAAAGTTTGCTTTATAATTTAGGTATTTCTATATTGCCTGGTAGGTACCTATGTATACAAGTATCGGAAATGCCTATTTAGCCAATAGGTGCTGTATCATTTTATATGAGTTTGCAATTTTGTATAATTATCTACATTATGTATCTGTGTACATATTTACATTAAGTTAGTACAAAACATACTCGTACGTCGTACCTATAAGGAAAGAAGAGGTTGATTACAAATAATTTAATTTTTCTATATAGATACTATAAAAAATCTATCTACATACATACATATTAAGGTACATTTGTACGTATTTTTTTGGAGAAAAATACATGCTAACTCCAAAAAAAATTAAGTCCTCACTTCCATTGAACATAGGTTAGAGCATAAACCTAATAAATAATAAACGGATAGACCGTACTTGCTTAAATTTCGGTCCATTCATGTACCTAAGGCATTTTTCTTTTTTAGCTCTGAACAGAGAATGGAGTAGAGCTCGAGCTATCGGAGCTAGCTATGAACAGAGTATGATCAGGAGCTCTTTGATATAATTTTGAAACACATCTGAGCTCTGAACTGTCATACGGTTGCGATGCGTTCAACTCACCAAAATTAAGTAATGACTCTTAATTTTCATCTGACAGCTGGCCAATCAAAAACTCGAAAAATTCAAAATGGTCAACTGAAATTGATGTGTTGAACGCACCCATTTGAAATGAGTGAAAAAGAGTGAAGTTGGCTGCGCTCAGCTATTTGCTCCATTCGCTCGGTCTTTTTATTCTGAGCTCATGGAGCGTACTCCAATCTAGCTCTGATTTAAAAAAGAAACACAAGTTGAGAGCTCTGAGTGCTCTGAGCTTAAAAAGGAACACGGATCTTTTTTGACAGCTCAGTGTAAGTGCTAGGCTCGGGAAAAACAAAACAGATTTAAATAAGACTTGTATATAGAATAGCGAAGAAGTGGATCTTACAATGTTTGCCTGTCAGTTTAGTATGTAATATTTCTCTTTTTGGTGATTGCCCCACACATGTTTTTCATCTTCTTAGAACCAAAAATTACGGTACTTGCCATACAATTTTTTTTCTCGGAAATTTACGACATTTTTTTTTTCTCAAAAACGGTTCCAAAAGAAAAATGCAATAAATTACTTTTAGTAAAGGCTATCTTTCGGTGAAAGACCATTTTTCAAAAAATGGTTATTAATGGTACCTCCAAAGCGACCATTATGTTTACTATCGATTTTCTTGAAAATGGTGTGGCTGATTTTAATCGTTTTATTTTTAAGCAGAAACTATCATATGCATCAACATTTAAAAATAGGTTTTTTCGGATTTAAAAACTTTGTATTTTACTTTTATGCTTATATAACGTTACCTTCCATGTAAACATTTACTTCCGAACTAATAAAAGAGTTTTTTTTTGCAAATTTTAAGAAACATTTTTCACTCATATTATCCATCTTTTTAGAAGTATGATTTTTCCAATTTTTTAAACTCTTAAATTTCAATTCCTCGGAGAAGTGAAAATGGAATTTTTTAATTAAAAACTACTTTTTTCAGGTATTGTATCATATGAAACTTTCACTTTGAAGATTCGCAAAAAAGTTTTCTTCTTCTATGGGTTTTGACAACATGGTAGTAATTCAAAACTTTTTCCCTTTCATTAAAAAAAACACCCTTTTTCTACAAATATTTTTGTATACTCATTTCATTCTTTTTTCTTATGACGAATGAAATATGTGGACCAAGTTTCATGACTATGCAGTTGGAATTTTGTAATATGTATTTTACTTGTTTCGCTAATAATTTAGTTATCATTTTTATAACACGGAATGTGAATTATTTAAGGGTGGTTGTATCGGGTTCATTTTGGTTTCATAAGATTGGGCATTGAAAAACACCCTTAAAATATGTGTCATATAGTTTATTAATGCCAAGATAAATACTTATTTAAGTTTGATAAACTTTCATATTCCCCATATCCACCACCTCAAATGTGATTTTTTTTTTAAAACCAAAGTACGCACATTTCAATGTAACTTTGGATATAATGTTGATGGTGAAATTCTGCGTCGACTCCAATCTTTAAATTTAATTGTTATAAATATTTTTCTTACTTTTCTCGGCTTTGAAATACCTGTTCCCATCACAATTTTTTCCGCCCCCTTCATACCTGGGGTTGGGAGGGGTTTCAATTGTGTTGAATCCAACGAGAGTTCTCGCGTCAGCCAGCTTCCGGCACCTGGTTCTTGATTTATAGTCCAATATTGACAGAATTTCGGAGGTTTAACCTTGAAAGTGGCAACCCTATTTTCGTCCTTCTGACAGTGTTGCGACTATGGCAACACTTCTTGAATGTTAAGTTAGGACATTAAATATTGTAATACTAAAGATCAACCCTTTTGGTTGAAATGAAAGGTAAGGTATGTCCTCATATCGTGCACTAACGCCCTGATGTATTATTTTTTTTATTATTTAAAACATACTACTAATCTATCTAAAATCAATTCGTTGTGGTGAAATCACAATTGATTTCATATATGTATGTACATATTTTAAATTTATTCTTCATTTATAACTGGGGAAAGTCCCAGGAGGAGGGGGGGGGTGTTATGACTCCCATGCTCCCCTCCCCCCCTTGGTTTCCTGACCGGACTTTTAATAAAAACTGATATCAGCTGAATGTTGGTGGAGGTAAAGGTCGTTACTTTATACGTTACAGTGATTGTGAAATGCACAGAATTGCTATAGGCGAAGATTTTTTATGGCGCCAACCAACGGTCTTTCCCCCGTTTGCCAAATTAGGCTATTGATTATGTCCTAAAAAACAGGGCAATTAGGAACTAAGACGTTCAGGGGATCTTAAAGGGATAATTGAAGATATGAAAACCACGGAGTGCTATTAAATTAGAGGGTGCATTTAGGAGAGAGAGGTTCAATAGCACCCTTTTTGGTTTTTTGCTTATAACTCAAAAACGGAGCAAAATTTCGAGATTATTCTGAAAACATTTTTTTTTAGAGAATAAAATTTACGATCGAAGTAAAATAATTTTTAGTTAGCTAAATTAAAAAAAAATCATTCAGGCTTATTGTGAATTTCACGTGAACAACACGTTCACGTGAAATTTTTCCATTCCACCCGGAAAAATTGGCATTTCACTTTCCGCCTATTGTGAGTTTCACCCGAAAATGAAAATTCCCCTTTTTTGTGAACTCATTTCGGGCAAAATGTATCGTACCTATTTAAGATATTATTCATCAGCACATTATCGGGTCCATCCAAGTGGTTAGGTTTTATCATTTTCAAATGTGTATTCAAATTCTCAATAATCGATGATATACATACCAATATCAAATCAGTACCTATGTACATAAACTTCCCGACGAAGGCAAATACCCTATCCTATTAGGAGAAATATTATGCTTTCTTTTCTTTGTAAATGATTGAAACCTATAGCACATTTAAAGAAATCTGAAGAAAGTTCTAAAAGTTCTAAGACAGCTAAATTTCAATGGTGTGTATGAATATGACTAATAAGATAGAAATAATTCCAAGTTCATTAATCTTTCAATACTACACATGCTATAATTCTGCAATTATTTTTAACGAAATGACTCTGCCATTGAGTAAATCAGCAAAAATTTCATTTTAATTCGCTTCCCATTTTTGTTTTCGTATAAATATTTCTAAATTCTTAATATTTCGTAAATCTTTCGTTGCCATAATCATATAAATGAAAATGAAATCTTTCAGCACCGCGCGAAGTGGAGTTCATACGATAAAAGTACCTCCCAACCTATACCTACCTACCTATAAATTTATTGCAGTGATTGTCTGTTCTCGAAAGACTTCCTCTTGCGTGCAACATTTTCTTTACAAACCTCTGACTAGCTATCATGGCTGGCAGTTGAAACACCTTGAGGAAATATTTTCATTTCCTCGTTTACACCGTTGCTTGATCTTGGTGCAATCATGTTCTTTTGGTATATATTAATGCAAATAAAATCATGATCCAACGTTTTCTTCTAATTGGCCAATGTTATTCCGGTCAAAAGTAGTTGTTGATTTCCCGCAGCGGACGGTTGTTGCGAAAAAAATTCTCAAAAAAAAGATACAAATAACCAAAAACAAAAAATAAGTATTTTCGTCAGGTGCTTTGGCTTGACTTGGCATTGCGCGATCAGTAACCAAATACGTTGATCTGCAATCGTTGTCGTTCCGTTCCGTGTAATTTTATAATACTCAAGGGCAATTCTCGGTGGGTGTATATGTATGTATACAAAAAAAAAATAACTAAACAAAAAATATTAACTTAAATCTTTCACAGTGCCAACGAGAACGAATAGAACACCATTTGTTTGGTGTTGAAATTTGCACTTGGTTCTGTTTTAGGCGCAAGCACCTAGTTGTTGATGTTGTTTTAAATGATTCTGCAATAGTTGCAAAATTATCTTGAAAAAATTGTTGCTGCTGAGTTCTTATGTTTTTGCTTTTAGTAGATAATAAAATAAATGTGTTAAGAAATCTGTAGAAACTCTTGTTGAGAGAAAAATTATAAGAAGTTATGTAGGTATACACATACAAATTTGGAAAGTTCAATTCGATTTTGACTTTATTAATCACGAAGTTAGTTGAATTACACACACACACCTCAGGGCTGACAGTTTAGTAGAATTTAAACTGAATTAAGGTTCTTATATTTTATGTTAATCATAGATGATCAAAAACTAAACTTGAAATTCGTCTCGTGAGCGTTTGAGTTCAGTTATTCAAGCTTTATGCATTGTTAATAAGGTCTACCTATCATTTTTATCTTTTGAATGTCATGCTATGTTTCCACTGGTCTCTGAATTGACACAGGTTGACAGATCACGATTTGGTCTTTATACAACAACATTTCCACATGTCCGTGTTCAAATGAGCTTCACGTGAGGTGACTCATTTTGAAGTCTCTGTTTTTTTCTCACTCCCATCTCTTCATATGAAAAAGATGACCAAGTGAGGCAGAAATGTTTTGAAAATTCCTGCCTCGCCTGGCAATCTCTTTCTTACCAAGAAATAAAAGTGAGAGAAGAAGATAAGACACAGAGACGTCTTACGTTTTACGTGAAGCTCATCTGAACACCTTCAATAGTTCATAGTCTTTTCAAAGGTAAAAGATTTTGTCAGTTTTTTGACAGCTTTTTGCATTGGCTTCGTGTTTTATGAACTGACACTCTTTGCTATGGAGAAAATTTTCACAGCTGCCAGTTATCTTCAACGTAGTCTTAAAAATTATTATTATTGTCTATTTTTATATAATTTATGGTTGGAATCCCAAATACTATCCCAAATTTCAGTCAAATATTTTCAGTTAAGAACTGCCCATTCGAAGTATGAAATATCACATTGATCTTCGAGCGAAAAAAACTAAATGAGAAAATCCAAATCCCTCAAATGAAGTCTTATAAACTATTGGCGATTTTCTTTCCTTTTGTGTAAATTGAATGAAAATAATTTTTCAGAATTTAAAGGTTTGAACAAGTCCATCAGAATTCAAACTAAAGAACTATAGAACTCATGTTTTTAGTTGTTTTCCGTTCACTTAAATCATTTTGATTTTTGATTAAAGTTCTATTTGTTTATCTTGACAACTTGAAGCCTTTTAGTACCTATAGAGACCCCGAATTTTAGTTTAGTTGATAAATAGTTGAAAATGCATAATTAAACGATAATTCCCAAAGTTTTTTTTGGAAAACAGTCTGGATCTACAAAAATACTTGATTCACAATTCGTGACTTTGTTCACATAGTTGACTATCAGCTGTGATTTTTTTTATTCTTCTTTGTTCTCCAAGTTCACTAACAGCTGTGAAATTTTTTTTGTGCGGTTCTTCTTTGCTCATTTGATTCTGACGGCCGGTAGATATTCCGAACAAAATAACAGAGTAGACAGAGTTAAATACTGAGCACAAGTATTTGACAGCTAGTGTTCAGGTGTGTTTAAAAAGTAATTCAGAGTGCTCCGAAGCTTGGTTCAGACGATGTTCAGAACATGCTCGACCTGCTCGAACTCTGTTCAGAGCTCTTTTCTGAACTAAAGCAGAAAATCGCCTAATGAGGAAATATTTTGCCTGTTTATTGGTAAATTGAAACTTCGTCAAAACCTATAGCAATTTTTGACAGCTTTTAAACAGTAGTTCTCAGCAAGTAACCAACCTGACATAATGTATTATATGTACAAAACTACTAATCGGACAAGCTTTTTGCAGGTTATTTCGCGTTAGAAAATGGATTTTCCAATTACAGTTAGGTAAAGTACCTACGATGGGTATACTATCTTGTAAGAAACTTCTCTAAATGAGTTATTAAATAAAAGCTAAGACTTTCTCCTTCGTGAAATCAATAGACGAAACTATTGTTGGTTCTAGAAAATAGTCTGACCACTTTCAAAAAGACACAGCTTTTCTACAATACATTTTACATCGAGCAAAGAAAAATTTCAATTCTATTTATAATTAAGTAAATCATAAACGTTAAACTTTAAAAAAAAATACATATGAATGTATAGGTATGGCTAACCTTAAGAAAAACCCGTCTAATTTATCCAACTTCTTAGAATAATACATGATCAAAAATTCACTACAGTATACAAAATCAATTAGGTAATAATTACTGAATGTAACATGAGTAATTATATATCGCTAGTCTACCTAGTTCTTAGCTCAAGAACAAGATTTCAAACAAGTGTGTGGCCATAGAGAAGCAAAAGATTGAGCTCACTAGGTTAAAACGTTTCAATTACCAAAAGAAAAAAACAACAGCAGCAGCAGTAGCATTAGTGGCAACTCTAAGACCAGCTACCGCATCTATAACTTAGTTCTTACTAAAATACTGTTTTTAAAAGCTTAGAAGCTAGAACATAGTTTGCCATTAAACTCTTGCATAGTCTCAGATAAAAGTGATATGCATAGCATATGTCAATGCTAACTGGTCCAACAAGCGTAAATGAGATCGAGATCAAAGTTGTGCCATAACCAAAAGTCGTCGTGTAACAAATGTCACTCTCAATCTCAAGAGCGTGTGTACTTAAAGCAGACAACGAAAAGAAGAAATACATTTTTAAGCCCGACTTATGGGCTGGTGGTATATTGGCAGAGTTTGCAATTGAAACCACCATGAAAACTTATTTAAAAATTCAAGTTTACTACACGTTGAGATCTTGCTATAGTAGAGCATGCTGTGTTCTTTGAGATGAAGCAATGTCGAATAGTTTCTGAAATCGAAATGAAAAGTGGTGTCACCTCAGTTCTCTGAGGGGAGGTGGAGTCAGACGGCATAGAGTCGACATAAAAAAATACACTAGGCATATTGAAAGTCTTAGCCGAGATTCTTTTGACCTTCTTCGGTGTGTGTTTACGCGAAATATAAGTTCTGGTTTCATCATCGACAAATGTACAGTATCTGTTTACATTTAGGTTGAATTGTTGCTTAAATGAATCAAAATTTCTCAAAAAAAATAAAAAAACACAAATCGAATTACTTAACTGAACAGAAATTGCGGTTTCACAATTTCTTGAAACATGGCACTGCGCACGAGTCTAATATTCGCGCTCCTTTTTTCGAAATAAAAATCCGACAGAAAATCGTTTATAGTTTTTTGATTGCGCGAGATAAATATCACTAAAACGATCTATTTTCATTCGAAGTCTTGCCACATGATTGGCACCCACTATTGTAGCATATTTTGTTATTTTTTTTTTAATTTAATTCAATTGAAGGTTGGGTATTGGGCGGAAGGGTGCGACGCGCGAGTTGTGAAGTCTAGATGTCTAGAACACATTATGTTAGATTGTTTAGGAAATATTTTGTTTGGTTATTGCCTTTGATTGTTCTTTTCAATAATTTTACGTATCTTATATGTTGCATGTAGGTACATATAGTTGCTCTAGGTCACAGGAAATGAGGAAATGTTTTTTTTTATCCTATTTCTATTTTCTATCTACAACTTGGATTAGGTATGTGTGGTAGATAAAGTTTATTGTATTTTTATATTGACATGTAATTACAGTGAGTATCTTCTTGAAATTGAAATAATGATCGAATAGGTGTGGTTTTGTAAAACTGATCGTTTATCGATCTTTGGACCATATTTCTACCATTACTGTGTTCCAAATTTTTACCTGGTCAACGGTCAAGCAATTATTGATGCAATTAAGAAATGTTTGAGGTAAAAATTAAAAATCTTTGCATCACAGAAATTCATTAAAACTACAAACTACAAATTCCATAGAAAATATATGTTTTTAAAGAACTATTTTTTGTTTGAAGTACCTACTAGTAGAAAATAGGAAAACCAAAACGTTCATTGTTCCCAATTTATTGATTTGATTCCCCAGTATATTGTACCAAACCGAAGGTTATAGACCAAGAGCCGACAGCAAATTTTGGGAGTGAAGGTATAACCAAAATCGTAGTATGAGGGATTAAAGGTACATGTGTCATGATATGGAATATGAAAGTCTGGCAGGTTTTTTTCTCAGCCTTTGGTGGGGGTGGGGATTTAAAACCCGTTTGGTTTCCTATTTATATGGAGGGGTCATTAACACTTCAATTCACTTTCAAAAAATAGGATATGATGCTCTGTCATTTTCCCTAAGACTTTTATCTTGGTGATCCGATAAATAGGACCCATGATTTAACCTTTTTAAGCACACCTTATTGCCATTTTTGTGGAGACTTTATTTGTTGATTTTTTATTTTGCTGAAAATCTCCAAAAAAGGGATGATGAGGTTCACGTAAAATGGTTATATCTTCAGTTCTGTTAATCGGAACGTCAAGATTGTGGTGTTTATGCTTAGAAAATATGACAGGGAATCATATCCGGTTTTTTAAAAATAAATTAAAGAGGTTATAATCCTGAAAATAACACAGGGGATCTAGCACTTTTTAACCCCCCACCCCTCCCAAAGGCTGAAAACAGAGCCTGTCAGACTTTGGTATTTGATATCATGATACATGTTCCTATAATCTTTCATACTCCGATTTTGGTTATACCTTCACTCCCTTTGGGAGGGGTGGGGGGCTATAAAAGTGCTAAATCCCCTGATTTATTTTCAGGGTTATAACCTCTTTAATCAATTTAAAAAAAAAAACCGGATATGATTCCGTCATTTTTTCTAAGCATGAACACCACAATCTTGACGTTCCGATTAATAGAACTCAAGATATAACCATTTTACGTGAACCTCATCATCCCTCTTTTGGAGATTTTCAGCAAAACAAAAAATCAACAAATAAAGTCTCCACAAAAATGCCAATAAGGTGTGTTTAAAAAGGTTAAATCATGGGTCCTATTTATCGGATCACCAAGACAAAAGTCTTGAGACTTAGGGAAAATGACAGAGCATCATATCCAATTTTTAAAAAGTGAATTGAAGTGTTAATGACCCCTCCATATAAATAGGAAACCAAACGGGTTTTAAACAACCACCCCCACCAAAGGCTGAGAAAAAAACCTGCCAGACTTTTATATTCCATATCACGATACATGTACCTTTAATCCCTCATACTCCGATTTTGGTTATACCTCCACTCCCAAAATTTGCTGTCAGCTCTTGGTCAAAATAAAAAACGTCTTTCTCTGAAAATTTTGAGTTTGAAAGTTCATTTTTCAAAAACTATATCGGCTCACAAAAATTTTATTGAAAAAGAAAATTTAAGAATGGATTGCTGGCTTCGTCCAGATATAACCATTTTTTTTTTTGTAAAGTAATTTTTCTATTTGAAGTCAACTTTTCTTAAACTTGCCCCTCCCGTCTAAATGGGGAGATATATACCCCCCATCCAATACTAGTCGTGTTTATTGGGAAATGCTAGCACAGTAAAATTTCTCTTGGCAAACAACAACAAAGATACATTTTTACTGACTTATTTATCCACACTTTCCAGGATTTGTTGTTGTTTGCTGAGGGAAATTTGATTGCGATAGCTATAATATTTTCCAATAAAACACGCCTTCTGTTGTTTTCTTCTTTTGGCCCAATCTCTATTGCTTTGATGCAGCATATATGTCAAAGACCATGTTCTTGTTTTTATACTATTTAATATACTTTGTTGTTTTAAATTTTGTATTGCTATATTTTGAAAAGCCGTCCCTTGGAAACTATTGTGTCTACGGAAACGGTTTTGGACTCAAATTGAAGCAAATTTAGTAAGGTTGGAATCACAGAGCAATGTTTTATTTGGAAATTAAGGCGTAATGGTTAAAATGGCCAGTAAGTGAAAAATTGCGTTTTTTTTAATTTTTACCAATGTTTCGTTTGACGCTCGAGTTCGAAAAATTGGATTTATCACTAGGGCAACATCATAAGCAACTCAACAAAAAATAAGAACTACCGGACCTGAGGCAAGGTCTAATGTATATAGTTACTGGACTACTATATACGTTGGTATCCTATTTATCATTGCCCGCGATGAATGCCGTTTTTGAAAACGTCATCTACGTCAAAAATGTATATCTTCAAATTTTGCTCTTTTCCGTGGAAAACAGATTCATTAAAATACAACTAATTACATTTTTACATTATACACAAATTTGTTTTAGGTGCCAGTTATAGCTATCATTGAAACTCATCATTGAAAATTTTAATGATTGATTTTGAGACGTTTAGGAAGTAAAATCATTTATTCTTTTGATGGAAAAATAAAGCTAAAGACCTAATTAATATTTTTAGCAAAAAAAAAATTCAAATATGCCCAACTCTCCACATAAAAAGACTTTTCTTATTTCAATGATTGAACTACCTTACCAATGATCATTGAAATATTAAAAGTCAATTTTTGTGGAAAGTTGGGCCTTTTTGAAATTTTTTTTTGACTAGAAATATTAATTAAGTCCTAAGCTTTGATCGTCCATCAAAATAATAAATGATTTTGCCTCCTAAACGTCTCAAAATCAATCATTAAAATTTTCAATGATGAGTTTCAATGATAGCTATAACTGGCGCCTTACTAAACCTAACCTACCTATGTATATGTGGTATAAATTATCTTAAAATATTTTCTAGATCTTGATTCATTATACTTATTCAGCATTAACTTCAACTTTAAACAACAATATTCACACGTCACACCTAAGACCTAACCTATTTACTCACCACAAGTCAAACACGATAAGGATAGAAATAATTAAAACTGCATTCTCTTGAACTATTTGTCCAAATAGATTCAAGTTCTTTTTGACCACCATAATACAACATTGTATGTGAGTATAATTCTTAACTTCGCCATTGCACCAATTAGCTATCATGTGCTTTAAGGGGCTGTTTGCACTGTTAGAGTAATTAACTTCTTGGTGCTTAACTATACGCAAGCACAGTAGATCGACCCGATAGCATTGTTGATTTCAGCGATTTATTTTGCCATTGAAAAGTGATTACACACGCCACCATTGCCTGGGAAACCATTTTGCGGTTTCATGTTTCTTCAAAGCTTTTTGGTGTATTTGTTTTTACAAAAAAAATATACCTATTCATTATCTCTGAGTAAAATATTTCATAAGACCATAAGTGTTACGTGTTCAATGAACTTGAAAATTTTTCCCCCAGTTGCAATCTAAAATAATCGAAAATCGTGATCTTTTTCATACACACAAAATAAAGATAGCAAAGTTTTACAGCAAAACAAAATGTTAGGGACTTTACAAAAGTGCTCTATTCGATTTATATTGAGCTGAAAAGGCTAAGGCTGCCGTGACAATCGCTTAAACGGAACTTAATGAATTGGCTGGTTATGTTTTAGCACCTACGTCTTATTACACATGCAAATGACTTAGATTAAATTCCTAGACGCCTATCAAAAAAAATTCCTTTTATGAATGATTGCAAAATTCTCCTTATTTACCTTTTTTTCAAATCGCAATTAAGAATCTTATCGAGAGTATAAATAAGATTTTATTTGGCTTGGAAAAATGTATAATATTCTATAATAGCAGGAGATATTAGAATATTCCCAGGGCATATTGTTTTTTTTTTTTGTATTTCTTGTGATAAGAAAAATCATTAAGTTATGAAGGGAAGCTAAGCTAAATTCTATATTAAATAGTAAAATGTGGTGAAGAACACGTATGCCATTGTGAATTTTCATTTCCACAAATATACAATCACAATCTAGAACAAACCGAATATATAATTAGTTTGGTTTGTTTAGTTAATTTATCTTTACTATGAATACAAACTTGACTTCAATAGTGCAGTATTTTTTATCAATAAAGTAAAGTGCCTAACTGTGCATAGGACCGCAGTGTTTTGTCATGTCGATCTTTGGTAGAAAATTACAAGTAAATATAAGTCTGTGGTGTTTGGTAGAAACATGATAAGGATAACTCCATTTTTAAATTTGTGTCTGTACGTCCATTTTACAGTGAGCTTCAGCCTAATTGGGTGAATCATTTTTCTTCAAATTTGAAAATATTTATGAAAATTTTCTTTGAAATGCTATGTTTAAAATTTGAAGGCGGTTCGGTCGTTTAGGCCCTAGCTCGATGTAAGGTGGGCGTAAAGGTGCAAATTATTGTTAAATTGAGTAATCATGTTTCTACCAAACACCATAGATGTGGTGTTTTGACAGCTAGCTCATTAGCTGGGATAGGATTTTGCTAACTTTGCCCTTTTTGAATGCGTAATCGTATATGAAAACACATTTCATGTCCTCCTGAATCAGTGCCTTTTTTTTGCTTTTCTTTATCAAAGTTCAATATTTTTTAAGATCGAGAAAATCTTAAAATAAAAAAGCTAGTTTGAGTATCTATGTACGTACTTTTTTATTGACTAATATTAGCTCTGTTTCAAAAATTTACCGTTATAGCCAAAGTTACTACAGTTCACCAATTTTGACCCAATCCTTATTCGACACTTCAAAAATTGGGTTGTTTTGGGCAGAAGAGAGTGCTCGCCACGTTTCCCCTTTCTGACAAAACCTGTCAAAGAAATTTCTTTGGTGAGAAATTCTTTGTTCTGTCAAAATTCACCAATTTTGACCCAATCCTTAGTCGACACTTCAAAAATTGGGTTGTTTTGGGCAAAAACCTGACAAAACCTGTTTAAGAAATTTCTGGGTAAGAAATTCTTTGGTCTGCCAAATGCCAAGTTGCCATGTTCAAAAACTCATCAAAATATGACAGAATAGGCATGTTCGTGAAAATAAGATCTCAGAGAACTCAGTAAATTTTATCCGTCAAAAAGTGAGCAAGCGAATCCAATTTTTTTTTCTAAGTAATTTGACAGCAAAACTTCAGGGGAATCCCGTCCAAGAGAATGAGATTGCTGAGGGCTCTGAGTAATCTTCCTGAACATTTCTAATGCAAAGGTTTTGCCCAAAAATCTCTAAAACAAAGCTATTATTTTCGTTAAGGAATATCAATTGGACAATTTTTCTCAACTAAAGAATTTCAACGAAAATTTGGTAAAATCGTAGGGGCGAGTGATTTCAAATGAAGTTCACTGCAGTTATAAATGCAAATACGGGACTTAAAACTGTTGTGCAAAAAAATGCTGTTGTCAATGGCGACAAAAATTTCAAATTTCCCGATAACGTTAAAGTGAAATGATTTATAAGGAATTTTGAATGCTCAAGTAAAGAGACCCTTTTAGCTCCCTTATATGTACACAAATCTAAGGTATTATACTGCGCGGTTGTCAGTCGGAAATAAAAAATGGCTGTGAACGTGAGAAAGAAAACACACGTAAAAACTGCAACAAAATAAAATTTAAATTGTCAGAAATAAAAAATGGCTGGGAACGTGATGACTTAAATACACGAAAAAACAACAACAAATATTGAAATTTGACACAAATTTTGATATATGCCATTGTATATCCACTCTATAGTATTCTCATGAAACACGATTTTGTAGGTTGACATTTGGTCGATAGGTTCGCTGTGATCGCCTTACCGAGATCCTTTAACAAAAATAAGGATTACATTTGGACGCATAGATGGCCACGAGCTTTTTTTCTTCATGAGAATACTATAGAATTTATATACAATGTATATGCGCAGAACTGAACAAAAACCAAACTCAAATGATATTACCCTTATGTCTGTTCGTGTACTTCCGAAAACTACGAATTTCTACGAACTTTTTTTTTTATGTGAGTTTTGATAGAGCTTTGGGCTAAATTCGTAGAAATTCGTAGTTTTTGGAGGTACGCGAACAGACATAATATGTGTACTGTAACCTCCATGCACTTTTACTGGCTGAACAGAATAGAGTGCTGCAACTGGAGCTGCAGCTGCAACTGGAATAGCTGTCAAAAAGTGTCGTACGTGATTTTTTGTACACGCCCACAATGCAGCTGTACAGCTTTCTGACATTTTAGTATCGAAAATAAAAATGAAAACAAAAATAAAAATTAATAATGATGAAAAAGAAGCTAAAATTGCTTTACGTCTTTATGAGACATTGAAAAGAGTTTAAAAATTACTTTAACCCACATGTAAACACTCTGTTTTGCTCACAATTTCAAAACGTCAAAAAAGCTGCAAGCAAAAGTTAAAAGTTGGCCAACTTGTCCAGTTGCGTCTGCAGCTCCGTCTGCAGTTGCGTCGTGTTCTGTTCGCATCATTGAATTTGTGGTTATTCAACATTTTGACAGCTATTCCAGTTGCAGCTCCGTCTCCATTCTTTTCAGCCAGTTAAGAGACAATCGTAGAAAGCTGTCACCTATGAGAACTTTAAAAAACAACTGTTGGTAGTTTAATGCTGCTATACTTGAACGTTAGGTTTTGTTAATATTTCCTTTATTTAATAAATGCCTATTTATGCTTTTTTAAAGGATTTTTTTTATCTTTTTAAAGTTTTTAGGTCGAAATTCTTTCCCTGCTCGGGAGAACCAGGGCTTTACTCTCACTCATCACTGGGCTGTCTAAAGTTAGGGGCCAGTTATAGCGATCAGGAAAACGAAACAGGAAAAATGTTCGAATGGATTTTTTACGATGTTGGCATTCGATTTGAAACACAAATGCTACACTAATCAAAGGCAAAAAACTCAAAAAATTTGTTTTGCTAAAAACATTTTCAATTGATTAATTATTTTTTGTTTAAAATGAATTTATCTATTTTCCTGATGTAAATTCATTTTTCGTGCCAGCTGATTGACATATCAAACAAAATGGAACAAATCGTTCCAATGATTTGAGTTCCAATTTTTTCCTGTTCCACCGACAGAATTGTGGACGAAAAAATTTTCCGTATGCTTTTCAATCAAGAAAATTTTGCGGTAGGTTGTATGTGTGCATATATTCACATGTTTTCAGCTTGCCAACTGACATATTTTTCCTGTTCGCTATAAACGACCATCAGGAAAAAGTATTCAGTTTTATACTATACAACAGCGTAAACTCGTCGTAATCGTTGTAAAGTTTAAAACTTCGTAATTCTGTCACAATTTGTATGGAAAATTTGACAGATTTACGAAAACTTTACAACAATTACGACTAGTTTACGCTGTTGCATGAATACCCTTACTGTTTCAACTTTTCCTGATGGATTTTCCTGATCGCGATTCCCTAGGAAAAGCTTATAAACGTGACTGAAAATTTCTAATTGCTCATCAATGAAAACAAATTTATCTATATTCTTAATCTCTGGATCAGGGGGTCAATTCTCGATCTGTGAAACCGTGAAGTTATAAATATGATAACCCCTTCACACCGAATGTGATTCTCGAAGTGTGAAAAAATGAAAAAAAAAAAAATGCTCATAGGTATGATGATTCTTTTATCACAATCAAATTCATTCTGTGAAAACCTGTGAATAGAAAAATCATAAACAGAAGTTAAGTTTGATTAAAATCTAAAAATTTTTGTACGCGCAACTTATGTATATAAATTCTTGTAGGAACAAACTGCCAACTAAAAATAAACACTTATTTTAGTTTCGAAAACAATGACATGTACTAATATCTCAATAAGTGCAAGTCAGTTTATACAAATCCCATTTTTCCAGCTTCTTTAAATTTCTCTTTGCTCAGTTGTAATTGAAAACTCCATCGTGTTGCAAATCAATTACAACTTTTCTATTAACCCATCATAACCTCACAAGGCGTTCAAATCACAATTCTGTCTATGTTCTCACAACAATGTCATCCTTTTAACAGCTCAATTTCAAAGAACTACAAAGTTCAACTACCATTATATCTATGTACCTACCTACCAACAATATAAATTAATGTTACCGGTATCTATCCTTTCGATGTCCTTCAATATTTCTTTTTTGATATGTCAATTTAGTTAGAAATACCTACACATGAATGGAACAATGTTCCTTTGTTGAGTTGTGACAAAAAGATTTTAATAATAATCGTTTGTTGCTTTCATTAGATAGAAGTCCTTGAACAGTTATTTAAGTATTTCTTAAAATCCATATCAAAAATCCGAATAGCGCAACTAAACAATTTCCAGGAATTATTGGAAAATATGTCGCAAACAAGGACATCTTTATGGGTGACAGGTAGCCATACAAAAATTTTATAGTTTCAAGTACCTACGCGATTAAAATTCGCGTGCTTAACACATGGTCGTGGAAACCAGGGAAATTTTACGGTAGCTTGAGAATTGTAAATTTTGTAGTGTTTTGTTAAAACAAAGGTTTTCACGATGTAAACAGTCACCTTTTCTCAGAAGGACACCCGAAACTAAAATCTTTATCTTCAAACAGTAATAAAATTAAACCAAAACAAAAAGAAAACTACAAAGCAGTAGGTACTCGAGTGTAACCTTGAGAAAAGTAATTCAGAGACAAGATGAAATCTATAGAAATACCTATTTAGAATGAGAGGATATAAGCTTTTACAAATAGATCGGTTCAGTTTTTCATCACTGAAAATTGACATCTTATACATGAGAAACAAGTATCTGAATTTAAGATTGTATTTATATACCTGCGATCCTGCGAAGGAGCAACAAAAGATTTTAAATACAAAGTATTTTATTGCAGGCCCCAACAAATGCATAGGTAGGTATATAGAAATTAAATTGTATTTTAGTTCAGACAGGAGCTTGTCAACTTTATTGTCTATCTCAACAAATGAGTTTTGAATGCGATAAGAATCTATCCTCATTAAAATACCGTTATATCCCTTAAATGAATATTTTATTTTAACTAAAGTCTTTGAAACAACTAAGGGAAGTGAGAGATGCTATACATAATTTCTCCTATCTCTGTTAGCAACAGTCAACAAAATATCTTAAGACTAAAAGTCTTTAGAAAAAAACACTAAAATCAATTTTTATTCTAATCTGCACCGAAACGAATCTTAAATAATAGACCAGTTTACAAAATATTTTTAATTATTAGCTAGCTAAGGGATTTCATCACTCCCCGATTGTATACGTAAAATATAATAGGCGTCCATTGTGAAGAAATAAATTATGTGTCTGCAGTCACAGTCTTTCTCCGTTTCGATATCCTGGGTGGGCAAGGTGTTTTGAAAAAAAAAAAATATATATTTTACCAAAAAAGGGATTTTTACACCTGGTAAAAAAGCAGGTAATTTTGTGCCATTTCAAAAGGTGTTCGTTAAAAAAAACACTGACCCTGATGGTGAATGAAAATCCTTTTACACAATAACATCACAGGATGTACATTTATGTATCTGCAATGGAGGCTTTATTTTGATCACTTCATTTTCAAAGCAATACCAATCAATAGGCACATCTTTTCAGTCAGCAATTTTTGCAAAAAAAAAAACAAACAATTTGTTTAACCTGAAAAAAAAAAACAAAAAACAAAATGCCTTAAATAGAATTATAGACTATTTGCTCCAAATACCGAACAAATCACTCGCCCACACCAAAGTCATCTAAATACCAAGTCTCAAAATAATAAACAAATAAACCTAAGAGAATTATCCTTGCAATCGTTTCATGCATCAAGCTGAAATAGGTAAAATGTGATTTTGTTGCACGAGCCGCAATAAACGAGTACTACTTGGTGATGAATTGAGAGCAAGCATTTGAAATCTCACCCACTTGGCAGCTACATCTAGGTTGAAGTTTATATATTTCCGACACACCTTTTTTTGCTTTTCGTGATTCGCACAATAGAAATAGAAAATTTACTTTACTGCAACATATCACAAGGATTAATAGATCAATCTTATTGAAATCTATTTATGTAAAAGAAGAGTAGGTACCTGACAGGTTGCTTGCTATATGCTCTACATACTTTCGTAGGTGCGATAACTTCCTGGTAGAAACTTGATCAAAACTTGTATGTTCTTTAGTTATGCTCAAGGAAAGAACGCGCAACGAGTAGGAAAGAAAATATTCTGAATATAAGGATACAGTTCAAGTTCCTTGGAAATTAGGAACTTTTAAATATGCATGAAATTATAAAAATATGTAAAGGAGCATGAAACTCATTCTATTAATATTGTAAAATCAACTCGCAAAATAGCCTAGAGCTCAAAATTCAAAAACAAGAATGTAATTTGGCAATCGTGAAATAGTTATATTTCCAGCCTATAAACAGGTTGTTTTTCATTCAAAATTATTCAATTGATTTACTGGCTGGACAGAATGGAGACGTACGACATTTTTGACAGCAATTCCAGCTGCAGCTGCAGCTCCAGTTGCATCACTCTATTCTGTTCAGGCAGTTATTCCTCGCTGCATGCACGGCACCTGTGTGGATTTCCATTTACACATAAGACCCCACCTAAGAAAATATCATATGAATACACATATTAAAAAATGTTTACGTAAAATCTTTCTAACATTTCTTAAAATTTATATTGAATAATTTTGAATGAACAACAACAACTTGTGTGTGTTACCACCATATAATAAAAATGCTAGTCGCTGTTGCAATTGATAAACAACGAAACCTGCATTGGGATAGAGCTAACCATGTGGCTTCAGTGGCGCGGTGTGTAGTGCATCGGCCTCTGAATCGCAAGGTTCATGGTTCGCTCCCATATGACGGCAAAGAGTTTTTCAATTAATACGAGCATAACCAGACTAAGCACCACTAAAGGAGTCTGATGATCGAGGTGGCTCTCGTGAAATAGCTATAACTCCAGCCTATAAAATTGGTGGTAACACACACAAGTTGTTGTTGTTCATTCAAAATTATTCAATATAAATTGATGTATAATGCGCAGCATGCACTGCACTTGTGTGTGAATTTCCATTTACACACAAGACCCAACTTAAATTGTAAATTAATTTATTTATTTATTTAGCTTCTTGACCAGTGTCAACTCTTTCAACTAATCCCCCCCCTTGTATGACCAACGAATTGTTGGCATACGAATCGGTGCATGGGGAAAAAAGAAAGAAACCGACTGAACAATAACAAGCTTGTGTGTGTTAATAAAAATGCTAGTCGCTGTCAGGCCTGCCAGATTGGGCTATTTATCGGAAATTGGGCTATCTTTTTCTAAAATTGCTGACAGCAATTTCGCTATGACAGCCCAATCATAATTGGGCTATAAATAGCCCAAATCAAATCTTGGGCTAAATTTTTTTCGTAGAAATAAATTATGTAAGAAAACATTTTTTCCCCCAAAACATATCTTTAACGTATTTCAAAATTTGGCACCACTTTTTACTCACTGAATGTACTCATTGGTTTTTATCATTTCAAGGAACCTCAACAAACTTCGCTTTAATATTAATTGGTTTATGTGTTGTTCCCAGAATTCCCATTTTTATAAAAAAAAAAAACAAAATAACTGTAAACAGCAAGCAACCAAATTTGAAAATAATAATATTGTGACAAACTCAGTTTCCTCTATTGTTTTTTTTTCAAAAATTAATAAATTGTGAAAAAAATATTATTGGGCTACTATTTGGGCTACTTATTCGGCTCCGATTTTGGGCTACAAAATTTTTGAAATTGGGCTATGGAACTAGTTCAAAACATGGCAACCCTGGTCGCTGTTGCAATTGATAAACAACGAAACCTGCATTGGGATAGAGCTTACCATGTGGCTTCAGTGGCGCGGTGTGTAGTGCATCGGCCTCTGAATCGCAAGGTTCATGGTTCGCTCCCATATGACGGCAAAGAGTTTTTCAATTAATACGAGCATAACCAGACTAAGTACCACTAAAGGAGTCTGATGATCGAGGTTGCTCTCGTGAAATAGCTATAACTCCAGCCTATAAATTATTTGTGCTATAGGCCTAAAAATGGAAAACAATTTTTCTTGAATGCAAAAACCATTTGCATGCAAATAGAAGTAAATATATTTTTTTTTTTGAAGTGTAAGCCGACCATCTAAAAAATATTTGCGCTCCATTGTTTTGCAGGACATTCCATGACAGCAATGTTTTTTTTTTTGCATGAAACTGTAAACCAATCATGCAAGCAAATAATTTTTTTTTTCACCTCAACAATTCATGACATGCGAAAATATTTCCATATATTTTTTTTCGAAGAAGAAGAATAAAAACACAAACAATAAGAGAATAATTATTATTTTTTTCGCTCGGGAACTGTAAGTTAGGCTTAAGGTTAGGACGTGTATGGGTACTTCTCAGGGTGGAGTCATATCCCCTATGCTTGTTGTCAATCGGATTTTGGTTAAACTAAATCTGAGTGGTATCAAGGCCGTTGCATATGCCGATGGCATCGTGTTAATGGCCTCGGGAAAATGTGTCCCTACTCTATGCGAGCTCCTAAAAACGGCCCATGACAATTACATCAGTAATTTGGGCAGCTGCAGCAGACTTAATGATAACCCACTGAAGACAGAACTGGTGTTGTTAACGAGGAAACGTAAGATTCCGAACATTGACCCACCAACCAAACTTCTGCGTTCCAAGTGGAGGTATATGCTTGCAGTTTGCGAAGCCGCGAAACATCTTTTCATTCATAAAGTAGTCAATAGTTATATCGACATCTTCATAGACAGACAGTTCAGTCTCTAATAAAGTCCGAACTGGTAAAAAGTTGTCGCTTTGAGTTGAGACATCCAGGTCCAACAAACACAGTTACCCATCCAGGACACGGTGGAAATAAGATGACAGATGAACTGGTCAAATCAAATTCTCGGTACTTGTGCCACTGGAGCAGAAAAAAGAAGCTCCAGACGTCAGATGGTCATCAATCGAAACTTCTTGTCGGTTTTCAAGGAATTTTTGGGAAAATATTTCAAAGAAAAGAACAGAATATTTACTTAAGATAAGCAGGCGTCAACTATGGCTCTTAGTTTGAGTGCTAACGGACCACAACTCAATGGGAGCCCATATGAGTAGAATGGATATCAGCCCATCAGAATTACATATATAGAGGGTGTCAAGATGATGGGGCAGAGGAGGGCTAATCCCATTTCCTTTGTAAATGCCCCAGCTAGAACGAGAAAAGAAGACCTCGGAGACTACTTTTTCGACGAAATGGGTGATATCTCTACCTTGCGACTAAACAATACCTTAAAAAAAGGAGGCATCCTACACCTAAGATACCCTAAATCCCCTACCTTTTCTTGCTCATACCTACCTACTTTCATTCTGGTGAACGCAATGGACCAACGAAACTCCGAGTGAGATGATGCGGTTTAACGAATCATCACCTTTTCTAACCTAACCTAACCCTGAAGAAGTTGGAAAAGACCGAACGAAACGTCGGGAAAAAGAATAAAATAATTAGTTTTATTTGCATTCAGGAGCAAAAAAGGATCTGTAAGCCAAAATAAAATTAATTTCAAAAATTTTGTATCCAAATCTCCAATCAATTAATTAAAAATAACCTAGAGCTGTTTTTGAGATAAATAAGCTTTTCCTTAAAGGTTGAATGGCAAAAACACCGTTATTTTTGGAACTAAAAAACTCATTTTCTTCTCTTGGGAATCACCAAGAAACCTCGAGGCAGAAGCAAATAGATAGACAGAACTGTGGGACCCAGTTTTTGGTGTTTTCAATCACCGTAACGTCATTTTTCTGATTGTTACCTCGAAATTTTGTTCACGAATCCAACCCTTTGCCCTCTGTATATCGCAAGTAAAAAGAAGCCACTCGTTCTTTGCCGAACCGATATACAGAACTTATGAATATTTCTAATAGGTTAACAAATGAACTGATTGCTCTTTTTTCGCACATACGAGTGAGATGAGTTCAAAGTATGCAAGTTGATAGTTCGCAATTTTCTGTTTTTCATACAAAATGCAACAGTGCCATCACAACAGTCCATGGTCATTTAATATTTTTATTTTTTGCTATTTCTAGAGTAAACATAAATGAGATCTAGCTTTTTCGTTAGAAGTGCAAGTGATGGAAAACTTAACGAAACTTTAAAGTTAAAAAAATCGAATTTATAGAAATTAGAAATCCCATTGTAGTCTCATAGTTAAGAACCTTTTAAAGCTTGATTTCGAATATTAGCAATATTTGCGAAACAGGTAGTTTATGTACATAAAGTACTGCTTATTTCAGAGAGCTTAGTGCTATTTGTAAATATAAAGAAGACACTTGATGGAAAACCTCTTAAATAACACAGAATTACTGTCACTTTTTTTTACACTATATATCCAAAAATTAACTACTTAACAGAATTCATATTTATGTAGAATGAAAGTATCAATTCAATCCTCGTTTGCATACTTTATCGCTCTGAAATGCAACCAAATAGATTATACAGATTTGTTTCCTTTGACCACAAAAACAAACAAAAATCCTTGTTTATTTATTCTTTCTGCAAATATCATAGCCGATTTAAGTCAGAGAACATCTGTTTGAGCTAAGAAGGACTTCTCTCTATTGCAAGTAGTGTAGTGTTAATTATTAAGAGCACTACTCTAGATAAACATGGTTGGAACTTGAAAGACCATATCAGTATCAATGGATGCATTGTTTTAGAAAATCTTTTAATCCTTTGCAAAGGATCTTATAGTTTAGGTAGTTTTAATTACGGGCGGTGAAAAATCACTCCTGCTTAACATGTAGGGATTTTTGTGTCCATAATCGCAAACATTTCTACTGGACAAATTCAGAGATCAAGAGATTTAAAATAAGATTTTATGGATACTCCCAAAATCGATTCTCATTTACAAATCATAGAATAACTATACACCAACACCATCCTTACGCTTATGTATACATATGAAGATCCTTTAAGCTCTTAAATCATATGATGGAAGCAAGAAAAAACAATCTGTTTTTCTTATTTCAATCAACATCGAAATAATGTCTTCCGGGCAGAAAAAAATAAAACAAGGATACATGTGCGTAAGGACCTTTTTCTTTAATTAATGAGCGGCACCTTTCGGTGTTTAAAAATTAGGAAAAAAAATACTCTTGAAACAGAAGCGAGAGAATATGTGTCTTTATCTGTCAGAGATCAGAGACAATCATTTATGTACGTTCATTATATAGGAGAGATTGAAGATATGTATGCACATACATACATAAAGGTTTGTGTATTAATCTGGAATGAGATAAACTATCCATGGCCATGGGAACACGTAAATACAAAAACCGTGAGAGTAACAAGTGGATATCAATGGTAGGTAAAAGCCATTGAAGAATAATGATCCTTTGCCGGAAGTGATGATAAACAAATTTATTTTTTTTTCTGCTCAAGTAGGGTTAAGGCAAGGTAACCATGAAGAATTTTGTGAGAAAATATGTAGGTTATGAATTTCTTTCTATATATGTACATATTTTTCTTCAGATTACTTGAATAAAATTTTACTTCAATAGCAATTCAATTGATATTATCCTGATGACTGATTGAAATATAATTACAAACAAAAAGGATCTCTCATAAAGTCATTTCAAAAATCCAATGTGTAATGTGTATTGTAGAATAATCACATTTTAACGTAAAACCAATGCAAATGCAATTGAAATAAATTCAGAAGAGATTTCCTGCCGTCACTGTATCCGGTCATTTGGTATATTTTTTCCTGCAGAAAGATAACCTTTATTGGTTTAATTTTTGACCTGAAAAATAGGTCAAAAACTCAAAGAACATTAACAATACGATAAAAGAATGACATTATGTAATTGGTTTGCAATATTCTTCCGGTTAATAGATGGGAAATGGACATATCTGATGTGTTGTAATTTATTTCCCACCAATTATGAGCTGTATGTACAACAAAAAGCCTTTCTTTAATTTTTGTGTGAATGAATGTTACAAAAAGTTATTGAACACATTTTAGGGAAGGGAAAGATGAATTGATGGAAAATCAAGGTTGTACAGTTTTCGCAAAATACACGCCTCTTTCTTTCTTATAATACATGTACGCACTCGTTCTCGTACATATAGCAAGATACCTATAGTTATAGTTCCTTTATCGACCTTTGTGTATAGGTAACGGGTTCTTAGAAGATGATGATGATGAAAAATGATTTTATGGTAAGAAGAATAATTGGTTGCTTTCAAAAATTTGTGTTATACTTTTACCACCTTGTGGAAGAAAATATTTCCGAGCGAAAACTGGCAAAATTTTGCTAAGTTCTCAGGAATATAAACTTACCAAAAATATTTCATGATGTTATATAATGATGATGATGATGATAATAATGTGTATATTCGGTCAAAAATTGAGATCAAATTAACATTGGCCGTTAGCCACCTACCCACGAGAATGAAAAATAAAGTTTGAACCTTCAATTTTGTTGCATCATTATTATTTTTAATGTATTTGCTGTCTTTTCTTATTAAACACTGTTCATAGTTCATAAAACATTTTTAACGTTCAAAATTTAAATTACCTAAGTAAAGAAATGATTAAAAAAATAAGCATAAAGCTATTTTCCTTGCCAATACGAAACATTTAGAACGAAGATTACTCTCATTTATCATGTAAATTAATTTGAACAGGTGAAAGTTTTGTTGTCGTTCCGAATATTTCGCATTAGATTGATAGAGCCTTTACGCCTAATGATGGACAGTTATGTTTAATGAAATTTCATATTCTTTTTCCACATATTATGTACATGATTTCAATGGCGCAAGATTATAGACAACCTATTTTAAGGGCCTTAGCGTGACACTAGTTAACATTTGTTTAACTTTAATGCAGTTCTTTAACTTTACCTGAATTATAGACACATGCTAGTAAGTGTCGCGTTAAGACCAATAAAGTTGAACTCGCCTAAATCAATGACAGTTCGTGCGACAGATATCATTTCAGCTAGTGTGATACTAAAAAATTAAAATCAGACTTTGGTTATTTTAACTTTAAAGCAAGTGTTTAAACATAAAGTTGGTTTGACATCGTCTATAATTTAAGAAAACGTCATTTTCACCTAGTGTTACACTAAATATCTTTTAGTATCGTGTTAACTTCACTATAATTTTGCGCCAATGTGTTAATACTCAGTGAGATAATGTTGAAGGGCTATATATAGGCATATTATCGTGCTTATTCTGTTCAAGCACTCAGATACCTAGTGAAATGTCCACCGAAAACTTGTAAATGGCTGCATTCCGATGATTATTCTCAGCTATCCGAATAGCTTTGTGTTGTTCTAGAACCTTTAAAAAAACAGCTGATGACCACCGACACAGCAACAGCTCAGATTATATTGAAATGTTTGGTGTGAATGCAACGTGCTTCCAAAAAACTTTTTGCCGAAAACCCGTTTTAAGGGTACTTACATACTTAAAAAAAAGATACAAACAGTTTAACATTACTGTACCAATGTGTCTTGGTTGAGAATATTATAAACAAACAAACCTAAATTTTGACATACATTTTTGACAACAATCCACCACATCCAGCCAAAGAAGAAGAAGTAAAGGAACTGGCATATCGTGGAAACAGTGAAGCATTTTTCAAAATAGTGTGAGTTACACAAACACAAATGCATTGCCCCAGGGTCGCAGTGCAGTTACACGGCTGAAGGCTGGGGCGCCCAAAGGAAGCCAGATTAAAAAAAAAAGAAAAAACAATTGAGATGCTTCCGTCATTTTGCCGAGCTGTAGAAAAGTGTACAGAGATTTTAAATCATAAAAATAGTGAAAAAGCCTATTGAACTGAATAAAAAAGTGAAATGAAAGTTAATATAGTGATTACTTTGAAAAACTTTATTGATAAGAAATATATAAAAAACATGTCGTGATGCATTAAATAATATAAAAACGCCTATAATACGGTGCACAAATTTTTCTTTTCACAGGTAAGTTTTCTCTCATATGCTTCTTAATAAAGTGATGTTTTTAATGGTAATGTACTTTTAAACTGAAATAAACACTTCGTGACGAGGATACAAATCCAACAAGATAAATAGGATTCTGCTGTTACCCCTTTAAAAATATTTTATTTAAAGCGTTAAAAAATAACTCTGCACTACGGGCGCTAAACGGATTTGAGCGCCTTGCCACCACCAACAAAAACTAGATCGACCCTGTGCGAGAGTTTCTCATTTGACAGATGAGTCTCAACGAAATCATTGGATTAAGGTATATTTTTGTTTTCAACAAATTTGTTATTTTTATAGCAAATTGCGATAAAATCTTAATTTTAAAGTATTCTAAGATAATTTATTTACCTAAATAACATCACTTCACGTTACTTTATATGAAAATATCAGAAAAATTAACTTGTAAAAAAAAATGTTTGTATACTCCTTAGTATAGGCGTTTTTAGAGGATTTAACGTAGCCACCACATGCTGTTTTATATTTTTTAAATAAATTATTGATAGTATTTACTATTCTTACTTTTATTTCACTTTTTTATTTAGTTTAAATAAACTTTTTCACTTGTTTAACAAATTGAAATTTCAAAACACTTCCTTTCAGCTCGGCAAAATGACAGATGAATCTCAATTTGTTTTTTTTTTTTCAATTCTTGCTGCTTCACTCACGTACACTGTATATGTGATATACACCACTTCCTTTACTTCTTCTTCTATGCATCCAGCCAAAACAAAAACAAGCCGCAGAAAATGCGTATTGCATTATATTTTAAAATACTTTTAAGTTTTAAAAATTAGTTTGATTAGAAATTAAGTTTACAATAAAATGTATACAATATGTGATTTGAATCTTGATTGTCTTGTTAAGATATTCTGCTACTGCAATGCATCTGACTTAGTTAATTTGTGTCGTGCCAGTTCATTTTTTAACTCTGTCATAAACAATCATATTTATTTTGCAAAAACACTGGATCTTCTTCTCTGTGGACATCGAGGTGATCCGGCTATTTGCGATAGGTATTCTACCTAGAAACTAGACTCTAGATTAATATAGAACACTTACATATTTTCCATAGAACCTTCAATAACCTCTCCTACCGAAGTCGTCTTTCAATTGGAGCCAACTGGATCAATGGACGGTACAAGGAAACCATTTACTTCAATAGTAATCGAATGTGTGCTGCGAAAATACACCTCGACAGGGAGAACTTATATATTACTCACCAAAGATATCTGAGGATTCATAAGCGTTTGAGAGACGAGCCAGTAAGGCGACGTTGCACCGAAGAGATTTGCACAAACGCCAAAGCAGACATCGCTGATTTCGAAAAGAAAAACGACACAATATTTGCCGGGCGGGTCTATGGCAGTGGGTTTATCTATGAGGATGGAATTGTTACCGATGTGCGACTCCACGATGTTAGCGAGTATCTTTGGTGCGTTGATTTCAGCAACAATTTGTTCCTCTCCAGCACTGATAAGTGCACAAAATTGTGGCAACGAGCTGACCAATTCGGTCTACTATACCTGGACTTGGCCAAGGAGTACCCTGAATCGTACAAATCAATGCAGATAACCCCAGATGGCGATAGGTTCTATGGAGGCTTATACACGGACAAAGAACATAGAGCATTAAGGGAAGTGGATATTGAAACGTAAGTTAGATATAATTTTCATATTCATTTTCCTTAATTTGATTTTTTTTTTTTTTTTCAAGTGGAACTCATCGCATTCTCAACTCAAAAACATTCTCCATATATGACCTCAAACTCAAAGATGACAACGTGATCTTTACTGCTAACTTCGACACTACTTTCCGTATGTACGATCGTCGAGTAGACGCTGATGTCGGCATATGGGAGGATCAGTTTGCTTCGTCTATTTACTGTCTGGAATACGATGGTCTCTATGCTGTTTTGTGTGGCGTCAAACATCATTGCCGAGTAAATCTGTACGACATTCGGATGCCGGAAAAATGTGTTCAGATATACTTTCCTTCGGCGAGAAACGGCCGCACTTCACCTGTGTACAGCATTGCATGTGATAGTAGATATTTATTTGTGGCCACAGATCGTAATTTGAGGGTGCTTGATTTTAAAGCAGATTGGGCATCCAATCGGGATTATCGGAATCTGTTTAAGACCGTTATAAAAGGCTGAGATCATTGCCACAAAAAGCTGGTTTGTTGACATTTTTTCGGATACTAGACTATGTCAGATTAATGCAAAAATTTTATGTGGACAAGATCTAATCGATTTCTTGTATTTCAATGACGAGAGATGCCATAATTTATATCTTAAAAAAATATAGATAAAAAAAACTTATATAAAATCCGTCTGGTCCGGAGTTTGTAATGGCTAATCTAAAAAGCAATCATATTGTTTAATTAAAAGAGAACATTTGTTGTAATTTCCATTCATATTTATGAAATACATATTATATATGAGTTTCTGAAGTTGCCTTCTTTTAACTAACTTTTAGATATAATTACATTGCAGAAAGGGTATAGGCTTAGTGTAGTGTAGTTCAAGCTTACCTTAAACATAAATATATATCGCTTATTTGCTACAAGACCGTCATAGCTGAAAATTTGTTGTTTCAAGATAAATACGATTGAAATTTTTGTTTTCATGTAGAATTATATGAAAAAACGACTGCGGTGCTACAAATGAAACTGACAAGATTTATCGATGTTTGATGTACTACAAAAATAAAGAATTAAACACAAACTTAGTTCAAAAATCATCAAGTTGGTCTTCTAGCAAAAGGGCGATATGCTTATTTTTTCATTCCCATGATGAATGAAACGTTTTTGAAAAATTTCATCAGCGCATCATTCTTGTTGTTATTATTTGTATACTAAAATACCTGCACAAATACATTTCAACAAATCAACTACGTTTTTATATATGCATGTTTGGTAACTTAAATGTTTTGCCAAATTTCGCAAAACTGAGTTTTTTTCCTATGAATTTTGACTGCAGATTAGGGCCTGGTTTACATTAGGCATAATATAAGAGGAAAACAAATTGTTTGATTGTTGTAAAGCGTACTGCGCAGATTGTTATTAATACATTTTATAGCCTATTCAAATTTCGTTCATTAAAAACAAACTTTTTAAAAGCTTAAAGAATACCTACCTTAATGCATTTTACTATTGTCGTTTTCCATTGGATAACTCTGAAGTGTCCGAAAGCCTTCTGAGAAGATTAACAGGGTTATTATGACTTGTGGCTTGTGATTCGCCGAGCCGAATTTTCGAATGTGAATAAGTGGCATTACCGTTTGCGACTCGCCTAAATTATATTCGCCTTAAATGGCCAAAATTTGGAAAAAATTAATATTATTCCGTACCTTTAGTAGATGTTCGGCTTTCAAAATAGCTTTTTATGGCCTTTAGTCCTACAAATTGGCGTTTCGTTCGGCTTACTCACTTGAACTCATCAGTGACATAGTGAGAGCTTTGTCATACGCAATTTATTTTAAGTTCAGTTCAACTTACATGAATTTTTCAACGAAAATCCACTGTAAACTACATCCAACAAGATTAGAATTCCTAATCATTAAGCTGGAAGGCTTTATCGTCGATGTAGAACTGTTGTTTTTGGTGACTTTGAACAAAATCGCAGTTTTAATTTTTGAAATGTCGAACGTTTGAGTTGAGTCGAACATTCGACTCGGCGAATCGCAATTCATAATAGGGGCCTCATTCATTTCGAATATGAAGAAAATCCTTCCTTTTTAGGTGGATCGGCTAAATATAATTCAGTTGAGTTCATTTGAACTTTTAATTGAATAAATTCTCTTCTTGACTTCAAATCAAAAATCAAAAGCACTAATACATTCAAACTCAAAAAATATAAAAAAATGTATTGTTTTTTCATGATTCTTCAACTTTTCTATTTAACTAACTAATTTCGCAATATAAACAAAAAGGGTATTCATGAAACGGCGTAAATTCGTTTTTTATTCATAAAATTTGTGATAGATATACGAAGTTAAATACTTTACTACGTTTACGACGGCTTTATGCTGATGTGTGAATACCCTATTATTTAATATAATTTAATAAGCAAATTAAAGTAAAATTACTACTTTTTAAGATACACAATTCACTATCGTTGTACATTTCACTTTTTCTGTGACGGGAAATAATTAATTTCTATTTGAAGATTTTAATTCAAAGACAAAACTTCAAAATAAAATTGTGCAGAATTAACTAGCACTAGCGTAACGGATACAATTGTTGGCACCCCTAAGGAAATTTCGACTTCAATCAAACACAACTTTTCTATCTGAAGAGTGATGAGAATTCTTTGTATATCAAAGTATTATTTAATAAAATTTTGCGTTGGTTAATCAAAGTAATTATAAGTTTATTAATTAAAAATTAACTTTTAATGACAATTTAAAAAAAGTTTACCAAAAACTACAATTATTGGCACCACGATATAATTATTGGCACCCCAAAAAAGTACAATTATTGGCACCCTTTTAAGTAGAAAAAATTAAATATTTTGATTTCTAACGTTTATTTCGAGATTTTGTCATCAAAAAATTAATAACCGATGAATGCTACAATTGTTGGCAGTGTTAAATGTACATTTATTGGCAGTGCCAGTAATTGAAGCTCCATAGAATGTAATTATTGGCACCCCTTGCCAACAATTGAACCTTTGTTTTTTTAGGAACCAATTATTGGCACCCTTTTAGTTAATAAAACAATGAATTTTTTATCAAAATAAAATTGAAAATGCTTTATTTAAAGCATTATTATAATAAATAAAATAAGTTTTCATCAGAAAATTGAGCCAGAAACAGTGAAAAACATCTTTCAAAATTATGGGTCCTTAACAAAAACATCCTAAATTTACCCAATTTATTGTTTAAGTCGTACGTGTTTACACTTTTATTTGAAAGATATAATGGAAAGACAATATCTTTAAACCAAAGATACAAAAATGTGAGAAATATTTGCAAGTTCAAAATAAAAAATAAATTAACTTAATCGGCTAACGGGTTATTGAGAAAATCACTATTGAATAATGGGTGCCAATCAAAAAATGGGTCAAAATTTGGGGGTGCCAACAATTGTATCCGTTACGCTATTCCATTGGATTTCAGAATGAGTGAATATCTACCTGAGTGAAATCAATGAAATAACAAAACAAATGATATGTACACCTAAGGGTATGCAACACTTTTGATATCATTATGAGGGAAAGTTTTCTGTTTGCTATTGTTTATTAATCTACTGATTGGTATAAACTGGTCTAAACCACACAGCAAATAGATCAATATGATTTTTTTTATTCCTTGTTAATGCCAATCACATGCAATTTTTTCAAAGCGAAAATTATTACTAAAAAAAAACATTATAATAATTTATAAATAGACATAAATTTATTTGTGTATTCTTCATTGTTTTTCCTTTTGTTTCATATTCTTTAACTTATCTCTAGAACGAAATACATAATTTATAAATTATACATACACTACATATATAAAAAATATATTTTATACACAGAAACGGAATTTATCTAAATAACACATTTGACGGATTGATTTATGATTTGTCTAATATTTTTTTTTTTCTTTAATAACGGTGTTCTCTATCTGTCATAACTGCTATATACTTCAACGCACATTCTTTATGCTTTGAATTCCCCATTCTTATAAGTTAGACTGTATTAGATGAAGTTTGAAACTTTATCGTAAACAAAAAATATCGTAAGTAAAAATTCATATACATGTATACATAAATATTGCATTAATGACAACAACAAAATAATCTATGTTGAAAAAATTGTAACAAATAACTTAAACTTTAGTTTGCTGCTCACAGAGATGTAGAACAAATGAAGAATAGAATAAGATCACATTTTTTGTTAGGAACACAATCAACGTTAATTATTATGATCCTTCTTTATTTCTGTTGTGGATGATGTTGCGTCTTCTGTTGATGATGATGATGAAGCGGTTTGTGAGGCTGTATCATCTGTAACAGATGTCACCTGTGCGTCGGCTTCGTCATCAGTCTCATTTAGTGCAGCGGCTATTTCTCCATTAAACTGCAGCAAACAACCCAGAGCTCCAAAGTAGCCTTCGTGCTCGAGGAAGAGTGCTTTCATTGTATGATCGGACCAAAAGTCCATGGCATAGGCAAGCAGCTTCATTGAAATTGGATTCACACGCAGGAAATTTCCAACAAAAACTATCTGTAGAATAAAAACCAAAACCAACTGTAGACTTTTCAAAGGTGGAAATTTGTTTGCAAATACCTTATCAATTTTGGCATTTAGGGCACACATTCTAGCAATTGAACCAATGTTATTTGTGATTGTTACAAGAGTGGCATTGGCCAGATCTTCGCGGGACACTGATGCTCGTTTTTCTTTCAGGTGCATTTGACCATAGCTATTTAAATTAAACAAACAAATAAATGTTTCTTTCCATGGCATATTGAATTAAAATCACAAACCTCGATGCAACAAGATCACCAGTTAAGCCAAATCGTTCATAGTCTCCACCATAGATGTCTCTGACCAACTTATCGACTTTTCTGTTGTCTCCCTTAGTGGCAAGTTGAATAGCTTCATCGAATGTATTACATCCCGTCAGTAAACAACACAATCCCAGGAATGTTCCTCCACCTAAACTGTAGAACATACATTTAAAGCAAAATTCAAACAATCAGGAAAAACGTTTCAAAACTCACCTTGTACCAGAAATACGTTTATAATTGTTCGGTCCATAGACAGCTAAAATGGAAACTCCTGAGCCAACATTAACCAAAATGAACGGATATGGTTGGGAGAAGTCAAATGCACATATCTGGCTCTTTCTAAATATTTGTGTGAGAAAATTATTTGTATTATTTAATAAGAAAGATTTTATCTACATGAGTGTGTTGTTATAATACTTACAAAATATCACTGGCATTTTCATAATAATAACACTCGGTTTTGTTTTGAATCTCAGCAAACAGAATTCCTTTGATTAGTGTATCTAGTTCATCGAATTTAGCTAGTTTCATGTTAACTTCCTGTAATTAATAACATAAATCATCAATAATAAATATTAAATTTAAGTCAATAGTTCAAGTAGCTTACATCTCTGAAATTCTTTTCGAATTTGTAAGCACCGCCACCAGTCGCACACACTGTTGTAACTAACTCAGCCATACCTTTCGCTTTGGCTAATGATAAAAAGTTTCCCATATCGGAGGTTTGGAATCGAATGAAATGCAGAGAACCACGTCGTTTGCGAATAACAACATTATCCATCTAAAAGAAAAGTAAAGCTCAAAAGTTAGTTTATAGATTTTGTTTTAGTAACTCTACAGAAAATGATAAAATATTTCGAAATTCGGTTAGAAATTATAGATTTCGGTAATTGAATGATTGTAAAAAAACGCAATTAGGAATTCAATGCGGATCGATATGATTTCCCGGAATTAATAAGTTGCGGAAATCGTGTACTTAAATCATATTGATATTGGCCTTTTAAAAACTATGGTACTATATAACAAAAAAAAGATAGCATTTTTCTGCTTGTTTATATCACTAGAACTACTAAACGGATTCCTTCACTAATAAAATAAACTATGTCATCCATGAGTAAAACTGGCTGTGGGTTTTGCTAGGAACAAAGAAAGAAAGAGAGAAGTACTAGTATCTTACTTATGACCAATTTTATATATCTAGCTAAAACAAAAATGAATGTTGACCCAACCTCCCACATAAAATAATTTAAAATATTTCAATGATAAGCTATAACAGGCGCTGTAGTTTGCTACACAAAGGCCAAAGATGGTAAATAACACGTTAATGGCCGGCAGGTTATGTCATCAAAAAGTTTCATAATACAATTTCAAAAATTTTCCTACAATCATTGGAAGATACTTTCAGTTTCTCACAATGTTAATCTACTCTACATGACTTTGAGAAGACCGGTTGGGAAACTTTATTGCTTTGGGTAAACTATTTTTTTATAGATAGAACTAATTTTGAGCGCAATGTCAATTTTCAGTTTCAATTTCAAACCGCTGAACTAGTCTACTACTTTTTCTTAAAATCGGATATTTAAAGTAATAGATTAATCGACTCATATTAGAGCTTATAACAGAATTTTTTCTTCCCTATGACAAAAATTCAACTCCTTTGAACAGAAAAACAAAATACATAACATTAACAGCACCCTGCACTTTATGCATGTAGACCTACCCACACCTTCACTAACAAATTCTGAATAATTAAGAGGGGTGTTACATGCATCTCTATACCTTTCTCTTTATTTATATTCCAAAAGCTGTAAATAATTATTGTTCTTTGTGTAAAATGCAACTCAACTCAAAATATAAACTGAATTTTATATTTAGCTGAAGGTTCACTTATTAGGTCATGCAAGACTTTAAGACCGTTCATAAGAATGTATACGTTTTTTTTTTAAACCAGAATTAATTTCATAAATTAATTTTATAAATCAAATTTTAAATATGTGACGCATCTACTGCGTAAGATTTAAATTAACATTCCAGTGATGTATATATGCAAAGCATCACTTACCTTTGTCATTTTGCTTGCCAGTTTTTATTTGGATATTTATCAATTGAAAATAGCTTTCGAGAACTTATAGGCAGGTACAAAAGTCCGTCGTATTTCATCCTAATTTCAAGTGATTTGGAAACATGCAAAAGACATGAAAGATTTTTTTAGCGTACATACATAGTTAAGTTTGCGTTATTTTCGCAATTTGCCCTTTTGGAATGTAAGCGCACATCACTGCCATACTGTTTGAAGTAGGTATAAAATAAAAAGAAGGGGGAAAGATCTTTGAGAGCCTAATATATGGTATATAAATAGTTGAGAGCTCTACTAGATCTGAAGTGTACTCAAGATGAGTGATGGCTAGGGGGTAAAAGGATGTTGTATCGTTTTTTTTTTTTAAATAAAAAGTCAATTGCAGTCTGGTTTAAGTCAATATTGGCCGACGTTTCGATTCTGGTTGGAATCTTTTTCAGGGTTATATAGGTGGTATCGTAATATAGAATTGTCAAGTTCGGCTTATTTTCCGAGTTATAAAATAAATTTGGTGGCGCAACAGCTCGTGGAGAACCAGGGCCTTAGTGATTTAAAATTCTCAACCATTCCTATGTGCGTGTTATTGGCAGGAATGGAGGGGACCTACACTAGTTTTCCGAGTCCGAACGGCTAGATGAGAAGCACTTATTCATGACAACTATACTCTTGGAGGATTTGTCAATTCCTCGCAAGAGGCAGTACCTCGAAAAAAATATTTCTGTTTTTAGGTGGCAGCGGCTGGGCATAGAACCCAACCCTTCGGACAGTCCAACGCACTAACCATTATGCCACAAGGTTCCGAGTTATACCAAACATATTAAAAAGTGGCCACTGTGACTATTCTCTCAACAACGCAAGGGTGAATTCAGAAGCATTTTCGGGTTTAAGCATGCTTATGCTCCAAACAAATATTTTCAAAAATAAAACCCTTGAACGTAATTGTTCCCTACTTCAAAGTTAATTCAGTAGCTAGCTAGGCTAGCCTATAAAGTGTATTTCTGTAAAATGCTGTTGTCAACTGAGGATTTAAAACAAACAAAAATTATAAACTCTTTACTACTATAGTACCGAGTAATATTTGACGCTGGTTTAGAATTGATTGCAATTCCAATTCGTATAAAGATAAATAATTGAATGAAAATCTGTAGCATGCTTTCAGGTGTTAGTAAAATGTTAAAATCGGTCCGAATTACTGCCTAAACAGAATGCAAGACGCAGCTGGAATAGATGTCAAATATGCTGCAGTAGATGTCAAAAATGCTGCAGTAAAAGTTAAAAATTGTTCAACTTTTGCAGATCCGGCTGCAGCATTTTTGACATCTATTCCAGCTCCGTCTTGCATTCTGTTCAGGCAGTTATGTGAGTTGAACGACACCGTTCTGACTATTGCCCTCCCTATCAAATTTGTATGGAAATATAGAGGCATCTACGTTTTTGTTTTTAAGTTTTGGTTTCCTTTTATTGAATTCGATCATTTGATTTCAGTTCTAAATAAGGATTGTTATCGAATAACGTAATGTCTCAATTCTTCTACTAACCTGCAAATGTGTATCTCGATGTCCAGTCTTTCCATACGCCGAATTTTTTGTTAAATATCTTCGAATGTTGCGTAAAATTTCAGCTTCTTGATCCTGCTCATCGGGTGTTATATCTTTTGGTTCGAAATACACAAGTTTTGTCAGTGTACCTCCAATATCCATGCCAAACCATGGCATTGCTGCAAAGAAAAGAAATGCACAACATTAATATAATTCAAAACTGCATTTAATTACAATCGAAAAAGTAGGTATGTTTGTATATTTTTAGAATATCAAATGAAATTTACATTTCGTTAAGTCTCAAAACAGACAACGACAATGATTATTGAACATTCCAAAAGGTTTTTAACTTATTTTTGTTGAACGTATAGTTGTAGATAAGCTACGTAAGGGAAATAATAATTTGAATATCAAACAAGCACAACAAATGAATACACTTGACTTTTGTATTTTTGAACTAATTTCAGTTGCGTTCGCTGTCGGAATAAGCACGTGGTTATTTAACCAGAAGACATTTTTTTTAGTTCTTGAAATATTGAATTCAAAAGGTAAAATACTCAACTATAATAGGAGTTCAACGTTTTATAAAATAGTAAATGCATGTTTAGAGTGGAAAACGTGTGCCGACTTGTAGCCCAACAGTTTTCAAGTAATTTATTCAACATTCCTAGACATTTTGTTGTTTTTCCCTAAAGCTGGTGTAATAGCTTTGTAAACAAATCAAATAAAATAATTGTAATGTAAATTATGTATGTACATATGTACTACATAATGTGTATGTCATAATATTGAAATGTTTTAGCTACTCACAGAGGAAACATACATAGTTCTAAAGTTAAGCTGGGCATTCACGTTAAGACATTCGTTGGGACATTCGCAAGGTTCGTAGAGATTTTCAACGAACTTCAGTACACACGAGCTCCATCCACAATAGAACCAGTCAATTTTCCATAGAAAATCTCTACTACTGAACTTAAATACAAATTACGTATGACAAAGACCCTGCACTAATCACTGATGAGTTCGAGTGACTTCCTGAACAAAATGGACAACGTCTCCCATTGAGGAGACTAAAGGTCATTAAATGCTATTTTAACTTTGAAAATTGTTTGAGCTTAACAAAGGGAATGCTCAAATATTTTTTTAATAAATATGAATCTATGCGGCGAAATTGTCAAAAAATAATTGTTTGTATAGGTTATAAGGCATAATAACATTTCTTAGATATTTTCTGAAATAAGTGTTTGAATCTAAAAATATAGTGTAAGTGTGATCAGTTTCATTTTGTAAGGAAAGTTTTAGCACGAAACTATATGAAATGTTTATAGTTAAGGAAAAATTTAAGAACTGCATTAAAGCTAGTTAATTAGTGACACTGTTTTTGGGGTCAACATTCTCCGGGTGTAAAAATTCTGTTTTCAAAATTCAGTTTTTTAATATTCTGTTTTTCAAAACCACTGTTTTTCTTAATTATTAACATGAATTGTCAGTTGTAATGTTGAATTAAGAGTACCTAACACGTTTAGAATTTGTCCGTGTCATTATTTTTTTGTTGTGTTTATCTGATTGTCTCAGATAAAACAATTGGGCACGATCACATTGTTTAAGCTGTTGCTAGGAAAAACTGGAGTTTATATTAGAAAATTTCAACAACATAAACTCCAGTTTGCCTAAGCAGCTTAAACAATGTTTATGAACTATATTAAATAGCAAAAAATATTAAGGGTTGTTTAACATTATAACAACAATTGTTGTTTGAATTCACTAAGCGCTAAAAAGTATGCATTTTTTATGGTTTTATTTGCTGTCTAGTGAATAGTAGATGAAACTACTTCAGATTTGTATTTATTAATTTGTTGATTTAGTATACATTGGCGAAACTCAAATAGGAAATAATCTTATTAAAAAAACAACAAATATAAAGTTAAGGTAAATTGCAGGTCAAACAGTTCAAAATATTGAATGAATTTCAAACTTGAATAAACAAAACAGATGAGCTTATGTATATTGATCACTCAACAAATGAATGTTCGAATATCACTTGAAATGACTTTGTTTGCAATTGTTATTTACTTAAAATCGAAATTTTTGACATCTCCTTTATCGTGTTTAACTACTATTTAAATCTGGAAACTTAAGTAAGCTACACGCGTTCAAGTTATTAACTGGGATGGCACAAACTTTATTTCGGAGTTATTAGCAACCCAACCCTTTTAATTCGTTAGAACGATTATTACTATGGTATAAGAAAAAATAAATTAATTTAATCTTTTTTTTATTTTTGGTTTTGTTTTTGCATCAAATTGTATTAGGTGATATAAAGAGCTTATCTAGGATTTTTTAACACTAAAAAAAAGTTTGAAAGTGATTTGACTAATTCTTGACTTTTGTGAAATCGATATAATTGAAGAAGGAAGCGCGTATTTTTTAATTGTTAGATTACAAAAATTAAATTGAAAGATAAATAATTGTTTGATAAAAAATAATTGAAAAGTTAGAACTTACTTTTTATAAATTTTAGGCGATTCATCATGACGTTTCAATTGAAAAAAAGGTACAAAAGCTAATTAAGATCAAAATCATAAAATCTGACATCAAGGAATCATAAAATGTTTAAAAATTTTAGTAAATAAGATACAAAGCATTTATAAAAACTTATGGCAGTCGATTATTCGAGCAAAACTATTTTACCACACAAATTTCTGTGTACAGAAAATATAACGAAACTGTCAAAACACAGAGCTATAACTTATTTCCTTTTTAATTTGAAATTGTAAACTGTTCGTATAAGTCACTTTGTTAGATTTCTTAGAAATGTTTTAATTTTTCAGTAAAACCTGTCAAATTCGATGTTTTGGCATATTTAACATATTTTCATGGAAAGAGATACCAAACACTTCTAATAATTGGCAGTTCATGAACACTTATTTCTGTAATAAGGGTATTCATGAAGTGGCGTACAGTCGTCGTAAACGTTGTAAACTGGGTAAATCTGTCCAATTACCCATACAAGTTGTGACAGATTTACGAAGTTTAAAACTTTACTACGTTTACGACAGCTTTGCGCTGTTGTATGAATAATAGTTCATGCGATGTAGCTGACCATCGTAATTGTCAGAAAGTTTCAGTATGTTTGGGAATTTTTTTACTTTCCAACGTTTACGATAGTTGTACTACGTTGCATGAACATCTTTATGCTTGTCTTGTTCTTTTGCCAGGACATCATGAGCTGAAACCATATGTCAAAAAGATAAGAAGTCACCCAGATGATTTTATTTAAAAGGAATTAACGGTTCCCTTTTTTATTCTGATTACACCAAATATTGCAGTCAGTTTGTCAACTTTTCATAACAAAAGTGAACGAAAGCTGGACGAAGCGCAGATTTTCCGGTGCGATAAGTTTTTTATCTTTATCTATGAAAATACTTCTTAGATTTAAAACGAAAATTGTGGGGCCTATATAATAGATAATAGTTAGTTAGGAGTGTACACATACATTTTTGAAAAAATAGAGCAGTTTATTTAATTTTCAGTGCAATAACACTGTTGGTAACTTTCGTGAACTATTAAGGCATTAATTGGTATTATATAAAAGGTCCGTCAAGTTCCTAAAGCAATATCTGTTAAAGTTGTAAATAATTCAGTAGTTTCTAGTGTATGACAAATCACCATGGAAAATTTAAGCGTCATCAAATGATTAGCAAATTCTCTTTTCCTACACTAAACTGGACTGAAAACAATTATTTACGTACAATGTATCTGCAAGATTTAAGTCTTTGAATATTCTCATTCAAATTTAGCTTCCAGTTCGCGTGCAGACAAAATTTAAATATTTCGCTTAGCATGAGCAATCTCTTTATGATTAAATTACCTTGATGAAATAAACTGGAGCACTAGAAATGGAAATTAATTGTTTTGCATGCAAAAAACTTTTGTTATTTAGAAAAAAAATGCCTTTAAATTTAGCACTTTTTATCAGAGCAAGCACATGTGAGTACATACGTAGCAAATTAAATTATCGTGCAATTTTGACGATTTAATGAACTTTTACATGATTTTATTTTTCACACGGGAACCCTTAACTAGGCTTAAGATAAGCATATACAATTTATAAAATTATAAACAACTACATACATACATAACAGCTTTGAAAGATCAGCACAAAGCTTCAGATCAATCAGGAGAGTTGGAATTTAATAAAAAGTGATAAATAGATTGCACCATTTAAATGTTTTGTAAACATTAGGGTGGTACTTATGTTTTAGATTGTTGAATTTCTTGCGTCCCTTCCTTTAAAGTGATCAAGATAATTACAGACAAATTCTGTACTTTAAAGCCCGTATGACACTACAGTTTTTTTTTCATTTCATTTCTCATTTGGCGTTTTTCTTTTTAAGCTCTGAGTGAGTTGGCTGCGCTCAGCTATTTGCTCCATTCGCTCGGTCATTTTATTCTGAGCTCATTGAGCGTACTCCGAGGTAGCTCTGATCTGAAACACAAGTTGAGCGCTCTGAGCTAAAAAAGAAACACATCAGATTTTTTTTACGCTATGTTTGGAGCTAAAAAAGTATAAAGCGCCAATTAAATAAATCAAAGTGTCAGCAGAGTAAAAAAGGTATAAAAAGTGCTTTTAAGAAAGGGAAAAGTACAACATAAACTAAAACTAGTGTTCTCGAGGTTCCAGTGTATATTTACTTTTGTGACTCAGTGTATCTCAAAATTATTTTTCATTTTTAATTTTGAAATGTCAAGAAAAAGCTGTACGATTCTAGCAGCTTTTTCGACATTTCAGAATTAAAAATTAAAAATAATTTCAAGGTACTTGTACACTCAGTTACAAAAGTAAGTATACACATACATTTATTCACTTTAGGGACACATGTAATTGTGAAAACTAATTTAGAGAATGCTTTCCCTTTCTTAAAAATACTTTGTATTCCTTTTTTGCTCTGCTGACACTTTGATTGATTTAATGTGAAATAAAATGAAGAAAAAGTGTAGTGTCATATGGGCTGTTTAACCGGATTTCAATGAAATTTTATCAGATTTTTTTTAATTACCTTGATCTTTTTTAATGAGGAGGGGAGGGAAGACAAAATTCAAAAATTTCAAATCCAAGCACCACTTTCATCGTGTGTTTTTTTGCAGACACGCAAAAAAACTTATTATCGGAGACAAATCTTATATTTTGTATCAAATTTCTATAGACGACGCAGAATAGTTTAAAATCTGATAGACGACCCAGTTTAGTTTTAATTAATCGCCATGATTTGATAACAATTTTGTTTATAAATAATAATTATTGGACACGTTGAAAAAACATGTCACAATTATTACGCTTTAATTTTATATAGACAAGATAAATTATTCGAGGAATTATTACTGTACATAACAAAAATACTTTTGCAAATAATCTAAAAAAAGAACAGATACAATTTAGTATCGTGGGAACAATCTATAAGTTTTTTTTTGTGATTGGTTGGCAATCAATGTTTAAGAGGACAGCATTTTGCTTCTTGGATTCTACGAAGGACTCTTAGCTATAAAACGTTAAAATCAAGGAACCGTCTCGGTGATCTGCATTTTTTGTTTTGTTAAATTTAACCAACTTCAATTATTTATGACCAGATGGAAATCTGGCAAGCCTGGTTGGTAATGCTGGCCGTGTTTTATTTCAAGCCCGCAGGGAATGGTGTTGAAAAAAAACTATACGGCTATTGTGGATGCAGCGATGCAATCCCAGAAACTGTGGAAAAATCTGTGGCATACAAAGATTGAATCATGTGATGAGGAGTGTAGTAGAACCACTTTCAGTTTTATTAATTTCCCTTTGGAAGTTATAATAATTGGTGCAGTTTGTCGAATCAAAAATTCCAACATTTCTCTACATTTCGAGGTTCCTAGAATCCAAGGCCAACGTAAAATCGGGTGTCTAGTTTTCAAAGGCACGTTCTTTAAGACTTAAGTAAATGCGACACATTTTTTTTTCTTAACTCTCTACACATGTAATTCATTCCACACTTAAGCAACAAAAAATACTAACCAGATGATGATGCGTGTGAAATGTCAATTAAATGCAAATTAAAAACATCATCCGATCTGTATTAATCATTTAAAAATAAAACCATAGAAACAAAACGCTTAATATAAAAGGCATTTTATACGGATTTTCAAAAGTTCATCAGTCTCCGAACTGACCCTGAATTCATTCACTTCTTCAGCAAAATTTGTTAGATCTTATTTTCTGAACTCACCAATTGACCTGACAAAACACGCAACTGTCAATTTAAACCCAGATTATACTATGATCACAAAGCATTAACCGCATTTACATAATACCAATCTCAAACACAAATGTGTTTGTTTATGGCCTCAGGTTTTCATTAATAATAATAAATTAATATATGTATGTACATACATACGTATCAGCCCAACCACCTGATACATAGACTAAAATAATGTTAGCAACAAAATATAAACAACAACACCAAGTCTGAGCAAAGATCATTCGCTTACACATGAATACATCGCTATTTTCGCTGCTCCTACAACTGCAGCTGGAACTGTTTCTACTGCTGCATCGGCTGATATGACCACTGTCAACTTCACAACAATCTTCACACTCACAGCTGCTGCTATCCAATTTGCAAAAATCATTGCTATTAATCAAGTAGTCATTATCCGTATCCGTATTGTCAAAATTATATTGATTATCCTTCGGTTGGCATTTGACATTTTTTGTTTTTGAATTTATGCGCCGAACTAATTTCCGGCCAGACAATGATTTAAAGTTGCAGTAATTGTAGGTGTATTTTAGATGAAATTCTTTCGCTGGAACTTTCATTTTGACAGCTCCAAAACTTGATGGATTATATAATGTAGTTATAACTAAATCACACTCTACAAGTGAATTAAGAAATACAAGAAAAAATAACTTTCGTAGCTGAAGACGACGACAGGCGGCAATACCAAACTCACACACGATCCAAATTAAAAAAAAACTGCTGATTGAAGAAACTGTGTTTTTGTTTTAATATTTGATTTGGCTGGTGTTAATTTTTACGCGATGATTTATGCAAAAATTTCAACATAATAAATTGTTGGCAATTTTACCACGACTATTTTTGTTTAAGTTCCATAAAGAAGCAAAGTATCATTTTTTTCTTTTTTTAATTTAGTTTTCTCATCAATTTTGATGGTTTTAATTGATTTTTAACCTTTTGGCTTCCGCAAGTTGTGTAGAGAAATTTAAAATTTAGAAAATTTTTTGAATTTCGAGCGCAATTGAAACCGACGTGTGCTGTGCGGCCCGTGCAGCTCTGGTGCTGATACCAAAAAAGAAATGAAAATCGATTATTTTGAAATTCCAAAGAAGCCGTATGGAATGGAAAACAACGCAAAACTAATAAAATGGAGCTGGAGAGTGTGTTGAGCGCGATTTGTAGACTATGCCCCACTCTCGAGTGTGAGCTGTCTGAGGTTTTGTTGATAAAATCATACGATTATGGTTCAGGGATGTGCATTTGCTACATGTGCGTATGATTTTATTCATAAATACTCGGGAAATATCCTACAGATTCAAGTACTTTTTATTAATTATGTTTTTATCTTTTATAAAGTCTTCAACATAAAAATTATTTTCTATTATTATAAGCTCTGCCTGATCTGTTACTCAGTAGCAACTCATTTTAAGTGCAACAGCAACACAAACGAAAATCAGGGCACGAGTACGATAACTCAGGCGCCAAGAAATAATAACCGTTTTTTGTAGAACAGTTTAATACAAGCATTTTTTACTATAGGAGGGGGGGATCTATCTCACCCCGTTTAGGCGGGAGGGGTAATTTCATAAAAACAGTACCAAAAATGTAAAAAAAATATTTAAAAATAACGGCAATACTTACAACAAAGTGCTATACCTTTATTTAAAGCCAATACTCTGTTCTATTAGCCAGTTTTTGAAGCAAGTGAAATCTATGCATGGTTTTTGAAAAAATGAATTTTAAACTCGAAATTTGCGAGAAAAAAGCATACAAAATAGGTTTAAAGTGTAATTTCTCAAAACTGTAAAATTATTTATCATTTTTTTTTCTGAAATTACAGTTTTGAGAAATTACACTTTAAACCTATTTTTTATGCTTTTTTCTCGCAAATTTTGAGTTTAAAAATCATTTTTTCAAAAACCATGCATAGATTTCACTTGATTCAAAAACTGGCTAGTAGAACAAAGTATTGGCTTTAAATAATGGTATAATACTTTGTTGTAAGTATTACCGTTATTTTTTAATATTTTTTTTTAATTTTTGGTACTGTTTTTATGAAATCACCCCTCCCGCCCAAACGGGTTGAAATAGACCCCCCCACCTATAGTAAAAAATGCTTGTATTAAACTGTTCTACAAAAACCGTTTTAATTTCTTGGCGCCTGAGTTATCGTACTCTCCCCAAAATCAGACCTAGATGTATACATATTAGTGCTTATTTTATTGGTTTTGCAGAGAAATGAAAAAAAAGTAGTTAACTTATTGAAAGAAAAAGAAAGTAGTTTAAAAATTGTTGACCGTTTTTTTTTACTTTATTTTGTGATTGAAACAAACACTGTTCGAATATATGTAAATTTAGGAGAGTATATTCAAAATAATCGAATAGACTAAGAAATCGATTATCGGTATTGCTAATTTTTATTTGTAGATATTTTTCTGTTTGATTACATTGTATTTTTATAATTGATAGAAATTTCAATTCTATCAAGAGTGTCTGATAGACTTTTAGACTAAGAGCCCACAGCAGATTTTGGGTGTGATTGATAGCAAAAAAGAAGTATAGTCGTCGAAAGCTTTATTAAAGGCTATTCAAAAAATCAAAGTCTTGCAGTTCACAACTGGGGCCTTTGCGAGAAATAGTGCATCGAAAAAAAAATATAAATGCAACTTCGAGGTTAATCGTTTTAGTCGAAATTGGTTTTCACCCCTCCCTAGATAAGCTCCGCGGATCCCATGTCAGGGAATCTGAGATCAATTGAGTGTTTAATTCGCCCTACCGGGCTGTTTAAAAAAACCGTTTTTCACTTAGAATTTTAAATTTTTTAAACGGTCCGGTAGAGCGAACTATACATTCAAATTGTCTCAGACTCCGTGATATGCGATCCAAGGAGCTTATCTAGGGAGGAGAGAAAACCAATTTCGGCTAAAACGATTATCTTGGAAGTTGCATTCATATTTTTTTTCGATGCACTGTTTCTCGCAAAGGCCCCAGTTGTGGACTGCAAGACCTTGATTTTTTGAATCGCCTATAATGAAGCTTTCGACGCGTATACTTCTTTTTTTGCTATCGATCACACCCAAAATCTGCTGGGAGCTCTCGGTCTATTTTGTCTATTCGCATTTTTAATTTTAATTTTTCAAATAAAAAAAATGTGTAAATTTGAGTTCTTCATAGGTATTTGGACCCAAAGACGAAAGTAGTTTTATGTGTCAATTAAAGTCTTTTTTTTATTTGTTAATTGATAGACAAATTTACTCACATATGCATTATGATATAGTATGTACACTGTGGCATAATGGTTAGTGCGTTGGACTGTCAAGCCGAAGGGTTCTATTCCCAGCCACTGGCACCTAATATCAGAAATGTTTTTTCCGAGGTACTGCCTCTTGCGAGGAACAAAAAAATTCTCTCTTGTCATGAGTAAGTGCTTCTCATCTAGCCGTTTGGACTTGGCAAACAATTTTAGGTCCCTTCCCTTCCATTTCTGCCAACAACACGCACACAGGAATGGTGGAGAGTTGTAACTTACTAGGCCCTAGTTCTCCACGAGCTGTTGCGCCACCAATTTTTTCTTTACTTAAAGACATAAAGAAAATTAGATTTTTTTTCAGTTTTGCACTATTTGTCTAAAATTGAGGATATTTTCGGTTCGGTTTAAATGAGTTTTGTGCTGAATCTTGCATGTAATCATATAGTAAAATAAAGTAAAATGTACCTTTATTTTTTCGACGATCTATAGTCAATAAAATGCACGCACATACTTGCTCTTATTTTATTTTATATTTTTAAGTTGCTTGGAACTTAGACCCGTTTGCTGATACGAAACTTAAGCGTTTATGTTCTACTTAAAAAACTTATGTTCTACTTTTTCCTCTGCGTAAACTGTCAAATCAGCGTTTATGTTCTACTTAAATATTTATGTTTCGAATCAGCAAATGGGCCTTAAACTTTTAAGATATGCAATTTCTTTTAACTATACAGGGTGTCCCGGACCTGAGCGGAAGTATTATGAGGTGTCGTTCTTGGGTATATTCTAAGAAAAAAATTGTATAGGGGGAAAGTTGTATCTCCACTCCCTGAGTCAGGGGGGGCAGTTTCTGAAACATTGACTTTAAATACAAAAAAAACATTAAAAATCAACAAAAGCACATCTAATAATATGCTTTAGTTTTTTGAAAGCTAATACTCCATTCTTGCATTTGGTTTTTAAATCAAATTGTTTAAGCGAATAGTCTTTGAGAAATTAAATTTCAAAGTCAATTGGCTAAAAACTAAAGCATTTTATTAGATTTGTTTCGTTGATTTTGAAATTTTGAGTGTTTTTTGTTTGCTTAGTTTTGTTTACTGAAATCGGTTGCGCCGCTTGAAATAAATAAGCTTTTCCTTAACGGTTTTATGGCAAGTACCGTTATTTTTGGAGATACAAAAAAAAATCAATTTCAAAATTGAATTAGGTAAAAAAATACTTGAAGAAGCTTAAAGTTCAAAATTTGAAGAAAATAGCTTCATTGGATTATGTCGAGGTACAGATAGACAAACATATAAATGATATACGTATGTATGTATGTACATTAGGGTGGTCCTTGTTTTTAAAACTTTTGAGCACCCGTTTTTTTTTGTTCATTGACATCTTAAAACACTACCCTATTTTTTTTTATTTTTTTAAATCACGTTAACACGTGCCGCATTGAGCTTAAAGTTGATGCCCCTGTGATAGTTAGGGATTATTTAAATAGCTCCAAAAATAACGGTACTTGGTATACAACCGTTATGAAAAACCTTATTTATCTTAAAAACAGCTCAAAAGATTTCGATTATAATTTTAAAACTGTTTGTATAGTTACTGGAATATTTTTAAAAATTCTTAATTTCCAAGCTAATTGAACTTTTTGAGCAAGAACGTGCGACCCAGTCGTGCCTTTTATTTTTTTTATTTTGAGGCAAGAGTAGGTAACAGATTTGAAACTGCACTTTATTAATTCCGCAAATCAAATTTTCAATAGCACCCGGTTTTGGTCGGTTTTATGAAAATTCAAATTTTCAAACTCATTGCGGCACGTGTTAATACAATCCGATTAGCATGCAATTTTTTTGGTACACGTTTTTAATGTAGAAGAACAGAAAAAAATGGTGCTCAGTAAAAACAAACAATTTTTTTTTCCTCCATACAAATAAGGACCCCCCTAATGTACATAGATATCTTGCTAAAAAATAAAATGTTCAGTAATATTTCTTAGTTAAACATTTTCGGCATTGCCATCCCTGGTAGGGTGAATTTACTACTTAATAGTGAGAATACAGTATTTGTTGTCAATGGCTTTTTTAAATATATTTGTATTCGTTGAGTTAGACTCCCATCGTTATCTATATGCTAGAAGCTAGATCATTTGAGTGAGAATTTGCCAGAGACTCCACCGAAAAATACTAAGTGCGGGTGGAAAAGTGAAACTATTCTTAAATGTTGAGCTTTGTATTATGGAAGATATAAACATTCAAAATTGCTTGTGATAAGAAACCTATTTTAACTGAATATACATAGATAACTTATTGGTTTGTCAAGCTTTTATAAATTTTGAAATATTTAACAAAAAAAATTTAAATTAGTCATAATTCGTTATTTTTTGTGTTATTATTTGGAAACCAACGTTAACAACAAACATTACGATTTTATTATCAGTTATAAATATGAAATACCTATATATATGTTTCATTCAAATGAAAAAAGAATAACCGATTTAACTTATATGTGAGGCTATGTTTACGTCATAATTAGCCTCATAAATGTATGTAGATAAATTTAAAAGAATTATGCCTTGAAACGTGGACAAGTTCATATCGCTAAATGTACTTTTAAGTATTTTATCTTTGTAGAAATATGTATGTAGTTAGTGAAAAGTTTAAGTTTATTCACACTTTTATGTACCATGACCAAGGTAACTTAAGCTAGGGAATATGATATTTAAATGCAAAAGCTAGTGAAGGAGATGCTACCTAGCCAACTAGTTTTTGTGACTTAGTTTAAAGCTTTGAAAGCACGCTAAGCCTAGCAAAAGTACCTACACAGTTCGAGTGATGATTCAAAATTTCTATACATAAGATTTGAATTTCGAAAATAAATGTTGAACTCCAAGTTTCTTTATTTTTTTAAGTTGCTTTTTAGACATATGGTGACTATCCTTTCCGTATTTCTTACGATAATCCAATATTTCAATAGCCTGGCCCTTTTTTTTGTGTTTTTTTTAAATAAATACTTTAGATTGTCCAAACTAAAATTAGTTTAAAAAAAAAATGAGAAATGAGTTTTTAAGATTTCTCCTGAAATTTTTATAGATTTTTGTTTTTGATTTTTTAGCAAAATTTTAGAAACGGAAATATAAGTAGGTATATACATGATACACATTTCAATTCCATAACACCAGCTATGAATATTTGAGTTAGTGAAATACATCTTTTCAAAGATGGGAAATAATTTCTCGGTAACGAACAATGTATGGGAGTTGGCATGACATGTAAGAACGCTATTTTACTATCAAAATATATTGATTCAAAATTACTTTTTACGGCCTTTAGTTTATACAAAAACCATACATGTAAGATGAACTGAACTTATAAAAAGCTGCGTATTGCAAAGACTCTCATGATGTCAGTGATGAGTCCAAGTGAAATAGCCTGCACAAAACACCAATTTGTATGGATAAAAGGCCTAAGAAAGTTATTTTGAATCAATAATTCAACAAGTCTTTTTACTTATTAATTTTAAAACCTTATTATACACAACATGTACGTTTTGATCAAAACTGCATTCGTCTTAAAAATTATCTAAGAAGCCGGAGATGTGTCACAAAAAACTGCGTTTTTCGGTTCTCTAAAACACCCAATCTTAGTCCGGTCAGGAAACCAACACCCGTGTGGTTTTTGTCGGCGTCCTTTTTTATGTTTGTTTTGTTGTTTGGGCGGGACCTCCACTTTTTTGGTACTTTTCAATATTTTGAACATGAAAAAAGAAGTGGAAACGCCTCCCGATGCCAAACCAGTATTGGGAAAATAACAGAGTTGAAGCCTTAAAGAGCAGGTGTTGAGTAGAAGCACCTTCGGTAAAAGTGTCAGTTTTACCACTTTTCGGGACCAAATAAAAAAAATGATTTAGGTGGCCCAACAGCTCGTGGGGAAACCAGGGCCTAGTGACTTACAACTCTTAACCATTCCTGTGTGCGTGTTGTTGGCAGGAATGGAGGGGACCTACAGTTTTTTGCCGAGTCCGAACGGCTAAATGCGAAGCACTTTTTCATGACAAGTATACTCTTGGAGGATTTGACAGTTCCTCGCAAGAGGCAGTACTTAGGATAAAACATTTCTATTTTTAGGTGGCACGGCGGGAAATGGAACCCACACCTTCAGCATGACAGTCCAACGCACTAACCATTATGCCACGAGGTATTACATTTTCGGGACCAAACTTATTTTATATTAAATTGGTGGGATTTTCATGCTCTTGTAAATTTTGAATATATTGAGCACGAAAAAACTTGAAACTTTTTTTATCAACATGTGTTTGACATCTGGAGCTAATTTCGCAACTTTTTCAATATTATTATATTAAAAATTACCAAAAAAGTGGCAACACTGACATTTAACTCATAGGTGCGTCTACTTAACACTTATCTTTTAAGACATCAACCGCTATTTTTCCAAGACACATTTGACGTCTAGAGGTGTTTCCGCAACTTTTTCACGTTAAAAGTTAAAAACAACCAAAAAAAGGGGAAGTCCCACATTTTTACATTAAAAATGTATGTTCCTGAAAAGTGGCAACATTGAAATTTTAACTGAAGGTGCGTTTGCTCGGCACCTATTTTCCAAATTATAATTTTTATTTCCCAACACGCGTTTGGCATCTAGAGGCGTTTCTGCATTAAAAAAAAGTATGTTCCCGAAAAGTGACAGCACTGATAGTTTACCCGAAAATGAGTCCTCAACAGCTATCCTTAATATATCAACCGTTATTTTAGCCATGCAAATTTTCTAAGTGATTTACTAGTTTCTCTTTATTATTTTTCAAAATGGCGGCCAAGCGACAGCATTACAAAATTGACTTCCGGGCTAAATTTCTTTTTTATCATCTCAAAAACTAGTTTCCAACATAAAGAAAAAGGTGCCAGCCAAAAAACTCATGGGATCCGGTTTCCTGACCGGACTACTCTGAAACTTGAAATTTGATTTTTTACACTTCAGAATTTAAATAAATAAGAGCAAATCTTAATTTCAATTTTTATTTTTTGTTTGTTATTACATGTTAAAATAAAATGTGTCTATTTTTGTATATTCTTATTTAAAAGTAAACAATTTTCAAACTTTTTCGTTAACAACATAATAACATTATTTAACCATTACCTACTATTCTATTTTCAATGTCTACCCACGTTACACCTTTGAAGAACAAGTTAATCTTAATCAATTCAGTTGTATATTTTAATTTAAATACAAAATTGAGTGTCAAACTTAAAACTTTTCCACGGTCATTCAAATTTTCCCAATGTGTTGGCAAGCAATAAGACTTTTAAGACACATTACATATTTCACAATCTTGCTCATGCCATACAATTATTTTGCTGCCAATTTCATAATTTTCAGTTTCAAAGCATATATTCGAAACAAAAGGAAGTTCAAATCTGCAAAAATCCCTGTTTTTTTTAACAAAGTACAGACTTAAATACATACATATGTACATAGCTATTTTCAAATGAAAAATGTATGCGTTTTCTGAGCGGCTAGCTATAATAACTTTCATTGAAAAGCATCATGAATCATTAATAAATATTTTTATAACAAAATAGAGCTTAGGACTTGATTATTATTATTATTATTAAAAAAAACTTGGAAATGATTGTGGAACGTATACCTTTTCCATTTCAGGGGAACTTTAAAACTCACCTACCATGCTTCCATAGTCCTTAAAGCTTTTTGTTGGAAACAACAACAAATATAATGTAATAATAGGTACTTAATAAAACGTTTTATAAGTTAAAATATTTTTGGGTAAAATATTTGCCTTTTTGGATTGATCATGGAATGTATTTGAACTTTGAACCAATTTGGTTGTTTTGGCTTCATTTAAAAAAACAGTGATATCAGAATTTCGTATAACGCAGGTACAGTGAGAAAACAAAGTGCAATGGTGTGTCTGTTTTAATCAAACATGCTAGCCACACATGATAGTGATAATATGAGTGGGGATTTGCATTTGTGCAAGTGTTTCCTGAATTATTTATAAGTGGTGCATGTGAACGAGATCGAATAGAAACAAAACTTATAGCTAAAAATTATCGAATATTCATAATACATGGATATCAGCTTCTTAGATTGTTTTCTTATCAAACACGCCAAGTTGAATTGCTTATCAATTGAAAATTTTGTTTTTTATGAATAAGTGGTTTAAGGTAACAATCAGGTGATTGCAGGTTATTTATTACTGCATCGATCGTATAATATGTATGTTTCCTTTTTTTAAAGATAAAATGGAGTTTTTTTTTTAGAAAAATGTTATTATTTTTTGTCTGAAACAACGAAGAGCTTGGTAGTAGTTTTAAACTTTTCAGATATTGCAATAATCTAAGAGCTTGAAGATGGCTTTTAACTCATCAGAGCTTGCAATATACTATATAAGAAGGGAGGGTAGTGTATACGAAATAATTATAATGCTAACACTACCATCAAATTAATAATAAGAGCCTTGTTTCTGAAATTATAAATAATTATTATTTACGTACATATTTATTTTAGAAAAAAGCAAACAGATTCATGTCATACATTCATTAAAGTAATTAAGTAATTTTTGAAAAAAAAACAAGCTTTTTGTTATTATTTTCATTATGGAGTGTATTCGGTCAATCTTAAACTATTGCAAGGTTAAATTGATTTTTTTGAATTGAGTATTAATTTATTAATTAAAAAATGACGTCTATGACACAGTAAGAAATTTTGTTATTAATATGAGCTATCATATCCCCATTGAACTATTTGATCTTAAGCTGAAGTTTAGTTAATCATGACTTAGCCAAAAAGCTATGAATACGCCCCAATATTTGCATAAAATAAAGTGGAGTATACTAAAATACAAACATTTTTGAAGTTGTTTTACATAACGAAAAAAAAACTTTTATTTTGTAAAGCAGTGTTAACAGCTTCGTACGAAAAACTATATAAAATCTACCTTTTAAGAAAATTATTTTTCAATGTCATTTTACACAAAATATCGAATCTCTTTTAAATCTCTGAATAAACTTTAATTACATTATTATTACATTACAAATTGCATAGCACGTATGTAACTACTTTTTTGAATTCTCACAGACCTCGTAGCTTTATGAAACCTTAAGTTTCCACTGCAAATCTCTCATCTCCTCCTCACAACATGGCTTTCTCAAATGCCGATCTACAACCACTAACCTTGTTGAATTTCTATCCTTCACCCTTATCTCAACCGATTTCAGCAAGACCTTCGACAAAATTTCCCATAAGCTTATTCTTTTCAGTCCACTCTCGGATTTGAACCATCTTTGTTAAAATGCCACCTCTTGCCTTTTCTTAGCTACCTCCAGTGTTCCCCAAGGAAGCCACCTAGGCCCACTTTTGTTTATTCTTGCTATTAAAGATATTAAAAGGGTCATTAAACATTCTTCTATCTCTCTGTAAGCCGATGATACCGAGTTTGTCAAGACCATTTCCTCAACACGTGACTCTTACCTTATTCAACAGGATCTTGACAGTTTTTTTTCAGTTTGGTGTCTAAAAAATAGCTTGGAGGTAAACGTCGCCAAATGCCAATCAATTACTTTTTCACGCAAGGGTATCAAATTTCCTCCCTATCTCTACTTGCTCCATAATCAACCCATACTCACCGTTGCTAATATTCGCGACCTTGGCATTTTATGTGACCCAGAGCTTAATTTTCTCACTCACATAAACGATATCATTCTCAAAGCAAACTCAGTGCTTGGCTTCGTCAAAAGATGGTCCAAAGAATTCTCTAACCCCTATGTTACCCGGTCCTTATACATATCATTTGTTCATCCTCTCTTAGAATACGCCTCTCAAGTTTGGTCCCCTTACCAACTTTCCCACATTTTCAGAATTGAGAGCATCTGGCGTCGTTTCTTATGCTTTGCTTTTTGAGGTCTATCGTGGAACAATCCTCTAATTCTGCCTCCCTATATAGACCGCCTTAAACTAATCAGCTTGAATTCGTTGGAAGAACGAAGAGAAATATCAGAAATTCTCTTCATTCATCGACTACTTTCTGTTTCCGTTGACTGCATATCGCTCTACAACTCTATCTCTTTTAATACTAACCCTCGTAATACACCTAATCCTCGTCTCTTTTATATACCCACCCACCGAACCTCTTATGGCTCCAACGAACCAATCTCTTGTATGCTGCGAGCTGTTTATTCAAACATGTGCTCCTTCGACTTTAGCCTAAGTACTCCTTCCTTAAAACACCGGCTTCTGAAGCGCTCTTCACGTCATGAACATTAGCTTAAGGTCTTAGTTTTTAAGTTAGATTAAGAATTAGTTTGTATTAAGCCGAATAAATGGGGATTTTGCCCCCACCAAAATTAAATTAAATTCAGCAAAAACACTACTCAGCAAACCTCTTAGCTAAGTATTATGCGTTTTTAGCAAAACTCCGTTAAATGCAGGTTAATAAGCATAACACAGTTTTTTTTGTGATGGTAATATTTTATTTATAATTTTATATAAAAAAAATCATGCTCATGTAAAAATCATTAACAGACAAAATATTGAAAAAATCATGCATATCCATCCATTAGTTCTTAAGTTGTCCTAATTGTCCACTTTTTCAGCTTTTCGTTCCACTGTGGATTCTCTAAATGGGCACACCTTGCTTTTCAGCCATATTCTAGCTGCAGCGGCGATAAATCACTTGACTGTTCGAAACATTGAAAATCATAATTAAGGTACATATATGATAATTTTATTATTATTTCAACACGTTGTCTAAGTGTATCGACCTACCAATAGCCACCTAGTTTTTAATAATGAAAAGCGATCGCAATGATAGCTAAAGTTGACAGTTAAGAAGCAGCGCAAAATTTAAATTTAAATTGAAACCTCTTGTTGGAAGACCCGTTTGAAACCTGCCAAGGAATCCGAACCTTTTTTAATTTGAGGTCGGTTCGACATGACTGTATTGATATCTGCAGGAAAGTTTTTAAAGTTAGCCCCACCAGCTTTCTTCAAGTCTTTATTTACCTATAATAAGGTAAAAAGAAAGAGACCCTTGTGTTCCTAAAATTAAAATTAAGTGACTTTGAGTACTCTTCCTTATTGTTTTGTTCATAACTTACAAAATGCGTGTAAGCCTTAAGGTCTTTTTTTAATTCTCCCAGAATTGCACTAGCATTAAATCCCACGGATGGTGTTCAGTTAAAGCTGAAGTAATAGAGAAAAGAATCCTGCCTCTAAGCTTGCAGTCATTTAACATCTGTTTTGATAAAACAATCAAATATTTAAAACCAAAATCTGGTGTAAACAAGTTTAAATTGAATTTCGAAGGCTGACTGTTTGTTTTTCAGAAAACTTCGTATCATCAAACGAAACTTGTGGGAATACCTCTTAACTCCAATAAAATAAAAAGTTTAATTATTTCTTTTTTTTTTAAATATTGTTTTGGAATAAAACTACTATTTTTTTAAATAGGTACATTAGTGAAAGAAACGTTAAGATATGTTAAAAATAAGCTCCATTAGTCATAATTTGAGGACTGCTTATGAGGCCGTCGATATGGAACTTTTCCACACTGTTTTTAGTAACTACTCTCAAAGAGTTTTAACTAAGATCAAAAACGTTCAATTTTTCAAATTGAACTTTTTTACTCTCACACTTTTTATCCTAAACTTGAAAGAATCAATATATATATTAAAATGGGGAAAATAGAAGGAACAAGGGTAAAAGGGTCACTTTGACTTTTAATAGCTTCTCAAGATTATGGAACAGTACCCTCTTAAGCCAAGTACAAATGTAGGTAACACAACTTGAGTTGTAGACTCTCAAACAAGAAGTGACTTATAAAATCGATCGATTCACAAACTTAATTCGATTCTTGAATCCCTTTTGTATCGATGTTTCTTTGCTTATCAGCATAAACTTAAGTTAGTGCAAACTGCAAGCAACCAAACAGTTGAATTCTTTTGGATTTATTTGCCTATGAAGCTGATCGTACTCTAATTTCAGGCATGTTCTTTTATATATCATTTTTACTAGCAATAGAGGTACTATAGGGCAAGTTTTGGATTCGTGCAAAAAATATTTCGAGATAATCATTTTTACTAGCGATAGAGGTACTATAGGGCAAGTTTTGGATTCGTGCAAAAAAAATTTGGAGATAACAATGAAACATGACATTACGATGATAGAGAACACGAAAAATGGCACAGTTCTGTCTATCTGTCTGTCTGACCTGAACCTACAGTCTAAACCACTGAAGCGATTTTCTTCAAATTTTGAACGTAAGGTTTTTTTGTAATTCTCCAGAGGGGAAATTGAAACTTTTTTTTAGCTCAATAAATAACGGTACTTCCCACACAACCGTTATTATTTATCTCAAAAACGGCTCCAACGATTTTGAAAAAAAAATCAGTGTATTATTGTAGCTATGATGTACATTTTGGTAAAAAAAAACAGTTTAACAAAAACTGTCATTAACGGTATCTGGCATATAACGATTTTTTCTTTTTATTTCGATTTTCTCATTAACGGCTAAACCAAATCAAAATTTTGAAAGAAAGTAAATTTTAGACTTTTTAAAAAATTAAAAAAAAATTTTTTAGAAAATTCAATATTTCGAGAATTGGTTAGTGAATTTTTTTGAAACTAGGTTTATAAATGTACATATATTACTAAATACTCAAAATTGGTAGGTATAACAATTTTTTTTTTTAAATCCGCTCGAAAGATTTCAAAATTTTGTTTGAAAATGTGTTCGTATTTTTCAACTAATTTCCTGGTGCGATCCCAACAGTACGCACACATATGTACATAATTTTTTTATATAAAATCTTTAAAAATCTAAGCCATTGCAACTATAAGAAAAATTTTGTGGCACCGAGTTGTGCATTTTACTATCAGTTTTCTTATACAACTTAAAGGTCTCTTATAACTTATATCAACTAAAAAAGTTAAATTAAGTGACGAGAATACACTCAAGTACCTAGTGCAATTTTGTCATTAACCTTATCAAATAAAAATCAATTAAATGAAAAAATCATGCAATATTTTTGTGAAATTTGTTTTTTTATTAATTCGCAATTTAAATTCTGGTTATAACAGAAATCTTGTCTGATCTAGAAGTTTCATATTGCCTTACAATAATTACAACACGTACAAACAAAAATAAAATAGAATATATTTTACTGCGTCGATTGATTTCCGGTTCTCTGGATTCGTAGCAAAGGAAAATGTAAACTCAGAACAGAAATATCTATGCACTTTGTTGTGTGGAAACATTTGTTTGTGTCTTTATGTAGTAAGTGTATCATCTCATTCAAGGTCGATGACTTTTTACCTATTTAAGCCGCATTAAACAGTATTGCATGAGTGAAATTTGAAATAATAAAGGAATGCAAAATTGTGTACATAAATTAATGCACAAAGAACATGTTTTTGATGGAGGCGAACGGTGTGATGTGTGGCAAGGGAGTAAGTGTTAAAGAAGATATAGAGCAAGAGTTCTTTTGTTGTGGATTTAGTGTCGTATAACATTGGCTAGGCTAGGCAGAGCAAAATCTTTGTGTGGAAATAGAAGATAGACGTAGGTACTCGTATGTAGGTATCTAAAAGAGCAGACTTGAGATAACAGAATGTTAAAGGAACACGAGTTAAATTGTTTGTTTTAACAACAGCGAAATTAAATCCTATCCAACCTTATTGTGCACTTGAATTTTGTAAGATAACAGCGATTTTGTAGGTAAACAACTCGACAGTCGCCACCCCACTCAAAAACTTTCCCAATATAAAGTGTAATTAAATGCATGATAAACAAAATGATTATTAGCAATAATTAATCATTTACTTTTGCGCCTTGCCTCATTGCAGTGCGCGATTTAAAACAAATAGAGCACACACATTATGAGGCAGAGGCACATTTTGCGGATGTACATCATAAACATACATCATGACTTAACTTACCCTTTGCCAATTGAGACTTCAACATTTTGCTGATTGTAGATAATTTATTCAAGTTGTTGAAAGTTTGTTATATTTAAATGTTAGGTTGTTAAAAAAGAAAACACAAATTTTTACAAATCAAATCTACACACTTAACATACACGAGTTCTCTCGTAGGTTATTAATTAAAGAATTTTGTAATATATTTTTCAGATTCAAAGGGATAATCTTTCTCGTCGTGGTCGCAACACTGTCCGCTGATGCAATGATTTAAATAAATCTTGGAAGAGCAAAATTTCTTACTACAGGTCTTAGTTTCTTTTTTTTTTAAGCAGCAAAAGCAAACACTCAGAGCCAAAGCACACTTTTTCTTTATTAACCTTTGCACTGAATCAAAATTATGGAATGAGATCTTCTTGCATTTGTTTGCTTAATTATTTAATTTATGATGTTTTTTATCTTACTTTGTGGTAGGTGCGTGTGTTTTTATTCGAAAAATTGGAAAGGAAAACAAAAAAATCTCAAGCTTTTGCTGTCGAAACTGGAGATGGAGAGGAAAAAGCACTGTATGAAGAAATTTTCAAATGAGCCTCGGAGCTGGTAGACAAATGTCATGTGTCAGAAATGTTATGACAGGTGTGGTGAGTTGCTTAGGCTGAAAATTGAACGTTTTATGGTTTTCAATTTATTGCCCGGTAGGTGAAAGGCAATTATTGAATTCCATCGTCGACGCAATACATTTTGAAGCTTCATGCTTTTCAAAATGGGTTTTCCCCGATTTATAATAATAAATATAAAATAATATGTGAATGTATGAACATTTTTGAATTAAAATTTAATATGTTATCAAAAACCGTGGATGATTTTCTGTTGGTGCTATTTCTATGCACATACACTTGACAGCTGACATTGGCTAGCCATTAAATCCCCACTTTTACGTTGTGGCTCCATTGGCAATTTTTGAGGCAATTGGAATTATTGCTTGGGTGGGCATTTTCATTGCCAGGTGATTTCAATTAAAAATGTGTGTATAGAAATATTTGACTGCAAATGCTGTTCAAATCCCCTGTTTTTAATAAAATTATTCACTATATTTTGTCATGTGCGTTCTCATATTCTACAATTTAATTGAAAAATCAATAAAGAAGCCATTCACAATCACGGGGAACCCCATTTTTCCTCAAATTATTGCCTTGACGATGGAAATCAATAATTGCCTCTCATCTTCTAGGCAATATTGCCATTGCCATTGACAAAGCGTCTCCATTTGAATTATTAAAGAGCCTGTTTAGATTGGGAAAATTGAGTCCGGACTCGTGAGTCTCATCGTGTCTACATTAGAAAATTTAAAGCGCCTCAAAACACATAGAAACAACAACAACTTATGTTTTCTTCTTGCCTCACGACATCTCTGACCCCCCACTTCTCTTGTCCCGAAACCGCCCGGCGTAGGCTGTGGCGGCGATTGTGGCGGTGGCGTGGGCTGAGGTGGTGGCGATGACAGAGTTGGAGTTTTGAAGACCGTCTGCTTGGCTCAAGTTAATTAGTTGTTGGGCGGCGTCAAGTTTTTGCTGGTTAAATTCATTTGTTTTAGGGTTTATGCCCGGTTTTTTGGCTTTCGGGGTGGGAGCAGGTGGTTGCTCAGGTTACGGTTTCATCGCGTTTAGTTATGATCCGTAATTTACCACAATAAATTGCAGTCATCCACGGAAAAAACTTTGATACAGATGTCGGGGAAGATATGTCTTTGATACCTCGTATTTATTTTATTTGAAAACTGTATGTTTTAACGTTTTATTTTTGGTAGACAAAAATGTAAAATTTGAACTTTTATTTTTAGCTTTAAGGTTAGGGTGAACTTATTCTTTCCACGTCTCACAATCGAATCACTACAAAAACTTCGTAGATACTTTTTTACTTGTCAACTTCATATATCTTCTTAGGCTCGTTTATTTCATATTGGATCGTCCATTCGTAACTGGGCTTGTTCATTCTTCATTGGATCCCCAATACGTAACAGATGTTGAGACAGGCTTCATGTGAGGTGATTCATTTTGACGTGCGGACTGTCTGAAATGTCAATAAATGACAAAAGCGATAATATAGTTCGGATAATGATAGAAAAGTTCAGGAATCCATAATATACATAGTTCATTCGACGAGTTCCATAATTGAAAAAAAATGCGAACTCAAATCCAGTGCGAATCTGGTCAGCTCCAGGGGAATGCATGAAAATGTGCAGAAAATTATTCTTCAGATTTTGTTGTGCTCTGTGTTCTTCGTAGTTTCAAAATGGAAGGCACGATTCGATTGGATGGGAGAACGAACACAAAAGAGAACGTTAATTTTCTTCACTGAATATTTTCAAACATTCTCTCCCCGCTCACCGACTCAATACGGTGAAAATGCTTGAAATTCTTCACGTGTGACCAAAGACAATAAACGTAGATCGGAATGCGAAGTCGTCTATACGTTGTTGACTACGCACACGGATCCAAAACGTAATTGATTCTCGATTCAATTTTGTTCAATATATTAACATCCCTGGCAAATTTTATTTCACCACTAGCTGTCAAACATTTTTCCCCACGAATTTTAAACTTCAAAATTTCAGTCAGAAATTCCGAAGCGAGTATCTAAACAAAGCACTTCAAAACATTTTTATACCTTTTCTATAGTATTTTTTATTAGTTTATCCTTATTTAATTGTTTTGTTCAATGGTTAATACTGCTGACAAAAAACTCCTGTACCCACCATGTTGGTCCGACGATACCCGCATGGACGTCTTGATGGCTCCATTTCGTCTAAAATCCGTAAATCCCGAAAACTACGTTTCAAAAATGATTTTCTGGCAAGAAATGATCACGAAATATTGTGAATTCAATGGATCCCCATCGTTTAATAAACGGGAACTACAAGTTGCTTTCCAACGCAAAAATAAGACACCATATGGTTTGGATAATGTCCTGGAGGAAATGCGTAATAATCGGAAAATTCGAACAAGAACCGAATACATGTACGACCCTGAGAACAGTTGGACTGGTTGGGCTATAAATAGTTTTGTCAAGAAACCCCTATGGTGGGGAGTGAGGAAAGTATGGACTGGGGGAGAAGACGATGATGCTTTACTTGATTTTATACAACTAGAAGTGGTTAAGGTAAATTATTTAACCTTTTCAGGACATAAGACCTTCACAAATGAGTTTATTTTTAGAAAATGAGTAGCGACCTTCATATTATCCTGCAAAAGCATTCTGGGAAACTGTTGCATTATGATGAAGTCAAATCGATTATAGGTGATGCCATGAACTTGAGTGATGATGGGCTCCACATTTGTCTACACACATTGTTCTGCCAAAAAAAACTTGTTCTTGAGTTTGTTGTAGAGAACAGTGAAAGGAAGATACATTTAGTAAAAATTCCGGGTAAGGATAAACTCTTTAAGCTTCCATCTTTTTAAAATTTCTCTTTCTAGGAAAAACTGAACAGAATCCAGAAATTACAGAGACAGAACGAGCCTTCCACAATCTACAAATGACACAGAAGAATCTCACAGCTCAATTAGAATCCTTAGAACAAGATATCAAAATAACAGATGACAAAGCACGCCAATATTTAAAAGAAAATAAACGTCAGCTGGCAAAAACCTATTTAAGAAAAAAGCATCTTCTAGAAAAGAATTATGGTAAGTCATAATTTATGTAGGTACATAAATATAATTTCTTTATGATTCTATTTCAATTTTATATAGAAAAACGTAGCATAGCTCTAAACAATGTCGAGACACTACTCTCCAGTGTTGATGAAGCCCAAAATAACGGTGTCATTCTAGAAACTTATAAAATCGGCTCGAAAGCCTTACAGAAAGTCCTCAACGACTCTGGCCTTAAGTACGACAACGTTGATGAAATTATTTCTGACATCAAGGAAGCAGTGGATAGTCACGATGAAATTCAAGACACCATCGCAAGTGCACACCTCAATGAAAAGTTCGATGATGGTGATTTGGAGAGGGAACTTAGAGAGATCGTCGGAGAAGAAAAACCAGATGACAAGACAACTCAAAGACTAACTGATAATAATAACCTGCAAAATATTGAAGTTACAGATGAGGAGTTGTTGGCTATGCTGGAGGGCCTCGAAGTTGAACATGATTCACCAACGAAGATGGATTCAAATGTCAACGAGACTGTATGAAGTGCTTTTTGTTATTTCTGTCTTTAATTTCAAGTCTATTTTTTCCTAAGAAAAATAAATAATTTACATCAATTTTGGTTAATAATTTGTTCTTGTTCTACTGTCTGCAAATCTTAAATGGTTACTACTTTTGAGTCAAAAAATGGCTCATCACATTTAAGTTCTTTTTTTCTTCTACAAAATATAATACAGAAGGGCTAATTTTTGGCATACATACAAAAAAGCTATAGGAAAAAATTTAGTCCAGATTCAAGAGGCGTCATGATCCTGGCGAGGTCCACGAAACTATTGATTTCAACAAAAAAGCTGTTAAGGCCGAATTGTACCCAATAAAATAATCGCGGGCTCTTCACGGTTCTCACCCTAAGTGTAAGTACGATGGTCGATACATTAAAGCCCAAGAGCCAGCATTTCAGTAAAACGATGAACTTGATAAGGGTTGTTTTTTTTCGAATTTTTCTCGTTCCATAAAAACGTAATTTACAAAATGTTAATTTCAAAGATTTGCAATACCGCTGTTTTGCTATTTTGGTCGCTTAATTAGATTGCAAACTTTATACAAATCCGATATTACACCACTGTGTTCAAGGGGTGTTCATTTTTGACAGTTATTTTTTACCAATTATTCAAATATTGTTTGCTTTCAATTGAGTCAATCACCCTTATTGCGATAGTCGTTTTACTTGAACGCCAACTGTCGGTTTTGTAGTCGTGTCGCTTTCAAAACGGTTTTGTGTAACTTAAACGCCAGCAGCCTCGTCACTCTAGATTCCACATCCGATCCACTAAGACAGCAGATAATGCGTGTTTTTGGAAAACTAATGCTGTAATAATTCTTGGCTGTAGTCTTGTATTATTCCCTCAATCGTGTTAAAAGTTACTGGCTGTGTTTGGATGTTTCGGACTTGCTCCATTTTGCTGGTAAATACTGTATTAAACCAAGGTTTTGGAACCAATTCCAGGGTTTAAGGAAACATTTAAATTTCAATCGATCGCATTAAAATCCAGCCTTACATGCAAAATATTTCCTTTATCAAAAAAAAAAACATCACTTGATTTGAGGATTTTTGTTTTCTTTATTACTATTTTTTGATTTTACAAACCAAAATGTATTTATTGGTTTCCTAATTTGTTTTTTTTTTGTCTTGTTAGAGAAAAAAGTGACAAAAAATATACTTATGCATCTCTTCTCACTAAGATTGTTGGTTTTAATTAATTGTTGTTTCAAACATAAATACAAGTTATATAATAAAGTTTCTATTAAAATATTTTTTTTTTTATAAAGCAAATAAGAATTTAATTCTTCTCGTTTGTGTTTTTGTTTAATTTTATCGTTCTGGTGTAACATAAAACAAAGAGTTTTTATTGGGTTAAACTCGCAATTGACACTTTTTAAATTATTTTTATTTAATTTTTTTTTTGCTTAGCAAATCATTCTGTATTCGGTACTCAGTCTCATTTTTGAAGTAACACATTATTTTAATTGTTGAATTAAAGAAACATTCAAATATTTTATTTTATTTTTTAGAAGAAGCGAAATGAAAAATGTGGTTGACAAAAAAAAAAACAAAACGAACGTAAGAGAATTTACAAAAAAAAAATTTGAATTCATTTAGATTATTCGCGTCTACGAGCAGTTTCAGCTGATGTCGGATAAATGATAAGCACACAGTAATTTTGAAAATTGTTTGCTTTTAAGTGCGCCAATAATTAAGATAATTATATTTTTCTTTAAAGTGCATTATTTCCGATTTTTTTTTTTCAAATGTTATTTTATTAATTTTTTATTATAAATATAGCAAAAAGTACAGCTTTGAATAATTCTTAAATAGAATATTTATTCGATCAAGTTACGGTTGTGAATGTTACAGTTTGGAGTCTGGACCTGATCTGGATCAGTTCATGATAAAAAAATAGATACTTGTTTTAGTAACGGGTGATTTTTTAAGAGGTTTAGAACTTTAAAAAAAAAAAAACACACAAAATTCGAAAAAATGAATGAAATATTTATTTGAATCGATAGTTTGAACCTTGCAATTTAATGTTTAAAGATAATTTTATGCAAATGTTGACCGCGGCTGCGTCTCAGGTAGCCCATCCGCTGAGTCCAATTTTGGCATACTCTTTCACACATATCGGCCGGTATCTCACGAATGAATGCATGGATGTTGGCTTCCAGTGCGTCAATCGAAGCGGGCTTGTCCCTATAGACATTAACCTTGACATACCCCCACAAAAAATAATCTAATGGTGTCAAATCGCACGATCTAGGCGGCCAATTGACCGGCCCGAAACGTGAAATTAACTGTTCACCAAACTCGCCTCGCAATTGCGCCATTGTTTCGCGTGCTGTGTGGCATGTGGCACCGTCTTGTTGAAACCACATATCATGCAAGTCAAGAACTTCCATTTCGGGCAAAAAAAAGTTTGTTATCATCGCTCGGTAGCGTTCACCATTGACAGTAACTGCTGGGAACGGCGCCGAATCGACATTTCGCGGTCTTCTGTCACACTAGCTGATACGGCCGCAATATTTTCTTCACTACTCACAGTACGTAAACGTGTTGGTGGTTTAATGTCCAACAAAGTAAATTTGGTGCGAAATTTGGTCACAATCTTCCGAATAGACTGCTCAGAAGGTCGAGAATGCCGACCATAAAATGGAAGCAGCGCGCGATGAACATTTCGAACCGAGCACGAATTTTGATAGTAAAATTCAATAATTTGCAAGCGTTGTTCATTTGTAAGACGATCCATGGTTAAATTGCAAACCAAACTGAAGCTGTTTGACAGTGACACAAGGTACTAAACACACGTCAGCTGTCAAAACCAGTGTTGCCAATACCAAACCAGCTAAAAAATCACCCTTTATGATCCGGATTAGATCAAGGGATAGAATTCTTCCTTCGGAAATTGGAAAATGAATGATACTCGATATTTTCCCTTGGAGTATATCGGTACCGGGAATAATTTTTCCTGGAAATATGGCTGTCATTTCATAGAATTTTTTGTTTGGGCGTAGAAATAATTTCGGGGAAACATAACTTCCCTCGGAACCTAACGGAAGACTCTCCACTAAAACTTGTTTTCTATAAACAGATTTTGTGTTTACTTTGAAAAAGGCCAGAGTGTTGTGTATACAACCGAACCCAATAACATACAAATTAGTTATGACGCAAAAGATGTACTTAACAAAAAGGCTTATGATTATCTATAACGACACTTGTGATATGGTAATTTGTTTAGCATTAAGTTATATGATAATATGTAGTCCGCATAAAAGCGTAAAGTGAAAACATCGAAGTCTTACACCGTATTCACCTTGAATCTATTCCACACTCCATACTCCAAGAGAATTAAAAAACACAAACTTTTAAGCCTAAACTACTTCGTGCAGACCTTAACTAAGCTTTTCGAACAGATGTTCAGGTTGGTAAATATCCCGACCCCTAAGTATGACATAAACATAAGACTTCGTTATTTGATCGCGAAAATAGCCAGAGATATTTTTGATATTACGATCGGTTGACATAGCCTTGGTTACACCCTTTCTGGACTTATTCTATATTGATTTCGCTTCGGGACTAAACTTTACTATAGCTAGTACACGGTTTCTACACCTTAATATTTATAAAAGGACATGACTGAATAACAAACTAACAGAAAATTTAACAAATATAAAATCAAAATAAATCAAAAACTCAATCAAACTTTTATAAATTATATTTTAACAACACTTAAAATCGCTATATATTTTGTTTTCTAAAACAGAACATTGTCATTTTTTACAATTACATTCCTAGATTATTTATATGGATTTTAATAGAGCAAGCACGTTTCAGCAATTGTTTTAATTTTTTTAAAGATTTTTTTCTCTCAATTTAAATGTATGTTTTATTTATTTCTTTTAATTATTAAATAATAAAAACTGGCAGCTAAAATGTATTTTTTATCTTTTTATAAGAATTTTACATTTTTCTTTTTTTAAATTTGTATATTCTTGTGTATATGCAAATGGACAATATTTGTTTGTATTTTTTATTTTTTAAATTAATTTATCTATATATAAAAGTTGACAAGTAAAACAATTATTGTAATTATATAATATATATACTTGTTGTTTGGCATTGTTTTAGCAAATTTGTTGTTTAAGCAAACATAACAAAACAAAACGAAACTAAATTATATTCATGTTTCAAAATTTACTAATTTTGAGTATTGTGATGTATAAAATTCAAACATACATATATTTAGCGGAATGTTGATATTTCTAACGGTTGTTCATTGTTTAACAAGTTTTTTTTTAAATATAATTGCGTATGTCTCATTATGATATTGTTTGATTTGCTTTATTTAGTAAGCATTTTGTGTTTTTTATTTTGTCTATTTGAATTATTATAATTGCATTATTTGCTATAATTAGAAAATAATATACGTATAGTAATTAAACTATTATAATAATGTATTATTGCACATTGAAAACAAATATAATAATAACAGATAAAATAATACTGGCAACAATAACATTAGTTTTTCTTATTTTTTGTTTAGTAATTAATTTTTTTTTTTTTGCATTTGTATTTGGTTTTGATTTTAAAATTACTATTTCTTTTTTTTTTGGCGAAAATCTAAATATTCTTTTACTATAACTATTTATACATATCTGCGAAAAATGGCGGATTAGTTTTTTTTCAATGCCTATAGACTGACTACAAACGTCATACGAGTCCCTAAGGCTTTGTTTTGTTTGTTACAGGTGAAATTGTTTTATTTTTTATTTTTTTTTAATGAAATATAGTTTGAGGCAGATGATTAAAATGTTAACCTCATTTGTAATGGCCGTATTGAAACAAAGAATGGCAAGTAGGTTTTTAGTAATACATACTAGGATAACCCGCAGCAGCTTTTGAAAGGTTTTCTTAATTACGACGAGGAAAGTTTCATGCATAATACTAAGCTGGTATTTACTTTGAATTTAAATACACAGCTGTTCTGATATTCATTCGAATTGAATCCGTACGGGTTGAAAACGGGAAACAAAAAAATACCCTAATTAAAACCGTAAAAAATGGCGGATTGCACATCCGTTTGTTTTGCCAAACGTCTATGGATCCACATCTTTTTGTTGGCCGATTTCAATCATAGATACGCTAATGTTTGGAAGTTCTTTGACACGTCATTCACGTGCAGTTATGTATCTAAAGCGGCCCAATACACACGACCGGTGAGCAGATACCGCTGTGTACACTACACTTGTGTTGTGTGTATGGGCCTGTTAAGAAAGCATTACAGGATTACAGCACAGATAATTGAGTTTCATAGGTATCACATCTAGAACAAAGAAAAATGTAAATGTTTTCAATAATTTAATTTGTATTCTTTTTTTTTGCTTTCTCAAAAATTGAGTCAATTGACTGAACTGATGGCTGGTGTTTAGACGTTTTGTATGCGTGTATATCTATATTCTTTAACACCGGTCACGTGCACACAAATTTGATCTAAGAAGGAAGTTGTGCTGTAAAAAGTGGTGTATAATGCCGATATAAATTTAGTTTTTTTTTTAGCTTTAGAACCTTGGTTGGATTCTCGATAGTAGTTTTTAAATGCCATAATGGTGAATTTAAATGACCACGATTGAAGTATATTTAAGTATCTCCCCATCAAATTTGAACGCCCACCATACATAAGAAGTTATCTCTCTTCATCAGAAGGTTCCATCCATATTGAAGTTGTTAAACGTTGATGTCTTCTTGGGAGCATTATTTTCTCATTTGTCAAATTTAAATACATACATTCGTATCGCGTAGGAATAAGGCGATAGCTAGAAGGTTTAAAAAATTCTTAGTGAAAACGGTTTTTTTAAACAGTCTGACGTGGCGAACTATGCACTCATATGATCTCAGATTCCGTGTTATGGGATCCGAGGAGCTTATCTAGGGAGGGGTGAAAACCAATTTCGGCTAATACGATTACCCTCGAAGTTGCATTCATATTTTTTTCCTCTATGCACTGTTTAAATAGCAAGGGCCCGGTTGTGGTCTGAAAAACTTTGATTTTTTGAATAGCCTTTACTGAAGCTTTTGACGCCTATTATTCTTTTTTTGCTATCGCTCACACCCAAAGTCTGCTGCGGGCGCTTAGTCTTTATGGTTCACTCGAAATCTAAAAAGATAATAACCCCCGAGACCTAGCCAGAGAGATATTAACCTATAGGCCAGTTTGAAAGTAAAGGATGTACTTTCGTACATCCCGTCTATTGCAGTCCTTCAAAAAGCCATACATTCTCTTTAAAAAAATAAACTTTTTAAACAAAATGGTGGTTACTTATAGGGGACACTATTTTCCATGTCCCCTATGTGCCACTTGTGTGATGCTTTGCCCACCGTACATATTTGTTCATTAAGCTTAAAAATTAAAACTGATGACTTTAATTCATATGCTTCTTACATTTTCATAATGGGTAGAAACAAAACTCGGTAATAATGAAATTCAGGCTTTAAGGATTATAAATATTTAAGAGATCTATGAACTACGGCACATTATTTATGAGATTACATTCGTGTTAAATGGTATGGCATGGTATAGTTGTTATAATAGTTATTTTATAATTTGAGTGGTCAGATTGAATAAAAGTATTTTCTTTTCTTAACATTCAAAAATCATCTTTCCAAGCAACCACTTTGTTTTAAGCTGTACAAAATATATGCTATTATATATTGTATATACATACATATATACATAATATGTACGAGTATATGTATATGTGAATTATCTATTAAAATTGTCATACAATAAATTCATTCATTGGTAATTATTTTTTTTTAATTTGTATTTTCTGTTTACTGCAAACTATAAGGTTCTTAAATACAATGGAGCGCATTCATGGTCATTTGCTAAACACTTTTTCTACTAAAAATAAATCAATGAATACAGCCAAATTACTTGAATTATTTTAATTCTACTACACAAAAAGCTTCACATATTGACATGAAAAATTGTAGGAAACAAAATTAATTTCCGAAAATTCAATAAAACTTTTTTTTTAACTTAACTTCAGTTTACAAATGACTATGAACACCCTCCAATATAATTATGCTTGTATATATTTCTAAGTAATTCTCATTTGCAATTGTGCAATATACATGGATATATATATTTATGTATATATAAATAAATACATACTATATACTTTCTTGTTTCTTTTTTTTTTGTTATTGAATTAAGGTACTTAAACGGATTGTTTGGAAAAGTATTGAGATTGAAACATAGACAATATTTTATTATTTTGAATTATTTTTTGCCTATATAAAAAAAAATTTTTCTTTATGAAAAGAAAAAAATATTTATCGAAGAAATTAATAAAAAATAATTAAATTAATGTTTTTTTTTAGGAAAGAAGATTTGTATGAATAAATAGAAAGCTTAATTTTTTATATATAAATACCAGTTTACTTTTTATTTGTATTATATAAATTGTAAGGGTTAAAAAAAAATAGACTTACGAATTGTATTTATTTTTTGTTAGATTTTAAACTGAAATACACCATTTGATTTAATTTTATGTTCTTTTAGTTTCGAATTTAGTTGGTTTGTGGACAATATATAAAAATTTGATTTGCTATGTGTAGATTTGGAATAAAATTAATATACTTAATATAGTACAAATAAAACAAATCAGCACGGGCAGGATCACTATAAATCGCAGTGATCTGTTTAAAAAAAAACATAGAATCATTTACTTTAAAACTTTTCATCTTCTTCTAATAAATAGTACTTCAAAATGTCGTGTCGTGTATATTTAACAGAAAAACAATGAATGTTAAATAAATTTCAGTATGTCAGTATTTTGAACCACTAATTTAAGTTCACACAATAAATTCACTTACCTTCTCTGCCCCAAGGCTGGATGTCAGAGATTCAAATCAATTTCCTGCTCCATGTCAATGTGATTAATTGAATTAGCAGTGCTGTTAAATATTTGATTTCCCTCCGCATCGTTGTTGTTGCTGTTGTTACTATCGCCTCTTCGACTTTTACCTATTAGCCAAGAAAATACTTTTTCCAAATTTCACAATTATTGTCAAGTAAACTAAAAAGATAATCTCATTCACTACAAGAAACCCACGCACACAATTCAACAAAAAACCAAAGGTGGATTATTATAAAGCAACATTTTAAGTTGCAAGTTGCCATCGGAAGAAGTTAATGTTAATGTTTTAAAAGAATGACACTACATTTTAAGTATATAAATTCGAAAATTATAACAAATTTTGTCCGAGACAGAGGGGAAATTAGGTGAATTCAAAGTGTTTTATTTCGGGAAGAGTTATAGAGTTCCTAAAATGAGAAAACTTGGATGGCCAACATTTTCTTGGGATATGAAAGACAGAAATGAGATTCAAGTTTACGTGCTAGTATACAATGAACTTTATACACCATGCATTCAATTTTTCAGGATGGAAAAAGAAACGAAAACGACACAAATGTTCCTCTGTTGAAAATGTCCTAGGCTCCAAATTAAATTAATTTTTAAGCTCTTGTAAGCCAAACAACTTCCCTGCGATCATTAACGATGAGTTAAATATTAAATATTTATTTAGCATGACAACTATTTCTTACCATTCTAATTTGCTTCCTTACTAAATTGTAAAACAAAACTTTAATAATGAACAAATCAAAAAGTCAATTAAAACAACAACGCCATATTGAAAACAAAACTCCATTTGAATAGAAAAACCATCACCACCACAAAAATTACTCAAATTCAATCCCTTACCTCCGGTGAAGCATAAGCATCCGTCGTCATCACTTGGTGAATCACCGCGTGCATCTTTCAATTCCTTATTCATCTCATTAATACATCGCTGATAATAGTCATAGTCTTTAAGATACCATACTGGTGGCCATCGATGCTCACGCAGATATTCCTGATTATCCTGATGCAGGGCTTTTAAGCCCTTTAATGAGAACTTACAAATTATATTGTAATTGACACACAGGTAAGACATACACCATTCGGCCAATTGGTGTGCGTTGTGAAGCTAAATTGAATTAAAAAAAATATAAATGTTAAAGCAAAGCAACTTACATATGACAAAATAAAATTATCTACCTTTACTGCTTCCAGCAGCTTTAAACAATGATCAACAGTTTCATTTGTCTCATTTTGTGATATTAAAGTTAAATCTTCAATCGCTCGACACTCGACCAAATTCAAAAGCCTCGGCAGACACAGCCTATTCGCTAATTCTAGAAGATTCAGGCATTTATCCGCTGAAACTGCAGGGATTTCATCTGTATAGAGATAACATAGAAGCTTGTGGAATGTATAGACCGTAACGCCAGGAAATACAATCTAAAACAAAAATTAAGAACTATATATTGTGTTTATTTGAAATAAAATCAATGTTGAACTTACAACACTTGAATGTGCTTCTCGAAAGTCGCCAGTCAACATTGCACGCATAACATCACATCTGGCTACTAGAATAGAACGATGTGCTTTCATATGACCATCATCCAGTTCAAAGGTTACATCACTAAAATAACCATCGCCTATGCAATGCTTTTCCATATTCTCTTTAATACTCTAGCAAAATAAATACAAACATAAAAATTAAGAAACAAATCTATTTTGTTCGCAAAAAGAAACATTTTTTTTTGTTTAACATTAAATATTGTGCATATTGTATAAACAAATTGTTCAAAAACTCACTAAGCAATAATGTTGAATTGGTTCTTCTGAGAGACTAGCTAAAACATTTTGCGGCTTAGAAAGGAGCAGTGTTAGTTGAGGCAGTTCTAAGAAGTCAGCTGCTTGTTTTATTTCCTAAAAGGGGGTACATAGAATGGAAATTTGGCGTTGATGAAATGATAAAAAAAAATTTATATGAACATTGATATATGTTATAATGATTGAAGATGATGAAAAACTGAGTTAGTCTTTTACCCAGCCCGTTTTGATACACGTATATGTATGTATGTATATTTTTGACAAGCCAATTAGAATGCAAAGTTTAAAAAACTAATGAAATTAATCATATTTTACGTCTGTTCGCATGTTTTCCAAAACTACGAATTTCTACTCTAGCCCTAAGTTTTGTGAAAGTTCATAATACAAAAAATCGTAGTTTTGGGACGTACACGAAACAAACATATTATGTACTGATAAATGTTTTGTACGACGTTTTTCAAAACACCTATATTTTTAAATTACCTATATTGAATTTTTCGATATTTCGTATCTTTAAAATTTTGTATTATTTGAAAAACCACCATTTGAAAAAAAAAATCATACACCCTTAACTCTGTACAGTGTACAGTGTATCCCTTAGCAAAAACGTAACCAAATTAAGAATTATGATAAAACAATATCATGAATGCAACGGGTAATTTTTATTCGTATATTCAAAAATATTTACCAAAAGTAATCCGATTGGAGCAGTCTGAGAAGATTGTAAATTTGTCAATTTTAATTTTAACAACACAAAAAAAAAAGGATTTACTTTTCTAATTTATTTTTTGTTTTCTTTCTTCACCAACTCTAAAACTCTAACTCTACAATTTTCAAAGCAAAACAAAACAAAATACGAGTACCAAAATTATTTTTAATTTACCTGAAGATTGTGAAATTCTTTTTCTATTGTTCCAGTGTATATGAATTTAAGACACTGATTCATTGCCTGTGGTGTGATGATTTTTGTCATTGTGACAATTGTCTGTGTAACATTCACTCCACGATTATTTTCCATTTGGACAATACGAATATTTTGAAAAATCGGATGATGTAAATCCTTGTAGAGATCTGTTGATTTCTTTGATTCGATTAGTGGTAAAGCTTGATAGCTGGATCGACGTTTCAAATGTTCCCACATTCTGGGTGCAGGCATAAGAAAACGCGGTCAATTTTATTAGAAATTCATTTTTGTTACTTACAAGTCTTAAAATACCTCAATGTTCTCGACTCGTTGCGTATTAGACACTCTGTGTCATCGTTAAAATCAGCCGTTGTTGCTTCGCCAAATGTGGAACTTATCTGTTAAAATTGAAATATCTATTTATTTATACGTACTTTACTGTGTATTTATCTGCCCCTTACCATACTCGATTCACTACTACTCCTACCTCCCATATCCGAAAGCTCGGTAGTAAGCAATCGGAAGAAGACATTTGAAGCTGCAGCCAACATAAATTTATGCACTGCAAACTTTGTTGAGCCAACAATGAGTATCAGATCTGTGTAGCACTGAGATACTAACATGCTGTACATGTCTTTTCGGTAGTTGCCCACAACAACGGTTACCTCTGGTGGTGGAGGCTTTGGTGGGCGAAATGGTGCCTAGGGAGATTTTTGTGTTTCATTTATGTCACTCTATTTTATTTTATTTTTTTAGATTTTTTTACCTGTAACAGAGGTTTTTGCACCTTTTTGAGGTTTGTCATCCAGAATCGTTGCTGCCGCCTTGCAATCAATGCAGAACGTATGGCATTTTCAAAAAGTTCATTCACTCCAAAGTATGTGAACACACTGGTTTCATAATACGCAACTCCAAGTTCTTTGGCTACAGCTCTAGCTTCATCTGGCATTACTAAATCGCTTTTTAAGGCAGCTCTATGAAGTAAAATATTCATACAAGCATGATTTTTTTTTTTGTACTCATATTATTTAAAAATCTACCTCACAAATGGACTTCGCTCGCCAAAATACGACAAATATTTCTCATCTCGATACATATATCGTAAATCATTCTTGCAGCCTACTAAAATAACTGGCGTATCAGGACAGAAACGACGAATTTCTGGATACCACATTGCTTTGCAATTCCTTAAAGATGTTGGACTAGCTATTGAGAAACACAACAGAACTACATCGGATCTGTATATTTAAAAACAATCCTTAGCTATTTGGAATAATTAATCAATATATATATGATAATAACTTGCCTTCCATAGGCAAATCTTCGATCTTTGTCATGGTCACCAAATGTGTCCCAAAGTCTCAGTGATACATTCACTCCGTCAACTACTTCCCATGACCTCTCAAGGACCTAAAACATAAAATTACAAAAAATAAATCAAAAATAATAACTTTTACAAATCTTCTTTCCCAAAATTTAGCTAAGCAATGCTAGCATGATTATTTTTTGTTTAGCTTACATCTTTGTATATCCTGTATTGATCAATGGCCCAAACAGTTGGCACATGCGTCGATAAGAGCTGCGACAACGATACATGTTTATTACAGGCTCTAGCGCAAACCAAACGTGTCTTTCCAACGGCGGTATCTCCAACGAGTACACACTTTACCAGTTCTTGATGCGGTTGTTCGTTATCCATGTTTCCATTACCGTTGTAAAAATTCTAAAATGTAAACAACATATGTATTACGGTTTAAAAACATCAAATATGATGCGCTTTCACAATTTTGAGGCTAAAGCATAGTTTACAGTTCCCAGCGAAAAAAAAATCAAAATTTTCAAAACGTTTTTCCACCTATCCTGTGCACAAATTTAAACAATATTCAAGGCGAAAAACGTTTGCCTTGGCCATTGGCATGCATCACCTTGAGGTGAATATATTTTTTGTTTTTAAAATATTTGAATCACCACACTTTTTTTCGCATGTAAGGCAATTGCCGGTCTATTGTTTTGCATGACATTCCATGACAGCAATGTTTTTTTTGCATGAAACTGTAAACCAATCATGCAAACATATATTTTGCATTTCACCGCAATTATTGACATGCGAGAATAAAGCTAGGCAAAATGTACTTTCAGTGCGGAATAAATCCAAGTGAAGGTTTTTAAATGCAATAATCTTTATTTTGGTGTAAGGAATACTCACCCAAAAGTCCATTGACAAATCGTGTGCGCGTTAGAAGTTATTCAAGGTCAAATGTCGAAAAAGTTGGTTTTTCGCTTATAACTTTTAAACGGTAAATGCTATCAAAAATTACTTCATACAAACCTTGTAGATCATATAATTTTCTATAAGAAATGTTAACGCACTTTTTTTTCTCCGACTGATCGTTTAGGAGATATCGCCATTTAAAAAAAAAAAACGTTATTTGACGAAAATGTCTGTTTTTCGCCTGTAACACATGAACGGTGATTGCTATCGAACACAACTTCATACGAAGTTTGTACACTATTGAATTTTCTACAAGAAAATATAATTTTTTTTTCTACGAGTGATAGTTCCAAAGATATCACTATATTAAAAACTTCGTCAAAAGTTAAAAAATCTGGTTTTTTGCTTTTTACCCTCAAATGACGAAGTTGTCAAAGATAAATTTATACCTCCTTTATGTGTTATTATATTGTCTACAAAAAATACTATTCAACTTTTTTCATAGGAGTGATCAGTTAGAAGATATTAGTACTTCAAAAAGGTGAAAAGTTCAAAATATGGGTTTTTCGCCTACAACTTTTAAACAACAAATTTTGTCAAAATATAGTGATATCTTTGGAACTATCACTCGTAGAAAAAAATTTATATTTTCTTGTATAAAACTTAATAGTGTAAAAACTTCCTATGAAGTTGTTTTCGATAGGAATCACCGTTCATGTGTTACAGGCGAAAAACAGACATTTTCATCAAATAACTTTTTTTTTAAATGGCGATATCTCCTAAACGATCAGTCGGAGAAAAAAAGTGCGTTAACATTTCTAATAGAAAATTATATGATCTACAAGGTTTGTATGAAGTACTTTTTTTTTCATTTACCGTTTAAAATTTATAAGTGAAAAACCAATTTTTTGTCATTTGACCTCGAATAACTTCTAACGCGCACACGATTTGTCAATGGACTTTTGGGTGAGTATTCCTTACACCAAAATAAAGATTATTGCATTTAAAAACCTTCACTTGGATTTTTTCCGCAGTTTGGCCTTTTTTTGTATATTTTTCCTGTGCTAGATATTTGCATTGATTTTTTTTTTGCCCACGGGAACTGTAAACTAGGCTTACGACACAGCTAGAAAAGGTAAACAACGAAAGCAATTTTTTGTTTTTATTCATATGTAAGCATGAACTTCGTATATATGCATGTACATTAGGATGGTCAATAAAAAAGGTCATCTTGGATGGGCCTAGATCAGTTCTAACTGAAGAAAAAAAATCACTAATTTTTTCAGATTTTTATTTAGATCCCCTATAGTCGGTTAGTTAAATTCTTTATTGTTTTGCATACTAGGTGATTCGCGTAAAATCTGCAAAAGAAATCAGAGCAGGTTGGTCGGAAGTAGGTAAGAAAAAATCCCACGGGAGGAGAAATTTTATAAAAAAAAACTAAATAAAAAGAATAAAGAATAATTTAAAAACAATAGAAAATGCTGCAGTAATGTTTTGTAGCTTTTTGCTAAGCCAAAGATGATTTTTTATTTACATAAATACATACGTACATATATATTTTTAAGGAACATTTTTTTATGCAAATCTAAGTATTTATTTATGTGCATATAAATATAAAATCTCAAAAAAAAATTGTCAACCCGTTTTAGAGATATCGAATTTTCAAAAAAAAATTAAAATTCTTTTAAAAATAAAAAAAAATGGAAATTTTTATATTATTTAATCTTATTTGAAATTTATATGAGTAGTTGAGAACCAAAACTCGTTATATCCAAAATTTTCATTTTGTGCAAATAGAAAAAAAAACTTAATAAAGCTAAATGATAGTTGCTATAAAAGATTTAAGTTTGCATAATAAAAGATTTTTAAATCTTAATGGTATAGTTAAAAGCAAAAATATATTGAAAGATCCGTTTAAAAGATATTTAACAATTAAATTTGGATATGAAGGGTTTTGCTGCAAATGATTGGATATGGCCAGTTTCCACACCATACCCCCCTCTCTCAATTGCACCCTCTAATATAATAGCACTTCACTAGTTTCCAATCTTCAATGACCCATTTAAAGATTTTTACAATAAAAACCCAAGAACGTTTTAGTTCCTTCTTAAATGACATAATCAAATGCCTATGATGGATAATAAGAGTTTTGAAACCAAACATACTGCAAAGAATGGATATGAAAAGTTCTGATGCAAATCGCACTGTGGATGTGAAGATTTTTGGAGACAATTACGATGTTTGACATCAATATTAAAGGGGATTGGAGGGGTAAGGCTGTCAAATTTTCCTTAAAAACTATTCAATATGCCCATCTTAACATATCTGCATCAAAATCTCAATTTTTGATAAAAGTGGATATGACAAGTTTTGGTTCTCATCTACTCATATATAAATAAAATGCACGACTGGGTCGCACGTACTTGCTCTTATGTTCAAGACACTGCGAGTTTAAGAAAATTGTATATACAAACATGGAAATTATGAGAGAAAAATGTAGAGAAGCATGAAATACGATACTTAAATTAGCTAAAACAACTCTTTTGACAGTTTGAGGTGAAAAAAAAGTATGCCATCTTAATTCATGATGGAATATGATTGTATGGGAAACCAACATTTAAAATCGTTGGAGCGGTTTTTTTTTTAAATTAATTTTTTATATATAAAATTCTTAAAACATTTTTAAGAACAAATTTTGGTATGCAGATTTCAACTATATATTTATATGTATATAAAAACAAAATTTGAAAAAAAATTGTCAACCCGTTTTTGAGATATCGAATTTTCAAAAAAAAAGTTTGAAACTTTTTTTAAAAATCCGAAAACTTTTTTTTTTGAAAATTTTGATATGCAATATTATTTAATCTTATCTGAAATTTGTATATAAAAAAATTCATTTAAATGTGTTAAGTTGATAACGAGAAAACTCAAAATAAAAAAATACGTCTATGGTGGGACTGTATTTAAGCATAAGACGTGCAACAAAATTACCTGGGTGCATCCAGATGGTCAAACCGAAAACCAAATTGATCATATCATGATTCAGCAGCGATGGAGGAAGTCTATGTGTGATGTCCGGAGTATAAGAAATGCCGATGTGGGAAGCGACTACCATTTGGTTCTGATGAGTCTCAAACTACGAACCGCTGCCGTACAAAAACCAGCGCAGGATGCAGCAAGGAGCACAAAATTCATTACTAATGCTTTAAATGACCCCAACATATGTCGAAACTATGTCACCACCCTTAACGACAGAGCCTCGTCATTAAATGGAATCCAGAATTCAACAATTGATGAGATGTGGGGTGAAATTAAAAGTGTTTTTATGGAGGGTGGATCCGAAACTGTACCCAAGCGAACGAGACGTAGAGACTCTTGGATATCCCAAGACACCTGGGATAAGATCGAACTTCGCAAATCGTTGAAAATCCAAATAAATGCCGAAGCTGATGTTCAACGAAAGGCTGACTTGCGAAGAGAGTACCGCATTGCACATAAGATGGTCTACCGCTGTGTGAGACGTGACAAGAGGGTGAAGTTGGATGGACTCGCAGATAATGCGGAAAGCGCTGCCAGAAGAGGAGATATCCGGGAATTGTACCAAATAGCCAAAGATGTTATCGGGAAAAAAAGCAACACCAATCATCCTGTAATGGATGTGGATGGCACACTTTTGGTATCAATTGAGGATCAGCTTCGTAGATGGAAGGACCATTTTTGTGCCCTGCTAAATGAGGATTCAGTTGAGCAGAGTGCTGAAGTGCCCCAACTAAACGAGATGCGCAGGTCCTATAGGGGTATTGACATCGAACCCCCGTCAGAATCGGAAATTCGTACATCAATAAATCTCCTCAAAAACAACAAGGCAGCTGGACTGGACGGAATACCAGCTGAATTCCTGAAAGCCGATCCCGTAGCAGCGGCTAGTATTTTACATCCGCTGATACAAAACATTTGGGAAAACGAAAGCTATCCCAGGGACTGGAAGGATGGTGTGATTGTTAAGTTGCCAAAGAAAGGTGACTTAAAGAATTGCAACAATTGGCGTGGTATCACCGTTTTGTCCGTTTTCCCAAAACTAATGGCAACAATCATACTCGAGCGAATAAAGGATAGAATCGAGTCTACACTCAAGAGGCATCAAGCTGGCTTCCGCAGTGGTCGATCGTGTGTCGACCATATTAACACCCTGCGTATCGTCCTCGAGCAGTCGATGGAATATCAATCACCGCTTTACCTCATGTTCGTGGATTTTGAAAAGGCCTTTGATCGAGTTAACCGAGAATGTATATGGAGATCATTGCTTGGTAGAGGAATTCCACCAAAAATTGTTGCCATTATTAAAGAGTCCTACAACAACGCGAGGTGTTTTGTTTTGCACAATGGGCAGCTATCCGACTCCTTCGTAGTGCAACAGGGTGTGAGACAAGGGGATGTTCTATCGCCAATTCTCTTCCTGCTGGCGATGGACGACGTATTAACGGCCAGTGTTGGTACAGCTGAGCGACAGGGCATTCAATGGAGACCGTTCGAAAGGCTCAGTCATTTAGACTATGCCGATGACATATGTCTACTGGCAAATAACATCAGTGGGCTGAACGGGATGTGCCAAGCACTGCAAGTGAAGGGAGAGTCGAGTGGTCTAAGAATTAACAGCAAAAAGACAAAAATAATGCTCACAGGCCGCTCCACACAGCAGCGTATTATTTTACGCCAGACGCCAGTTGAAGTAGTGGAACAATTTAACTACCTTGGCAGTATTGTTTCTGCAAACGGTGGTACGGATCTGGACGTTAAAAGTAGAATAAATAAAGCTCGTGCTGCCTTCGGTACTCTGTCCCCAATTTGGAAATCCAGTCAAATCTCCTTACGCACTAAGTTGAGATTCTTCGAATCCAATGTCAAATCCGTGCTGTTATATGCTTGTGAAACCTGGAAAGTCACGTCTACCATTTCGAAGAAATTGCAGGCTTTTGTGAATCGCTGTCTTCGCCACATCCTAAAGATTCGCTGGCCACAAATAATATCAAATGAGGAATTGTGGCGCAGGACAAGTCAAGAGCGGCTGGACGTCGACATAAGAAAGCGTAAATGGCGTTGGATTGGTCACACACTGAGGAAACCAAACGATGAAATTGCAAAGCAGTCCTTTGAATGGAATCCTCAGGGTGCACGGCGGGTTGGAAGACCAAGAACAACATGGAAATCAACTGTCTTAGCGGAAGCAGAATCCCAGAGAAAGACGTGGCCACAGCTTAAGTACCTTGCAGCAGACCGTGAAGGATGGAGACGTTTTGTTGACGCCCTATGCCCCAGCCGGGGATACAGGACACGATGATGACGTTCTATGACAGGTACTACTAATAGTTGCTATATGTAAAATTTTATAATTTTTGATGGTAGATCGTACTAATTTTAGTATATGAAAAAAGTTTAATCAAAATCGTAGGAGTCGTTTTCAAGCAAAAAAATATTTTCCTTTGCGGTTTTTTCACTTTTGTATGGAAGGTACCGTTATTTTTTCATAAATGTTAAATTTTTTTCTAAAAATATTTTATAGAGTACTAAAAAAGTCTTAAATATCGAGTTTCAAAAAAATCTATGATGCCGTTTTCGAAATATTTGATTTTCCAAAAAAAAATTTGAAATATTTTTTAAAAATCCAAAAAATATTTTTTCAAAAATGTTGGTACACAAAACTATTAACATTTTTTGGAAGCTTCTGTATAAAAAAAATAATTGAAATCGGTCAACCATTTTGAAGAAAATCAAAAATTTAAAAAATGGTTCCTTGGGAGGTACCATTAATGACCATTTTTGAAAAATGGTTATCCACCCAAAGAAAGCCTTTACTATAATAAATTTATTGAATTTTTTTTAAGAAAAGTTGTCGAGCCGTTTTTGAGAAAAATACGATTATGTAAATTTGCCAAAAAAAAATGTATGACAGGTACCGTTATTTTTGGTTCTAAAAAAAAAATGAAAAAAAACGTGTCGGCAGAATCATCAAAAACCACTAAGTACCAAGTTTGAAGAAAATCGATCGAGCCGTTTAGGCTGTAGACGAACAGACAGACAGACAGACAGACAGACAGAATTTTGCCACCCACTTTTTTGGTGTTCTCATCATCGTAATATCCATATTGTTATCTCAAAATTTTTTTTTTGCACGAATCCAAAACTTGCGTTATATACCTATAATCGCAAGTAAAAATAGTTAAAATAAACGGTTTTAATTAATTTTTTATATTTTTTATATGCCGATAATGGATAATTAATATCGCCTACAAGATCTTCTCTGCCATACTTTGTGAACGCCTGAAGCCATTCGTCAACAACCTGATAGGTCCATTCAGTGTGGCTTTGGCCAGGGAAGTCCACCATCGTTCAAATATTCGCACTACGGCAGATCTTGGAGAAAACCCAGGAGTTTCAAATCGATCAATGTCTAGTTTTGGCATCCCTGCCAAACTCGTCCGTTTGTGCAGGATGACGATGGAGAATGCACGCTGCTCCATCAAGGTCGGCAAAGACCTCACCGACACCTTTGATGTCAAAAAAGATTTTAGGCAAGGCGACGCGCTGTCATGCGACTTCTTCAACATCGTTCTTGATAGAATAGTGCAAAACTCTCACGTCAACACTAGAGGCACAATCTTTCAAAAGTCCGTCGAATTACTCGCTTTCGCTGACGACATTGACATAATAGGACGAACAAAGCGTGATGTCAGTGGTGCTTTTGTGAGCATTGAGAAGGAAGCCAAGAAGATGGGTCTAACGGTGAATGAAAGCAAAACAAAATATATGCTGTCAACAAGAAAGGACACCCAACACCGACGTCTCGGACAGAACGTCACTATAGACAGCTATAATTTTGAGGTGGTCAGAGACTTTGTCTACCTAGGATCCGCTATTAACTCAGCGAACGATACCAGTGCTGAGATCAAACGAAGAATTACTCTTGCCAATCGCTGTTTCTTTGGGCTAAGAAGGCAATTGAGAAGCAAAGCCCTCTCTCTGTATAAGACGCTAATCATCCCGGTCCTGATGTATGGTGCAGAGGCATGGACACTGCTAACGGTGGATGATAACGCGTTAGGCTGTTTTGAGAGAAAAATTCTCCGGGTGATTTTTGGTCCCGTCTGCATAGATGGGGAATGGAGAAGAAGATACAACCACGAACTGTATGGGCTGTACAGCGACACCGACCTAGCCACAAAAGTGAAAAGCCAACGACTAAGATGATGGCTGGGTCACTTAGAGCGAATGGACGCCAATGCTCCGGCCCGGAAAGTCTTTGAATTCAACCCCGTGGGACAACGCAGTAGAGGTGGACAGCGTAAAAGGTGGCGCACGCAAGTGGAAGAGGACCTCAACCAACATGGCGTGTGAAACTGGAGACAGCTAGCTAGAAACCGAGCCGGCTGGAAGAAGCTTGTTGGTTGAGGCCCTGGTCCACCCCAGACTGTAGCGCCACCTTAAGTAAGTAAGTAAGTAATGGAAAAATTAAAAAAAAAATAACGTTCTACAAGAGGTACTATTGATTGCAACTGTAAATTTTTAAATTTTAAGTAACAGATCGCACTTACTTTAGCATATAGAAAAAGTTTTATAAAAATTGTAGGATCAGTTTTTTAGAAAAAAAAAATATTTTCCTTAAAGGTTTTTTAACATTTGTGTGGCACGTAGAAGGTACCGTTATTTTTTCATAAAAGGAAATGTTGTCCTTAAAATATTCTAGTGTTTAAAACCCTTTAAAAAATCGATCATATAGTTTTCAAAATATTTGATTTTCAAAAAAAATTTAAGTCTTTCAAAATCCGAAAAATATTTTTTTTAGTTTTGGGGAAAAAAAAACTATTTATATTTTTATATTTTTGAATAATATAATATTATTGAAAACAGATATACCATTTTGAAGAAAATCGAAAATAAATAAAATGCACGACTGGATCGCACGTATACTTGCTCTTATGTTCAAGACACTGTGAGTTTAAGAAAATTGTATACAAACATGGAAATTATGAGAGAAAAATGTAGAGAAGCATGAAATACGACATTTAAATTAGCTAAAACAACTCTTTTGACAGTTTGAGGTGAAAAAAGTATGCCACCTTAATTCATGATGGAATATGATTGTATGGGAAAAAAATTTTAAAATCGTTGGAGCGGTTTTTTGTTTAATTAATTTTTTATATATAAAATTCTTAAAACATTTTTAAGAACAAATTTTGGTATGCAGATTTAAACTAGGTACATATTTATGTGTATATAAAAACAAAATTTGATACAAAATTGTCAATCCGTTTTTGAGATATCGAATTTTCAAAAAAAAAGTTTGAAACTTTTTTTAAAAATCCAAAAACTTTTTTTTTGAAAATTTTGAAACGCAATATTATTTAATCTTATCTGAAATTTGTATATACAAAAAATCATTTAAATCCGTTAAGCTGATAACGAGAAAACTCAAAATAAAAAAATACGTTCTATGACAGGTACTACTAATAGTTGCTGTGTAAAATTTTTTAATTTTTGATGGTAGATCGTACTAATTTTAGTATATGAAAAAAGTTTAATAAAAATCGTTGGAGTCATTTTCAAGCAAAAAAATATTTTCCTTTGCGGTTTTTTCACTTTTGTATGGAAGGTACCGTTATTTTTTCTAAAAATATTTTAGAAAGTACTAAAAAAGTCTTAAATATCGAGTTTCAAAAAAATCTATGATGCCGTTTTCGAAATATTTGATTTTTCAAAAAAAAATTTGAAATATTTTTTAAAAATCCAAAAAATATTTTTTCAAAAATATTGGTATACAAAACTATTAACATTCTTTGGAAGCTTCTGTATAAAAAAAAATAATTGAAATCGGTCATACCATTTTGAAGAAAATCAAAAATTTTAAAAATGGTTCCTTAGGTCTTAGGAGGTACCATTAATAACCATTTTTGAAAAATGGTTTTCCACCCAAAGAAAGCCTTTACTAAAATAAATTTATTTAATTTTTTTTAAGAAAAGTTGTCGAGCCGTTTTTGAGAAAAATACGATTATGTAAATTTGCCAAAAAAAAAGTGTATGGCAGAATTGTGCCACCCACTTTTTTAGTGTTCTCTATCATCGTAATATCATGTTTGATTGTTATCTCAAATTTTTTTTTTTGCACGAATCCAAAACTTGCCTTATAGTACCTATAATCGCAAGTAAAAAAAATATTCTTTGGGAGGTAGGTACCATTTATAACCATTTTTTGAAAAACGGTTTTCTATCTTAAAGAAATTTATTGAATTTTTTTTAAGAAAATGTGTGGAACCGTTTTTGAGAAAAATAAGATTTTGTAAATTTGCTTAAGCAAATAAACGTGTGGGGAGGAACACCAAAAACCACTATGATCAAGTTTTAAGAAAAGCGATCCAGCCGTTTAGGCTGGAACCGAACAGACAGAATAGTGAAACTCACTTTTTTAGTTCTATCATCATAATAACAAGTTTGATCAAAATCTCGAGTTCAGTTTTTTTACGAATGCATATGTATGTACAATCTTAAAACAATACCCATTTTTTTTAACCACGTTAACACGTGCCGCACTGAGCTTAAAGTTTATGCTCATGTGAGAGTTAGAGCCGATCACGAATGAAAATCTCGGTCTCATCCTTAGGTCCGTGATGATATGAAAACACAATCAGACATGACTTTACAATAATATAAAACCCGTCTTTCTGTCTGTCTATACCCCGACCTATAGTCTAAAGTCTAAACCACTGACTGATTTTCTTTTGGTAATTCCCTAGAGGGAAAATTGAAATTTTTCTTAAGATTTCAAAATCATTGCGGCACGTGATAATACATTCCGATTCTCCTCAAATTTTGTTTGTACACGTTTTTAATGTAGAAGAACAAAAAAAAACGGTGCTCAGTAAAAACAAACAATGTTTTTTTTACAAATAAGGACTGCCTTAATGTACATATTGCCATAAGGTACCTGCATATACATACATATATCGCAAGTAAAAAGCATTGTAAGTATTGCCGTTATTTAGAAAAAAATATATATTTAAATTGAAGTTTTTAGAAAATTATCCCGTCCACCTAAACAGGGGGAAAATAGACTCCCATACGATCTTTTCCTTGTCTGAGCACAATCTATACGCTCTAGCTTTTGGTAACACCTTTTATTTTCGATCTTGAAACGGTATCACTGATGTTGATCGCTTTTTTTACGCTATAACTCAAAAAGAGCACCAATTTTGACTTTTGGAAAAAATAAATTTGTACAAATGTGTCAAAATTTAATATCTGTGACTCGTATGATCGGCAAATGCTATGGAAACTTTGAAAACTTACCATTAGAAACGCAAGAGATTTAAAAGATAGGATATTACATGAATGGGATAAAATTTCAGCTGAGACATTAAACATCTATTCCAATCTTTGCCAATTAGGATTGATGAGCATGTTGTACAAAATAAAGGATATGCTACAAAATATTAAAATTATGTTATGCTTTTGTTTTTTACCAAGAAATAGCTCGATTTACGAATTTGCTATCTTAAAATTGATTTTTTTTATTTTTGTTAATATGTTAATGTTCCGTTTTTATTTTAAAGTTGTTGTTTAGCATTGTGTATCTTTCATTTTTGGTAATATCGTGAATGATTTCGCGTCGTCGGCGAATGTTGCGCGTTGGTTTGGGAGATCCTTAAGGGTGGTGTTTTTTTGTATTTCCGTTTGTTATTAGATCTTCAACAGATTTTACTTTTAGGTTATCAACCGTAGGAACATGAGTTTGACTGACTCTAAGTGCACTTTCAGTCTTTAATAATAAAAAAAAGTAATAAAATAAAAACCCCAATTAAGAAAGTCTTACCTTACTTATCGATTTACCTCAAGCGGTAGCTCTAGTAATTTTACCTGCACAAAATTGATAACTCAATTATTATTAAGTTTAATTTCACTCTCCAGCTAAGCCATAATAGAGTGTATTTTTAGAATTTGCAAATTGTTTGAATTGATGCAAATATATTTGCAAATAAAATTAAAATTAAAAACTACCCGCATGTGATGTAGGAGTTGACAATTATAGTAAGAGTAGATATATGTAAATAAATTTGTATAATTATAAGTTATGATTTTCTTTTGCTTGTCATAGTGTCACAGGACATGGAAATAATAATTATTTTATTTGAAGGATCACTACTATTTTGAAATATTCCACCCGTTCCTTTTTATCGGGTATATTGTATCAGTGTTCTTGAGCACGTATCTTAGTTTGTTTTTTAGTGATGATGATGATGACATAGCCTGACAAACCGTGACAATAAATGCCTTCCATATAATGTAGTTATCTGATTCATTTTTGTTTAACGACAAAGTATGACGTATATGTTGTTAGGGAATTCATACGAGTAGCACTTTAAGAATTTAATTTTATTGATTATACATAAAATATTTTAATAGGGTGTTAGGAATGAATATTTTAACGGTAAAGATTTGTTTTTTTTTTATTTTTGTTTGCTTTTGTCATATATAAGACGACACACAGTAAGATAACTGAATGAAAACATCATGTGCACGCTACAGGACGTTTTTGTATTCTCATCGATGAGGAACAAAACTTTAAGGCATATGAATTAATGAAGTTTTGAAAAGTTTTTACAAGCTGACACCAAATATATAGAAACTTGTACCCCAACCCCAACGGATTTAATATGTTTGTACCGATTATCAGCGCTTATAGAGGTTTACAATGAGCATGCTTTGATAACAAAAAAATACATTTTCTTATCGTGTTTATACTCATATTATTCGTTGATATTGGAGTAACATATGATAATTTTTTTTATTTTGATACTATGAATAAAGATTTAAAGGAGAACAAAAATAAATCATTGATTTTTTGTATACAAAAGTACGTATACGCCGCAGTGTCCCATTTTAATTTATAAATTAACAGGATTGTCCATTAATTGGTCCCACGAATAAATTTAAATAAAATATACTATGATTAAGACTTCAATGGAAATTGTATTTCAATATATTTCAATAATTAAATGTCCTCAACAGGAGTTCTTGCAGGACTCCACTGACAGGGTAATTTTCGATGACTTTTCGACATAAATGGCGAATATTCATATTCAAAACGTCAAGAGCTTGAGGATTGTTTGATAAAAACTAGACATAGCCTTCCAAAAAGATATCGACGGCGACAAATCATACGATCTTGGGCGGCCAGTTAAAACCACAAAAACCTGAAATAAATCATTTCTTGCAATCAAGCAAAGACAGGTAGTGTTGTGTGAGATGTGGCACCGTCTTGTTAAAACCACAAGTTTTCTACAATCATATCTTCGATCTTAGGCCGAAAAAATCGGCTAACATCTGGCTATAGATATGAGAAATGACGGTAGGTGTTTCACCGTTTTCATTTTTTAATAAAATATTGTTCAAAATTGTTCATTTTTTCAAATACACAGCTTAACAAATGTTTTATTTTGAAATTTTTTTTGTAAATTCTCTGTTTAACTGTCGGAAAGTGAAATTAACTTGATTTAATACATTTGTATAGTTTTAGGATTTGATTTACAAACACAATCGATGTAATGTATAAAATCAACTGCAAAGGAAGAACACTAGGATGTGGAAACGATTTGTTAGTTGTTATCAAAAGTGTAATAACAGATCAACGATCCTTCCAAAACTGTCTCACTGATTTTGACGGTGTCCAAGTTCTTCGAACGGATAAACACACCAGGGAGTAAACCCTACAAAAGCTTCATCCTTAAAACATCAGGAATAACGTGAATCGTAAATAAATAAATTGGGTGGCGCAACAGTTCATGGAGAACCAGGGCCTAGTGACTTGCAACTCACAACCATTCCTGTGTGCATGTTTGTTTGCAGGAATGGAGGGGACCTACAGTTTTTTGCCGAGTCCGAACGGCTAAATGAGAAGCACTTTTTATGACAAGTATACTCTTGGAGGATTTGTCAGTTCCTCGCAAGAGGCAGTACCTCGAATAAAACATTTCTGTTTTTAGGTGGCACGGCTGGGAATCGAACCCACACCTTCGACATGACAGTCCTACGCACTAACCATCAAGCCACGAGGTACTACGTGAATCATAAGCAGTGCGGTATTCCACAACCGTGTTTCATGATTTGTACATTATACAGAAACGTCTTCATAAGAAATTCTAATAAAAAAAATATAATTTCCAATCAGAACATAATTTAAACGATGTCAATAGTTTTTATTTTAAATCGCACTATGTGGACTAAATGCCCATGAAAATGCTTATTCAAGTATTGACTCTCAGTTTGAAACCCTAAGTAAAGTTCTTAATGTTTCAAATATGTATGTATCTTCCAAATCAAGAAAGTAAAATACTTCAATTCTACTACTAATTCAGAAAATTTCTATTTATGAACTTTGAATTCAAACATAATTATGTATATATACATTTTCCGTAAGTTTTTATTTCACTAAGGCCGGCCATTCACGACACAAAAAAACTGCGAAAATTGCGGTTTGTGCAGTTTTCGTGTGTTGTGAATGGGGTTGTTTATGCTTTTTGTGCAGTTAACTGTGTTAAACTAAATGTGAATATGTTTACATCACATACATTCAACTACCATGTATTTCTCAAAGTTCGTTCTCATAATAATAAAGAAATTATATCAATCAAATTTGGAGTTCATCCAGCACCTTTATTTATGTCTTCCAATATTTCAACAACATTTTATCTACGCTTTACTTTGCTTTCAAGCTAAGTAGGTAGTATTGTTGAAAAAAAATATTATATTGCTATCAATTTACAAGACATTTTTTGTGTATACATATCTACATACAAACTTACACACTCAACACAATCAATCGCCATCAACAAACCATTGTCTAGATATTCAAGATAGTTAATTAAATCAGTTGATATAACAAAGTCGTATGCGGAAAAATATTTAAATTTTCTCGTAAATGAGGTCGGTAATCATTTGTATTTGACTGCATTGCAACAAAATTGTGGTTTTAATTGGAACACTTCAACCCCTCGGCCTCGACCACCCTTTCTATTTAGAGATATGAAAAAATTCTACTCTTTCGGAAACGTGCATTCCGTATATGTATGAAAAAACTCCTCTTCTTCATCTCCATAGAAAGCACTACTATTTACCTTAACATTTTCGATAGATATGACTGTTGTTCGCGCTAATCAGAAAACCGGCTTCATATGAAAATCAAAAAAAAAAAAAAAAAAAAAAATAGCTAAGGCCCCAGAATATAAAAAAATAGTACCTAAGCACAATAATCGAAAATTAGATGGAAAAGAAGGCACAGAAGAGGAGACAAAATAAAAAAACAAACAGAAAAAAAAAACAATAATAAACGATCGATGGGACTGCTTTTCGCGCATATTGTTGTAACTACTCGTTCCCGGTCACGCAACAAAACAAATTTCAGAATAACTACCTACACTATAAAGAGAATTCATTTTGCCAGCTTTAACTGTTTTATTGAGTTATTTATTTTTTGCTACAGCCTAATGACGCAAATGCGGATTTTATTGCGAGATTTATAAATGTATCGGAACCATGAACTTAGTAAAAACTTCCTTAAGGGGGTGTGGTTCTTAAGCTAAGCAGCAAGCCGTTCGAGTAAGGGGTCAATGGTTTTGCAAGCAAATCTGGTTCATGTAATCGAGACATTTAAGGTTTACCGGCCGACTTATTTGGATTGTTTGCTTTTGAGAGGCATTTATTATAGAGTTATCTGAGAACAAATCTTAAATTCTAAAACGACGATTATTCGTTCTTAGATTTTATTTATATACATAGGTCCTAAATAAAATTTTACAAGAACGTATTACATCTTTATGCAACTTAATGCTTGTTTTCATTATCAACTTTTGATTAGTTGCGAAATGCGTGGGAATTGTTCTCAATCAAAATTAATTTGTATTAAAATCATTGCCTGAAAAACTCTCTACCCGAGAATATTCTCCAACGATCTGAAGTAAGGAAATACAAGACAACCGCTCTAGTTCACTACAATTTTACCTATCGACATTGCCAGCTTGATATCATGAAACGTCGAAAAAACCTTGCGAGTTGTACATACTAATATAATTGTTAAATCACTCGCCGCTCTTGTCGCTTCGATAAAGACAAGCTAGTAGTTGACCAGCGAGTTGCAAATGTTCTCGCTGGCGAGTACTCACTCTTGTGGCCTCTGGGTAAGGGTCCTATTACGGTAGTCAATAATTATCAAAGCGATATTTGATTCAAAAATATTGATTATTATCGTTAAAAAGCTATAACAGTTGTTTTTAGCAAAACATTATAAGCTCAAATTCGTATTTTGCATGTCCACGTAACGTTTTCGTAGTAGTTCACCGTCACCGTTTGATATGTAAAATAAAATAATCTGAATAAAAGGTTTTTATTTAATCTAAACATAACCATCGGCCAGGAAGAAAAACGTTAAGATCTTTAAATAAGAACGGATAAATGCAAGATTTAAGTTAATTTTGAGTATTAGAGAGTAGATACTTGTATCGTTTGATATTTTATGGACTAACATAAACTCGGTTTTTCGGCTTGTGTGCTCGATGTTACAGTTTGAATTGTATTCAGTTTTTTGTGTATCTAGTCATTTAAGGCAGTATTTTGCACAGGGTCAAAGTGTTACGATATAGGTACCTACATAAATTGAATCGGCATGACAGTTTGAAGGGAATAAATCAAAAATAAAATCATTGGTAAACTCAATCAAAAAACTTTTAACTTCTTATAACCTTCCCTTACTCCTTACAATCTTTTTCAAATTATTAAAAATTTATACTAACAGCATCACGGAATTTTAAACCAAATAATCAATGCATTTAAAAAAATTTTAGTTTAATTTAAAAATAAAAATTCACTATCGAAATATTTAGATACCTATAAAAAATAATAACGAATTCAACCTCAGGATTACTCCATTGGATATCTCGAAAACGTGAGCTAACTCAGCAGTTAAGGGGTCGGATTCAATTTCAAGTCATCAAACAACTTTTGAAAGATTTATTTTGCGCCGCAGAAAATTGATTACATACTTTTTACCTTTGTATGTATGTTATTTATCTTAGGTTTATTATATCAAAATTAAAACCATTTTTAAACCAGATAATGAAGTAACCAGCTTTTTAGGTTCCAAAAAAAATTAATTTTATTTGGCCCATCCTAATGAACGGTACATTATGTACTCTGTAATACATGCTCCAAAGAATGATTAGGTACATATTACAAATTTATTTCAATCAAAATCAAAAATTAATAATAGTTTTGCTGCTAAACTACTTTCAACGGCCTTGTTTTTGGTTGAAAGCTGTTTTAAAATATTTGAAATTGAAAAAAAAAAACACAAATCTACTTTTAAATAGGTACGTTATAACTATTTACTTGTTCTGAATAAATTAATACCTTTCAACTTTCAATTCTAAATCTCCAAATAGCCTTGGGTCATAAGAGAAGGTATCTACCTACTTAAGCCTTTATTTTTTTCATTCTGTTTCTCTGATTTTTTTAAACCCCAAAAGGAGCTTTTGACATATTCTACATAGTTAGTACCTTTGGACTATTTTTATTTAAAAAAAAAACTCATTAGAAACGCTACACTGAATTGAGCTCAATCGTGAAAGGGTAGTTAGCAATAAAAAGGTAGGTAGTTCGTCCACCTAGATATTGATTTTGCTAACTACGTATAGGTACGTACATATACCGCTATATAGGTATAGTTACCAACTAAAAAACAGTAGGTATTCTCGTCGTGTAGCGAAACCCCTCGGCTCAGGAAAGGATGAAAGGCTTACACTTCATATATGGTAAACGTATTGCTTTTTTAAATTCTCCATGAACTTTTTCAAAGTCAGAACAAGTAATAATAAATAAAAACTACCTTGGACATTCAGCCATCATCAGATTCTTCGAGAAAAGTGTTTTGTTTCGTACAATCACCTTTTTATCGTTCTCAGTCTCACTCGTCACATAGTCAAGTCATTCGTTTTGGCCTAGACTCTGTGTTAATGAACTCAATGCAATGCGAATGCTCGCTTTGCCTTGCCGAACCTCTCGTCCGTCAGACAGATTTTCTTCTTCCCATTAATGTACTCGAACGAAGTAAGGCTTCGTTCGTCACCGAATCAACTTTCAATGCACCATGACAAACACCATTACCCCATTACCACACCACAACCTGCTCTTTAATGAAAGATGAAAGATGAAAGACGTTCTCTATTTAAATTGAAAAATATTTTTTTTTTGTAATATAATAATTACGAAATAAATTTACACAAAAAAATAAAGCAAAATTGTTTGTCTCCTTTCCTTCCTTTTGCTTGCGCCTTTGTTTCGCACAATGTTCACCAATTAAGAGTTGTGTTATACGAACGAACACTCTAGGGTCTTTGAGGAGGCACTCCCCAACTGCTGCAACTTACCGATTTAGAACTGCAGTCTTTCTTTTTCTTCCTTAATTTTTAAGAAAATTGTTTTTCCTCTTTAGGGAGGGAGTTATTAACTTTTTCTTATTATTCAAAATAAATCAAAATAACAAACGATTTTATTTTTTGTTTTTTTTTTCTGTCGTAGTTGTTCTTGTTAATGCGTAATATGATTTTTTCAACTTCCTTCCTTTTGGGTGTACAGGACAAAAACGATTTATTCACATATTCGCAACTATTATATTTTTCTTCACAAATTAATTAAAACTGATCACACAATTGAGCCCCTTTCAAGTGATGTGTTATTTAATTAGGTATGTGGGTTTGTAGTTTTCTTTTTTTTCCGAACAAAGAACTGCAGGAGAATTAAATTTAATTTTAGTAACTCAAGAACACAGGATGAAAGGTGAAAAACAAAAGTCCTTTAAAGTTCAAAAACCTAACACCAAACTTATAGAACAATTTCAAATTAATGAATTTGTTTGTTTTAGACACGAATTTTAATTTAAGTTTTTCAGTATATTTTTGCAAGTGCTGCCGATTTCTTCGAGTTTTTCAATTTTCAGTTTTTTACACAAGACGACGACAACGAAGACGAGAGTGCAAGTGCATAGGTACTCAATGGAAGAATGGAAGAGCAACGGTTTTTTTTGCGAGATTTGTTTTTTCTCTAGTGAACTCTCTTTTTTGAATTTGTCTAATTCTGACATTTGGTTGATGGGCGAAGAATATTTCCAGTGTTCCAGTTGGAAGTATTTGTGGGTGTGTTTAGTTAAAGAATATGAGGGAGATCTATGCGATATTTTTTTTTTTTTTTTTTCAAAATACAAATCATTAATTAAATGACTCTAATACTATGTTCCCACCAAAGCGAAATCTGGGTTTTCAGCTGAAAACTTACGAGATTTCAAATTAGTGTTCACACTGCCAAAACCAAGATTTCGTCTCATATAAACACAAACTACTACCTTTGTGTTCCTATGTGTTTGTATTTCTCTCCGCCCAAATGTCAAATACAATATCATACTCTCTCTTTTTGTCTGCTTGGCGTTGGAGTGAAAGATCACAATTTGTATCAAAAAGCTTTTCACCATTGTGTGGTGAAAGCTGAAAATGGGTCTGTTCATAAAGATATGTTCGCATCGATACAAGATTTCATTGAGATTTCAACGAAATCTCGCATTTCGAAATCTCAAAACTGTATGGGGAAATGTGAAGATTTGGACTGAAATCTCTGAAATCCGAGATTTCACTCTGGTGGGAACGTAGTATAATGCCGGATTTACACGATTGGAAAACTGCCTGTATAATGACGAAAGCAACAACAAATGAATGGACAAATTCATTCTTTTTGTCATTATACTGGCAGCTTTCCATTCGTGTAAATCCGGCATAATGCTATGTTCCCACCAAAACGAAATCCGAGATTTCAGCTAAAAAATTTCGAGATTTCAAATGAGTGGAGCAGAATTTCATGGAGATTTCGTTGAAATCCAGAGTTTTTATTGAGATTTCGTTTAAATTTCTATGAAATTTTTTCCCAGCAGTTCAAAATATGAAAGGTTTTCAACCGAAATCTCGGATTTCGTTTTGGTGGGAACATAGTATAATACTATGTTCCCACCAAAACGAAATCTGAGATTTCAGCTGAAAAATTTGGAGTTCTCGACTTGGTGGAGCGGGATTTCATTAAGATTTCGATGAAATTTAGAGTTTTCATTGAGATTTCGTTGAAATTTCCATGAAATCTTGTTCCATCAACTTGAAATATCAAAAGTTTTGAACCGAAATCTCGGATTTCATTTTGGTGGGAACATAGCATAATTAATAAAAATCAGCTGATGTACTAACTTCGATTTTAGGAGATAGTAGACTGGCCTTTCTTGAAGCTTCAAAAATATTTTTCCTCCTTCGCACTCAATAAACATTCATCTTGTATCTCGTTAATGTAATAGACTAGAAATTAAAAAAATAATCTTGTTAATCTTCTTTGCACTAAGATATAAAAATTAAACTACCTTATACACATATATCAAGTATCAAGATACTATGGGCCTTACTAATAATCGAACACTAATGTCGACTATTAGTTAACTTTAAGATCAAAGTTAAGTGTGGAGCTTTAACAAAATGCTACCAATAATCAATTTTACCCTTTTGCTAACAAAATCCTCAGACTTTCCTTTAATCTACTACAATTTCCATCAAACTCCATCAAACATGCTCTAAAAAAATCACACACTACAATAACTCAAGTAAAAACATAGAAGAAGAAATAAACAAACACAAATGCAATGACACAGGGTCGGCGTGCAGTTACACGGCTAAATTCTGGGGCGCCCAAGGAAAGCAACATTTCAAAAAAAGAAAAAATCATTGAGGTGCTTCTATCATTTTGCCGAGATATAAAAAAGTGTTCAGACATTTTATATAGTAAGCAGAGTAAAAAAAAGCTTTTTAAACTAAATAAAAAGTGAAATAAAAATACAGTGAATATTTGCCATTCTTATTTTTAAAAAATATATAAGACAACATGCGGCATTAAATAATGTAAAAACACTTATAATATGGAGTGAACAAATTTTTTATATCACAGTTAATTTTGTCTCATATTCTACATACAATTATGTGAAGTGGTGTTTTTAGGTTAATACATTATCGTAGAATACTTTCAAACTGACGTAAGACTTCTTGATTAAAATACAAAACTGATATGATAGATAGGGCTAACAGTGGAAATGCCTTTGAGAATATTTCATTCAAAACGTTGAAAATAGCTCTGCACATGAAGCGCTAATAGGATTTGAGTGCCTTGCCATCACCAACAAAATTTAATCCGTCCCTGCTGGACGAGAATTTCTCGTTTGACAGATGAATCTCAACTAAATCACTCGAATGAAGTATATTTTTATTAACAACATATTAGATTCTTTTAAGCACAATTTCATGAAATATCTCAATTTAAAAGTATTCTACGATCATTTAAGCCCGTATGACACTACATTTTTTCTTCATTGTATTTCTCATTTAATCTATCAAAGTGTCAGCAGAGCAAAAAAGGGATAAAAAGTGTTTTTCAGAAAGGGATAGCATTTCTCTAAATTAAATTTCACATTTACAATGTGCCCCAAAAGAAAATATACATCAAAACCTAGTGTTCTCTAGAGTCCAGTGTATATCTACTTTTGTAACTGAGTGTACCTTGAAATAATTTTTCATTTTTAAATCTGAAATATCAAGAAAAGCTGCCAGAACCTGACAAATTTAATTTGAAAATCACATTTTTATAGATTTTTTGTGACATTTTTACATTTATGGATATAGTTCGTACCCACTCACACCTATCGAAGTTTGAATAAGAAATTGTACGTTCCGCTTTAATTTCATTTTCAGTTTATTAAAAATGAGAAAAAATGTAGTGTCATACGGGCTTTAATAACTTTAAAAACATCACTTCACATTACTTTATGTAGAAATATCAGAAAAACTAGCTTGTGAAATTAAATATTTGTACACTCTTTATTATAGGCATTTTTACAAGATTTTACGTAGCACCACGTGTTTTTTTATATTTTGTTTAATAAAGTATTTTAAGTGTTCATTACACATTAATTATATTACACTTTTTATTTAGTTTAATATGCTTTTTTCACTAGTTTAACGATTTGAAATCTTAATACACGTTCCTTTAGCTCGGCAAAGTGACAGATGAATTTCGATTTGGTTTTTTTTTTGTTCAAAGAGTGAAGATAAGTATTTCCGTATTCTTTTTTAACAGCAACTTTTTCAGTACTAAAGTATTTAATAAGTTCAAAGGGTTTGGACGGTTTTAATTTTGTTTTATGTACATAGTTGATTAACATTATACAAGAATATGCATATTTTGAGTTAACTTCATGGTTTTTGTCATATGCACATATCAGTACCTACGAAATTGCAACAAATTATTTTCTTTCGGGATTTTAAGTGATATTTCTCTTCCTGCCAATTTTTTAAATATTTTTTTAGGGGTCAGAGTTCTGTTGTTTTCATTGCTTTTTTTCTCGCGTTTCATTCTTTTCAATTATGGTAAAATATGAAACGAACGCCTTTCGTAAAATATGAAACAACGAACGCCTTTCATAAATATTTTACTAAACCACGCCATTTTATGAGAAACCCTTTTTCAAACAATTATTTCTCTGACAAGTAATTCGAAGAATGACTTTAGGTATGTTTACGTGTAAAAGTGTGCACCTGAAAAACTCTTAAATCGATTCCCGTTCAACACAAAAAATTACTTTTTAGATATACGTAATTGGGTACTTAAATATATAAAACGGAATAAGCAAATCAACCGCGTATTTAACGTAAGATCCAGACGTACCAAATACTTTCGAAAAAATTAAATAATCTATTCCTGTTGCAATACATAAACATGCAAACAATAAATAAAGTATACCTACGTCTAACTCAAGTTCTTCTTTTTCACTGTAAAACTAAAATCTGAAGATATAAACCAACCCATAAATTCAATACCTCGTGGCATGATGATTAGTGCGTAGGACCGTCATGCCGAAAGTGTAGGTTCGATTCCCAGCCGTGTCACCTAAGCACAGAAATGTTTTATCCGAAGTACTGCCTGTTGCGAAGAACTGACAAATCCTCCAAGAGTATGTTTGTCATTCAAAAGTGCTTCTCTTTTAGCCGTTCGGAATCGGCATAAAACTGTAGGTCCCCTCCATTCCTGCCAAAAACACGCAAACAAGAATGTTTGAGAGTTGTAAGTCACTAGGCCCTGGTTCTCCATGAGCTGTTATGCCACCCAATTTATTTATTTATTATTTATCAATACCTATGCCTATTAAAATCAACCTGATAACTTGGGAACAGATTTAAGTATTAAATACAAATTTAAATACCATAAAACAGCACTAAGGCAACACTTTTTATTTAGTGTTCGACTTTAATCATGGATTTCCATGTATTAAATTTTGACATATTGCTAACGACTAAACTGGAGATTAAATTCGTTATTGGTATGTGGATTTTCTAAAATCTGGAGATTTTCTTTTAAGCTTAACACTAAATTTGATTATTAGTAAGGCCCTATGTCTGTTCGTGTACTTCCCAAAATTACGAATTTCTACGATTTTTTTTTTTTTATATGAGCTTTGACAGAACTTTGGGCTAAATTCGTAAAAATTCGTAGTTTTGGGAGGTATGTGATGCTCCCCCCGACTACAGATGAATGTGCTGCAGAGCTATTCAGATTCAATTAACATTTCCCTAATAGTTAATAAGTCAATATTCAGTCAAAACTCTGCATAGATTTATGCTGTTTGATCTAAAATTATGCTTCAATGGAAAAATAGCAATGAGTCAGTTGCATAAAAGTGCTTCATTCTCTCATCATCAAGATTTAATCCACTGATTTCAGTGAATAAACAGATGTTCAACCACTAGGTACTAAAGGATGGGACTGTTTATTTAATTACAACTGGACGAAAACAACCAAACACCACGCATGATTTGTGTAAAGGCTCTCCCAAACCAACGCGAAGTCAAAGCAAATCATTCGCAACAATAAAAAATATGATAGATACACAATGCCAAATAACAATAAGAAACTGCTGTTATGCCGGATTTACACGATTGGAAAACTGCCAGTATAAAAATGACAAAAGCAACAACAAAAGAATGGACAAATTCATTCTTTTTGTCATTATACTGGCAGCTTTCCAATCGTGTAAATCCGGCATTAGCGAATGTTTTAAGTTGGTTTGAGGAAGCCTTAATAGAATATTTAAAAAGAAGAGCTCGAAAAAATTGTCACGATGAAAGCTTCATGTAATAAAATAACGTCCTTTGCTTCTATGCACACAAACAGATCTTTTTATGTTTTCACCACATTTATAAACTTCTGAGTCTGAACACATCCATCCCACCACGATGGAAAACAGCTGTTCTTCTTTGTTCTGACATTTGGGAATATTTATCTTCACCTTTTTCTCTGTACCTTTTTCGTTTCTTAAAAAAATTTGACAAGAATTTTATTCTTTTCGTAAATCGTGAGTGCGAATCTCATAAAGGAGAACCAATCCAAAATTCTAAATTATAACCCCGTCAAAACGTAAGTACACCCACTTAACCCCCAAGTTGCGATGAGAATGAAAAATTATTCAAATCGATTGAACCCATTGAAACAGAACTGTGTGTTTTGTGTTTTGTCTTTTGTGTTGTGTTGGCCACGAAAAGTAAAATCAGGTTTATCATCATCGTCGTCATTAGACAACATCGAGCAGTAACACAAAATATAAAATTCCCTCCTTAGGTACGCGCTAAATGTTGATTCGTCAAGCGACAAAATTCACCTTCGCAATATGTGAATCGCATTTATCAAGGTTTGCCACATAAATATTTTGATAGAAATTTTTACATTAAAAAAATATTTTCAGGCAATCGAATATAACGCACGGCATCACATCTAAGCAACGTTTTTTACACATCAGCAGCAGCAGCAATAGTATTGCCAGTAACAACGTAAGAAACACAACTTTAAGTATGGAAGGAACATGTGTAAACAAAATTCCAGTCAAGAAACCAAAAGAATTCGAAAACTTAACAAGGTTTGTAGTGTACATTTGTATATTGTTTAAAATTGTATTAACCCAAACTTTAAAATCATTCTTTTGTTAATGGTGATGTCACAAAGCAGAAAAGGAGAGAAGATTCTCTTTCAATCTGAATGACTTTCACCACTCCACAAAAGAATTGTGTTGGGAGTTAATATCATCATCGATCAATTCAGTGTTTCTTTTATGAATTTACAGGTTGACTATAGCAAAGTCGCAGCAGGATAACCGAGACTATCGGGGTCTTCAACTCGACAATGGCATGAAGGTCTTACTCATCAGTGACCCGAAAACGGATGTTTCAGCAGCAGCTTTATCCGTTGAAGTTGGGTAAGTTTATGACAACAACCCGATTGAATTACTGGTAGCTACTATGACCTCACTTTATAACAGCTCTAAATGATTGTTTAAACGTGTAATGGAAATGCGTTTCTAATAATAATAATTATTTGACAATTTAGTCAGCAGAATATGGCATCTATTTTTAATTATCTTATAAATTGTATTGCTTATGCATGATGTATCTAACTCTTTTCAAACAGATTCACAAAAGTTTTTAATTTTTATTGTATAATAGCTGCGTTTTTTTGTATGTCCATATGGAGTTTGGCGAAAAAAACGACATCAGGACATTTCAACATTTGCCTTGGTCTGCCATTTTGTTCTGAACTATCTTACCAACAAACATTTGACATTTCTATACAAATTATCGATAGCACAACGACAATGGTAGTCTGGCAATACCGTTTTATCGGGACAAAAGTTAACTCCAGTTAATTATCTGGACTTAGCTAACTCTATATGGACATAGTTGTTGTTGTATTTAACATGTAAATTGTTTTGCTTTGTTGTCGTTTTTTTCACACAATTTTATTCGGACATACAAAAAAACACAGCTAATGTTACTAATCTGTATTACCAAGTTTGAACCTTGAACATCCTTGTGTTAATGTGATTTGGTTTTTATAATAATAATAATTACAACTTGTATGAACAACTTGTAGTGGGAAAGTAACTCAAATTTACTAGTGTTGAAGTTGAGAGTGTTCCTCCTGAAATCTTTTTTACGACCAAAAATGTTAAATTTCTTGAAAATCTGTCATCCTGGAAATTGGTTCAACAATGCCGAAATGAGCTCACAATATTGACCTCAAGGTTACTCAATCAAAATTTCGGGTACAGCGATATTAAGGTGAATGAGCGGGCTTCAAAGCTGACTCGCGAATAGAATTAACCTTTGCGGTATATCAATATAGTCCCAATTCTTGTATTCGTTGACTTACTACCATACCTAAGTGGAATTACTACAGTAGATCCAAAAACTACCCTACTTTTGTTAAATTGATTACACGAATCATTTGGTAAAACATTTCTTATTGACCTTCACCAACTTTTAGATTCAAGAACAAAAACTTGAGGTATTTTATCAAATTCCTATGGCTGCAAGTTAGCAGACTAGCATTATTGCAGAATGCGCAGTAATGTGTATGAAGAAAATGAAATCACATTTGCTCATTTGATTCGGCTCAATTGCAGTCGAGCGGAGAATGATGCTTTCAAGTGAGATTAGTCTGGTCTTTCTCTGGATCTGGAGTCCTAGCAAATACATAAAATATATTCAAACATTAGTTTGATATTCGAAATAACAAAAAGTCTTAATCAAATTAGCTATTACCAGAATTTTCCTATTTTACATATCCACACTTCAATTTCAATTGCTTTTTGTTTACAGTCACATGTCTGATCCCGATGACTTACCTGGATTGGCTCATTTTTGCGAGCATATGCTTTTCCTTGGTACCGAAAAGTACCCCCACGAAAATGGTTATGCTATGTATGTATCTCAAAATAGTGGGAGTTGCAATGCAGCTACATACTCGCATATGACCAAATATCATTTCCATGTTGCATCTGACAAACTCGACGGAGCCTTGGATCGTTTTGCTCAATTCTTTATTTCACCATTATTCACTCCTAGTGCTACTGATCGTGAAATTAATGCCGTAAGTTTGAAACTTTTAAAAATGCTTAACAAATCCTAATTGTTCAAATTTGTATATCATTGAAAGGTAAATTCAGAGTATGAAAAGAATCTGTCGAGTGACATCTGGAGAGTTAGGCAAGTTAACAAACATCTAGCTAAACCAAATCATCCATATAGCAAATTTGGAAGTGGTAATAAGAAATCGTTGTGTGATGTGCCCAAGAGTATGAGCATTGATGTCAGAGAAGAACTTTTGAAGTTCCACAAGCAATGGTATTCGTCTAATATTATGAGTCTGGCTGTTGTTGGAAAAGG